>CP136898.1:50457500-52897500 GCA_034359265.1 Canna indica
AATACTCTCAGGTTCCACGTCGATTAGTGCTTGTCGTCCCCGATCGGAAAAGTTGGAGAAATCGGCAAGGACTAGGGGTGAGCATCGGTTAGGTTCGGTTAATAACTGAACTGAACCAAAAGAAATCTTTTAACCATTTACCGAACCGAAATTTTTTGATTAATTCGGTTTGATTAACCGAATTTTTGGTTCGGTTCTATTAATTTGGTTCAGTTAACCAAAAAGATTAATAATCAATTTTTTTTTAAAAAAAAATACATTTGCTAAGACTCGAAACAAGGCGGTTCCCATGAGCACGAGCAACATGATATTTTTTTCGTCTGCACGGTCGCGCGATGTGAGCGACGAATGAGTGACCTGAGCGATAGCCATGCCATGCTGCTCCCTAACATATGTGAGGTCCCTAATCCCCATGTGCCACCCACAAGTTTCCCTAGGTAAATCATAGATAAGGCTAGACAAGGTGACTTACTAGTCCTTAGATCTGAAATCCTAGGTAAATCCATAGTCATCACTGAAACAACCATTAGGGATGCCTTTGGGTTCCCTCTGCTAGGAAGATCAATATATAACATGTTCACACACCACTTTCATGAGGATTTTCCTAGTTCTGAGGTTGTGTCAGCCATTTGTCCTGAAGGTTACCAATGGATGCTTCCTACTCAAAGCATAAAACTGTCAACTACTGCTAGGATTATGCATCTTTATTTGCCTAAGGTTTTCAACCTTGGTCTTAATCTTGGTTTTGATGATAACAAATATGGAACTAATGTTTCATTGAGAAATACTCTCAGGTTCCACGTCGATTAGTGCTCGTCGTCCCCGATCGGAAAAGTTGGAGAAATCGGCAAGGACTAGGGGTGAGCATCGGTTAGGTTCGATTAATAACTGAACCGAACCAAAAGAAATCTTTTAACCATTTACCGAACCAAATTTTTTTGATTAATTTGGTTTGATTAACCGAATTTTTGGTTCGGTTCTGTTAATTTGGTTCAGTTAACCAAAAAGATTAATAATCAAAAAAAAATTTTAAAAAAATACATTTGCTAAGACTCGAAACAAGGTGGTAACCAAACTCTAACTTCATACCTCTCTAACCATCATAGCAAACTACATTATCAATTTATTTGCACTAAGATTTGAAACTGGGCGAACGAGAGGCTAAGTTACACTTAACCACCAAGGCAAATATGAATAGATGATATAACTTTTAATTATTATATATATATATTCGGTTAATTCGATAAATGAACCGAACTGTCGGTTAATTTATCGAACCGAAATTAATTCGGTTAGGTTAAATCGGTTTCGGTTTGGTTTCGGTGAATCGGGGAATTCTGCTCACCCCTAGCAAGGACTGTTGTCGACGCTTGGATTTTTCGGGAAGATAGAGTTTAGGTTTAGGGTGTCTACATAAATTATAAATCCTTATGATGATGCAAAGAAATCCAAAAACCAAACCCGAACCCCAAAACCCAAAAACTCGAAAAATTAGAAAATGCCCTGAAACTATATAACTAGGGAGCTCCTTGGAGGGCTATATGACCTAGACATTTTCTTGGCACCAAAAGTCCCGGTAATTGTTCATTGGGTAAAAACTATATAACTAGATATTTTAAAGATCTTTTTGGTAGCCTTTAGCCTACCCATGTTTGAACCGGAAGATTATAAAATTTTCATTTTTGATAAATTTGTACTAGACTCCAAAAGTTAAATTTTGATTCTTAAGGATTTTGATTTTTTTAGATATTTTTATTGAATCCAAATGGGGGGTAATCCTTATATAACATTTATATTTTAAAGTTATTACCTTGAAGTTAGTAAATGTTATATAAGTAGACTTAATGAAGACGGAACTCAGAAACGAGCAAACAAGTAGAAAACTCAGCTAGACCAAGTGGTCTGCCCAGATTCGGTCGATCGATTGGTCGACCGACAGAAGACAAAAACTGACAAAAGGCATTTTTATCAACTGACTGGTCTACCGAACGATGCCCAGAATGGGCAGAATGCCTTCAGTCGTTTGATCGGTCAACCGACGATCGATCGGCAAGCGACCAGCGGTCAGTAACGAGCAAATATTTGCCAGTTGAGAAGAGAGCTGTTGCTCTTCTCTTCATGGCCTATATATATAAGGCCATGACAGCCTTCCACCCCTTATCCAACATACCTTGAGCCATATTTGATGATCATTGAGCTTGATTGAGCCACCATTCTTGAAAACCCTAGCTTTGATCTCTCAACTCCTTGAGTAAGCCTTGACTTCATTGATTCACTATCAAAGGCATCAAGAGGAAGCTATGAAACTTTGTTTGGAGCTAAGTATTTATTGTATCATTTATTTGATCCATTATTTGTGTATTGTATTGTTTATTTCATTGTATTTAAGCTTGTGTAAACCTAGGTTGCTAGGTTGATTGAGTTGGTGCTTGCCTTGGTGTTAAGGCTTAAATCCACCTGTGTAAAGGTAGTTTACTAGGATTAGTTGAGTTGTCCTTAGGTTGAGGTGGGAGAGTGCTCTCGATAGGAAGGCAGGATACTTCCGGGTGTGGAAGTGCCCTCGGTTTGAGAGCGGAGACTTTTTGGTGTAAAGTTCTCATTGTAAGGAAACTAATTAATCTTGTTAAACTAGTTTGAAAATCTTAAGCGGGGTGCTTAGGTAGTGGAGTAGGCATTAGGGCCGAACCACTATAGATAATTGTGTTAGCATTATTTTCTTTGTGTATCGTATTGCTTATCATTATTACTCGCTTCCGCATTTAGTCGATAAATTATAATTTGCCCAAGTAATCTAAGAAATGATTAAAATCGAAATTAGACGAAAAATTTAGTTAACACACTATTCACCCCCCCCCCTCTAGTGTGACCATTTCACCAACAATCTTATCATTGCTTATAATATACTTCCTAGGGCAAGACATTATGATGAGGTAACCAGCACGAGCACTAGAGTGCTCTTTTATGCTATGACCCGTAGACCTATAAACATTCCTGATCTTATGCTTCATTACATAGCGGATGTTCATGCCTCTAGAAAGCAAGCCTACCATATGCCATAGTAATCTCTCATTTCATCTATGCTGCTGGGGTAAATAGGTCCAAATTTGACATAGAGTCTGTGCTCAAAGATATATACACCTATACCCTAAATCGGATGAAAATACTTGAAAACCAGTGCGGTAAGCGGGTACAGGGGGCACCTGAGGCGCACAACGATGATGATGAGGACAGTGATGAGGCAGATGCCGGTGGAAGCTCGTCAGTTGCTACTCATATTGAGCGTTTGGGAGAGTTGGAGCATCGATTTGCTCAATTTCATATTGATCAACTGGAATGGAACAGAGGTACGACAGGGCGTCTAGACGAGTACGACCGACGTATAGATCAGTATGGTCAAATAATCGATGAGTATGATCGTCGCATTGATGAGTATGGTTAACGCATCGATATGTACGATCAGAGAGTTGATGAGTATGGTTATCGCATTGATGAGATATATGGTCGGGTGGATGAGATGTGGCAATACTATCATACGCATCTGCCACCCCCACCACCATAGGATGATTAGTCCCATTGTTGCGTGATGTCATTCATTCCATGGACTTGTATTAATATTATACTTTGCTTAGAATATTTTATATCTGTCTTTGAGACTGCTTGCCTTTATATTTATGTGGTTATGTTGAACATATTATTGTTGCTCTTAATTATGTGAGGATTGCATGATGTTACACTTGATCATATGACTTATCATGAATGACTCATCATTTTTTCCTTATTTTTTAAGTACCCTTTTTGATCGATGACAAAAGGGGAGAAGAGTGTTCATCATTACGAGTTAACATGTTTCAAATTAGGCAGGATGATAGGGGGAGAGTTAAATATATGCATATTGATAGGGGGAGCACTAAATATAATGTGTTGTATTCATCATCTTTTAATGCTCTCAAATGTGCACTTATAAACTCATGCTTCACACTAATTGATTAATACATTGCATATAGATTTTATGTTCTTTATCATCGATGGTTTGTCATCATCAAAAGGGGGAGATTGTTGGCCGAAGGTTTTTTCCTTCGTACTCTACTTCCTTCATGATTATTTTGATGATAACAAACCAAGTCTATCTAATTGAGTTCTTGAAGCTTGAAGGTCGCAGGTTCGATAAAAGACAAAAGCTGGTTTCGCGATTTGCGACATCGGTCTCGATACGACATACATTTACGATGACTCACAGGAGTTCGACGCGTGCACCAAATACGTATTGGACGAGTCTAGAGAATATCTGGAAATCTCTCTAAGTTGATGCACGCTGAAGGTCGGAACCCAAAAATAAAGCGCGCAACAAGAAGATCCAAAGAAGAAGTTTCTAGCCCAAGTTCGATCGACCAAATGCTGCCAAAAATTAGAAGTAGCCAATTCAGTCGACCGGTCGATCGACCGAATGTGGTGAAAAGTTGGCAGTAGACAATTCGGTCGACCAGTCGGTCGACCGAAGTGTACCCAAAAGCGGCAGATTGTCACGGTCGCTTGGGCGGTCGATTAGTCGGTTGATCGACGATCAACCAGCAAGCGATCGAGCATCGCCAATGGGCAAAAAAATGCCCGTTGACTACATTGAGTTTGGGGGGTTATAAATACCCACCCAAAACTCTCTCCCAGGCAGTTGTTGATGTCTCTAAGCCTCAAAGAGTGATCCTAAGTATATTCTAAGCTCTCTCTTGATCAAATCTTCAAAACCTAGCCCTTGATCCCTCAATCTCAAGTGTTCATCTTAGGAGGGTCCTACAAGTTTTCTAGGCTCAACAAGAAGAAGTGATCCTAGTTTGATAAGTCCTCATTTCTCTCTTCTTGTGATTAAAGTATTTTTAGTTTATTTTTCGTTGTATTAACTTGATTGCATAATAGACCTTGTGTAGGGTCTAGCGAGTTTGTGGTAACCTTGATGTTTAAGGTGTAAAGCCACTTGTGTAAAACTAGATTAGGAGTTGTTCTTAGGAATTGAGATGGGAAAGCTCACTCGGTGTGAAGGTGGTTACTTCCGGGTGTGGAAGTGCCTTCGAAGGGAGTTTAGGGTCTTTTCGGTGTAAAGTCCTCTATTGTAAGCCGCTCTTAATTTAGTGCATTTGTATGTGAAATCCTAAGCATGGGTCTTAGGTAGTGGAGTAGGCGGTTAGCTGTACCACTATAAACTCCTTTGTGTTAGCATTGTTCTTCTTGTGTTTGTTTAACTGCTTTATTTTATCGCTTTCGTATTTAATCATCTAATTGTGAATTGCCTAAGTTGTAAGAAAATGATTAAAATCGAAAAACCGGAATTAGGCAAAAAGATTTAGATAACACACTATTCACCCCCCCCTCTAGTGTGGCAATTTCTCCAACACATAAGACACAAGGTTTGTGCGCAGAGAAGATGACTCCTAAGACGCATGCGTAGAGCAGAGGGCTCATAAGACGCAAGGTTTGTGCGCAGGGCAGATGACCCCTAAGAAACAAGGTGTTTGCGCAGAGCAGATAACTCTTAAGACACAAGGTTGTTCACGTGCTGAGCGGATAGACTCATAAGACGCAAAGTTTGTCAGGGACCGAAGCAGGTTGGAAGTCGGCACCAACAAGCACTAGTGAAGAACAGCTGGGGTAGTGTAGTGGTGCTCATAGTGCGGAGAGTTGGTGGACGTCGTGGACATATTGGAGCAAATCCCTCAAGTCGTGGTCCGAGGAGCGTCAACGTAAGACTTGGCTCGTTGATATGGGCTCAGAGGTGGGCACCATGACCTTGTGGGGACAAGTGGCAAAGCAGCGATCGACTCAAGCTCTTGTTGGAGGCAGGGACGGACAAGGCAGGTGGCGGTGGAGGCAATGCTCTGGTGTGGTACGACCAAAGGACTACTCAACACTTGGGTGTTGCGCAACGACACCTAGATGTCATTCCATACCAACTAATTTGGGCATCAATCGTCCGTGTGGCTCCCTTGCTTTTTGTGCAAGGGATTAGCCTTCCATCCTGGATCGCTCTTTCCGACTTGATACCGCGGGGCATGCATTTACCATCATAGCAACCTCTCGGTCCATGTCTATGCAACCAAAAGACCATGTTGGCCGAATGACTTTGATTGCATAAAGTAAAACAACAATTACAGGACTATGATCGAGCGTAAAAAAATAGAAAATCGGGTGTAGGACAAGCTCCGCGAGCTGTTTGAGAGGAAGATTGAGTGGTCACACGCCCATATGGGCAGTCCGTTCATCTCCGCCCCAAGGCAGTCCGCTATTCTGCCAACACTCCCCTACTGAGTGATCGTTGCTTGACATGTGCGCCAAGATCCTGGAGTCTCATACCCCCAAGAACGGCTACCAATTCTTGTCCTTCGTTTCTGATCCACTCTCGAGCAATGACACATTGAAACAGTTGCATTGAAGATTCACCGTATTCCAAATGGTTGACGATCGAATCCCATGATCGTCCAACAATCGCGCAAAGGATTGTTGAATGCTTGCATCGTTCACCGGCAACGATAACCTTGTGAGTTAAACTTTCGCTCAAAAATCGAATCATGAACATGGCTTTGATATGATTGTCGACACCATGTTTCGATGCCTCTTAGTATACCGCGCACTTATATCAATTGTCATAATTGCAAACGACGCTCTGGAACTAACTCCTGACATGGGTTACAATCCTTGCTTTGATACTTCAGAAGTCAATGGGCGAATAAGAGTCTTCGAGTAAGCAGCAAGAGAGCCGTGGAGTGACAAGCAACAATGGGTTATTCGATAGAATATTCAAAAGTCAACAGTGACATCTTGCTTGTTTGTGCATACCCATTTTAGTCAACTCCGCGATGATCAAGTTTACAAGTCAAACCTCAAGCGCTTTACTTTGACTTTAAGTAAATTAGAAGAAAAGTCATTCTAAGGATTTTTTTCCGTACATAGATATACTTCTTTAAAGTCATTCTGCATGATTTAAACTCAGATGAGATCTTTAGACTTGAATAGATTTTTCATTTAATTTACATAAATAGTGACAAAAAATGTAAATTACAAAAGTCAATCCGAATAATAAATCAAATTTGACCGAATCTTGGCTAAAACTTTAAGTTTGTTTCGCAGGATAAAATTTTAGACGAATAAGAATTCAGTTGGAACTAACTAGGATAAGAATTACGTGGGGTAAGCTTATATCCTATCCAACGTTTGTTGAAATCTCGGATAAGAAGATCACAAAAGATAGGATTTTAAAATCTAATATTTGTGTTGGCTCCGGATAAAGAGTTGGATATTAATAATCTAATAGTTAAATTTGATTTTACCAAATTTTCATTTTAAGAATTATGAAATTAAATTTAAATAATAATAATAATACATTGACAAATTATTCCTAAAAATTAAATTAAAATTGACTTATCATAAATATCCAACTTAAGTGACATTAGGAGAAAAAATCTGGGAATTTAAATTCTCACCCCTCAGGAGAATATCTATATCCCATTAGAACCGGATTTGGATCCGATCATATCTAACTTAAATGATATCCGAAGCTCGTAGCATACGAGAGATAGGATTTGACCCACTAGTCATATCCTGTGAAACCAACGCGTCATAATGGCATGTTGGCTTGGCTGAAAATGGGACAGAATTGGAATACTATTTTGATAAGATAAATATAAATTTATATTCAATTTGTATCAAATAAATCAATTGCGAGGGAATGAGTGAGTTTAGAATTGAACTATGTTGTCATTGCCTCCTCTTGCCTTGAGATGGCAATGGGTCGTGCTTGGCACAGTCCGAGTGAAATTTTGGTCGTGTCAGGCACGACTTGGATTTCCAAATGGGAGGCCCAGTACGTTGGCCTGCGGTTAGGCACATACCAACTACACTAGTTTGGTCTACATTAGCCTAGGGCTAGGCCTGGGTGGCGCTAGCCTGGCCTGGTGCGTGCCGAGCACGACTTGTGTGCCCCAAGGGATGAGCCCAGCCCGTCCCTTGGGCGTGGGTGAGCCGTGCCGCCCATGGGCGGGCCCGAACCATTGCCACATATACTTTTGCCACCCTCGTGTCCTCACCACTCTTGTACCACATGCTTCCCTCACTAGCCCCGAGCACTCTTGCAAGCCGATTGCTAACTCCAATCATCTCTACAAGCCAAGATCACCTGACATTACACTAGGTGGGAAGATGAAAGAGGATTGAAGATTATAGTAGGAGGGGAGCAAACATAGAGCGACCAAAGGTGGAGATAGAGATGACAACGATTAACTGTATTTTTATATATAATTGAAATCGACATCGTTCACCTAATATATATATATGTTATATAATAAATCTATAATCGGTTTAAGTTATTTACTTTTGAATCGATAATCGAAACCAAACCAAATTAAATTGATTTTTTGAATTCATTAACTGAAATCAAAATCGAACTGCAAAATCACTATCCAAAATTAAATTTTGCAGTTCAATTAATTGGTTAACCACGATTAATCGGATCCAATTGTCATCCCGAGGCAAAGAAAAAAACTACTATGGAACTAGGCTCCATAGCATAGGAATGAACCTAGCCATTAATTATTAAGACTAAACCTAGAGTAGAAGTGTTTGGTTTACTTTTACACAACACAAGTTCACCTCTACTTTAGATTCAATCCTAATAATACTAGGTTCACTCTTAATATTGCTTCATTCGCTTGTATACAATTTCTTTGGAGCATGGCTCTATAGTAGCTGTGCTCGCAGCCGGAGATTGTAGCCGTCAAGTTCACCGTATTAAAAGATGGAAGAGGAAAGAAGGGGAATAAGACATGTTTTAATTTTTTTTTTCCTAATTATTAATTAAATATTACTTGTGAGGAATACCATATTTTTAATATAGTTTTTAACGTAACTAGAATACCATATTAATGGTTTGATTCAGAGGATCCTAATATTTATTGTCACTGTAATGGATTTGTGAGATATGTGATTCCTGAGAACTATTCTGACACTTTAAAATCATGTTGTATATGTAGTCATCATAATCGTTGTTGGATTACAAGACAGATCTTTGTTTACCATGTTAGAAAGCATCTGATGTTGTATAGAGCACATTATTGGATAACTTATTCGGTTATTCCCTTGTTATACAATATGTATCTGGTGTTGAGCTTTCGACAAGCAAAGAGTCAATTGAAGATGACGATTTTGAGCTCCTCGGCTCCAAATGTGAAGATAGAATTAATTCATTTGTCCACAAGTAAATGGTATAGGGATTTCACTTAAAAATGCATCCTTGGCTTACCATAAGTCAACACAAAACGACTACTTCACCACTTTCCTACTTGGGAGAGCGTCGGCGATGAAACAAACGAATTCTAGCTTACTTATAGTATTGGTGAATGATTCAATAGCTCCAATTAATCGTCTGCTTTAGATGTATGATGAGTGTGAAATGCAGTCACAAATATTTGTTTTGGAGAACAAGAGGATCAGAGATCGGAAGCAAAATATACCTGTGATCAGGAATACATTAATTTCAAAAAGAAGATACTAAAAAGCATTGCATACACAACACAATGCTAGCTGTGGCTTGAGTTGTCTATCCTTTAACTTTGTGGTCCATCTATTTCAGTTTAAAACATTCCCAGCTCTCTAAAATATGCTTATCATTATCATCTAAAATATCTGCATGAAATTATTGATCAATTAACTGAGCTGCGCACTAGCTAGCCACTTATAAAGAACTTGAACAAAGCTTAAGTTTGAATATTTACTGATTGAACTGATCAGTAAGCAAGTCAGTTGGGTTATCTAGGCTTGTTAATTTGGCAACTTCTGTTAGGCGTTTTTGGAAATCTTCATGCGTGTCTGACTTGTGAAAATCCAACACAAGATTTTTCCCATATGATCCAAAATGTTGGGCTCTTCTTCTATTCAGTTCTTCTTTGACATGCTGAAACAGGAAGAAATAAAAGCAACCATTTAATCGCAAGAAAAATGAATACATAAATCAAGTAAGAGTTGTAGTACATTGAAGTTTTCTGCAGTTATATAAAGATAATTGGTGTTTCTAATGAGAATACTTATAAAAGTATATTCAATGTATAATCCGATACACCCGATTAATGTCTTTCGAGTACAATTAGAAATCGGTGCCACATATTCTAATATTTTATTGTTTTAATCATCACCAACATCACTGAGGAAATTTCCCAGCAAGAGAGCATATCAATTATCAATTATTGGTAGATGGAACCAACTAATATCATTTTCTGAAGACAGCTCACAATTCTCATGGTAACAACATCCCCCTTTCATAATTTTAAATTATCAACACCAATCCTGCAACTATCCTTCACATCTCGAGATATCATGAAATTTTTTTTCCCAAGATATCATGATATTTAAATGGAGCCTTAGAATAAAAGAATGTCATATACTCATTTACTCTTAAAAACAACCTCATTTGTATAGTTGTACAGGATGAACACAAGGCCAGGGTTATCAATAAGAATATCACAGTATATAATGCTTTTAATTGTAACCAAAGCAACCATAATCAGTATTACCTAAAAGTCAAATTTAATATCAACTAGACAATCTCAAATTCTCATGCACTTAATTAAATTATTTAAAAATATATCGAGAGATGAAACAAACACTAGTAGTATTTGTAATTGTAGTGCTTTGAGCAAGTAATTTTACATGACTTTCTAATGACACTCCATAAGGATTTTAATCCACTTACAAGATTATCTTCACAAGTGAAACTATGGACATGTTTAGCTGACATGTTTTGCGCTATTTACAGAAATTTACATTAAATTACTGCCTAGAGCCAACAGAACCACTCACCCAACTACAGTCCTGTGGATTTCTCATCAGTGTGAATTAGCGAATAGATCATCTGTACAATCATTAAAAACAGATTATGCTCTATGGAAAAGATCTAAACCCTTCTAATGTCATCCAAACTCAAGGATTTCTCTAGCAAGTGATGACTTGCGAATGAAAGAAAATATGTGGAGTCAGGAGATAATAGAATCTGAGAAGTTGTGCCTAAAGTTTTCTCTCTGAAGATTGAAGAATAAGGATCTATACTACAATCAAAATTCAAAATTGATACAACAACAATGACAGTGGTTGACCTAACCATTCGGTGTAAAGGTTAAACAGTATATACCAACAATGAAGCTGAATTGATCAATCAGTTTCTCCATTATGCTAATTTAAGGAACCTGATGTTTGCTACCTCTTTTTGAGAAAACCTAATTGTTGCTACCTTACTGCACAGACTGAACTGACAAAAAAGACTGGAGTAGCCATTTGTTATGAAACTAAGCTCTATTTGTTCTTTTGTTGAATATCATTTAAGAAAAATCCATTTGCCAGAGGCACCACTGTTATCAAGGAATTAAAACTATTGTGTTGACAAAACAACTGCTGAAAATATTTAATTATCATTCATATCCAAAATATTATGTTTAATGGTAATTACAGAATATGTACCCTACATTTTTTTGTAGAATTTGCAAGTCGCTCAACATAATTTATTACCTACTCATGTTACATCAGCTACTTATTAATTAATTCATATCCAAAACAAGTTATTAACTATGGGGGTGATAAAGTGACTGGATTATAGGTATTTTATTTTCTTAGCACTAATTTTCCACCACCAAACCAATAGTAGGATTACCTTGGGAGATGATAGGACAATTGATTAGCTGATGTGGCATCTACAATTAAATATCATAAAAATATGATAAGTAGGCATAGTTGAACAGAGGGAAATGACAGAAAATTGGAGGGAATGAAGGGAAAAAACTGAAGCCAAGAAAATAAGTATGAGATATTTTTTGAACTTATTTATTGAACACAATAGCTCAATGCCTTATTAACTAAATTTAGCAAGCATAGTTGCAGGATGCAAAGCAACACATTAAAACCCGTGGTTTGAACTTAAAAGTGTGATTACATGTAAGATGTCCTAATAGTAACACTAGTAAAGAGAAATTGTTTATAGTGAAATTTGAACATGGGCATGTTTTATACCACATTGAAGTGTATACCTCTTACTATCATAGTGAATAATTCTTGGTAGCTAATTTCATAAGTTAGTTCACTGTCTAGTTTTTTTTTTGAATAAAAAGCAACTTGCATTTCATTCAAGAGAAATGATAGATTACAAGCTAGGGGAAGAGCAGCAATAGAAATGAAATATTTACAAAGTGGAAAAGAAAGTAAGTGAGAAGGGATCAGAGGATAGGTGGTCGTTCTCACTGTCTAGTTTCAGTAGTAAATTTAATGCACACATAAAACTATATAAGTTCTGAATGCCCTTGGTGTAAATCTAAAGTGCATGTTTTTTAGATGGGTCTTTATGGTATTTGTTTTAAATAATGATATATAAGGAGTAACCAAACCTAAAAAGAAGTCAAACCTAGTTTTTTTTTTGTTATGACTCATCAACTTCATAAGTCAACCTATTGGCCTAATTAAAATGCTTAAACTGAAGTTGATGATAGCACACCCATCAAGCCTTATAAGCCAACATCACATCCAATATACTCCCAATGTGGGATTAAACTGGAGTATTACAATCTCCCCCACTTATGTCTTGACGTCCTCGTCAAGACTCAACTCGAGCCTAACACAACCCAGAATCACACCCAAGCCGAAGGCATGTGAGGCCTAACCTAGTAGCGGCTGCGGCTCCACCACAACTCCTGGGCAACCCTTTCTCACATAGGCCTCCTCACCATGCCTAGGACTAGGTCCTACTCTGATACCATTTGTTACGACCCGTTTGATGGGATAACTGACCCACCAGCTTCATAGGCCAACCTATTGGCCTAATTAAAATGCTTAAGCTGAAGTTTTATGGTAGCACATCCATCAAGCCTTACAAGCCAACACCACATCCAATATACTCCCGATGTGAGACTAAATTGGGGTATTACATTTTTATTTTTGCAAAAGCTTGATTGGAAGAGGGTATGCAACATGATTAAAATTGAATATGACATCAAAAAGATTGATCACAGCTACATTTAAACAAGCCAAGTAACCTTGCTCTGCAAGTTATGATAGAGCTTCCAATGGGCAAGGCCTGAGCTATGAGTTCTCTGATTCCCTCTATGAGATTGCCATATGCATAATTGGCAACATCTTATTATTACGCTTCACTAGTTTATCTCATCTCATCTTTTGTCTTCAGCAACTGATGTTTGCTATTATATGTGGGGAGGAGGGGGGGGAATGCATAGGAGATACACAAACAAGAATACAAGTGATCCATCAGAATTGTACATCAGAATTTTAGAACAGAATGAGCAAATCAGTAGGTTCCAAGTCACAACTATTTGGGGAACTACAAAAATGAAATATCCAGTAAATTCATACCCCAGGTGTCCATCAGAATTGTAGAACAACAGTAAAACAAGTCATTAGGTTTCAAGCCACAACTATTTGGGGAACTAAAAGATATGATACTTATGATATTTGGAAAATGTGAAATATTAGAAGTTGAGCTAATAAGATGTTACACTTGTTACAGCATTTGAAATTCCTACAGTATAATCAATCAGTGAAACTATCCAATTTATATGTAAGTGGATTAAGGCGTAATTTCTCTACAAGTACCCAACGGTAAGTTGGGCACTTTACCCATCCAAGAGCTTTCTAACAGCTAAACCACCTTGAACAGGTCAGAAGTCCAATACAAGGGAGTTTCGTGTGTACTAACTGGTACACTATGCATACCCAAGTGAACCAACACTCAGTATAAACCAATACAATTTTGGCACACCTTCATATTGTTTCCAATGGCTAAAGATAATTTTAAATTAGCAAGAACACCCTCCAACATCTGAAAACAATAAAAAAATATCATCTCCTTTGATAACTTCTGTATCTTCTACATTTCCTTCATTTTCATCTTCTACCATAACTTCTCAGCTTTCTATATATTCTCAACTTCTCAATCAAATTAATATAAATTAGGAGGATTGAATACTTATTGCATAGATTCCAATCACTTGCAACCTACTGAAAATACTTCCGAACTATATCATTTAATTTTCAATAAGTAGTTTACAAACAACATGCTTTCTAGACTTCTAACACCTACCAATATATTAACAAGTTGTATTTGCTATAAATATGCAAAATGCTTTCTTTTATTCAATTTTAAGTCCTTTTATACATATAATAGTCAAATATACTAGCTTTTTTTGTGAGTATACTAATATTAATAAGAGAGTTGGAGATATTCTAAATGTGCTGGTACCCGACTAGCATCTGATTCTATGCTTACCAAATATCCGACTAGCATCTGAAATACTACATTGTAGTAAAATTTTCCCATTCTAGAAGTTTGTAAAATTTGATAGGCAAGAGGTTCATTCATTTCAGCATTATTACATAAGTGTTTAAAAAGTTCTCATACAGTAATTGATATGCTTATTCCTGTTTGTCAGCTTAAAAGATGCACTGAATACAATCTGAGTTCTTTTCTCTTCTACAAACCCAATTTCCAATCAACTCTCTACTCCCTAGACAATGATGTAAACATACTTCAAATATAAAATTTTTAAAGTCACAAAGAACCAATGACAAAAATACCTATTTTAAGTATAAGATGGCCGGTAGCATAAACAATCCATATAGAAGATATTGCAATCCAAAAGGATTGAAGGCGCTAACACCTCTGTTACTACTTCTACAGTTTGAGTATTACCATCATAATGGTACTAACATTTCTTATACTAATAAAAACTGAAAATTAACTCTGGCTGTAATTCAATTAAAATATACATAAAGTAACAACCAACAAAAAATCAATTAAATCAGCATCTCGAGTAAAAAAAAAACAGACTAGAAAAATATCCGAGCAATAAAATATAAGAACACATAAAAATTCTCTAAAAAAAAAGAAGAGCGCAGAAAAAAGAACCTGCATCATCTTCTGGTCAAATTTGGGAACCCCGATTTGCGTAACAGTGAGTGAACCAAAGAAGTTGCCTAGGAGCGCGGCATCTGGCACCGCCAGCCCCCAAACCAGCCCTGCCACAAATCCACCCAAAAAACTATCGCCTGCACCGGTGGGATCGATCTGCTGGGACTGGAATGGCGACACGTCCAGTTCACCGTCTTTCCAGTAGATGCGACACCCATCCTTTCCTTGAGTCACGATAACGCAGCACCACTTGCGCGCCTCCTCGACATCCACGAAGGGCGCCTCCTCCGCGGAGGCCTTGAGGAACCCAATTCGCGGGAGGAGGTGGAAGAATTCGGTGCTCCTTAGCGGGACAAGCTGGACCGTCCCATCAATCGGGTCGAAGGATCGGATCATCCCCTGGGCGTCGACCAGGACAACGCCGCAGAGGTCAATCATACGGGCGAGCGTCTCCGGGAGGATCTCCCCTGCGACACCGACAGCAAGGCCGAAATCGAAGCGACCCTCGTCGAGAAGGTCGGAGGGGGAGATAGGGTCGCAGGCGCGGATGCGCTTGAGGACGCGATCGCCGTGATACCCTCCGGCCAGAGGAGCCGGGGGAAAATGCGCGTGGAAGAGAGTGGTCGGGGCGGAAGCGAGACGGGGCGTGTGGGGGGCAACGTAGGCGAAGTCGGCGCCGACCTTCGCGATGTAGAGAGGAGGGGAGGGGGCGAGTGCGTCGAGGACGTTGGAAACGAAAGAGGCAGCGCCGCCGAGGGTCTCGCCGACGGGGAGGCCACCACGGAAGAGGACGTCGTGGCAGTAGTTGCCGACGACTAGGCCGCGTCCGAGGAATTTGTTGAGGTGGCGATGGTCCTCGTCCGTGCCGTTCTCGCGAACCATGACGGACGGAATCGAAGTGGGTGGCGGGCGGGGTCAAATCGGTCTGCAGCGGCGGCGTCGGAGGAGGTGGCGATCCGCCATTGCGGGGACGTCTCGGCCACGAGCTTTTGTAAAGAGGGAGGGGGAATGACGACACGATCGCCGCGGGAAGAGCAGGTTACGCTACCCAGATGCCGTTATCTCATCGTGGGCAAATGATACGTGTGATATCATCGCTGACAAATTAAATTATTCTTAACTTTTAACCCTAATTTTCCACTAATTTAATATTTATTTTAACAAAAAAATAATGCAGTAGATGCAGAATTATTTTAAATTACATAAATATATAGTCATGTTATACCTGCATGGATGATAATTGAAATGAATTAACTGTGATTAATCGATTAACGATTAACGATTAACGATTAACGATTAACGATTAACGATTACCTAGTTAACTGAATCGTAAAATTTGATTTCGGATAGTAAATTTACGGTTCCGCTTCGATTTCGATTAATGAATTCAAAAAATCGATTAAATTCGATTGGGTCTTCCAAACTAAAACTAATTATATATGTTGATTTCAATTACGAGTTATTCACTTATGATAAATTTATTCATTATATATTATTTTTATTCTTTCATAATCAGTTATCCGTTTTCGGATAGCTTTCTAAGTTTTAATCCTAATTTTCCATTAATCTATTGTGGTCAGTGAATGAAATGCTTAAATTGTGGATACCTTGAATACTAAAATTTCACATTATTTATATTATGTATCCTATTAGTAATATTTTTAATAAAATAATTAATGATTTTATCAAAAAATAATAATTAATGATATCCTATCCTGAAATCTAAATAACAGTACTTTTTCAAAAATCAAATTTTGGGAGATGAAATTTCTCAGATCTGAATTTTGAGAATTAAAATTTTAAAATCGAAACCCAGTGAATTGGGTACTCATTTCATCTCGACTAGATACTTTGGTCAAATTTTTTTAAAAAAATTATTAAAAAAATAATTTAAATTTATAAAATATTTTTTATAATAAAAATGAGATATTAGAGTATAAAAAATATAATTTTAAACTCTCTAATATATTAAAGACTTTTGTCTAAAGTCTATAAATTTAAATTTAAATTAAAATTATAAAATATTTTAATATAAAATATTATTTTTGATCATAGTACATCTTTTGTATCATTAAAAAATTATTTCATGAATTCAAATATTTTTTTAAAACTTATGAAGCTATTTATAGACTTTGCATAAAATTCTCTTGAGACTTTTTTTATAATAATTTTTAATTATCAAAAATAAAATTTAATTCACAAAAAATATATATGTGAAATGTGCTAGTTTACCAAAATATTTTAGATAAAAAATATTTTAATATTTTAATTTTTAATTTAATTTTATAGACTCTGGGCAAAAGTCTCTAATACAATAGAGACTTTTGCCCAAAGTCTATAATAACTTTATAATTAAATAATTATAATTTTAATTAATAAAATATTTTTAAAAAAATATAAAATAGATGCTGTGATTTAAAAACTATATTTTTTATTAAAGTATTTTATAAATTTTAATTTTAATTTAATTTTATAAACTTCGTGCAAAAGTCTCTCATGAATTTAAGAGTTTGAAAATATATTTTTTAGACTAGAACACCTCATTTTTATTATAATTTTTTTATATAATTTTTTTTTTAGTTTTTAATCAAAGTCTTTGGCTCATAGGTAAAATAAGTATCAAATCTACTAGATTTTAGTTTTAAAATTTTTGACATTCAAAATTCGAATACGAGAATTTTTCTCTCCCGGAGTTCGATTTTGGAAAATTCTTATTTAAAGAAAACTGAATGTTATAATTACAATATATTTGAAAAGGTACTGTCAATTAAGAACATCAATTTTCTAGAAAAATTCTTGGAACTAATTGTATTTCTAAAGGCACTTTTAAGTAGGGATGAGCGGATCTGAGTACCTTATATTTTTCATGATACTCGGATCCTATCATGTATAGGATCGGTTTTTAAGTTTTAAACCGGACCCTATTCGAAACCACAGGTTTCGGTTCCGGGTACTCTGTTGAAACTAGTTTATATATATAAGTTTCAGGGTACAAATTTCGGGTATCCTGTTGGAACCTATCCTAAAATTTATAAATGAATAAATTTCAACAGGGTACTCTATTAAAATCTATTCTAGAACCTATAAATGTACAGGTTCCAACAGAGTACCCTGTTGGAACCTATACCTTGGAACCTATAAATGAACAGATTTCAGAGTACATATTCCGAATATCGATTTCGATTCTGATTTCGAGTACCTGATGTGTTGGATCCGAAATCGGAATTGATTTTAATTGGTTCCTAAATTTTTATTTTGAATCTTATCCGAATTTAATTCGGATCTACTCAAAACCTATTTAATCGAATTAATTTTAATCGATTTTAAATCTATTCGATATTCATGCACACCCCTACCACTTTTATGCCTGGGTGATTACGGTTACGTTTTCAGAGACATTTGGAAATGCAATTAGAAATGAAGCAGGACATCCGTTTCTTTCTTCTTCTTTTTTGCTTTTTTTTTCTCTTCCCGTAAGTGATCATCAAATAAGTATCTTAACTATAAAAAAACAATTAAAAATAAGATTGAAGCTAGAACAAGTTACCGGCCGGGTCACTTGTTGACAACTAGTGGCATCGATTTTCAATTTTTGTTACGTCATATCATCTATTTTTTAAATTATAATTAACTTTTATAAATAATTCATTAATTCCTGATTAATGCATTGGTTAAATATTGGAATTAACGTAAAATATGATTTTTTACACATAATCTTTAGTTTCATACCGGGTACAATTTAAAAAAAATTATAATTAGATATCAGCGCTTCTCAAATAGACGCCTATATCCAGATACCGAGGCCCATAACTAACCCAAATACTCAGAAGCCATAATTATTTGAATATTGATTCCGACTTTTATTTAGTTCCATTCAAAAGCGTAGAAATTTAAATTTCAACACTTATTCGATGCTAATTTTTAAATTAAATTTGACATCGATTTATATATATTGCATTGGACTAATATTTTGGGTATGATCGAGTCAAGCCCAGAAGCGCCCACACTCATGAACGAGACTCGAGTAAAATCAAACACTACTTAGCCCGGGGACTCCATTTGACCATACAAGGACACTTAGGTCCATGTTAATTACAAAATATTCGTCAATTATGAATCCGACATCTTCAGAATTAGCATCGACCCATTCTAAGCACATCCCTATGGGATTCATGGAGGCATTATTGTCACACATCCCTTATCTTGCACTACAAAACAGGCATGACACAGACCAGGTAAAGGATTCAACTTCTGATTCTAGTTTCCATACACGCATATGGAATTCCTTCTTACTTGAGCGTCGGAATGCCTTTGCAGGCCCCCCTCCCGAGTCGAAGTTGCACTCGGACCAGGAGACGCGTAGGACCGTACCTCGACTTCAAACGAGAATATTTGGAGCCCATCGTGAGACCGAGTAAATCTTACCTGTCCCACCATAGTTGGTACTCAAAGTCAGGTGAACGTCGTCGCACATAGGCAACATCCTAGCAGCAGCGTTCCCCCGCTACCTAGAGATGCTAACACGACGAGGAGTGATGCTTTGGTACCCACCAACCTTACACTAGAAGAACTACGCGTGCATGGTCGCTGATCTCCAGGTGCACAACCAAAGGTTAATTAACAACCCAGATTGCGGCTTTGAAGCAACCAGGGGAACAACACCCAACCAAGCGCAACTATCACCGCTCGGAGCACGATGAAGACATCCACATGGAGAGATTCGAGATGCCGACCTCTGCCTTTCGGGGCGAGGTCTCTCGCACACACCATCAGAGGGAAGAGGAGGAAGCTAGGGCCACAAAGATAACTCCTTCTTCCACCATTGACTTGAGACCCTTCGTCGAGCATATCATGGCAATTCATCTCCCCGACACCTTCAACCTGCCAACCACGCTCCAACCATATGACGACACGGGCGATTCGACCACTCGACTGATGATGTTCAGGTCGATGATGCTCCTCGACGGCGCAACCGACTCAATCCTCTACTGAGCCTTTCCAACCTTCTTGGAGAAGACCGCGCTATTCCGGTTCTCCACCTTATCGTCAGGATCTATACGTACCTTCTAGGAGCTCTCTCGAGCCTTCACCAACCAATTCTACTCGTCATGGATCTACTCCAAGACCAAGGAGACCCTTCACTACATCAAGCAAGGACAATATGAGTTGCTAAGAGATTACCTGGAGAGATTCCATGTCATGGCCACGAAGATTCCCAACCTCAACCCACATGTCGAGTTATACTCTGTTAAACACGATTTGAAGCTCGAGTAGTTTGCTGACCAGATCGCCCTAGCTAAACTGAGAAGTGTGGTCGAGTTCCGAGAAAAGGTTGTATGCCACATGGAGCTGGAAGAACTCCGAGAGGCCAAAAAGGCTGATAGGCAGACCACCAAGGATGGTGTCGAGGACAAGAAGTCCAAAAAGCCCGATGAAAAGGGCAAAGACCAAGATCGCGGTACAAGAGAAAGGTCGCATTTCCAACCTAGACCCATATTTGGTGAATCCACCCCACTGAATACCAAGAGGGAGACTATCCTTCAAGAGATCTTCCATTTGCAACTGCTCAAGCTTCCCAACAACGTAGGGAGACTGGAACCCCCACCTAACGTCGATAAGAACAAGAACTGTGAGTTCCATCACACCTATTGGCACACCACCAAAGAGTGTGTAATGCTCAATGACCAAATCGAGTGCCTAATCAAAGAAGGTTGCCTCGATTGCTACGTCAACCGCAGTCGAGACCGACATGACTACGACTCCCAACGCCGAAGCCTGAGTAGGATGCCACCACTAAGGAGTGTAGCGGGCGACCACGACGATAGTAGAGCCGGTCAACCAAGCACTGAAATCCGCAGGGTCATCGATCACAAAGCCAAAGGATTCGCTGGAGGAGGCAAGACGAGCTCAACCAAAAAGAAGTCGCTTTGAGCCATTATAGCAGTCGACGATGCGACCTACCCGCAGAGGCCAAATATCCGAACCCCGATAATATCATTATATGAATTTATTTTCAGGTGATTGATAAAAATTTACATGACCATGTCGTTATTTCTGTAATTGCTAGCGATTTCATTGTCAGGAAATTCATGGTAGATTAGGGAAGCTTAGCCTACATCTTGTTCTACTCAACGTTAAAAAAAATACACATCGATGAAACCTCACTCCACCCTTACCATGGAGACCTTGTTGGTCTCTCAGGGGAACGAATCAACGTCCAAGGCTACATTTGGCTTACGACGACGTTCGGCTCTCCCTCGAAGACCAAGTCAACGGACGTGCAATACTTGGTCGTCAAATGCCCCAGGCCCTATCGCATGATCCTGGGGCGACCATCATTGAATAGCTTGAGAGCTGTTGTATCGACTTTCCACATAGAAATCAAATTTCCTGTCTCAGAGATAGAAGTTTGAGTGGTCCACGCGAATCAGAAGGAAGCTCGTCTATGCTACAATGAATGACTAAGATGGAGACCGATCGAGCCGAAAGAAATGCCATGCACCTCATCCTAGCTAGTACTCTCAATTCTTCACACAGAACAACAACCCAATTTTTTTGAATTAGACCCTAAAGGAGATGTCCAAGAGCGGCCCCAGCCCGCAAACGACTTGGAACCTATACAAGTCGGGGCCTCCCCCGAACATGTGACTTACGTGGGAGCTCGCCTCCCCACCGAGCTCAAAGCTCAACTCGACACTATACTCAGAGACGACACTAACCTATTTACATGGACGCTAGTCCATATGTCAGGAATAGACCCTCGAGTCATCTACCATAAGCTCACCATCGACCCTCGGGTCAAGCCTATGGCACAGAAGAAAACAAAGCTTGGGGCCGAGCGCCAGCAAGCATCTCTCGAAGAGATTGAAAAATTGCTGAAGGCAAATTTTATTAGAGAAATCAGATTTACCACATGGCTTGCAAATATCGTGATGGTCAAGAAACACTCAGGAAAGTGGCGAATGTGTGTTGATTTCACCAACCTGAACAAGGTTTGCCCAAAAGACTTCAACCCACTGTGGAGTACAAGCTTGTCGATGGCTCCTCGGGATACCAGTACCTAAGCTTCATGGATGCCTACTCAGGCTACAATCAGATTTGAATACATCTGGAAGATGAGGAGAAGACAACCTTCATTACCGAGCATGCCAAATTTTGCTACAAGGGGATGCCCTTCGGACTCAAGAATGCGGGGGCCACATACCAGTGCTTGATGAAGAAGGTATTCGAACAACAAATCGGCTGAAATATGGAACTGTACGTGGACGACATGGTCGCCAAAACACCGACCACTAGATACCACTGCAGTAATCTCACCGAGATCCTCAACCATCTCAGACATTACAACATGAGATTGAACCCAAAAAAATGCACCTTCTGGGGTCCACGACGACAATTCCTTGGTTTTATGCTCACGAACTGGAGAATCGAAGTCAATCTTGAGAAGTGTCGGGATATCCAAGAGATGTGTAGCCCGCGCAACATAAATGAAGTATAGTAGCTCACAGGAAGAATGATTGCCCTGTCAATATTTTTCTCCAGGTTGGCTGAAAGGGTTGCACCCTTCTTCAAAATCCTAAGAAAGAAACATGATCACTTCCAGTGGGACAAGAAGTGCGAGCAAGCATTCGAGGAGCTCAAGAGTTTCCTCGTCATCTCGTCAGTTCTGGACAAGCCACAACAGAGAGATACACTCTTCCTCTACCTCACGATCACAAAGAACGCCCTCAACTCGGTGCTAGTTCGAGAATAGGGAAATGATCAAAAACTGATCTACTTCACCAGTAGATCCTCCAAGGACCTGAAACCAGATACCAGAGGCTAAAGAAGTTCGCCTTCACCCTAGTCATCTCAGCCAGAAGATTAAGGTCATACTTTCAAAGTCACCATATCTTGGTACATATAGAACAACCGATCAAGCAGGTCCTGGCCAAGCCCGAACTCATCGGACGGATGATATCTTGGTCAGTGAAGCTCTCCGAGTTCAACATCGAATACCAAACAACAATCCCGCGACAAGCACACTACCAAACAACGAAGACAACTCCTACTCTATGCGGCGCATCAATCCTTCTCGGTCTTAGCTCCAACCTTAGGCTCCCACACCCTCAACAGCTTGAGCTTGATTTTCACCAGTAAGGTCCTTGGCCTCTGCGCCGCCATTGGGCTCCCACGCCCCTCAACATCCCAAGCTCGATTTTCACAAGTCAGGTCCCTAGCCTCAGTCGCCACCTCCGGGCTCAACGTCCACAATGACCCTAGGCGCGGTCCTACTGTACGCTCCCTGCGAGCTCGACTTGACCCCAGGCGCGACCCTCGGCCCTAAATGCGGCCTTTGGCTCAGCCCGACTCGCTCTAAATGAGCATGACCCTAATCGTGGTCCTGCCTTACGCTCCTCGACGAGCTCGACTTGACCCCAAGTGTGATCTTGATTTACACTCCTTGACAAGTTCGGCTTGACCCGAAGCGTGGTCCTCGGCCCAATGCGGACTTCGGTTCATCCCGACTGGCTCTAAATGAGCATGACCCCAAGCACGGTCTTGTCTTACGCTCCTCAGCGAGCTCGGCTTGACCCCAAGCGCGATCCTTAGCCCTAAATGCCACCTCTGGCTTAGCCTGACTCGCTCTAAATGAGCACACCCTCAACGACCCAAAGCGCGCTCATCGCGAGCTCAATTTTCACCGAATCTGGTCCTCGACCTCAGCGCCGCCCTCGGGCTCACACGCCCTCAACAGCCCGAGCTCAGTTTCACTAATCGAGTTCTCGGCCTCAGCGCCGCCCTTAGGCTCCCACGCCCTCAACTACCAAACATGTAATCCTAGTCCTAAATCTATTTTGGCAGGAACGCACGATCAATTTTGACAGACTCAATTAACAACATAACGTCGGCGCCGATCGACATATAGGCCAAAAGAAAGTTGATCAAGTCGATAGAGACAAAAAGACACGACCATTGCAGAAGAAGAAACATGCTTTTATTCATAAAGCCCAAGAGAGGCAAAGTATACATTTACAGACCCACAAAGGAACGATTTACAAATAGAAAAACAAGTAACTGAAATACACAGCACAAAATAGCTACTGAAGAAAAAATATTTTGACAATTCAATAGTGGAGAACCATCATCGGGAGAAGGAAACTCGACGATCAGAGAAATACACTCCTCCGAGCACAAGCTACAAAACAAGAGGCTCCCACCACCATATCAGCTAGCAGAACTGCCCGCAGAATGTAGAAAGTGTTGATGATGGAGGAAAAAAAAGAGCTGACGACAAGGTGGAAGAAGAAGATTCGCAACCTTCGGGAAAAAGGCAGTGTAAGCCCAGCGATGCAAATCTACCTCAATCCAACTACAGCAGGTACCCGCAAAAATGCTGCAATACTTGATGTGTGTCCCCATTTGCCCTCCTCTTAAGCCCAGCGATGCAAACCAATGACAATCTCTGATCTACTCATTACTAGCCCAAGGTTGACTCCCGGACGAACGGTGATCTTCAATACCTCCCATTCCATGACAAAACTCACTCATGCAGAAAATAAAGATGTAGGGAGCTTTTATAGGCCCAGGCAAAGTCGTTTCCTCTAACAGTCGTTCACCACCTTCCCCACTAATGGGGCCAGGTTCGTTAGTCAACAACCGACACTCGAGTGCCTTGGAAATTACCAATCAGATCTCCAGTCATAATTATCTCTTGTCAAAATTAATGACTGCATAGACGACTGGCATCAGAAAAGGTGTATCTCCTCTTCGTGTAACCGCCGCATTTACTACGAAAGTCGAAAGGTAGAAAAGTAATAACACGACGCTCGCCGAGATCTTCTAATTAGCCCATTAAATGAAGACTCGGCCAACATCCATCTACCAAACCAAGATCAAAGGCCGACGCACCATTTGAGCTCAGCATGAAGTCCTTGTACTCCGACCAAGCTTGGGGGCTGTGGACCAGACTAGCACTTTGAGCCCGATCGGATTAGACCCAGAAGCGTTTACACCTATGAACCAGACTCAAGTCAAGCCCGACACGACTTAGCCCGGGGGCTCCACCCGGCCATACAATGACACTTTAATCATCATTAATTACGAGGAATTTGTCATTTACGAGTCTGACATCTTCGGAATCAGCCTCGACCCATTTTGAGCACATCCCTATGAGATTACTAGGAGGCATTATTGTGGACATATCTCATCATGCACTATATATAGACACGATGCTCCTTGTGTATAAATCTTTTTTTTTTCAATTTTTATTACCTTCACCTGAAATTCTTTCTTACTTGAGTATCAGAGTGTTTTTTGCAAGTCCCCCGCCGGAATCGCACCTGATTAGGAGATGCGTCGAACCGACTTTAGACAAGAACAAATATCATTAACATATTCAATTTAATAAAAAATGTATTTATAAAAAAACTATTTCAAAATGTTATATTACTAACAATTATACCAAATATTTTTCAATATGGATGTCTACACTAGTACTTAATTACTTAGGGTTAATTTCACATGGATCCCCAAAATATATATAGATAATGTTGAAGGAAAATTTTTAAGGAGCAAATTAGAAAGGATCAAGTATTAAAAGTTAGGTAAATATGGGCTGATGATTAGGGAAAATCTATGCAACATGGAAGATGAGGCAACCACTTTGCAATTAATTTATACTGTATTCGTGAGTTGCAGATAGATAAGGTTCACCATCCTCCTATCATTTCCAATATTAAATAGACACCAACACAATGTAATAAGAGAAAGATCTGTATATTTCAAAGCCAAGTCTAAATCAATAGATTTCATATGCTCGGTCTGCAAGAACGGTAATCTGCAGCCTTCTATACCTGCTCAAGTGAATGATCTTTTGATTTATTTTGATGCTTCTTGACTTTCACCAAATTTACCACGTGGTCTCGGCTTTAACCTCCTTTGAAACAAAAATCTACTAATCAAGCAATTCTTAGTCTTAGTCACAATGCAAACTGTAGATTATGACTTGAGGAATATATCACGAAGATTATGCTATCAAATCATTTATGATATATTTCTTTGGATAGGATATGATAAAATTGAATAATAAATATAAATGGATTGAATATAAATTTTTTAAATTTCATGTACATCGAATATAATATCAATTTTATAATTATTTTCTTCTAATTCATGCACTAAACAAAGAAGAGATATTAATTTATTCCTTATCATATTCTTTCTTGTCCTACGAAGCAAACATGCACCTAGAGAATAATATTCTAACAGCATAAGTGCAAGGGAGAAAAGATATTCCAAATATAATTTGATATGATCCTGAATTTGGTCTAGAAAGTAAACACCCTCCTTAATTAATATATCACTTCTATTATGTGGAGATATAATATGAAGCTATACAGAAAAATATTCAGAAAGAAGAACAAATAGACACAAAATTATTTGGGCATAAAAGAGATATAAGGGGACTGCAAGTATGCAAAAAGAGGAACATAGAAATTGTTTTGTTTAGCAAATGCATATATATGATTTATATCAGAAAATATTGAAAGAAGTAGAAAAAGATGGAGTAATAGAATAATTACTATTAATTTAGAAACTAGTTACCTGTTCTGAATTATTCGGAATGAGATTGGCTCTAGCATGCTTGATGTCTCCTCGAGGAGTCATCTTTCTTGCAAAAGGTGTAATTGCTACACCGAGGGCGGCGATGGTGAAGGGCCCGCCTCCTCCGGGAGTCATCTTTCTTACGGAGGGTGTAATTACTATGCCAGAGGCGGCGATGGTGGAGGATGCCCCATTGATGGAGCAACAATTCAGTTGTGGTTCATCGCGATAGTCAATGCTTCTTGCTTGGTATTGAGACATACTTACCAGATGGGGTGGATGTAGGAGAGCGCGCCAAGGCTGGCTGTCTTCAATTGGCGGGCCTAGTGAGTAAGCTGGTGGGAGACAGGGAGTCCACGTTGAAGATATCTGAGGCTTAAGCTCGGGAGGTTGAGTGGCTAAGAACCGACCTGACGGAGACGAAGAAGACTCTCGAGACGAAGGTCCACGATATCAGACTTTTGAACGCTACTGTTTCCGAGTCCACCGCTCGGGCGAGGGAAGCCACAAAGATGTATGATGGCTTGAGAGCAGAGTTGGAAAGACTTAATCATGATCTTGCTGTGGCAGCTGCGGAGGGGTCCCACTAGAGGGCCGAGGCTGACGCCGCCCAAGCCGGAGCAGAGAGATCCAAGGTGGTGGCACAAGAGCTTGAGGCAAAGGTGTGAGAACTCAAAGGCGAAGTTTATCGCTCTCGGGATGCGGCCCTCAATCTGTACGATGGTGGTTTTGAAAGAGCAATGGAGCATGCTAAATTCCTTGCCCCGGAGACTAATTTTTATGAAGTCAGCTGGTTCAAGATGGTTAGGGATGGTGCCCTGGTTGATCCTGAAGTGCAGAAAGAGGCTTCTGCACCGGTCGAGGGGGAGCCTTCACTGCTGCTGTCATTCCTGAGTTGTCCCCTTATCGCAAGGATGGCCAAGGCTTCGGGAAGCGACGCTCCTCCCACGGTTGTCGAGGTTGCTCTAGTTCTCCAGCTAGGGATGGCAACGGTTCAATTAACTGCATTTTTTGTGGTTAACCGAAATCGAAACCGAAACTGGTCGATTTCAAAAACTAGTATTCGAAACCGAAATCGACTCTGTTTCGCTTATCTGACGGATAATCGAAATCGGTTAGTTGGGTTCAAATAGAATGGTTAGTTTACTAACCGATTAACTAGTTAGTAAACGGGTAACCGATTAGTAAAATAAATTTTGAAATATATAAAAATTATCAAATAATTAATATTACCAATTTCGGTTACCGGTTAACCGCGGATAACCGGTAATCGAAATTGAAACATATAACCGATTTCGTTACCAATTATTCACAACCCAATAACCGAAACCGAATCGGTTTTAATCGATTTTTTTATTTTACTAACCAAAACTAAAACCGAATCACAAATTTACTATCCGAAATCGAATTTTATGGCTCGGTTAACCGGCTAACCAATTTCAATTGTCATCCCTACCTCCAGCAATAAGTCAATGCTTTTGAGATTGCTCGCCTGTGGGCTATGTCTAGAGTTGTAAATAGTTTCATAGATTGTCGCCCTTTAGGGCCTTTCAAACATCTGCCCTTCGAGGGTATTTGACGAAAACCGAAGTCGCAAAACGACACAACTAATATACACCGACTTGATCTACCTCGACCACTTGAAGACAAAAAGCAACATATACATACCTCTTGAAGCCCACCTAACATCAAACCCTCGGTACATATTGCAGCTCGGCAGGCAAACCGAAGATAGCACACTTCTAGAGCTTGGCAGAAAAAGCAAGAGCTGATGCATGATTAGAGCTCGACACGAAGTCATTGGATTCTGACCAAGCTCGGGGGTTATGGATCGGACTAGCACTTTGGGCTCGACCGGATCAAACTCAGAAGCGCCCACACTCATGAACCAGACTCAAGTCGAACTAGACGCCACTTAGCCCGGAGGCTCCACCCGGTCATGCAAGACACTTACGTCCTCATTAATTATGAGGGATTCGTCAATTATCAACTCAACATCTCCGAGATTAACCTCTACCTATTCTGAGCACATCCCTACGAGATTCTAAGAGACATTATCATCAGACATCCCTCAATCATGCATTATATACAAACACGACGCACATCAAGTACATCAAGATCCAATTTCATATACTCACACCTCGAATTCTCTTACTTGAGCGTCGGACTGTCTTTGCAGGTCCCCCGCCGGAGCCACACCGGACCAGGAGACGCGTCAACCACATCACCCCGGCTTTAGGCAAGAACAAAATGTATAATAAAATTAAATCTATCATAATTTAATATCACTAGCATATATATTCAATTTAATAAAAAAATGTATTTATAAAAAAAACTATTTCAGAATGTTATATTAATAACAGTTATACCAAATATTCTTCAATATGGATGTCTGCACTAGCACTTAAATATTTAGGGTTAATTTCACTTGGATCTCCATACTATATATAGATAATGTTGTTGAAGGAGAGTTCCAAGGTGCAAATCAGAAATGAGCAAGTATAAAAAGTAGGCAAATATGGGATGATGATCCGGGAAAATCTATGCAACATGGAAGATGAGGCAACCACTTCGCAATTTATACTGTATTCATGGCTTACAGGTAGACAAGGTTCACCATCCTCCCATCATTTCCAATATTAAATAGACACCAACACGAGTTATTAAGAGAAAGATCAGTATATTTTAAGCCAAGTCTAAATCAATAGATTTCATCTGCTCGGTCTGCGAGAACGGTAATCTGCAGCCTTCTATACCTGTTCAATCCCCTGCTGCTCTTCAAGTTAATGATCTTTTGATTTATTCTGATGCTTCTTGGCTTTCACCAAATTTACCATCTGGTCTTGGTTTTAACCTCCTTGACGATAACTCTTCCCAGATTGCTTACGGTGCAGAAACCCTTAATCTGAGGCCGCTCTCCTTGAAATAAAAATTTAATAATACATCATTATGATTGACCGTGTTAATGTTTCTCAAAATTCTACTAATCAAACATTTTTGCCGTCTTAGTCATAATGCAAACTGTAGATTATGACTTGAGGAATATATCATGAAGATTATGCTATCAAATCATCTAGAGAATAATATTCTAACAGCATAAGTGCAAGGGAGAAAAGATATTCCAAATATAATTTGATATGATCCTGAATTTGGTCTAGAAAGTAAACAGCCCCTAAATTAATATATCACTTCTATTATTTGGAAATATAATTTGAAGCTATACAGAAAAATATTCAGAAAGAAGAACAAATAGACACAAAAAATTATTTGGGCATAAAAGAAATGTAAGGGGACTGACTTAAGTATGCAAAAAAAGGAACATAGAAATTGTCTTGTTTAGCAAACGCATAGGATTTATCTCAGAAAAGATTGAAAGAAGTAGAAAAAAGATGGAGTAATAGAATAATTAGCATTAATTTAGAAGGACTCTGACTTAGCAAAATAATTGAAAAATGTCAAAAGAGACGGAGAGTAATAGAAAGTAGTTACCTGTTCTGAATTCTTCAGCAATGAGATAGGCTCTAGCATGCTTGATTTCGCTCTTCCCATCGACATTGTTCTCTATGTAAAATTCAAGAACTTGAGTAAAAGTTATATGCACATTCCTTTTGTACCTGTACATCCTTCAAATTCTTGAAACATTTTGGTTAAGAGCCATTTGCCCTTTCCTAATAAAAAATATAATCCGGCTGTCTCATGAAGTTAATCATCACCAGTAACTTCAAAACTGGCTTCTGTAGTTACACACTATAATTTACATACAAGTATAGAAGAAAGCAGATGATCAGAAGCTCCACTAATTTTAGCTCCCATTATCATAGCATTTGACAGATAAGATAGAGCTTCCTCAGTTACAACTTCGCCAGGAATCAGGATTGGAATACCAGGTGGGTATGGACAGACTAACTCTCCACAGATCTCTCCAATGCTGTCTCTAATGTTTACTCTCTCTTTTTTTGCAAAAAAAGCATCCCTAGGACTTAGTTCCATAGAAGAGTGAGTTGTTGGAGCAGAAACACGGTTCCTCACATTAGATTTTTGTTTGCCTCCTTCGAAGAATTTACTGGACAAGTATTTTACTCCACTAATAAGCCTTTGAACATCTCTCCTGCTAGTCCCTAGGTTGATTGCAAATGTTAGTGATCGGGTTCCTACTAGCTCAGGTATTATATGGTGCTTTTCCCACAATATTTCATCTGCTAGGTAGCCCGACATATGCAGCTGTGAGACACCAACAGTGATGCGCAAGGGATCAATAGCAGGAAAATGGGAAAGAAAGTTAGATGAATCCAACAAGGAGATACCTGAAATTTTTCCTATTTCATGTCTGATGTCCAAAGATAAATCCACAGCATTTGAAAATATGGTATCTCGATTTTCCCCTATTTGAGCTCTTGCAGCATCTAATGACGCAAGTAATAGATAGCTTGGACTGGAGCTCTGTAGCATTTGAAGGCATTTGCTTATTCTCTCCCTGTTTATAAGATCCCCAGATATGTGTAACATTGACGACTGTGTTAGAGAAGATAGAACCTTGTGGGTCGACTGAACAGCAAGATCTGCACCCTGTTCAAGTGCAGTGCTAGGGAAGTTGGGATGAAACCCAAAATGAGCACCATGTGCTTCATCCACTATCACAGGAATGCCTCGCGAATGACAAAGTTCAGTGATCTCACTCAAATTACTGCATATGCCATGGTAAGTTGGAGAGGTGACCAAAACTGCAGCTGCTGTTTTTCCAGCTACCTCCAATTCTTTTATAGATGTTTCAACTTGCAGTGGTGTAACTCCACCTGCAATATCCCAATGAGAATTATACTCTGGAAAAATGTACTTTGGTAATGCACCAGACAGAACCAGACCCGAGGTTGCGGAAATATGTGAATTCCGAGGCAGAATGAGTATATCACCAGGGGAACAAGTAGCCATTACTGAAGCCTGTATGCCACAAGTGGTGCCTCCAACAAGAAACCATGTCACAGATGCCCCAAATAGTTTTGCTGCTTGTGTCTGGGCATCCAGAATGGCCCCCTTCGGCGAGAACAAATCGTCCAACTCTGGAAGTTCAGGTAGGTCATGTATAAAAGACCCTAGACCAGTAAGATTAGACAATATGGAAGGAGCTGCTTTCCCTCTGTTATGTCCAGGGAAGTGAAAACAAGCAACATCATCTGCAGCGGTAGACTTTAGGGCCTCAACTAATGGTGCAGAATGTCTCTCAAATAATTCTGGAGGATCAGCCAGAATAGTATCAGGGCTTGATGTTCCTCGCATGTTCATTAATTTCATGAATTTCTTCCTCTTATACATTGAGATCCTCTCCTGTCACAGATTTGGAAAACTTAGTAAAACCTTTAATTCCAGTTCACTAACCTGACTAATTAGAGGCCCAAGTAAATTACTACTTCGCATAAGCAAATATTAATATTCTACGTAAACCTTGGGCAGAACAATTCAGGTGAACTCAAAATGTATCTTTTCATTAGCAAAGTCTAGAAAAATAAAATAACAAACACTCATTTATCTCCATATGTACCTCCTCATTTGTCTCAACAAGATTATCTTTACCTTTATATTCTCAACACGTTGCCTTCTATAAGTATGTCCATCAAGTATGGAGAATAGCTAGCATGTGGATAGTGTAGCAGCATTTTCTCATGCCATTGAAGATGGTAATCATTGAGCTATAGCTAGATTATGAGAAGGAAGGATAAGGGAACAAAAAGTAAATGGCAGCTTCACAAGGGTTGTAGCATCTTCTTAGTATGTTTTCAAAATCCTTCTTCTAATCCAATATTAGAGGTCCAAACAATCGGTGATCAAAATCTGCCTTCCTTTATTCCCTCACCCTACTAGTCTTCTAGTCTTCGTAAGCTTTACAGTCACAACCATACTTTGAGAAACCGGTGCATTCCGATCCGAATCGGCCGAGTCGGATCGGGGCGGCACTTTTCGATCTCATTTTTGCCAAGAAATCGGTTTAAATCACTGGAAATCGTCCTGAAACAGTAGAATCTGTCGAAAACCCTATTAGAAACTCGGTGGAATCGTGAAAATCGTCCAACACATACAAAAATCGGCTGGACCGGCAGGCATTGGGGATTTCCAGTAAATCCACACCGGATGACAAGAACAGGAGGAATTGGAGATATTAAAAGGACGAAGGGAACGGCAAAACTCCAAACCGAAAGGGAAGAAAAAACTCTCACCTGCTTCTCGCTAGGCCGCTCGCCGGTCACCGCTCGTCTCACACCGGAGGCTGGACGCCGGACGCCGGTCACCGCTTGACACGGCGCCGCCATCATGGGAAGCATCGCGTGCGCGTCGCTGCTGCTGTTGCTATTGCTTGTGCAGCCAGAGATGAGATAAGTTTTTCGGTCGGCCCCTATTAATTTAAAAGGACGAAGGGAACGGCAAAACTCCAAACCGAAAGGGAAGAAAAAATTCTCACCTGCTTATCGCTCACCCGCTCGCCGCTCACCGTTCGTCTCACACCGGAGGCTGGACGCCGGACGCCGGTCACCGCTTGAGACGGCGCCGCCAACATGTGAATTAACGCGTGCGCGTCGCTGCTGCTGCTGCTTGTGCAGCCAGAGATCAGATAAGTTTTTCGGTTGGCCCCTATTAATTAAATAAATTATATAACTTGCATAATTTATTGAATATTATTAGTTATGTAAATAATTATATTAAAATAGTATCTCTTAAATAATTATATGGCAGTTAGCTATATATTTTGTAGTTACAATTAAATATTTTATATATTATTAATATATAAATTATTAATAATAATCTAGGTATACAATATCTAACATATTATTTAGAGTTAGATGTGATATTTAAAGCATGGTATAAATTAGAACAAATTAATATGTGACTGTACTATTTTATATAAATTTAAACTAGTATGTAATTACTAATTAATTTAATTTGATTGAATATATTTAATCAATATAATATAATTATATCATTTGGATTAGTATAATTTGATTGCTACTTACACATTATATTTCTTTATATTTCTTGTTCTTTCTATTTGTAAATATTTTTGTATTTTTCAATTGTTAAATTATTTTCTTTTTTATTTCTATTGGACCAATCCAATCAGATTAATATCTTGTCTATTTGACCTTTTTAGGTCGATTTCAATTTTTAACATCTAATTATTATATTTGTACCAATTATATATATAAACTACTAAAATTTTTGCTATATTGTTACGTAATCATCTTGTTAAGTATTGATGTAGCTTTGTTGACGCAGATTTTTTAAATAAAAGATCAAATTACATTCTCACCTCCTCTATTTTATCCTTATTACAATCTTTTCTTTATATATATATATATGGCTTTATAACACATCATTACAAAGCATAGACGTGGTAATATACACATAAGGTGTTTTACAAGACGTACAAAGATATGAAAAAAATGCATAAAACGCTACAACTAGATATTGAACCCAATATCTATAAGCAATATACCCGAATATTACTACCACTTGAGCACAAATGGGTTCACACAATCTTATACTTTTCATTTCTAAAAATTACACTCCCACCTCGTCAACTCAAACCCATTGATAGTTTTAATAAAAATAATTACATGTATTGGCTAGTTTTGGCAAAGGCGAGAGATTATGGTGCGTGGAACGACCTCTCAACAACAAGGACATATAGGGTTCTTGTTTCTACTTCCGACTGAGATCTCTCTACTCGATCAGGTTTCCTTGCACTTAAACACCGCCCTTTGAAGCTATGCTAAGAAGGGCACATGGAGGAGATGAAGGCTACATCAATGGGACTGGTTGGACCTTTAGCCTTATAAGTCGAATGACCACACTAGATGATAGTTGAATAGTGTGTTTACTAATCTTTAATATAAATTCAATTTTAATCGTTTCTTATAATATTTAGGTTAATGCTCAATTAAACAAGATAAATGCAAAAGCGACTAAACAAATATTAGGAAGAAATTAGATCTTCTTGTAAGGATCCAAAATTCAAACGCTAAAAGCAAAATACCCAAAACGAATAAATTCAGAAAAAACAAAGAACACCAAGAATTTACGTGGTTTAGCCCAGCGGGGTACCGGTCCTACATCCACGGGGAGAAGAGGACACTGATTTTTTTTAATGAGAGAGGAAATTCGGCAAATACAAGAGAATCAGAATAAAACTGATAACTAAACTATAAAGGAAAAATATTATCTGAAATCGAATATTTTTTTGCACCAAGGAATCTGAATTTTTGCTTCTGCCTGAAAAGTATGGATGCGATGTCCTGCACTTTTGATCTTCTTGCTTCCGCCTGAGACAGAGTGAAGGAGAAGACAAGCCACCGAAAAAGAACATTATTTGAGAAATAGAGCTTTTAGGATGATTTAGAACCTTGTATTACACCCCCTTATATATTAGTAAGAAGAACCGACCTATCTCCCCACGATTAGAAATTTTCCGCAAACAATGAGCTGAGTCGTTCGATCAAAACATACAACTGTGATCACAATATTGACCAAACAAATCAGAAGGCTTGACCGAGATTAAAGCATTTGAGGCAGTGCAATTTGCGAAGTCAAACATGGCGGCTGTAGAAAATTCTCCCATGTGCCGCGTTTTGATCAAAATCTGGCGATGCGCGTGCATTGCACGCGAGCGCCAGGTGAGCCCGCTGGCCCACGTGCAATACATGCGGACGCCAACCATCTACTGGCGCATGCTCTGCGCGCCAGCAACGCTGGCTCGTGCATGGCACGTGCCCGCCTGGGGCGCGGGCTAGGCTCGGCCTAATTGTCCGGCTGGCTTGGGTCGGGCTAATCCCAGAACGTAACAACCTCTTTTTTTTTCTTAACCCAGTTTTATGAAATCAAGCCCATAATCAGGCCCATTTCGAATACGGATCGAGTTTAAATTGAATCAACCCTCATAATTTTCTCCTTTTATGAGATTTGAGCCTGATGTAGCCTTCTCCTCTTCTCCCAAGAGCCTCGTAGGGTTAACCTGTGCCTTGAATCAGGCTAACCAAGTTCATGCAATAATCAAACTTGGTTGTTGTTAGAACTTTTGTTAGTATATCTACAGGATTATGAGCTGTGTCAATTTTCTGAAGCTTGATTTCCCCTTTTGAAAGAATGTCCCTGATGAAGTAAAATCTGACATCGATGTGCTTTGTCCTTTCACGATACATTTAATATTTTGATAGATGAATTGCACTATGACTATCGCTGTGTACAACTATGTCCATCTTTTTGGAAGTTTGTTCTTATAGGAGATTTCCTAGCCAAATCGCCTCTTTAATTGTTTATGTAATTGTCATGTATTCTGCTTCAGTGGTAGAAAGAGTAATTGTTGGTTGTAGTCCGACTTTCCAACTTACTGAGGTTTCGCCTATAGTGAAGAAGTAGGTTGGGATGGATCTCATCTTATCAAGATCACCGGCATAGTCAGAGTCTGGATATCAATATCCAGTAAAAGATCCATTAGTTCCACAAAAAATAAAACCACTTTTATAAGTACCTTGTAGGTAGCGCAATATCCATTTAACCGCCTCCCAATGTGCTTTTCCCGAATTTGCCATGTATCGGCTCACAACACTGACTACATATGCTATGTTTGGGCGAGTACAAATCATGGCGTACATGAGACTACCAACTGTGTTGCATAAGGTACCTGTAACATAGCAATTCTTTCTTTTTCATCTTTTGGGCATAACAATTCTGACAATTTGAAGTGAGCAGCAAGATGTGTTTTGACAGATCTTTCTTCTTGCATGCCAAAGCGTTTAACCACCTTCTTTACATAAGTCTCATGTGTTAGGTATAACTTTATTTCTTTGTGGTCGTGCTTTATCTCCATACCAAGGGTTTTTCTTGCAACCCCAAGGTCCTTCATGTCAAATTCTCCCTTAAGGTATTTCTTAAGCCTGTCTATTTCAGTAATATCTTTTGCTGCAATAATCATATCATCACCATAAATGAGCAGATAAATCATAGAAATAATTGATTTCTTTAAGTAAACACAACTATCAAAATATGATTTACTAAAATCAATACTGAGTATAAATTGATCAAACCTCTTTTACCATTGTTTAGGAGATTTTTTAAGGTCATATAGTGATTTTTTTGGAGGCAAACATGATCAACTTTATTTTTCTCTTCAAACCATTCTGGTTGTGTCATGTAGATCTGTTCTTCTAAGTTACCGTGTAGGAAAGCCGTCTTCACGTTATTCTAACTCCAGGTCTTGCATGACTACTAATGCTAGAAGAACACGAATAGAGGTATGCTTAACCACAGGAGAAAAAAAATCTTTATAGTCAATACATTCATTTTGACTGTATCTCTTTGCCACAAGCTGAGCTTTATAGATACCGCCTTCTTTGAGTTTGTAGATCCACTTGCACCCAACAAGTTTCTTGTATGGTGGAGGCTTCACAAGTTCCCAAGTATTATTGTTCTGTAAGGACTTGAATTCTTCTGCTATAGCTTCATGCCACTTTCTTGAATATATTTGATTTAGGGCTTCTTTATAGGAGTTTGGTTCTTCAGTGCATGATGTTTCTTCAGCCATTGCTAGAGCATAAGTGGTAACATTTGCATATCTAGGATTAGGACGTGATGCTCGCCTAGGTCGGTTAAGGGCGATGGAATAAGGATGCTCCTCCTCAACTTGATATTGCTCCTCCTCGACCCGGTGTGGCTCCTCCTAAACTTGAGCATGTTCTTCAGTGGTCTGTTCTAATGAAGCAATGTCATTGGCTTTTGTGGAAGGTGGTCGAGGCGCAGGTGTAGGAAACCAGAATTCTTGGATATCATGTTGAGGTGGTGTTTCATCTTGTGGCACTAGAGATGTAGGTTCCTCAGAGTCCTCTTCTTGGTCCTCCTTTTTTATTTTCAAGAGTACATGTTCATCAAATATTACAACTCTATGGATGTCTGCTTTTACAATTGTTTAGACACCACACTTTATAGTCTTTCACTCTGCTAGGGTATCTTAAGAAAATATACTTCTTTGATATAGGTTCTAATTTTCCTTCATTCACCCTAACATAGACAGTGCTCCCAAAAATTTTAAGATGATCATAAGAAGTTGGTGACTCGATCCATTTTTCCTCAAGCGTCTTGAATTCAATTGATGAAGATAGAGATCGATTTATTAGGTAGTAAGCAGTGGATGCAACCTCTACCCAAAAACTTTTAGAAAGGTTAGCATTAGAAAGCATACATCGTACCGTTTCAATGATGGTGCGGTTAATCCTTTCTGCTACTCCGTTCTGTTGAGGTGTGTGGGGTAGTGTGTGATGTCGTATGATCCCTTTCCTGGAGCAAAAATCTTTAAATTCTCCATTACAAAATTCTAGACCATTGTCGGTTCGTAGGGTCCGAACATATCTATCGGTTTGCTTCTCGATCATTGCCTTCCAAGAATGAAATTTAGAGATGACATCAGGTTTATTTTTAATAAAATATGTCCATACCTTCCTGGAGTAATCATCAATAAATGTGAGCATGTATCGAGCTCCTCCTTGAGATTCAACCAGTGAAGGCCCCCTAGAGGTCAGAGTGGATGTAGTCCAATTTTTCTTTAGCATAGTATTGCCCTGTGGAGAATGAGACTTTTTTCTGTTTGTCAAAAATGCAATGTTCATATAAATCAAGTTTAACCAATTTTTACTTTCCAAGTAGTCCCTTTCATTCAAGTATTAACATACTCCTTTCATTAATATGCTTTAATCTCATATGTCATAATTTAGCAAGATTATCATCAGAGTGTTCAGAGATTACCATAGTTGCACCACTTGTTACCGTTGTGCCTTGTAGGATGTAGAGTTGGTTTACTTTTAAAGCTTTCATTACTGTTAAGGATCCCTTTGTGACTATGAAAACTCCATCTTGGCCTGAATACATGTATTCAAATGCATCTAGGGAAGATAAAGAAATTAAATTTCTTTTAAGACCTGGAATGTGCTATACTCAGGTTAGGGTCATTGTAATGCCATTATGCATTTTGATTTTTACCGAGCCAATTCCTACTACTTGACATGATGAGTCATTTCCCATTAGCACTTCTTTTCCATCAGCATGTTTATATGTGGTAAACCAATCTCGGTGCGGTGTCATATGAAAAGAGCATCCTAAATCTAAAATCCATTCATCTTGAAATCTAGCATAACAAGCAAAAATAGTAAGTACCTCTACTTTTTTGTCCTCATCAGCATAGGATGCTTCTCCGTTTTGATTTTGTTCCTCTTCTTGTCTCCATTTTAGCTTATGACATTCTGACTTGATGTGTCCTGCCCTTTTGCAATAATAACCTATATGTTTTTGGACCTGAATTTAGATCTAAACTTATCCCGGATTTTGTCCGTGACTTGTTTCGTCCTCTAGTGTTCAGGGCTTCTCCACGACTTCTAGAGGATCTTGTGGTAAGTTGAGGGTCGACAACCTCCTTGGACACTAACATTGTTGTCATATCATCCAGAGTAATGGTATTCTTGCCATACAATAAACTTTCACAAAAATTCTTAAAAAAAGCAGGGAGAGTAATTAAAAGCATAAAAGCCTTATATTCTTCCTCAAAAGTAACTCTCATATCCTCAAGATCAGCAAGAATATAACGAAAAATGCTAATATGTTTTTTAACAGAAATGCCACCAGTCATGCGTAAAAAATATAAATTTTGTCTAAGTGTCATCTTATTTGTCAGAGTTTTATCTTGGTAGATTGTAGCAAGCTTTTTTCATACATCTGTCGTTGTCTTTTCTGATGTGACTTCCTGTAATGCCTTATCACATATGCTCATGTACAGAGTTACTTTAGCACTTTCGTCGGCCCGGTCCATTTCCCTTTCAGTGTCTTCCATCACGTCCCGTCCATGAATAGTGTCCTGTAAGTTCTCTTTAACTAATATTGCTTTTATCTCCAAGGCCCATAACGAATAGTTGACATTATGGTCCAACTTTTAGATTCTGTACTTTGCCCCTGACATTATGGATTGTTGGCTTTGATACCACTAGGGGTGTGCATGGGTATCGGGTAGACCAAGAACCGGTTGGAACCTATCCTACCAGGTAGGTTCCGAGTAGACCCAAAAAAAATCGGGTAGGGTCTGGGTAACGAATCAAGGAACCGGTTAAATATGGTTCTAGTTCCATGGTTCCAGGTACCCAAAATCGGAACCGAAACCGGAACTAGTTTTTTTAATATATATAAAAACTCGGATCCAGTATATTAGATAATAGGTATTATTCAAAACCCATTAGCCCTCTAAATAACTAACCCAGTAACCCTAACTTTCCATCTCTCTCTCACCTCACGGCTCACGCTTAGTCGCTCATGCACGCATCTCTCCACAGCCGCCGCACCTCCCTCCTTTTCACTCTTCATCTCTCTCGTCTCCGTTGCATCCCGACGGGCGATGAATTGAAGATCCACACCCTGTAAACTGGTACATCTCATCATCTCCCGATCCATTTATTTTTGGTCTTATTTCTCCCGATCTAGCAAGCATGTTGTGAAATTGATCACCGCTTGTGAAATGGAATCAATACAACAATAAAGGGGGAGATTATTGGCCTAAGGTTTTCAACCTTGGTCTTAATCTCGGTTCTAATGATAACAAACATGGAACTAATGTTTTCAGGGAGAAATATTTTTAGGTTCCATATCACTTTGCGTGCGACGTTCTCGATCGAAAATATCAAAAAGTTAATGAATCGAAAGGATGTTGATCGACACATTCAGATTCGACGAGAAGAATATAGTTTAGGTTTAAGGTGTCTAGGATGATTGTATTAATCCTCATTTTGATGCAAAGATCTCTAAAGAACCAAACCCGAAACTCAAACCAGAAGAAAGAACCTTGTTGGTTCGGTCGACCAGACTTCAACCGGAATGTACTTGTACTCTACAATACTACCAAGAGTTTTTAAGTCATAAACAACATCCCGGATGGGATATTATAACAACCCGAAACAACCCGGGTAGACAATCTGAAACAACCCAGATGAACAACCTGGATGGACAACTCGGAACAACATGGATAAACAACCTGGAACATTCTGGATTGATATTTTGGAATAGCTTGGAAAGTACCAGTACTCTGTAGTACTTCCAGTAGAATTCCTAGAATGCCCCCAATGACTCTATTTTGAATTTCTACTTGTAAGCCTATTGGAAACCGAGCACCTACCTTTGGGATCTCTATATAGGACCCCAAACTTTCCTACCAAGCCACCTAACACTTCGTGAGACATCTTTTGACATCCAAGAGGTTTGATTGAGCCATTCTTTGTGGAAAACCCTAGCTTTGAGCTTCTACTTTCTTGATTGAGCTTCAACCTTGAGTTTCATCATCAAAGGCATCAAGAGGACTAGGGAACTTGTGTTGGAGTTAAGTATTTTCATTGTTGTATTTTGTAGCTCCTTTTACTTGTATTTTTTTATGTTTATTTCGTTGCTACTCAAGTGTGTAAATATCTAGTGTGTAGATCTTGAGTTTGGTGGTTGCCTTGGTGTAGAGGCATAAGTCCACCGATATACTTAGTTTACTATGATTAGTTCTTTTTCTCATTTAGGGTTTGAGGTGGGAGAGTGCTCTCGGTGAGAAGGTGAAGACTTTCGGGTGTGGAAGTGCCTTGGTGTGAGAGTGGAGATTCTCCGAGGAAAAGTCCTCAAGTGTAAGGAAATAATTATAATCTAGTAAAGCTAAGTTGGAAATCCTAAGCGTGGGTGCTTAGGTAGTGGAGTAGGCATTGGAGCCGAACCACTATAAATCTATCTTGTTTGCATTGCTTATATTATGTTTTGATTACTTGTGTTATTTAATCGCTTTCATATTCATCTAGTCAAATTGAACTCTTGCCCAAGTAATTAAGAAAATGATTAAAAAGGAATTTAGGCTAAAGTTTTAACAAACATACTATTCACCCCCCTCTAGTATAGACCATTTCACTTACATTTGGTATCAGAATGGGTTTGTAGCTTGAGATTTCACCATCTCTTCTTCATCTTGCCTAGATCCGAGAATGACACTAGTGTCGGTTGTTTTTACACCTCATAGGTTCGATGAATCAAACTTTGGTCTTTGGAAGTCCAGGATGTACTCCTTCTTAAATACTAGAGGTTTTGGTGTTTATAACATGTTGAAATTTGAATACAATTATCCTAAGGTTGACATGCATGATTGAAGTGAATTTGACAAGGAAATGTTTCAATTTAATGGAGATGCCATGAATTGCATATTTTGTGCCATACCAAAAAATATCATTAAAAAAGTCATGCATTGTTCTACGATTTTTGATTTATGGGCTTGTTTAAATACTTTATATGATTATGCAAAGACCGAAGAGATTGGTACTTCTAATGAAGATAGTGATGACAATAGTCATTCACCTACTCCTAACTTTGGTTTTGATGCATATAGCTCTTCTAGTCAAAGAAGCAACTCCAAGAGCCGAAAAAGAAAGGTAATTTGCCATGTATGTAAAGAAAAAGGGCATATGAATAAGAATTTCCCTACCATGAAGAACAATGCAAAGAAGAGGTCAAATGTTTTAACATCATCATCTTATTCAAGTGAAGCACCATCTTGCCATGATTATGAAGTCACTTCAAAAGCTTGCCTCATGGATGCTAATAATGAGGTAAAACCTTCTATTTCTAGTCATGATAAAAATCTTGAAAATGATGATAGTAGCTCTAATTCTTTAGGTATGACTTATGATGAGCTATTAGAAGAATCTAAGAAGATGTATGCTATGCTCATGAAATCAAATAAGGAAAATAGAAAAATCAAGAAAGAAAATCAAAAGCTTGTTAGTCATTTGCATGAGTTGAAGAGTGAAAATGAGAAAATGAGATCTTGCTCTTTTGATTCGTGCCATGATAATTTAAAAATTGAGCTTAGAGCCTTGAAACTTGAAAATGAGAATTTGAAATAAAAAATGAAACTTAGAAGTAATTAACTAAAAAATGATTTGAAAATCGAGAATGAAAAATTGAAAATTGAAAATGGTATGTTGAAAGCTCAATTGCATGCATTGCATAAATCTATAAATGATTTGAAAAATGAGATGTTGGTTTTGAGTAGGAAAGTTAATACTTCTTCTTTTAATTCTAAAAATCAAAATGTCTTATTTAGGAAACCTAAAAAAAAGATGTTTTCTTTAAGAATGCTCATGCTCATCATAGTTCACATGTCAAGCATTCTAATGATAAATCTAATGTCCATAGCAAAAATGAAAAGAAGTCTAATGGACATTGCTTTTGTTGTGGTATGTTCGGCTATGCTATTTATGATTGTGCTTTTAAGAAAAATCCAAGTGTAGCTAGGACATTTTGGATTCCTAGGCCATCTAACCCCCAAGGACCCAAAACCATTTAGGTATCAAAAGTTTCATGCCCTTTTGTAGGGGGAGCTACCACACAATGATAAGGTAAAGTGATGTGTTGAGGTTGGCCAAGAATTGAATGAAAGATTCTTACATGGTTGCAACTTCAAGTTTTTCAACTAAATGCCTATGAAAATGAAAATTGGCATCTAAAAGGTTTGCTATCATCTCTTAACTTCAATTGATCCATTAATAGTTAGAGCTCATGATACTTGCTTAGATTGATTGTTTTTCCCGCTCATGATATGCTTTTAAAGATGTTTTTGATTTTTGATTTTCTGTCTCTTAGGAGACCTATGTGACCTATAACGAGCCTAAGCAACCTTGCAGTTCTAAATCATTGGCTAATTGTGGTATTTCGGTTTTCAACCAATAGGAAGGGTTAGAGATCTAATTTTTTCAAATATTTCATATTTTGAAATCTCTTGATTCATTTTGGTTTCATGATTGACCTTCTTTAAAATGAATCTTTACTAAGTAAAGTAGGTGATTGAAAATGATATTTGAATTTTCCTCTTTGCTATCTAGTCTAGTTAATCTTGCTTGTAGCCATAAGTTCATTATGATAATGATGCTTGATTGCAAAATAAACTTAATTTTAATGGAAGGCTAAAGAAATCCGGAAAATAAAGTGAAATTTTTGAAATTTCTCAAGAAACGAGGTATTAGTTTCATTTTGGCAAAATTCTTGCATAACACATCAATTTTCTTGATAAAATGATTTATCTATGCTTATGAATGATTTTGCATGATAATTGATTGAAATCTCATGAGTATATAAAATTTTGATACTTATGCAATTTCATGATACATTGATTGAATGAAATGTGCACTAGGTAGAAATCCATCTTAGAGACTTTATTTTAAGTTGAAACTTGATGAACATATTTGAGATTACTCATGATTTACTTCCATGTGGTTAAAATTGAAAAATTATGTGTAAATGAGAAAAATGATAACTAGCTTACCTTAGGAAACTCAAACATGAAAAGTTTGACCTAAGTCAATAAATTGACATAGAAATTTCTTTTTGAGCTCAAACTTCACAAATATGTTTAGATTTACTTATGTTAGGTATCCATGTGTTTAAATTTAAAAAATAATGTGTAAAGTAGGGGTGTGCATGGGTACCGGGTAGACCCGAAACTAGTTGGAATTTTGGATAGACTAAAAAAAATACGGGTAGGGTTCGGGTAACAAATCAAGGAACCGAAACTGATTTTTTTAATATATATAAAAACCCGGATCCAGTATCTTAAATAATAAGTATTATTCAAAACCCATTAACCCAAACCCGTTAACCATGTGAATCATTAACCCTAACCCCCCCTCTCTCTCTCACCTCATGCAAACACGCATGCATCGCTGTCCCTCTCCAGTCTCTCCACAGTCGCCGCACTCCTTTTCACTCTCCATCTCTCCCGTCTCCACTGCATCTTGGCGGGCAGTGCAGATCTACATCTCGGCGGGCAGCGGAGATCCACGTCCCGGCGAGCGGTGAAGAATCGAAGATCCACATCTCCCTGTAAATTGGTACATCTACCGATCCATTTTGGTCTTATTTCTCCCGATCCACATCTCCCTACGGTCGATGAGCATATCATCTTTAGGATCTTGGAATCACCACTTTGCTGCACTTGTGAATGGACCGAAATGGAAGTATGAGTAAATCTGTAATGATCTTTAGGATCTTGGAATCACGCATCGCCTGAGTTGCTTTGGATTCTTATTTTCCATTGTTTTTTATTGCTATCCCTTTAATCTTCTTTTCCATTGTGTAAAGCATGTTTCAAAAAGATTAGACATCAGAGTACAGCAAAATGATCTATGTTCAATTTTCTTTCAAGGATAATATATCCTTATAAAAGGAACTGGTTCAAGCTTCAATAGTTAACTGTGGTTCAACATTATTCTTTTTAACAAACAATTGTTATCATTTAGCTTTAAATTATTCCTGAGAAATATTTAACTGTCATTAGAATAATACATGTTTAACGCCAATAAATAATTACTTGGATGTTCTTTGTCAAAGCATGACAATTTAGAGTTTAGAGTGGCAAACTCATAATTTTTCTCTACTATCTGAAAGCAAATGTCATTCTTCCATCTCATATTCAATTTTATTTGAAAGAACAAGAACAGAAAATCTGCATTTAAAAGATTTGTTAGACAACATACTTATGACACAAAATATTTGTATGAATAAAGTACAAAGTAGGCACTCATGATCAAATTACAGAGGTATATTTCTTTAAGCTCAGTAGTTTGTAGAAATGATGACTAGAGTTAATTACTCAATATATTCCAACTTTTAATATTTTTTATAAGTTTATCCTAACTTTCAGTTTGCAGCGACTGAGGTCTTATATTTTGATTTAACTTAAATTTTTTGATAACAGGGTACCCGGACCTGCTCATCCCTAGTGTAAAGGTTAAAATTTGATACTTAGTAATTTCATGATATCATGCTTGTTTTTGAATGAAATCATGCTAAGTTAAAATCTTGACCAAATGACATTATTTTCATCTCAAACTTGATAAACATGCTTTTCATGACTATATCTTAATATCTGAAAAGTTTGAATGAAAACTGAAAATATTTGCAAAAATAACTAATATTCACGAAAATGCCGTTGGAAATTTCATCATATTTAGTTATTTTTAGAAAAATGTAGAAAAATTATTTTTGACTGATTCTTGAAACCGAATCTTCATTGAAAAATCTAGTTTCTTTAGTAAAAATTTCAAATTTTTTCATGAAGATTCTAATTTATCGTAGATTTTCGAAGTTCATTTTCAGAAATCCAAAGTATCATTTTAGTCAAGAACTCATTTCTTTGATACTTTGCTTTTTGTTCGAAATCTTCGAATGAGACTTCAAGTATGATATTAGAATTGTATTTTTGGCATCGTTCTCATTTTGACTCGTGAAAAATCATTTCTAAAATGATTCTTGATATTTTGACCAATACTTGAAGATATCGATACTTGAGTTTATACATGATTTTCGCATTTGGATTTTAGTTATCATTCCTTGTTATCATGTATGATTTAGTCTCATATTAGACATTTGATTTTCATCCCTTTGGTTGAGATCTTCATGCTTCATGATAAATATTTTAGAGTCTCAACTTTGACTATAGGTTGACTTCTCTTGCCATTTTTTAGTGATGTCAAAAGGGGGAGAAAAATATAGGTAAAAGGAAAGAAAATATAGGAAAATCATGCATATAGATAGGGGGAGTTTATTTTATAAATATGAATGATTGATGGGGGAGAAATTCCATGATTGACTTCCTTAATGCTTTATTGAAAATATTTTCTTAAGGTTGTTTGTCATCATCAAAAAGGGGGAGATTTTTGGCCTAAGGTTTTCAACCTTGGTCTTAATATCGGTTTTGATGATAATAAATATGGAACTAATATTTTCATGAAGAAATATTTTCAGGTTCTATATCAATTTGTGTGCGACATTCTCGATCGGAAATATCGAAAAATCGGTAAATCCTGGAAGAAAGTTGATCGACGCGCTCGGATTCGACAAGAAGAATATAGTTTAGGTTTAGGGTGTCTAGAATGATTGTATTAATCCTCATTATGATGCAAAGATCCCTAAAGAACCAAACCCAAAACCCGAACCAGAAGAAAGAACCTTGTTGGATCGGTCGACCAAACTTCAACGGGAATATACCAGTACTCTACAATATTACCAAGAGTGTTCAAGTCATAAACAATATTCCAGATGGGATGTTGTAACAACCCGGAACAACCCGGAACAACCTGGATGAATAACCCGGATGAACAACCTGGATGGACAACCCGGAACAACATGGATAGACAACTCGGAACATCCCGGATTGACATTTTGGAATAGCCTGGGACGTATCGATACTCTGCAGTACTTGCACTAGAATTCCCAAAATGCCCCCAACGGCTCTATTTGTAATTTCTACCCGTTGAGCCTGTTGAAAACCGAGCATCTACCTTTGGGATCTTTATATAAGACCCCAAACTTGCCTTCCAAGCCACCTAACACTTCATGAGACATCTTTCGACATCCAAGAGATTTGATTGAGCCATTCTTTGTGGAAAACCCTAGCTTTAAGCTTCTACCTTCTTGATTGAGCCTTCAACCATGAGTTTCATCATCAAAAACATCAAGAGGACTAAGGAACTTGTGTTGGAGCTAAGCTTTTTCATTGTTGTATTTTGTAGCTCCTTTTACTTGTATTTTATGGTGTTTATTTCGTTGCTACTCAAGTGTATAAAGATCTAGTGTGTAGATCTTGAGTTTGGTGGTTGTCTTGGTGTAGAGGCATAAGTCAGCGCCGGATTCATGCCGCCGTCGGAAAGATCGAGATCTCCATCGCTCGTCCTTTCTTCTTCCTTGATCAAGGTGAGTGAAACGAACCTTGTTGTGAAGGGTAGGCGGCTAGCCGACCCAAGCTTTAGGGATTTTCTCCGATTTTCTCGTGAGATTTCGTCGATCCACCGATGTTCTTCCAATATTTGGTTAGGATGATATGTATTTATTGTTTGTATGAATTTCTTGTCGTTTTTTTTTCGATGTTTAGGGTCAGCCACATGAAGGAGAAAGGGGGAAGGTCATGCCGAATTTTCTCCAAATTTCCTAGAGTGGTCGAAAGCCCTCGGATTAAGTTTTCCTCGCGATTGATGACTCGATTCTTCATAATCATGGCCGAGACCTTATCCTCCTATCCTGCTTGCTCTCGGCTGAGTATGACCAGCCTTGGGATGGTTCGATCGAGTGGTCATTGGGGGAGAAAAAGCTTTTGATGTGTCTTATGCTTATATGTAGGGTACCAAGTCATACTTTTATGTTGTAAATCATTCGCATGATATATGAAAATTGGTAGTGATGGATCGAGATTAGAGCATTATAAGGAAATGTTCTTGATGGTGCATACATGGTAGGATCTTAGTATGGCATGTGAATCATGGTAATGTCTCATTTACTTGTAATATCCTCTTGAATGCGCATATATGGCTAAGATTATGTATGGTATATGGTTTGTAGAAGTTCCTTCATCAAATTATTAATGCTAGTATTGAAACTACCATTATAGATTAAATGTTACCTTGCTGGAATTTAATGATTAAATGCAGAATTTAATTATTTTATTGTTGCAATTATGCGGTTATTCATGGTAGTAGATGTAGGTTAATTTCCTTATAACTTATGGGTTGTGACATGTATGTATCTAGACATTTCGACACTTATGACATGTAGTTCACACTTGAAATATGACATTTGACGCTAGAGGACTATTAGGAAACTCTAGGGTGCTTGTTAATTAGAGAAACTTGAATGTAGACAAGCTAGGTCTCACACCTAGGGAACAACCAATGAGCAATAGTGTGCGAATGGTAAGGCTCGAAAAAAAAAGGGTTGAGCACGGGTGAATGCCAGGTATTTTATATAAGGAAACTTTAGGACACTTTGCTTGTGTGATGTGATTGTGATGGTCAGCCGAGAAGCATGGATAGTCGAAATGACTAATGTTTGACTCGGCCAGTGATTTGGGTCTTGAGATTGCACTAGTAGGCCCGCTAGGTGTTAGACCCCAGTTGGGTGGGACTAGCTATCCCTAACCCGGTAGGTGTTTGGAGACTAGCATACCATCCTAGTCGACGACCCGATGTTTGCTCTGATTTACTCATGTGTTATGTAGGCCGTGCGGCCAGAATATTACTGTCATTGTGTGGTAAAGCTGGTTAGAGTAGAACCATTAGTTCATGAGCAGGCCCTAGTGGCCGGGTGCTATTATGCTTAGCTGGGCTGTTATGGCTGGATATTTGACTGTATGGTCTATACAGGATGACTCTTGGGGTCGGTTGTCATATCAGGATTAGATTAGATCCCTAACTTTATATTTTTCTGACATTATATACATGTGATTATTGGGGATTTATATGGAGGTTCGAAAGAACCGCTCACTGAGTCCCATGTGGACTCACGATTTATTTCTCTTGTTTTGTAGGGCCCGACCAGTGAGGTGAGGCTTGGAGTCATGGTGCAGCTAGAGGGCAGGCAGTGGCGTAGATCTCGTAGCAACGTCCAGTAGTCATAGTCGTGATGTCTAGGATTGTTTTCTTTACATACACTGGGAGTTGTTTATTTGAAAACATGTATTCGACTTTAACTCGAGTTGTTTTATTCTGTAGTTGATGTTTCGCAACTCTTTTTAAAATTGTGAACATTCTTTAAAAAATTAAATAAAAGCTGCATCGTTGTTTTTATTTACATGCTTTCGGTTTCTTGTCAGTTAGTGTATGTGGTAGGCTTCAGGGTAGGACATAGACCTTGGCCGGTCACGCGATCCTAAGTTGGGGTGTGACAAATTTGGTATTAGAGCTTTTGGTTAGGTCTTGACTACGACTAGGAGTTGGGTACCGTATGAGACATATGCAACCACGACTACACTCAGCGCACCATGCAGTTAGTAATTTTTTTAAAAAAAGATTCTATTGAATAATTATTTATGTGACATGAGAATTATTATTATTTTTCCACTGTGTTAGTGTGATGGAGACTCATAATGCTGCGCTGAGCGGCATCGGTAGTAATTCAACAGAATGTCGGGGCTGAGTTCGAGGTCGACATTGAGGTAGAGGCCGAGGCCGGGCCCGGGGTAAGGACAGGGAGCAGTCCGAGGATCAGGGGCAAGATTCTGTGGTTGCTCAACTGCAGGCTCAGGTGGCTCAGTTAAACAGAGGTGCTCCTTAGGGTGTAGGAGTTGAGACACCAGATGCAACAGCAGCAGCCGTCGCCATAACCCGTACATGTAGTTCCGGTGGTACCGGAGATGGCTGAGACTGTAGCACCGGTGAATAGGGTTCCAGGAGCCCCATCTTATGCAAACTTCATCACGCTGAAGCTGCCAGAATTCACCGGGACAGATCGGCAGGTGGAGGTCACTGAGTTTCTGGGGGACTGCTACGAACTGTGCATGGAACTAGGGTGCTCATCGGAGGCAGCGGTCCATATGGTCGGGCTATAGATGAGGGTGTTGGTTGAAATGGCCACACTAGAGGGGGGGGGGGGTAAATAGTAAGTTTACTAATCTTTTTGCCTAAATTCGGTTTTAATCGTTTCTTTAATTACTTAGGAAATTTCAAGTTGAGTAGCAAGCGGAAGCAAAGTAAATACGATAATAAAATAAACACAAGTAGAATCAATACAAACATAATTATTTATAGTGGTTCGGCCCCAATGCCTACTCCACTACCTAAGCACCCCGCTTAGGATTTCCAAACTAGCTTTACTAGATTATTTTGTTTCCTTACAATGAGGACTTTTCACCGGAAAGTCTCTGCTCTCAAACTGAAGGCACTTCCACACCCGGAAGTATCCTGTCTTTCTATCGAGAGCACTCTCCCACTTCAACCTAAGGACAACTCAACTAATTCTAGTAAACTACGTTTACACCAGTGGGATTAAGCCTCAAACACAAAGGCAAGCACCCAATTTCAAGACCTAACAATCTAGGTCTTTACAAGCTCAAATATAATAAAATAAACAAGAAAATACACAACTTAATGGAGCAATAAATCAAATAACAAATACTTAGCTCCAAAAGAAACTCTCTAGTCCTCTTGATGCCTCAAATTGATGAATTGATGAAGTTTGAAGGCTATGTCAAGGAGATGAGAGATCAAACTAGACTTTTCAAGAATGGTGGCTCAATTAAGCTCAAGGATCATCAAAATATGGCTCAAAGAATGTTGGATAAAGGGTGGAAGGCTTGCTAAGGCTTCTATTTATAAGCCTTGAGGAGATGGCATGAAACAGCCAACTCAAAGGGCGGGAAACTAGCCATTTCTGTCATCCTGTCGTAGGTCGGTCGATCGTCGGTCGACCGACCGAGTGACCGCCGAGCAACCGCCGAGCGATAGAATGGCTTCTGCCCATTTCGGGTGCCATTCGGTCGACCGACCGATCGACCGAAACTGGAAAAATCATCAAGTTAATAACTTTAAAACATAAATATTATATAATGATTACCCCTCATTTGGATTCAATAAAAATGTCTAAAAAATCAAAATCCTTAAGAATCAAAATATAGTTTTTGGGGTCTAGTACAGATTTCCGAAAAATGAAAATTTTCAAATCTTTTGGGTCAAATATGGGTATGCTAAAGGTTTCCAAAAATTCCTTTAAAATACCTCGTTATCTAGTTTTTACCCAAGGAACAATTACTGTCATTTTTTGTGTCAAGAAAATGTCTAAGTCATATAGCCCCTTCAAGGAGCTCCCTAGGTTTAGTGAATTTCAGGGCGGTTTCCGGGTTTTCATGTTTTGGGGTTTGGGTTTGGTTTTTGGGTTCTTATGCATCATCATTAGGATTTACAACATAAACTAGACACCCTAAACCTAGACTCTATCTTCCCGACGAATCCGAGCGCGTCGACCAACATCCTTCTGATTTTCTGATTTCAATGATATTTTCGATCGAGGACGTCGTACGCTAACCGATATGGAACCTGAAAGTATTTCTCAATGAAACATTAGTTCCATGTTTGTTATCATAAAAACAAAAATTAAGACCAAGGTTGAAAACCTTAAGCCAACAGAGGGTACCGGCAAAGGTCTGGCTGCACACTTGGAGGGCTCGCAGGGCAACAGGCGTGCCGCCTCACACTTGGGAAGAATTTAAGGCGGCTGTGGAAGAACAGTACTGGTCAATGAGTGTTCGCGACAAGCGGGCATGGGACTTTGAGATGTTGCGCCAGTCTGGTGGCATGTCAGTGTCAGAGTATGAGATGGAATTCAACCGGCTTTCCAAATATCATTTGACCATAGTGGCATCTGAGACCGCCAGGGTCAAGAGATTCGCTGGGGGCTTGAGGCCTCAAATTGGCAGGCTCATCCACTCCTGCCCGGGGGTGGTGAATGAAGCCTTTCGGAAGGAAGCTTTGGTGCCGTTTGAGAGGAACGATTGACCAACCAAGAAGAAATTTTGGCCGCAAGGATCTGGGGGTCGATCGTGGCATCCAAAGGGGGCAGTGACCACCACAGACCATCAGCAGAGTCGAGGCCAGAGTGGAAGCTGGGGCCGTGGGGGCCCAGGGTTTGGAATAGTAAGGCCAGTAGGGTCAGGAGGTGCTTCCCAGAAGTTTGATGTGCCGCAGTGTGGTAGCTGCAGTCGGAGGCACTGGGGGGCTTGTCTTGGCCACACGGATGCTTGCTATAAATGCGGTTAGGTCGGGCACTTTAAGAAGGACTATCTGGAGAGCGTTGGTCAGAAATCCGAGCAGTCAAAAGGAAAGGCGCCTATGTTAGTAGGGTCAGTGGCTTAGAGAGGGCAGATGCAGAACAGGGGGCCGCAGGCAAGCCATTCAGAGAGATCGTCTGCCAAGGTGTTCGCTATGAACCATGATGGGGCAGAGGCGTCTAAGTCAGTGGTAACATGTACTATTTTAGTAAATTCATCTATTGCTTATGTTCTGTTTGATCTTGGTGCCACGCACTCGTTTGTGTCTGCTGAGTTTGTTGTTGGGTTTCCAATGACACCTTCCTTGCTTAACGTGCCATATGTGGTGTCCACGCCCACGAGCGATACCATAATAGCCGAATCAGTCTTTCGGGACTATGAGGTGATCATCTGCGGCCATACATTGAGAGCAGAATTGACACTCTTGCCAATGCTTGAACTCGAGGTCATACTCGGCATGGACTGGTGGAGCACTTTTCGTCAGTAGATTGTCGGGCTAAGACCATCACATTCAGTAAGCCCGTGTTGCCACAGTTCACCTTCCAAGGAGATGGAAGGGGTGAGCCCATGGGAATCATTTCAGACCTTAAGGCTCGCAAACTGCTGTCGGGCGACTGCCAGTCCTTCTTGGCCTTCGTATTTATGGCCGAGGAAAAGGCGGACTCGGCTCAGGGAGTTAATGGAACTCCGATGATCTGTGAGTTCCCCAATGTCTTCCCTGAGGAATTGCCAAAATTGCCGCCTAGAAGAGAAATTGAATTCTGCATTGAATTACAGCCTGGGGCAGCACTGATCTCCATCCCACCCTATAGGATGGCGTCGGCCGAACTTCGGGAGTTAAAGGCACAGTTGCAAGAGTTGCTGGACTTGGGCTTCATTCGCCCAAGTGTGTCCCCGTGGGGTGCTCCGGTCCTATTTGTGAAGAAAAAGGACGGGTCCATGCGCATGTGCATCGACTATAGGCAGCTCAACAAGGTGACAATAAAAAATCGTTACCCGTTGCCTAGAATCGACGACTTGTTCGACCAATTGCAGGGGACACAGTGGTTCTCAAAGATTGATTTGAGGTCTGGATATCATCAGCTGAGAATCCAAGACCGTGACGTACCCAAGACTGCCTTCAGGACTTGCTACGACCATTATGAGTTCTTGGTGATGTCGTTTGGATTGACTAACGCACCTGCGGCCTTTATGGACCTCATGAATAGAGTGTTCAAAGAATACCTAGAGAGATTTGTGATCGTCTTTATTGGCGACATCCTAGTGTATTCCAAGAGCAAGGAGGAGCACTCCGAGCATTTGGAAATGATCTTGGAAACCCTCAGAAAACATCAGTTGTATGCCAAATTCACCAAGTGTGAGTTTTGGCTAGAAAGTGTGGAATTCATAGGTCATATAGTGTCCAAGGAAGGAATCAGTATGGATCCCGCCAAGATAGAGGCGGTAAAGGACTGGAAGCGGCCGACCAGTGTGACTGAAGTTCGTAGTTTCTTAGGGTTAGTCGGGTATTACAAAAAGTTTGTAGAAAACTTCTCAAAAATTGCAGCTCCTCTGACTCAGTTAATCCAGAAAAAAGGTCAAATTTGAGTGGGACGGGAAGTGTGAGGAGAGCTTCCTGAAGCTCAAAGAATGCCTGACGTCAGCACCAATTCTGGTCGTACCTTCTGGCTCGGGGGGATTTGTCGTATACTGTGACATCTCTCGGGTTGACTTGGGTTGTGTTCTGATGCAGTATGGCAGGGTGATCGCCTATGCGTCTCGTCAGTTGAAAGTGCATGAAAAGAATTACCCATCACATGATTTAGAACTAGCGGCGGTAGTGTTTGCTCTCAAGTTATGGTGCCACTACCTGTACGGTGAGGCTTGTGAGATTTATACTGACCACAAAAGCCTTCAGTACTTGCTCACCCAAAAGGAGCTTAATTTAAGGCAAAGAAGATGGCTCGAACTCCTGAAAGATTATGATTGTACTATCTTGTATCACACCGGGAAAGCCAATGTGGTGGCAAACGCACTGAGCAGAAAGTCCGTGGTCAGCCTAGTCCATTTGGCAATCGGGAGAAGGCCGGTAGCACGAGACTTGGCACTATGCTTGGATGGGGGAGCAGTTTTAGCAGTGTCAGCATCGGGTGCCCTAGTGGCGAACCTACGGGTACAATCCACACTGGTGGATATGTTGCATACCGCACAGGGAGAGGATGCCTTCTGTGCCCTGATGAAGGACTTAGTGCAGAGAGGAGATGCAGAGAATTGGTTTAGGTTGGACTTAGAGGGTGTACTGAGGTTCAGAGACCGAATCGTGGTGCCTGATATGGCAGAAGTGCGCATGCAGGTCCTGGAGCTGGGTCATCGTTCCACTTATACGATGCATCTGGGAGCCACCAAAATGTACCGAGACTTAAGGCAGCATTACTGGTGGAAGGGCATGAAAAGGGAGGTTGCGAAATTCGTATCCAAGGGTTTGGTCTGCCAGCAAGTAAAGGCCGAACACCTAAAGCCCGCGAGGCTATTGCAAAACCTAGAGGTTCCCGAGTGAAAGTGGGAGAAGATCACCATGCATCTAGTGACAGGGTTGCCTAAGTCAAGAGGTGGATTTGATTCTATCTGGGTGGTGGTTGACAGATTGACAAAGACCGCCCATTTCATACCCATCAAGACAATCTTTTCTGCGGAGCAGTACGCCCGACTATTCTTGGACAAGATTGTGGCATACCATGGTACCCCAGTGATGATTATATCAGATCGCGGTACCCAGTTCACAGCCCAGTTCTGGCAGTTCTTCCAGGAAGCCTTGGGTACTCAGGTGCGCTTCAACATAACTTTCCATCCGCAGACGGACGGACAGTCAGAGAGGACCATCCAAACCTTGGAAGATATGCCGAGGGCATACGTTCTGAATATGGCCGACAGTTGGGAGAAACACCTACCATTGATCGAGTTCGCCTACAACAATAGCTATCACAGTAGCATTGGCATGGCTCCTTTCGAGGCCTTGTATGGGCGGCGGTGTAGGTCCCTAGTGGGTTGGTTTGAGGCCGGAGAATCACTCATGGTGGGTCCTGATCTGATTGAGGAAGCGGTAGAGAATGTGAAAATTATAAATGAAAGATTATTGGTGGCTCAGAGTCGTTAGAAAATGTATGCTGACAAGAAGGCCAGGGAGCTGGAGTTTACAGAAGGCGACTTGGTGTTTCTGAAAGTCTCCCCCATGGAGGGGGTAGTTCGGTTTGGGAAGAAAGGAAAGCTGAGCCCCAGGTTTGTTTGGCCTTTCCCCATCATCCGACGGAGGGGTGCCATAGTTTCTGAGCTGGCCTTACCTCCTAGCATGAGCAGGGTACACTCAATTTTTCATGTATCCATGCTCAGGCGATATGTGAAAGATGATTCACATCTGATCGAACCTTCTTCTATAGAGGTGGATTCGGTCGTCTCATTCGAGGAAAGGCCGGTGGAGATCCTCGACCGCCAAATTAGAAAGCTGAGGTTGAAAGAAATCCCCCTAGTGAAAGTTAGATGGGAGCACCACTCCGGGCAGGAAGCCACTTGAGAGTTTCACAAATCTAAGGATGCAATTAGGAATTTGTACTTTGCTGAATGCTTAAGTTTTCGAAATTTGCATGTCTTTTTTTTTAAAAAAAATTACATTTTTATGGTATCATCACACTTATGTATTGCCTTGTAGTGGGGCTTTGCGACTTATCAATGTTTGCCTTCTATAGGCTTACATTGGTAGGAAGGACTATAGTAGTAGATGATACTTGGTTTTATGGTTTTCTACGATTTCTTGATAAACTCATTAATAGTACCTAAATTCTTGCCCTTTTTGATTGATGTCAAAAGGGGGAGAAAAAACAAGGTCACACTTGTTTTATGATGCATATAGATAGGGGGAGCTACAAACTTGATATGCATATTGATAGGGGGAGTATAGGTTAATTTATGTTTAGTAATCTATATGGCTTATCAAAACTCACAAATGTACTCTTTGAAATTAATAAATTTCATGTCCTATTTTTCATCATCAAAAAGGGGGAGATTGTTGGCCCAAGGGTTGCCCCTAGGCTTCGATATTTATTTTGATGATAACAAACATGAAACTAATGTATTTGTGAAGTTTTGAGTTCAGGTTGAGGTTACGATATGCCTGCGAAGTTCGTTCGGAGAAATATAAAATCGGCAAAAATGGCTTCGAAAACGAGCAAATAAAAAATCTAGAGTTAGGGTTAGATTTTATGTAATATGACTCTAGGAATATATCCCAAGCCTAATTGTAATAATATCCAAGTTAAAACTTGGTAACGGAACTTGGAAGCGAAGCGCGCAAGAAGCAAACTTCAAAATCCAACCTCAGCCTAGATTTGGTCAATCGACTGGTCGACTAACAGATGAAAAAAAATGGTAGTAAGCAGCAGCACAGAATACGATCGACCGATTGGTCGACCGCCATAAGCTAGATAAGAGCAATAGGGTATTCGGTTGACCGCATGGTTGATCGAATGATGCCCAAAACTAGTAGAGCGTTGCGGTCGCTTGAGCGGTCGATCAGTCGATCGACCGACACTCGATCGACCGACAAGAGACTGGGTGTCTTCCAAAGGGAAAAAAAATGCCCATTGGGGTGAACTACCGTGTGAGGGGTTATAAATACCCCTCACCAACCTCTATTAACTCTGCTTAGCAACTCTTAAAAACTTTCTAAGTGTGATTTGAGCCTTCCAAAGTTGATTTGCTCGTGCTTGCTTCTCTGATCGATGATTCCTCTCAAGCGCTCATCTTCCCTTGACTCCGGCTTCAATTCGACCTCACCATCTTGTGGAGTTGGAGGCTTGGAAAGGAGCTCTTTGTTGTGGTCTACTCTTTAGCTCCTTTCATAGTAATTTTACTTGTTAGTTGGACTTGATTTTTCATTGTAAGCTTGCTAGGTGTGCTAGGTTAAACACCTTAGGGTTTCTTTTGTAGAATTGTGTTTTGCCTAGGTGAATAGATTTGAGGCATTCTCTAAGGGTTGAGAAATAAGTCCTCGGTTGTATTCAAAGGGAAACACATAGTCTATAAAGGCTTTGGTTAGAAATCCTTGGTGTGGAGCCAAGGTAGTGGAGTAGACTGTTGGCTGAACCACTATAATTAATCATATTTGCATTGCTTTATTTGATAGTTGTTAATTGCTATTATTACTCGTCAAGCATCGTAAATTAGTAGCACGTCAACTTGGTTGCATTCGGAATCAAATCAAAACGTAATCAAATTTGACGTAGTTTTAACCCAACACTATTCACACACACACACCCCCCCCTCCCCGCCCCCCTTCTAGGTTGGGTATTTGTTCAATAGAGGAGGTTATTACTTCATGCCTTGATTGAGGAGGTTATTGCTTCAGGCCTTGATTGAGAAGGTTATTGTTCTAAGTCTTGAATAATGAGATTTAATGCTCCGATCCCTAAATGAGAAAAATTAGTGGAGAGAGAGAGAGAAAGCATTTATAACAAAAGGGGGTTACACTTTCTTCTTTAAATAAAAACCCCTTTTCCTCTCTCTCTCTCTTTTTTACGATATCACAAAATTTCACAACCCCAAAGTAGATCTCAACTGCTCAAAACTCTCTCCACCAAAGGTCTTTGTGAAGACATCAGCCACTTGTCGATCTAAAGAAATATACTTACTTATAACTGTTTCAGGTTCAGGTGTGGAAGTTTTAACTGCATCTGGAACAATAGCAGTAATTTCGATTACTTCAAGACTTGGTATAGCAGTTTCAACTACATCAGGGACAGTTTCAACTAGAACTATCTTAGACACAAGAACTGGACTAGATTCATCCTCAGGAACTTGACAGAGAGTTTTAATGGAGAGTATATATGCTACGAACCTCATTTACCATATTTTGAACTTCAGAGGGATTAGTGACCAGAAAGCTCCCTTTCTCTGGCAAAAGGGGTGCCCACCAGCTTACTCAATGCATAACTGGCTTGTTTAAAGAAAGCAGTTGCTTACCAAGGAACGACTCATAGCCAGGGGCTTACTCGTTTGCTCGACCTGTATTCTGTGCAACAACAATGTTGAGATGCACTTTCATATTTTGGAGGATTGCCCCTTCACCATTGAGGGTTGGAATACCTTCCTCGGATTGACCCATACTCGCCTCTTCCCCCTGACCAATAGACCTTGTGAAGATTCCTCGTTCGGGAGGCCCAACGAGGGTCTAAAGCGCTTTCGACTGATCTTGATCTGGAGACACAGGATATGACATGAGCGTAATATCAAGATTTTTGATAACCGCAAAAGATCTTTTTCAGAACTTGCCTCAGAAGCTGTAGCATCCTTATGCTTATTGCCTTATTTCCCGGTTGATTCGCTGTGTATGTCTACTTGGGTGGATGGGCTGTACCTTTCTTTATTTTCTTTCTTTTTATTTATATTTTTTACTTTTTTTCTTTCTCTCTCCCCCCAACTTGTATTCCCTTCACTCCTCTTGAATTGAATATAAGTTTTCTACTATAAAAAAAACTAGTTCTTCTTCAGTTGAAACAAGTGGAAAACGATCAGCACATTGAACTTTATAATGATCAACTTCTGCATCTGAGTTTTCTAGAGTCTTGTCATAATTTTCTACAACAATTTTGGCTTCGGTAAATTGGTTCTTTGGCTTACGCTCAGTCCCATCTATTGTTGGAGAAGTATAGCCAACCTCTATAGATTCCCAGCAACGATCATCCAAGGACTTGATGTAAGCTCTCATTCGAGCCTTCCAATAAGCATAATTTGTCCTCATGGGAAGTGGGGGAACATTGACAGAAATTCCCATAGGCATTTCTTCCATCTTGAACCTGAAAGGTAAGAGACACTTCAAGGATCTGTGCAGGTAAAGATTAGCACAACCACTATGATACCAATTGATAGTAAAGTATAGGTCTCTAAGGGAACTTCTGTTAAGGAAAATTACACAGGGAGTTGCAACTGCTACTAGTAATAAAGTAAGAACCAAAGCGAAAAACCACACACAAACATAAAGGTTTGTTTACACAGTTCAAAGACAAAACCAGTCACCTAATCTGCGGGGCACTCACTGGATAGGTTCTCAATTCACTCTCTATAAGTACAATATAAGTCTTCAGAATTTCACACCCGAAATTCCACTACCAGTACTATAGTGAATTGGAAATAACAAAAACCTATTTGCTATTACAAGTACATATATACCAATTTGCCTCTATATGACATCCTAGTTATAGAGTTTTGTCATCCACACAGTCCTTGTGTTGTAGCGAGTTAACAACCCAAAACCATCTTCACATAGAAGATGAGAAAGATATATCGTCTGCACTTAGCAATATGCAGTCAGCAGTATGCACTCACTAGTCTCAACTCCTCAAATAACTGGCAACAAAATTTTAGCACATAGGAGTTAATAGAAGTGGATCCATAGAAGTAGATCAATATGAGAGGATTCACATTGGAGTGGATAGGGTGGATCCATCAGAGATGATCAATCTTCTCAAATATTCTCTCACACCTTTTATAAGTATAGTAGGCAACCCAAAATACATAGTCATTACTCCATGAGAGAAACTCCTAATTCCATGATGACCATTAACTCCACCAAAGAATGACCAAGGCCATAAAGCTTCATGATGATCATAACTCCACCAAAGTGAACGACCAAGGCTATAGAGTAGTAGCTCCATGATGACCAAAACTCATTTAAGCATGATAAAAGACCAAGTACAAAAGTCACCATAAATGATCAAGTTCAAAAGTCACCATAAATGATCAATCAAGATTAACTCCACCATAAATACATATATATAATATATATCATCAGGATATTATATATATATAAAATCAATAATCAATAATCTCAGGAACATTCAAGCAACATTGCAGCAGGATAAACACCGCAGCAGCATAAACTTCATTGCAGCAAGAGCAGTTGAGACTGACCAACGAGTAGTTAAAATTGACTGTGTTGACATAAGAGACTTGCAGATCCATATCTTCTATTTCCTTATAAATAGAGAAGGCCAATCAACTTCTAAAAATGCTACTTAACAAAGGATCTTAACTTCAACATTTCCAAACTCAAAAGATAGCCATAATACATCATAATACTTTGGCCATAAAAGCTTCAAGAAAAACTACCACCATAAAGGCTTCAAGATAATCGTCAGCCTATTAATGAATACTATTTCATTTCTTCCATAGGAAATAAACAAGGTAATTAAAGATGATTTAAAAATATCCAAGATATAAAATAGAATCATCATTAATATTGGAAACCAAAAGTCATCATATCCGTAGCATCCTTATCTAGGAAATCATAGTCCGTAAGAGCAGTTAAAATTGTCCTCACACAGTTGTAATTGTGTTCAACATAAGCAAAACTCCTCATATTTGTGACTGTCTATTTAAGTGGGAATAACTTAGAATGCTTTTGCCAAATATAGTACCAGCAACTAGCATACAACTGAGAGCTTCAGAATAAACTTCATAGTAGTTGCAACTGTCATACAACTAAGAACTGATCGATAATTCTTTTGCCAAATATAACCAACACAGCATAAGCCAAACACCAACAATTCTCTTTTGATATGGTACTAGCCCTAGATTTGAAGATCCTCAGCCATCAACGAAGTATTAAATATAAGGCTCTTGTGAAACCAAGGAGGTTTAAAAGTTCCATTGAAGATGTTTATGAGTCTTAAACAATTAGAGAAAATTTTGATATGTTTAATACCCAACAATTTAGCATTGAAAATGCTAATCCAAATAACCCAGGCTTCAAATATTAGTGGAGATGCAGTTATTCTAGAGCTCATGCCTTTGAGAATGGTGTTGTTTTCTTTATCAGTGAGATAGAAGCCAAAGCCTTCTCCTTTGGCATTATCGCTCCGGGCTACATTGTAGTAAATATTATATGAAGTCCATGAAGAATTCTGCGATCCCAATCCAGCTGAAGTATTGCTATCAGTGTTACATTGTTTATTATCTCTGTTTGAGTTAATGGGCTCCTTGTTTTGTATTTCCATATGAGAAGTTTTGTATTTGCTTAATTTCTTGTTTCTGAAATAGCCATCATTCATGTTTTTCCAAATGTGCCATAGCCCATCTATTATATAGCCAATTAAAAGGCCCTCTTTGATTTATCTAGGTTTTTTCCCTTCTCCGGCCATTTACCACATTCCCATGCATCATATCTTTCAAATCTATGTCCTAAAACATTTTCAGATTCTTTCCAGAATTCTTTGGCAAAATCACATTTGAAGAAAATGTGTTCAATACTATCTTCATGCATATTGCATTCTTTTGTTAATCTGGAAAAGTAGTTAGTTGTTGCGAGTCTTTTTAACAGAAGCTTCCATGCTAAGACTTTGGCTTTTGGAGTAACCTTAGCATTCCACAGTGTCCTCCAATTATTAGACTAATATCCTTAATAATAATTATCAATGATGAAATTTCTAAATTCAAGATGCCAAAAATAATATATCCTTTAATAATGATTAATCGATTATCAAAGATTCATTACTTAAATTGTAATCAACATAATTCTAATTTTAAATCACATTTAAAATTCACAATATTAATTCCAATTTTAAAAACTCCTTTTCAAATTCGAAATTGATCTTCAAAATTACCAAAAGATAATTGCATATTATTGGTCATGCGGATCCAATCCGATGAGTCATAACCCTGAGCCCAATTTAGTTCGCCCTGTGTGTGCGACCCTATAGACTCACTTACGTTGGCAGTGGGTCTAAATCACATCCGCAACCCACAAGTCATAAGCGGCCTCTAGCAACACATTATGACTACCCAAGTCAAGTGAAGTTGGTGATCCATGCAACCTAACTCACAGTATGATACTCTATCCTTTTATCAAGTGATATTTGGATCGAGCATAAGGTATGGACTGCATCATCCTTATATTGCTCGATCTGGTTTCTTGATTCCTGAGTAGACTGACTTAACAAAGAACATTGATACCCCTATCAATTCATTTGAGCATGACCATGCATTTCCTCAATCACATTCATTAAGGGGCTAGAGATATCTCTCTCATATATGAGAGGGATAAATTCTTTCACGACTACACATATTCCTATGCTTGATTCATTTCATGTCCAACTGTAGTCCTTATCACCACCCAGTTAAAGATGATGTTAGACTAGGTCAAAACACAGAATTCCTCATGTAGGAATCCATGATGACATCAGGTCGGAGAACTGGCGTATCACTACCGTTATGAGATACTAAAGATATTATCCACGTAGTATTCTCATAATGGGTCTGTTCGACAACATGTTCTCCAACATGTGTCTATGATCTGACTTTGATATGGCATATCCGTGACCAATAAAATATTATCATCGTTAGTTAGACTGTATACTAGTCTTCATTCATTATCGTTCCAAGACAATGACCGACTAGGGACTATTTAGAATAGGATTCCAACTGTCTTAGGATTTTACTATCATGTCTCGTACTTGATGACCATTAGGCGGAATCAACTATTCAAGTAGTCTATTATCAAGTCAAACATGCTCACAATGAATAACAAGATGTTCTATTTAAAACAAATGGAAGGCTACAATGATAATATTGTTCCATTGGCCTAGGGTACATTATTGACAATCTCCCACTTGCACTAGGCCCAATCATCCATGTATCTCATACCCAATGATCTATAATCGCTATCATGCTTTGACTACGGGAGCAGTTTAGTCAATGGATCATAAATATAGTCATTAGCATGTACTTTCCATATCCTCACATCTCCCCTCTCAATGATTTCTCGAATGAGATGAAAACGTCTAATGTGTTTGGATCGCTAATGTGATCTGGGTTCCTTAGTCTGTGTAACGGCTCCATTGTTGTCACAATAGAGGTCCACTGGGTTTGAGATGCTAGTAACAACACCCAGTCTAGAGATGAACTTCCTTATCCAAACGACCTCCTTAGCAGCATCCGATGTAGCTATGTACTCGGCCTCTGTAGTTGAATCAACCATGGTGTCTTGCTTTGGACTTTTCCAGCTAACAACACCTTCATTCAAACAAAACACAAAACTTGATTGCGATATAAAATCATCTATATCAGATTGGAAGCTAGCATCGGTGTAACCACTTACAACCAACTCACTTTTCAATCCTCCATAAACCACGAACACATCCTTAGTCATTCTTAAGTAGTTAAAAATGCTCTTGACTGTGGTCCAGTGACACTCACCGGGATCTGACTGGTATCTACTAGTCAAGCTCAATGCGTACCGCTACTAAAAAATTGGTGTTTTGTGATGGACACCGCCGTCGCAAAACGGTCACTGAAGACCTTTTGCGACGGCAGGGGCAGTCGTAAAGTTCAGTAGCAAAACAGAAATTTCATCAAACAACATGCGTGCATGACTCTATTTATATTGACGTATTCCGTATTCAGAGACATTTCATGAAACATTATCCGTGCATTAGTCTATATATAGTCCTTTAGATATATTCGCAGAGATTTTATCAAGTAACTTGAATGTGCCCTGGATGAGGAAGACAAGATGCTCATGTAGATCTTGTTGTAGTTCTTGTAATCGACGACATTGAGGGAGAAGATTTTCTCGTCGAGGACGCGACTGAGGTCGTATATCTTGTCGCTCTTCTCGAAGAGGTGGGAGGAGAAGAACTGGTAGGTGCGGGCATCGTAGAGGTTGATCCAGTAGGCGGTGGGCATGATGATGTAGACCAACATGATGAAGCCCGCTAAGATGTGGAAGAGCACGAAGGGCGGTGCAGCGATGGGGCTGCCGAGCCAGCTAGTGGCCACCGCCCAGTCGATGCCGATGGAGTCGAGCCCACGCCGACGCCCTTGGAACCAGAGCTGAACTACTGCACCACGACGAATTTCTTCCAGATCCAGAAGATGAAGGAGAGGGAGGAGATGGCGGGGAAGAAGAAGTTGGGGATGATGTAGTAGGCGAAGCTGCAAACTAGGACGATCAAGAAGAACTGGAATCGCGAGACACCGCCCTTCGGTCGTGAAGCCGCGTGGAGGACGATGTATAGTTGTAGTGTTTGTACCAAACACTACAATGGCCCGGCGGCGACTCCTGCAGCGGCGGAGGTGAAGCCGCGTGAGGTAAGGTTATTTTTATAAGCATGCAGGGTATGTCTGGTTAATAACCCGACCTCATGTGCTGACGTGACGTGGATTATTTTATTAATCCTCAGCATTTTCTTTTATTGTAAATATATATTTGATGATGCGATAGTTAGGTATTTTTTTATTATTTTTGATACAAGTCACAATGTCATATCATCGTTGAAACGGTAAACTTAATGGATGGTTGACGTTCGGATAGAAATTGAAATAAAATTAAAGTTGAAGTATAGAATTGATTCAAATAAAAAGTCGGAACATAATTGAAAAAATATCCAAAGTTGAGGATATATCATGTAATTTTAGGATAATTATTTTTGTTTGAAAGTTATATAATTACCCCAAATAGCACTTAATTAATTTCTACTTCATTATCTCTCTCCCTAAATATCTTACGAAAAGGAAGATAGGAAGTCAAATACATGGATGGTTAGCTCATAGCATCTTAGATGATAAATTACTTGCCCGGTAAGCATAAGGTTAACAAATATACATTAATTATATGTTCTATCATGAAATGTTGAGACAACTAAAAAGTTACTTGTTAATTAGCACATACACATCATTCATGATTCAAGCATCAAGTTTTCAATCTCAAAAATTATCTAACTCCTGTACGAGAAAAGTTTTCAATCTCAAAAAGTTCTACGAAGCAAGACAGGACTGCTCGTTCTGCAGCAGAGGCCTAATTAATTTATTTTAGTTACCATCTCTATTGCTCATAATCTGGCCCATTCTAGAATAAGACATAAAAACTGCTGACACATTGCAGTATAATTATACAAGACCTGCGCACACTGAACTTCTAAATATTTTTAGGATTGCCTTACCACCTCTCAAAAATTCTTGGCTACGAAAAAAAGTTGTGAAGATCATAAAAGAAAGTAAACAATTATCCTAATTATGGTTTAAAATCTCGGTACCGGTATCAATTTCGGTCATTGGTCGGTACCAGTACCGTACCGTACCGTACCATACCGACACACGGTACGGTCCGGTACGGTCCGGTACGGAAATTGTATACCGGTGGGTTTTTTTTTAAAAAGAAATAACTTCAAATCTCCAATAACCATATAATTGATGAAGAAATGTTTCAAATCAATATTCAAATGTCAAATAAATGAATACAATGTTTAAAAGTCATTTGGTATTGTATTAGAGTTTTTCACGGATACAAGAGAATCATTATATTAGAATTAATATAGGGCGCACTACGACTTATGTTGCGCTACGCAGAGTCTTCGGCGGTCCCGCTCCGACGAAATTTTTTAGACCCTTTGGGTTGTGGGCCTGTGTCGCCCTATATTAATTCTAATGTAATGATTCTCATGTATCTGTGAAAAACCCTAATACAATATCAAACAGTACCCAATTGGGGCTTTATATAGCCCCAAAACAACCCAAACCCGACCCCAAATGGCTATATAGCTGTTTGGGGTCACTGTTGATCAAACCAGGCGGTATAGCACCCGGTATGCATGTAATATCGCCCGATATCGAGTGGTATTTGATATATACCGCCCAAACCGAGCGGTATTATTCTGAAACATGTGGCCCACAGCCCTGTCAGGCTGTCGGCCACCCGTTGCCAACGGCCAACAGCATTACCGCTTGATACTGCCATATACCGTATGGTATACACAATATACCCGGTTTTTTCAAATACCGGGTATATCGAATACCAAAAACCTAAAAAATCGGTAAATACGAGGCTTACCGTATCATTTCGGGCGAAATTTTAAACCATGATCCTAATACCCACTTACTTAGAATTGATAATTTAGGAATTTGCAACTTTTCTCTTATTTCTCTAAATCCAACTTAAATAAATAAGTAGCTTTCCCTCAAAAAAAAAGAGAAAAAAAGAAAAACTTAGCTTTCTAGATTCTTACTAGATATTCCATCAATCTATGTCCCTCACGTATAAAATCATTGGCCAATTCTTAACATTTTACAGTGTCTAAAATTAATAAACTACGTACCTCGAACTCGGACCATAATAAATTTTGATTATGCTGCGGCATGTGGGTCCATGAACGACCCCGGATCCCGAAAGAACCTTTTGATAATAGAGGTGATGTTGCGAGCAACATCGTCCTACTCGACTCTACAACACAAGTATAACAATATAACTAGTAATTAATTAATTAATAATTATAAAAAATAAACTTTGATAGTAACTTTAGACTGTGTAGCGATATCCGCTGACGTTGGTCAGTCGATGAAGGTGTATGAGCCCCCTAATTAGGCTCACGAGGCCAACGATGACCTCGAGCCTCCGGGGCTAGTGGTGGTGGTGATCCCCGACCTCTTCACTTGTCTCGTAAGATTATGGTACAACTAATCATGGAAATAAAACTATATATTAAACCTGAACTGAACTTAAAAACTTGTCTATGCAAAATTAGAATAGATGCATATATTTGTTAAAAATGAAAAAGGGCTAAATCAAGTAGAATTAAAAAAAAAAAATAGTGAACTGCAAAAAGATCAAGCATATAAAGATTGTGATTTCTAAGATATGTATGTGCTACTTTATTCTAATGTGCAGATAAGATTGGACCAACAATACCCAAAACTCATCTTTTATAGCTTCCTTAACATTTTTAGGCTCTACTTGAGAAACAAAAGCTACATATTGACATAAATTTTTTAGTTTAAATATGTTACCACTCCCGTTGAAGACTCTCCAATGACTTGGTCCATTGGATGATCTCTTAGCAATCGGTATTCCTTGGGGAGAGGTGGTAGAGCTTCTTCTTCTTCTTCATCTTCAACTTGAGGTTGACTTGAGGATGGAGGTTCTTCATGTTGGGTTTCCTCATTAATGCACAATCTTACCTCATTAATGAAATTTCACCAAAATTAAATCTTACCTCATCATCCTTTGCCATCAAGCAAAGATTTGCTTTCTCACTCCTTGCCTCTTCTTCACTTGATGAGGCCTCGCTTTCGTCCCATGTAGCCATCATTTCCTTCTTCTTCTTTTTGTACTTTTCTTTCTTGTGAGGGTTGGAGGTAGTGGCCATCTTTAGAAGCGGGCAATCTTTCCTTAGGTGCCCCGTCTTGTTGCAATTGTAGCATGTGTAGCCACTTCTTCCTTTTCTCATGCCTCCCTTCATGAAGCTCATGAACCTTTTTGCAAGCATCGTCATTTCTTCAAGGTCATCCGTCTCTTCCTCGGATGACGATGTCTCTTCGGCTCGATGGGATGCTTTTAAGGCAATGGTTTTGCCTTTTGGAGCCTCTTCTTCTTGATATTGCTTCATGTGGGTCTCATGTGTCATGAAAGACCCAATGATCTTTAATTGGCTCAAGTCCTTGGCTTCCATGATGGCGGTTACCTTGGGCTCCCAAGATTTTGGAAGGGAGTGGATGAGCTTCCTTACCTTCTCCTCTTCCTTTATTTCCCTGCCAAGGTTAGCTAAACCATTCGTAATATTTTGGAACCTAGCATGCATGGCATCAATAGACTCATGTGAAAGCATTTTAAACATCTCATAATCATGCATGAGTAAATTGATTTTTGATTCTTTTACTTGAGAAGTCCCTTCATGGGTGGTCTCTAGGACCTTCCATATTTCATATGCGGACTTGCATGTGGAGATCCTATTAAATTCATTAATTGATAAGCCGCAATATAGAGCATTGACGGCCTTGACATTAGCATTAAAAAGATTAATTTCTTCTTGGTCCCATTGGTCCATATCCTTAGTGGGTTGTTTATACTCTACCAAAATCATTTTCCATACACCCATGTCTAATGATTGAAGGAAGCCATTCATTCGGATCTTCCAATAGGCATAGTTGTTTCCATCAAGTAATGGTAGAGTATGGGTAGAGGACCCTTGAGCTAATTGAATTTCACTAGACATGATGACTTGTAGGGAAGATGGTTAAATCTTAGCCTACTACCTAGCTCTGATACCAATTGTTGGCTGGACCTTGACATTAGAAGGGGGGTTGAGTAGTGCCAATCCCCTTTTTAAATTTCTTCTTACTTAATTTTGTCTTAGCTTAATGGAATTGTTCTTTAATGAATGATATGATCACAATTCAATCACAATAATGAAAGCAAGTAAAGAGCAATGCAAACAAAGCAATTTATAGTGGTTCGGCCAACTGTCTACTCCACTACCTTGGCTCCTTACCAAGGATTTCTAAACACTACTTTATAGATTTTATGTTTCCCTTTGAATACACATGAGGACACCCTTCTCTCTCACTTGAAGAACACCTCAATCCTATTCACCTAGGCAAAACACAAATCTACAAAGTTGACCCTAAGTGTTTCCTAGTACACCTAGCAAGCTATCTTAACGAGAAAACAAATTTTAATAAAGATTAAATACAAGGAAAGAGCTAAGGTATCAAAGATTAAACCAAGCTACTTTCCACCGCCTTCTTGTCTTCAACTCGCAAGATGATGACTCCAAGGATTGCAGCCAAGTTGAAGAAAAAAGAAGCAGCACCTGGATTCGCTGTTGAGAATGGAAGCAGAGGGTGCGCACAGGTGTAGGTCTTTGATGGCTTTTATGATCTCTTTTAATGCTCAAGTAAGATTGCAAAAAAGTGTCTAATGAAGTTTGGTGAGGGGTATTTATAACCCCTCAGCCGAACGACCGTTCAACGGATGAAAAATCGACCGTTGAAGCTGTTCGGTCGCAAGGCCGGTCGATCTGTCGGTCGACCAACGGATTGGCTGCAGCGAGTCGCGCTAACACATGATCGGTCGACCGTTACTCTCAGGCATTTTTTCGCCTCTGTCGGTCGACTGACGCAGCCTATCTATTCTGCCGTTGCCACCTTCGGTCAACCGACTGGTCGACTGAATGCCTCGGCCAAGTTCTAGTGATCTTCGGTCGACCGAATAGGCTGCTGCGCCATTCTAATGCCTCGTTCCTTACATGAGGATGTTTAGTTCCTTACATTTTTACATGCCATTTTTACATGCGCCAGTCAGTCGGTCGACCGAACCCAGGCTGAGGATGTTTAGTTCATTACATTTTTACATGTCATTTCTAAGGGTTTGGTTACCAAGTTTCAACTTGAATAACCTTACATTTTAGGCTTGGGATAAACTATCCTAAGGATATATTACATTGAATCTACTTGACTTAATCCCCGAGCCTTTCTTCAACGTCTTCTTCTTTCGTTTCTTCGACGATCTTTTTCGTCGTCTTGATTTAACGGATTTGGCATGAGTATCACAATCTCAACCTGAACTCAAAACTTCATACTATGATTAAATACATGTTTATTATCATCCAAATAAAGATCGAGGCTTAAGACAGACCCTTAAGCCAACAGGTTGAACTGAAATAATGACAAGCTATTTTGTTCCAACTTTATATTAATTACCACTCTTTTTCCTATTTATCCAACCTCTTGATTATTTTAACATACAAAAACTGTAAAATGTCAGAAACTCGATCTGAACCAGCAAGTTGAGGTGGAAAACTCAAAGGAAAGATCAGAGATATAATCCAAATTCAAAACTTTATGCATTCTTAAATCTCATTTCCAAAACAAGGTTTTGTTCTAGAAGTTCAACACTAGTAGAGATATTTTCTTATGGAAGGGACTCCACTAAAGAATTTACCATTTGAGTTTGCCCCAGCGGAGAAATGCTCTGTCTACACTTACCCCTATTGAAACTTTTGGCCGAACAGGTGCTCCTCATAAAGATTTTATAGTAGGGAAAAGTGATAACTACAACTAAAAGCTCCAATTATATGCATAAAAAATAAAGAAAACATTGGATACTAAAAGGTGAGAAGCAACACATTGTCACGGGCCAATTATTTTGTGCGAAAGAACCCATGCGACACTCTTGTATCTCGTACAAGGGATAAGCCTATCATCCTGAATTGGGGTTCCCAACTTAATATCGCGGGGCATGCGAAGGTCCACGTATCAACCTCGTGCTCCATATACACGCCCCCAAAAGACCATGCTGGCCGAATGGTATTGAAGGCATAAAGTAAAACAATAATTACAGGACTACGGATGCAAAAAAATATAAAACCGGGTGTAGGACAAGCTCCATAAATTGTCTTGGGCGAAGATCGACTGGTCGCACGCCCATATGGGCAGCTCATTCGTGTTCGCCCAAGGCAACCGCTTTGTTTGCCAACGCTCTCCTATATTATACATGAGACCCCTAACCCCCAAGTGCCACCCCAAGGTTCCCAAAAGCACGAGTAGCATGACAAAAATGTGGCCATGCAATATGGTAATTTTCCATGGCCGCGGCCATGACGAATGCAGAAAACTGCTCCGCTTAGCCGTAGCGCACGCACCAAACGCCGAATGACCTCGAAATGCATCCAACTCGTACCGTGGGCCCTCGGGGGATCGTATAAATGATTTTACAAGTACGAACTATAATAAAAGCCAAAATTACTTTGACTCAATAACATATTTACAAACATGTAGGGAATATTCTGCCATAATCCATCGTTGCTCGGGCAAATCGAAAAGTCCCTAACATCCTCCCCCACTTCAAGCTTCGACGTCCTCGTTGAACTCGCCTCGATCGCACCGCCTTTCAGCATAGGTTGCAATTGTTGAAGTGAATTCTTCAAAAGTAGTTGAAGGGAACCTGCCTGAGTAACGACACGCCGCAGTGGGGTTGCAACATGTCGCGTTTCGCCGTGAAGTCCGCCACCAAGAAATGACTACTTGGAACATCGTTGAGTTTCATCATCTCCTATTGTTGCGAGAAAGGGCTTTGGGATTCCCAAACTCGTTGTTGTTGGGCAATGAGAGTCCCAGACTTGTGGAGCAAACGAGCGCCGTTGAGCAACGCTCGCTTGGATGGACACCAAGAAGAGGCTACTTGATTCACCAAGTCTCGATCTTCCTGGGCAATGAAAACTCCCAGACTTGAAGAGCATACGAGCGTCGTTGAACAAAGCTCGTCTCGAGTAACATTTGGGTGTCGTTGTGCAACACCCAAGTGATGAGTAGTTCCTTGGCCGCACCACACTAGAACATTGCCTCCACCACCGCCTTCTCCAGCTCTACCTCAGCAAGTGCATCGAGCCGACCACTGCTCTAACTTGCCCCCGCAGGGTCATGGTGCCACCTCTGGGTCCATCTCAACAAGCCAAGACTTACATTGATAGCTGCTTCCACTTGCCCCCGCAAGGTCATGGCACCCACCACCGAGTCCATGTCAATGAGCCAAGTCGTACGCCGCGCCCTCAGATCATGACTTGAGGGATTTGCTCTAATCCAGCCACGACGTCCGCCAACTCTTCGCACTTAAGAGCATTGCTGCCACACCACAGTTGTTCCTCACTAGTGCTTGGTTTGGACGTGTCAATCTTGCGTCTTAAGAGCCATCTGCTCTACGCACAAATCTTGCGTCCTAGAGGCCATCTTGCCTTGCGCACCAACCTTGCAACTTAGGGGACATCAGGTCTGCGCTGCGTCTTAGGGGCCATCACCCTAGGCACAAATTTGACAACTCATGAGCCATTTGCTCTACGCTGCGTCTTAGGGGTCATACGCCCTGCGCACCATACTTGGCGACTCACGAGCCATCGGCTCTGCGCTGTCTTAGGGGACATCGCCCTGCGGACCATCCTTACGTCTTATGAGAGAGTTTGCTTTGCGCACAATGTACGTCTTACTAGAGATCTGCTCTATGCAGGACTTTGCGTCTTATGAGAGAGTCTGTTATGTGCACCACTTGCGTCTTATGAGAAATCTGCTCCGCGCACACGACTTAAGAGACATACTCTCTGCGTGCAAATGACTATATGTCTTAGGGGCCCATTTGCCCTGCGCAAAAGTCACAGACTTCACATCGATCATCGACTGCTTGCCTCCTTGAATACCACAGTCGAAATGTCCATCGACTAGTTTCACTACATCGGCACCTCGAGCGCCATAGACGGAATGCACGTTTGCTATATCCGCATCGAGGGCTTCCCCACTTGGAGGCTTGTAAATCTCGCTTTGACACCAACTATCATGGGCCAATTGTTTTGTGTGGAAGAACCCGTGCGACACCCTTGCATCCCATGCAAGGGATAAGTCTATCATTCTAAATTCGTCCCGAATTGGGCTTCCCGACTTAACATCACAGGGCATGCTCTATATTTGTGCCCCCAAAAGACTATGTTGGTCGAATGGTATTGAAGGTGTAAAGTAAAATAACAATTATAGGAGTATAGACACAAGAAAACATAAAGTCGGGTGTAGGACGAGCTCCGCAAATTGTCTTGGGCGAAGATCGACTAGTCGCACGCTCATATCGCCAACTCGTTCGTCTCCGCACAAGGCAACTGCTTTATTTGCCAACACTCTCCTACATTATACATGAGACCGCTAACCCCCAAGTGCCACCCCCAAGGTTCCCAAAAGCACGAGGAGCATGAAAAAATCGTGGCCATGCGAGATGGTGATTTTCCCTGGCCACGACCATGATGAATGCAGGAAAACTACTTCGCTTAGCCGTAGCGCACGCACCAAATGTCAAATGACCTCGAAATGCATCCAACTCATACCGTGGGCCCTCGGGGATCACACAAAGGATTTTACAAATACGTACTATAATAAAAGCCAAAACTACATGGTCTCGAAAACATATTTACAAACATGTATGGGACAATATTCCGCCATGATCCATCGTTGCTCGGGCAAATCGAAAAGTCCCTAACAACATGGACATCAATATATACATGGGTTTGCCTTTCTAAGTTTGCCGAGTTCAACCCAGCATAACATAACTACCATACAAAATGTGTTCCTGCCAAGAGTTGCATGTGTTCCACAAACCTTTTCTAAGTTTAGAGTAAAAACATAAGTTAAATGACGACACAAACAATGTTGGACCACATGAGAAGCAAGTCGACAATCATTGGATTCTTCCTTTGGGTGCCACCAGAGCCATATCCCGTCTTATTTGGGTGGGTGGTCCTCAAACACAAGATTCACATCCTTGCAATTGTGAGGATGAATCTTTTTATACAGGAAGGGAGGACCGGTTGGTCCTCCACATTTTCGTCTGTGGGTGAAATCGTAGCTGGTGACGGCTAGGGTTTCGGTGCCCCCTACGTGCACTAGAGAGAGAGAGAGAGAGAGACCTGTGGCGAGGGGTGGCACACGCGATTGACGATAGGAGGGCGAGTGAGCGGGGTGTTGGCTTTAGGTTTTCAACCTTAGCCTTAATCTCGATCTTGATGGTTTTGTTGATAACAAACATGGAACTAATGATTTCATTGAGAATATCTTTCAAGTTCCATATCGACTAGCGTTCAATGTCCTCGATCGGATAAATCAGAGAAATCATGAAATCAGAAGGACATTGATCGTCGCGCTCGGGTTCGTCGCAAAACTTCTTGAAGATCGATGAGTGCACCAAAGTCACTTGGACGAGTCCAAAGATCAAGTCAAAAGCTCTCCAAGATGATGCTCGTTGAAAGCCGGAACCCAGAAATGAAGCGCGGAAGAAATAGGCTGAAGAAATAACATTCAGCCTAGGTTCGGTCGACCGACCGAAGGTAAAGAAAGCAGCAGAGCAACTTCGGTCGACCAAGCGGTCGACCGATGGAAGCCCAAAATGGGCAGTAGCTCAGGCGGTCGCTCAGGCGGTCGATCGACCTGCTGATACCCGCTACAAAAGATCGCGTCTGTCGACCGACAGGTCGATCGAATGGAGAAAGAAGTTGGCCGAGGCTGGGTATAAGCCAAAGATGCAATCGCGTCGGTCAACCGATGGGTCGACTGAAGATCGTGGATCGCACGATCTACATTTGGCGGTCGACCAGTCGGTCGACAGACCACAAGGAAAACTGAAGCGGCCGAACGACCGGTCGACCGGCGCTCTGCAACGAATAGTTTTCTATCTGTTGAGTGTCGTTTCTTCACCAGGGTATAAATATACCCTGATTTAAATCTTTTACAAAACTTCCTTCACTCCCATAGATTTTTATTGAGCATTTAAAAGGAGATTAAAGCCTTCAAAGAGATTGTTTGGAGTGCGCACTGCTTTCTGTCGAGTTCTTCTTGTGCACACTCTGCTCCTCAACTCGAAAACTAACTCGAGCTCATCCCCTCGGTGAGTTGGAGGTTCCAATGCTGTGAAAGGAGCTTACAAACATTGGTTTTATTTTAAGCTCGTTTCAATTGTATTTTTATCTATTATTGAACGCTTAATTTATTTGTGCCTGTGTGAAGACCTGGTGTTAGGTCTTGTTGTGTAAAGTGGTATCCTTGGTGAAAAGGAGTAAAGCCACTTGTGTAAACTTAGTTGTTACTAGGATTAGTTCTAGTTGTCCCTTAGGTTGAGGTGGAAAAGTGCTCTCGGTAGGAAGGCAGGATACTTCCGGGTGTAGAAGTGCCTTCGGTTGGAGAGCAGAGACTTTCCGGTGCAAAGTCCTCGTGTGTAAGGGAAACTCTAATTAATCTAGTAAAACCTAGTTTGAAAATCCCAAGCGGGGTGCTTAGGTAGTAGAGTAGGCATTGGGACCGAACCACTATAAATCTTGTGTTTGCCTTGTTTGATTTCTTGCTTGTGCTTAATTTCTTTATATTGCTTCCGCATCTAATCGTCAAATCGTGAATTGCCTAAACGTCTTAAGTAAATGTTTAAAATTGGATTTAGGCTAATTAAATTAGTCAACACACTATTCACCCCCCCTCTAGTGTCGCCATTTCGCCAACACGGGGAAGAAAATTAGAAAGGTTGCGCAGTCTAAATATTTGCGACCCCTGACGGGTTTGCAACTGACAGAGGCGATCGTAAATGGGCGGTTGCAACGCGATCGTAGGACCGTCGCTCAGTCATTACAATTGCGACGGCCTTTACTGCGGTCGCAATATCGTTGCAAAAGTGGCTACTCTGCAACCCCTCGCAACAGTCGCTGTCACAAATCGATCATCACAAAAGATGTTTTTTTAGTAGTGTACTAGATATCTGGTCGACTACATAACATGGCATACATGACAGATCCAATAGCAGATGCATACGGGATCTTGCTCATGCACTCTCGTTCATCCTACGTAGTAGGACTCTGATACTTGTTAAGCTTAATGCCATGAGACATTGGCAGGATTCCCTCTTGGAATCCTAAACACTGAACCTCTTCAGTACCTTGTCAATATATGCACTCTGACTTAGGCTAATTAGCCTTTTAGACCTATTCCTATAGATCCGAATGCCTAAAATATAGGCGGCCTCGCCTAAGTCCTTCATTGAAAAACATTTCCCTAGCAAAGTTTTTACATGCTGCAAGGTAGGGATGTCATTCCCAATGAGCAATATGTCGTCGATGTAAAGCACTAGAAAAACAATCGCGCTCCCACAACTTTCTTGTAAACACAAGGTTCATCTTCGTTCTTGATAAAGCTAAACTCTTTGATTGTCTTATTAAAGCGAAGATTCTAGCTCAGAGATGTCTGCTTCAATCCATAAATGAATATTTGAAGCTTGCAAACCTTTTCAGGATTCTTAGGACTCACAAAACTCTCAGGTTGTGTCATGTACACATCCTCGAGTAAGTTCCCGTTAAGGAATGTTGTTTTGACATCCATTTGCCAAATCTCCGAGTATCAAATTGTAGGGCAAAGTTAAACCAACTAATGGAAAGTCCACAAGTTAAACCAATCGATGTAATTATTACTTCCCATCACTCTTCTAGGAGACTATGTAGATTGCCTGAGTGATGATATCTAGCCATAGGGTATGATCTAGATTCAGGCAATGTCTGATCTCTTAATGGTCAAATATATTGACACTATGCGGTGGCATTATGAAAATCCAAACTGGACTCAAACCAAGTACGGACTTTGGTTGACCAGATAACTCCTATAGGGTGCAGGTGGATCTTTAGGAAAGATCTGAGCAGCTGGCAAGATGTGGACCTATAAGATCAAACTGGCTGTGAATAAGATATAACCTTCTCACCAGTTCTAGCGCTCAAGTCCATGAAGATATTGCTAGCCATCAATGCGGGCTATGAATACGAGATCTGGCTAGTGGATGTCTACACTGCGTTCTTCCGTTATGAAGAAGTCTATATGACATAGCCAGAGGAGTTCGTATCCTTGGTTGGACCGAGTAAGGTATGCAAGCAGCAGAGGTCCATTTATAGACTACAGCTAGCAATGAAGAATTGAAACATCCATTTTGATGAGATAGTCAAAAGGGTTTTGATTTTATCAAAAATATGGTTGAACGTTGTATAGACAAGGTGTTTAGTGGGAGTGTAGTCATATTGTATGACATTCTTGTAGGAAAAACATGTTCCCATACTCCAGTTATTACCCATATTGATTCTCCATGGTACATCAGGGAAAGCCCTCCTATATAATCGGTATTAAGATCTATTGGGAATAGGTATGAAAGGATGCCAGGATTGCCCCAGCCCATGTATATTGTTAAGGAGGTTTAGCATAGAATGCAGTAAAAGAGAGGTTACTTGCCTATGAGTCATAGCATTAGTCTCTTCAAGATGATGTCTCCTTAGACAAAGGGTGAGAGCAATCCATTATGCTTCAGCAGTGGGATCCATCATGCGATGCTTTGCACTTGACTTGATATTGCTTATACCTTAGAGGTATCTGGCACTTTCGATCAAAATCCTGGAGAATAACATTGAAGAGCAAATGGAGAACTCTCTCAGGCACTTGAGAAGGATGAGAGGTGCTCTATACGACGATGAAACCATATGATGGTATAAGGATACCTTTAATGGTGGTGCAGTAAGCAGGAAAGTATTCCTAGCTAGGTACTATATCCGATAAGGTGACTAAGGCTTTGTGCTTTGCTACTTACTCTACCACTTAGGATAGGATCAGATAAAGGAGTTTATCATTCATTGGGAGCTGTTCCTGAGGTTGCCAGTTTAGCATCGGTATTTTATGACAAGACTAGGACCGTTTCTCAAAGTTAATGAACTAAGATCCCATGAAGATCATTGTTTTTCTTAAAAAGCGGTGTCACCTCATCGTTGGAAAGAAGTAATGACTGAAAGACATTCATGTAGATTAAACGGTTGCCACAGCAGCATATTCGATCACCACTAAAATTGGTATACATGATACCAGGATGATTAGCTAAAGTGCAAGTGGGAGATTGAAAGGAATAGTGCTCTTGAGCCAATCACATGTCGATGAATTCAGGGACTATTCAAGGGTAATCAACTTTTTGAGGCAACTTTTCATCATATGCTTGAACCCCAAGAATTCGGGCAAATGATTCTAAGACCAAGATGAGATCATGTCAGTGAGACTTAGAATTCAAATGCCCATGTTCTAAATGTTCCTAGTCATAGGATCACCAATTAGGGGATTGGTGATTCCGAATAGACTAGGGCACTTGGTATATGCCCTATACGACAGGAGGTAGCTGATCTCACAGTTGCCTATGAGTCGTCATTAATGTACAAGTGCAGGTGCTCATTAGTGAATGAGTTCACTGAACGGACCTACACGAGGAACACAGACTGAAATCCCTTACATGAGTGTCAATAGGATGTTCCTCGGGTGATAGTAGGTGCAAGCAGTCCTTGGACCTGAGGTTGTCATTGTTACCTTGTGAGTGACGACCCATTGCTTTGGTTCTATCCCTACGTGGCCCTCAGCGTCATGTGTCGGGTATTACTAGACATGGGGAAGCATTCATGGAGGTAGGTGAGCAACCAACATGGAATCAGTTACTCCTAGTCATAGGAGATAATATCCTATGTGTCCTTGCAAGTGTCGACTCGGGAATCTCTGGCCAGAGTAGACATGAAAGTTAAGAAGATGTTTCTGACATTTCATTATTGAAATGACTTATTGGCGGGTGGAATACATATGAATCGGTATTAGGGTTTGACACTTCTTCTGTACCCTAGACGATTTCGGGATATTGTAACCGAACGACTTAGTTGCACGGTAGCTAATCACCAAAGGGCATTCGATCCCTGTAGATTGAACCTCACACTATCCGGGTAGTTATGACACGTTGCTAGACGTCAATCTTGACTTGTGAGTGGAGTCTCTCACGACCACACTAAAGGAGTTTAGTGGTGGCTCGTAAGATTCGAATAAGAAGTCATTCTATCGGATTTGACTCTTCGTTACGCACAACTCACTATTAGCTTAGTGTGGGGTCCAATGGGTCACACACAACAGGCTAACCTCATAACAGACCTTATGAGATAAAATCCGAATGTAGCCCTATACGTCTACTAGCATGACATGCTGCAACTCGATCACGGATCTCGTTTACGGACATGATAAGAAATTTGTTTCCTATAGGAACGAATGCACGAGAAAGGAGTTCCCCGATAACCCTAATTTGTAGGGCATTCCTAAATTGTAGGGATTGGCACATGATAATATTTTATGTAGTTGATTAAATTTAATTATGAAGTAAATATTTGATTAACTACTTGACCGGGAATATATTTAATTATAAATTAAATATAATTTGATTTTGAATCAAATATATATGGTGAAAAAATTAGTTTTCAACCATGAGCCTAATTGATTAATTAGAAATTAATTTATTTGGAAAAGTTCTAATTAATAAGAATTTGATTTATGGAGACAAATCATAAAATTAATAGATATGTGACTTATGAGGATAAATCATAATCCTATTAATAAATAATAAATTGAATTATTTAGATAAACCACTTTCCTACCTTTTAGGGAATTGGTTTGTTTAGATAATTATCATTCTTATTTGTAGGTTCTCAATTTATGGAGATAAATTAAAGTTTATATTTTATTAGACTTAATTAATTTCGAATTAATTATGATGCCATTAAAATATGAATTATTTTTGGAGGCAAACCTCAAAATTTTGAATTACGAGGTCGGGTCTACCTTGTAACTGCCCCCCTTTCTATAAATGGTGGGCGAGCACACAATGGAGAGGTTGGTGAATTCGTTCTTCCTCCTCTTCATTGGTGGCTGGTCATCTACTTCCTCCTTCCCGGTCTTTTACGAAGCTAAATTTCGGGGTATCTTCTACTTGGGTGTGCCGTCTACTTCATCCACTTGGAGGATTCCGAACAAGGACAGCGAGGCGCGTGGTGTGGACTATCATTGGAGGACGTTCATGTGGGTGTCTTGATACGGGAGTAGGAGCACTCTATCTAACCGCGGTATAAGGTATACCTTTCCCCTTCTCTTGTAGATTGAATTGCTTAATTATTGCTAAAGTAGATCGTTGTTTTGGGATGTTTCGAATTTTTTAAATTGCTATTTCCGCTGTGTTTCTTATTCTCATCCCAACATCAGGTTGTTTCATGTACACATCCTCGAGTAAGTTCCTGTTAAGGAACGTTGTTTTGACGTCCATTTGCCAAATCTCGTAGTCATAATACACGGCTATGGAAGTAGAATCCGAATGGATTTGAGCATGGCATCTGGTGAAAATGTCTCATTATAATCCACACCATGAGTTTGTCCTTGCAATCAACCATGCTTTATAGGTATGCACATTGCCATCCATGTCGATCTTCTTGTTGAAAATCCACTTGCACCCGATGGTTCTCAAACCCTTTGGTGGATCAATCAAGGTCCATACTTGATTGTCATACATGGATTGCATCTCAAATTTCATGGCGTCCAGCCATTCCACGGAGTCACAACTCTCTATGGACTCTTGGTAGGATGTGGGCTCATTTTGATCAACAAGTACCACATTTTGATCCTCAGTAACGACAAATCCATATCTCTTGGGTTCTAGATGAATCCTACCAGACCTTCGTTGTCCTTGTGTCACAGGTACAGACTCATCAACCACTTGTGAGTTAGTTTGAGTAGCCATATTTGGTTCGGTAGCGATTTATGGTTCTCGAATTCCTTCGAGATGTACTTTACTCCCACTACTTCTTTTGGAAACAAATTCCCTTTTCAAGAAGACACCATTCCGAGCAATAAGCACTTTGTTCTCGGTTGGAATGTAGAAGTAGTATCCTTTGGTTTCCTTTGGATACCCCACAAACACGCATTTATCATATTTGAGCGCTAATTTATCGGAAGGCTGACGTTTTACATAAGCCTCACAACCACAAATTTTGAAGAAAAACATACTAGAACACTTCCCAGTCCATATCTCATATGGAGTCTTTTGAACCTCTTTGGATGAAACTCGATTTAATAGGAATGCGATAGTTTCTTAGGAAAATTCCCAAAAGGAAGTCGGAAGATCTATATGACTCATCATGGATCGAACCATATCCAATAAGGTTTGGTTTCTCCGTTCAGAAACACCGCTCAACTGTGGTGTTCCGGGTGGAGTAAGCTGTGAGACAATCCCACAATCCTTAAGATAGTCAATAAACTCATGGCTTAAATATTCTCCACCTCGATCTGATCAAAGTGCTTTAATATTAGTGCCAAGTTGGTTTTGTACTTCATTCTTGAATATTTTGAACTTTTTAAAAGTTTCTGATTTATGCTTCATTAAGTAGATATACCCATATCTACTGAAGTTATCTGTGAATGTAATGAAGTACTCATAACCTCCTCTAGCTGGTACACTTAATGGTCCACATAAATCATGCTATTGTTGGTCTTTGTATGTTGACTATATTTGGCAAAGGTATTTTAGTATGATCTCAGTCTTAATTATGAGGAACTCTGCATATATTGCAGAAAGTCTCAACTATGTGAAGACAGTCTCAATTGCTCCAGCATCCTATGGTTTTCATGTCAAGGATGCAACGCAAAAAGAGGATCTTTTGTTTCCCCCAGAGATAATGACTCTTGGTCTGCATTATTAATGATGATTCTCTTTGTTGTCTTTGAGATCTTTTAATCATCATTAATTTTTTATTTGCCCGAATAATTGCTTTAAATATTTCGGGGCATTACTCTTTGATCTTTATGGTCTTTAGGAGTTATGCGCTGTCTATTTGTTTTTGAACCGATGACTGTTGATTGTAAAACTGATGGGTTCATCAAACAAATAGTTATGAACAACATTGATTCAGATCTTTCAGTTGTCATATATAAATTTAGAAGAAAAGATCTGATCTACAACTCTCTCCATGTATGAACACTGTGTTGCCAGTTATTGAGAGGAGTAACTGCTGAGTGCAGAAAGGCAACAATCAACATTTCTTATCTCTAGGAGAAGATTGGTTTCAGGTGGATAACTCACTACAACACAAGGCTGTGTAGAGGACAAACCTTTGTGGCTGGAATGTCATAGAGAGGCAAGTTGGTATGTACTTGTAATAGCAAATAGGTTTTTTGTTATTTCCAATTCAATGTACTACTAGTAATCGGATTTTGGGTGTAAAATCGAGAGGACTTATATTGTACTTAGAGATAGTGAATTGGGTATCTATCCGGTGAGTGCTCCACAGATTAGGTGACTGGTTTTGTCACTGAACTGCATAAACAAACCTCTTGTGTTTGCGTGTGTTTTTGTTTTGGTTCTTATTTTGCTTCTAATAGCAGTTGCAACTTCCTATTCAACTGCGCTTAACAGAAGTTCCCTTAGAGATATATACCTCAACCTTGTCCGGTCGATTGAATTAGCCTTGTCTGATTCTTGTATTTCTCCGAACGAACTTCGTGCGCGTATCATAACATCAACCTAGACTCAAAACTTCACAAATACATTAGTTTCATGTTTGTTATCATAAAAATAGAGATCGAAGCCTAGGGGGGACCCTAATGCCAACAATCTCCCCCTTTTTGATGATGACAAACAAAATATGAAATTCTATAAAACTCTAAGTACCATTTGTGAGTTTGAGTTATGGCATACACAACCCATTTTGCAACTTGACATATGCTCCCTCTATCAATATGCATATCATGCTTATAACTCCCCCTATCTATATGCATCATAAAACACATGTGACCTTGCTTTTTCTCCCCCTTTTGACATCAATCAAAAAGGGCAACAACTAAGGTACTATTAATGAGTTTCATCAATAAAACCGAGAAAATTATAAAACCGAGTGTCATCTATCACTATAGTCCTTCCTATCATTGTAAGCCTATAGAAGGCAAACATCGACAATGCAATACATAAGTGTGATGATACATGAAATGAAATTTTTCAAAAGGCATGTAAATTTTGAAAGTTTAAACACTTGAAAAAGCACAAATCCCTAATTACATTCTTAAATTTGTAAAAACTTTCTTCATTTAAGGGTTTTGTGAATATATCCGCAAGTTGCTTGTCGGTGGATACAAATTCTACGGATATATTTCCCTTAGCTACATTATCCCTAAGAAAGTGCCTTAGATCAATGTGCTTGGTCCTAGAGTGTAAAATTAGATTTCTTTGTTAAATTAATTGCACTAGTATTATCACAATGTATGAGTATACATGAATACTTAAGTCCATAATCTAAAAGAGTTTGTTTCATCCAAAGGACTTGTGCACAACAACTAGCCGCAACGATGTATTCTATTTCGGTAGTTGAAAGTGCAACCAAGTTTTGTTTCTTTGAAAACTAAGAAATAAGACTCATCCCTTGGAATTGACAGCACCCACTAGTGCTTTTTCTATCTACTTTACACCCAGCAAAATTGGCATCCGAAAAACCAATTAAATCGAAAGATGCATTACATGGATACCATAATCCTAAGTCAACCGTGTCTTTTAAATATCTCAATATGCGTTTGACCGTACTTAAGTGAGATATTTTAGGACAAGATTGAAACCTAGCACATGCACAAACACTAAACATGATATCGGGTCTACTTGCGGTTAAATAGAGAAGGCTACCGATCATATCTCGATATCATTTTTCATCTACTTTAACACCATCTTCATCTTTATCAAGCTATCTCATTGGTGTATAAGTTATATTGGCTTCATTCATTCCAAACCTTTTTATGAGCTCCCTTGTGTATTTGGCTTGATTTATGAAGATCTCTTTGTTGGTTTGTTTGATTTGAAGATCAAGCATGAATGAGAGTTCTCCCATCATGCTCATCTCAAATTCTTCTTGCATGCAGTTAGCAAACTACTCACAAAGCAATTCATTAGTAGCACCAAATATTATATCATCAACATAAATTTGCACGAGTAAAATATCATTTTCATTATTTTTTATAAAGAGAGAAACATCGGCTTTTCCAATGCTAAAGCCTTGATCAATCAAAAAAGTGGAAAGCCTTTCTTACCAAGCCCTAAGGGCTTGTTTTAAACCATACAAAGCCTTTTTAAGTTTAAAAATATGATTTGAAAACTTAAAACTTTCAAAACTGGGGGGTGGCTCAACATAAACTTCTTCATCGATAAAACCATTTAAAAAAACACTTTTAACATCCATTTGAAAAAGTTTAAAACTTTTAAAACTTGCATAAGCCAAAAGCATGCGAATTGCCTCTAATCTAGCTACAGGAGCATAAGTTTCATTATAATCTATTCCTTCTTCTTGATTATACCCCTGGGCCACTAACCTAGCTTTGTTTCTAATGACTAAACCTCATTCATCTAACTTGTTTCTTAATACCCATTTAGTCCCAATTATAGTTTGTCCGCTAGGTCTAGGTACTAAGTCCCAAACTTCATTCCTAACAAATTGATTAAATTCCTCTTGCATAGCAATTACCCAAAATTTCTCTTCTATTGCTTCCTTAATGTTTTTTGGCTCTACATGAGATATGAATGCTACATATTGACAAATATTCTTAAGTTTAGAGCGTGTTACCACTCCAGTTGATGGTTCTTTGATGGCTGGATCCATTGGATGATCTCTTATCAATTGGTACCCTTTAGGGAGAGGTGGTAGAGCTTCCTCTTCTTCTTCTTCTTCTTCTTCATCTTGAGGTAGAGTTGAGGATGAAGGTTCTTCATGGTGAGTTTTCTCATTGTTTTCATCTTCAACCTCCTTGTCATGAAATGTTAGTTCCTCAAGTTCCTCACCTACATTCACAATCTTAGTTTCATCAAAAGTAGCATGCATAAATTCTTCAACAATCATAATTCTACGATTAAAAACTCTATAGGCCTTAGAACTATTAGAGTAACCTAGGAAAATGCCTTCATCGGATTTTGAATCGAATTTTCCAAGATGCTCCTTAGTGTTTGAAATAAAACATTTACATCCAAAACACGAAAATATCCCACACTTGGGATTCTAACATTCCAAAGCTCAAAAGGTGTTTTTCTTGATTTTAGAACTTAATAAAACACGATTAAGTACATAAAAAGAGGTATTTATGGCTTCGGCCCAAAAATACTTGGGCAAATTATTTTCACAAAGCATGATCCTAGCCATCTCTTGTAAGGTTCTATTCTTCCTCTCAACCACCCCATTTTGTTGAGGGGTTCTAGGAGAAGAAAAGGTATGCTTAATACACAATTCATCACAAAATTCGGAAAACTTTTCATTTTTAAATTCTCCTCCATTATCACTTCTAATTGTCTAAATTAAAATTCATTTTTCATTTGTAACTCTCCTAGCAAATTTTTTTAAAGAAATCAAAAGTTTTATTTTTCTTAGCTAGGAAGAAAACCCATGTAAATCTCGAGAAATCATCAACCAAAACATAGCAATATAATTTTCCACCTAGACTAGCCACATCACAAGGACCAAAAAGATCCATGTGTCAAGTTCTAGTGTTCTAGATGTACTCACTTGATTAATGCTATGAAATGAAGACTTAACTTGTTTTCCATGTTGACATGCATCACAAAGTTCGTCTTTTTCAAATTTTATCTTAGGTATTCCTTTAACTAAGTCCTTTTTAGATATTTCCTGGATGAGGCTCATGCTAGCATGTCCTAGCCTTCTATGCCACAACTAAGAATCATTTTCCATGGCAACTAAGCATCTAATAAGAGGATTAGGCAAAACATTTAAAACTAGTGTTTAAACATTTTCTTGCCTATTTCTAATAAACACAATATCATTAGATGGTGCACTTCTAATGATGCATTTAGATGCTTCGAAAATGACTACATACCCATTATCATATAATTGAGATATGTTAATCAAGTTATGCTTTAACCCATTGATGTGGCGTAATTAGTTATTTCCTATTTTGGCATAATTGATTTAGCATAATTGACTCCTTCCTGTTATGGTGTAATTGACTCCTATTAACTTTATTGTTCTTCCCATTAGGCATGGATTCTTGTTTAATTTCAGATTTCCTAGTTAATTTCGAAATTCTAGTTAATTTATTTCCTAGTTGGGTCCTAGGCTAATCAAGAGAGTCTATTTAAGTTATTTGTAAGCCTTTTTTGGCCAGGTTGTTGGTATTATTCAAAATATTTAGACTTTTGTCTTTGAGAGCTTTCTCTTTGTTTGTGGTTTTTTGATCTAAGTCCTATTTCCGCTATTCGTTGCGTCAAGTGGTATCAGAGCAAGTATAACCTGACTAATGGAGATCGGTGTTGGCAACCATCCCAGTGACGGTGATCAAGGGGTGCAGGCCACTAGGGATGATGTCTTATCAACCCTTCCAGAGGTTGTAAGAGCCCGGGGGGCGGCGCTTAGAGATCTAGAGCAAAGGTTTGGCCGATTAGAAATTCTGATAACAACACAATTTGCACAGATTAATCGGTTGCTCGGTGATCACGCCAACAGAGATTGGGATAACATTGGGGCTGTAGACGGAGATTTGCCTCGCGGTGCACCCAATGTTAGACCTTTTCTTGCTGAACCAAACCAGCGTGCTTACCAAGCTCCTCTAGAGAATTTGGCGAGGGGAGCCATAGGAGGATATTATGGTGGTTATGGTGGAGAAGAGAGATGTGATCGATTTAATCATGACCGTAACATATTCCACTTGAAAGTGGACATTGCTGGCTTTAATGGCGATTTGGGAGTAGAGGATTTTATGGACTGGCTTGCTGATTGTGATAGGGTACATGAGTACACTAGATGGTTAGAAGTAGATATGACACAGATGATGGCGATAAGGTTGAAAGGATGGGCTTCCTCTTGGTGGAAAAGGGTGCAGGATGATTTAGAGGCACAAGGGAGGCGATCTATTAAGCGAGAGATTTCTACACCCAGATTACTCACAATACTTATTTCACAAGTTTCAGAAGTGTATCCATGATGGGAAGATTGTACATGAATATACTGCTGAGTTTTTGAACCTAGCAGAGCGTAACCAACTGTGGGAGACTGAAGATCAGACAGTTGCTAGATATATGGATGGTTTGAGGCCAGTTATCAGAGATAAAATTGGTGTGCAGATAGTGCGTACGCTCAATGATGCACGAAATCTTGCTTTGAAGGCCGAGACTTTAATACAAGAGAGGCCATATAACAATAACAGATTTGAAGCAACTCGAAGAGTTTATGCTGAAACTTTCAAGACCGAAACTAGCCGAGCAGGGGCTGAAAGGGGAAAAGCAATGGCTACTCAGCCTACCCAGCAAAATGATTGTCAAGAGGCCGTTAAGAAAGACAAGAGAGTGGTAGGGAAGCAAAATGAGGTAGCTAAGCCAGCCAATCTATATGACAGACTAGTACTTATGAAGTGCTTTAAGTGTGGCCAACCTGGTCATCGTTCTAGCGACTACATAAGGCAAAGAGCTGTCAACATGGTGACGGGGGACTATTCAGAGTGTGATGATGGTGAGTTGTGTGGACCTGATGGTGATGGTGATGATGAGTATGATGAAGGGGGAGAGACTTTTGTGGTGAGAAAGTTGTTATTATCACCAAAGCTATCAGAAGGATCTCAGCGTCACAAACTATTTCGTACCAGGTGCACTATTAATAATGGTTTATTTGATTTAATTATTGATAGTGGTAGTTGCAAAAATATAATTGGAAAACAAGTTGTAAGAAAGTTGAATTTGCCTATTGAACCTCATCCTGAACCTTACAAAATTGGATGGATTAAATCTGTAGGAGAAATTAGAGTAACAGAAAGATGTAAGGTTCCATTCTTTACAGGAAAATATAAGGATGAGATCTATTGTGATGTGGTAGTTATGGATGCATGTAGTTTGATATTTGGTAGACCTTGGCAATATGATGTGGATGCTAGACATTTGGGCAAGGAAAATGTGTATAAGTTCTGTAAAGGACGTGTGAGTTATACTTTGATACCATTAAAGGGAAAGACCCAATCCGAAGCTTCTAAAGTGGAGGGGAAGGCTTTCTTGACCATTGCTCATTCAGAGAAGGAGTTGCTTGTTGATGCTGAAGAAACTAAGGAGGTTCATGCCCTGATTGTAAAGTCTTTGATGGTTGAGAGGGAAGTACAGAAGACTGATGTTGCTCGGATAATTCAACCCTTACTAGCAAAATTTGTGGAGATCATGCCAGATGAGTTGCCTGATGGTCTACCACCATTGAGGGATATACAACATCAAATTGACTTGATACCGAGAGCTAGTTTGCTGAATCTGCCTCACTACAGGATGAGTCCTAAAGAATGGGAGATACTCAGAGATAAAGTTGAAGATTTACTGAAGAAAGGACATATTCAAGAAAGCATGAGTCCATGTGCTGTTCCAGCACTACTCACGCCAAAGAAAGATGGAAGTTGGCGAATGTGTGTAGACAGTCATGCCATCAACAAGATCACAATTGGTTATAGGTTTCCCATTCCTCGTTTGGATGATATGTTGGATCAATTACATGGGTCCAAGGTATTTTCCAAGATTGATTTACGCAGTGGGTATCATCAGATTCGTATAAGGCCCGGGGATGAATGGAAGACTACTTTCAAGACGAAAGATGGGTTATTTGAATGGTTAGTGATGCCCTTTGGATTGTCAAACACTCCCAGCACATTCATGCGGCTAATGAACCAGGTTTTGCGTCCATTCATTAATAAGTTGTGGTTGTTTATTTTGATGACATTCTGATTTATAGCAAATCCGAAGGGGAGCATGTCAGTCATTTGAGACAGGTTCTAGAGGTGCTAGCAGAGAACAAATTGTATGTAAATATGAAGAAGTGTAGCTTCCTGTCTGAGAAGTTGCTTTTTCTTGGTTATATTGTTAGTTCTGAAGGTATCCATGTTGATGAAGAAAAGGTTCGTGCCATACGAGATTGGCCAACTCCCAAGAATGTGACTGAAGTGAGGAGTTTTCATGGTTTAGCCACCTTTTATAAGAGGTTTATCCGTAACTTCAGTACTATAGTTGCTCCAATAACTGAATGCATTAAGAAGAGCAAGTTTAATTGGGAAGAAGAGACTGAGAAGAGTTTTGCTTTAATTAAGGAGAAGTTGAGTACTGCTCCTGTACTAGCTCTTCCAAACTTTGATAAGTTGTTTGAGGTGGAATGTGATGCGAGTAGAGTTGGTATTGGTGGTGTTTTGTCCCAAGAAAAGAGATCGATTGCGTATTTTAGTGAGAAGTTAACTGATGCAAGGAAGAAATGGTCTACCTATGACAAGGAGTTTTGTGCTATTGTTCAAACTCTAAGGCATTGGAAACCATATTTAATCGGTAAAGAGTTTGTTTTATATTCTGATCATGAGTCTTTGAAGTTCCTGAACAGTCAGAGGCAGATTGATGGGGGTATGCATGCTAGGTGGGTTACCTTTCTCCAAAAATTCCCAATCAGATTAGTGTATAAACCTGGCATTCAAAACAAAGTAGTTGATGCTTTGAGTAGGAGAGCTACATTGATGTTGACGTTCAGAGGTGAGATAATTGAGTTTGATTGTTTGAAGGAGTTGTACGAACAAGATGAAGATTTTCAGGAGATTTGGAGGCAGTGTCAAGAGGACAGACTTGTTGATGAGTTTCACATTCATGAGGAATTTCTTCTGTGTGGTAATCAATTGTGTATTCCTCAGTCTTCTTTAAGGGAGAAAGTGATCAAAGATCTACATAGTGGAGGTGTGGTAGCACACTTGGGTATGTCAAAGACTATTGATGCTGTTCTTGACAGGTATTATTGGCCTCAACTGAAGAGAGATGTGGGAAAGTTCGTGAAGCATTGTTATGTGTGCCAGACTGCTAAAGGTTAAGCACAAAAAATAGGTTTATACATGCCTTTACCTGTGCCAGAAAATATTTGGGAGGATTTATGTATGGATTTTGTTCTCAGACTACCATGTACACAGAGGGGTGTGGATTCTATTTTTGTTGTTGTTGACAGGTTTTCCAAGATGGCACACTTTATTGCTTGCAAGAAAACTTCAGATGCCACAAATATTGCTAAGCTATTTTTCAGAGAAGTGGTTAGATTGCATGGTGTACCAAAGACCATTACTTCAGATAGGGACACTAAGTTCCTTAGTCACTTTTGGAGGACTTTATGGAGGATGTATGATTCTTCTTTGAACTTCAGTAGCACTGCGCATCCTCAAACAGATGGACAGACTGAAGTTACCAACAAGACTTTGGCTAACTTAATTAGGAGCTTATGTAAAGATAAACCAAAGCAGTGGGACTCTTTTCTAGCGCAGGCTGAGTTCGCCTACAATAGTGCAAAACACAGTGCTACTGGTAAGTCTCCATTTGAGATTATCTACCAGTAGAGTCCAAGGCATGTTCTAGATTTATCTCCTATTGCAAAGGGTCCTGGTTACAGTGCTGCTGCAGAAAAGTTTGCTGGACAAATGCAAACTACTCAAGCAGAGGTTAGACAAAAATTGGAGGAAACAAATGCTAAGTATAAGGCTGTTGCGGATAAGCACCATAGGCACAAAGTGTTGAAAGAAGGTGATATGGTAATGATGTTTCTTCGTAAAGAAAGATTTGCAGCTGGCACGTACAACAAGTTGCAGCCCAAGAAGTATGGTCCTTACCAAATTCTGAAGAAGATCAATGACAATGCTTATGTTATTGATCTACCAAGTAGCATGGGTATTTCTAGTACGTTTAACGTATCAGGCGTCTATCAATACTATGAGGCCAATGCACCACTATACCCTGAGTTCAATTCTAACTCGAGGTCGAGTCTTTCACAAGTGGAAGGGACTGATGTGGCGTAATTAATTATTTTATATTTTGGCATAATTGATTTAGCATAATTGACTCCTTCCTGTTATGGTGTAATTAACTCCTATTAAATAGGAAGTCAATTTTCAACTTTATTGTTCTTCCTATTAGGTATGGATTCTTGTTTATTTTTAGATTTCCTAGTTAACTTCAAAATTCTAGTTAATTTATTTTCTAGTTGGGTCCTAGGCTAATCAAGAGAGTCTATTTAAGTTATTTGTAAGCCTTTTTTGGCCAGGTTGTTGGTATTATTCAAAATATTCAGACTTTTGTCTTTGAGAGCTATCTCTTTGTTTGTGATTTTTTTATCTAAATCCTATTTTCGCTATTCGCTGCGTCACCCATCAACTAGTAAAACATTTTTAATACAAGAGTAGGGGAGTATACCTATATCACCAATGCCAACAATCTTACCTTTAGCATTGTCTCTAAATGTCACATGTCCACCATCCTTGCTTGATATGGTTGCAAAGAGATTGATATCACCCGTCATGTGTTTTGAGCAACCGCTATCCAAGATCCATGTGCTTCTACTTGCTTGAGGATGCTTCTCCATCTACAAAAGAAGAAGAGACAATTTTAGGTACCCAAATCTTCTTGGGTCCTTGAGTGTTAGTCATCTTAGGAACCCAAGTGAATCTAGCATGGGGGTTCCTCCTTAGTGCACAATCTCTAGCTATATGGCCAAAAATACCACATGAAAAGCAACTTTCTTGGGCTATGTGTGTGAGCATGGAAGTGTGCATGAGCATGATTGTTTGATGACTTTCTAACATGTACAACCTTAGGCATGACATTTTGTAAGGTTGTCATTTTTTCATTTAGCATGCATAGTTCCTTTTTTAAGTTTAGCATGCTATCATTCAAGTACTCTACTTGATCACTTAAGGACTTGTTCTCACTTTCTAATTTTTTGTTTTCATTTTCTAAGTTTTTCTTGGCATCATCTAAGGCATGCATTTCTTCCTTAAGAGTATCTACTTCTTTCCATAAGGCATTGCATGAAAGTAGCAGGTTATCATTTTCAATTTCCAAAGACTTGTTGTCCTTTTTAAGCTCTTTGAACCTTTTTCTAATGACATTGAATTCATCATGCATTTGATCAAATTCCAATTCTAATTCTTCTTGAGTAAATGAAACTTCACCGAAAGTAAATTTTACCTCCTTGTCGTTTGCCATAAAGCAAAGGTTTGTCTTCTCACTTTTGGTCTCCTCTTCACTTGAAGAGGATTCACTCTCATCCCAAGAGGCCATTATTGGGTGAAATGACCACACTAGAGGGGGGTGAATAGTGTGTTAACTAATCAATTAGCCTAAATCCGATTTTGATAGTTTCTTAAGTTACTTAGGCAATTCACAATTGACAACTAAATGCAGAAGTGAGTAATAAAACACAATCAATGCAGTACACAAAGAAAATGATGCCAACACAAGTATTTATAGTGGTCCGGGCCCAATTCCTACTCCACTACCTAAGCACCCCGCTTAGGATTTCCAAACTTAGTTTTATTAGATTATATCGTTTCCCTTACAAAGAGGACTTTACACCGGAAAGTCTCCGCTCTCAAACCGAAGGCACTTCCACACCCGGAAGTATCCCGCCTTCCTACCGAGAGCACTCTCCCACCTCAACCTAAGGGATAACTCAACTAATCCTAGTAAACTAAGTTTACAATGGTGGATTTAAGCCTTAACACCAAGGCAACATCAACTCAATCAACCTAGCACTCTAGGTTTACACAAAATTAAATACAATGAAATAAACACCAAAATACAACAATAATGAGAGCAAATAATAAACAATACACACTTAGCTCTCAAACAAGATGTCCTAGCTCCTCTTGATGACTTGAAGATGAATCAAGGCAAGCTCAAAGTCAATCTCAAGGTTTCTAGGCTCAATGCTAGGGTTCTTTACAAAGATGTCTCAAGAATTATTGTAGATATGCAAGGAGTGGCTTTTTGAGGCTTAGAAGCATCATAGGTAGGCTACAAATGAGTTTGGGATGAGTATTTATAACCCCCTAAAAGAAATGGCTCATCAACGGGCGTATTTTTGCCTATTGCCGATGCCTGATCGCTTGCCGGTCGATCATCGGTCAACCGATGGATCGACCACCCAAGCGACTGCCGCTTCTGGGCGCAATTCGGTTGACCGAATTGGCTACTTCCAATTTTCTACCACATTCGGTCAACCGATCGGTCGACCGAATTGGCTACTGCCAATTTTCGACCATATTCGATTGAACGAATTGTCTACTGCCAATTCTTCACTACATTTGATCGACCGACTGGTTGACCGAACCTAGGCTGAACTTGATTTTTTTCAGCCTTCTTCTTGCGCGCTTTGTTTCCGGGTTCCGGCCTTCAATGTGCGTCAACTTGGAGAGCTTTCCATGTGTTCTTTAGACTCATCCAAGACGTCTTTGGTGCACACGTCGAACTTCGAGAGATTTCCATGACAAACCCGAATGCGTCGATCAATGTCCTTTCAATTTTTTTTATTTCTCCGATATTTCTGATCGAGGACATCGAGCACTAACCAATATGGAACCTGAAAGATTTCTCAATGAAACATTAGTTTTATATTTGTTATCATCAAAACTGAGATTAAGACCAAGGTTGAAAACCTTAAGCCAACAGCCATCATTGCCTTCTTCTTCTTGTACTTGTCCTTCTTGTAGGGGTGCGAGGTTAAAGCCATCTTGAGGAGTGGGCAATCTTTCTTCAAATGTCTGGCTTTGTTGCAGTTAAAACATGTGTAGCCTCCTTTTCCCGTTCTCATGCCGCCTCTCATGAAGCTCTTAGATCTCCTTGCCAACATTGCCATCTCTTCAAAATCATCTGTCACCTCCTCGAATGATGATAGTTCTTCAACCCGGTGTGATGCTTTTAAAGCAATATTCTTGCTTTTGGGGACATCTTCCTCCTTGTATTGCTTCATATGGGTCTCATGTGTCACGAGAGACCCAATGAGCTCAGTGATCTTTTAGGTGCTCATATCCTTTGCTTCCATGATTACGATGACCTTGGGCTCCCAAGCTTTTGGAAGAGAACGAATGAGCTTCCATACCTTCTCCTCTTCCCTTATGTCTCTACCAAGGTTAGCTAATCCATTTGTAATATTTTGAAAGCGAGCATACATGGCATCAATAGATTCATGCGGTAACATTTTGAACATTTCATAATCATGCATAAGTAGGTTTATCTTGGATTCCTTAACTTGTTAAGTCCCTTCATGTGTAGTCTTTAAGACTTTGCAAAGTTCATATGCCTACTTACAAGTGGAAATCCTATTAAACTCAATAATTGATAGGCCACAATATAGTGCATTGACGGTCTTTGCATTTGCATTAAAGAGTTTAATTTCTTCTTGATCCCACTCATCCATATCTTTAGTTGGTTGCTTATACTCTACTTGGATCATTCTCCATACATTCATGCCTAGTGATTGAAGGAAGCCATTCATGTGTATCTTCCAATAGGCATAGTTGTTTCCATGGAACTAGGGCTGTAAATGAACTAATACACTCGTTAATAACTCGTGAACATACTCGTTTAGGGATCGTTTATGTTCGATTATTTATTAAATAAATAAGTATGAACCAAATTTGTAAGCTCGTTTAATAAACGAGCCAAGTTCAAACACAAACAAGCTCGACTCGTTTATGTTCACGAACATGCTCATTTATTGTTCGTGAACATACTTGTTTAAATACCCGTTTATTGTTCACGAACAAATTATTTAAATACTTATTTAACTATTTGTAACTTTTATAAATTATAAATTATTAATTAATAGATTACTTGATTAATTAATATAATATTAAATTGTAATATTACCCAAACTCATTACCTATTTATTAAACCAATAAACATTAAAAGTCAAACCTCTCACACTTCACCCACTCACGTGACTCACCCACTCACCTACTCACCCTTCGTCCCTTCATCACCCACTCTCACTCTGCTGCCGACTGCCTCCACAGCACACACCCACACGAGATCCCGACTCCCTCCTCACCCATCCTAACTCCCGGCCATCTGACCTCCCCATCCACGCCGCTCCTCTCGCCGGAGCATCTCGACGACCTCCCCACCCATGCGGATCCTCTCATGTCGCATCTGCTCGCCGGATCATCTCAGCGTGCTCGTCGGATCTACTCTTGTCGGATCTGCTCTCGCTGAATCTGCTCTCAGCCACGCGACTCCTCTCGCCGGAGCATCTCAACGACCTCCCCACCCACGCGAATCCTCTCATCTCGCATCTGCTCATAGATCTGCTCGTGCATCGTCAGATATACTCTCGACGGATCTGCTCTCAGCCACGTGACTCCTCTCGCCGGAGCATCTCGATGACCTCCCCAACCCACACGGATTCTCTCATCTCGCATCTGCTCGTCGGATCTGCTCGTGCCCTCGCTGGATCATCTCGTCGGATCTGTTCATTTAAAGTTTGTTTGTTTGTTTGTGGTTCATTTATGTATTCACTTACAACTCGATTATTTGTTCGGTTATATGCTCGTTTCTGTGCATTTAGTGGTTCGTTTACTATTCGTTTAAGTACTTGTCTATCTGTTCATTTATCTTTAACGAATCGAGTTCGAGTCGAGCTCGAACAATTTTAAAATTAAATGAACCGAGTTTGAACATAAGTTAAAATACTCGAATCGAGTTCGAGCCGAGTTCAAACATGACTTGAAATAAACGAGCCGAGTTCGAACAAGCCAGTACTCGGCTCGGCTCGGCTCGTTTACAGCCCTACATGGAACAATGGTGGAATATGAGTAGAAGACCCTTGAGCTAGTTGGATTTCACTAGACATTCTAGATTGTAGGGTAGATGGTTAAATCTAATCCTACGACCTTGCTCTGATACCAATTATTGATCAAATACCCACACTAGAAGGGCGGGTTGAATAGTGTTGGGTGAGTTTTAACTTCTATTCGATTTCTTTCGAGTTTGATTTCTAATGCAACCAAATCAATGTGCTACTAGATAGAGATGCTTGTTGAATAATAAATATCAAATAAGCACAATCAAACAATCAATGCAAAGATGATGTCTTGAATTTATTCAACTAGGCAAAAACACAATTCTACAAAGCAAACCCTAAGTGTTTACACTAGCACACCTAGCAAGCTAACAATGAGAATTACAATTAAAGAACAATGAAAAACAACAAAAAGGTGCTAAAAATGAAACCACAAGTGTGAGCTCCTAAGTCCCCAACTCTTCAACATGGTGAGCTCGAATCATTGTCGGAGTTGAGACGAGAAGATCGCTTGAGGAAGATGAAGCTATCGATGAAGCAAGCGAGCACAATTCGATCTTTGAAGGCTTAAACCTCTCTTAGGAATGCACTAATGATCATTTAGAAGCTTTAAGAGAGGTTGGTGAGGGGTATTTATAACCCCTCACTCGGCAGCGACCGTAGGGCTACTGCCTCTTTCTGGCCACATTCGATCGACCGACTTGTTAGGGACTTTTCGATGCTCTTCACCCAAGACAATTGGCCCGTGATAAACTGGTCGACCGAATTGGCAACTGCCAATTTTCTGCCTTGTCCAGTCGATCGATCGGTCGACCGAATTGGCCACTACCAATTTTTGGCCTCGTTCGATCGACCGAACCTAGGCTGAGACTATATTTTTCAGCCATCTTCTTGTGCGATTCATTTTCGGGTTCCTTTACCATGTTTTGACTTGGATAACATTACAAATTGGCTTGGGATGAATTCCTAGAGATATATTACATAAAGTCTAATCCTAACTCTAGATTTTCTACTTGCTCGTTTTCGTAGCCATTTTTGGTGATTCTTGTATTTCTCCGAACGAACTTCGTGCGCGTATCGTAAGATCAACCTGGACTTAAAACTTCACAAGTAGATTAGTTTCATGTTTGTTATCATCAAAATAGATATCGAAGCCTAGGGGGAACCCTTGGGTCAACAAAAATATCAATGTTATTGGAACTAAATGAGTGTTTAAGAACAAGACTAATGAAGCTGTAAACATTGTAAGAAGTAAAGCTCATCTTGTTGCTCAAGGCTTGAATCAAATTGAAGGTCTGAACTATGATGAAACCTTCGCACCAGTTGCAAGATTGGAATCCATCAGGTTACTTCTAGCCTTATCCTGCTGTATGAAGTTCAAACTATTTCAGATGGATGTTAAGACTGCCTTCCTCAATGGATTTCTCAATGAAAATGAAGAAGTCTATGTTGAACAACCTAAAGGCTTTGAAGACTCTGCTCATCTAGACCATCTATATAGATTGAAGAAAGATTTATATGGTCTTAATCAGGCTTCTAGAGCTTGGTATGAGAGACTCACCCAATTCCTACTTTTGAAAGGCTACAAAAGAGGAAGAGCATATCATACCTTGTTCATTAAAAGAAGGGAGTCTCAACTGGTAATTGTTCAAATTTATGTTGTTGATATAATTTTTGATTCAACCTCTGAAGCTTATGTTAAACAATTTGTGAATGATATGAAATCTGAGTTTGAAATGAGCATGGTTGGGGAAATGAGTTATTTTCTTAGCCTTCAAGTAAAGCAATCTAAAAAGGGAATTTTTATCTCTCATAGTAAGTATGCAAGAAATCTTATTCACAAATTTAGTCTAGATAGTTCTAAGGCAGTTAGAACTCCTATCTCTACTCAAGAAAAGCTGAGTAAAGATGATGAAGGCTAGAGCATTGATCCTAGTCTCTACAGAAGTATGATTGGTGGTTTATTGTATCTGACTGCTACCAGATCTGACTTATGTTTTAGTGTTGGACTGTGTGCCAAATATCAAGCTAATCCAAAGGAGTCTCATCTTCAAGCAATTAAACAAATTCTCAAATATGTTAAAGGTTCTCTGAATTTTAGCCTTTGGTATTCTATTGATTCTAACCCCTGTCTAGTAGGATATATAGATGCAGATTGGGCTGGCAATATTGATAACAGAAAAACTACCTTAGGTAGATGCTTTTATATTGGAACAAATTTGGTTGCCTGGTTAAGTAAAAAGTAAAACTCAATTTCTCTTTCTTCAGCAGAAGCTGAATACTTGGCAGCAGGCAGTTGCAACACACAGCTTATTTGGATGAGAAATATGTTGCTTGATTATGGTTTCAAATAGGAAGAAATGATTCTATACTGTGACAATACCAGTGCTATAGATATCTCAAAAAAATCCTGTTATGCATTCTCGCACTAAACACATTGATATTCATTTTCATTACATCAGGGAGCTAGTCGAAAGAAAGGAGTTGCAACTAGAATACATTCCTATAGATAAACATGTTGAAGATATCTTTACAAAGGCATTAAATGGAGAAAAGTTTGAGCAGTTGGGATATGCTCTAGGACTATGTGTCATATAACGCATGTTTTAAAGGGAGAGTGGAATAATTGAAGAGTCTTTCAATTAATTTCCACTTACCGTGTTCATTGAAGGTTATTCTTAATTTATTCTCCCTCATTATTATTTTCAACAGGCGTTTTGTACCGTTAATTCTCCTCTTATTGCTCATTGAAGATTTTTAACACCTCATTTCGGTGAGAGACTGCTATTTTTGAGGATTCGAACATATGACATTTATGTCTTCTTAGCTTTGCAACTCGATTCACCGTCCTAAAAAATAATCAATTTTTTTTACTCTTCAAGTATCCTCTGGTCTACCATCACCTATTTAATCAGAAGATTCAATGATGGGTTGTATCATCCACAGCCGAAAGAGCTATTCGTGATGATTTGTTTAAAACACAAGTGTCATTGAGTCAGTTCCACCTGCAGGTAATCACTATTAAGAAAAATATTCTTGAATATTTCACAGCTGGTTCTGTAGGTTCTGCATATTTGCCTTCTAAAAGAGACTCTGGTTCGTCCAGTCCTAACTGCTGTGAGTGACTACTTTCTCTCCTTTGGCTTATTAGGACAAAAAGGGGAAGATAAATGGGGGTGTCTGAATAAATAAGGTGTCTGATAAATATTATTTGACTAAGTCTGGTTTGATGACTGGTTGTTTGGTTGTATTTTTCTTGTCGGTGACTATGGTGGTTATGACTGTGACTTTGTGATGATTGTGACTATGTGATGGCTGAATATTTTCTCTGAACTGTTAAATCTTGACAGTTAGTGTGCTTGTTTGTGGATCTACTCTCTTGTTATTGTTATCTCTCTTTTTTTAAATTTATTATGACAGGTTGGTTTTTTTGCCAAATAAGCCAAAGGGGGAGAATATTAATGTTGGTCTTTGTATGTTGGCTATATTTGGCAAAAGTATTCCAGTAAGATCTCAGTCTTAACTATGAGGAACTCTGCATATATTGTAGAAAGTCTCAACTATGTGAAGACAGTCTCAACTACTCCAGCAACCTATGGTTTTCATGTCAAGGATGCAACGCAAAAGAGGATTTTTTATTTCCCCCAAAGATAATGACTCTTGGTTTGCATTATTAATGATCATTATCTTTGTTGTCTCTGGGATCTTTCAATCATCATTAATTCTTTATTTGCCCGAATAATTGCTTTAAATATTTCGGGGCGTTACTCTTTGATCTTTATGATCTTTAGGAGTTATGCGATGTCTATATATTTTTGAACCGATGACTGTTGGTTGTTAAACTGATGGGTTCATTAAATAAATAGTTATAAACAACATTGATTTAGATATTTCAATTGGCACATATAAATTTAGAAGAAAAGGATCTGATCTGCAACACTCTCCATGTACGAACACTGCGTTGCCAATTATTGAGAGGAGTTGAGACTGCTGAGTGCAGAAAGACAACAATCAACATTTCTTATCTTCAGGAGAAGATTGGTTTTGGGTGGATAACTCACTACAACACAAGGCTGTGTGGAGGACGAAACTCTATAGTTGGGAAGTTATAGATAGGGGTGTGCATGGGTACTGGGTAGACTCAAAACTGGTTGAAACCTACCCGATAGGTTAGGTTCCGGGTAAACGGAAAAAAATTCATCTAAGGTCTGGGTAACAAATCAAGGAACCAATTAAATCCGGTTCCGGTTCCGATTCCATCGTTCCGGGTACCCAGAACCGGAACCGGAACTATTTTTTTAATATATATAAAAACCCGAATCCGATATATTAAATAATAAGTATTACTCAAAACCCAATAACCCAAACCCGTTAACCCTCTAAATCACTAACCCTAACCCCTCCTCCTCTCTCTCACCTCACGTAGACACGCACGCATCGCTCTCCATCAGTCTCTCCACAGTCGCCGCACTCCCTTTCACTCTCCATCTCTCCCATCTCTACTGCATCCTGGCGGGCAGCGCAGATCTACATCCCGGCGAGCGGCGAAGAATCGAAGATCGACATCTGCCTATAAATTGGTACGTCTCCCCATCCATTTTGGTCTTATTACTCCCGATCCACATCTCCCTGCAGTGGATGAGCATATCATCTTTAGGATCTTGGAATCACCACTTTGCTGCACTTATGAATGGACTGAAATAGAAGTATGAGTAACACTGTAATGATCTTTAGGATCTTTAGGATCTTGGAATCACACATCGCCTGAGTTGCTTTGGATTCTTATTTTCCATTGTTTTTTATTGCTATCCCTTTAATCTTCATTTCCATTGTGTAAAGCATGTTTTAAAAAGATTAGACATCAGAGTGCAGCAAAATGACCGATGTTCAATTTTCTTTCAAGGATAATACATCCTTATAAAAGGAACTAGTTCAAGCTTCAATAGTTAACTATGGTTCATCATTATTCTTTTTAACAAACAATTGTTATCATTTAGCTTTTAATATTCCTGAGAAATATTTAACTGTCATTAGAATAATACATGTTTAACGCCAATGAATAAGGAGAAGAAATCGGTCCGACAGAAAAATATCACGTTTAAGGTGCTTCGGTATTTTCCACTAACACCGAGGCTTCAAAGATTATTCATGTTGGAAAAGACGATCGCCTACATGAGTTGGCATGCAAGAAGTCGTGATGATACAGTAATGGCTCATCCATCCGACAGTGAAGCATGAAAATATTTGGATACATGTTATCGTTCATTTGCTAGGGATACTAGAAATATCAGATTAGGATTGTGCACAGATGGTTTTAATCTGTTTGGTCATTCTACAACTCCTTATTCAGTTTGGCCAGTGCTGCTAATAGTTTATAATTTGCCACCGTCAATGTGTATGAAAGTTAAATTTATTTATCTTTCGATGATTATTCTGGGTCCTAAGGGTCCACGAAAAGAAATTAACGTGTTTCTCAGACCCTTGATAGATGAATTGAAAATATTGTGGACTGAGGGAGCTGTCACTTATGATTGTCATCGAAAGCAAAACTTCAAAATAAAGGCCGCGGTCTTGTGGACAATCAATGATTTTCTGGCGTACTGTCTTGTCCGTATTGTATGGAACACTCTAAATCATTCAGTCTTCAGAACGGATGAAAAATCTCATTCTTTGATTGTTATCATCGATTCCTACCGGCTAACCATCAGTATCGAAGGTATCGTAATAAATTTACTAAGGGCAAAGTCGAAAGAGATGAGCCACCACCGATGTTGTCTGGTGAACAAATATTAGCACGTGTTTCAGCACTTCCAGAGATAGTATTTGGTTGGAATGAAAGAGTGTCGAGCTTTGGTCAAACACATAACTGGGTGAAAAGAAGTATCTTTTGGGAATTGCCCTATTGGGGTTCATTACTCATTCGACATAATTTGGATGTCATGCACATTGAATAAAATGTGTTTGATAATATTTTCAATATTTTGATGGATATTTCCAGAAAAACTAAAGATAATGTCAAAGCTCGACATGATTTGAACATACTTTATAAGAGACAGGAGTTGGAGTTACAAGAGGTCAACGGACAATATCTGAAGCGGAAGGCCCCGTATGTATTAAATAAACAACAGATCCAAGATGTTTGTCAATGGATAAAAGAACTCAGATTACCCGATGGATATACCTCAAACTTATCTCGATGTGTGAACGTCGATGATTGCAAAATATCAGGGATGAAGAGCCATGATTTTCATGTATTCATGCAGAGATTGCTTCTGATCGCATTCCGAGATCTTCTACTTGATAATATTTGGGGTATGTTGACTAAATTAAGTATATTTTTTAGAAACATTTGTGCAGGGTGTCCTTCGAGTCGAAGATATGTCAGCACTTGAAAATAATATTGTTAAAATTATATGCAAGCTGGAACAGTTTTTCCCTTCTGCCTTCATTAACTCAATGGAGCATCTACCGATACACTTGGCATACGAGGCACGAGTTGGTGGCCCTGTTCAATACCGGTGGATGTACTTATTTGAAAGATACATGAATCGTCTGAAGAAAAAAGTAAAGAACACCGCAACTGTTGAAGGATCAATATCTGAATCGTATATCATCCAAGAAATTTCAACATTCTGCTCATTTTACTTTGAATCGACAGTACATACAAGATTTGATCGTCTTCCACGTAACGATGATGGGGCAGTTCGACATTCAGATGGACGTTTAAATATATTTTGTTACTCTGGTCGTGCGTTTGGTTCTCGTCCATCTCGACACTTAAGCGACGAAGAGTATCATTTGGCACAATTGTACGTATTACTCAATTATCCAGAAATTGAACAATTCATTGAAATATTTGACATTGAGATGGTGCAAAAATACTCTATTCACAATGATCAAGAATTGGAGAAATTACGGAATCGTGATATCCCTACATGGATTCGGGCTTACAGCAAAGATCATAGAGCTAAAATAGATGAAAGAATATTTGAGTTTGTTAGTGGACCGTCGCGACTAGTGTCGTGTTATAGCGGATATGTTGTTAATGGGTATAAATTTCACACGGTTGAATATGCATTTACAAAGAAGACGATGAATGTCGGGGTCTGCATGAAAGGGACAACGTATGTTGAATATGATATGGATTTTTATGGACTGGTGGAAGAAGTGATAGAGTTGGACTACTTCGGCTTGAAATTAGTTATCTTATTTAGATGTCATTGGTTCGATACAACAAAAAGGGGTATGAAAGTTCATCCAAAATACAAACTTATTGAGGTTAATTACAAATTGAAATTGGCAGCAAATGAGCCTTTTATATTGGCATCACAAACCGAACAAGTATATTACGCGAAGTATCCGGCTTGAAATAAAGATAGAGCAGATTGGTGTGTAGTCTGTAAGACTAAAGGTAGAGGATGAATTGATTCGATAGCGGGAGAAAATGAGCCAATACCTGATGTGACAGATGATTTCTATCAAGAAGATGATCCTCCTGCTGTAGACTGTATTATTCCAATACTCGAGGATGCAGACACAGCGTCAGTTCAATTAGAAGTTGAATATGTTGATGATGACGATCATGAAATTGAGGAAGCTGGAGATGAAGAAGATGAAGAATTCGAAGACTATTACTCAGATGATGGGAAATAATTGTAAAGTATATCTTATATTAAATATATCTCTACTATATATATAATCTAATTATATGCTTATCCGATAGATATGTCTGGTCGTGGTTATCGTCGCAAGAGAGCTTCGGAGTCTCTGATCGGTCAGACTCCATCACTTACTCCTGCTGTTGATCCTCCTGCCGATGATACTGCTGAGGCTAGTTCATCCAGACGCAGGTGGCCACACGGGCCGAACAGGTGGCAGCCTCAACCAGCCAAAGAGTCATGCAGATTCATTAGTGTGATTGGGGAGCGGTAATATATCATGAATTATAAATTATTATAAATTCATTATATCATAATATAATATTAAACTTTATTTTTCTTGTGTAAGTTCTAGCAAGAAGAAGTGCCCATGACGATATCTTCTACAATTCGACGATACATGCATGGGCTAGTTCATGATCTTACGTCGATATGCTATGGCGCAAGTTTGAGGCACGTATTATTTTTTATATACATGATGATTATATTGGTACTGTAATTATTGTTTTGCAGGCTCGCTATACATGGGCTGAGGACCAGAGGTCCTTCATTTACGCTACCTGGGAGGCTATTTCTCGACAGAGGTACAACGGTCAACTGGGGCAGGCCCGGTCCCAAGCGATGGCCCGAGTTGGGACCACAAACATCGCGGAGACTCGGGGATACAACCCCGATTGGATTACTCCGGATATATGGGACCAGCTCGTGGCATCATGGTCGACGGATCGATGGCAGGAGGTTTCTAGGACTGCGGCTAGAAACCGCATGTCGAGGGGAGGAGCGCGTCACACTGGCGGCTCTATTTCATTTGTAGTGCACGCGAGTCGTATGGTAAGTATTATACCTTACTTCTAATTATATATTTTATTTATTACACTGTGTACTAATTAATATATTTTTTTTGTAAATGTAGACAACGGTGCTAGACAACGGGACTGTCCAGCGACCCTCCCCGATGGAGGTGTTTGAGCGGACTCACCCTCGAGTACATAGGACGGGGGAGTACATTGACAACCACGCTGCGTACATTATGGTAAGTATATTTGTTTAAATTATTCATTATTTATTTATAATTTAAGTTTTAGGAAAAATCTGAAACAAAAAATCAAACTCGAGTAGGAGACCTAAACTCAAACGGTGATGCAACGCGGGGGCACCCCTAAGGACTTTGACATAGGAGCGTGGGTCGAGGCTGCAGGTTATTGGGACCACGACCGCGTATATGGATTTGCAAATAGTGGTCATGCGCGAGCTGTGCTAGAGCCACTTGGGGCACCGACCCCTCCGGTTGCTGGTGAGCGGTCGTCCACCTCCAGGTCTAGTTATGATCAGAGTAGCAGGATAAGGACACTGGAGGAGACGATCGCGCGTCACAGTGAGATGATGGAGCGTCAGAGTCAGATGATGGCGGAGATGCATGTTATGCTACGCAACATCTCAGCTCATATCGGAGCAGGCATTCCTTCGGCATCTTCAGATCCATCGTCCTCGAGTCAGTCCACGCCGGTGTACACCCAAGCACTACAGACCCTGCCATATTATGATCCAGACCATCCTCCACCGTCGTGAGATTTATTGTTTTTTTTGGATATTGACTTTGTTACTTGGATACTATACTTGATTAACTTGTTCTGTTTGGATATTGATACTTTAGTTTTGAATTTGAATAGTGTTTATATGATTGTGGATAATTATAAATATAAGTATAATTATTTTGATGTATATCTGGGTGTATCTGTGATGTGTATGTGAATGGATGTGTGTATGTGTGTATGGGTGTGTGAGTTATGTATAAGATAATGTATCAATGTATTAATGGAAATTTGAAATTTTAAAAATTTTCAGTTGCAAGTTTACATCATCAACAACGGCTTTCCCACAACCGTCCGTGGGAAAACCGTTACTTAAAGTGCATCGTAAGTCGTTGCCGATGACCTACAGCAACGGCTTAGCAACGATCTTTCCCTAACGGCGTTGCTGATGTTCATATCTACAAAGGCCCCGCATCTATGGCAGAACCGTTGCTGATAATATTATTAGCAACGGCCCGAGCGACCGTTGCTAATCCATTGCTAAGTTATCAACAACGCGTGTTTCTGCCACAGCTTTGTTGCAATGGTCCTCGACGTTGCAAGCCATTGTTGATGGTTTTCAGCAATGGCTTCATCCGTTGCTGATGCTTATTATTTCGGTAATGGTCGTTTTATCGAAAGCCAAGTGATCAAGTTTGGGTCAAGGCACTCAACGGCTCGAAAAAGAGTCGTTGGCTTCCGCGCTATACCAGATTGGTAGCAGATGATCCATCGCAGATTGGTAGCAGATTGGTCGCAAATGATTAGTCGCAGATTGGTAGTTGATCGGTCGTAAAGACAGTTTTGTGCATTTGTTGGTTTTCAAGCTTTCTGGGTTTTGGTTTTGGATTTTTGGTTTCTTATGTATCAAATATACTATACAAGTATACTAGACACCCAAAACTTAGACTCAAACTTCCCGATGAATCCTGAGCGTCGACGAGCATCCGTGTCAATTTCTTTGATTTTTCCGATTTTTTCGACCAGGGACGTCGCGCTTAAACCGACTTGGAACTTGAAAATATTTCTTCCTCAAACATTAGTTCCATGTTTGTTATCATCAAAATTGAGATTAAGACCAACGACGAAAACCTTAGGCCAACAATCTCTCCCTTTTTGATGATCACAAATATCCTTAATAAAATATTTTCAATTCAGCATAAAGGATATCAACCAAGGGATTTCTCCCCCTATCAATACGCACATCTAGATAAATTAACTCTCCCTATCTATATGCATGATTTCCTTAAGATTTCTCCCCTTATATGTATATTTTTCTCCCCCTTTTGGCATCAATAAAAAAAGGACAAGAAAAGTCAACCTATAGTCAAAGTCGAGACAGAAAACATTTTTCATGAAAGCATGTAGATCTCAACACGAGGGATGAAAACACTCAAACTATTTAAATGGTTTAACAGTTTTATTCTAGGACTTGTACACAATCATTTTCATTTATCCAAGTTATGGACTTCATTTCATTCAGTAAATTAGAATTTCTGTGATTTTTTGATGATTTTATGATGCATTTCCATGCTTAAATAACCTATTTAAACAATTTCACTAAAATTATTTAAATAGTTTAAACAATTTTGTTTTAGGACTTGTATACACTTATTTTCATTGATCCAAGTTGTGGACCTTATTTCATTCAGTAAATTAGAATTTTTGTGATTTTTTAGTGATTTTATGATGCATTTCCAAGCTTTAATTGTCTATTTAAATAGTTTCACTAAAACTGTTTAAATGAAACTAAAACTGTTTAAATGATTTAAACAGTTTTGTTCTGAGACTTTTACCCACTCATTTTCATTGATCCAAGTTGTGAATCTCATTTCATTCAGTAAATTAGAATTTTTATGATTTTTTGATGATTTTATGATGTATTTTCAAGCTTAAATGACTTATATAAACAGTTCTAGTGAAACTATTTAAATGGTTTAACAGGTGGGACGTGAAACAAGTTTAAATGACTTGTTACAATAATGTTAATGGGGTTAACGCAGTTAACGAGGCGTCAACCCCATTATGAGAGATATTGTGGGGATATTTTAAATTTCATTCGATTTTGAAGAATAACTCATTTTTTATTCTCCTTTTGGGGATAAGCAGAATTCGTATTCTACTTTGAGGAAATCGTTGATTAAGAATTGTACCATCATTCCATACATTTAGTACTTTTGTATAAACACACGTGTCATCCAAATATGGTTACATGTATAGAAATTGTGGTTGGATATCAAATAATTTTATAAAAAATATAAACATTATTTGTTAATCCATCTAAACAGAGAAAAAGCACTCGTTAAATGCATCAATATTATTAAATAATATACAATAAGGTTACGTTGACCCACTAGCTAATAGTTTAGTGGTTAGACAATCTAGCAAGTTACCAATATGTCATTGTAACAATTTATGCACCTATTTCTGCGTCTATGTACGCCTTCTAGTGTGCCTTGTGTGTTTATAATAAGGTTATAAGAAATGTAGGACGGTATTTGATTGAGCCTCCGGCAATCAAATTTTATTATGTATATCCTACCACCCTCTCTTGCCTTTTTCTATTTTTCTGCCTTGTTTTATCATGCCCCTTTTAGATGTCCATGAATTGGACTCAGTGTGGACTAATCATCTTCATGTCATGTTTGGGCATAGTTTAAAGATTTTTAAAATTGATCCAACCTAAAAGTCTGGACACTCAAGCTCTAGACGGGCTCAAGCCAGCCCAAATATAATTAGCATGGAAAGTAGGCTTTCGATTGCTTGCACTTTTTTTTTGGTCTGTCTCTACCAAAGATACAACGGAGACTTAACAGAGATGTCGTGGATATTGACTAGGATATTGACTTTACACGTGGGACACATACAAATAGCAACTTGTCACGCAAGTGACACATTAGATACAATGTAGGTGTCAACAAAAAAATCGAAACGATTAACCAAAAAACCGGTTCGAAATTGAATCGAATTTTTTGGTTAACCAGTCGATCAGTTTCAGTTTCAATTTTTATTTTCTAAATTTTTGGTTTTCGATTTCGATTTTGGTTTTTGTAAATGGAGGGATGACTTGAGCCCAAAATCGAAACCGAAAACCAAAAAATTTAGAAAATAAAAACCGAAATCGAAATCGTTGGATCAGTTAACCAAAAAAATCGATGCAGTTTCGAACTGATTTTTTGGTTAATCAAATTTTAAATCTTTTTTCGGCGTGGCAAGTTGCTCTTGTATATGTGCCACATGTAAAGTCAACATCCTAGTCGGCATCCAAGACATCTTCGTTAAGTCTCACTTAGTAGAAGTTAACTTGAATATCATTTTTGTACCATTATCAATAACCTCAGGGGTATTTTGGCTCTAAAACTAACGTTAGGGGCATTTTAGTACCCGTGAAAAAACGTTAGGGGCATTGTAGTACCTGTGACAAAACGTTAGGGAAATTTTAGTACCCGTGAGAAAACATCTTGGTATGCATGCGTGCCACGTGTCCACGTCATCAGTCCTAGTCATCAGCCACGTCAGCTCCGTTATCCCTCTATTAACACCGTTTATCTATAGGGTCATTTTTGTACCCAATTCCATAATGTAAGAAATATTTTTTATCCAAAAAAATCTTAGGAGCATTTTAGTATTCGTGAGAAAATGTTAGGAAAATTTTTGTACCTTTTTCCTATAATTAATTATTGTATATTAATTAATATCATATTAAATTAATTTAAGACTCAATGATGCAAATAATAAGGATTTGACGCTAGCGAAAAGTGTTGTGAGGCCGTGTTGGTCGTTCCGGGAAGAGTTGTCATGGATGTCGGAGTTCTCCGCGTCGGTGGTGGACGCTGTCTATGTGGTGTGCGGGGAGGATGAAGTGATCGCCAAGGGGTTTTCGGAGTGGATGGTTGAGAATAACAAGGAGGCGGTGAAGGAAGACGCCTATGATTAATCTGCTCAAGTTCAAACCAGTTTACTTAGTTGATGGTTTCTTCTACGTATTTTGATATATAGCCAATTAATGCTAATGATTAAGAGAGCACGTTGGATTTGGGGTGAGCAGGTCTGGGTACCTTGTATTTTTCATGATACCCGGTTCTTAGGTTTTGAAATTGGACCCTACCCTATTGGAACTTGGAACCATACCCTACCCGAAACCACATGTTCCAATTCCGATTCCGAGTACCCTATTGGAACATGTTCATTACAGGTTTCAAAACAGGTTCCAGAATAGCTTCCAACAGGTTCCAGTGTAGGTTCCAAAAATAGGTTCAAATAGGGGTGTGCACGGGTACCGGGTAGACTCGGAACCGACTAGAACCTACCCGATAGGGTAGGTTCCGGGTAGATAAAAAAAAATTCGAGTAGGGTCCCGGTAATGAATTTTGGAACCGGTTAAATCCGGTTCTGGTTCCGGTTCCATAGTCCCGGGTACCCGAAATCGGAACCGTAACCAGTTTTTTGATATTATATATATATATAATTCGGATCCGATATTATAAATTAGATATTATTTAAAATCTATTAACCCAAACCCATTAACCCTCTATTGACCCATAACCCTAACCCATCTCTCTGACTCTCTCACCTCCCTCACGGCTCACGCACCCACGCCGCGTTGCCTCGCCTCTCGCCCTCTCCCGATCCCGTCGACATAGACACACCGGCGCACACCTCGCTCTCGCCCTCTCCCAGTCTCCCGTGATCCCGTCTCGCAGACAGCCTCGCCTCTCGCCCTCTCCCCGTCTCTCGTGATCCCTCGGCATCTGCGGGTGTCTGCGTCGAGTCATCGACGCATGCTTGCGTCTGCATCTCCATAGCCACAGCCGCTCACGCCTTCACCTACACCCCCTCCCTCGGCGGAGATCCACATCCCGGCTGAGATCCAAGATCCACAGCCGCCACACCTCCTCCCTTTCGCCAGGTACACCGCGTGCTTACTCTTTCTCATCTAAGAACCATGGTCCGGTTTGTTTACAAATCATTATATTATTTACTATCTTCATAATTTGGTATGCAGAGTCCAAAATAGCTGGTATTTTAAGTTTTGTAGTACTCTTAATAATCACCCGTCTACATTAGATTGTTCACTAATTAGCATTTTGCTTTACTTACTGGATTGAACTAATTTGAACATTGCTTGTTGCATGATCCTTTAGCTTCAAAATGTTTCTTGTAATATTGGGTTTGATGTTGTAATAATTTGTGCATTTGAACATTGCTTATTGCATGATCCTTTAGCTTCAGAATGTGTGAACAAAATAGCTGATGCATTGCAAACTTTTCCAGCTAGCAATGACCCTTACATAAAAACAATCAGGTTTTGGTTAATTTGCTCCTGAAGCATTCTGTGATCAGTTTTAGGCCTCCAAGCTATTTATGACAGGGTACCCGGAACCGGAACCGGAATCACAGGTTCCGGGTAGGGTCCGATTACAGGTTCCACCGGGTAGGGTCCGGGTTCGAAATTTAGGAACCGATCCCCTATAGGGTTGGGTCCGAGTATCCTAAAAATTACAGGGTACCCGGACCCGCTCACCCTTGGGTTCCAATAGGGTACTCTATTGGAACTTGTACCCTCGAACCGGTAAATGATCAGGTTTCACGGTACAGGTTCCGAATATCGATTCTAGTTCCAGTTCCCGAAATTGATTTTAACCGGTTCCTTAATTTTTGTCCTGATCCCTACCCGAATTTAATTCACGTCTACCTATAACTTACCCTATCGGGTAGATTCCAATCGATTCCGGATCTACCTAGTACCCATGCACACCCCTAGGTTGGATTTCATGGTTGAATTGAAGGGTGGTTGTCCATTTAATTACAGATAAATGCTGACGAGCAAACGTAGTGCTATCCAATTGATTATTCCACGAGTGCATCAATTTTAATCAAACCAATCAACGATTTTTCTAAATTAGAATAAGAATTCTGTTTATTCCCAAAAACAAAATAAGAGAGGAGTTATTCTCCAAAACCGAATGAAATTTAAAATATCCTCATAATACCCCTCATAATGGGGTTGACGCCTCGTTAACTGCGTTAACCCCATTAACACTGCTGTAACGGATCATTCAAAGTCGTTTCACGTCTCACCCGTTAAACCATTTAAACGATTTAATGTTTAAATGAGTCATTCAAACTTGGAAATGCATTATAAAATCACTAAAAAATCACAAAAATTATAATTTAATAAATGAAATGAGGTCCACAACTTGGATCAACAAAAATGAGTGGGCACAAGTCCCAAAAGAAAATTGTTTAAACCATTTAAACAGTTTCACTAAAATTATTTAAATATATCATTTAAGCTTGGAAATGCATCAAAAAATCACTAAAAATTACAAAAATTCTAATTTACTGAATCAAATGAGATACACAACTTGGATCAATGAAAATAAATGGGTACAATTTCTAAAACAAAACTGATTAAATCATTTAAACAATTTCAATTTCATTTAAACTGTTTAGTGAAATTATTTAAATATGTTATTTAAGCTTGGAAATGAATCATAAAATCACCAAAAAATCACAAAAAATCTAATTTACTGAATGAAATGAGGTTCATAACCTGGATCAATGAAAATGAGTGTGTACAAGTCCCGGAACAAAAACTGTTTAAACCATTTAAATAGTTTCAGTTTTATTTAAATGGTTTTAATGAAACTGTCTAAATAGGCCACTTAAGTTTAGAAATGCATCATAAAATCACCAAAAAATCACAACTTGAATCAGTGAAAATGAGTGTATACAAGTCCCAGAATAAAAATATTTAAAACATTTAAATAGTTCCAATTTCATTTAAACGCCATTTAGGATTGGAAATGCATCATAAAATCATCAAAAAGTTAAATAAATTATAATTTATTGAACGAAATGAGGTCAACAACTTGGATCAATAAAAATAAGTGTGTACAAGTTCCAGAACAAAATTGTTTAAACCATTTAAATAGTTTCACTGTGAAACTGTTTAAATAGACCATTTAAGCTTGGAAATACATCATAAATCACCAAAAAATCATAAAAATTTTAATTTACTGAATGAAATGAGGTTCATTACTTGGATCAACGAAAATGAGTGTGTACAAGTCCCAAAACAAAACTATTTAAACCATTTAAACAGTTTCATTTTCATTTAAATAGTTTTAGTGAAACTATTTAAATAGACAATTTAAGCTTGGAGATGCATCGTGACATCACCAAAAAATCACAAAAATTCTAATTTACTGAATTCAATTAGGTTCACAACTTGGATAAGTGAAAATGAGTGTGTATAAGTCTCAAAGCAAAACTATTTAAACAATTTTGGTGAATTATAAAATATTTTTTATAATTCAAATTATGGACCTCATTTCATTTTGTAAGTTAGAAATTTTGTGATTTTTTATGATGAATTTTTAAGCTTAAATGCCCTATTTAAATAGTTTCACTCAAACTATTTAAATGGTTTAAACGGTTTTGTTCTAGGACTTGTACACATTCATTTTCACAGATCCAAGTTGTGAACCTTATTTCATCCAGTAAATTAAAATTTTTGTGATTTTTTGGCGACTTTATGATGCATTTCCAAGTTTAAATGGTTTATTTAAACAGTTTTACTAAAACTGTTTAAGTGAAACTGAAACTGTTTAAATGGTTTAACAACTTTGTTCTGGGACTTATACATACTCATTTTTGGCACTTTTATAATGCATTTCCAAGCTTTAATTGTCTATTTAAATAGTTTCACTAAAACTGTTTAAATGAAACTAAAATTATTTAAATGATTTAAACAATTTTGTTCTGAGACTTGTACCTGTTGGGTTGGGTCACTCCTATATGGACGCCCAAGCCCATATGTCACTAGGGTTTCATCCCTAGTATAAATAAACTTAATTTACTGAAAAAGTTAAATGTGCAGTAACCGAGACCAGCCACCAAGAGAGAGAAAAGAAGAAAGAAAAGAGGGGGGTTTTAAAGTGAGATTCGCACAGATTTTTTAGCTCTGTCCAGTCTTCATCAAATGCACGATGACATGGTTAAATCTTCTCTGATCAGGCTGAAATTTTTATTGGAGGTTCCTAACTCATAGTTATTCATTCTCAACGGTGGAGATCGGATTTGGACATCTCTAGACTGCCCAAAAATTCTGCAAACACGGACTATGTTCTCGGTGATGACATTTCTCCAACTCTTCTTGTTATTTTCATCTTCTTGATGATTTGAGTCATTGTTGGTGAGCGATTGATGCTGTAGAAGAGTTGAGATAGTGTTCTAGAGATTGTAGCTTGATTAAACTCCTTTGCATCTTGAATTGATGATAGTGGAGTTTATTTCTGGACTAGGTCCCGTGGAGGTTGACTCTCGTTCTTTGAGAGGTGTTACCACGTTAAAAATTATGGTGTTCTTTCATTATTAGCTACATTGATATACTGTTGCAATTATGGTTAGAACTATACTCGTTTATCCATTGGTTCTCACAAGTGAGGGAAGAAGTGTTTTCCGCTGTGGAATTGTGTTCTTCCCATCAAAGTGGTATCAGAGCCAAGTTGTTATTTGTTTTGTGGTGAACTATGAATGTTAACATGAGTAGGATGGTTACGTTGAATGGTTCTAATTATACTATGTGGAAAGCAAAAAATGAAAGATCTACTTTATGTGAAGAATTTTCATGGACCAGTTTTTTCCACCAAAAAGCCTAAAGATAAAACAAATGATGAGTGGAAGTTGTTACATAGACAGGTGTGTGGCTACATCAGATAGTGCTTAGACGATAATGTATTGAACCATATTAGTGGGGAGACGGATGCTTGGGCCCTATGGACGCACCTTGAACAGTTGTAAGCACGAAAGACTGAGAATAACAAGATGTTCTTGATAAAGCAGTTGTTAGCCTTAAGATATCATGATGGGTCCTATGACGAAACATTTGAACAGCTTCCAAGGAATTATTAATCAGCTATCTGTTATGGGTATCAAGTTTGATGCAGAAATTCAAGGATTGTTCCTCTTTGGCTCATTACCAGAATCATGGGAAACATTTAGATCTTCATTGTCCAATTCTGCTCCGGATGGTGTGATTTCTATGGATCTTGCCAAGAGTAGTATTTTAAATGAAGAGATGCGAAGAAAGTCACAAGGTTCTTCACATTCAGATGTCATGGTAACTGAATCAAGGGGGAGAAGCAAAAGCCGAGGTCCTCATAATAGAGACCAAAGTAGAAGCAAATCCAAAGACAGATACAAGAATGTCAAATGCTATCATTGTGGTGTGAAAGGGCACACTAAACAATATTGCTAGAAGCTAAAGAAGGAGAACAACAACAATAAGGCGAGCAAAGACGAAGGGGAAAAGAAGGAAGATAACAGTGATGAAGATGTTGTTAATACTACTTCTGATGATTTCCTTTTGCTTGAAGAGTATGAATCTGCGAACCTTATTGATAAGTCAACTAGTTGGGTAGTTAATAGTGGAGCTACTGTTCATGTCACATAAAAAAGGGATTTTTTCACCTCTTATACTCCTAGTAATTTTGGTGATGTGAGAATGGCTCATGAAGGCATTGCTAAATATTCTGGTATATGAGAAGTTTGCTTGGAAACTTCTAATGGTACCAGATTGCTTCTCAAACGTGTGAAGCGTGTTCCAGACATTCGACTGAACCTACTGTCAGTTGGCAAGCTATGTGATGAAGATTATGATAGTTTGTTCTCATATGATGATTGGAAGCTCAACAAAGGTTCCATGGTTGTAGCGAGAGGTGTTAAGTTATCTACATTTTATATGACTCAAGAAAAAGTTGACAATGATGTTGTTAATGCAACGGAGTCAGTTGATGGAACCGAGTTGTGGCATAAGAGGTTGTGTCACATGAGTGAGAAAGGAATTACTATTTTGGCAAGAAAGAATTGGTTGTCCGAGTTGAAGAGTACATAATTGTAGAAGTGCTCTCATTGCTTAGTTGGAAAACAAAACAGAGTTTCTTTCAAGAAGCATCCGCCTTCTAGGAAGTCAGAGATACTTGATTTGGTGCATTTCTGATGTATGTAGTCCTATGAAGACAAAATCACTTGACGGTTCTCTCTATTTTGTGACATTTATTGATGATCACTCAAGGAAGATGTGGGTTTACATATTGAAGAGTAAAGACCAAGTGTTTGTTGCATTCAAACAATTTCATGCTTTAGTTGAGAGAGAGACCGGGAAGAAGCTGAAATGCATTCATTCAATGGTGGTGAATACATAGGACAGTTTGATATCTACTGTAAAGAACATGGAATTAGACATCAGAAAACTCCTCCAAAGACTCCATAATTGAATGGCTTAGTTGAAAGGATGAATAGAACATTGATAGAAATGGTGAGATGTTTGCTTTCACAATATGGATTGTCACAATATTCTGGGGTGAAGCTTTGAGCACAGTTGTGCATGTTTTGAATCGCTCACCAAGTGTTCCTCTACAGCATGAAGTACTAGAGAAAGTGGCGTCAAGTAAAGATGTTTCTTATGATCACTTGCGAGTTTTTGGGTGCAAGACCTTTTGTTCACATTCCTAAAGATGAGAGATTCAAGCTTGATGTGAAGACAAAGCATGCAATGTGTATTTCTAGGTTATGGCATGGATGATTTTGGCTACAAGCTATATGATCCTATTGATAAGAAGCTTATTCGAAGCAAAGATGTGGTCTTTGTGGAAGATCAGATATTGAAGGATATTGATATTACAAAGAAGTCAATATCTAAACCAAGTGAAGAGTCTATTAGTTTTGATGTTGTTCCTCCTGCACCAAGAGAACAACAAGTTGCAGTTAAGACTCAAAGTAATCAACATGATGCAATCGACACTCAAAGTGATCAACAAGATGTGGATATAGGAGAAATGGGTGATCCTATAGATGGAGACAATGAAGATGCTCCTAATGAACAACCAACCTTGGAGATTCCGACAGATACACTTAGGAGATTTGTTAGAGACAGAAGACCCTGATCATGGTATTCTGCACATGAGTTTATTTTACTAATAGATGGAGGAGAACCTGAGTGTTTTATAGAGGCCATAAAATATGAAGATAAAGAGTTGTGGAATGAATCTATGCAAGATGAGATGAAGTCTTTGCATGAGAATCATACTTATGAGTTGGTGAAATTACCTACAGGTAAGAGAGCCTTGAAAAACAAATGGGTATACAGGAAAAAGTTTAAAGAACATAGCTCAAAGCTTCGATACAAGGCAAGATTGGTTGTTAAGGGATTTGGTCAAAGGAAGGGAATAGACTTTGATGACATTTTCTCTCCTGTTGTGAAGAGGTCTTCCATTCATACAGTGTTTGGCTTAGTTGCTAGTCTTGATTTGGAGATTGAGCAGATGGATGTGAAAATGGCTTTTCTTCATGGTGATTTGGAAGAAGAGATCTACATGAAACAACCAGAGGGTTTCATAGTAGAAGGAAAAGAGGACTATGTGTGCAAACTTAAGAAGAATCTTTATGGCTTGAAGCAAGCTCCTAGACAATGGTATAAAAAGTTTGAATCAGTTTTGGGGGAGCATGGCTACGTACAAGAAGACATCTTTAGATCATTGTGTGTTTGTACAAAGATTCTCTGATGACGATTTTATCATCCTTTTGTTATATGTGGATGATATGTTGATTGTTGACAAGAATGCTTCTAGGATTGATGGATTGATGGGTTGAAAGACTTGGGTCCTACAAAACATAGTTTGGGCATGACGACCACCCGTTACAGAGATGCAAGGAAGCTTAATATGTCACAAGAGAACTACATCAAGAAGGTACTTTAGAGATTTAACTTGGATGAGGCTAAATTTATTTGTAGCCCTCTTGCTCTGCTTTGTAAGAAACGAAAAATTTCCTAATATAAAAATTCTATTTTTTGTGTAGCGCACCGGATCAGAGGTTAGCCGGGTCGAGCCATAGAAATCGCCTCGAGCAGAAGGTATAACCCGACCCATGGAAATATGAAGTTAAATTGGTTCAATGGTTATTTCCTTTCTTGATTATGATATCTTATTAAGTCGAGTTCGACTCATGAGTGCGGGTAGGATCGGAGTCCGAATCGGACTCGGATCGAACCGAGTAGAAGTCAAATCAAATGAAGGGCAAATGGGTCATTGGATGAGGGGAATAAAACCCCTCACCCAAGCCATCCGTGCGGCTCAAAGAGAGAGCCGCACGCAGCCCATCAAGAGGGAGAAAGGGAGAGAGGAGGAGGAGATCTTGTCGGCGCCGAGTTCGTGACGATGCTTGAGGAGATCGGAATCTCATTACATCAAGATTTCTTCGCGATCCAATTCAAGGTGAGTAGTTAGAGTAGATGTTAAGGGGAGGCGGGTGGCCGGCCCCATGGATTTTGAAATCAAAGTTTTTCTTCGCGAGTTTTGCCGATCGAGTTATTTCTCCATGTTAGATTTTTAAATCGTTGTGCATACTGTGATTTCATGTTTGAAAACATGTCGATTTCTTGTTTTAAGGGGCTGGTCGAGTCGAGGAAAAAGGGGAAAGTCATGCTGAAAATTTTCCCAATTTCCTCGCTCGTCTCGCAACTTGCATATCGACTAGTATTCATTTTGTTTTCGATTTTGGATTGATGCTCGAGTGGACGCTGCAGCCAAGACCACCACCCCTAGAGGTTCGGCCGAGCATGGTCATCATCCTGCTCGAGTTGGCCGAGCAGTAGAAGGGGGAAAAGTAGGGCTGATTGTATTGGATTGTTGGATCTCTTATTTTATCGTCTTAACTCGCACCTTCATGTTTAAATGTTAGATTAAATTTGAAGTTTATGTTTACTATTCTATTGGTTAAAATGCATAGATTCCAGCCCCTTCCCACAAGGATTGTTCGGCCGAGCAAGGGTTAAATTTGAAGTTTATGTTTACTATTCTATTGGTTAAAATGCATAGATTCCAGCCCCTTCCCACAAGGATTGTTTGGCCGAGCAAGGGTTACCTTGCTTGAGCTTCGATCGATCAAGGGAAAGGGAGGAAATAAACGATTTTGTGTAGTTGTTCATATCTCTCCGTTTAATGTTTATTCATATTCACGTTAATTTTAATCCATATTCATGTTATGAATTGTTGGGATAGATCTACATTATCATTTTGGAAATGTTCTTGCTAATGCTTATATGGTATATGTAGATAAGAAAGGTTTCATTTAATTGCTCATATCATGTTTAATTGTTTATATGCTTAGTGTATGTTCCATGTGGGTTTAACCTTTACATTACTTACTTTTTTATTTTGGTTCTTCATGATATTACTATCCGTAATTAATTTGATAAGTGATGTGGAAATGGTAGGTTGAGTGCCTACATAGTTGGTGAGTTCGCTCATTCTAGGAAGAATGGGTTAGATGACTTGTGGTATCATTTAACTTAGATACAAGACACATACACTAGATGCTTCATTTAAGGAAACATTGAGACCCTAGGGTAAGGGTTCGGGTATGGGCAATTGCCCGGTAAGCAAAACACAATATACTTGCGCACCTGGTTTTGGGTTGCGGTTGATGCTCTACTGAGAAGTGTCACTAGTCGGATGGCAAGCACACGACTTAGCGGTTTATAGGGTCTTGAGATTGCACCAGCGGGCCCACTAGGTGTTAGATCTGGGTGGCGGTGGATCTTGAGATTTTGTCAGTAGGCCACGCTGATGGTAGACCCTAGTGGGTTGGGACTAGCTATCCCTAACCCGGAGGACCACTGAAACTAGTGGTCATCCTAGTTGACGGATTCGAAATCTAAAAGTTTCTAAATGAGGAGCCCATAGGGGCTGGTTTGAGTAGGCCGACTGGCCGATTCAGGTTAAGGAAGGACTGTACCTTCCATATATATACCTAGGTCATTATTGGCCGAGCTTGCATCATGGATATGGGCCCGAGAGGCCGGTTCATCCACTCATCCGTCTGGCACACTAATTATTTATGGAATATGATTTGATAACTTCCTTATATATGTGATTGCCGAGATTTTAAGTGGAGATTTGGAAGAATCGCTCACTGAGTTCCTCGTGAACTCACGATTTTCCTCTCTTGTTGTTTTTGCAGAGCCCGACCAGTGAGGTACGGCTTGGTGGCATGGCGCGCAGCAGAGCAGGCGTGGGTGCAGATCTCATAGCTGGCAGTGTCTAGTCATAGTCGTGTCTATTAGAGTCTGATGTATGCACTGGGTTTATTTCTGTAAAAACTTTGAAATGTTTATTTGGAAAACTTTTGGTTGTTTATTTGAAACTTATGGTATTTTAGAACTTGATGTGATTAACTAGTTTTTAACTTTTAATAATAGTTGTTATCGTTTGTCTTTGGTCATCACTTAATGTTATCTGTTATGTTTTTGCGAGTTGTTAGTTAGTACATAGGGTAAGCTTCGGGGTACTGACTCGTACCCTAGCCGGTCACGCGTACCCTGAGTTGGTGTGTGACATGCTCCTCATTTCAAGTTGAGTGCCAAACAATGTTCAGCCATATTATGCCCAAAAATTCTAAAATAATATTTTATTCTTAAGCAGGGGACTGTGGGCCCGAGTTTGCGCGGATTGGCATAGAGTCGCATAATTTAATTCGGGTAAGCTTTATATATGGAAAACAATTTTAGGAAAATATAATTATTTTACTTCTATGATTTAGCATTCTAGGATGATAGAGGGTCTCAAGACAAATTTAGCGGTTCAATCGGAACTCGAATCAGAGTTAGAATGGGTTAGATACGGGCTGTTTAAGTCGTTTAACTTAAGTGAGGACGTTCTGGTAATTTGGGCCAGCTAGGGCCCATAAATTATCAAAGGGGGGCGCACGGCTTCTGTTTCCAGCCACACGCCACCCAAAAAAGAGAGAGAGAGTGAGGGAGAGGAGGCAACACCAAGAAGAGGAGGAGCCGTCGGAGCCGGGATTTCGCGAGTTCGTCGACGTTCAACGTAGGAAGATCCCCCGCTCCTTCTTCCTCCCCGGTTTCTCCAAAAAGGTGAGTGGTTCTAGTCTTCTTTCCCTCAATTTCCTCATTCATGCCGTCGCCCCTATGTCATGGGGATTTTGTTGTTTTCGTTGGATTTTTCGTGAATTGAATTGGATATTCGTATTGAGAATTTTATCGTGAACGCAACAGTTCTATCAGATTAATTTTTGGACAATTGGCCGCCCCTTTTCCTTTCTGTGCCGCCCCTCTTCTTCCTTGTTTTCTTGATGTTTTCTTGAGGATTCTTGATGGTTGTTGGAATTTCTTGGTGCTTGCTTGAGATCTTGAGGGAAGGACGGAGATATAGTGGAATTAGGGTATGTCGACCCCTTTAGGAGGGTCCTTAAGAACCCTAGGGTGGCCGGCCACCCCAAAGGAGAGATTTTTAGGAATTTAGACATGTTTTCACACCTAGGAGATATACTTTAGGTATGTTGGATGGATTCCTAATAGTATGATCATTGTAGGAACTTATACTTAGAGATTTGGAACCCTAGGGACACCTAGAGATGCTAGGACCTAAACTTAATCATCGAAAGGGCCGACCCTAAGAACACCTAAGGGAGCCGAACCCTCCTAGCCCTTGGGGCACTCGGGTGAGGAAGGTAGGTTGGCCTAAGGTATTCGGTTAGGGTCTTCAAGGGAGGGTTACATTGTATATGATTGCTAGGTGGTGATACCCTATCTTTTTGGGGCTTCCTATAAGTGTTTTCCTTCTTTTTATTCTATGCTTTAGATGTGTTGTATATTTATGCCATGATGTACCTTTCTTGTCATATGCTTATATTTACATGTGTGGTTGTGAATTATGATCGGAGAAGGTGGAGGATGAGGTATGTTCTAAAAAACCCTTATTTACTTGTCGATAGCACATTATATTTTAAGTTGATATACCTGCGTGTGTGATGATGTGATGTGCTTGTTGCATTTCCCGAAAACCTCGCTGGTGAGGGGAGGGTATGCCCTAAAGGGACAACGTTGGCCTTATCCCGGAAGTTCGGCTGATCAGGGGAGATCATACCCCAAAATGACAGTCCGGAGACCCGACTAGTGAGGGGAACGTATGCCCCAACGAGACTGATCGAAAGAGCCATGTCGATGAGGGAAGAGCATACCCCAAAGAGACGACACTGGCTAGCTGGTAGATCAGGGGCCACATCGACTACCTACCCCTCTATAGCGATGAGGACCGACGCATCCAGTTAAGCATGTGGATTGTTGCATTGAGCATATTATATGTTGCGGCATTTTTCTTACAGGTTTCTACATGTTGACGAGGATGATTGCTCTGCTAAATTAAATGCTCAAAATAAAAAATATGTTTTATATTTCTTATGCTTACTTATATATTTTTTGATTATGCATGATGATGATGTTGTGGTGAAACTAAGGGTTGATCTACTCACTAAGTCCCAGTTGGACTTACCCCTCATTCTATTTTGCAGCACATGAGTTAGATCAGAGAGGTACCAGGGTGCAGTAGTGCGACTGGTGGCAGTAGGGCAGCGGGTGTCACGCCCCGGCCCCCGGCCCAGGAACCGACGGCGACTCGGTCACCGCGCAGCGGAATGAAAAGCCACGAATAATCACATAAAATACAACAACAACATAAAAACCAATAATTAAAATCCATCAGTCAGATCAAATACAATTATCCAAATATAAAATAAATCTACAAATTATAGCTCCAAAATAACAATATCAAAGCCGAGCTATAAGACGACAAAACAAACCAAAATACAAAAGCAGTCGCCATCAGAGCTCCACATCTACGACTGACTACTAGCTGTTTAAAAACTATCTACACCTCGATCTACAAATCGACTGCTCACCCCTGCAAGTCTGAAGCAAAAACAACGGAGATCAGCGAATGCTGAGTAGGAGAATCACAATATGATCAACAAGTATCAAGTGTCAACTCGACAATAAATAACAACATGGCTTAAGATGCAGTCAAAGGCGATGAACACAACAAATACACATCACCTACTCCTAAACAACATCAACTGAATCATCGAGCGTGTGGACCATTGGGTAAAAATCCCACACTCTACCACCCATAGAGTGGCATCAATCGTCCGCTCCAACGGTGACGCGACTACCCCCACCAAGCAGGTAGCCCGACGGGCGTCATATCCGACATCTGCACACCCGAAGGTGCCCAAAGTGACTAGTCAATATCCATACCCTCACCCATGTCTGGAGGGTACCGCAATAAAATGGTCCTGGACCGAAGTCCTCTCCGAGGCCGTAGCCTCCAGATTGACAGCAACCATGCAACTCGACTCCAAGAGTGCAACAAGGTATATCACCATGATCAACAACATAGCAACAACTCCAAGTGATTATGACATGATCAACATGCTACTAATATAACATCATCATGATCAACAATATAACAACTCCAATTGATTATGACATGATCAACAGGATAAGAACATGATCAACAAGTAAACAACACCACATATATCAACATGGCACTATGCATACAATGACTAATCCAATGCACTGTAGGATTAGTACAACATACTATGATCAAGAATAAACACCAATAAGCAATAATAAAATGCAACACATGCAATTCCTCTACATGGCATGTCCAACGATAATATGCAACATGAGTTCAATAATTTCATAAAACAAACCAAACAATGGAAGCAAAGGTATTTCCGTAATTTATCTCCGACAACAACTCGACAACAAACAAGGGACGACAGACTTGCAGGCTCAACCCATCACCAAAACTACCAATATTTCACACTAACTAACCCACCAAATTTTCAGACTAATAATTTTAATATTATTTAAACATCTCGACAACCTCAACAACTAACCAACTGAAAGAACATCCTAACAATATTTTCTCGAAAAACCAACCCCACCATTGCGTTCAGCACGCGAAAAAAATTAAGATTTCTATTCACCTCAACTTCAACCGACAACTAGGGACCCACCAACTAAATTAATTTCAAACACAACTATATCATTAACTTACTAAACAATATCAATACTGAAATATATCAAAATTATATCAAATGATCTCCAATCTTAAATCCGACACCACCATCGCGTTCAGCACACGAAAATGATCAAGATTCCTATTCACCTCAACTTCAACAGACAACTCGGGGCCCACCAACTAAATTAATTTCAAACATAATTTTCACCCACTTATTAAACACAGCAGAATACTGAAATAATATCAAAATCATACCAAACAATCTCCAATCAGAAATCTGACACCACCATCACGTTCAGCACGCGAAAATCTACAACTTTAGTATTAACCTCAACTCGATCCGACGACTCTACGATCAACTACAAAAATACCCCAATAATTCATAAATCAATCCAATTTCATATGATACAGCTCTATTCTCTAAACACTATTCATATCCCACCCACTCGTCTCCTCTCCCCTCACCCCTCACGCTGCCCCTTGCCCCTGCGCCCGACGCCACCTCCCTACTCCGCTCGAACCCACACCGACCGGCCCTCCCGGCCGCCGACGATCACCTCGGCGGTGACGTCGCCTCTCCCGCAACTCCCGACGTCGGCGGGACGCCCTCTCTCTCTCTTTCTCTCTCTCTCCTCTCGATCTCCCTCTTCACCCCTCACCCCACCTACAGCTCGCCGCCCCCTCCTCTTCCAGCCAGCCACCTAATCGTCGCCGACCGACGACTCCACAGCCCCGCCCTCTCCTTCATCCTCCGGCCTCGCCCAGTCCCACGACCGACCGAGCGAAGGCCCGAATAGCCCGCCGGCAGCGTTCGGCTACCCGGTGCCACCATGGCTGCGCGTGGCAGCCCTCCGGCTGGCTGACCTCGACGTGGCAGTCCGCAGCCACTACACGCGGCCGCTACGTGCGACATCCGCACGCAGCCAGCCCGCGTGTGTTGTGGCTTCACAGCCACTTCTTCCCCCTTGTCTTCGTCGTTAGATCGGCGGAGATAACAACGGAAATGAAGAACGGAGAGGATGAGATCTCCTACCTCAATCCCGCGACTCCGGCGACGACGAGCTCCACCGGCGACACACGCCGACTTCTCCGCCGCCTGCCGACGCCCTCGCTTCTTCCTCTTCTTCTCTACTTCTCCTCACTTAAACCCCTCAATAGCACCTCTCCCTCACTTATCCTCACCGCCACCTGGCACTTCTCCACTTTCATAGCCATTTTTTTTTTAATACCCGGATATAACAACAGGTCTCGTGACATGTCGTGGTCGAGGGGGATAACCGAGTCATTTTTATTTCTTTTGTGTCATTGAGTCATGTCGACTCGATTTATTTGTTTCCGCACTTTTATTACTTGAGGTGTCTTGTTTAGTAATTAAACTTTTGAAACTGATTTGAACATTTGTTATTTATTGAGTTTGTGGTCTAGGGTTTTCTTGAAAATAAATGTCTTTTATAAATTCTTGCAAAGTTATTAAATGTTCAAGTATGGTCTTGTTGTTTATGTGGCTTGGTTTGGTTTAGGCTTCGGAGTTTGTGGCGTACCCTGGTCGGTCATATCAGAATTGGGGTCTGACAATGTGATATCAGAGCGGGTACGACAATAGGATAATAAGTATTGTGTAGGGGCATTGCTAGCGTGTTCACATATGATATGTCCTAGTCATGAGATCGACAGCTGAACTTGCGCACCAAGGGCAGTACAAATTTTTTTATATTAAAATTGTTGCTTATATATTGAAATTGTGTGGTACTTGCTTTCTTATTTAATAGCAATGGAGGCATATGATGATATCGTGATGAGTGGAAGCGGAAGTAACTCGTCTGGCAGACAAGGCCGAAGCCGAGGTCGTGGCCGAGGCAGAGGCTGTGTTACCAGCTAGGTGGCTTAGGAGGAGGCAGCACGATATCCCAAAGTTGTACTACTAAAGACCCAGGTGACGGAACTGATCGAGGAGCAATTCGCAGAGAATGAGATGAATTCGATCGAGAATGGGAGGAGTTCCGTAGAGAGCGAGAGGAGCTTCGTAGGGAGCAGGAGCTAGTGCAGCAGCGGACCCCATAGTGGCACCCGCAGTGACCAAACTTGTCGAGCCAGTTCAGTCTGGATACGAGGAGGAGGACCGGTGAGAGCCGATGATATGCAGCTCATTGTACATGGATTTTGTAAATCTGAAGCCGCAAGTATTCACAGACACGGATCAGGCAGTGGAGGTGACGGCATTCCTAAATGACTCACAGAATATGCTCGATCTTGGAGTGTTCCTCTGAGGCGATGGCGCATATAGTTGGTTGCAGCTTAGAGGCCCAGCGAAGGAGTGGCATCAATCATGAAGGACACGTAAGGGGACTCATGCATTAGCCCCTACGTGGGGAGAATTTCAGACTGCTATAATTAAAAAGTACCTACCCAGGAATGTCCGCGAAAGGCGGGCTAGGGAGTTCGAGCAGCTTCGCCAGACCGGCACTATGACGGTGTCAGAATATGAGATCAAATTCACACGATTGTCTCGTTACCACCCATCTCCAGTGGTGACTGAGACGGACCGGGTGAGGCGGTTCGTGGAGGGTCTGAGGGTACATATTGGCAGACTAATACACTACACCAAGGGCACTACCTTTCTGCAGGTGGTGGATGAGGCAATGCGGAAGGAAGCCATGGTATCTACTGACCGGCAGGATGGACCAACCCGAAATAGGTTCAGGCAGCACTGTTAGGAGGATAGGCGTACCCAGTCTAGGGGGTGCCGGCACTGGGATGGCGCGGCTGCAGAACCAAGGACAAGGAAATTTCAAAGGCCGTACGTGGACAGGACCACCGACGACTACTCAGAGGCCACAGTACCAGAAGGCCAAAGAGGCGAGGTGCCAAAGTGCAAATAATACGGGAGGAGGCACAGAGGGGCTTGCTATAGTCTGAGTACCTATTTTGGGTGCGGCTAGCCATGCCATATTAGGAGGGACTGCCTTGCAGGTGGTCAAGCAGCGCTACCACCTAGAGGAAGAGCCCCTATGTCGGCAGCTTCAGTGGCACGGTGGACTCAGACTCAGGGGACCGGACAGCAGCGCACGGCGTGCCCTGAAAGGCCGCCTGCTCGTGTATTTGCACTGACTCCTGAGGGCGCAGAGGCGTACCCTGGCCGGTCATACCAGAATTGGGGTGTGACAAGCCACTGTTGAACATAAGCAAGAAATGGAGAAAACTCGTTATACCTCAGCAATTGGAAGTTTGATGTATGCTATGGTGTGCACTAGATCGGACATTGCTCATGCAGTTGATATTGTAAGTCGTTTCACTTCAAATCCAGGTAAAGAGCATTGGAATGCTATGAAATGGATTATAAGATATCTCAAAGGTACAACCAATTTGAACCTCAATTTTGGTGGTGAGAAACCTTTGCTAGTTGGTTTTGCAGATGCAGACTATGCTGGAGATGTTGATTCTTAAGGTCTACATCAGGTTACATGATCAAATTAGCAGGTGGAGCTATAGCATGTTAGTCACAAGTGCAAAAGTGTGTTACATTGTCAACTACAGAAGCAGAGTACATTGCTGCAACAAAAGCTTGCAAAGAGTTATTATGGTTGAAGAATTTTTCTTGGAGCTTGGTTTCAAGCAAGACCGTTATGAGTTGTTCTGCGACAACTAAAGTGTTATTCACCTTGCTAAGAATTTGAGTCTCCATTTCAAATCAAAGCATATTGATATCTGTTACCATTGGATACAGGATGTGTTGGAATCAAAAGCATTGGAGTTGGTGAAAATTCATACAGATAACAATGGTAATGATATGTTGACCAAGGCATTGTCAAATGGGAAGCTTGAAACATGTTGCTTGAGTGGCGAGGTCCTCCACTACGTCGTGAGGGGAAGATTTGTTGGGTTGGATCACTCCTATGTGGAGGCCGAAACCCACATGTCACCAGGGTTGTATCCCTATTATAAATAAACATAACTTGTTGAAAAAGTTAAATGTGCACTAACCGAGACCAACCACCAAGAGAGAGAAAACAAGAAAGAAAAGATGGGGGTTTTAAAGTGAGATTCACATAGATTTTTTAGCTCTATCCAGTCTTCATCAAATGCACGATCGCATGATCAAATCTTCTCCGATCTTGTTGAAATTTTTACTGGAGGTTCCTGACTCATAGTTATTCATTCTCAACGGTAGAGATCAGATTTGGACATCTCTAGACTGCCCAGAAATTTTGTGAACACAAACTGTGTTCTCGGTGACAACATTTCTCTAACTCTTCTTGTTATTTTCATCTTGTTAATGATTTGGGTCATTGTTGGTGACCGATTGATGCTGTAAAAGAGTTTAGATAGTGTTCTAGAGATTGTAGCTTGATTAAACTCCTTTGTACCTTGATTTCGTGATAGTGGAGTTTTTTTGGACTAGGTCCTGTGGAGGTTGTCTCTCGCTCTTTGAGAGGTGTTACCACGTTAAAAATTACGGTGTTCCTTCATTATTTACTGCATTGATATACTGCTGCAATTATGGTTAGAATTATACTCGTTTATCCATTGGTTCTCACAAGTGATGGAAGAAGTGTTTTCCGCTGTGCATTTGTGTTCTTCCCAACAATACCCACTCATTTTCATTGTCCAAATTGTGGATCTCAATTCACTCAGTAAATTAAAATTTTTGTGATTTTTTTGATGATTTTATGATTCATTTCTTAGCTTAGATGACTCATTTAAATAGTTTCAAAAATATTTAAATGGTTTTGCGGGTGGGGCGTGAAACAAGTTTAAATGACCAGTTACAACAGTGTTAATAGGGTTAACATGATTAACGAGGCATCAACCCCATTATGAGGGATATTTTGAATTTCATTCGATTTTGGGGAATAACTCATTTTTTATTGTGCTTTTGGGAATAAGTAGAATTTGTATTCTGCTTTGAGAAAATCGCTGATTAAGAGTTTGTACCGTCTATTTTTTTTGTATAACCACACGTGTCATCCCAATATGGCTACAAGTATAGAAAGTGCGGTTGAATATCAAATAATTTTATCAAAAATATAAACATTATTTGTTAATCCATCTAAACTGAGAAAAAGAACTCATTAAATGCATCAATATTACGAAATAATATACAATAAGATTATGTTGACCCATTAGCTAATAGTTTAGTGGTTAGACATTCGAGCAAGTTACCAATATATCATTCTAACACTTTGTGCATCTATTTCTGTGTCTATATACACCTTCTAATGTGCCTTGTGCGTTTATAATAAGGTTACAAGAAATATAGGGCGGTATTTGATTGAGCCTCGGTAATCAAATTTTTTTGCCTATATCCTGCTTCCCTCTCACTTTTTTTCTATTTTTCTGCCTTATTTTATCACGCCCCTTTTAGATGTCCATGAATTGGACTCAGCGTGGACTAATCATCTTCATGTCATGTGTGGGCATAGTCTAAAGGTTTTTAAAATTGATCCAACCTAAAAGTCTAGACACTCAAGCTCTAGGCAGGCTCAAGCTAGCCCGGCCCGGATATAATTAAAAATTAATTTTAGAAATAAAAACAATTTTACAAAATAAATAATTAATTAAAATATACTATCAAATATAAATTATTACTACATTAATAGTAAGATAATTAAAACCTTAAAAATAATTAGTTATTTTAAGTATTTAAAAAATTTAATTATTAATTGACATATTTAAAAAATAACAATTATAACATCGACCTGTCTTTGAGCTTGGACTCAAGCCACATGCCCTAGAGAAGCTGCCCAGCCTGGTCCACTAAAATGGACGGGTCGAGTTTGGTCTGCCCCATTGCTACTTTTGCTCTTTTTTTCCTTCCTTCTCTATGCTTGTGCGCTAGCTCTATAATTTCTTCCATTTTTTTTCTATTCTTCTCTAACTTCAGAACTACTATTTCTTCTCCTTAAGTCCAAATCTATTCTCTCTCAACAGATTTTGCTTTTATCTTTAACTTATAAGTATTTAATTTTAAATTTAAAATAATCATTTATTTTGTATATGATTATATTTATAATACTAATACTGGTAATATTAATTTGTACATGTAGAGGTCACTATGATAACGAAGATGAGAAAAATGAAAAATAGTCCAAATTTGATTTTTGTTTACATGCAATGACATGTCACTTGAAGTTAATCATCCCTGGTAACTACAAAATTGGCTTTTGTAGTCACACACTAATTTACAAACACTATAATTTACATACAAGTATAGAAGCAAGCAGATGATCAGAAGCTCCGCTAATTTTAGCTCCCTTTATCATAGCATTTGACACATAGGATAGAGCTTCCTCAGTTATAACTTCACCAGGAATCAAGACAGGAATACCAGGTGGGTATGGGTAGACTAACTCTCCACATATCTCCCCAATGCTCTTTCTGATGTTTACTCTCTCTTTTTTTGCAAAAAAAGCATCCCTAGGACTTAGTTGCATAGAAGAGTGGATAATTGGAGCAGAAACAGAGTTCCCTGCATTAGATTTTTGTTTGCCTTCTTGGAAGAATTTCCTGGACAAGTATTTTACTCCACTAATAAGCCTTTGAACATCTCTCTTGCTAGTCCCTAGGTTGATTGCAAATGTTAGTGATTGGGTTCCTACAAGCTCAGGTATTATATGGTGTTTTTCACTCAATATTTTATCTGCTAGGTAGCCCGACATATGCAGCTGTGAGACACCAACAGTGATGCGCAAGGGATCAATAGCAGGAAAATGAGAAAGAAAGTTAGATGAATCCAACAAGGAGATTCCTGAAATTTTTCCTATTTCATGTCTGATTTCCAAAGATAAATCCACAGCATTTGTAAATATGGTATCTCGATTTTCCCCTATTTGAGCTCTTGCAGCATCTAATGACGCAAGTAGTAGATGGCTTGGACTGGAGCTCTGTAGCATTTGAAGGCATTTGCTCATTCTCTCCCTGTTTATAAGATCCCCAGATATGTGTAACATTGACGACTGTGTTAGAGAAGATAGAACCTTGTGGGTTGACTGAACAGCAAGATCTGCACCCTGTTCAAGTGCAGTGCTCGGGAAGTTGGGATGAAACCCAAAATGAGCACCATGTGCTTCATCCACTATCACAGGAATGCCTCGCGAGTGACAAAGTTGAATGATCTCACTCAAATTACTGCATATGCCATGGTAAGTTGGAGAGGTGACCAAAACCGCAGCTGCTGTTTTTCCAGCTACCTCCAATTCTTTTATAGTTGTTTCAACTTGCAGTGGTGTAACTCCACCAGCAATATCCCAATGAGAATTATACTCTGGGAAAATGTACTTTGGTAATGCACCAGACATAACCAGACCCGAAGTTGCGGAAATATGTGAATTCCGAGGCAGAATGAGTATATCACCAGGGGAACAAGTAGCCATTACTGAAGCCTGTATGCCACAAGTGGTGCCTCCAACAAGAAATCGTGTCTCAGATGCCCCAAATAGTTTTGCTGCTTGTGTCTGGGCATCCAGAATGGCTCCCTTCGGCGAGAACAAATCGTCCAACTCTGGAAGTTCAGGTAGGTCATGTATAAAAGATCCTAGACCAATAAGTTTGGACAATATGGCAGGAGCTGCTTTCCCTCTGTTATGTCCGGGGAAGTGAAAACAAGCAACATCTTCTGCAGCGGTAGACTTTAGGGCCTCAACTAATGGTGCAGAATGTCTCTCAAATAATTCTGGAGGATCAGCCAGAATAGTATCAGGGCTTGATGTTCCTCGCATGTTCATTAATTTCATGAATTTCTTCCTCTTATACATTGAGATCCTCTCCTGTCACAGATTTGGAAAACTTAGTAAAACCTTTAATTCCAGTTTACTAACCTGACTAATTAGAGGCCCAAGTAAATTACTACTTCTAATAAGCAAATATTAATATTCTACGTAAACCTTGGGCAGAATAATTCAGGTGAACTCAAAATATAACTTTTCATTAGCAAAGTCTAGAAAAATAAAATAACAAACCCTCATTTATCTCCATATTTACCCTCACTAGCAAAGTCCAAGCAACCGGTGATCAAAATCTGCCTTCCTTTATTCCCTCACCCTACTAGTCTTCTCGTCTTCGTAAGCTTTACAGTCACAACCATACTTTGAGAAACCGGCGCATTCCGATCAGATTTTTGCCAAGAAATCGGTTTAAATAACTGGAAATCGTCCTGAAACGGTAGAATCTGTCGAGAACCCTATTGGAAACTCGCTGGAATCTTGAAAATCGTCAGACACATACAAGAATCGGCTGGACCGGCATGCATTGGGGATTTCCAGTAAATCCACACCGGATGACAAGAACAGGAGGAATCGGAGATATTAAAAGGACGAAGGGAACGGCAAAACTCCAAACCGAAAGGGAAGAAAAAACTCTCACCTGCTTGTCGCCAGGCCGCTCGCCGGTCACCGCTCGTCTCACACCGGAGGCTGGACGCCGGACGCCGGTCACCCCTTGACACGTTGCCGCCATCATGGGAAGCATCGCGTGCGCGACGTTGCTGCTACTGCTGCTGCCTGTGCAGCCAGAGATGAGATAAATTTTTCGGTCGGCCCCTATTAATTTAACAAACCTTAATTATCGGCATTACAATAGGTCAAATAGAAAAAATACATTTGGCAGCTGATCTGCTCTGCGATCACACGTACGCTTGGGGGACTTATCCACAGAAATAAAGAAATGATAAAACTAGCTGTGGGCTCCCACTGAAAACTCTTCCTATAGGCTTTTCCCCTGTTTCTGCAATGGATAAGCTCGAGACGGATTACTTACTTTAGGATATAAACCCCTCTTCTTCCCACTTCACTCTCCACTCTTCTCCTTCTCTCTGCTAAGTGCTAGCTGCAATTACCAATTACCAACGATGTCCAACTTGGTGGATATGTGGACGGCGGAGATGGCCAAGCTGCGCGAGAAGAGCCGCGCGGCGCTGGCGAGCCCGAGGTCGACGGAGATGGAGCGAGCCAGAGAACTCAACGAGTTTTCCATGGCCAGCGAACCGGAGGAGCTCTCGCTCGGATACCCAGCGCTGAGCCAGGCGATCCGGATGAAGCCCCCGTCTCTGCGGATGACCGACGCGGCCGTCTCCTTGCTCGTCGACTGCTTCAGCCCTTGATGAGATGACTGCTTTAACGAAGATGTTGTGTATATATGTATATGAGTGTCAGAGTGCTTTGTATATTTTGCTACATGTAATTATTCTACCAGCTGGATGAACTGATTTGCTTGAAGAGAGTATTCTGTGATGACGATTATGTAATCATGCAATAGCTATTATTGTAGGTCAATGAATAATAGCAGTAAACAATATTATAACCGTGATTGGGTTCCTAGCTACTCCGCTAATATATATGCCTTTTGAACATATCTCTGCTGCTGGTCGAGATCTATTTTTATAACCCTTCAAGTAGCAGACGCATGGCAAGATGACAGCAAAAGGCGGTCCCAGTGACTGCCTTTTTTTGGAAGGTAGCCCGTCTACGTTACGAATGGATAAGAGCGTCCATTTCATTCTATTTCTGCCTCCCTGCCCGCCCTATAAACAATCCCCAATCCCTTAATCCTTCCTTTCCAAAGCGCGGAGAAGAGAAGGATGTCGAGCCTCGTCGACATATGGACGGACGAGTTCGCCAGGCTGCGTGAGAAGAGCGACGGCTCAAATCCCAAGCCGCCTGCAACATCAGCAGCTGCACAGCAGAGAGGAGACGGTACCGGTACGGCCGAGCCTACTCCGAGAAACAAGGATGCGGAGAAGGGCTGCCGTCGCGAGAACTTCTCCGAGACGGCCGTCTTCATGCTCATGGATCGTTTTACGCCCATGTAAATTGGTGATTTTGTAGCTTTCGTCCTGCAGATGAGATGTTTGATGTCTTTTCTCTGAGAGCAATTGCTCTTCTTGTCATATATATATATATATACAAGGAAAAATCTACAGCTTTGCGCTTCTTAATGACTTTAGCTTGACTTTAAGCTAATTATTGCTTAAAAATATTCTTGTGCTCTTCTATGTATCGAATTATTTAAAAATTCTCATAAAGATTTCGGTTTGAGAGGTATTTGTTGAGCACATCAAGTACGTTGAGGTCAAAAGTGTATCTTCCAAATGGGCCACTTAAGATACACAAATGAATCAGGTGGGTTGAAGTTTCCAATGAACGCAAGCATCTATCGTTAATTACCTTGGAGGTATCAGGCGGAACATAACATTGAAATGCAAAGAAAAGTATGGCATAGTTAATTTAAATTTTATTGCTTGGATATTTCAGATTACAGGACTCAATTAAACATTTGTAGAGAATTAATAATCTAAGATATTTAAATCAATTATTAGGGGTGATCGGGTTCGAATAGTTTGTATTTTTCATGATATTCGGAGCCTATTATATATAGGACCGGTTCCTAAATTTTGGACTCGAACTCAATCCATTGAGACCTAGAATCAGATCCTACCAGAAACCTATGGTGTAGTATAAGTTTCGGATCATCCTATTGAAATATGTTCATTTATAGATTCCAGGGTATAGGTTCCGGATATCCTATTGGAATTTATTCATTTAAAGGTTGCAATGTACAAGTTCCGAGTATCGATTCTGGGTACCCGATATATTGGATTTGGATCGAAATCGATTTTAATCGATTCATTAATTTTTATCTCGAATCCTACCCGAATTTAATTCGGATCTACCTGGAACTTATCCGATTGGGTAGGTTCCGACTAATTCTAAATTTATCTGATATCCATGCACATAATATGGGAATTGAAATTTGTAGAAAGGTAAGCAAACTCATTAATTTATTTTCCTTGTAGCTTGGTTGGACAAGGTGTCTATCTACATAAAAGATATGTGAATTTGGCCCATTTACAGGATATTTGAAGTCTACAAAAGTGGGAAGTACTTGGATATTCTATCCAGAGGGAAATTGAGAAATTTAATGCATTTGCAAGGGACTTGAAACCTCCAAATGGTGGAAAAAGACTTTTGTGCTTGATGGGATGAAATGTCCTAAGAGGAATTCGGAAGTTTTGAACCTCAAACCTACAAATAATAGAAATTATTTGGTTGGACATAGTGTCCATCTAAATGGATTTGGGATTTTTTTAAAATCCTCCATAGGGGAGTTGAAAAAAAGACATTTATACCTCATTTGGTTGCTATAATTTTCGGTAGAAATTAGCTATATGTAGTAGATATATTTCTTTTACTTTGCAAGAAATACAACTTCGTGAAATTGATAGTAAGTAATTTACTTAGGAGGATAAGTAGCACAAGGAGCATTGTATTTGGAAAGAAAAGATAATTGGACAAATTATGGAAGATGACCCGTTTCGGATAAACGCGTCAAAAATGGCCTCGTATATAATTTTAACAAAAATTAGACAAATTTTGCCACAAGTGGACCAAAAAGCCCTTCCACTTAGCCGACCCTCACCCGCCGCTTATTGCCTCCTATTTTGGCACTCTCGCTGCTTTAGGGCGTCATTTACAAATAAAAAATGCGGATCAGTGCCGTCTTCCATCTCTTCCCCTCTTCCATCTTTTTCATCTCTTTCACCTTGATTAGATTATCATCTCTCTTATTATTTCTCATTCTTTTTGGTTTAGTATAAAGTATCATTGTTGTCTCATCGCCAACTCATCGCCGACCCATCGCCGACCAATAAGTAGATCAAATATCATCAAGGTTTGTTTCGTGTTGTCATATCGTAACACATGCTCTTGGTTTTGCTGTTGGTTTTTCCTGATCATGTTTTTCTAAATCGGGGGTTTTGTTGGTTTCTAGATCGAGGATATGATGTGTCATTGATGTCTTATATGGGGTGTTTCTAGGGTGTACCGGCTTGTTCTAGGTCGTTCTTCCTTTGTTTTGTGATGGTTTGTTATCTCTTTGATTGGTATGGGGTGTAAGGTTGTATTCGAGATGTCCGGAGTGTTTCGGAATGTTCTTCCCGGGGTGTGATGTCTGCGCGGGAGAATTCCAGAGAACACCTCGAACACCCGAAAAATCTCAGAATATCCCGGTAGATATTTCTGGAAACACCTGCCCACACCTCACACATCGGGTGGAACATATCGAACATCTCGGAACATCCCGAACAACCCGGAACACCCCGGTAGATAAACACACCCCGTCCAAAACCTTATTTGTACGTCATTGACAACACTTTGTGATTTGAATTAATAATTTTGATTGATTTCAGCCATGTGAGGAAGATTCAGCTTTACCTTGCATACGGGGGTCATTGGGTCGATGGTAATTACAATGGTGGTGATCTATCCATGTGGGGTATGTGATTTGACTTTTGCTGGTTTGATGAAGATTGTGGAAGACAGTGTTGGTGTGAACTCACATAATCAAGAAGTGCTGCTCCGGATATAGTTACTAAAAAATGAAAAGTAGGAATTTCGGTTATACGTATTAGTAATGATGGTGAGCTATCTAGAATTATGGGGTTTTGTAAATTAGCTATTAGGGTGTTTGTGACCACCAAGGAACAAGAACGACAAAATTTGACATAAAGGTCTCTTAGGGAACTTCTAAGAATACAATTGTATAGGAAGTTGCAACTGCTATAACAACTGCCTTAATTAGCAAAGTAAAAACTAAAATAAAACATACGTAAACACAAGTGGCACATACCTTGGGAAGAAAATACCCAAGCTGACCTACTATCTAAGCTCGCTAGCACCAAGGAACCTCAAAACAACGGGTCGGTCATACAACAAATCCTCGGCTAGTCAAGCATCCGAATGGCAGGCACCTCAGCCGAAGTCCATGCAGTCGAGCAAACCACTGATTGGATGACCCCTTACATAATCTACCTTAGACGAGGGGATATGCCGAAGAATACCTCCAATCCAAACAAATCTAGGAGGACGACAAGCTACAACACCCTTCTCAATGATCAACTCTAGCATAAGTACATGATGAATATGTAGCAATCACATCGGAGGAAGATCCTTGAAAACGAAGATCCTCCTGGCAGGATATTTTTGGTCAACCATGAAAACAAACTACAGACTATACGTTAAAAAGTGTGACAAGTGACACAGATTCTCTGAAGTCTCACAATAGCATCCCGAGCCACTGCATAGCTTGGAAGTCAGCTGGCCCATTTTATAAGTGGGGCACCAGCCTCCTCGGCCCATTCCCTCAAGCACCGGGACAGATCAAATATTTGGTAGTAGCGATTGACTACTTCACCAAGTGGATAGAGAGGCTGAACCCCTTGAAAGGAATCATACCCTTGAGCCAATCACATGTCAATGTGTTTAGGAATTATTCAAGGGTAATCAACTTAATAAGGCAACCTTTTCATCATATGTTGCATCTTTATTCATAAAGATTATGATGAACCCGAGCAAATGATTCTGAGGCCATGATGAGATCATGCCAGTGAGACTTGGAATCCAAATGCCCATGTTCTAAATGTTCATAGTCGTAGGATCACCAATTAGGGGATCGATGATTCCGAATAGACTAGTGCACTTGGTACATGCCATATATGATAAGGGGTAGTTGATCTCACAGTTACCTATGAGTTGTTATTAATGTACAAGTGCAGGTGCTCATTAGGGAATGAGTTCACTGAACAGATCTGCACGAGGAACATAAAATGGAATCATTATATGAGTGTCAATAGGATGTTCCTCAGGTGATAGTAGGTGCAAGCAGTCCTTGGACCTGAGGTTGTCATGGTTACCTTATGAGTGAAGACCCATTGCCCTGGTTTTATCCCAACGTGGCCCTCAGCGTCATGTGCCGAGTATTACTAGGCATGGGGAAGCATTCATGGAGGTAGGTGAACTACCAACATGGAATCGGTTATTCCTAGTGAGAGGAGATAATATCCTATGTGTCCCTACAAGTGTCGACTCGAGAATCTCTGGCCATAGTAGATATGAAAGTCAGGAAGATATTTTTGACGTTTCATTATTGACAAGACATCTTGGCGGGTGGAATACATATGAATCGGTATTAGAGTTCGACACTTCTTCCGTACCCTAGCCGACGTCGGGACGTTGTAACCGAGGGACTTACTTGTACAGTAACTAATCACCGAAGGGCATCTGATACCTGTAGATTGAACCTCATACTAACTGAGTAGTCATGACACATTGCTAGACATCAATCTTAATTGACTTTTGAGTGGAGTCTCTCACGACCACATGAAGGGGTTTAGTGGTGGCTCGTAAGATTCGAATAGAAGTCATTCTATCGGATCTGACTCTCCGTTATGCATAATTCATTGCTGGCTTAGTGTGGGGCCCAATGGGTCACACACAACAGGCTAATCTCGTAACGGACCTTATGAGATAAAGTCTAAATGCAGCACTATATGTCTACTAGCATGGACATACTGCAACACGATCACGGATCTCGTTTATGGACAAGATAGGAAAGATGTTTTCCTATAGGAACGAATATGCGAGGAATTTAATTTATAGAGATAAATTAAAGTTTATATTTAGTTGGATTAAATTAATTTTGAATCAATTATAAATCCATTAAATATAAATTATTTTTTTGGAGGTAAACCCCTGAATTTAGAATTCCGGAGAGAGGATTTATAAAGGGGGGCCGGGTCTACCATGGGTGGCCACCTACTCCCCTTAAAAATAGATGGTCTAACCTCCTTCAAAGGGGTTAAGAAAATTGGTTGGAGATCTTGGAGAAGAGTGAGGGCTTGTATTCTTGAGAAGCTTCTTGAAGAGAAAGACTCCAAAGTGCTCCTCTTGATCACCATGGGTGGCCGGCCATCTTGTTCTTCCTTCTCGGGTTTGTGAAGCCGAATTGAAGGTCTCTTCCTCTTGGGTGTGTCATCTCCTTCATCTTCTTGGAGAAGTTCATGAAGGACAGCGACGTATTCCTTCATTTTCCTACTCATTCCGCGGTTTTCTCATCCTCTCTTCCTTCCTTTTGGTGCTCGGTTCTTGGTGGAAGGGCTGGCATCACCTTTGTGCATTTTGGGGTTGAGATTACCTCTCCGTTGAGCCACAACGAGTCATGGTGTTCGCTGCCCCTTCGTTGCGAGGCGCCTGGTGTGGACCTTCCTTGGAGGACGTGCACGTGTGCTTCTAGAAACGGGGATAGGAGCAGACATACCATCCGCGGTATAAGGTATATCTTCTCCTTTTACTCGTTGATTGAATTCCTTAAAGATTGCTAAAATTGATCACTAGTTTAGGGATGTTTTGAATTTTTAAATTGCTTTTTCCACTGTGTTTTCGATTCCTATCTCAACAATGGTATCAGAGCCACCTTTAGCAATTTATTCGGAATTTTATTACGCGTTATTGTTGCATTTACGAATCGTTCGCTCCCTAAACGTCATGTTGCTCAGTTTTTGTTTTTAGGAGTTCTTGAGTCGTTCTTTTGGCTCTATGGTTCATGCGATGAATCGGGGCGGTAGCCTACTGTACAAACTTGTCTTGGACAGATTTCGAACTCAAGAACCCAATGGGTTCATGGTTGAACAGCCCCGAAAACTAAAATTTTCAGCATGTGTTGCTTGTAAATTTTGAATAGGGTCTGCGTACCCTTGTCTTCCTCTTGAGAATTCTGATTGTAATCTTCTTCTCCCTCTCCTTAAACCTTTCCCCAAGGATTGTTTGGGCTCTTCTTCTTTTAGTTTTGTAAAATTAGAAGTTTGGGGGCAAATTCGCGACGAGCACGCTTGCTGCCCCGTTTTGGTGCGCGCACGGAGAGGAGGTGTTCGGCGCCATGATCATGACGACTTGAACCCCGGGAAGACACTTATGGAACCGACAACCTACAAGATTTTTTTGGGGAGCGCCTTGGCGAGACGGAGCTCCCTAAAACCCTAGGATGATGGCCTTGGTTTGCCCGATGACTCGGGTGGAACCCTTAGAACATTCATAATCATCCTTATTTACTTTATGCTTTTATTTATTGCTTTTGCTTCAGTTGATGATAGCTTAGATAATTATAATTGCATGAAGAAACCCTCAAATAATATGAGTCTAAATGGCTAAGATATTAAGAATATTGGTCACACATTCCATCGTTACGAGGTACAAGTGTGTCTATTGTCACAATGGGTTTATTGTGCAAACACAAGATCTTTTGTGCTAATAGACACATTGCATCTCATATGGCACATACCCTTGTTTCTCTATTACTAGCTTGAACGTGACATACCTTGTTGAGCAAACTCAAGGGTGGTTGTTTTCTCGCTAGGGTATACGAACGATGGGTCCGACTCAACTAGGACTCCTTAGTTTGTTGTGCAAACACAATGCCATGGTAACCCTATAGGCAAAACTTGATAGAAGTCGCATAACAATGTGATTGGTAAAGAGTTAGCTACCTATGGACCTATTAGAGTTTGTCGTGTTAAATGCGGGACTCGAGTAGGAGAAGTGGGGTTCCATCTTCCCCTAAGAAAGTCTACCAACGAGGGCCTCCTACTTCCCAACAGAAGGGTAATTTGGGAACCGTGAAAATTAGTGAGAGTCGTGATTAATCATAAGACCTTAATAATCATGCATATAACATATCTGTTCATTTATGTCTTTCTTTTCATAACATGTCATCTTCACCGTCGTCGCGTTGTATTCTTGATGCTAATAAATTAACTTGACAAAATTACATCGATTGGTTGCGAAATTTGAGGATTGTCCTCACCTAGGAAAGACTTTCTCACGTTCTTGATAACAGGCCATCGGATACCCCTTCCCAAAGGGCTACCGAGGAAGTGAGAGCCACTTACAAGAAGTGGCAAGATGATAGCACTACTGTTCAGTGCACTATGCTCGCCTCTATGTCTGATGTGTTGCGGCGACAAGATGAAAAGATGGACGCTAGGGCTATCCTCTCTCACCTCAAGGAGTTGTATGGTGAAGAGAGCCGGACTGCTAGGTTTGAGCTGTCAAAGCAACTCATCCAGGCCAAGATGACGGCAAGGACCCCTATTGAAACCCATATCCTCAAACTAATCGATTTGATCGAGAGATTAGAGAAATTGGGTGTAAGCATGGCTAAGGGGCTAAGTCAGGACTTAGCACTCCAATCCCTCCCGAATTCATTTTCATAGTTTGATGATAACTTCCACATTAAACAAATAGGATGACTCACTTCCTGAAGTTTATAGAGTCCTACCTTATGAAGGATAAGGACACAGTCTTATTAGTGGGAGATGCCTTTGAGGCAAATTTACACTCTGTTAAGAACAAAGTGAAAAATAAAGCTGTGAAACCTTTGATAAATATCAAGAAGAAAGGGAAAGTTGTTCTCAATTGCTCCTTCTATACCATTATGGTAAATATGGCCACCGGAAGCGCAACTACAAGTAGAATTTTGCAGAGATGAAACTGAAGATGGTTTTTTTTAAAACTGTCGCTTCAGGTGCGCACGTTATAAGAATATTTCGTCATTGACTCTATCGAGTATTTGATACCAATCATCATCTGCAAGATGTTACAGGATAAGAGAAAAGTAGAATATTAGACAAAAGGTAACTACGACCTTCGGGTAGGCAATGATGCAAGAGTTGCAGCCTTAGATGTAGAAATCAATTGTATAAGTCTTCTATTCGACAAGACCATTGATATTGATTTGTTCCTACGTAAATAAAAGAACATCCTTTCCTTTGTTCTATGAACAAGGTTGTAAAAAGTTCTTTAATAGGCAATAGTTGCCACATGAACCATTCTGATGAGTTACATGCGACTAGATCAATTTAAATTGGTTTAGTGATTTTTGAAGTTAATGATAAATATTTTTGAATGAACGCATAAAGAGATAAAATTAACCTCACCTACTTCTGGCTTTTATGACTTTGGGCGATTATGAATCATAGTCAGGACTTGAGAAGTGTGTCTCAAGGAGATTCTAATCGAGTCTCTGTTCACCAGACCTGGCGAAAGGCTCGTTGAGTTGATTAGAATTGGCCTACATAGGTGTATGCAGGCCGATAACAACTCAAGCCAGAAAAGGATACTACTACAATATGATTAGGCACGAGTACGTCCACCTGTTTTGGCACAAACCCGATACCTTTGAATCGTTTAAGAAGTACGAAGGTGAAGTTAAAGAAACATATTGTAAAACGTATTACAGGCCTTCAATTGGATCGAAACAGAGAATACTTATCCACTAAGTTTGTGAATTATCTCGAAGATAATAAGATTGTCTTTGTATGGACCCCTCCTGACATAATGGTCTGTCTAAAAGGAGGAATGAAACCTTATTGGATATGATGTGATCCATACTAAGCTTCCAGTCTCGTTTTAGAGGTTAAGCTATTGTAGCGGCCATAATTTTGTTTATCTCTGATACACCATATAAGATATGAAATGGTAAAAAATTGAGTTTGGGGCATCTCATGATTTGGGGTTGCCTAGCGTATGACAAACCTAACCATGTGCAAAATTTTGAGGAATACCCTTAAAAGTGTTTTGGGTATCAAGTTCTTCAACTGAACAAAAGTAGTTTTGTCACCACTTTCAGAGAAAAGGGTTTGTCGAGAAAAGTGGGAGTGGAAGATATGTTGAACTTGGTGAAGTTCAGCAACCAGGAATAAAATCGCAATAACTAGTGGAAAGTTCACTGGTTAAACCAATCCCAGTAATTATTACTTCACATCACTCTTCTAGGAGACTATGTAGATTGCTTGGGTGATATCTAGCCACAGGATATTACCTAGACTCAGACAATGTGCGATCTCTTAAGGGTCAAATGTGTTGACACCATGCGGTGGCATTATGCAAATTCAAACTGGACTCAAACCAAGTACGGACTTTGGTTGATCATCTCCAAAAGGATTACTCCTATAGGGTGCAGGTGGATCTTTAGGAAAGATCTGAGCAGCTAGCAAGGTGTGGCCTATAAGACCAGACTGGCTGTGAATGAGATCTAACCCAGACATAAGATTATCTGCAACAAGACATTCTCACCAGTTCCAACGCTCAAGTCCATCAGGATATTGCTAGCCATCAATGTGTGCTATGAATACAATATCTGACTAGTGGGTGTCTAGACTGCACTCTTTCATTATGAAGAAGTCTATATGACATAGCCAGGGGAGTTCGTATCCTCAGTTCGACCGAGTAAAGTATGCAAGCTGCAAAGGTCCATTTATAGACTACAGCTAACATCGAAGAGTTGGAACATCCATTTTTGATGAGATACTCAAAAGGGTTTTGATTTTATCAAAAATATGAATGAACCTTATGTAGACAAGTTGAAACATACTTGTGGGAAAAGCATTCTCACGCTCCAGTTATTTCTCATACTGATTCTCTATGGTACATCAGGGAAAGGCCTCATGTATGCTTGACATTAGGATCTATATGGATAGGTCTAAAAGGATGCCTAGTTTACCCCAACCCATGTATGTTGATACAGTGCTAAAAGTGTTTTAGCATCGAAGGCAGTAAAAGAGGTTACTTGACTAAGAGTGATTGCATTAGTCTTTCTAAGATGATGTCTGCTAAGACACCTGAGGAGAGATAAAAGATTAGTGAGATCCATTATGCTTCGGCAGTGGGATCCATCATGTCATATTTTGCACTTAGCTTGATATTGCTTATACCTTAGAGATATCTAGCAGATTTCAAGAAAAACCCTAGAGAATAACATTGAAAAGCAAATGGAGAACCCTCTCAGGCACTTGAGAAGGATGAGAGACGTTCTATACGATAATGAAACCATATGATGGTATGAGGATACCTTTAATGGTGGTGCAGTAAGCAAGAAAGTGTTCCTAGTTGGGTACTGTAATCGGTAAGGTGATTAAGGCTTTGTGCTTTGCTACTTACTTTGCCGCTTAGGATAACACCGGATAAATGAGTTTATCATTCAGTGGGAGTTGTTCCTGAGGTTTCCAGTTCAGCATCGGTAATGTATGACAATACTAGGACTGTTGCTCAAAGTTAAGGAACTAAGACCCCGTGAAGATCATTGCTTCTCTTAGAAGGCGGTATCACCTCGTCGTTGGAAAGGGGTGATGACTGAAAGACATTGGTGTAGATTAAACTGATTACCACACCAACAGATTCGATCACCACTGAAATTTGGTTTACATATACTAGGTTGATTGGCTAAAGTGCAAGTGGGAGATTGAAAGGAATAGTGCCCTTGAGTCAATCACATGTCGATGTGTTGAGGAACTATTCAAGGGTAATCAACTTAATAAGGCAATCTTTTCATCATATGCTGCATCTTTATTCATAAAGATTGTGATGAACCCGAGCAAATGATTCCGAGGCCATGATCAGATCATGCCAGTGAGACTTGGAATCCAGATGCCCATATTCTAAATGTTCCTAGTCATAGGATCACCAATTAGGGGATCGATGATTCCGGATAGACTAGTGCACTTGGTACATGCCCTATACGATAAGGGATAGTTGATCTCACGGTTACCTATGAGTTGTCATTAATGTACAAGTGCAGGTGCTCATTAGGGAATGAGTTCACTGAACGGACCTGCACGAGGACACAAAATGGAATTCTTACATGAGTGTCAACAGGATGTTCCTCGGGTGATTGTAGGTGCAATTAGTCCTTGGACCTGAGGTTGTCATGGTTACCTTGTGAGTGATGACCCATTGCCTTGGTTCTATCCCTAAATGGCCCTCAACATCATGTGTCGGGTATTACTGGGCATGGGGAAGCATTCATAGAGGTAGGTGAGCAACCAACATAGAATCGATTACTCCTAGTGAGAGGAGTTAATGTCCTATGTGTCCCTACAAGTGTTGACTCGAGAATCTCTGGTCAGAGTAGATATAAAAGTCAGGAAGATATTTCTGACGTTTCATTATTAAGATGACATCTTGGTGGGTGGAATACATATGAATCGGTATTAGGGTTTGACACTTCTTTTGTACCCTAACCGACGTCGGGACGTTGCTAGACGTCAATCATGACACGTTGAAGATTGAACCACACTGAAGGAGTTTAGTGGTGGCTCGTAAGATTTGAATAGAAGTCGTTCTATCAGATCCGACTCTCCGTTATGTACAACTCGTTGTTGGCTTAGTGTGGCCCCCAATGGGTCACACACAATAGGCTAACCTCGCAACGGATCTTATGAGATAAAGTCTGAATGCGGCACTATATGTCTACTAGCATGGACATGCTATAACACGATCACGGTTCTCGTTTACTGACATGATAGGAAAGATGTTTTTCTATATGAACGAATATGCGAAGAATGAGTTCCACGATAACCCTAATTTGTAGGGCATCCCTAAATTGTAGGGATTGGCACATGATAAATCATAATCAATAAAAATCTAATTTATAGAGATAAATTAAAGTTTATATTTAGTTAGCTTAAATTAATTTCGAATCAATTATAAATCCATTAAATATAAATTATTTTTTTGGAGGTAAACCCCAGAATTTTGAATTCCGGAGAGAGGATTTATAAGGGGGGCCGGGTCTACCATGGGTGGCCACCTACTCCCCTTATAAATAGATGGTCTAACCTCCTTCAAAGGGGTTAAGAAAATTGGTTGGAGATCTTGGAGAAGAGTGAGGGCTTGTATTCTTGAGAAGCTTCTTGAAGAGAAAGACCCCAAAGAGCTCCTCTTGATCTCCATGGGTGGTCGGCCATCTTGTTCTTCCTTCCCGAGTTTGTGAAGCCAAATTGAAGGTCTCTTCCTCTTGGGTGTGTCATCTCCTTCATCTTCTTGGAGGAGTCCATGAAGGACAGCGAGGTATTCCTTCATTTTCCTACTCGTTCCACGGTTTTCTCATCCTCTCTTCCTTCCTTTTGGTGCTCGGTTCTTGGTGCAAGGGCCGGCTTCACCTTGGTGCGTTTTGGGGTTGAGATTGCCTCTCTGTTGAGCCACAACGAGTCATGATGTTCTCTGCCCCTTGGTTGCGAGGCTCCTGGTGTGGACCTTCCTTGAAGGACGTGCGCATGTGCATTTTGAAACTGGGATAGGAGCAGCCATACCATCCGCGGTATAAGGTATATCTTCTCATTCTACTCATTTATTGAATTCCTTAAAGATTGCTAAAGTTGATCGCTGGATTAGGAATGTTTTGAATTTTTAAATTACTTTTTCCGCTGTATTTTCGATTCCTATCCCAACACCCCTATCTTCAATTACGACCAAGAAGGTTCGAAAGTTCATTTGGAAGAACGTCATTTGTAGGTACGTCATACCTTGCGATCTCGTCAACGACAACGGTACACAATTTACAGATCAACAGTTCTGAAAATTCTACTCGAGCCTCGGCATTCGATAACTCTTCTCCTCAATTGAGCATCCACAAACTAGTGACCTAGCCGAAGCAATCAACAAGGTCATCCTAGCGGGACTCAGAAAGAAAATTTGATCAAGTCAAGGGACACTGGGCCCAAGAATTGCCTGAAGTATTATGGAGCTACAATACATCCGCTCAATCTTCACTCAGGAAACTCCCTACAGGCTCGTCTATGGAGCAGATGTCATGATCCCCGTCGAGACCATAGAGTCCAGCCTCCATAGAATGACCTTTGAGGAACAAAGCAATTCAAAAACCCGTCAGTCCGAACTTGACCTCATTGAAGAAGAAAGGGAACTCACCAGAATCAGGGAAAAAGCTATAAAACTCAGAATAGCTAGGAAATACGACAAACATGTCAAATCGAGAAACTTTAAAGAGGGAGATTTGGTCATGCGGAAGATCGAACTCCAAAGAACGCCAATCGGAGAAGGGAAGCACACCTCGAAGGCCCCTCCAAAATCACCGAAGTCCTTGGAAAAGACGCCTATAGAATCGTTGAACTCTCCGGATGAGAACTTCCATGATCATGGAACATGGCCTCCCTACGGGCCTACTATAGCTAAGCTTTCTCCCTTAAACTATAAGTGGTCATTGTACCCTTTTTCCTTAATTCATAGCAGTTTTTCCCCATAGGGTTTTCCCCTTGAAAGATTTTAATGAGGCACCATCATGCAAGGGTCGACTATATTGCTCAGCGGGACGCAATATACTATCACCATGTCAGTTATTAATAATATTGCTCCTATTTTCTGCACATTCTCTTTGTGTCTAGACCATTTAGAACTATCTCATAGCACACATCGAAGGAACCTCCATGATCTCGCGACAGGCGCACCACTAGACAACGACGACCACTCCTACCCAACAAGACACATCAATTCTCGCCGGCCTCAGTGCCTATCTCAGGATCCCACACCCTTAGTGACCAGAACCTAGTTTCACCAGTTTGGCTCACCGACCTCAGTGCTATCTCGGGCTCCCACGCCCTCAGCGACCAGAGCTCGATTTTCACCAGTTTGGCTCAACGACCTCAGCGCCACTCTCGAGTTCCCACTCCAATCGAGCTCGGCTTGACCATAAGCGCGGTCCTCGACCCTAAATGCAGACTCCGACTCAGCCTGGCTCGCTCTAAATGAGCAACACTCTCAATGACCCGTAGCGCGCTCCTCGTGAGCTTGATTTTTCACCGAGTTTGGTCCTTTAAGACTTGGGCTCTGTGCCCTCAATGACCCGAAGCACACTCCTCGTGAGCTTGGTTTTCACCGAATCTAGTCCTCCAAGACTTGGGCCCTTCGCCCTATGTTGGGATGTGAAAGGAAAACACATCAGAAAAAGCAATTTTAAAAATTTCAAACATCCTGAAAACATCGATCTACTTTAGCGATATTAAAGAATTCAATAGGAGATGATGAGCATAGTTTATACCTTACGCCTCTATTTGTAATTGTTGCTCCAATCCCTAATTGTGAGACGCACATGTGTCCGTCCTCTAATGATAGTCCACAGCAAGCGCTTCGTAACAAAAGGGCAGCGACCTCTCGGGTTCGTTGTGGCTCAACGGACAAGATCCTCAATCCCGATCTCCACCAAATAGGGGTCGGCCCTTCCACCAAGGACCGGGCAGCGAAGAGAAGGGGAAGAACGATGAGAAAACACTGAAACCAATTCACAAGGTAAAGAATATCTTGTTGTGATTTTTGGGCTCCTCCAAAAATATAAGCAGCAACACAATTCCGTCAAGGAAATATTCTAGCGGATCTTTACCAAGCTTGCAGAAGAAGGAGGAACTCTTTGAGGGGCAGCCACTTGTTGGAGAGGGAGCATCAAAATATGATGAAGATTATCATCTCTATCTCATTGGGGGGGGTCGACCACCCCTATTTATGCTCATAGGGGCAGTTACAAAATAGGGAGCCACCCCTTTGTTCAAATTTTGAACACACCTGGAATTCAAAATTTCAGGATTTATCTTTAAGATAAAAATCAATGTGATAAAGGTTCTTGAAATTAATTTAAAATTAATTCTAAATTAAATTTGAAGTTAATTCACCCAAGGGGTGTTCAACTAACACCTCCTTAATTATTTCATTACGGTTCAAATTTAAACTCATCCCGAAATTCAAAATTTCGGAATTTATCTCCAACCTCTTTCCTATCTAATAGGGACTTGAACTAATCATATTAATTCATATCCCTATTAAAATGGAGTCAAACAACTAACGTCCCTACTAAATAGGGATGCTAGAGGAACATGGGATAAAAACAAAGTTTCCCACCCCAGTTCGAATTCAAAAATTTGAGTCATAATAATATTTGAGCTTCCCTCCTATATTTAGCCGACCCACCTAGACCCTAGGTCTAGTCAAGTCAACATATTGACTTGACCAGGGTCAACACTTTGACTTTGACCCGGGGTCGGGTTGACTTCATCGTGCACCGAATCCTACAAGTTAGGGTTACAAGGAACTCTGTCAGTGGTGAGTTCATAGAACTCTGTCAGTGGCCGTCTCAACCACTACCAAGCCAATCCACATAATAAAATGCAATAAAATATTTAAATGCTCATAAAAAATTGATATGAAACATTACGGATTTCCATAATTCATCTCGTGCCCACTGTGCACCATCCGGCCCAATTTGGCCGAAAAGAAAAAGGAGAGACACCGAACCGGATCGAAAGACCCCGACACTCAGGCAAGAACATGATCAATTCTTGCATTTCTACTATTATCTTTTCTTGTCTTATTAATGATAATTCTTTACAATTCTTTCCTTCAAATTAAAGTGTTAGGCAAGAGGACCCCATTTTTCCTTACCTATATATCTTAGTGGCTCAAGCCCTCTCCAACCTTCTCAATTCTTCCACTAATCAGAACATGTTAACCCCGTTAAAAATTAAGAAAGTCTTTTCTTTTACTCATATGATGTTTGCTGACGACCTGCTTCTTAGCTTCAGAGCCAATAAGAAGAGTATTAACATCATTAAGAAAATCTTCCTCACCTACAGTACTCTCACTGGTCAGTCTGTTAATTACTCTAAATCTGAAATCCATTTCCCTCGTAGCACCCCCCTCTCCATTAAAAATAGGATTTGCTCCCAACTCAAGATGAAGTGTGGGAGCCTTCCTTTTAAATATTTAGGTGTTATGATTTCTCCCAGAAGAGCCTCCTCTAATACCCATGATTTTATTTCCTCTCATATAGATAATAAGCTTGCTCATTGGCAAACTCAGGTTTTGTCTCAAGCTGGTCGGCTGGTCTTGATTAATTCAGTCCTCAACTTCATTCCCCTTCACTCTCTCTCAATCTCTTGGATTGATTCCTACTCCATTGACAAAATGACTAGAACCATTAGACATTTCTTCTGGACTGGTTCTAAGGATAACAAAAGTCTGCACTTAATTAATTGCAATACTCTTACACTTCCTAAGAACCTTGGTGGCCTTAATATTCATGACCTTTTCCATAAAAGTCATGCCTTACAAGCTAATAGAATTCAACAGTATCTCAATAACTCTAACACTTCTTGGGTTAACCTTGTTAAAGTAAAATACCCTTCTCTAACTTACAGTGCTTGCTTCTACTCCTCCACGGCCTCGAAACTTTTTATGCATGTTTTTCATAAGCTTAAAGATGGTTTTATTAAAATTATTGGCAATGGTTCATACTTCTATTTTATTTGATGGATGATGTTTAGATGTGCCTCTTGTTTTTAAGCCTTCTATGTTTGAGCATGTGCCCTTATTGGATTGCAGTAATGTTAATCTGTTAATTTCCAACCAAAATTGGAACTCTCAGTTGGGTTTATAACACTTTAATCAGGCTCTTTGGGAATCCATTTCTCATATTTAGTTGCTTAAACCCCAATGATGATACCTGGGCTTGGGAAGTAGAGGCTTCGGGTAATGTTACCACGAAATCGGCCTACCCTTTCCTTAATTAGAAGCCGTGAATCTGTTGCTATGCATAATCAACAAATATGATCTGCTTTATGGAAATTGAAAATTCCTCCTAAGGTCACTCATTTTTGTTGACACCACTCCTAAAACTTTAACACATCTTTTTCTCCGTTGCCCTTATACTTCATGTATTTGGAACAGCCTTCAAACCCAACTCCCATTCGATTTTTCCAAGCTCTATAATTGGGCTAACGGGTCTTGTTTATTCAATATTGACTCTCATTCAGGAGTCTTTTCCTTTCACTGTATTATTGCATATAATGGTTCACCTGGTAAGCTATGAATGAGAAGGTCCATTCCGTTAGGCAGCTTCCCCCCTCAAGCCTCGTGCCCCACATTATGTCCCATTGACGAGATTACTTGAGTCCCAGAATGTCTGAGGGTAATTTAAATCGACCAATCTACATTAAATAGATTCCCCCTGAGCTTGGTTACATTAAAATCAACTGTGATGGTTTTGTTCTACATTCTAATGCTGCTTTTTCTTTTATTGTTCGTGACTCCACATGAGTTTGTTTATATTCCGAAGCTTGCTACTTTCACGCTTCTTCTCTTGTGCAGGCCGAAGCTACGACCATACTCAAGGGGCTTCAGTTTGCTGTTTACAATCACTCTAATGTTGAGATTGAATCAGATTGTGCTGTCCTTGTTGATTTAATCAGTTGCAAAGCTTTCTCTCCTATGTTGGATCTCAATTTAAAGCAAATTTATTTGCTTTTGCCACTCATTCAGTTTTGTAAATTCTCTTTTATTTTTCGAGAATGTAACAAAGCGGCCTATTGGGCTGCAAATTATGCTAGACGGTCTAGGACGACAAATGTTTGGTCGTCTATTAGACCACCCGAGCTTAACAATGTGTTGTATTTTGACCTTTGCAGATCTTTTAGCATCCGATAAGTATTTTTTTTTTCTGAAAAAAAAAATATTATTTTAAAACATACAGATTGAGACCTTTGAATAGTACTTTTGCATGCATGGAATTAAATAGATTGATGTTAACTAATGCATGGGCCATATATTTCAGAAACCTTGTTGTCTTGTAGACTTGTAATGTTATCTTATTTGGCTATAGAGCACATTGTTTCACCTTTCCAAAAGGCATCTTACTTACATAGGAAGGGTCACAAGTCCCTTAACTTGTATTTAACATATAATTTCAAGGAAATAATTTGGTTTCTTAATTAATTTTGATGAGAGATATATACATCTATTGCTTGGCTAGCTAGCTATTGATTGAGAGGAACTGCATGAAGAACCGAAGAGAAATGTTAAATATTTTATGAGAGTATAATAATAAATCAAACTCAAATAGTTGAATCAAACTAATTTCTGTGAGAGGTACTTTCTGATAACAAAATAATTTATGTGAGGAGTAATTTCTGATAACAAAGTAATCAAACTCAAATATTTGAATTAACTATAAATTTTTGTGAAGAGTAGAAGATGAAAAAGATAGAACCTGATAACAAAGTAATTTCTAATTTAGTTCAATAATTTTCGATTATGTTCAGTATGAAGACCTAAATGCAGCAAAAATTCGAGAGATAACATAATCAAGCAATCGATGGAAAGAGGGAAAGATGTGATACATCGGTTGTGATAGGGAAAGAGGGAAAAGAACGCGTCATTTTAGGGAAAAATGGAAAGCGATTGTATTGATGTATTTAGGAATATGTAATAACTAGTCGCGAGAACCCGCGCGTTGCACAATTATATATATATATATATAATAATAATAATAAAAAAAATTAAAAGTCATAATAAATAAAATTATCAAAATTAGATTAAATTAAATTATAATTTAAATAATAATATCATACTCAAATAATTAAGAGTAATAATAAATATCATATATATGAAAATATATAAGTGTAAAAAAAGTAAATATTAATTTTATTTTATTTATTTATATAATTATAAAAGAAAAATATATATACACACATTTCTTATTAAATATGATTTTTATTGCTTAAAAATCGCCAAACACAATAATATATTTATAAATATTAAAAATTATATAAATTAAAACTCAATATAATTTATTTTTATACTTAAATGTCATAATCCACCTGAACACAATAATATATAATTATTAAAAATTATATAAATTAAAACTCAATAAAATTTATTTTTATATTTAAATGTCATCATAATATTAACATTTCAATAATAAGAATTGAATTATTTTTTATTTCAATCTTTTCAATTGCACTATTCAATTTTAATTGTATAAAATAATATATTATATAACTATTATTTTATTCATTAATTATAATTTTATTACAATATCTTATTCATATTTTTGTTTGCATGCTACTAAAATAAGTAAATTATAAAATTAAAATCTATGACTAGTAAAATAATAACCATTTTTAGGGTATATAAAATAAAGATCCAATTATATAATAAATAACTACAGAAATTTAAAATATAATTTTCTAAAAATTCAATCGTAAACTTTTGTTTAACTAATAAGTTAAGGAATTATTTTTAATTATCTAATATATTTAAAATATATATCACTTGGTTAATATCATTTTATCACAATAAAAAAAAATTCACATTGCAAATTATATAAATATATGATATTTATTATTACTCTTAATTATTTGGGTATAAATATTATTATTTAAAATTATAATTTAATTTAAATTAATTTTTATAATTTCATTTTTCATTATTTTTTAATATAAAAGTGATGAATTTTATGAATAAACATTAAATAACATAAATATAAAGTAAATTCTACCAAGTAAAACCATATAGGAAATTTTAAATTATATAAATTTAAATAAACACAAAATGATATTTCATAAAGACAAAGCTAATAAAAAATAATTTTATACATTAAAAAATATTTTGAATAATTACTCAATAAATCTATGATTATTACTATATAAAAAATACAAAAGTGCTAATAAAAAATAAACACAAAATGATATTTTAAAAGCACAAAGCAAAAAGAAATAATTTTATACATAAAAAATATTTTGAATAATTACTCGATAAACCTATGCTTATTACCATAAAAAAATATGCTCGAATAATTAATATAAAAATATTAAAAAATAGAATAAAATGTATAATTACAAAAGTTCAAAATGTTAATAAAATAGAAATATAGAATCAACATTAATATTTTGCTTCTTATATAATCATACACATTTATAGAGAGTTTTTTTTTAAGTTAAAAATCTTCTTTGTAACGATATAATTTATAATTTTAAAAATAAAAAGTTAAAACAATTATAATAAATTGATATAGATTTCAACAACCTAAATATATATTTAAAAATTTAAAAATAGTAATATTTTTATGGATAAAAATTAAATATAATATATATATATAATATAACAAATTTATACAAATTCGAAACTAAAATAATTAAATTGTTTTAAACTACATAAATATATTTGGTTTTGAAATACTATTAAAAACAAACTCAAGGAATGATATTTCAAAAACTCAAAATTAGTATAAAAAATAATTCAATACATTAAAGAAAATATTTTTATCTACCAAATATATATATATATATGAAAAATCACAAAAAAAGTAATATTTTTATGAATACAAATCAAATATAATATAGATTTAATGTAACAAATTAGAAACTAAAAAATCTAAATTTTTTAAACTACACAACAAATTGAAACAAATCAAAAAATAAAATTTATTTTTAACTACATAAAATTATTTGGTTTTGAAATATCATAGAAATAAATTGAAGAAATAAAATTTCAAAAACTCAAAAACTAATATAAAGTTTAATTCAATACCTTAAAGAAAATATTTTTATCTACCATATATATATGAAAAATTACAAGAAGTAATATTTTTATGAATAAAAATCAAATATAATATAGATTTAGTGTAACAAATTAAAAAAAAAAATCTAAATTATTTTAAACTACATAAAGTTATTTGGTTTTGTAATATTATAGAAACAAACTGAAGAAATGAAATTTTAAAAACTTAAAAACAAATATAATAATAATTCAATATATTAAATATTTTTTTTATTTGGTTTTGAAATACTATTTAAAACAAACTCAATAAATGAAATTTCAAAAACTTAAAAAATTAATATAAAAATAATTCAATACAATAAAAATTTATTTTAATTATTTATTCAAAATAATAATAAATATAAAATATAAAACATCAAAAATAAACTAATATAAAGAGATAGGAGACATATGTGAGAGAGAGAGAGGAGAAAAAGAAATGAAAAAAAAGAGAAAAATATATAAAATTAAGAAAAATCTCACTTTGTCATTTATAATAAATCCAAAATAAAAAAATATATATATAAAATAGACTCACTCAAAGCACACGGATAAAAGTGAAAGCATTGAGAAGAACGTGAAATAGTTGTATATTGTGGGGGGGGAGGGGGTGGGAGATAGAGAGTTGAGATCGAGCATTATCCATTTAATGTCCTCTATATCTATCATCCAACCCAACTCATACCTTTGTGCTCTAGCCTTTAGGTGTTGTAGAAAGATTTTAGATTAAGGACTAACTTAAATCTTAGGCGCTTGAGGCCTTTGTGGCCATCAGGTAAAGTTATGAAGGTAATATATACACCAACTTCAACTTGCTCCACCTTTTCATCTTTTGGTTCCTTGGCTCTATAAGGTGCTCAGGATCAGATCGTGCTTGTAGCTAACAATGTCCTCATTGGTGTGGAGAAGGATGAATGCACCGATGTCGTAGTTGCATTTCGCCTCTCCCTTTTGACAGAGTTGCCCCAGCATGGCGGCGTGCTGGTCGCCGAGGTAGCCGATGCTGGGGATCCCCGTGAGCAGCCACCCGTAAGCGATGACATTGATCGACTCCGAGTTGGTGATCTAGGGCAGGATATGCATGGGTATTCTGAGGGCTTCGATGGTGGAGCGGTCTCACTCGAGGGTGTGTAGGTTCATGAGCTTGGTCCGAGAGGCGTTGGAGCAGTCCATCACATACACGCCTTTAGCGCTTCTCGTGAAGGTTCACGTTGCCACAGCCACCAGTAAGGTTCTAGATCATCCAAGTGTTCATGGTGCCAAACATGGCGTCGCCGAAGTCGATGACTTCGCGGATGACATCGACGTTCTCCATGAGCCAGAGGAGCTTGATGGCACTGAAGTAGGTGCTTATCGGGAGACCGCGGGTGGGAGCGAAGTGATCGCAACCGCCAAGGAATTGGTCGATGAGGCGGTGGCAAATAGTGCTGGTGCGTCCGTCCATCCACACGATCGTGTTGTAGAGGGGGAGGGCAGTGGAGTGGCTCTAGACCAAGGTGGTCTCCTGCTAGTTGGTGAGGCCGATGGCGCGAAGGCCGGCGTCGACATTGTGGCCAGCGGCGGTGGCCTTGTCCATGGCCTTCGCCAAGCACACCCGTACGCTCTGCAGGATATATATACAATTTAGATTTATCGACCACAACTTCCGACGAGAAGGTGTGGTCGAAAATTTTCGTTATATTTCCGACGACCCATAGCGTCGGAAAGAGTTACCGACAAAACTTTTCGACCAAAATGTGTCGAAAAATTATCATATTATTATCGATGAATTTTCGTCGAAAATTTGGTCGAAAATAATTTTCGACAAACTTTGTACTCGCAAGTTCGTCGGAAATATTAATGACATATTTTTATACTGAACTTATCGACCACAATTTCCGACGAAAATCCATCGTCGAAAATTTTTGTTAAAGTTCTGGATTTATCGACCACAACTTTCGACGAGAAGATGTCGTCGAAAATTTTCGTTAGATTTCCGACGACTTTTTGCGTCGAAAATAATTACCGACAAAAATTTCCGACCAAAATGAGTCGGAAAATTATAAATTATTTTTCAAAAAAAAATAAAACCGGCGTGGGTAGGAGGGCGAGCGCGCGTGCCGTAGGAGGCAGGAGATTTCCCGCCTCCTACTCTTTGTTTTTAGAAGTCAACATGACTTCTTTGCCAATGCCCTAATCCTTTTGCTGCATCTCTTCCTTCATCGTCCTTTCTTCCTTTCTTCCTTCCTTTTGCTGCGTCTCGGTGAAAGAGGTGAATCCGTCATCCTCGTCGTCGCCCACAGCTACCTGTTTGTCCCTCTCGTTCTCCCTCTCTTCCTCTCTTTGTCGTGCTGGAGAAAGGGGAATTCTCCCACACCTTGTTTTTGACCGCACAAAAGTCGACCGCGACGTGGCTGCTCTTCCTGTTCCCAGTCCATGCTTCCTCCGACTAATTCCTCCTTGGGATCTCCCCAAAGAGAGCTCTTATTAGCTCTGCTATGCTCTGCTCCGCTCTCATGGAGGACTACTGACCGAGGTCCTACAACAACGGTCCGATGCAGCTTGAGGTCTACGGAGGTCGGGCTGGGCCTCCCGCCTCCAGCCTCCACGACTACCCCAGCTACAGCACCACTTCCTATTCATACGGCGGCTAGGGCTCGAAAAGCATCAAGGAGAAGGTAGCCGCTCCTGCGCTGGTCCATCGCCGAGTCCGACGAGCCCACCGGTTCTGTTGCTGAAGAGCCCGGTGCTTCGTGAGTTGCAGCCGAATTCTTTACGGTGACGCTGCTGCCGGATGTCGTGGCGAAAGTGAGGGTCTCGGAGGAGAGGACGCCGTCGACGTTGGATCCGTCTCCGTAGGCGTAGTGGTACTAGCAGGTGACGATTCGGCGACGGAGGCTGGGCGGCGCGGAGATGAGGAAGACATGCTGCAGTAAGTAGGCGGCGGTTGTAGAATGAACCCATGCATTTGAGAAGAAGATGTAATGTTACGTAAAGAGGGTTTTCATTTTAATGGTTGAGATTAAATGTTTCTTTTGATGGCTGAGATTTAATCAAGGAAATGAACGGCTGATATTAAATGTTTCTTTTGATGGTTGGGATGCAATGTTTGATTAATTAATTAATACTGAAACATCAAAGTGGAATGTTTTAAATTGTCGTATATGCTACTGAATTGTTACTATTACAGGACTAAGTGATGTTTTTATTTCGGATTATTATCATTTTTTAAAAAAAATCTTAAAATTTTCGCCGAAATTTCGACGACATGTCGTCGGAAATTACTGACGAACCTATTGTTGGAGATACGTACGTTATGAAATTTAGTCGATAAGTCGTCAGAAAAGTAGTCGGTAATTATCAACCATAATTTTCGACAACATTTGTAGTCGGTAATTATCGAGGAGCTGCCGACACAACTTTTGTCGGTAGTTACCGAGAAACTACCGACAGTTTTTTGATTAAAACTTTGGTCGATAATTACCGACAATATTTTTTGTCGATAAACTATCGGTATCCGTTTCGACCAAGGTTTTACCGACGCAAATATTAGCCTCGGTAACCGGTCGAAATTTGGTCAGTAAGTAATTGTTACCGACCAACTTTCGATCACTTTTCGACTATAATGATCGTCTGAAATCGTCATATTTCTTGTAGTGATATCTCTGTTGGGTCGTGATCTACAAATGTCACCATTACACAGTCGTGGTTGATTAAATAGGAAGATAAATATGAAATAATTAATACCAGTCTTCGGGGTAGAACTGGGTGAATTCGACTTGGTGGGAGGCGATGAGTAGTCGATGACCCCGGCATGATCGATCGATCCTATGAAGAGTTCTTCTGCAATCTATCTACCTAGCCTTTTGAAGTCTTGCAAGATCAAGAGTCGTGTGTTGTTGTGTGCGTGTGTTTGAGAGAGACAGTAATTGAGAGATAAATAGTACGTAACGGCTACAAATTAATTTGTGAGAGAGACATGGGGGAATAATTGAGGCAGAAAATTAATTGCCGTAAATTAATTAGAGAGTTACGTGTGTGAGTAAGTGTGTGAGTAAATTAATTAAGTAATTGAGAGAGAATGGAGGGGAGAGAGAAAAGTAATTTTAAAAAAATAGAAATTTATCAAAAACAAATAGAAAATTGTCAAAATTTTCTACAATTGCCATGCCAACATTGTCGGATTGTGAAAGTGTCACATGACTTCCTTGAATTGGAATCTTGCTTTTAAGTATACTAGTCGAACACCCACGCGTTGCGTAATTATATTTACACATAAATTATTTTTAAATAATTTAAGAAAATCACAATAAAAATTATAAAAATTAAATTAAATTAAATTATACTTTAAATAAAAATATTAATACCAAATATCATATATGTGAAAAATTATAAATGTAGAGCACAATAATAAATATTAACTTAATTTAATTTATATAATTATAAAATCAAAATATAGATTTCTTAGATATTATTTACATTTTTTACTTTAAATTTAAAACCCAAACAAATAAATATATACAGAAAATGTAAAAATAAATAAATGAATTTAACTTATGAAAATTGATTATAATATTTGAATATGATAATTTTAATATTGATGGTTGAATTAGTTTTTAATTCGGTCTTTCCAAATTTTAATCGTATAAAATAATATATTTAATTTTTTATCCTTATAATATGTTTCTTTCTCAGATTAACTTAAATTTAATTAAGTAGCTTAACTTAAAGTCAAGCTAAAGCCAAACTTCTTAAATTAACTTAACCAATCAAATTTTAGAAACATGTCTTTATATATATATATATTGCTTTAATATATATTATTAAAAATATTAATAATAATAAAAATAAAGTATATTATGAATAAATTATTTAAATAATTAAAGGAAAATATTGAATAAACTAAATTTCACATTATAAATAATAATATATTCCAATTAGTAATTATAATATGAATATATAATTAATTAAAATGCTTTAAATTAAAAAATTTCTATTATGATTTAAAAGTTAATTTTAGTTTAATTCATTTTTTGTTGCAAATTTAAACTATGTACGAAAAAATTATGCAGAAAAAATGCATATTTCTAACACCAATTTGCTCATATTATTTCCATTTTTTGTCGGAGTATTGTTTTAAATATATAAAAAATTGTAGTACTAATTAATTTTTAAATAAAAAGTCGAAAATATTTCAAAATAAATAATACTTTATATTAAAAATATATGACAAATACATAAAAATATACCAATTAAGTTTGTATAAGTATAGATAACTAATTCAAAAATAAAAAAAATCTAAATTAAATACGTTTTATTCAAAAATAAAGGAAAGAAATCATATTTCAAAAGCACAAAACTAATACATCAAAAAATATTTTCAACAACTGTTTAGTAAATTTATAATTATTACCATAAAAAATATAGGTTCGAAGATTAAACACAGAGAATATATATATAAAGTAAAATATCAATAAAATATAAATATAGAATTAACACAAATATTTTTGGGAAAAAAGACATGGATACAAAAATTATGCTTCTATATAATTGTATGCATCCATATTATAATATATTTATTTTTGAAGAGTAATTTTTTAATGAAAACAATCATAATAATATTTTATATGCCAAAATCAAAGCAATTATTATAATTTTATTTAGATTTAAAAAATAAAAGATATATAAAAAAGTAAAATTGCAAAATAGTTAATATTTTTAGACGTGACAGAGAAAGCAATGAGTGAAGTAAATAATTACAATTAATTAATTAAATCAAATTTAAATATTTGTAGGTGCATAAGTACTAAATTAATGCGAGAGCAACAATTGAAATTTTTAGAAAATTCAAATAGTTAATACTACTAATTATTTAATCTTATTATTAATCAAATTTAAATGTCAGATTTAATTAATTTTTTAAAATTGATTTAGCAATTAAAATGATGCCACAAAAAACAAATGCACGGAGAGAGGAAAACGCCATTAATACTAATTTAAAAGAGAGGAAACCAAAATCATAATTAATACTAAATTAAAGAATAAATTCAATCACTAAGTAGGCAATAAAAAATTTAATTAAAAATAAGTATTTTAAATGTGGAACTAAAAATTCAATCCGTTATGAAGGTATTATTGATTTAAGTAGTTGATGGTAAAAAAAAAAAGTAGTTAACGTATTTAATACAATTTATTAAGAGGAATTAATACCATTAATAATGTATTAATTAGGTAAAATAATTAAAGTTAATACAATGTATACTAATTAAAGTAGGCAACACCATTAATACAATTTAATTAGTAAATAATGCAAAATTGTTTAAATATGTAATTTTAATGTTATGGAATAAGTAGACAACGTAAAGTAAGCAACCGGAATTTAAGTAGGCAACAAAAAATAAATAGGCAATATAATTAGAAGTATTTAATTATTTAAATAAATAAATAAGAAATTAATTAAAAAAATAAATAACCTAATCGGAAAAATGAATGTATAAACCAATTCCATATATGATAATTACATTATTTTGCATGCATTGGAAATATAAATTTCTATATCGATTAAATATGTACATATATCCCAATTCTGTTTTCTTTTTATGGTTCTATTTTAACTTACAAATGACACATTAATCAAATGGCCACATTAATTATATGCATCGTGCATTTAATTACAAATGACCAATTACCATCATTTGTAATCAAATGGTCATATTACAGGCACAATGCATTATAAATGGCAACATTAAAATCATATGGCCATTCAATTTTAATCTAAAAAGCAATGTTAATATCAGTTTATATGCATCGTGCATTAATTAAATTACAAAGGATCGCATTATATAGTATTATTTGTAGTCCAATTACTGTTTATTTTTTATCTCATTTTAATTACATGAATCGCAGCCACTTAATCTATTTTAATTACATTAGTTGCAAACTTGCAATGCCAAATCAAAACTCCAACTTTGTTCTAAGGATTTATTGAAAGAAATCAAATATATACTTTATTTAAGCACATTGATCAAATGACGATCTTGAATTATAAAGAGGGAACCAAGGGAGCCCGTGGGCCCGTGGCGGAGGAAGATCTCCTCCCTCCTGCAAGCACTTCACAGTCTGCTGATGGCTTTGTTCGATGGGAGTAAACTCCAGTTCGAGATCTTGAATCCTCAAACTGCAAAACTTGTAAGGCTTCACCCGTGGATTCACTACATCCGAGCACCTGCATAATTAAGCAAAACAGATACATTTAATATTTTTCCCTTTTCTATATTTAAGATAATTCATTTTAATTAAATTAGGAAATAGTATCATTTGGGCACGCGCACTTATCAGTAACCGGGTAATCTGGGAACATATCGCACAACATTTGGCGCAACTGGGAGCGATTAATGACCTCTCAATGCAGAGGTAGCGCCCGGAGGCCGCATGATTCTTGTACACCAATATGAGCACTTGAGCGATGTCTCTCACGTCCACGAATACTTACACCGCATTTCGGCAGGCCTTCGTTGCTGCCTTCTCCGCCATCACCTTCGCATAACAATACCGGTTCTGGTACCACTACATCATAAAATTAAACACAACCAAGTCGTAGATCTTACAAATAAAAACCTTGGTGTTCTTGCATAATGTACTCGGGATCACTCCACCTGCTTTTTCATCTAACACTACGTCAGTGACATGAAGACAACACGGCAAATACATGTGGCTGCTGCTGTTCTTATGAAATTCTTCGTGCCCTCCACTGCATCGCACATCTTCTTCTACATCACGTGGATGACTTCACCGATGAATTACAAAATGCCATGAAAACCTAAATATTGGAGGAGTAAGTGAGTAACATATGATTATATATATATATTGAGAGAGCAGTAACTGAGAGAGAGAGGGGAGGAGGTGAAACGTATGAGAGAGATAGCAATAATTGCAATTTAAAAATTAATTAAATTTGTAGATATTGTATTGAATTGGAGAGAGAAAATAAGTTGATAAAAGAAAAAAGAGGGAGGTGAAACGTGTGAGAGAGATATGAGAGAGGGAGCAGTTAATTAAATTGGAATTAATATTTAAAATCAGAAAATTTTTGGTAACAATCGTATTAAATTCGCAGGTAATATTAAGGGCCCGTTTGGTTTGCTAAAAAACGGGGGACTGGACTGGACATCCGCCCATGTCCCCCGTTTGGTTTGCAAAAGAAGCTTCGGGACAAGGACTTCTCCTTGTCCGGGACAGGATTTCCAACCATTTTGGTGTACCGAGAAATTTCTCGGTACACCGAAATCGAGCGGAGGATAAGGGCTGCAATTGTCAAAATTACTCCTTCCTTTGATCGTAGAATCGTCGGATCGAGTCGAGGTGAATACCAAAGTTGTAAATTTTCGCGTGCTGAACGCGATGGTGGTGTCAGATTTCAGATTGGAAATCATTTGGTATGATTTTTATATTTTTCGGTATTATCCTATTGTTATACTTTTAGGTTAATTGAAAATTAATTAGTTGAACACTTATTAGTTAAACTAAAACTTCTTATTGTATTAAAGTATTTGATACTATATATTAATATTTTTTTACATATTAATTAATTTTAAGACTAATTTACAAGGGTATTTTAGTCATTTGTCATATATAATATTTTGTTATAGCGAAACAAACGCATGACAGAACGGAATATCGTGTCCTGTTCTTGACGAAACAAACACGGTATAGCTATTGTTCCAGGACATCTGATGTCCTGTCCTTGTCCCTGTCTGGTGTCCTGTGATGAGCAATTTGCGAACCAAATGGGCCCGCGGATTAATTGAGAGAGATATGATAGAGGGAGGTGAAACGGATTAAGTTGAAAAAAAAGAAAGAAGAGGGAGGTGAAACGTGTGAGTGAGAGAGATATGATAGAGGGAGCAATTAATTAAATTTGAATTAATATTTAAAATTAGAAAAATTTTGGTAACAATAGTATTAAATGCGCACATAATATTAATAGATTTCGATAACAGACGTATTAAATGCTAAATTTGAAAAAAAAAATGTAAAATTCAAAAAGAATCAGAAAATTCCGGTAACGTCCTATATTAAATGTCCACCTTAATGTATTAAATGAAATTCTAATAAAATTAATATACATGTCAAAAGAAACGTGTAAAAAAAATCAAAAATTAGAAAGTGCCACTTGTATTAAATGCCCACCTTCGGGTATTAAATGAAACATTAATTAATTGAGTTAATATAAATATTAAATGAAACATTAATTAATTGAGTTAATGTAAACGTAAAAAAAACGTGTAAAATTTTTAAAAATCAAAAAAGTTAGGAAATACCACGTCAGCCAACTATTATTGAGAAAGTGCCACGTCACTTATGTGTATCTTATTTATATATATAGAGACTAGTCGAGAACCTGCGCGTTGCGCAAATATGTATGAATGAATATAAATTTAATAAAATGGAATGTAATACAAAGTTAATATTTTAAATTAAAATTATTTAATAAAATTTAAATTAGATATATCACATTATTATAAATTTATTATGATATGTTAAGTGTAAAAATAGATGTTTATAAGCATTTACAATATATTTATTTCATAGGATAAAAGACGAAAGAATAAGATATGAATACAATGATAATTAAATTATATAAAATTGATATTATATCTGACGTACACCAGATTTAAAAAATTCATATACAATCATTTCCTCATTTATTATCCAATCCCATTTAAATATTTGTTCATCCTCATAAATTTATTTTATATTCATAATTTTATATGATCGTTAAATTTTATATTTTATAATTTAAACTAAATCATATTGGATTAAGTTTATTATTATTATTATTATTATTATTATTATTATTATTATTATTAAACAAATACCACTAAACATTCGTATATTGATGCAAGAGCATGGTTGGAATGTAAACCAAGTCAATAGCAAGTTTATCAAGATGGAAAGAACAATTTTCAGCTTGATATTTAATTATTCTTCCAACAACCTTACAATCCACTTAGTTGATCACTAATTAATATTAAATTAATTCAAGTCTCCAAATTCTAACAATTTATTTTTTTTAATTCGCTTGATTAGAAGTGTTCCTTTTTTTCTCTAGAGGCTTCTTTTGTTTGATGATGGTCTAGTCACATCGTCATGAATATGTATAGATTCATGAACTGAGATGATATTTAAAATCCATCTTATGAGTACAAAGCATAAAAATATTGTTCTAGTATTAGATAAAGGTGGACGATTGTGCTTTCTTTAGTCACACACTCACACTTGGAAATTGGAACCCAACCCAATAATTAGAATAAAACTAATATGGAGCCCGGCTCCATGGAGACACTTATGAAACCAGGCTCCGATGGTGAGGCACAAATCTTAAAGTCAACATTTACTTTTAATTTTTTAATATAGTAATCTTACACCCGCTTCTTTCTCCACCATCCCACTCTGTTCTCAATCTCCTGCCCATCTCATCTCTCAATCTTCTTCGCCAAATCGTCGACCTCCACTAGCGACGCGCGCAGAAGCTACCTCCCTGGCCCGTCTCATCTGTCCATCTCCTCTGGTTTAAAGATTTCAGCGTCGACCTCCTCTCTCCACCGCCACACCATCCAGCGTCCACCAAACATCTCTCGAGGTCGGAGCAAGGTTGGAGAAGGCCCCTTTCCTTGTCTCCGTCATCTCTCTCCAACATAATCTGGGCAAGTGCAGTTCGACGATTGGATTTTGATGAAGACAAGATGTAGATAAATTTTTTGAACCTGCATTGAATCTGGGTGAATCTACAGTGCGTCTGAGTGAACATGTACTAAATCTTTTTGAACTTATATTAAATTTGGGTAAATGTACATTGAACCTTGTTGAACTTGTACATAATATGGGTGAATGTACAATGAAGTCTTTTGAATCAGCATTGAATCTGTTTGAATCTAGAGTACATCTGTGTGAACATGTGGATGTACATTGAACCTTGTTGAACCTGTACTGAATCTAGATAAATCTACATTGAAACTTATTGAATCTGCAATGAATCTGGGTGAATGTACAATGGAGTCTTTTGAATCAGTATTGAATCTGTGTGAACATGTGGATAAATGTACATTGAACCTTGTTGAACCTGTACTGAATCTGAAATTTTTGTTGTGAATCTGGATTTCCTACCAATGAATCTGGAGTGACTGATAATGAATCTAGTTTATGTAATACTGAACCTAGAAACAACAATGATGAATCTAATATTTTTTAACACTGAAACCGAAACTAGACAGAAAGTGAACACTCTTATATGCATGAATTTGGAATTTTTATTAGTGAATTTGGATTTCTTACCAATAAACCTGGAGTGACTGATAATGAATCTAGTTTATGTAACACTAAACCTAGAAACAACAATGATTAACCTTTTTTTTTTCTTCTTGAAATCGAAACTAGACGGAAAGTAAACACTCTTATATGCATGAATCTGATATATGGGTGAATGTACAATGAAGTCTTTTGAATGTACATTGAACCTTGTTGAACTTGTACATAATATGGGTGAATGTACAATGAAGTCTTTTGAATCAGCATTGAATCTGTTTGAATCTAGAGTACATCTGTGTGAACATGTGGATGTACATTGAACCTTGTTGAACCTGTACTGAATCTAGATAAATCTACATTGAAACTTGTTAAATCTGCAATGAATCTGGGTGAATGTACAATGGAGTCTTTTGAATCAGTATTGAATCTGTGTGAACATGTGGATAAATGTACATTGAACCTTGTTGAACCTGTACTGAATCTGAAATTTTTATTGTGAATCTGGATTTCCTACCAATGAATCTGGAGTGGCTGATAATGAATCTAGTTTATGTAATACTGAACCTAGAAACAACAATGATGAATCTAATATTTTTTAACACTGAAACCGAAACTAGACAGAAAGTGAACACTCTTATATGCATGAATTTGGAATTTTTATTAGTGAATCTGGATTTCTTACCAATAAACCTAGAGTGACTGATAATGAATCTAGTTTATGTAACACTGAACCTAGAAACAACAATGATTAACCTAATTTTTTTTTTCTTGAAATCGAAACTAGACGGAAAGTAAACACTCTTATATGCATGAATCTGATATTTTTATTAGTGAATCTGGATTTCCTACCAATGAACCTGAAGTGACTAAGAGTGAATCTAGATTATGTAACACTGAACCTAGAAACAACAATGATGAACCTAATATATATTTTTTTGAAATCGAAACTAGACAGAAAGTGAACACTCTTATATGCATGAATCTGGTATTTTTATTAGTGAATCTGGGTTTTCTACTAATGAACCTGGAGTGACTGATAGTGAATCTAGATTATGTAACACTGAACCTAGAAACAACAATGATGAACCTAATATTTTTTAACACTGAAATCGAAACTAGATAGAAAGTGAACACTCTTATATGCATGAATCTGGAATTTTTATTAGTGAATCTGAGTTTCCTACCAATGAACCTGGAGTGACTGATAATGAATCTAGTTTATGTAACACTGAACCTAGAAACAACAATGATGAACCTAATATTTTTTTTCTTGAAACCGAAACTAGACATAAAATGAACACTCTTATATGCATGAATCATCAAAGGGAAAATTAGAAAATATATGCATATAGATAGGGGGAGCTCAAATTGAATACTTCATTTCAATGATTTGTCATCATCAAAAATGGTTTGGATAGCATGGAGAATCTTTTAAAGTTAAAGCACGCTGAAGAACGAAGCCGAAAAACCAAGTGCGAAATGAGAAAGCTAGGATAAAATTTTCCAGCTATGGTTCGGTCGACCGGACGGTCGACCGAATGGTGAGAAAATATGGCAGTAGCCATTCGGTCGACCAGTCGATCGACCGAAGTTGGTGAATAAAATTACAGATGACTGCGACGATCGATCGAATCTAAAAATGGGCAGAATGCTCATCGGTCGACCGGATGGCAAATCGCGACTCGCGTGATTTGGCATCACTGATTCGATCGACCGATTGGTCGACCGGATTCGGGATCGCCAATCTCGCGACAATCGGTTGACCCGTCGGTCGACGGAATGGTGAGAAAATATGGCAGTAGCCATTCGGTCGACCGAAGTTGGTGAAGAAAATTACAGATGGTTGCGTCGGTCGACCGACCGAAGGCAAAAATGGGCAGAATGCTCATCGGTCGACCGATAGGTCGACCGAATGGCAAATTGTGAGTCGCGCGATTTGACATCACTGATTCGATCGACCGATTGGTCAATCGGATTCGGGATTGCCAATCTCGCGACAATCGATCGACCCGTCGGTCGACCGAACATGTGGATAAATGTACATTGAACCTTGTTGAACCTATATTGAATCTGAAATTTTTGTTGCGAATTTGGGTTTCCTATTAATGAACCTGGAGTGACTGATAATGAATCTAGTTTATGTAACACTGAACCTAGAAACAACAATGATGAATCTAATATTTTTTTTCTTCAAATCGAAACTAGACAGAAGGTGAACACCTCTTATATGCATGAATCTGAAATTTTTATTAGTGAATCTGGGTTTCCTTCCAATGAACTTGGAGTGACTGATAGTGAATCTAGGTTTCGTACCATTGAACCTGGGGTGACTGATAGTGAATCTAGTTTCTGTAACATTGAACCTAGAAACAACAATGATGAATCTAATATTTTTTTTCTTGAAACCGAAACTAGAACACTCTTATATGCATGAATCTAAAATTTTTCTTAGTGAATCTGGGTTTCGTACCATTGAATCTGGGGTGACTGGTAGTGAATCTAGTTTCTGTAACATTGAACCTAGAAACAATACTGATGAACCCAATATTTTTTTTATTGAAACTGAAACTAGAACACTCTTATATGCATGAATCTGAATTTTTTCTTAGTGAATCTAGGTTTCCTACCAATGAACCTGGAGTGACTAATAATGAATCTAGTTTCTGTAATATTGAACCTAGAAACAATAATGATGAACCTAATTTTTTTTTTTCTTTAAACTGAAACTAGAACACTCTTATATGCATGACTCTAGAATTTTTGTTAGTGAATCTGGATTTCCTACGAATGAATCTGGAGTGACTGATAGTGAATCTATATTATGTAATACTGAACCTAGAAACAACAATGATGAACCTAATATTTTTTAACACTGAAACCGAAACTAGACAGAAAGTGAACACTCTTATATGCAATTTTTGTTAGTGAATTTAGAAAAAATATATCAAGTTCATCATTGTTGTTTCCAGGTTCAGTGTTACATAAACTAAATTCATTATCAGTCACTCCAAGTTCATTGGTAGGAAACCTAGATTCACTAATAAAAATTCCAGATTCATGCATATAAGAGTGTTCACTTTCTGTCTAGTTTCGGTTTCAGTGTAAAAAAATATTAGGTTCATCATTGTTGTTTCTAGGTTCAGTGTTACATAAACTAGATTCATTATCAGTCACTCCAGGTTCATTAGTAGGAAACCCAGATTCACAACAAAAATTTCAGATTCAATACATTGTACATTCATCCACATGTTCACACAGATTCAATACTGATTCAAAAGACTCCATTGTACATTCACCCAGATTCATTGCAGATTCAACAAGTTTCAATGTAGATTTATCTAGATTCAGTACAGGTTCAACAAGGTTCAATGTACATTTATCCACATGTTCACACATATGCACTCTAGATTCAAACAGATTCAATGCTGATTCAAAAGACTTCATTGTACATTCACCCATATTATGTACAAGTTCAACAAGGTTCAATGTACATTTACCCAAATTTAATACAAGTTCAAAAAAGATTTAGTGCAGGTTCACTCAGACGCACTCTAGATTTACCCAGATTCAATGCAGGTTCAAAAAATTTATCAACATCTTGTCTTCATCAAAATCCAATCGTCGAACTGCACTTGCCCAGATTATGTTGGAGAGAGATGACGGAGACGAGGAAAGGGGTCTTCTCCAACCTTGCTCTGGCCTCGAGAGATGTTTGGTGGACGCTCGATGGTGTGACGGCGGAGAGAGGAAGTCGACGGTGAAATCTTTAAGCCGGAGGAGATGGAGAGATGAGACGGGCCGGGAAGGTAGCTTCTGCGCGCGTCGCTGGTGGAGGTCGACGATTTGGCGAAGAAGATTGAGAGATGAGATGGGCGGGAGATTGAGAACAAAGTGGGATGGTGGAAAAAGAAGCGGGTGTAAGGTTACTGTATTAAAAAATTAAAAGTAAATGGTGACTTTAAGATTTGTGCCTCACCATCGGAGCCCGGCTCCATAAGCGTCTCTATGGAGCCGGGCTCCATATTTTATTCCAACAATTAACCTTTTGCACTTGTGGAGTGGGGTAACAGTTAGAGCTTTTAACATCACCATTTTTACACCAAAAGAACTTAGTCTCACCACATCCACTCAGCGTAAATAGAACGCTTAATTCTCACCACCTCAAGGGCAAAAACATGGCATAAAACAATATTATGGACCAAAGATTAAAGTGGTCGAGGTGAAAAAAGTGGCCATCATTCAAAGTGAGTCCAAATAAGCTTATGTTTTCAAAACATAGTTGGTTCTTCCTCTTTTATCACATAAGTATTTAAAGTCAGTCGTGCATACAACACAGCGACATCCACGGGTAAAAAAGAAACAAACCTTTGATGGCTGGAATAAGAAAATTAAACAAATGTTTGATTGGGAATGAGAATGGCATACAGGTTGAAATAAATTTCAACCAAGCAATATTCAAATGCTGAAATGCTTTCAAACTGTAAACATGATATAGTCATCTGAGTTACAATTACAGCATGGCACACTAAACAGCTTTGTCAATATCTGGAGATTAAATTACATCCTAAAAGTCCAAAAGACAGTCTAACTTGGTTTAGAATGCTGCAAAGAATTGAGCTAAATTGATGTGTTGGCCTAACATCTCCGATCTTCTCTTAAAAAGAATTGCTCTGATCAAAATCTGGTGGTACGTAACATTGTAGCATGTGCAGCTTCGATGAACGGACCAACCCAGAAGATTCACTAGAAAAGCATCAACATAAACAAAAATTTGCATCAGAATTGTTGTTCTACTTCTACTGTTCTAAGGTGAGTTTTAGTTGTTGTGATCTCAACAATTTCAAATTGGTTGCTTACATGGTCGTCCCAGGCGTGCTCCTTGTTGTAAATGATGGCAGCTCCAAGGCTGTAAGCAGGGTTGGTGCCGGTGCCAGTGATGGGGATGTTGGCCAGGTGAACCATGAACACGCAAAATTCGATGGGCAACGGAGCGAGAATCTGCACACAAAAGCACCAGAAAAATGATGGACCTTGAGGAGGCGCTCGAGCTGGCCCTCCTAGTCGAAGCGGACCATGATGGACCGCAGGCGATCACGGCGCTCCATCTCACGCTCGCCGAAGAGGGTGATGGGCTCACCGCGGCGGTGGAGCCGAGCTCCGACACCGGCATCATTGGTGGGGACGGGAAGAAGAATTAGAAACTTGGATTGTGAAAAGAGCCTCTGTAGAAGGAGCACGACTTCTATGCAGCCCGGCTCCATAGAAAAAGCTATGGAGCCGGGCTCCATAGTAGTTATTTCCCTGTAGAAGCCATGCTACTACGAAATGGAAATTGTAATTATAGCAGAGAGAGGACAGAGAGAAAATGCAGTTACGTGGAAGAGAGTAATTGCAGGCAGTTACTTTCGCAAATAGAGAGTAATTATTCTTATGTAAATTAAATTAATTGTCGCGTGACTGAGAGAGAGAGGAGAGAAAGAAATTGCAGTTACTTAAGAGGATAATCACTTGGTATTAATTCTTAAATTAAATTAAATTAATTATTGCGTGACTGAGAGAGAGAGATGAGAGAGAAAAGATTTGCAGTTACTTAAGGGGATAATCAATTGGTATTAATTCTTAAATTATTGGGGTTGTGAGAATTAATAGATCATGAGAGAGAAAATATGTGTGAGAGAGAAATAGGAAGAGAGAACGTGGTATTAATTCTTTAATTATTACTGTTTGTGAGAATTATTAGAGAACGAGAGAGATAACACGTGCGAGACATAAATAGGGAGAGAGAAGATAAAGTAATTTGAAGGTTTGTGAGAATTATTAGAGAATGAGAGAGATAATACGTGTGAGACATAAATAGGGAGAGAGAAGATAAAGTAATTTGAAGGAAAAAATTGCCTAAAAATTTTGATCTAATATGAGAATTATTAGAGGATGAGAGATAATACGTGTGAGACATAAATAGGGAGAGAGAAGATAAAGTAATTTGAAGTAAAAAATTGTCTAAAAATTTTGATATAATAACCGAAGGAGAGAGATTTAATGAATTTAATAATCAAAGGAGAGAGAACCGGATGAGAGAGAAAAGGAGAGAAAGAGAGATTTAATAAATTTAATAACTGAAGGAGAGAGAAAAATTTATCTAAAAAATAAAGAAAAAAAGAGATTCATCTAAAAGATTCTGCATTTGCCCTGTCAGTAAAACTTCTCTACGAAGATGTCACATGACAATTGTGAATGTTACTTATATATATATATAGACTAGTCGAAAACTCACGCGTTACGTAATTATATATACATATAACTTAAATTGAAATAATTTTTTAAAATATATATATATATATATATATATATATATATATATATATATATATTAAAAATAATTTAAAATTAAATATAGTTTAAACAAAAAATGTTCATAGCTAGATAATTAAAAAAATAATAATAAATATCATATATGTGAAAAATTATAAACATATAGCATAATAATAAATATAAAGTTAAATTAATTCATATAATTAAAAAATAAAAATAATTTACATTTTTTACTTTAAATTTGAAATAAAAACAATTTTTTTTTTCAAAAATAAAAACAAATCAATATATACATAAAATATAAAAAATACATAAGTTATTAATTATGATATTTGGATGTGACAATTTTAATATTGATAGTTGAATTACTTTTTATTTCAATCTTTTCAACTAAACATGTTCATTTTTAATTGTACAAAATATTATATTTAAATTTATTATTCTTATCATTTGTTTATTTTTCACATTAACTCAAATTTAAGCTTCTCAAGGAGAGTTATCAAGCAAGAGTCAAATTTCTTAACCTTAACCAATCAAATTCTAGTAACATATATTTTCATATATTTTTGTTCTTAATGTATATTATTAAAATAATATTTATTATTAATTTTTTTTATCACAATTTAATAATTGAAATTATTTTATGAATAAATTATTCAAATAATTAAAGGAAAAATTTGAATAAACTAAAATTCACATTATAAATAATAATATTTTTTAATTAGCAATTATAATATGAATATATAATTAATTCTAATGTAAAGCATACATATATTAATTAATTACAATATTAAAAATTAATTAAACTTGTAATTATTGAGATAGAGAAATGAGCATAAAATTTCAAATACTAATAAACAAATAAACATCAACGTAGAAAAATAATAAAAATTATCAAGGCCTGATATTACTTCCATTTGCTCTCGGTACATTCGCTTGCAAGCTAAGCTTGCATACAAAAATAATCACCAAGCATAAATAAAGTTGATTGATAAGGATGATCTTCGACGATCCATGTGTGTATCAGTGTATGTGTATTTGAATCTTTGTTTTTATTCCAACTTTTATAATGTTTAAAATTTAGAATTTGAAAAAAAATAATTAATGATATTAATTTCCACTAATTGATTAGCATAATTAAATAATTTAAAACTAAAAAATAGGGATTAAATAAATAAATAAGTAATATATAATAAATTTCGGCAGCCACAATTACACGATTTAAAATTGTCATTGACTATTCAAACTAAGTATTTAGTAAATTACATGCATGTTCAATTCAAGAGAAAGTATTAATTATATGGATATCGTAATATCTTGGTACCACGCCCAAGAGATGATGACAATATTTACATATTCATTTATTCCTTTTAGGAATAAAAATTTAGATGATAATCCATTTATTTGATTTTGATAAAAAATTACTACGGTAAAGAAAATCCAAATTTAATTGCAAATATTTTAAAATTATAACAACTTAAATTAAAATTAAAAAGAACTATAAAAATTAAATTCCCGAGTTGTTCTTTTTAATTCTTGGAAAATTTGGAGATACGTAAAGAATATGCAAATTTTTAAGATATTTTAAATCTAATTGCAAATATTTTAAAATTAAAATAACTTAAATCAATATAAAAAAGAACTATAAAAATTTAATTCAATTATAATTTATATCTAAAGAAGGAAAAACTTACCTATCAAAGTAAAATTTTTTTGCTAATATTTTTTTCCTGAACTGATCTTCTCAATTTCTGGAAAATTTACAATTGAAATCGTTCAGGAGACAACAAATTAAATCGTTAAAAATTTAATCCGATTGCAATTTAAATCTAAAGAATGAAAAACTAAACTATCAAAGTAATACTTTTTATACCAAAATATCAAAGGTATTATGATTTAGAAAAATATTTTATACCAAAATATTTCATAATTTAAATTTATAGACTTTTACAAAAGTCTTTAATACATTAGATAATTTGAAAAATATATTTTTTATTCTCTAATATCTTATTTTTATCATAAAAATATTTTACAAATTTAATTTAATTTAAATATTATATATATATATATATGACCAAAGTCTCTAACTCGTTAGAGACTTTGGCCAGGGGTAAAATAGATATTCGATCTACTCAATTTTGATTTTAGAAATTTCTCATCTTTAAATTCGGTTTTGAGAATTTTTCATTCCCAAAATTTGAATCTGAAAAATTGCTCATGATATAATATAGATAAAAATATATTTAATCATTTAAGTCACATGCAGTAGAACGTTGCAACATTTAAGTCTATACTGTAATAATATATTTAATCAGCATTTAAATATACACTATATAATTATATTATCAATGCAACATTTAAGTTCTAAATACACGCATTAAATACCAATGCATGCAATGCATGCGGATGATGCATTAAATAATAAATAGCAGACTTTTCATACAATTAATAAATAAAAATATACATTATATTATAAATATAATTATATTATCAATGCAGTATTTAAGTTCTAAATACACGCATTAAATACTAACACAAGCAAATGAGGCATTAAATAATAAATAGCAAAATTTTCATACAATTAATAAATAAAAAACTATTTAAAAATTTAGGAAAATCTAAAAATTGAGAGAATGCCTCGTCATCAAACTTTCCCGAGAAAAATGCCACATGGCATAAATGAATATTACTTTATATATGTATATATATATATATTATGCGATATTACTAATTGAATAAAAAAAATATTAAACAATGATTTAAATCGGCCGCCATAAATTAAAGCAATTAGCAATTAGCATTGGAAATTAATCAGTGCCGATTGCAATAAATTACACATATATACTTCTATTACTGATTGAATCAAAAAAAAGAAATTAAACAATAATTTAAATTGACAGTCGTAAATTAAATCAATTAGCATTTAATTACATTATTTTGCATGCATTGGAAATTAATTCGGACGGTTGTAAATTACAAAATAATAAAATATTCATAAAAATATAAAGTTTGTAGAGTTGCCACATCAACCAAACTTGGATGTCAAGTTTGGCGGTCAAATGCCACGTGACGTTAGCGAATCTCACTTTCATATATATATATATATATATATATAAATAAAGGTTTTAGCAAAGTAATTCTACTCATGAAGGGGTGCTCTTCTATTGCCTCCTTAAGGTCTCAAGTTCGAATTCATGCATGGTCAATAGTTTTTTCATTTATTTTTTTGTGTCAGATTTTATACTTTGGTCATTGAACCATCATTGTTATGTGATGGCTTAGTGACCGATTTGTGATCAACATGGAGAAAAGACTTCAGTGATGGATTAGTATCGAAAAAACTAAATCTATTTACTAAAAATTATAGGTCAAGTTGGTCACAAATTCTATGACGGATCTGTGACTAAATCGTTCTGTTTCGAATTCCTCGTCACAAATTTGTCATTATTTTCCAAAGAAGAAAATTCACTATGTGTCGTCACTAATCAGCCACAATTTGTGATGGAATTTAATCGTCATAATTTTTTCGTCACTAATGCCTATTTTTTTTGTAGTGAAGTCATATATTATTAAGCGGGTAGTATGACAGTTCGAGTGGAGACGAATGTGGGATTAGAATTTTGTATTTTTTTTAAAAATTTAATTTCTGATTTTTTCATATGAGTATTAAAAATTAATATTTTAGTTACTAATCGAGACATTATGTCAATAACTAACAATTTCATTAATAACGATTAAATTGTGAGATATAATTAATGTTAATTTGAAACTCAGAGTTAAAAATTGAATTATATTTTTAACTTTTTTCATCGTTTAGGTCAGATTTATTATTTTTTTCTTTTTTTTAATTGCTAAATTTTTATTATTTCACGGAGCTCCCGGCTCTTTTGGCCCAAATGCTAAACATGAAAACACTGAGGTAAGAGGTGCACGTGCCCCTTTGCTGGTTACAAAGGTGCTTCATCTTTTTTAGGTCCCACAGATTAGACTTTAAGGGTCCGTTTGGTTTGCAAACTGCTCATCACAGGACACCAGACAGGGACAAGGATAAGACATCAGATGTCCTGGAACAATAGCTATACTGTGTTTGTTTCGTCAAGAACAGGACACGTTTGTTTCGCTATAACAAAGTATTATATATGACAAATGACTAAAATACCCTTGTAAATTAGTCTTAAAATTAATTAATATGTAAAAAAATATTAATATATAGTATCAAATACTTTAATACAATAAGAAGTTTTAGTTTAACTAATAAGTGTTCAACTAATTTTCAATTAACCTAAAAGTATAACAATAGGATAATACCGAAAAATATAAAAATCATACCAAACGATTTCCAATCTAAAATCTGACACCACCATCGCGTTCAGCACGCGAAAATTTACAACTTTGGTATCCACCTCGACTCGATCCGACGATTCTACGATCAAAGGAATGGATAATTTTGACAATTGCAGCCCTTGTCCTCTGCCCGATTTCGGTGTACCGAGAAATTTCTCGGTACACCAAAATGGGTGGAAATCCTGTCCCGGACAAGGAGAAGTCCTTGTCCCGAAGCTTCTTTTGCAAACCAAACGGGGGACATGGGCGGATGTCCAGTCCAGTTCCTCATTTTTTAGTAAGCCAAACGGGCCCTAAGAGCCTCAACTGCTATGGAGCCCAATTTGAAGCCCAATTTGAATACTTGAAATATTTTTTAGAATATTAAAACATGATAAATTAGATTTTTTATTCAACATTACATATCAAAGATTCACTTTTTCACAATGTAAGTTCACCTCCAACAACTTTTAAGGTTCACTCTTCATAACAAAAGTCAAATGTTGACACATAAACTCTTGATAACTTTTTATTTTAAGATAAATCAAATTTTTTATTCGCTCTTTCGTAAAAGAGATTTATTCTTGGTGACATTAGATTCACTCGTAATAACGAAATATCCTTCTTGGTAAAGGTTTATATTAGGCTGATTCTAAATAGTACAAGTTCACATTTATTTTAGATTTAGTTTTAATAAAGATATATTTTATTTTCTGTAGGGTTAATTACAATATATATCTCAAATTTTAAATTTTTTCCCCAATTTTATTTTAAATTTTTATTTGTATCAAAAATATATTCAAACTTTAAATTCGTTACAATTAAATGCCGATGTGAATCAGATATTAGATTCACCGTTAACACGATGACATGGCATTGCTGGCGTGGTTCAGCAGCCCAGTCAGCACATCAAAATATATTAAAAAAAATTAAAATATTTAAAATATTTTAAAGTGATAGTGAGGTGGGTCCCTTCCAATTAGATACATGACCCGTGAAGCCTCCTTATTTATCCTAACCCGATCCGATACCCTAACACCCCGACGTCGCCCAGAATTGAAGCCAGTGTTTGTCGCCGCCATCATCGTCGTCCGTCGACTGTACCTGCTCGCGTCTACCGCCCAAATCATCATCTGGATACATAAAGGTTGGAGCTGCTGTATTTGCCCCCTAAATCTGCTGCATTTTCTCCAATAAAAAGATTTTTAGTGTTTTAGGGCAATTGATATCAGGTTATATTCTATCCATTTGTCCAATAAAACTTTAAATTAGGGAATTTAGTTGAAGTTACAGAATACAATACTCGCCCAATAGAGACTAAACTCACACCATGGAACACTTAATCAGTGCATTCATTTTCTCTATATTTTGGTCCTTCTCATATCTTTAAGGAGATGTTGTTTGATATATTTTTAATCAGACTTATGGTAAATATACTTGAAGTATAAAAGCTTATGGTTGGTTACACCTTTCATGGTTTCTCATTCGTTGCATGATTATGTAATGAACATGTACTTTGATATGATTATATTATATCAAGCAAACCACATAATAGGTAAATGAAGATAGATAACAAGGAGTTCACTTCAGCTATTGTTGCTATGAGGGTATTTACGAACAATTTACAAAATTTTTTTATCAAAATTTATATCATAATACATACTTAGAGAAAGTTGTAGCATATGAAAAAAAAGGGACAGCTTGGAAGGAACAAGGTTTTCTTTTTTTTTGAGATGAGTGCGAAAGGAGGCGATAAACAAGGCGGACAACAAAACGTTGAATTGGGGGGATCGCAAGGGGAGCGGATGCAACCCAAGAGGCCTTCGGATCCTGGCATCAAAGAGAAGAGCTCATTCGTGAAGGAGGGGGCTGAATCGAAGAGTGATTTCTCTAAGGGGGAGAAGAACTTGGGATTTGGGACATTACCAGGTAACAAGATTTGGGCAAAAGTAGATAAATCTAATGAAATTACTGCATCTGGTTCTAGATTTTCATCCTTGAGCAATCCTTTGTTTATAAAATCTCTCTCTGAATTGAATGACGAGGTGCCGAAAGGTGCCAAGCAACCAAATTCATGGGCTGATTTGTTCAGGGGTGTCAATGTTTTTGATAATCTGCCTGAGAATGAGGAGTTGATTGATAGGTTCAGATCTATACATGATTGTTCAGAGAATGAGGTCAGTATTGATGATGAACTCATAAGCATGTCAAGAACTGAATGGGGTAATAGTGCCTATGGGAAGTTCTATGGAAGGACTCCCTCGATGAATCTGGTCCAAAATGTTATGCTAAAGTTATGGAAGTTGAAGAACAATGTGCAGATAGTGGATTTAGCTGCAAGTTTTTTTTGTTTCAAATTTGCTTGCAAAGAGGATTTGGAGAAGGTATTATCGGGGGGCCTTGGTTCTTGAGAGGGCAGGCTCTGCTGCTAAAACATTGGAGGCCAAACTTTCAGCCAATGCTGGAAAGAATAGATACCATCCCAGTGTGGGTTCAACTGCCGGGGTTACCACTTGAATATATGCACAGGGAGATTTTAAAGAAAATTGCTAGTTCATTGGGTCAGCTGGTTAGAATTGATGAGGTTACAATGAATGGGCAAAGAGCAAAGTTTGCAAGAGTGTGCATCATGTGGAATCTTAGAGGGACAATACCAAATGAAATATGGATCAATGGAGCTGGAAGGAGGTTTTGGCAACCTATAGCTATGGAGAACATCCCAAGGCAATGTTTTGAGTGTGGCAAGATTGGACATCTTAGTGAGCAGTGTGCAATGAAAGAGAAGGATAAAGAAATTAAAAGCGACAAGGAGGGGGTTGTGCCACAAGATAGTAATCCTTTTCAGATGGTTAATCAAGGTGGTAATAAAGGGGTTCATGGACCTTGGCACATAGTAAATAGAAAAAAGAAGATAGTGGGAAGGAGGAATGGAGCTATAGACACTGAAATCAAAAACAAATTTGAAAAGCTCAGTATGGATACATAGGAAAATATGGAAATTGAAGAAGAAAAAATTATTGTTGAGAATTCTCACAGTAAAGAAGTGAAGCACATGAAGGACATGAAAATGCTAGAGGTGAGTGAAAATATTTTTAAAAGAAGAGAGGGAAAGGAGGAGGTGAATTCCACCAAGGCGAATGAAAAGGGATTCAGTTTTAAGGCAGTGGCTGATGAGCCAGTCCAAGTGCCTGTTAATCTGGATAAAAAGGCTGAGGAGTTGCACAGAAGGTTGACTGAGTCATTTGCAATTATTGTGCTGATCAGGATGCAGATATGACAAGAGACTCTTCTAGTAAGGGGTCCAAAATTAGGAAACATGTGTGTCAAGCAATTCATGTAGAATGGTTTCCTTTCAACATTAAGCACAGCAAGGTGAAAAGGAAAAAACTTTCAATAGGTATTGAAGGTGATCAAGGAAGTGTGGGGGTAGAGGATCTCATAAATGAAGTTTCCTAATGAAAGTACTCAGTTGGAACATAAGGGGAGGTTTGAAAACTGAGGGAAGTGACTACTTAAGTATGTTAGTTAAGGAACAGAAGCCTGAGATAATAGTCATGGTTGAGACTCATGTTGATGAGGAAGGATCTAAACTATGTATTAGGAGGTTTGGCAAAGAGTGGGATGGTTGTTTTGTTGCAGGTAATGGCAGAGCTGGTGGATTAATAATTGTTTGGAAAGTGGAGCAGTTTATAGTGAAACCTATTTACTATTGTAGTCAGATTATCCATGCAATGATGTATGAGAAGAGTGGAAGTCCTTGGTTACTAACAGGGATTTATGCAAGCAATAAGGGGAAAGAGAGGAAAACACTTTGGGATTTGTTAAAGAATGCGGAAGTTAATCCTGATAATTTACCTTGGTTGATGGTAGTAGATTTTAATTGTGTGGATAGACTTGAAGATAAAAGAGGGAAACCTTTTGTTTATGGTAACTCAATTCTGTCCTCCAAAGAATTTTGTATGAATGCTGGGCAAATTGACCTCAATTTTAAAGGAATAAGATACACCTGGTGCAATAATAGAAGAGGTGATAAAAGGGTGATGGCAAGGTTAGATAAGGCTCTGGCTAATGGCGAATGGGTGTCTTTGAACAACAAAACTCAAGTGCAGCATTTAAGAAGAATGGCATCAGACCATTGCCCAATATTGATTGATACTAGGAGGAATAAATTTAATGGGAAGAGGAAGAGGAATTTTGTTTTTGAGTTATGCTGGCTTGAGTATGAAGAGGTATGTAGGAAGGTGAGGGAGATGCTGAAAGAGGATATGAATGAAGGATGTCAGATTGAAGGATTTGGTAAAACACTTGCAAGAATGAGAAAGAAATTAACTGAGGTCAGTAAGAACCATATAGGATCCTTGGAGAACAATCTGAAGGTAACATTGGATGAAATGGAGTTGCTGGAAGTTAAAGATGCTAAGGGAGTGGCAGATGGGAATGAATTGGACAAGTTACAAATATTGACTAAGAAAGCAATAGCACTTAATAAGCAAATTCAAGTGAAGTGGTGGACAAAGGCCAGGACTAAATGGATTCAATTTAATGACAGAAATACAAAATATTTCCACAACCTAACAAAGGTGAAAAGAAGGATGAATTCAATTGTGGAAATTCAGATTGAGGGGAGAATAGTCAGAGAGGAAAAAGAGATAGTGGATGAATTTGCAAAATGATACTGCAACCTTTGGGAAAGGGAATCAGCAAGGGTTATCAACTGGGATCAATTCAGTAAACTAAGTTGGAAAAGAATTCCGAGGACTTGCCACAACAGTCTAATTGATGTATTCTCAGAAAAAGAAATCTTTGATGCCATTAACAGTTTGGGAAGAGGAAAGACACCTGACCTAGATGGATACATCCTGGAGTTTTATATTAGTTTTTGGGAGGAGATTAAAGTTCCATTGAGTGCTACAATGAGTGAATTCCATAGCCAAATGAATATACCTGAGTCATGGGGCCAGACAAATCTTATTTTTATCCCAAAAAAGGAGCAACCAGTAGTGATAAAGAACTTTAGGCTCATTGCTCTTTGCAATGTGGCCTATAAGATCCTAGCCAAGGTTTTGGTAAATAGGCTGAAACCTTACATAAAGAATATTATTTCATGAGAGTAGGGTGCATTTGTGGAAAAAAGGAGGTTGCAGGACAATGTAATTGTTATTTCAGAAATAGCAAATATTATAAGGAAGTCTAAGAGGAAGCATCCCTATTTCATGGTGAAACTGGACTTGGAGAAGGCATATGATAGAGTATCTTGGAAGGCACTGGAAAATATTTGGAAAATGATGAATGTGCCTTGGAAGGTAAGAGAATGGTTGCTTGTTTGTTTGAAGTCAGCTTGTTTTAGGTGTGTAGCAAATGGTGTGTACTCTAATTGGTTTAATAGCTGCAAGGGTGTGAGACAAGGGGACCCATTATCCCCTTATATGTTCATAATGATGCAAGAGCTATTAACTTTGCTAATTAAAAAATAGGTTGAAGAAGCAAGAATTAAGCCTTTTAAGCATAAGGATATTAGAGTCAGTCATCTATTTTTTGCTGATGATATTCTTCTAACTATCAAGTGCTGCAGCAAATCAGTAAAGAGGATGGAGGAAGTGCTGGAGTTGTATTGTAGTGTGACAAACCAAAAAGTGAATATGGAGAAATCAGAAGTATTCTTTCCGGAAGATTGTGCAGGAAAAATTAAGGAGGATATGTGTGAGATCCTAGGTGTTAGAGAAGGGTTGTTCCCTTTCAAGTATCTTGGAACATTCATAGATAAAGGAAAACTTCCTTTAAACTATCAAATGGTGATTGTTGAAAAAGCTGAGGAGAAGTTGGAGAGCTGGGCTAGTAACTGCATATCACAGGCAGGAAAAGTTGTGTTGTTAAATGCAGTAATTAACTCCATGTCAATTCATACCTTATCAACAACATGGATTAGTGATAGAGTAGTGGAGGAACACATGAAGAAAGGAAGAAAATTCCTTTGGAAGACAAAAGAAGAAAGTCATGGTTTTCATCTTGTGAAATGAGACAAGGTAACTTTGAATAAAGCTTGTGGAGGATTAGGAGTGAGAGATCTGAGAATAACAAAGTTTTCAGTTCATGCAAAGAGGATTTTGTCTTTTCTTAACAAGAAAAGTTGCTTGTGGGTAGACTTATTGCAGAAGAGATATGGAGATGTACACCCATGGTATTACAGTCTAAAAGGAAAATGGTCATGGTCTTTTAGAAGCCTGTTCGAAGCTATGCTGAAACTAAGGGAGGGTTTAAAAATCAAAATTGGAAATGGAAAAGAAACTAACATCTTAAGTGACCATTGGATAGATTGTTTGCCATTGGATAGATGGCCAACATATGTTAACATGAGCATCAATCTTGAAGGAAGGACAGTGGATACTCTCATGAGAAATGGGGAGTGGAACTGGGTACTATTAAAAACCTTATTTGGGGATGAGTTGTAAAGAGAATTGTGCAAATCTACATTGCTAAGAAGGAGACAAGTGACAAGTGGGTTTGGGGTTTAAATGAAAAAGGAAAACTCAGTAGCAAGATAGCTTACAATTTTTTGAAAAGCAAAGTATCAGAACCGAAAGATGAAAGTTTCAAATGGAGCAGGGTTTGGGAGATGAATGCTTTGCCCAGAGTTAAAGTTTTTGTATGGAAGTTACTGCAGGTAAGACTCCCTACACCTGAAGTGTTGTCAAAAGTTAGTAAAATACAGTGTCATTCATGTTATGTCTGCAATGAGGAAATTGACAATGTTAAGCATATCTTCTATGAGTGCAAAACTGATGTAGAGTTCTGGAAGGGATTGGAGAAGGCTAGTAAATCCAAGTTTGAGTAATGGATAACTTGGAAGGAGGGGAAATGGTTGGAGGAAGGAGCTCAGATGGGGAAGGAGGAGAGGAATAAACTAATTGGATTGATAGCAATAGGTCATTGGCTCTTGTGGAAGAATAGAAATGAGAATTGTTTTAGAAACAAGAACCATGGAATCAATACAATGATCTATAGAGCAATGGCAGATTGTAGAGATATTAATGAGAACATGATGAAAAGTTGTTTGGAGAAGAGTATGAAAGCTAATGTTGTAAGGATGACTGGTTTAAACAATGAACAGAATTGCTCTGCGAGTCAAGAGAGGTGTGGATTTAGGATGTTATGTGATGCTTCTTGGAAGAAAGAATCAAAAGAATCTGGCCTTGGGTTTGTGGTTACAGATGAGAAAGGTAAGAAGTTGTATGAGGCTTATTGCCATAAAATGATTGAGAATCCTATGATGGCGGAAGCATGGGCATGGGCAGTGTGGTATGGATTGAGTAAAATCAATGAACTGCACATAAAACACTTGAAGGTGTTCTCGGATTGCTCAAATGTTATCAAGATGCTGAATAAGGAAAGGAAAATTCCTTGGTACATGAAGAGTTTAATGGTAGATATAGAAGAACTTGCAAAAGAAGTAGATGTTCAGTGGTGGTGTCATGTTAGCAGAGAAGTGAATTGGGAAGCTCATAATTTGGCAAGTGTTGCAGTTAGAGATAGGAAAGAATGGGTGGGAAACTATTTTGATTCTAGTATATCTGTAAATAATTGTATCCCAGTAATACAAACTGGAGTGAGGTTAAATGTAAATGAAGAGCGAGGCTTAAGTGAACTTGATGTGTATGTAGGAGAGACTGTTAAAGACAATGCTGAGAATAGTTGTAATAGATTTTTATCAGCTTCTACTGAGATAAATAAAATGGATTTCCTAGGGGACACTGGGGATGCTCACGGGAACAGGGAGGGAAGTGTGGTTCTGCGCACTTCCTCACCTCAGGTGTGAGTAAAACCATGTCTTTTTACTAGGATTTTGTGTAAAAAAAAATTCATATTTAGAGAAAGAGTGAGGATTTGGAATATGACATGGTGGCAATCTCTTATATATTTATTTGTTCACTGTTAATTATTTTTTCATAGTTGTTAATGACATTTTTTTCATATTTGTTAACTGTAGATTAATGGCATCAAGTTCAAAAGAAACGCAAATTGATGAAGTATCTATAACTTCATCGGTGTCTTCCCCTTTATGTCTACATAATGTTCAAGCTTGCTTGCTGACTTCAAATACGAAGAAAAATCCCGGGAGGAGATTTTGGAGATGCATGCATTGGAAGCCCCAACTATTGAAAAAAAAAATCCCAGAAGGAAGTTGATTGCGAGTTTTTCCTTTGGCATGACCCTCACTATTCTGGTTTGGTGAAAGAAAATCTATAACATCACGTCAAGCTACTTCAGCAGAAGAACGATCTGGTTTTGTGTGTTTGGATTGTTGTATCCATGGCTGTTTGGTTCACTATGGTTGATGGTGTATGAGTGTTGTTGTACTTTATATTAGTAATGATTATAGTGAAACAGTATATGTAATTGTTCAGTTGTAATTGTTTGAAGTATATATATCAGTATCAGTTGTAATTGTTCAATATATATATTAGTAATGTTCAGTAGTAATGCGTGTTCTGTAGTAATGTTCGATTGTAATTGTTCAGTTAATGTATTAACTGATACTAATTCAAATCAGCACCAGTATTAATTCATAAACTGATTCAAATCAGTATTTACTAATACTGATTCAAATCAGTATTTATAAACTGATTCAATTCAGTAAGTAATACTAATTCAAATCATTATTTATAAACTGAGAATATTTACAGATTCATAAACTGATTCAAATCATAGTGATACTGATTATTTACATAGTATTTATGAAACTGAACTGGTATGAAACTGAACTAAACTGATACTGATATAAACATACATTCACTGAACTGATACTGCTATAAAATTGATTCAAATCAATATTTATAAACTGATTCAAATCAGTATCTGATACTAATTCAAATCAGTATTCATAAACTGCTATAAAACTGAACTGAACTGATACTGCTATGAACATACATTCACTAAACAGATACATTGAACATACATTCATTGAACATACATAAACTGAGAACTGCTATGAAACTTTACAGATACCATTACATTCACTGAACAAATATTCAAAATATTCACTGAACAAACCATTACATTCAGTTTGAGATGTGTATCAAAATAGATATCAAAACAAAATATCACAGAATATTTACAAAATGTGTATCACAGTATCAAAATCAGTTTATCATTTTGATCACTGTATAAAAATCAATCTATCGATCTAATCAGATGACAGTATCAAAGCAAAATACAAAATATTTTGTATTAGAATCAAACATCATCTAGATTGATGAGGTAGGGCCTGGCTTGCTTGAATATTTGGTGATGTTTGAGATCCTTGTACTGCATGCGGGTCGAATATATTAGCTTCCTTCAATCACAGATAATGTTTGAGATCCTTATACTTGCACCCTCCTATCACGTTCTCTAATCATAGATGCACTCCATTCTCCCTGAGAGGAGCATATTGATAAAGTTTGAGATCCAGGCATCTAAGCATTGAAATCAAAATTAGAAATATGATTAATAACGCAAACTGAAATATAACTTACCTGAAATATGTAGTCCCAGTCTCTTCACCAACAAAACCCCCAAATCCTTGGGAGGCTAGTGATCTCTCTCTATGCAAGCTCTGCTAAACAAATTAATCAATCTCTACAAATTAGTGAATAACAAGAACAATATAGTGAATTACAATAATTGTGCTTACCACTCTACTAGATGTTGCCCCACCTCCTCTACCTGATGTAGCTCTACTAGATGAAGCTCTACCTCCTCTACTAGAAGGCATTGGTTGACCTTATCAAAACAAATTTGTTAGTATGTAAAAATATAATACATCAACAGTTGTGCTACAAATACCTCTATATGTGATGAAGATGATTGTCCCCTAAGTGGACAACTTCTTCTATTATGACCATCTTGAAAACATAGATGACAAGTGATAATTGTGCCTCCTCTTGATAGTCTTGTTGTAGAGTCATCTTCATGCATATCTTTTCTCCTTTTCTTCCCAACACTTTCTTCACAAGAGATGGCAAAACAGGAGGCCCTTCAACTTCAACTTCAGGTCATGTATCTTTCCCGGTCAATGGTTGCAATAATAACTCATATGTCGTCAAGTATGTGTCTTTCTTGTAATAATCGTGGACATAATATTCTGGTCCTTCTTTTAGCTAAAAGATGCATGAGATTGCATGCTTGCATGGAATGGCATTTATATCCCAATATCTACATGAACATGTACGGTTGACCAGGTTAACAACATTTGATTTATCAAACGATTGTACCTCAAATATCATATTTCCCGCAGGTGTTATATGGCAATCCCTTGTTTTTTTCAAGTTTTTTCCTTATGGCTGGGCATATAGTATCATTACTTTTCAACATTAATTCCCTTTTAGATTGCATCCTAGCGATCAACATATGTCAAATGTCTTCAAGCATATCAATGATTGGCTTTGATCTTGCCTTCAAAATATAGCCATTGAATGTCTCATTGATATTGTTGCTCACCACATCAGATTTGCAACTAGAACTGATCATACATGCTTGACAGAATTTGGTAACTCCAACTGAAATAAAATCTTCATGGGAACGTGGTGAAGTAGCTTGAAGCTCATTCATGACTCGCTTGAAATCAGACTCAACAGTGCATCTAATAGCTCGTACATTGATTAACATGAGAAAGTAAACTTACATTTTGTTGGTCACTAATGAGTGTCAAACCATATCCTCGATCAATGGATAGGTCATCAAACAAAATCCCCAAGAACCAACTACATGAATCGTAGTTTTCTCCTTCAACTACGGTCCACACAAGTGGGAACATTTGATTGTTCCCGTCTCTACCAACAGCCGCAAGTAATTGTCCGCCAAGAAAGGTCTTTAGAAAACAACCATCAAACCCAATAATTGGTCTGCAACCCAACATAAACCCCTTTTTAAGGGCATCAAACCCAATGTACAACTGTTGAAAGACTGGAGGTGCACCTGTAAATGCTCGGTTACATACAATACTGAATATGCTCATCGGGTTCACATATCAAAGTTGTGCTATATAAGGACCAAGCATGGCGTAGTGATCTTGAACTGAGCCCTGAAGACTTCGTAAAGCCTCCCACTTTGCTCTATATGCTTTCATCTGAGAGATATTAACATAAAACTTGGTAAGCAAATCATTTTCCATTCACTACTAAAATTGTCGTCATCACTGACGGCTGAATCCGTAGATGAACCGTCGGTGATAACTATCACGAACGGAAAAGGGCGTGGCAAAACGCCGTCACTAATGTGCGCGTCTCAGATAAGTTGTGACGGTCGAGCTACGCCATCACATGACAACCGTGTGCGCTGTCGCTGATTTAAAAACATCAGTGATGTCTCTAGGCGTCTGTCACTGATACCAACACATCAACCACGGCTCAGTCCCGTCGGTGATACTATTAGTAACCGTGATATTTGATGCTGCCCAGGCCATTAGTCATTTACGATAAGCTTTCAGCCATGGCTTAGTGACGATGAACCGTGGATAAGCCGTGGCTAAAGGTGTATCCTGTAACTGAAAAAACTAAATTTTCTATAAATTCATGTATATAATGATATATAGACTACAATATATTTTCAATCATATATTACAATCAGAAAACATCATACACATGCATTTGAAACCAAATATACAAGTTTTACATAAATATCATCAATCTAAGCCTCAAATCGGAGGCAAACAATTATCAAAATATTATATATATACAACCAAGTATCAAAATATAAACAAAATACAATAAATTAAAATCTCACGACTGCGGTGGAGGCAGTGGAGGCGGTGGAGTCGACAACGACTGGGTCGGGAGCGTCGACTAGGTTGAGGAGGAGGACGGCTGCGACATCATCGGTAGAAGGCCAGAGTGAGACACAATCTGAGTGAGGAGTGTCTGCATATTCTGGAACGTCTGTCTCAACTCGTCATTCGTCCGTCTCTGCTCCTCCATCGCCAGTCTCTGCTGCTCCATCGTCTGTCTCTGCTCGGTGAGCTCCAACTCCATGGCCGCTATCCGGCTCTGGTCCTGCGCTCGGGATGTCGAGGGCCGCTCACCCGCAGTCGGAGGGGTCGGTGCCCTAAGTGGCCCGAGCACGGCGCGTGCATGGCCACTGTTTGCAAAGCCATAAACACGACTGTGCTCCTAGCCACCTGTAGCCTCCACCCAAGCTCCTGCATCGAACTCCTCCGGTGTGCCTCCACGCTCGATCATAGTCCTCGTGTAAGTTTCCTACACATGTTTACATTTTAAATATACATAAACTATAAATAAAAATTGTGTAAATCAAATAGACATATATAAATATTTACCATTATATATGAGGCTATGCTATCAACGTAGTCCCCCGCTCCTCGTCGACGACGGTGGGTGCGCTCAAACATCTCCATCATCGACGGGCGTTGGACGGTGTCGTCCTCCACCACTCACGTCTTACATTAGAAAACAAATACACTAATATCATTATACACAATATATAATTTAATTAAAAATAATTAAATTATACATACCACACGATGCTCATGAACCGCAAAAGAGATGGAGCCACCAATGTGGCATGCGCCCGTGCCGTTTGTTGGCTTAAGGGTCTTTATTAAGTCTCGATCTTTATTTTGATGATAACAAACATGTATTTAATCCAAGTGTGTAGTTTTGAGTTCAGGTTGAGGTTGCGATACGCATGCCTAATCCTTTCAAACAAGATGACGGAAAAGATCGTCAAAAGAACGAAAGAAGAAATCATTGAAGAAAGGCTCCGGATTAAGTCAAAAAGATTTAATGCAATATGTCCCTAGAATAGTTTATCCCAAGCCTAAAATGTAAGGTTATCCAAGATGATACTTGGTAACCAAACCCTTAGAATTGACATGTAAAAATACAAGGAATTAATCATCCTCAGTCTGGGATCGGTCGACCGATCGGTCGATTGATCAAGGCAATAAAATGGCGATGCAGCCCATTCGGTCGACCGAAGATCGCTAGAAATTGGTAGAAGCCATTCGGTCGACCGAATTATGTGGCGAAGGGGAAATAGCTGGGCTAGGTCGGTCGATCGGTTGGTCGACCTACAGAGGCAAAAAGGTTGCGGTCGACCAATCGCTCGATCGACCTAAAGATGGCCTCTATCGCGATTCGCTGTAGTCATTCGGTCGATCGACAGGTCGACCGACGGGTCGACCGACGGGTCGACCGAATGTCGGAAGAAATGTTGGCGATCGACCGGTCGGTCGACCGACCTCTCTCAGCTGCATGCGGTCGGACCTGGCGATCGATCCGTCGGTCGATCGACTGATCGACCGACCTTGCGACCGAACGACTTCAACGGTCGATTTTTTATCCGTTGAACGACCGTTCGGCTGAGGGGTTATAAATACCCCTCACCAAACTTCATTAAACACTTTTGCAAAACTTAATTGAGCATTAAAAGTGAGTCTTAAAGCTTTCATACGAGCTACAACTGTGCGCGCCTCTCTGCTCCCAGTTTCGACTTCATTAGGCGCTAATTTCTTCTCTTCAACCTTGCTGCGTTCATTGAAGTCTTCTTCCAGTTGCAAGTTGAAGACGAGAAGACGGTGGAAAGAAGCTTGGGTCAAATTTCTTCTTCATTAGCTCTTTCCCAAAGCTTGTAATTTATTGAATCTTGTTTTCTTGTTAAGATAGCTTGCTAGGTGTGCTAGGAAACACTTAGGGTAAACTTTGTAGAAGTGTGTTTTGCCTATGTGAATAGGATTGAGGTGTTCTCCAAGTAAGGGAGAAGGGTGTCCTCAAGTGTATTCAAAGGGAAACATACATTCTATAAAGTAGTGTTTAGAAATCCTTGGTAAGTAGCCAAGGTAGTGGAGTAGGCGGTTGTCCGAGCCACTATAAATTGATTTGTTTGCATTGCTCTTTACTTGCTTTCATTATTGTGATTGAATTGTGATCATATCATTCATTAAAGAACAATTCCATTAAGCTAAGACACAATTAAGTTAAAAAAAATTGAAAAGGGGGATTAACACTATTCAACCCCCCTTCTAGTGTCAAGGTCCATCCAACAATTGGTATCAGAGCTAGGTAGTAGGCTAAGATTTAACCATCTTCCCTACAAGTCATCATGTCTAGTGAAATTCAACTAGCTCAAGGGCCCTCTACTAACACTCCACCACTATTCGATGAGAACAACTATGCCTATTGGAAGATTCGCATGAATGACTTCCTTCAATCCTTAGGCATGGATGTATAGAGGATGATCCTAGTAGAGTATAAACAACCCGATATGGATATGGATAAATGGGACCAATAGGAAGTTAGGCTATTTAATGCAAATGCCAAGGCCGTCAATGCTCTATATTGTGGTCTATCAATTAATGAATTCAATATGATCTCTACATGCAAGTTCGCATACCAAGTATGGAAGGTCCTAGAGACCACCCATGAAGGGACTTCGCAAGTAAAAGAATCCAAAATCAATTTACTCATGCATGACTATAAAATGTTTAAAATGCTTTCACATGAGTCTATTGATGCCATGCATGCTAGGTTTCAAAATATTACGAATGACTTAGCTAACCTTGGCAGGGAGATAAGGGAAGAGGAGAAGGTAAGGAAGCTCATTCGTTCCCTTCCAAAATCTTGGGAATCCAAGGTGACGGCCATCATGGAAGCCAATGACTTGAGCCAATTGAAGATCACCGAGCTCATTGGGTCTCTCATGACACATGAGACCCACATGAAGCAATATCAAGAAGAAGAGGCTCCAAAAGGCAAGACTATTGCCTTGAAAGCATCCCATCGAGCCAAAGAGACATCGTCATCCGAGGAAGAGACGGATGACCTTGAAGAGATGGCGATGCTTGCAAGAAGGTTCATGAGCTTCATGAAGGGAGGCATGAGAAAAGGAAGAAGTGGCTACACGTGCTACAATTGCAACAAGTTGGGGCACCTAAGGAAAGATTGCCCGCTTCTAAAGATGGCCACTACCTCCAATCCTCACAAGAGAGAAAAGTAAAAAAAGAAGAAGAAGACAATGATGGCTACATGGGACGAAAGCGAGGCCTCATCAAGTGAAGAAGAGGCAACGAGTGAAAAAGCCAACCTTTGCTTGATGGCAAAGGAAGATGATGTAAGATTTAATTTTGGTGAAAATACATTTACCCAAGAAGAATTACAAATTGAATTTGAGCAAATGCATGATGAGTTTATTGCAATCATGAGAAAATTTAAGGACCTCAAAAAAGACAATAGGTCCTTGGAAATTGAAAATGATAGATTAATACTTTCCTGCAATGATCTTAGGAAAGAGGTAGAAAACCTTAAGGAAGAAAAGTGCACCCTATAAAAGGCTAACAAGGACCTAGAAATTATAATAAAAAATTAGAAAAAGAGAACAAGTACTTATGTGATACAGTAGAGCATTTAAATGATAGTATGCTAACATTAAAGAAAGAACTTTGTATGCTCAATGAAAAAATGACAACTATTCAAAATGTCATGCCAAAAGTTGTCAATGAAAAGAAATCATCACACTCCCATGCTCTCTCACACACACAAAGAAAATTTCATGGTAATTGTTTTTCTTGTGGTATTTTTGGCCATATGGCCAAAGATTATGCATTAAGGAGGAACCCACATGCAACATTCACATGGGTTCTAAAAGTGACTAACACTCAAGGACCCAAAGAAATTTGGGTACCTAAGAAAGTGTCTTCTCCTTTTGTAGGTGGAGAAGCATCCTCAACCAAGTAGGGGTACTTGGATCTTGGATAGCGGTTGCTCGAAGCACATGACGTGAGATATCAACTTGTTCGCAATCCTATCAAATAAAGATGGTGGAAATGTCACATTTGGAGACAATGCCAAAGGTAAGATTGTTGGCATTGGTGACATAGGTATACTCCCTTACCCATGTATCAAAAATGTTTTATTAGTTGATGGTTTAAAGCATAATTTGATTAGCATATCTCAACTATGTGATAATGGGTACATAATTATGATTGAAGCATCTAAATGCATTATTAGAAGTACACCTTCAAACGATATCATGTTCATAGGAAATAAGCAAGATAATGTATACACCCTAGAATTAAATGTCTTGCCCAATCCTCATGTTAGATGATTAGTAGCCATGGAAAATGATTCTTGGTTGTGGCATAGAAGGCTAGGACATGCTAGCATAAGTCTCATCCAAGAGATATCTAGAAAAGACTTAGTAAAAGGCCTACCTAAGATAAAGTTTGAAAAAGATAAAGTCTTTGTGATGCATGTCAACTAGGTAAGCAAGTGAAGTCTTCATTCCATAGTATTAATCAAGTTAGTACATCTAGAATTCTAGAGCTTGTACACATGGATCTCTTTGGTCTATGTGATGTAGCTAGTCTAGGTGGAAAGCTTTATTGCTATATTTTGGTTGATGATTTTTTGAGATTTACATGGGTTTTCTTTTTGGCAAAGAAAAATGAAACATTTGAGTTTTTCCAAAAATTTGCAAAAATGATTTCAAATGAAAAAGGAGTTTCTATTTTGAAAATTAGGAGTGATAATGGAGGGGAGTTTAAAAATAAAAAAATTTCTGAATTTTGTGATGATTTAGGTATTCAACATATCTTTTCTTCCCCTAGGTCCCCTCAACAAAATGGGGTGGTTGAGAGGAAGAATAGAACCCTACAAGAAATGGCTAGGACCATGTTGTGCGAAAATAATTTGCCTAAATATTTTTGGGCTGAAGCCATAAATACTTGTTATGTTCTTAATCGTGTTTTATTAAGACCAAAAATCAAGAAAATACCATTTGAGCTTTGGAATGGTAAAATCCCAAATGTGGGATATTTTCATGTTTTTGGATGTAAATGCTTTATTTTAAATACTAAGGAGAATTTAGGAAAATTTGATTCTAAATTCGATGAAGGAATTTTCCTAGGTTACTCCACTAGTTCTAATGCTTATAGAGTTTATAATCGTAGAACTATGATAGTTGAAGAATCTATGCATGTGACTTTTAATGAAACTAATGATTCTTCAAGAAATATCAAGATTGTGAATGTGGGTGAGGAGCTTGAGGATCTCACACTTCATGATAAGAAAGTAGAGGATGAAGATAATGAGGAGACCCAACATGAAGAACCTCCATCCTCAAGTTGAAGGTGAAGAAGAAGAAGAAGCTCTACCATCTCTCCCCAAGGGATACCGATTGGTAAGAGATCATCCAATGGACCAAGTAATTGGAGAGCCTTCAATGGGAGTGGTAACATGATCAAACCATAATTGGAACCAAGTGGGTATTTAGGAATAAACTAGATGAAGAAGGACTAGTCATTAGAAACAAAGCTAAGATAGTGGCACAAGGGTACAACCAACAAGAAGGAATAGACTATAATGAAACATATGCTCCCGTAGCTAGATTAGAAGCAATTAGGATGCTTTTAGCATTTGCTAGCTTTAAGGGCTTTAAACTCTTTCAAATGGATGTGAAAAGTGCCTTTTTAAATAGTTTTATAAATGAAGAAGTTTACGTTGAACAACCTCCCGGTTTTGAAAGCTTTGAGTTTTCAAACTTAAAAAGGCTTTATATGGTTTAAAACAAGCCCCTAGGGCTTGGTATGAAAGACTTTCTATTTTCCTAATTGAACAAGGTTTTGACATAGGAAAAACGGATGTCTCACTTTTCATTAAGCACCATGAAAATGACATATTATTAGTTCAAATATATGTTGATTATATAATTTTTGGTGCCACTAATGAAATGCTTTGTGAGTGATTTGTTAAGTGCATGCAGGATGAATTTGAGATGAGTATGATGGGAGAACTCTCCTTCATGCTTGGTCTCCAAATCAAGCAAACCACCAAAGGGATCTTCATCAATCAAGCTAAGTACACAAAGGAGCTCATCAAAAGATTTGGAATGAATGAAGCCAAGATAGCTTCTACACCTATGAGCTCATCCATGAAGATTGACAAAGATGAAGAGGGGATTAAAGTGGACGAAAAACAATATCGAGGTATGATCGGTAGTCTCCTTTATTCAACCACAAGTAGACCCGATATCATGTTTAGCGTATGTTTATGTACTAGGTTTCAATCGCGTCCTAAGATGTCTCATTTAAGCGCGGTAAAACGTATATTGAGATATCTAAAGGGTACAGTTGACTTAGGATTATGGTATCCATGTCATGTATCATTTGATTTAATCAATTTTTCAGACGCTAATTTTGCCGGATGTAAGGTAGATAGGAAAAGCACTAGTGAGTGTTGTCAATTCTTAGGAGAGAGTCTTGTTTCTTGGTTCTCAAAGAAACAAAATTTGGTTGCACTTTCAACTACCGAAGGAGAATACATCGCCGCGGCTAGTTGTTGTGCGCAAGTCCTTTGGATGAAACAAACCCTTTTAGACTATGGACTTAGGTATTCTTGCATATCTATACATTGTGATAACACTAGTGCAATTAATTTAACCAAAAATCCTATCTTACATTCTAGAACTAAGCATATTGATTTGAGACATCATTTTCTTAGGGATAATGTAGCTAAGGGAAACATATCGGTAGAATTTGTATCCACCGATAAATAACTTGCCGATATATTTACAAAACCATTAGTTGAAGAGAGTTTCACAACCTTAAGGATGCAACTAGGAATTTGTGCTTTACCTTGTGATTAAAGAAGATTTTACAAGATTTCAAAACTTGCATTCTATGAAAGTGTCATCACACTAATGTATTGCTTTGTAGTGGGGCTTTGCGACCTATTGGTGTTTGCCTTCTATATGCTTACATTAATGGGAAGGACTATAGTGATAGATGATACTTGGTTCTTGTGGCTTTCTTCGTTTTCTAGTTTTATGATGAAATTTCATTAATTGTACCTTAATTCTTACCCTTTTTTATTGATGTCAAAAGGGAGAGAAAAAGTAAGGTCACACTTGGTTTTCAAGATGCATATAGGTAGTGTGAGTTTTATAGTTAAGGGCAAGAGATATAGTTAGGGAGAGTTAAAAATGACATGCACCATGGTAGGGGGATGACATGCACCATGGTAGGGGGAGCATAGGTCTAGTTATAGAAAATTTGAACATGCACATTGATAGGGGGAGCAAAGGTTAAGTTATAAGAAGTTGGATGTATAGGCTAAGTTAGAAAGTTGAATGCATAGGCTAAAGTATTTATCTTGCATACCCTAACTCTTGAATGCCTTAACTCAAACTCACAAATGCTGTTAATTTTCTTAAAATCTAATGTTATGTTTGTCATCATCAAAAAGGGGGAGATTATTGGCTTAAGGGTCTTTCTTAAGCCTAGATCTTTATTTTGATGATAACAAACATGTATTTAATCCAAGTGTGTAGTTTTGACTTCAGGTTGAGGTTGCGATACGCATGCCTAATCCGTTCAAACGAGACGATGGAAAAGATCGTCAAAAGAACGGAAGAAGAAATCATTGAAGAAAGGCTCCGGATTAAGTCAAGAAGATTTAATGCAATATGTCCCTAGAATAGTTTATCCCAAGCCTAAAATGTAAGGTTATCCAAGTTGATACTTGGTAACCAAACCCTTAGAATTGGCATATAAAAATACAATGAATTAATCATCCTCAGCCTGGGATCGGTCGACCGGTCGATCGACCGATCAAGGCAATAAAATGGTGATGCAGCCCATTCGGTCGACTGACTGGTCGATCGGAGATCGCTGGAAATTGGTAGAAGCCATTTGGTCGACCAGTCGGTCGACCAAATGTGGCGAAGGGGAAATAGCTGGGCTGCGTCGGTCGACCGACAGAGGGGAAAATTTGGCAGAAAGGTAGCGGTCGACCAATCGATCGACCGACCTAAAGATGGCCTCTATCGCGATTCGCTGCAGCCATTCAGTCGATCGGGAGAAGGGTGTCCTCATGTGTATTCAAAGGGAAACATACATTCTATAAAGTAGTGTTTAAAAATCCTTGGTAAGGAGCCAAGGTAGTGCAATAGACGGTTGGCCGAACCACTATAAATTGATTTATTTGCATTGCTCTTTACTTGCTTTCATTATTGTGATTGAATTGTGATCATATCATTCATTAAAGAACAACTCCATTAAGCTAAGACAAAATGAAGTTAAAAGAAATTGAAAAAGGGGATTGACACTATTCAACCCCCATTTCTAGTGTCAAGGTCCATCCAACACCGTCCCCCCCGGACATGCGGTTTCTCGACGCAGTTCGGGAGACCTCCTGCCACTCAGGTGTGTCCCATCGCTCAATGAGCTGGTCCCACATAGGGATAGGAATCCACTCGGGGGCGTGTCCCCAAGTCTGCCCTATCTGTTTGGCTCCCAACCGTCTCATCACGGTCTGACGAGCCTGCTGAAGCAGCCCGTTATAGCGAGCGCAGGCAACACGCTCCCATGCAGCCTCAACAAAAGTGATCTGGTCCTCCGGTCATATATAATGAGTCTGTAAAAAAATTTTATTAATACCAATGAATATTTAACATTACATTAATTTAATAAATATACTTACCGTGAACTCTCACCACAATAAATTCATATGCTCATGGGGCACGTGAGACCATGTAGGCCACGCCCCGCGCATAAACTTCCGGATTGTCCCCGCTATCGTGCGAGGGACGTCCTCCTGCTCAAATCTGCACAAAATATAAATTCATAATATGATATTTTGAAATAAATAAATTATAAGAAATAATTAATGCATATATTTATCGTCTTCCGCGCACACTAACTGCTTTACGTAGTGCTCCCTCGGGTGGCAGAGGGAGAATTATGTTAGGCCCTCGTGGCCTACGTCTCGAAGACGACGGTCCTGGTTCTGCAGAGGGTGGCGGAGGGATGGTAGCCGAAGGTGAGGGGATGGTGGCCAGATTAGGTGAGGGAACGATGGACGGATCAGGTGGGGGGATGGTGGCCGGAGGTGGAGGGATGGTGGCCGGAGGTGGAGGGATGGTGGTGGAAGGCAAAGGGTCAGTGGATACAGGTGGGGCGGGTGGTAATCGTCGGGGGGTCCTACGAGGAATGCCTCCTCGAGAACTGATATCTCGAACCATAGATGTAAAAATTTAATGTAATTCGATTATATATAATACATTAATAGATATATTTAATAATCGAATATACTTCACATTTACAATTATTCGTCATCGTCATTATCATCATCCGTGTAATACTCTTCTTCTTGTTCTTCTGTATCGGAATCTTGAAATTCTTCTTCGTCTCCCTCAAGCCCCCGTTGATATTACAATCGGACTTGATGTTCAGGAGTTGTGTCATTGCAGAAAATATTGTATAATTAGGACAATTCTCATAAAAAGGTTCATCGGCAGCTTTCAACAGTTCGTAAAATTCTGCAGCCTCCTATATTCGGCAATTCATTGTGTATCGTAAGTTATTCTTCAGTGACTTCAACTGTCATAGTATCTGGTGGCACTACCGTATTAGTAATTGACTCAATTATCATTTAAATGGAATTGTCCTCCAAGACTATCCAGAATCATTGTTCTATAAGGATTAGGTGGATTGGAAACACCAGTAGAAGAAGATTCACCATGAGTTTGGACAACATGATTGCTCGACGTCCCGACTTGACGTGACTCCCTTTGACAATTCCATAGAAAATATCTTGGTGTGAATCCTTTTGTATAGAGATGCATTGTGAAAGTTTCTCGGTCCAAAAATCTTATGTTCGAATATTTTCGGCACGGACATCGAATTTTATCACCACTAAAGAATTTTTCATTCGAGTAGGCAAAATTTAAGAAGTAAGTTATGCCTACTCGAATTTCGTCCGTTATAGCTCCAGGATGAATTCGTCGATACATCCAACTTCGATCACCTGACATGTTCTGTCAAAAAGTTTGCAATATATTTAGGTAATGTCTTTAGGTGGTATGGTCCTATTCCATTTGGGATTCATGTTATTCATATTGCACTTAGTATTTCTTTTAGTCATTAACTTCATTCTAAATTTTGGCAGCATCTCCCTATAGTTCTCCAAATACGCATATCATCTGGTGCGTATCGAAGAACAAGGGAGATACAATCCAAAATTTAAAAATGAATAATGACTAAAAAAAATAAACTAAGTGCAATATAAATAACTATGTTATCAAATTGTCCAATTAGGGACAATTCAATGGTTGTACGTCGTATAAAAGATCATTAACTTTGTTTACACGAGCATACAACCCCCGAACCGATCTAAGGTTTTGCAAAATTAAAACTTGACTCGTCGATGCGTACGTGAAACGTATCAACTCGTCTTGATTTTTTTTTAAATTTATGGATGCCGGTGCGAGTCCATAGTGGATGATTTCGACGCGAGTCCTCGGTGGACGATTCCATTAATACTAATTAATTAATATTAAACTAATTTTACTAATTAACCTAAAAATAATTAAACCCTAATCAACATTAACCATTAATTAATATTAACCAAACTAATTACCTAATTAACAATTAATTTCTAATAATTAACAATAAAAAATTAAAAAATATATATGATTTAATTAAACCCTAATCAAGTAATTGATTAGGGTAATTAACCCTAATCAATCAAGCACCAACAGTAGCTGGCATCACTGCTGGCTACTTTCTCGATCCATTGGGGCCGATGGTAATCGGCCCCAAATCATGGTGCCGGCGTCTAAACGTCGGCGCAGAGAGGGCTAGCCAGGTCGACGTTAGCGCGGAGAGGGTCGGGCCGACATCGGCACGGAGAGGGCGACGGTAAATAGGCGAGAGATCGAGGAGGAGGAGCTAGATGCATATTGGAAGGGAGAGGGTCACCGGCGGTGACTGACGGCGGTGGCAACAGGCAGCGACGCACTACAGCAATAGGCGACAACGATGAGCAGAGAAGAAAGAGGAAGAAGAGGAAGGGTCAGGCGCGAACGCAAATAAAAAGGACTTTCACTGACGGCTCGAAAGCCATCGGAACACCGTGAATTTATAATTTTATTATCACCGACGGCTCTCACAGCCGACCGACGGCTCTCACAGCCGACCGACGGCTCTCACAGCCTTCGGTGAAGAGTGTTTTAATATTTGGCTACGTTTGTGGCATTAATTAATAAGCGACGGCCGCTTCCAGCCGTGGCTAATTACTTATTCATATCACCGACGGCGGCATCCAGCCGTAGCTAATAACTTATTTTATTTCATGCCCCGTGCGCGCCATCAACTATGTGCGACGGCTATATCCGGGCGTGTGCGAGCCGCGACTGATTTGGTTATTCACATCACCAATGGCTCTAGCGCCCCCGCGAAGTCATGGATAATAACTTATTTTATTTCGCGCCCCTTGCGCGTCATGAACTATGAGCGACAGCTCTGTCTGGCCGTATGCGAGCCACGACTGATTTGATTACATCAGCCACGGCCGTTGTGGCCGACGCAAAGCCGTGAATTATTTTGACGGGCCTGGCGGCCTTCGGTGATCCCCGTGGCTGATGTGGTATATTCTAGTAGTGATTTCTTTCACACTCCAGTTAAGATTGCTTCTAAATTTCTCAATGTAATACTTTGTTGTCCATTAACTTGTGGCTTGTCTGTTCGTAGTGTTTCTTGAACATTTGTGTTCACTATTATAGCTTTTGATAATGAAGGTCAACTCCCTCTTCATCCAACTATCGTATATTTTCCACAGACAACCCATAGCACACTTGGCCTCCATTTTTTTAGCACAACTTTTGGTCCATCTAATGTTGAAACCATTCGCAACACAATAGCTTTGAACAACTTCTTTAAACTGGGTATTAGACTCAAATTTCATCCCAAGTTCTAAATTGACATCATTCACATCACACTTAGGATTATATATCATCCCGTGGCGTATTTTCCTCGTATGCACATCACCAATTGGGACCTTTACGTCATCTTCACTAGTCTCAGGCGTAATGATTTCATCTTCAATATCTTCATATTCACTTGTACCTTGGTTCACACTATCTTCATTTTCATGCAAGTATAAAGGGTTGACCGTGACTGGCACCTCTTCATTGAAGTTGCTATTCTCTCTACATTCAAGTGCGATAGGTACAACTTCATTCAAGTTCTCAATATTATGTCCAACATTGCTTTTGCCCTTCTTCAATGCTCTAATCGTCGCAAATTCATCGTCACTTAATTCCTCAAACTCGCTAGACAAAAAATCATCATCACTTTCACCAATCGAAAGGTAGTCTTCATCTTTAGATGTCTCATTTTCACTAGGGTTTTCAACTTCTGTTCTTTGTAGAGGATGTTCACCATGAATTGAATGTTCATTTGCCTCTAAATTTGATGGATATACATCTGCCACATTATCATATATAGCTCTACATGCCTCTGGATTTGATGAATATTCATCTGCAACAGTATCTGCATGGGATGTTATAGGCATTACACGTGTTCTTTGCTCTTCATGTACAGGGTGCACATCATTTTCTTCTTCGCTACTACTAATGTTAACCTAAGGAGTAAGATAATAATTAATGAGTTTAGACAACCAATAACATATAACTTAATAATATAACCTATATGTACATACCGGTGATGAAGCAGATGAAGGATCTCCTACAACAGGTAAAATGGTTTTCCGACGTCGATTCGATCGTCGAACCATTTCGCATAAAGTTCAAAAATGCCAACTAGACTATATCTAAATAACACAAATAATAACAATATCTGGTAATGCATTTCAACTCAAATAATATATCTAAACAATATCTGGTAATGTATACACAGGAGGTAATAAATTTGACACTTAAACAAGTAGAAAAAAACTTGAAATGGATTGCCCTAAATAACCACTTGCACAAACCCTAGGAATCATGATAACTCCAGGGTTTTTAAATTATCACAAAATATGCAAAAATAAAACATTACCAGGTGACTTCGCACGACCTTTGGAGACAACAAAAACTGGTTCTCGTAGCTTGAGTTTGCAAAGGCTTCAGAAAACAAAACTCCACTTGTGAAGTAGAGATGGAGATGATGGTTGGGGTCAGTGAGAGATGCGATGAAGTGCAGTGGGTGCAATCGACGGCGACGAGAGACGAGGACTTCGTTTCTGGCCGGCGAGTTATGGGAAATACTACTAGAATATTAGCTATCAGCCACGGGGCTCACCGACGGCTACCTAGGCTGTCAAAACTATTCACAGCTTTTTGATGGCCGCAGCGGTCGTGGCTGATGTAACCATCGCTCATAACTGATGGCGTGCACGAGGCACGAAATGAAATAACTTTGTAGTGGCGGCCTAGCGGGAGCACCGAGCCGTCGGCGATATAAAATATGTCATTAGCCGACGTCGGCCGTCGCTTATTAATTGATGGCGCGAACGCGGCGTGAAAATAAAAACTCTTCACCGACGGGTTAGTGTGGGACGCGTTGGTCGGCGGTGATATTTTTAGTAAGAGTCCACGGTTTACCGATGACTGTTGGGCCATTAGTGATAAACCTTTTATTTGTGTTGCACCCGACCATTCCTCTTCTGCTTCTCTTCTACTCTCCTGTGTGTCGCCACTGTCATCGTCGTCCGCCTTGCTGCCGTGCCTCGCTGCCGCCCGTCGCCGCCCACTGTCGGTTCCAGCCTTCCACCGTCGGCCCCTTTTTCTCCGTAAGCTAGGTATTCTCTGGTCGCCGCATTTGTTGCGCCCCCTTTTTGATCTGGTTGCCACCACTGTCAACGTCTACACGTCGGATGCCGATAGTGGCGAACAACGCCGGCATGTAGACATCGACGCCGGGTTTGGGGCCAAATCCCTCGGCCCCACCCAGATGAACAGTAGTAGGTAGTAGTTGTCGGCTACTGTTTGATTAGGGGTTTAACCCCTAATCTTAGGTTTTTTTTAGATTTATATATTATCTATTATTTGTAGAATTTATGTGTTGAATGTAGACTAATTTTAGATTAATTATTTTCTAATGGTAGATTTATTATGTGTTAATTGTAGATTTTATATGTTAATTGTAGATTAATTAAGTTTTTTTCACTATTATATTAAATTTAGTAAGCATATGGATTTACTATGGCGAGAGTTCTTGGTAAGTATATTAAATTAATGTTAATATTAAATATCGATCGGTAATAATAAATTTATTTTTTTGCGGGCTCATTATACATAGTCGGAGGACAAGAGTCCTTTTGTAGAGAATGCGTGGGAGCGCGTTGCCCGCGCTTACTACAACTGCTTGCTTCAGTAGGCCCATAAGACCGTGATGAGACAGCTGGGGGCCACACAGAATGGGCAGACTCGGGGACATGCCCCCGAGTGGATTCCTGGACATGTGTGGGACCAGCTTGTTGAGCGGTGGGACACGCCTGAGTGGCACGATGTCTGCCGAATAGCATCGTGAAACCGCATCTCCGATGGGGACGGCACGGGGGCGCGCCACACTGGTGGCTCCGTTTCTTTTGCGGTGCATGAGCGTTGTATGGTATGTATAATTTCCTTAGTTTTAGTTAAAATATTATATATTATGTATAATGATACTAATGTATTTATTTTCTAATGTAAGATGCGAGTTGCGGAGGATGGATTGTCCAACGCCCCTCGTTGATGCAGGTGTTTGAGCGCACTCATTGTCGGCGACGACGAGCGGGGGACTACGTCGATAACAAGGTCTCAATCATCATGGTAAGTATTTATGTCTATTTGATTTACATAATTTTTATTTATAGTTTATATATATGTATTATTTAAAATATAAACGCGTGTAGGAGACCTACACAAAGACCGTGATCGAGCGCGGAGGCATGCCGGAGGAGTTTGACGCGGGTGCATGGATCGAGGCCGCAGGTGGCTGGGAGCACGATCATGTATATGGCTTTGCAGACAGTTGTCATGCATGCACCGTGTTAGGGCCACTTGGGCACTGGCCCCCTCCCATTGCGGGTGAGCGGCCCTTGACATCGCGGACGCAAGACCAGAGCCGGATAGCGGCCTTGGAGTCCGAGCTAACACGGTAGAGAGCAACGATAGAGGAGTAAAGAAAGTCGATGGAGGAGTAGAGACATGCGATGGAGGAGTAGAGACGCACGAATGACGAGTTGAGATGGACGATGTAGAACATGCAGGCCCTCCTCACTCAGATTGCATCTTACTCGGGCCCTCTATCGATGATGTCGCAGCCGTTGTCCTCCTCGACCCAATCGACGCTCCCGACCCAGTCGCTGTCGACTCCACCTCCTCCACCGTAGGCATGAGATTTTGGTTTATTATATTTTGATACTTGTTAGCCTCCGTTTGAGGCTTAGATACTTGATAGATGTTTATTTCATATTTTGATACTTGTTTGCCTCCGGTTTGAGGCTTGTACTTGTTTATATATACTTATAGTTGTATATATATATATATATATATATATATATATATATATATATCTATTTCATGTCGGATAATGGGCTTGATGGACATCTTCCGAAATTCTCCTGAACAGCTGAGCTGATTCAAGTGCAAAACCTTTTTGTCCAATTCTTCCTTCAAACACAAAGAGGGCATTCGATGCATCTGATATTTTATGCAATGTTGAACGGAAACCCATTTCCCTAGACCATCCCTCAATCCAGAAAGCTCCTTCACCATGTTTGCCGTTGACGGCTTCTTTTGACTATTGGGTTCTCAAACCCATATTTGGAAAAGTTCTGTTAGGTTCTTATCTTAGTAGTAGTCGGCGACCTTTTTTCTAATGACTTTTGCCCCTCCAACGATTAATTGTAGCAACAACCTCTTTTAAATATGGACTTTCCTCTCCTTTTTTTCCATAACTATCGATAACTGTGAACATATGGTTTATAGTGGCATTCTTACCACATACTTCCTCAAGAAGTTCTCGGAGGAGGTCGGGGTATATGCAATCTCTTCGTTTTTCAGAATTCTCTGAGTGCCTTTCGACCTCCAAAATGGTTCGTGAGGCGTAGAATTCGCAGAGCTCGACGAGGAACCGTCTTGCCCCGCGCACTCTGCTGTTTCCAAAAACCATTCCAAAAATCCAAAAAAGAAATGGTCCAAAGACTCTCGATAGTAGTTCCATGAACAATTCTTTGAAATAAAGAACGAATCAAATACGAAAACCGAAATCAGACTGAGGAAGAACAGGAGATCGTTGTGTATTTTTGAAAATCTGTCTAGAAAAAAGAACACTAGAAAACACCAGTTGCAAAGCTTTCGCTCTACCATAGTTGCAAGAATAGTTGAGCATAAAAAAAAATACAGATAACGGGTTCATAAGATCAAGTGTATTCATCAAACAAAAAAATCAGACAATGAAAGCTATCATTGAGACAAAAACCTGTATTGTTAAGCCCCTCTGGAAAGCGCCTACACCTAATGGCTTAAGCCGCTGTTCCCATTTCCTCGCTGACAGACAAAGAAAAGATTGATTTAGACTAGTCTATGGTAGGCCTACGCTAGGCTTTTGAATCTCTTTTTTGTTTGTATGATAGCTTAGCTCTCTCTACTCTTTGCTTAAGCTATCGTGTCGTGTAGATGGATGGCATCTCCCTATTCCCACATCCCCGGATATGAAACATGCATTGAAACTAATTAAGCGGGTCTCGGCCCAAGATGCAATCATTTGGACTCCAGTAGAATATATATATATATATATATATATATATGATATTTTGATACTTGTTTGCCTTCGGTTGGAGGCTCAGATTGATGATACTTAAGTAAAACTTGTATGATTGGTTGAAAATGTATGTGTATGAGGTTTTGTGGTTGTAATCTGTGATTGAAAATATATAGTTGTAATATGTGATTGATGATATTATTGTATATACAGGAATTTTCAAAAAAAATAATTTAGTTACAGGATATAATTTCAGCCATGGCAACCACGGCTGCCCGTCACTACGCCGTGGTTAAAAGTATATTGTAAATGGTTAATGGCTTGGGCAGCACCAAATATCACAGTTGCTAATAATATCACTGACGGCTCTTAGCCGCGGCTGATGTATTTAAATCAGTGATAGCCGCCAAGGACCGTCACTAATGTGTTTAAATCAGCGACAGCGTGCGCGACTGTCGCTGATGATTACTTGTGATGGCTGAGGGCGGTTGTCACAACTTATCTGAGATGCGTACAACAGTGACAGCGTTTTGCCATGGCTCGCACCGTCAGTGATAGATGTCACCGACGGTTCAGCCACGGCCTAAGCCGTCGATGGCAACGACAATTCTAGTAGTGGAAATAGGCGTCGGTGTTAGGGCTGAGCATCGGTCGGTTCGGTAAATTAACCGAACCGACCGGTCGGTTAACCGAATCGAAACTTCACAGAAAATTTTACCGTTTACCGAACCAAACATTTCGGTTAACCGACCGTATTAACTGAAAAATTTTGGTTCGGTTGGGTTAACTGACCGAAATAACCGAAATTTGATCATTAAAAAAAATTGAGATGTTGTACTATAAGCTAATACATAAAACTTAACCTTGCTTAAGATTAAAGATCGGCTGATGAGGATGTCGGATGTCAGATGCCCCAGGAAGTAGATTTATAACCAAGATGCTCACCCCTACTACCGCTGGCGTGGGCGCCGGATGAAAAGAAGAAAATGTTTGCGATTTGGCGAGGGCCGATTTTGGGGGGGGGGGGGAGGGGAGGAGGTGACTTGGCGAGTGCCGATTTGGGGGTGAGGAGGCGACTTGGCGAGTGCCGATCGATCGGAGTGGCGGAGTGCCGCGTTGCTGTCGCGTGGGAGGCCGAGTGGGGGAGCCAGGGAGCCGCGTTGCCGTCGCTGCGTTCGCCCTGTCGCCCGCCTGTGTAGTGTTAGGACCGATCGATGAGGATGTCGAGTGCGAGAGAGTCGAGAGACTGAGAGCAGTTGAGTAGAGCATTAGGTTAGGAATTGGGTCAGGCGGCGAGGCGGGTACAGGGTAAGTGGGTATCGGGTATTATTGTTTGGGATACATATGTAATTAATTGAATTGTTGGGGGTAAAATGGTAATTTTTTAATTTCGGTACATTCGGTTAAAATTGATTTTTTACGATAAATTCACCGAACCGAACCGAAAGCTAAAATCTCAAAAAAAATTAACCGAAAATCGAACCAAAATTAATTCGGTAAATTCGGGTTCGGTTCGATCGATTTTGGTTCGGTTTCGGTGAATCAAAAAATTTTGCTCACCCCTAGTCGTTGTCTAGTGCGGCAGAGTAGAACAGCTTCTGTCGGTGTCGAGTTACTTTCTAAAAAAAGAATAAATAAGGGAAATAAAATAAGGTAAAGGGTCCACCGATTTGGGGGGATGGGATCAACTTAAGTTTGTTGCTGACTGAGCTTATTTTAATATATTTTAAAAAAATTAATATATTTGGATGTGCTGATTGAGCTGTTGAACCACGTCAACAGCACCACGTCAGTATGTTAATAGTGAATCTAACAATTAAGTTACGGCGGGATGTAATTAAAATACAATTAAAATTTGAATATATTATTAAAATAAATAAAAATTTGGAATAGAATTAGAAAAAGATCCAATTGAGAATACATAGTCTAATTAATCCGGGTACGAGTTCAATAGAAATTCCTATACAATCGGGCACCACAATAATTTTGTCCCTCAATCTTTATGCGCCATAGTAATTTTGTCCCAGATCTTAGCAGGCGACAGAAATGGACGGCTATGGCGGAACCCCTTAATTTGAGGAGACACCAGCGACAGCCCGCATTCCTTGCGATCCTATCTTCCGCCCGGCCCTCTCGTCCCTACGCTCGTCAATCTTCTTTCCATGTCCGCCATCCCATATTTGCATATACGCCCCGTCCTCCCCCGTCAACCTTTACCCGTTTGCCCGGCCACCTCGATTCTTTCGTCATCAATCTTGTCTTGCTCCTCGTCGGCGTACGTCTCTCGATGAGGGAGGAAAGCGGCAGCAGCCACAGGTACGGCAACATGCCCACGCCGCATTCCGACCCGCTCATGGACCACTCCGTTGTCAGTACCGATGATGACGAATTCGTCCGCCACAGCAGTTCCTCAACGAACGCCAGCTCCAGCTTCAACTCCGATTACCCCATGGCCATGAGCGGCGAGAACTCCCCTTTCATCATGTCCCCCTGGCACCAATCTTCGCCTTACCCGGCCTACGATCCCACCGCCGCCGACTCCTCCGTCATCCCCAACACCGGCCTCATCGCCTCCCTGGTTCGCGAGGAGGGACACATCTACTCGCTCGCGGCCGTCGACGACCTGCTCTACACCGGCTCCGACAGCAAGAACATACGCGTTTGGAAGAACCAGAAGGACTTCGCTGGCTTCAAGTCCAGCAGCGGGCTTGTCAAGTCCATTGTCATCTCGGCCGACCGCATCTTCACTGGTCATCAAGACGGCAAGATCCGGGTATGGAGGGTGTCGCCCAAGAACCCCACCGTGCACAAGCGAATCGGGAACCTGCCCCGGCTCAAGGACGTCCTCCGGAGCTCGCTCAAGCCATCGAACTACGTCGAGGTCCGCCGTCACCGCAACCCTCTATGGATTCGCCACTCCGACGCCATCTCGTGTCTCAGCCTCAACGAGGGCCAAGGACTGCTCTACTCTGGATCCTGGGACAAGACCTTCAAGGTATGGCGGATCACCGATTCCAGGTGCCTCGAGTCCGTCGTTGCTCACGACGACGCCGTCAACGCGGTTGTCTCCGGCTTCGGCGGCCTCGTCTTCACCGGCTCCGCCGATGGCACCGTCAAGGTATGGCGGCCGGAGATGCACCCAAAGTGCACGAAGCACTCACCCGTGCAGACGCTACTGAAGCAAGAGTGCGCCGCGACTTCGCTGGCCGTCAGCCCGACGGCGCCTGTTGTTTACTGCGGCTCCTCCGACGGGCTCGTTAACTTCTGGGAGGGAGAGATTCAGCTCTCCCACGGCGGAGTGCTGCGGGGCCACAAGATGGCGGTGCTCTGCCTCGTGGCCGCCGGTTCCCTCCTGTTGAGCGGCTCCGCCGACAAGACAATCTGCGTGTGGCGGCGGGACGGATCGGTGCACAGCTGCCTCTCGGTGCTCAGCGGCCACTCTGGGCCGGTCAAGTGCCTCGCTATAGTGGGGGATAGCGGCGACGATGATGGCTGCAACGCGAACGCCAGTTGGATCGTGTACAGCGGCAGTCTCGACAAGTCGGTGAAGGTGTGGCGGGTGTCGGAGCAGACGCTGATGAGGGGGTCGATGCATGCGCGGGTGGACTCGGGGTCGTCGTCGGAGAAATATGGTGGCGCCGGGAACAACAGCTTAAGTTGATCGTCAGGCCGTGCGGTGTTGGTGGCGACTGCGAATACCAATTTAAATATCAACCATGATTAGGGACGCTTCAGGAAAGCAAAAGCTGTTTTCTTCTACCTCAGTACGAGGATGGGCGATGTGTGAATGAGGACGTGAAATTTTGTGCGGACTTGTCATTGATATGCATGTGGAAATATGACGAGGAGAAATTAAGGCAAGAGTGACTTTGAGAAGATGATTAATTAATTAATTAATTAAGTAATATTTGCAGGGTTTGGGAACTTTGGGTAAATATATATAGATAATTAATTATTAAGAGAGCAAGATTCATCATCACTAGTTGGGGAGGTAATTAAGTACGATGATGTACACACATTTATATTGTTTATTATTATTATTATTATTATTATTATTATTATTATTATTATTTTAATAATTTTCTTCTTGTTTTAATTATACTAGAAAAGATCTCTCGCTACATTGGGATCCAAATAATTTTATAAAATAATTTTAAATGATAAAATTGATTCTATATTAAGAGATAAAATGAATAAAACATAATTATACATTAATATATCAAAATAATATCATTTGTTATTAGAGTTAAATATAAATATCAATCTTACCGTAGCAAACTTAAATTCAATCATAATAGTAAAATTTTAATATTCTAGATAGAAAACTAATGAAAATATAATAAAGGTGGATTTAATTTTAAAAAATAAAATACAACAGTAAAACAAAATAAAAGAAAAATATTAATAAGTGAAATAACAAATTGATAGTTAAAAAATTATTACTTGCAAAATTACAATCTAAAAAATGAAAAAAAAATAACTACCCTTTCTAATAAAATACAAATATTATAAAATAATTTTTAATCAAACCATATATGAAATCAATTATATAGTAAAAGACGTAATGAATAAAGTATAATTAAATATTATAATATAAATATATGGTCATGTATTAATAGAAGTAAAAAAGTAAAGATGAATTTTACAATGGTCTAATTTAAAATCAACAATAATAGTAAATTTGAATATACCTAATTAAAATTGTCACGCCTCAAAACTGGGTTATGTGACCGGCCAGAGTGCAGCCAAACACCCTGAAGCCTAAACCAAATGCCTAGATATTACATGAATCAAAACCAGAAGATAACGTACTATAGTATAAAAATAATATCTGATGACAACACAACATCATGACTATGAAGTACTGGATAACAAGTTCACTTATAAGTCTAGGAAATAAAAGAACTATTATTACAATCACACTACTATTTTAACAGACTCAATTCTAACAAGACTCGACTCGACTACATCAACTAACTCACGAGATCACTACCGGGGCCCGCCGTCATCAGCTGCGCCGTACCTCAGAATCACGCTCTGCAAAACAGACACACAAAATAAAAGTGAGTGTAAAACTCAGTGAATGATCTTCCATTCTACACCAATAAAATTCGATAATAACGACATATAGTATGACAAGTGAATACGAATGTTAATTAAATTACACTGCTCTAGGAAGACTACCTAGACTCAATGTCCAACTGACTCTTCCCTCAGGTTCGCTGGTCAAGGAAAGCCCTCTAGAATCAGAACCCAACTAAATGCCTGCCCGAGTTCACTGGTCTAGGAAGATCCTCTAGAATCAGTACCCGCTGTATCTCTACTCGATTGGGTTCACTGGTTTAGGTAGGCCCTATAGAACCTGCACCCGCTGTATTTTTGCTTGGGTTCACTGGTCTAGGTAGGCCTTCTAGAACCAGCAGCCACTGTATTTTTGCTCGGGTTCACTGGTCTAGGAAGGCCCTCTAGAACCAGCACCCGCTTGGTCGGGAAGGCCCTCCGACCCATGATCGCTCGTACGCTATGCGTACCACTCGGCTTGCATACGACCCAATTAACCTGTGCTACATAAACTCCAACCTATTGAAATCGTTTGTTTCCTAACCACACGTTAATGTCCAAGTCCCCTGAGTACTTTCTATGTTTCCAAAACATATCTTACACGAAGTTCAATAGGTTACATCAGTACCTTCCACATTAAATTGGTTACCCAAACTGCTAAAATAATTCAGCATATCATCATGTATAATTTCAGCACATATTTAATAGATTTCAGCAACTCAGCATATTATTTCAGCATACAAAATTCATCCTTACACTTTTATTTTCAGCATGACATTGTGGAACTATATGCACACAATTTATCAATTCAGTAATCACATCTCTAGCACCCAAGTTTCAGCAACTAAATTAGTAATCACCCAAGTAATTTCAGCACACAGTAAATATGCGTATAATATGTAATTTCAGCACATATATAAAAATCAGTGTCTAATCATGCAATTTCAGCAGGTATAACCAGCATCATGCACATCATTAATTTCAGCATCATTTTTTACATGGTAATTTCAGCGATTGTAATTTCAACAAATAGAAATTTCAACAATCATATAAATTCAACAACCCATCTAAGTAGACTAATCATTCTTCTTTCACCTTTGACATACAAACCAGCTTCTAGGAAAAATGAGAAGAAATTTAAAATTTCCAAATTTTGAACCCCACTCAAAGCTCACTGTGTCAAACCCTCAATTAAATTTCATTGACTGCGCATTGCAGTCAACCTCCTCCACATCATGCGGCCACCAAAGAAAAAAAAGTGGCAGAGGCGGCCACTATTCGCCTAGGTTTCCCAATTCCATCTTCACGCGTACCACCCAAATCCACTAAAAAGAATCAATAATTGTAGAGAAGAATTCAATTTTTTTTTTCTCATGACAAGAAGTGGCCAAGAAAGAAAGAAGACCTCGAATTTTTCAATGATAAACCACTCACAAGAAGGGGAAGAACAGAAGGAAAACGATGGTCTTGAGAAATTCGGCGTCCGATGTTCGATCTCTTCGAATTCGGCGTTCGATCTCCCCTTCTCCCCAAGTCGCTCGCCTCTCCCTCTTGCATCTCGGGTTCCGTGCGGCCCTAGCGTACGGTGCCCCAATTTATGTTTTTTTTTACAATTCTATCCTCGACTTAAGCGGTTCACTAAATCATCTCTATCTCACCCGATCCGAGTCCGAATCTGGATCCGATTGAACCGCTGGCTTCCATTCGGAGACTTCTTTAAATCCGAGACACATAAAATATTCTGCACTTAAAATTTATCATTAAGAAAAATTTCAAAGTATCCGGGTCTCACCTCAAGATAAGCGTCAATGCTCAAACCCGCGCACACCATCTCGCGTCACGTGAAACCCGCTGAAATCAATACATATAAAATATTTTAGCGGGTATTACAATCTTCCCCTCCTTAAAAAAAATTCGTCCTCGAATTTGGAAAAAATAAAGAGGACTTACCATCAGCATCGAACAGCTGGGGATATTTCTCCCTCACATCCTTCTCCAACTCCCAGGTCGCCTCCTGGCCTGAATGGTGTTCCCATCGCACCTTTACCAAAGGGACCTCCTTAGACCTCAGTTTCCGAACTTGCCTGTCCAAAATCTCTACAGGCATTTCCTCATAAGATATGGCTGCATCAATCTCAACCACAGTAGGCTCCAGAACATGAGAATCGTCTCTAACATACCGCTTCAGCATGGAGATATGAAACACGGGGTGTACCCTGCCCATGCTAGGCGGTAAGGCAAGCTCGTATGCCATCGTTCCCCTCCGTCCAAGAATGGGGAATGGTCCAATGAACTTGGGACTTAGTTTTCCTCGTTTGCCAAATCTCATCACCCCTTTCATGGGTGATGATTTGAGGAACACCAAGTCCCCCACCGCAAATTCTAAGTCCCTTGATCTGCCATCAACATACATTTTTTTTCGACTTTGAGCTGCTAACAATCGGTTCTTTGTCACCTTCACCTTTTCTACGGCATCATGAACCAAGTCTGGCCCTAACATCTGAGTCTCATCCGCCTCAAACCATCCCACCGGAGACCGACACCTTCGCCCATAAAGGGCCTCGAACGGAGCCATGCCAATGCTACTATGGTGACTGTTGTTATAGGCAAATTCTACCAGTGGTAAGTACCTCTCCCAACCACCCTCAAAATCCAACACACATGCCCGCAGCATATCTTCCAACGTCTGGATAGTCCTCTCTGACTGCTCGTCAGTCTGAGGGTGGAAGGCTATACTGAACCGGACTTGGGTACCCAGGGCTTCTTGGAAGGACTGCTAGAACTGAGCGATGAATTGGGTACCCCTGTCAGAGATGATCATCACCGGAATCCCGTGATACGCCACTATCCTATCCAGAAAAAGTCTAGCATATTGCTCCGCCGAAAAAGTTATCTTGATCGGAATAAAGTGTGCCGACTTGGTTAGCCGGTCTACCACGACCCAAATGGAGTCATGATCTCCTCTCGACCTTTAGCATGTATTTAATACATTAAGAATAACTATGTTTGTAGTGGGGATGGCATTGATGATTCAATAATATCACTAGATGAACAGATCATTTATATTTTCTCTTTATCAATCCTTACTGTTCTCTTAACTAAATTGGTCAACAATTTTAAGGAAGTGAAATAAAGGATTATTCTTTTCCTTCCTCGGCTCAAGGCCTTCAAACTGATATGAACAGGTATATAGCCTTCCTCTTTGTATAGTTCATCAAGATAAAAATGATGTCATGTGCTATATGATATTGGGTTTTTTTCCTTTTTAATTCTAAGCAGATGTGTTCACATTACCTAGAAGTACATGTTCTTCATTTCCCTTTTACATTAACTTCAAACAATAGTGATTTATATATATAGGCATTATTTAGAAGGAAGCAATATGCATTATTTCTGTTGTTATATAATTAAGAAGGCATTCTGTTCTTATCCTCTTAAGGAAGCAGAGGCAGAAGAATAAAGTTTTTTTTTGGGACAATAACATGCTCTCTTTTTTTTGCATCCATTTAGATTGCTTAGATAGATCCACTTGAACAGAAGTTTGAAATTCATGTGCTGATAGTAAAGAGGAAAAGTACTACAAGAAGTTGAATCTTTCTCCTTTCCACATCCAAATAGTATTTGTTGCTCTGGAATATCCAGGTTTGAAGTTGGCAAAGATTCTCCTTGAGTTATTTCATCACTTGTGAGTTGTGACTATAGATTCATGTGTTGTCCGTTATTGTTTCAGATATTCTTCATGTCCATGCTTCACTTACACTTTTTATATTTTATTTCTGCAACACAATTTAGGCTTCCAGTTGTAATATCATGTTTTGCTTCTTCCATTTTATATCCCGCTAACGCTCCATTTAATTGCTTGTGTTGTTGTTGTTAACAGTTTTACACTAATATCGAAATATTTATATCCAAGCACTTGTTAACAGTTTAACAGTAGCTAGTTTTGGCAAATGGAAGAAAAAATAGAAGAAGAAAAAAGGAAGATGGAATACGAGAGAAAGAGGATGGAAGAGGAGAGAAAGAAGATGGAATAACAATTTGAAGATGATAGAAGAAAGATGGATATGATAGTCGCTTTCATAGACGATATTAAAGGTGGGAAGAAATGAAAGAATTTGCGAAGATAATGATCTTGATTTATGTATGAATTAGTAGAACACACATGTCTAAACTTTATTTTGAAGTTGAAATTTTTATGTTTTTTGTAATGGATTTATACTCTATTAGATATGTTTTTTGTAATGGATCATGTAGTGATACTTTATGAATTTTGTAATAAATATATTATATGTTAAATGTTGACATGTATTTTTTTGGTCATTATATGCTTCCTAAGATTTATGTAAATATAATTAAATTATAAAACTTATTAGGTTTTATATGCATGTTATAATAACTTTTAGTGAGCGTTAGGAGACCCTCGCGAAAAGAAATAAATCTATGAGAAAAGATTTTAGTGGAGGTCAGCGAGCCTCACAAAATGTAGGAATTAGTGAGGGTAGAGACCCTCACTAAAACCTCATGTGACACTCACTAAAGGCTTTTAGTGAGGGTCACCCAACCCTCAGATATCGTTAGGAAAAGTCTCGTTACTAAAAGTATAGGTGAGGGTCATGTCCCAACCCTCACTAAAAGGTAGCTTTTGTGAGGCAAAGTTAACCCTCACTAAATATAAGAATTAGTGAGGGCCAGTTTTGCCTCACGAAAGCTACCTTTAAGTGAGGAACGGGACGTGACTCTCACCTATACTTTTAGTGACGAAACTTTTCCTGACGATATGTGAGGGTCGGGTGACCCTCACTAAAAGCCTTTAGTGATCGTCATATGGGGTTTTAATGAGGGTCGCGACCCTCACTAAAGCCCAGATTTCTTGTAGTGGATCAAAACTATCGTATGTCAAGTATATGTGTCAATAGTATCAAAACACAAGTTATAACAAAATATCCAAGTCATGAACAAGTCAAGTCAAATCATAAACAAAATAAAATCTCATTGTGGCGGTGGAGGATGGTCGGGATAATGCGGCGGGGTTTGTAGTGCTTGAGTGTAGACTGACGTGGACTGGGTTGAGGACTATGGATCTAGTGTCGAAGGCATGCCAATGCCGGTATGAGCTGAGATATTATGTAACATGACATGCATCTGCGCCATCATCTGACTTTGACGCTCCATCATCTCGCTCTAACGTGCAACTGTCTCCTCCAACTTCGCAATTCGGCTCTAATCCTTAGATCGAGAGGTGGAGGGACGCTCACCGATGACCGGAGGGGTCGATGCCCCAAGTGGCTCGAGCACGGCTCGAGCATGGCCACTGTTTGCGAAGCCATATACGCGGCAGTGGTCTCAGCCACCAGCGGGGGTGCCCCCGCGCTGCATCACCATCCGAGTGTAGGTCTCTTACATGAGTTTGTATTTTTGTTTCATATTTTTCCTAATTATAAACTTAAATTATAAATAAATATTGCATAATTAAAACAAATACACTTACCATGATTACTGTAACGTGGGTGTCGATGTACTCTGCCGCCCCATGTCCTCAATGGTGTGTCCGCTCGAACACCTCCTCCGGGGTGGGTTGCTGGACACTCCCGTCAGCCATCATCTACGTCTACATTTACGAAATAAATACATTAATTAGTACACTAAGTAACAAATACAATATATAATTAAAATTAAGGTATAATACTTATCATACGACTCTCGTACACTACAAATGATATAGACAGGCCAGTGTGGCGTGCTCCCCCCGCACATGCAGTTTCTAGCCGCAGTCTGGGATACCTCCTGCCATCGCTTCGTCGACCATAGTGCCACGAGCTGGTCCCAAACATCGAGAGTAATCCATTTGGGGTCGTATCCGCGAGTCTCCGCGATGTTTGTGGTCCCACCTCGGGCCATCGCTTGGGTTCGGGCCTGGTTCAGCTAGCCATTGTACAGTTGCCGAGAAATGGCCTCCCATGCGGTATAAATAAAGGAGTGTTGGTCCTCTGGCCATGTGTAGAAAGCTTGCAAAATAATAATGTCAGTACCAATATTTATAATCATCATGTATATAAAAATTTTAAATACGTACCTCAAATTCGTGCCAGAGCATGTCCACATGCTCACGGGGCACGTGAGACCACGTGGGCCATGCCCCATGCATGTACAGTCGGATCGTCCCCGATATAGTCCTGGGGACATCCTCCTACTTGAACCTGTACAACAAAAATAAAGTATAATATTATATTATGATATAATGAATTATATATAATTAATAATTCATAATACATTACCGTTGTCCGCGCACACTAATAACTCTACGTGACTCTACGGCTGATAGAGGCTGAATCCAGTTTGGCCCGCATGGATTAGCGGTAGGAGCAAGTGCGGTAGGAGCAATTGCGGCAAAATCTGGAGTCTCGCCGATTGGAGACTTCGAGAGTCACTACAAAAAAAATAAGAATTTGTGGAAAATTTTTGGAGTGACCAACAACAATTGGCCACAAAAGGTGTAATCTGTGACGAAATTTGTGACAAAATTATTTTTGTGGTTAAGAGTATAAGTTCGAACTATTTATGACAAGTTTTTTAATTTTGCCACTATGTTTGCCACTAATAATTGAGTCAACGTTCAAAATTTATAATTTTTTAAATTTATGACAATAGGTTTTACCACTGATTCAAAATATTCTACCGTGACAAGCGTTTGCGATAAAATATTTGTCATAAGTTTGTCACGATATTCTGTGGCATGCGTTTGCGACAATATTTTTGCTACAACTTTGTCACGTTATTCTGTGGTAATTATTTGTGACAATATATTTGCCATATACATAGAACAATTTATTGTAGCAAATTACCGTGTCATAGATGATAAAATAATTAAAGAAATAAAAAGGCAAAATTTTAGGCGGGTATCTATTATATATATATATATATATATTATATACTTAACTAACAAATATAAAAATATTTTTCTTATATTTTTATATAAATATAAGAAACAAATATAATAAGACAAATATGTTTCCAATATTTTTATTTTTTCTTATAATAACAAATATAATATAAAAAAATTAATTATAATAATATCAATAAAATTACTCATTTCTTGAACCCCTAAAACATTAACTACATCTCAAAACATCAATAAAAATATTAACTATCAATACAAGAAAATAAGCCGAACGATTACTCCCCTCCCCCCCCACCACTCGCCATTTCCACGCCCTATTAACTTTGCAGCCAACCCAGACAAAATATTTGTACACCACTCGCCATTTATCACTACTCGTACACCACTCGCCATTTATCGCCACTCGCCACTTCTGCGCCCTAATACCTTTTCCCCTCTATTCTTTTTTGCACCCGACCCAACATTTTCCGGCACCCTATTCCTCTCTCCCCATGCCATTTTGCATCAGCGAAAAGTTCTAGTAGACACTACAAGAAAACAAACCATCATCGACGTATTTACAACCGATAGATCAATTTTGTTGGTATTACCAATAAAATTACCAACGGATAAAAAATTAGTTGGTAAATCAGCCTATAATTTTTTTCCACCTTTTAATTTAGCTGATCAAATATTTTTCCCATCCGCGCCCTAATTTTTTCAGCCTTATTTCAGCGCCCGACCAAATATTTCCCTCTTCTCTTTTTGCAGCCGACCCCGACAAGACAAACTCCAATCACTCGTCTCTTCTCCGCAGCCGACCCAACACCTCCTCTCTCCCCGTGCCACCTCCCCCACCGGTGCTCTCCCCGTGCCACCTCCCTCGACATCTCCAATCCCTAATCCCTTCGCTCCGCCACCTCCACCGTCGATGCTCTCCTGTGCCACCACCCACGACACCTCCCCCACGGTCCTCCCCTTGCGATGCTTCCCCTTGCCACCAACACAATCTTGCGGTAAGTTAACTCGTTGCTCTATGAGATTAAAATGAAGCCACACTACAACAAAAGCCTCAATTAGAGGCAATTATTTAGAAATATATAATTATTTGTCTCTAAAAAGAAGATTTAAAGGCAATAAAAAAAATTTGTCTTTAATTCTAATTTTACAAGTAACATTAGCCTCTAAATCTATCACTACTAAAACTTAATCATATTAAAATTAAATAAAAACAAACACTATTAATTCTCTTATCTCCTAATAATATTTCATTCTCCCTCATTTTTTCCGCCAAATCCCTCACATCTGTGCCTTCTCCTCCAATCTCACCCAATTCGCAACCCTATTTCTTGTCTAATGCCCCTCATGCGCCTTCACACTCGCACCATCTCCTGAATCTCCATCGTCATCCATCTCCTTCTCCGTACCCTATCTCCGGCCCGACTATGCCGGCCTCCAGCCTCGTCCCGCCGCAACCAAAAGCAACAACAACAGGTATATGAATGCGAGTTCCTAGTACCTCTGGGTCCTCAATTCAATGGCCCTATCTCCTCTGCCTCCATTCATCAATGCCGGGGAGGCTTTCATGACATTATTAGTCTTGGTAATTTGTTTGACTTTATTGAAATATTATGGACCATCTGAACACATCTATTTTCTTGAACTTCTCAAATGAGCCCCCTTCAAATTTGCTTACAAACTAGTTCCATATCAAATTTAGGGTTTTCATATCAAAATTTCTACCTCTATGGCTTGATTTTTTTAAAGATCCTATGGGTTGTGAGCTTCAAGTGAGTAATACTTCTGTCGCATAGATCTTTTGGGCACAAATGAAATATAAAAGGTAGGTCTTGAAGTTTTTCCATTGTTTTTAAGATATCTAGAGTAATATGCTGAAGATGCTGGTCATAAATGGTAACATGGATCTATTCTGCAGTCACAAAGTTGACCTGATCCAATGGATAATTAGAATGTTCAAAAAGTATTATTTTCAGTTTAAGCATACCTGTGGTCTCTATCAAAATTTTCCATGTGCCCAAATCAGAATCACCTACTAGCTTTGGATATGACCTTATAACATGTTCTTTAATTGCTTTCGTTTATAATATACAATTATTGTACGAGAAAAGCATAATTTAGGAGACTATGACTTGTTCATTCATCTCAGATACTCAATATTTGGATCTAAGGGAAGAGCAAACTTACATAATTTTAACACAATTGTGACCATCCTAGCTTGCTGGCTTCATGTTGGTATTTACATGATCCAGTTATTAAATTATTTTTTTGTTTAAGTAATTCGTGGAAAGTGATATTTGGCCAGACAATTACAACTAGTCTTGGATGCTATTTTACTAGTTATAAAGGTAAGTTCGTTGTAGTCATGCATGTTATGTTAATTTTGACATATCATCTTTGCCAGGCTCCATGCACTTATAAGTGCTTAGTCAGAAAGGTATTAGAAAATTCATCATTTATTTTGTGAAGTAATTTGTGTAGAGTTTTATAGATTGTTTAAACTTCTTTTGTTTGCTCTTAGTATTAAATTCTTCGGTGATTCTATACTTTTGTTTTTGAATTGAGTTAAAATGTTCAATTTTATTAGAGAAACACAAGTTAGTACTTATTGGTTATAGAGTTAATATTTATTGTATATATTTCTTATAAGTATATAATAGGCTATTTAGTTTTGGATAGACTTATTGTAATCACTATTGTAATATGCTATTTAGTTTCAAATTAAAAGTTCATTAATATTAACTCGCTCAGAATAGCTAAATAAGACTCAATTATTGTGTATTGTTTGCAATTTCTAAGTATACACAAAGCTTGCATATTTATATCATTAGGTTATAATATATTGCAATTTTTTGTTTGCAATTTTCTGATTGGAACTAATGAGATGTTGTTCTTACTTTTCTTCTTTTGCAGGAGAAAAAGAAGAAGAAATGAGGCGGACCTAGCAGATGTACTGTAACTTCTTTTTATTGGGGCAGTATTGTCTGGTTTTTTTGATGTACAAACTATTTTGCGTACTTATTGTAACTTTTTTTTAATGGATATTAGATACTTTAGATTATTTTGTGTTGGCAGACAATGTTGTTTTTGATGTATTTGGATTAATATTGAACTTATTTTGAATTTGTTGATGGTTGGATATGTAGGTGGTTGGTTGTATACCTGCTAAGTTGTAGGTTTTGTAATTAGCAAGTGGATTATTATATTAATGAATGATTAATTATTAAATTTTGTGTGTTTGTGACAAATTTATTCTTCATAGATTCTCAAAGTTGTGGCAAACTCATTACATATTGTGGCAAAATCATCACTAATATTGTGGCAATAATCCAAATCTAAAATCGTGTTAGTGGCAAATTCAATTTAACAATTAATGACAAAGGATCAAACATACAGTGACAAAAAAATTTATAGCAAATTTGACATTCAATGGCAAAATGTAACACAATATTAGTGACAAATTTTCTATATTTTTTCCACGGAAAGGGTTCTAAAAGGGATAGAATAATGACAAATATTTATTAATAATTGACTAATTTTTTTGCCATAAATGATATGTGTGTCAACAAGTCTCGTTTGCCACAATAAGATGGAGGTAGTTTGACTTTTTCATTTGCCACTAAAGAAATTGCAATTTGTGGCAATCCGCTAAAGTTAGTCACAAAAGCCAAAAATAACCTTTAGCTCGAACCTAATATGGCAAACGATTGACGAGCACTTTTTTGCCACTGAATCATCATTTTGCCATTGTAGTTCACTATTGTGGCAAAAATAGCTTGCTACTAATTCCAATTTTTTTTGTAGTGAGTTTGGCCGACGTCCGGCGATAATCTCGACCCACCATAACTGTCAAATAAGTATATAATTAGATTATATCTATAGTAGAGATAGATTTATAATAGAAGATATAATTTATAATTATTTGGCCATTTATCCAACTGCGCATTTTCTTTATAATATAAAATACGATTATTTGGGCACACATGTATTTTTGCATACCCAAGCCTTAATTTTCTATTTAATTTTTTTGTCTTATAAAAAGTTAGCTCAAACTTGTTATCTGTAGGTAGCATTATTCCATTAATCAATCCCGCAATCCGATCAAACGCAACGCCACTAAAGAAATTACAATCGGCCTTGATGTTCAGGAGATGTGTCATTGCCGAAAACCTAGTGTATTTAGGACAATTCTCATACAAAAGTTCATCGACAGCTTTCAACATCTCATAAAATTTTGCGGCTTTTTTATTCGGCAATTCAGTCTCTACCGCAGGTTGTACTTCTGGTGGTAATTCTATGACATCAACACCTGTAGTATCTGGTGGCACAGACGTCTACTGATCGCTCGACATTATCATTCAAGTGGAATTGACCGCCAAGATTATCATGTATCATAGTTCTATATGGATTAGATGGACTGGATGAGAAACACTAGTAGAAGAAGATTCACTATATGTTCGAACGATAGGATTGCTCGACGTCCCGACTTCACGTGACTCCCCGTGATAAGTCCAAACAAAATATCTTGGTGCAAACACTTTGCTATACATATGTAGAGTGATAGTTTCCCAATCCAAAAATCGTGCATTCATGCAATTGCGACATGAGCTTTATCACCGCTAACAAATTTCTGATTTGAATATGCGAAATTTAGGAAGTAAGTTACGTATAATCGAAACTCATTCGTTAAAGCTCCACGATCAAAACGTCGGTACATCCAACTTCAATCACCCGACGTGATTGTGTCAATCAATGACAATATCTTTAGTTAATGTCTTTAGGTGAGATTGTCCTATTCCATTCGGGATCCATGTTATTCATATTGCACTAATTATTTTCTTTTAGCCATTAACTTTATTTTAAATTTCGGCAATATCTCCCTACAGTTCTCCGAATACACATATCATCTGGGCGGGTATCAGAGAACAAGGGAGATATAGTAGCCAAAATTTATGAATGAGTTAACGGTTAAAGAAATAACTAAGTGCAATACAAATAACTACATTCCGAAATTATCCAATTAGGGACAATTCAAGGGTTGTACATCGTATAAAAGATCATCTACTTCGTTTACACAAATATACAACCCCTAAATGGATCTAAGGTTTTGCTAAATCTTATCCGACTCGTCGATGCGTACGTGAAACATATTAATTTATTGGATGGATGATTAGTTTCTAGATTTGTGGATGTCGTCGCGAGTCCACAATGACATGAGTACACAGTGAACGTTGGCGCGAGTCTTTAGGTTTCGGCCCCAACGCCGGCGATAGCATCCACAATGGTTTAATTTTACTGGCTCGATATTTTTCGAATAAGGCATTTAACCGAGGCGGTGACCTCGGTCTTCGATCATTGCTCCGCTCGGGGCGGTTGTGATCTTCACTCTTTCTATCTCCTCTTCTGGATTTCTTATCTTCGATGATGGCCTTTAGATTTTGCCAATCGATCTTTTTGGCTTCTTGGAGTTCTTCAATCTTCATGAAGCCGTCGGCCTTCTCCTGAAACACAACCATGTCTCTAGGTTCTATCAGGGAAATTTGGTTGGCGAAGAGTCCAGGTTTTAGGCCGAACTGGATGGAGAAGAGCTCGATCTGTGGGTCGATATTGAGACTTTCAGCCACTATGACCTGAATCTTGTTCATGTATTTTCTCAGGGGCTCATGTTTCCCTTGTCTGATATAATGGAAGGCAGCCGCCGTCTTGTGATATACCCGTGATGTGGTGAAATGGTTGAGAAAATGCGGGAGAGGTATTCGAAAGAATGGATAGATTTCGATGGAAGAGAGGCAAACCAAATCAAGACAATTTTTCCCAAGAAGATTGGAAAGGCTCTGCAGAGTGCCGGGTCGGTTGCTCTATGATAGAGCATCGTAGTCCTGAACGTCATCAGGTGTATTGTGTGGTCTCCTATTCTATGGTAGGGTGTCAGGGTGCGAGTCAACTTACTCCTTGGCGGGAGACGAGTTGTCAATATGCTCTCACCGAAGGGTCCCTGCATCAAGAGGGGTTGTTTCGGCCTTTCTGGCTTTGGGATCATCGTCTTTTCCCGGGCGACAAGTGCTGGATATTTCATCATGGAGGATAGGAATCGGCTGCTCCTTGTTGGAGTGGTTGCTTTCTCCTTGTTTTGAGTGGTGGCGCTCGTGTTGAGCCGAGAGTTGCCACTGAGATCGCATTAGCATCTCGATCTGGGCGGTTAGTTGCTGGTTTTCAGCCTCTAAATCGTCTAATGGGGGGGGGGGGGGGGCTACAAAAGACATTCCAACGCTCAAGTCAGTGGGACTCCAAGGTGGAGTTAATAAAAATTGGAATTAGGTTTACTTGAGGCGTGCCATGTCTATATTTATTTTATGTGGGGATAACGACGCTGCCCGGAAACCTCGCGGTGAGGTTGCCCAGAATGGGTCGAGGTCGATCGCGGAGATGGTGGGCTCATAATTGTGTATCCCTTCTGATAAGGTAGGATGTAGATATCCTTATGTAGCCAAGAGGGTCCTTGGGCGGAGTCGCTTAGTCTGGCGCAAATCTAATTCAACGGTGTAGTTGGGCGGAGCCCCCTGGGTGGAGCTGCGTGGTTCGTCCCAGAATGAATGGTGGGGCATTGCTGGGTCTAATCCGATCGGGCCCAATGGTTTTAGTCTAGTCCATCATGGTATCCCAATTAGTGTGATAGCTGGAAGTAGTCCAAACTTGATGGTTAGTGTTTGGCGTTTATATGTTGGCTGTATTTGGCAAAATTGTTCTCGATGAATTCTCAATTTTATGCATAGTCACAACTATGAGGAGCTTTGTCTATATGATGACAGTTTCAACTATGAAAGGATAGTCTCAATCGCTTCTACAATATGAGATTTTTTGGATAAGCTTGTTGCGAATGAATAGCTGTTGGACTTCAATATTGATGATGATTCTCTTGATATCTCTGGTATTATTAATCATCGTTGTTTATTTATTGTTTGTCCGTTTTGGGTATTGTGAGTAGTGGAGAGTTTTTCCTACTCTTTATGTTCTGGGCGTTATTGTTTGATTTGAACTTTATGATGTCTTCAATGTTAACTGTTCAAACTGATGATTGTTGGTTGTTTAACTGATGGGTTCATCAAACAACGTAGTTGTGAACAACATTGATTCAGATCTTTCATTTGTCACATATAAATTCCGATGGAAAGATATGATCTACAACTCTCTCTATATGCGATCACTGTGTTGCCATTTTATTGAGAGGAGTTGAGATTGCTGAGTGCAGAAAAGCAACAATCAATATTTCTTATCTTTAGGAGAAGATTGGTTTCGGGCAGATAACTCACTACAACACAAGGCTGTATGGAGGATGGAACTCTGTGGCTGGAATATCATAGAGAGGCAAGTTGGTATGTACTTGTAATAGCACATAGGTTTTTGTTATTTCCAATTCAGTGTAGTATTCGTAGTTGGATTTCGGGTGTAAAATCTAGAGGACTTATATTGTACTTATAGAAAGTGAATTTGACATCTGTGATTGGTTTTGTCACAGATTAGGTGATTGGTTTTGTCATTGAACAACGTGTTGGCCTAAGGTTTTCAACCTTGGTCTTAATCTTAGTTTTGACGATAACAAACATGAAACTATTGATTTCATGGAGAGTTATTTTCAGATTCCATATCGATTAGCGCACGACGTCCCCGATCGGAAAAATCGAAGAAATCGAAGAAATCGGCAAGGACGCTCGTCAACGCTCGGGATTCTTCGGGAAGTTAGAGTTTAGGTTTAGGGTATCTAGCATGTCTTGTAAATCCTTATGATCATTCAAAAAACCCAAGATACCAAACCCGAACCCCAAAATATGAAAAACTAAAAAATTAGAAAACGGCCCTGAAATTCACTAAGCCTAGGGAGCTCCTTGGAGGGCTATATAACCTAGACATTTTCTTGGCACCAAAAGTCCCAGTAATTGTTACTTAGGTAAAAACTAGTAAACGATATATTTTTAAGGATTTTTTGGAAGCCTTTAGCCTACCCATATTTGACCCGGGAGATTATAAAATTGTCGGTTTTCGGAAATTTGTAGTAGACCGAAAAGGTTAGATTTTGATTATTAAGGATTTTGATTTTTTAGATATTTTTATTGAATCCAAATGAGGGGTAATCCTTATATAGCATTTATGTTTTAAAGTTATAAGCTTAAAGTTAAGAAATATTATATAAGAAGACTTAGTGAAGACTGAAGCCAGAAACGAACAAACAAGCAAAAAATCAGCCCTGCCCAGATTCGGTCGAGTGACTGAAGAAGAAATCGGGCAGAAGACATTTCGGTCGACCGGCCGATGCCCAGAATGGGCAGAATGCCTTCGGTCATTCGGCGATCGCTCGGTCGATCGATCGACGATCGACCGACATGCGACCGGCGGTTGATAACGTGTAAAAATTTGCCCGTTGAGAAGAGAGGTGTTGCTCTTCTCTTCATGGCCTATAAATACAAGGCCATGAGAGCCTTCCTCCTTGATCTTGATCACTTCTACTACCTTTGAGGCATCATTTTGATCAATCACAAGCCTCATTGAGCCACTCTTTGCAAAAACCCTAGCTTGAGCCAAAAACCTTAATCTTGCCTTCATTCCTTCATTGGTTAACCATCAAAGGCATCAAGAGGAAGCCAGGAATTTTATTTTGGAGCTAAGTACTTTATTGTTTGATTTATTGCTCCATTTAGTGTTGTATTTTCTTGTTTATTTCTTTGTATTTAAGTTTGTGTTAGACCTAGAGTGTAGGTCTTAAAATTGGGTGGTAGCCTTGGTGTTTGAGGTTTAAATCCACCGGTGTAAACTTAGTTTACTAGGTTTAGTATTGTTGTCCTTTAGGTTTGAGGTGGGAGAGTGCTCTCCGTAGGAAGGCAGAGACTTTCAGGTATGGAAATGCCTTCGGTGTGAGAGCGAGGACTCTCCGGTGAAAACTTCCTCGTTGTAAAAGAAACAATTAATCTAGTAAAGTTTAGTTTGGAAATCTAAGTGGGGTGCTTAGGTAATGGAGTAGGCATTGGGGCCGAACCATTATAAATCTCTTTGTTTGCATTGCTTACTTTGCGTATTGATTACTTAATTTATTTTATTTGCTTCCGCATTCATTTAGTAGTTAAGTAGTGCATTAACATAAGTAATCAAGAAAATGATTGAAACCAGAATTAGGTAAAAAGATTTACATAACATACTATTCACCCCCCTTCTAGTGTGGCCATTTCACCAACACAACGTAAACAAACCTCTTATGTTTGCATGTGTATTTTGATTTGGTTCTTACTTTGTTTCTAGTAGCAGTTGCAATAGTAGTTGAAACTTCCTATTCAACTGCTCCTAACAAAAGTTCCCTTAGAGACATATACTGTTAATTGGTGTGTCTCCTCTTTTTTAGGCTCAAGATGGAAGGAATGGCTATGGGAAGTTATGTTAATGTTCATTCTTTACTTATCAGAACAAACTATGCCTACTAGAAGGCTAGGATGAGAGCTTTCATTAAATCGTTGGATGATCGGTGCTGGGACTCTATAGAGATTGGCTACACTCCACCGAAAACACCTGATGGGACTGAGCGAAAGCCAAAGAACCAATACACAAAGGCAAAAATAGTTGCGGCAAACTATGATAATAAATCCCTAAATGCTATCTTCAGTGGAGTTGATCCTTCTCAATTTAAACTAATCTCTGCTTGTACCTTGGCAAAGCAGGCATGAGAAATACTAGAAACAAATCATGAAGGATCTCCTACTCTTTGGAAGTCAAAAGTTGAAATTCTCAACACCAGATTTGAGAATTTGAAGATGGGAGAAGATGAAAGCATACAAGACTTTCATAGGCGTATCAAAGACCTCATGAACAATGCTACCAACCTTGGAGAGTCATTCTCTGAAGAAAAAGTAGTAAGGAAAGTTTTGAGATCCATGTCTACCAAGTTTGATATGAATGTTGCTGCCGTAAGTGAAGTTCATGACCCATCTACTATGTTTTACTCTTGACACTCTGATGGGAAAACTTGAAACTTATGAGTTAGAATTATCTAAAAATTTTTTTCACAAAGAAAATAAGAAGAATCTTGCTTTCAGAGCTACTGAGGATGAGATCAAGTCAGAAGATTGATCTGAAGAGTAGATGGATGTTGTACTAGCTCTTATGACAAAATAATTCAAGAGATTTCTGAGCTCTCCGTCTAATTTGCTGATCAAACAACAATTTCAACCGTCTAAGTCTGCTAGTTCCAAATCAAACTCCTATGCTGAAGAAAATAGAAGAAATCAATTGTCTGGTCAAAAGGACAATCTCAAACAGAAGTTCAAAGGTGTTCAATGTTTTGAATGTGAAGGATTTGAACATATGAGATCAAAATGCCCAAATCTTTAAAAGAAGATCAAGAAGTTATTCATTGCTACTTGGAGTGACGATGATGAAGAAACTGATTCAGAAGAGCATGAATAAGGCAACTTTAGAGCTTTCATAGCTTGTATAAAGGACACATTTAAGACTGCTGACATCTCTGATGCAAATAGTAATCACTGCAAAGTTCAATGTCCAAATAGTCCTGAGGATGCATATCAGGAGATGTTTGAAAAATGATCCCCTTCTTCAAACTAAGGGGGTTTAAGGTTTGGGTTTTACTAAGACCACCTAATTACGTCAACGGAAGGCTAAGATAAACTAGGAAAACCTGGATATCGAATCAATCAATTCCAAAAATGATGGCCCTTTTTCTGAAATCCAATCTTTCTGATAATATGTTCCTCTAGGTTTTCCCACTGCCTTGTCCAATCATAGGCATTCCGTCTTGGATAGATAAGGCATCGTGATACCCACTTAGTGGAATAATCAATCTCAGATATTGACTTCGAAAGCTTAATGTCAATCAGAAAGAGTATTTAAAGAAGTCATTTTCGCTGCAATCTACCCACCATTGACCCTGAGAGAACAAGCCTATGGAATGATTATTCCCCAGCTCCATTTTACAAACCTGAGGAAAAAACCTTGGAAATTCGAAAGGGCTCATTCATTTCCGATCCTTTAATGCTTCGACCCGAAGCGATAGCTTATAGCTAGTAATGTCACTACTGATGCTTTCTGTGGTCCATCACATCAAACATGCTTGAAATGGATTGAAAGCCAGCCAGCCAGACACACTCCAATCGTCTGGCTGGCTGGCTTAAGGGAGAACAAATTAAGGGGAAAGAATCGTGCTAGTGGACAAAATAAAAAGGTTAAACAAATTTGTGAAAGAAAGACTGATCTTAACTGCCATACTGCCTTTATGTCAAAGAGTATTTCTTCTTTTGGGTCTTGGTATTTCGACAGTGGTTGTTCTCAGCACATGATAGGAAATCCTAAAAACTTGAAAGATATTAAGGAACACGAAGGTGCATCTATCACTTTTGGAGATGAAGAACATGAAAATGTCACAAGAGTTGGAATTCTAAATGTTCGAGGAATTGCTAATCTGGAAAATGTCTTGCTTGTAGAAGATCTCAAGACTAATCTTGTGAGTATAAGCCAATTGTTTTGATCAGAATTTAAATGTTCATTTTACTAAGAATAGTTGCAAAGTTGTTGATAAAGTTGGGAACTGTATTCTTGAAGGGAATAGACCTAAAAACAACTGTTACAAAATTGTCTACTCTTCTATTTTTTCTTCAGTTGTTTCTTCTGATATTAATCTATGGCTTCAACGGTTGGATTATGAAAATTACAATGGTCCAAAGAAACCTATAAATATTGAAATTGTTAGAGGAATCTCTAAATTTTCTGAAAAACCAGAAGCTGTATGTTATCCTTGGGAAGAAGGAAAACAACTAGGGCAGTCTTATCAGCAGTTAAAACTGGGTGGTGTCTCAAGACTTCTAGGTTCTTTCCATCTCGAACAAATGATTGTCAAGACTACTCTCATAAATGGTTTTCTAAATGAAGAAATATATTTTGAAAAGTCCAAAGGCTCCGAAGACACTGATCTTCCTGATCATGATCAGAGACTGAGCGAGGATGATGATATTGATATCAGTTCTTATAGAGGTATGATGAACAACCTTCTGAAATTCATTGTTAACAGAACTGATGTTAGTTCCAATAATAAGATATATGGAAGATATCGAGCCAACTCAAAGGAGTCTTATCATCAGACAGCTAAGGGGATTCTAAGATATGTTAAAGGTGGTCTGGATCTTGATTTTGTATATTTTATTGATTCTAACTCCGATCGTGTAGCATATACCATTACAGATTGGGCTGATAATTTAGATGATAGAAAGAGTACTACAGGCGATTATGTTGATTCAAACCTGATGGAGTGGTTGAGTAAAAGACAAAATTCTATTTCTCTCTCTTCAGTAGAAGCATAATGCCAACATCAAGCAGTTCTACTACACATTTGACTTGGATGAGGAATGTACAACTGAGATATATTTCAACAAATAGACAAGTGGCAGATATTTTCACAAAGACAAAATCTTCTCTGGGATCATGTGTCTAATGACACTTTATTTTAGAAAGAAAGAAATAATAAATTATTGCGGTGAATAAAATAAAAAAAGTTTTCACAGTTTCAGTATTTTTTATTATTTCACCACTTATTGCTTTATGAAAGTTGATTTATGATGATGCACTCATCTCTCGGCCAAAGTTTTTGAAGTTTTAAATGCTCACCTTTTTGAAGCCCGCACGTGTGCCCCCTTTTCATTGGAGTTTTGATTTAACACCCTAATTAAATTTCGGGCGTTGCAGTTCTCTCTTCTTCCCCTCGAGGTAACCGACGATGAGTAAAATCTCCACTCTCCTGTCCCTTCAACTGCTCTCATCTCTTAAATACAAAATGGTCGGAGAAAATAGGAAGAAAGGTTTTGTCATAAAAGTTTATGCATCGACGACAAAGAAGATGCAATCTTCAAACCCTAGTGAGAAGGATGAACCAACTACTGATGCGTCTCCTTATGTGGAAATGTCACCTCCTTCTCCTCCTCCTCCTGCTCAAAGTCATAAGCTAAGGAAGAAAGCGGGAAGAAGACCAGCTGATCAACCATTGAGGAGAAGCGGAAGAGGTATGATTTCAAAACCCCCCCAATTTCCTTCTAGGATCTCTGTTGTTGAGTGGGAGAATGTTTCGACTAAGGGGGAGTCAAAAGAGAATGTCAGTTTATCTTGTGGCTCTATTTCTCATGATGATGCTTCTAGAACAAAGGATTTTGACATAAACTTGCCAGTTTCTTCTCCAGTGCAAACTGGTCCCGATTTTGATATTAATGTTGCTGGTGATTATGACTCAATTCCAGTCAAGACTGGTCCAGCTCTTGTTTCTATAGACTCTGGTCAACATGACCAAGAGGAAGTGATTGCACCTATACAAAATAGTGGTGTCAACACTTCAGTCTGTCAACAACTAGTCTCAACTGCGAACATCACAGTTGAAATTGCAAAAGAAGAATCAAGTATCATTTTCAAAATCCACTTTGCTAAATAGTTTGAAATCCGTTTCAAACTATATTATCATGAATCTAAAATGAATCAAGAGATCTCAAAATATGAAATATTTGAAAATTAAGATCTCCAACCCTTCCTCTTGGTTGAAAATTGAAAGGCCATAATGAGCCTACAATTTAGAACCGCAAGGTCGTTTAGGTCCGTTATAGGCCACATAGGTCTCCGAAGAGACCGGGAAATCAAAAACAAAAATAGTTTTTCAAGAAATATATCGAGAGCACGGAAATCAACTAGAATTAAGCATAGTATCATAATCTTCAACTAAGGTAAAATAATGAAAGTTAAAAGATGATACCAGAATAGTTTTGATGCCAACTTTACCTAAGGCATCAAGGTAGCTTGAAGTTGCAACCAAGGGAGGATTCATCATTCAAGTCCATGGTCAACTTCAACACATCACTTTTCTTCAACCATGTGTGGTAGCTGTTGTGTGAAACCCGACACTAGAAGGGAGGGTTGAATAGTGTCCGCCCTCTTTTACTAATTTTCTTCTTACTCAATTTTAGTTTCACTTAATGCAATTGTTTCTTAATGGTTAATGTGATCAAATTTCAATAGCAATGATAAAAGCAAGTAAAGAAGCAATGCAAACAAGAATACTTATAGTGGTTCGGCCAACCGCCTACTCCACTACCTTGGCTCATCACCAAGGATTTCTAACCACTACTTTATAGAATCTATGTTTCCCTTTGAATACAATGAGGACACCCTTCTCACCACTCTGAGAACACCTCAATCCTATTCACCTAGGCAAAACATAATTCTATAAAGCTATCTCTAAGTGTTTCCTAGTACATCTAACAGCTATCTCAACTTGACAACAAGTTTACAGTAAAAGTCAAATACAAAGGAAAGAGCTTAAGAATATAAAATGAACCAACGCTTCTTTCCACCGCCTTCAGGTCTCCAACTTGCAAGAAGATGGCTCTTGACTTGCAGCACAGTTGAAGAAGTAGGGAATCAGCGCCTGAAATGAGTCGTAGATGGAAGCAGAGGGCACGCATAGATTTTGCTCTTTTGAAGGCTTAAGAAAACTTCTTTAATGCTCAATAAAACTTCTAAGAAGAATTAAAGAAGTCAGGTGAGGGGTATTTATAACCCCTCACTCGAACGACCCGTTCAACGGGTAGAAAAATGTCCATTGAAGCCATTCGATCGCTGGCCGGTCGATCGACGGATCGATCGCCATTGCGACCGCTGGCCGGTCGATCGGTCGATCGACCGACGGATCGACCACCACTGCGATCGCTGGTTGAATGAGAGAGCTCGGTCGACCGACGGGTCGATCAACTGACGGAACAGTGCCGATCCTTCATTCGGTCGACCAGTCGGTCCACCGAGTACTTGAAGCTAGGGTCGCGCTTCAAGCCATCTCCAGTTCGGTCGATCGATTGGTCGACTGCTAAGCATTCTGCCTATTTTTTCCTTTGGTCGGTTGGCCGACGTAGCCTTGCAATTTTTCCTTCACCATCTTCAGTCGATCAACTGGTCGACCGAATGGCTACTGCCTATTTTTACCTTCATTCGGTCGATCGATCAGTCGACCGAATAGGCTGCTTGGCAGACTACTGCCTTGTTCGGTCGACCGACCGGTCGACCGAATACAGGCTGAGGTTGATTTCTTCTTGAAATTTTTACATGCCTTTTTTGTGGATTTAGTTACCAAGTTCTAACTTGGATAACTATATAATTTGGCTTGGGATAAGATTATCCTAGGGGTATATTACATGAATTCTACTTGATCTAATCCCGAGCCTTTTTTGACGTTTTTTTTTTCCGTTTCTTTGACGATCTTTTCTTTTGTCTCGTTTGAACGGACTTGGCATGCTTACCGCAACCTTAACCTGACTCAAAACATCACACTTGGATTAAATACATGTTTGTTATCATCAAAATAAAGATCGAGGCTTAAGAGAGACCCTTAAGCCAACAGTAGCTCCCCCTACAAGAGAACAAGAAACCTTTGGGTCCTTCAGTGTGAGTTGGCCTAGGAATCCAAAGTGTCTTAGCAACACTAGAATTTCTTTTAAATGCACAATCATGATTAGCATGACCATATATACCACAACAAAAACAATTTTCATGAAACTTTTTATTTTGGACATGAGGTTTAAAGGAAGAATGCTTGTCATGAGAATGATGATGAGTATTAGTATTCTTAAATGAAGCATATATAGTTCTAAAATTCTTAAAGAAAGAGATATTTGACAAATCATTGATTTTCCTATTTAAGAACACAACCTCATTCTTCAAATCACTCATGGATTTGTGAATGGCATGCAATTGAGATTTCAACATACCATTTTCATTTTTTAAATCCATATTCTCACTTTTTAAGTCCTCAATTTCAAGCTTAAAATCATCATGGCAACAATTAACCAAACTAGTCTTCAATTTCTCTTTCTCTAATTCATGCACGTGTGAGCTAAGCCTTAAAGTTTCTTTCTTTAGTTTTCTATTTTCTTTGTTGTTTTTCATAAGCAAGGCATACATTTTTTGAGACTCTTCTAATACTTCCTCATAAGACATGTCAAGGGATTTGGAGCTACTAGAATCACTATTTTGATCATGACTAGAAGATGGTACATATACCTCATTCCGAAGACCCATGAGGCAAAAGTTTGATGTAACTTCATCGTCATGTCTAGAAGAGACTTCACTTGATTGAGACGTTGATGGAGAAGCACACATCTTCTTTTTGGATTTCTTCTTCAAGAGAGGACAATTCATCTTCTTGTGTCCCGTCTCTTAGCAAAGGAAGCACGTAAGTTTCCTTTTCCGATTCTTGCTTGTGCTTCTTTGAGCTAGAAGTGCTTTGGGCATCAAAACCAAGGTTAGTACTAGGGGGATGACCATTGTCATCACCACCTTCATCAAAAGTGTCAATCTCTTCGGTTTTGGCATAATCATAAAACATATTTAATGTGACCCAAATATCAAATGCGGGAAAACAATGCATAACCTTTCCAAGTATATCATTTGAAAACAAGCAATATAGAAGATGTGTTGTTTTAGCATTCAATTCAAATAATTTAACTTGTTCTTGAGTCCAATCATTAATGTTAATAGTGGGCTCAACATATTCATTCTTTAGCATACTTTATAGATCTAAACTTTGTGTTTAAGAAAGGTATACATCCTACTCTTCCAAACACCAAAATTTACCTCATCAAAGCTAGGTGGTGCAAACGCTATACTTTCTAGTGCCACTTTTCGGATCGAGGCAAGATGTAGATGAGATGGTGAAATCTCAATCCACGACCCGCTCTGATACCAAATGTTGGTGAAATGGCAACACTAGAGGGGGGGGGGAAGTGTGCTAACTAAACTTTTCGCCCAATGTCGATTTTATCAAATTCAATCATTTCTTATAACTTAGGCAATACACTAATTCGAATAGCAAACGGAAGCAATAAGTAAGACAATTAAACACAACCAAGAAAGCAATGCGCGGAAACAAGTAAGTATAGCAATTAAGGCACAATCACAATAGGCAATACAAACACAATCGATTTATAGTGGTTCGACCCCAATGCCTATTTCACTACTTAAGCACCCCACTTAGGATTTGCAAACTAAACTTTGCTATATTAATTGCTTCCTTTACAACGAGGATGTTTTCACGGAGAGTCTCCGCTCTCACACTGAAGACACTTCCACACTCGGAAATCTCCATCTTCCTACCGAGAGCACTCTCCCACCTCAAACCTAATGGACAACAATACTAATCCAAGTAGAAAACCTTAGGCCAACAGGAAGCAACCATGACTTCGTCGTTAAAAAAAAACTTAGGTCGTGACCGAAAAATATTAATAGAGCTCAAATCCGAGCACTCTTTTTGTACGCCCATTCACTTTATTTCTCAAATAAAATTGCATTCTTAGCATTTTTCTCTATGAATGTTCAGGGCATTGCTGCGATTATCACGCCGCTACATATGGCCTTAGAACCCCTTCAACGACTCCTCGCGTGCGGATCCGCCTTACGCTCCTCGACGAGCTCGGCCCAAATCCCCGAGTGTGTTCCCTGGCTACCACACCATTACATTCGGCCTTAGCACTTCTTCAACGATTTCTCGCGCGCGGTTCCGCCTTACTCTCCTCGGCGAGCTTGGCCCGAACCCCCAAGTGAGGTCTCTGGCTACCACACAATTACATTCGGCCTTAGCGCCCCTTCAATGACTCCTCGCGCGCGGTTCCACCTTACGCTCCTCAACGATCTCAGCCTGAACCCCCGAGTGCGGTCCCTAGCTACCACGCCATTACATTCGGCCTTAGCGCCTCTTCTACAACTCCTCGCGCGCGGTTCCGCCTTACGCTCCTCAACGATCTCAGCCTGAACCCTCGAGTGCGGTCTCTGGCTACCACTCTATTATATTCAACCTTAGCGCCTCTTCAATGACTCATCGCGCGTCGCGTTACGCTCCTCGGCGAGCTACGCCCGAACCCTCGAGGGCAGTATCTGGCTACCACGCCATTACATTCGGTCTTAGTGCCTCTTCAATGACTTCTCGTGCACGGTTCCACCTTACGCTCATCGGTGAGCTCGGCCCAAACTCCCGAGTGCGGTCTCTGGCTACCACGCCATTACATTTGGCCTTAGCAAGCCTCTGGGCATCGGGCTGCCATTTATCTATCTGCAACAATTACGCTTTAACCACATCAAATTCTGATAACAATCGTGCTCGGACTACTTCAACTTCAGCCTGCACATGGACATTCTTTGCCTCGGCCATGGCTAGGTCTTGACAAAGCTTGGTCAACTCCGCCTGGGCAATCGTAGACCGGTTCTCTACCTCCTTCACCCGGGCGGTTAACGGATTAACTTCGCCGATCTTGGATTCCAGGGCCCTCTTCAACGGTCCAACCTCTCTAGAACGAGTGGCCAACTCCTTATGTAAAGACAGAAGCAACTTCTCAAAATCCTTGACAATGTTTGGCTCACATGAATCTATGCTCAATGGAGAGATCACCTGACCACCCGAACAAACACCACCACCACCACCAAAAGGAATAGTTGGCACATGGCTTTCCATTGTTCCCACCGGTGCAATCATAACCCCACCTACTGGGAAATCAACTGATTGGAAACTTGAATCCTCTGCGGCGCTCCTATTTCTCTTCTTGCATCTCAAGGGGGAACAGGGAGGAGTGGGGGCATCTGAAAGCGCCAGTTGTTCATAGCACTAGAAGCAAGAGGCGTCGGAAACCTTACGGACCGAGAATTCATGGACTTAAGCAAAGTCTCCGCGAAGGGATTACTCTCCAAGTCACCTCTCTTCATTGCCACCCACCAAGTACGGGCACTAGGGGCTCTCCACAATGAAGACATTTTCTCTACACAAGACAAAGAGGGGAATGAGTAAACAACTTCTAGATAAAAAAAGAACACTGAGCACATTACACTAGAAACCCTGTTGGCTTAAGGTTTTCAACCTTGGTCTTAATCTCGGTTTTGATGATAACAAATATGAAACTAATGATTTAATTGAGAAATCCTTTCAGGTTCCATATCGGTTAGTGCACGACGTCCTCGATCAAAAATATCGAAGAAATCGGGAAATCAAAAGGATGTTGGTCGATGTGCTCGGATTCATCGGGAAGAGAGTATAGGTTTAGGGTGTCTAGTTTATATTGTAATATCCTCATGATGATGCATAAGAACCCAAAAACCATCCCCGAATCCCAAAACATAAAAAATGGCGATAATTGTTCCTTGGGTTAATATTAGATAACGAGGGAGCTCCTTGGAGGGCCATATGACCTAGATAGTTTTCTAACTTAAAAAATAGTGGTAATTGTTCCTTGGGTTAATATTAGATAATGAGATATTTTTAGGAATTTTTGGAAGCCTTTAGCCTACCCATTCTTGACTCGAAAAATTAGAAAATTTCTGTTTTCCAAAAATTTGTACTGGACCCCAAAAACTAGATTTTGATTCTTAAGGATTTTATTTTTTTAGATATTTTTATTGAATCCAAATGGGGGGTAATCCTTATATAACATTTATGTTTTAAAGTTAATAAATGTTATATAAGTAGACTTAGTGAAGACGAAATCAGGAAATGAACAAACAAAACCAAACTGCCAAGTCCAGTCCAGGTTCGGTCGACCGAATGCGGCCAAAAACTGGCAGTAGGTAATTCGGTCGATCGATCGATCAATCGAAGTTTGCCAGAAAGGGGCAGTAGGTGCTTCGGTTGACCAATCAGTCGATCAAACTAGGGTTGAGCAAAACCCGATCCGACCCGAAAAAACCCGAAAGACCGACCCTAAAATTCATTTCGGGTCAGGTTATTTGAGTATATCAGGTCGGGTTGGGTTTTATTTTTAAAAATTTTATCTACTATTTTGGGTCGGGTCGGGTTCGGGTGAAAACCCTGTTTAACCCGACCCGACCCATTTTTTAACACCCCCCCTTCTAAATATCCCGATCCTGACTCCCCTCTCAGTCCCGATCGACGACTGCCATCTGCCCTAAAATGCCCGATTCTGACTCCCCTCCCAGTCTCGACATCCGGCGTCCGGTGTCCTCCTCGCGTTCGACGTCTTCCTCGCATCCAGTATCGCAGACCTCGCCTCATCGCCTCCTCCACTCCGCTTGCGGTGGGATCGTCGAGATCCTTCAGAAGTGGGTCAACTACGGCAAGGGATGGCGCCAACGCTGGTTCTGCTTCACGATGGCGTCCTCTCCTACTACAAGATTCGTGGCCGGGACCACATTGAAGTCACCAATGATTCATTGAAGGATTCTAAGGTCATAGGCGAGGAGTCTCTCCGCCGAATCTCCTGCCGCAAGAACGGTCGCTTGCTACTCTCCTGCAGGTCGGGAAGCATGCAGATTTGCCAGGCGGCGGTGGAGGCTGAGCAGCAGGCGGGCGCTACCGAGAGAGAGTGTCGAGAGAACGAGAACGAGAATGAGAGCATGTCATCGGCGAACATCGAGGAGGAGGCAGAGGAAGACGAAGTCGCACTGGAGCTCCCCATTTTATTCGGGTTAATCGGATAATTCGGGTCGTGGCCCGATTTAAATTTCGGGCAGGGTCGGGTTGAGAAATACCCCATTCTTTCGGGTTCAGGTATATACCTGACCCGACCGATGCTCACCCCTAGACTGGACTACGGATCGCTCAACTCGTGACTCATTCGATCAACCCATCAGTCGACCGATCAACACGTTTAAGGCGCAGAAAACCAACGGTCGATCGGTCGATCGACCGACGATCGACCGACATGCGACCGAACGGCAATAACGGCTAGTTTTCCATCCGTTGAGCCGCCTGTTTCATTCTATTTACTCTTGGCTCTATAAATACCCAAATCTAAACCTTCCTTAGAACTTTTGATTACTCCTACACTTCATTGAGCCATCCTTGATCAATTCCAAGCTTTCATTGCATCAATTCTTGGAAAAACCCTAGCTTTGATATCTCATCCCTTTGATTGAGCCTTACCCTCATTGTTTCATCATCAAAGGCATCAAGAGGAAGCTAGGAATCTTGTTGTGGAGCTAAATACTTCATTGGTTGATTTATTGCTCCATTTATTGGTGTATTTTATTATTTAATTCATTGTAACTGAACTTGTATAAACCTAGGTTGCTAGGTTTGATTGAGTTGGTGGTTGCCTTGGTGTTAAGGCTTAAACCCACCGTTGTAAACGTAGTTTACTAGGATTAGTTGAGTTGTCCCTTAGGGTTGAGGTGGAAGAGTGCTCTCAGTAAGAAGGCGGATACTTCCGAGTGTGGAAGTGTCTTAGATTGAGAGTGAGACTCTTCGAGTCAAAGTTCTCTTTGTAAGGGAAATGATTTAAATCTAGTAAACTAAGTTTGGAAATCCTAAGCGGGGTGCTTAGGTAGTGGAGTAGGCATTGGGGCCGAACCACTATAAATCTCTGTGTTAGCATTGAAATATTGTTTGTATTGATTGCATTATTATTATTGCTTCCGCATTTAGTCATCGAATTATAAATTGCCTAAGTAGTTTAAGAAAATGATTAAAATCAGAATTAGACAAATAGATTTAGTTAACACACTATTCACCCCCCCCCTCTAGTGTGCCATTTCACCCAACAAACCCTACTTATATACTCCAAGACCAAAGACTTGGCGTGACTCCTCTTAAAAATTTCTTGAGGAGCAAGAGGAACAGGCGGACAATTCTGCTTTAGAAACTCAATCAAGACTTCATCCTTGGCTGAGATATATACCCCCTTCCTTGAAATCTTGTACAGGATAGGGATCCGACCTCGAAGACAAAGTAAATTTTTCTACGTAGTTCACGGGCTCTAGCCAAAAGGGCCAATCCCACTCTCGCGATCGGACTCTGAAGAAGCGAGATTTGAAGCCTTTATATGAACTTTTGAACAAGGCAAAAAGTTTCCTCCTCGGGATAGCGTTGAAAGACACCCACAATCCTTTTTGGGCACCCTTCTCCTGAAAGAGAGAGAAGAATACATGGAGACTCGATTTGATATTAAGGCATTCCTATTGGCCTAAGGTTTTCAACCTTGGTCTTAATCTCAATTTTGATGATAACAAACATGGAACTAATGATTTTATGGAGAATTATTTTCACGTTCCATATCATTAGCGCACGACGTCCCCGATCAAAAAAATCAGAGAAATCGGCAAAGGCACTCATCGTCACTCGAGATTCTTCGGGAAGATAGAGTTTAGGTTTAGGGTGTCTAGCATGTGTTGTAAATCCTCTTTTATGCCAAAACCCAAAACCCAAAACCCGAACCCCAAAATATGAAAACCCAGAAAATCAGAAACGACCCTAAAATTTACTAAGCCTAGGGAGCTCCTTGGAGGGCTATATGACCTAGACATTTTCTTGGCACCAAAAGTCCTGATAATTATTCATTAGGTAAAAACTAGTTAACAATATATTTTAAAAGAATTGTTGGAAGCCTTTAAGCTACCCATATTTGACCCAAGAGATTATGAAATTTCTGGTTTTTGGAAATTTCTACTAGACCCCAACAATTAGATTTTGATCTTTAAGGATTTTGATTTTTTAGATATTTTTATTGAATCCAAATGGGGGGTAATCCTTATATAACGTTTATATTTTAAAGTTTGGAAATATTATATAAGAAGACTTAGTGAAGACGGAACACAGAAATGAACAAACGAGCAGAAAACTCAGCCAAACCAAACTGGTTTCAGCTTGCCAGCCGATGGGCGGTCGATAGCCGATCAACTGGCCATCAGCTGACCATCGACTGACCACTTCGATTGCTCGGGCGGTGGACCGACCACCGACCAGGCGGCGCCAATGAGCAATTTTTTGCCCGTGGGGATGGCTGTTGAAGCCATCTCTCCTCATGGCTTATAAATACCAAATATGAGAAGCCTCCCCTTGATGGTTCTACACTTCCTTGAGCCATCTTTGATTAATCCTATGATTTCATTGGGCCATCTTTGCAAGAACCCTAGTTTTGATCTTCACATCCTTGATCTTGCCTTCAAGCTATAATCGATTCATCTTCAAGGCATCAAGAGGAGCTAGGGTTCGTGTTTGGAGCTAAGTGTTTGTTGTAGTGTTTATTTGCTCTGTTGTTTATGTATTTTATTATTTATTTTATTGTATTTCTCAAGTGTGTAAACCTAGAATACTAGGTTGATTGAGTTGGTGGTTGCCTTGGTGTTAAGGCTTAAATTCACCAGTGTAAACTTAGTTTACTCTAGGATTAGTGATTCTTGTCCCTTAGGGTTGAGGTGGAAGAGTGCTCTCGGTAAGAAGGCGGAGACTTCCGGGTGTGGACGTGAAAGAAATAGTACCCTTGAGTCAATCACATATTGATGTGTAGGGAACTATTTTTGGTTAATGAATAATATGAGGTAACTTTTCATCATATGCTGCACCTATATTTTGTATATAGATTGTAATGAACCCCATGGGCGCGGGCAATTGATTCCAAGGCCATGATGAGATCATGCAAGTGAGACTTGGAATCTAGATGCCCCTATTCTAAATGTTCCCAGTCATAAGATCACTAATTAGGAGATAGGTGATTCCGAATAGACTGGTGAACTTGGTACATGCCATATATGATAAGGGGTTACCGATCTCACAGTTACCTATGAGCTGACATTTAATGTACAAGTGCAGGTGATCATTAGGGAATGAGTTCACTGAACGGACCTACATGAGGAACACAGAATAGAATCCTTACATGAGTGCCGATAGGATGTTCCTCGGGTGATAGTAGCTGCAAGTAGTCCTTGGACCTGAGGTTGTCGTGGTTACCTTGTGAGTGTCGACACATTGCTTTGGACTTATCCTTACGTGGCCTTCAATGTCATGTGCCGGATACCTCTAGGCATGGGAAAGCACTTATGGAAGTATGTGAGCAACCAATATGGAATCAGTTACTCCTAGTAAGAGGAGATAATGTCCTATGTGTCCCTGTAAGTGTCAGCTCAGGAATCTCTGGCCAGAGTAGATTTGAATGTCGAAAAAATGTTTTTTGACATGTCATTATTTTGACGATGACTTGCACTACTAGAATATACCACATCACCCACGGGGATCACCGACGGCCGCTAGGGCCATCAGAATCATTCACGACTTTGCGTCGGCCGCAGCGACTGTGGCTAATGTAACCAAATCAGCCGCGGCTCGCATACGGCCAGCCAGAGCCGTCGCTCGTAGTTCATGGCGAGTAGGGCACGTGAAATAAAATAAGTTATTAGCCACGGCTTAGCGGGGGCGCTGGAGCTGTTGGTGATGTGAGTAACCAAATCAGCCGTGGCTCGCATACAACCATCGCTCAAAGTTGATTGTGCGCACGGGTGCGTGAAATAAATAAGTTATTAGCGGTTGCTGTATGCCACCGTCGGTGATATGAATAATTCATTAGCCACAGCTAGAGGCAGCCGTCGCTTATTATTTAATGCCACGAACGCATCAAGAATATTAAAACACTCTTAACCGACGGCTCGTGTAGCCGTCGATGATAATAAAATTAGACATCCACGGCTTGCCGATGGCCCTAGAGCCGTTGGTGAAAATCTTTTTTATTTGCATTCGCGCCTGACCCTTCCTCTTTCTTCCTCTTTCTTCTCTGCTAGTCGTTGTCGCCTGTTGCCGCCGCCGTCCGTCACTGCTGAGTTGCTGTGGAGTCACTGCCTGTTGCAGCCACCGTCAATCACCGCTGGTAAACCTCTCCCTTATGGTATGCATTGATCCTCTCCTCTATTTCATTTCCACTGTTACTGTGCGCCGCCCTCTCCGCCCTCTCCGCGCCGGTGTCGACCCGGCCGGCCCTCTCCACGCCAGCGTCGACCCGGCCATTCCTCTCCACGCCGGCGTCAACCAGGCTGGCGCCACATTAGGGCCGATTACTATCGGCCCCAATGCATCAGACAGTAGCCGATAGTGATGATGGCTACTGCTTGATTAGGGTTAATTACCCTAATCAATTACTTGATTAGGGTTTTATTTTTTTTATTTTCTTATTGTTAATTATTAGAAATTAATTGTTAATTAGGTAATTAGTTTGGTTAATATTAATTAATGGTTAATGTTGATTAGGGTTTAATTAGTTTTAGGTTAATGAAATTAGTTTAATATGAATTAATTAGTCGCGCCGGAATCGGCCACTGTGGACTCGCGGCCAAATCATCCACTTTGGACTCGCGGTCAAATCGTCCATGGTGGACTCGTGCCGGAATCGTCCACAATGGATGGAGTCATTCTGGAATCGTCCACTTTGGATTTGCACCGGCATCCATAAATTTAGAAAAAAATCAAGACGAGTTGATATGTTTCACGTACGATCGACGAGTCAAGTTTTAATTTTGCAAAACCTTAGATCCGTTCGGGGGTTGTATGTTCGTGTAAGCGAAGTTAATGATCTTTTATACGACGTACAACCCTTGAATTGTCCCTAATTGGATAATTTGGGAACATAGTTATTTATATTGCACTTAGTTTATTTTTTTTAGTCAATATTCATTTTTAAATTTTGGCTTGTATCTCCCGTGTTGTCCGATACGCACCCAGATGATATGCGTATTCCGAGAACTATAGGGAGATGCTGCCGGAATTTAGAATGAAGTTAATGACTAAAAGGAATACTAAGTGCAATATGAATAACATGAATACCGAATGGAATAGGACCATCCCACCTAAAGACATTACCTAAAGATATTACAAACTTTTTGATAGAACATGTCAAGCGATCGAAGTTGGATGTACCGACGAATTCATCGTGGAGCTATAACGGACGAATTTTGAGTAGGCGTAACTTACTTCTTAAATTTCGCCTACTTGAATGAAAAATTTCTTAGTGGTTATAAAATCCGATGTCTATGCCGGAAATATTCGAACATAAGATTTTTGGACCGAGAAACTATCACAATGCATCTTTATACAAAAGGATTCACACCAAGATATTTTGTATGAAATTGTCACGGGGAGTCACATCAAGTTGGGACGTCGACCAATCCTATTGTCCAAACTCATGGTGAATCTTCTTCTGCTGGTGTTTCTTCTTCCAATCCACCTAATCCTTATAGAATAATGATTTTGGATAGTCTTGGAGGACAATTCTATTTAAATGATAATATTGAGTCAGTTACTGAGACGGTAGTGCCATCAGATACTACGACAGTTGAAGTCACTGAAGAACAACCTGCGATACAGATTGAATTGCCGAATAAGGAGGCTGCAGAATTTTACGAGAAGTTGAAAGCCGCCGATGAAACTTTGTATGAGAATTGTCCTAATTATATAAGATTTTCGACAATCACACAACTCCTGAACATCAAGTCCGATTATAATATCAGCGGGGTTGCATTTGATCGGATTGCAGGCTTTATCAATGGTATGCTACCTCCAAATAACAAGTTTGAGCCAACCTTTATAAGACAAAAAATTTGATGAGAAAATTAGGGCTTGGGTACGAAAAGATACACGCGTGCCCAAATAACTGCATTTTATATTATAAAGAAAATGCACAGTTAGAACAATGCCCGGTATGTGAACATCCTCGTTACAAGGAGAAGAAATCGGTCTGACAAAAAAATATCCCCTTTAAGGTGCTTCGATATTTTCCACTAACATCGATGATTCAAAAATTATTCATGTCGGAAAAGACTACCCCCTATATGAGTTGGCATGCAAGAAGTCATGATGATACAATAATGACTCATCCATTCGACAATGAAGCATGGAAATATTTGGATAGGTGTTATGCTTCATTTGCTAGGGAGACAAGAAATATCATGTTGGGATTGTGCACAGATGGTTTTAATCTGTTTGGTAATTTGGCAACTCCGTATTCAGTATGGCCAGTGCTGTTAACAGTTTATAATTTGCCGCCCTCAATGTGTATGAAAGATGAATTTATCTATCTTTCGATGATTATTCCGGGTCCTAGGGGTCCTCGCAAAGAAATTGAGCAACTACGTAGAACAGTTAGTGTGCGCGGAAGAAGGTAAGTATATGCATTAATTATTTCTTATAATTTATTTATAATTCAAAATATCATAATATGAATTTACATTTGGTGCAGATTTCAGCAAGAGGACGTCCCCTGCACGATAGCGGGGATGATCCGAAAATTTATGCACGGGGCGTGGCCTACATGGTCTCACGTGCCCCATGAGCATATGGATTTATTGTGACGAGAGTTCACGCTAAGTATATTTATTAAATTAATGTTAATGTTAATGTTAAATATTCATTAGTAATAATAAATTTTTTTTTTGCAAGGTCATTATACATGGCCGTAGGACCAGACCACTTTTGTGGAGGCTGCATGGGAGCGTGTTGCCCACGCTCGCTATAACAGGCTACTTTAGTAGGTCCGTCAGACCGTGATGAGACGGCTGGGGGCCACACAGATAGGGCAGACTCAGGGATACACCCTAGAGTGGATTCCTGGCCCTGTGTGGGATCAGCTCGTTGAGCGGTGGGACATACCTGAGTGGCAGGAGGTCTCCCGGACTGCGTCGAGAAATCGCATGTCCGGGGGGGACGACACGGGCGCGCGCCACACTGCTGGCTCCATCTCTTTTGCGGTTCATGAGCGTCATATGATATATATAATTTAATTATTTTTGATTAAATTATATATTGTGTATAATGATACTAATATATATTTTCTAACGTAAGACGCGCGTGACGGAGGACGACACCATCCAACACCCGTCGATGATGGAGGTGTTTGAGCGCACCCACTGTCGTTGACGAGGAGTGGGGGACTACGTTGATAGCAGAGCCTCGTATATAATGGTAAGTATTTATATATGTCTATTTGATTTACACAATTTTATTTATAGTTTATACATATTTAAAATATAAAGATGTGTAGGAAACTTAGACGAGGATTGTGATCGAGCGTGGAGGGACACCAGAGGAGTTCGACGCAGGAGCTTGGGTGGAGGCCGCTGGTGGCTAGGAGCACGACTGTGTTTATGGCTTTGTAGACAGTGGCCATGCTCGCACCGTGCTCGGGCAACTTGGGGCACCGACCCCTCCGACTGCGGGTGAGCGGCCCTCGACATCCCGAGCGCAAGACCAGAGCCGGATAGCGGCCATGGAGTCGGAGCTCACCCAATAGAGACAAGCGATGGAGGAGCAGAGGCAGGCGATGGAGGGGCAAAGGTTGGCGATGGAGGATCAGAGGTTGGAGATGCAAGAGCAGAGACGGGCGAATGACGAGTTGAGACAGATGATCCAAAACATTCAGACACTCCTCACTCAGATTGCGTCTCACTCTGGCCTTCTACCGATGATGTCGTAGCCGTCGTCCTCCTCAACCCAATCGACGCTCCCAACCCAGTCATTGTCGACTCCACCGCCTCCACCGCAGCCGTGAGATTTTGATTAATTGTATTTAGTTTATATTTTGATACTTGGTTGTATATAGACGATATTTTGATAATTGTTTGCCTCCGATTTGAGGCTGAGATTGATGATATTTACATAAAACTTGTATGTTTGTTTTCAAATGCATGTGTATGATATTTTTTGATTGTAATATGTGATTGAAAATAGTTTGTAGTCGATATATCATTGTATACAAGAATTTACAAATTTTTTAGATTTTTCAGTTACAGGATACACCTTCAGCCACAGCTTACCCACGGTTCACCGTCACTAAGCCGTGGCTGAAAGCTTATCGTAAATGGCGGATGGTCTGGACAACACCAAATATCATAGTTGCTAATAGTATCACCGACGGGACTGGGCCGTGGCTAATGGTTGGTATCAGTGACAGCCGTATAAGCTATCACTGATGGTTTTTATTCAGCGACAGCGCACGCGACTGTCGTTGATGATTACGTGTGATGGCCGATCTCAGCCATCACAACATATCTGAGATGCGTGCATCAATGACGGCTGTTTACCACGGTTGACGTCGTCCGTGATATATAACACCGACGGTTCAGCCACGGTTTGAGTCGTTTATGATGATGACAATTCTAGTAGTGTTGGTAGGCAGAATACATATGAATTAGTATTAGGCTTTGACACTTTTTTCGTACCCTAGCCGTATTCGGGACATTGTTACTGAGGGACTTAGTTGCACGGTAACTAATAACCGAAGGGCGTTTGATCCCTGTAGATTGAACCTCACACTATCTGGGTAGTCATGACACGTTCCTAGACATCAATCTTGACTTGTAAGTGGAGTCTCTCACGACCACACTAAAGGGTTTAATGGTGGCTCGTAAGATTTGAATAGAAGTCATTCTATCGGATCCGACTCTCCATTATGCACAACTCACTACTGGCTTAGTTTGGAGCCCAATGGGTCACACACAATAGGCTAACCTCATAACATACCTTATGAGATAAAGTCTGAATGCGGCCCTATATGTCTACTAGCATGGACATGCTGCAACTCCATCACGGATCTCAATTACGGACATGAAAGGAAAGTTGTTTCCTATAGGAATGAATGCGCGAGGAAGGAGTTCCTCGGTAACCCTAATTTGTAGGGCATCCCTAAATTATAGGGATTGACACATGATAATATTTCATGTAGTTGATTAAATTTAATTATGAATTAAATATTTAATTAACTACTTGACCGGGAATATATTTAATTATGAATTAAATATAATTTGATTTTGGATCAAATATACATGGTGGAAAAATTAGTTTTCAACCATGAGCCTAACCGATTAATTGGGAATTAATTAATTTGGATAAATCCTAATTAATAAGAATTTGATTTATGGAGATAAATCATAAAATTAATAGATATATGATTTGTGAGGATAAATCATAATTCTATTAATTGATACGAAATTGAATTATTTAGAAAAATCTCTTTTCTATTGTTTAGGGAATTGGTTTATTTAGATAATTTTCATTCTTATTTATAGACTCTTAATTTATGGAGGTAAATTAAAGTTTATATTTTATTGGATTTAATGAATTTTGAATTAATTATGAAGCCATTAAAATATAAATTATTTTTTGAAGACAAACCCCGAAATTTTGAATTTTGGGGAGGGAGTTTTTAGGGGGCCAAGTCTACCTTTGTAGCCGCCCTCCCTCTCTATAAATTATGGCCGAACACCCCATGGGAGTGGTTGGTCAATTAGTTCTTCCTCCTCTCCATTGGTGGCTGGCCATCTACTTCCTCCTTCCCGGTCTTTTACGAAGCCAAATTGGAGGTGTCTTCTACTTAGGTGTGTCGCCTACTTCATCCACTTGGAGAATTACGAAAAAGGACAGTGAGGTATTCTTTGATCTACCTCCTCATTCCATTGTTTTCTCATCTCCTCTTTCTCTCGTTTTGGAGCCCGGTTCTTGGTGGAAGGGCCGACCTAGCTGTTGAGGTTTCGGGGTTTGAGAAAGCGTCTCTGTTGAGCCACGACGAGTCCGATTGTTCGCTGTCCCCTTGTTGTGAGGTGCCTGGTGTGGACTATCATTGGAGGACGTTCGTGTGTGCATCTTGATACGAGAATATGATTACCCTATCCAACCGCGGTATAAGGTATACCTCCCCCCTTCTACTTGTAGATTGAATGCCTTAATTGTTGCTAAAGTAGATCGCTGTTTTGGGATGTTTCGAATTTTTAAATTGCTTTTTCCGCCGGGTTTCGTATTCCCATCCCAGTGGCAAGATGGGCCACTTACAAGAAGTGGCAAGATGACAGCACTACTGTTCATTGCATTATGCTCGCCTCTATGTCCGATGTGTTGCAGCGACAACATGAAAAGATGGACGCTAGGGCCATCCTCTCTCACCTCCAGGAGTTGTATGGTGAAGAGAGCCGGACTGCTAGGTTTGAGTTGTCAAAGCAACTCTTCCAGGCCAAGATGACGGCAGGGACCCCTGTTGAAACTCATGTCCTCAAACTAATCGATTTGATTGAGAGGTTAGAGAAGCTGGGCCTAAGCATTGATAAGGAGCTAAGTCAGGACTTAATACTCCAATCCCTGCCGGGGTCATTTTCATAGTTTATAATCAACCACCACATGAACAAGTTGGATGCCTCGCTTCTCGGGCTCCTTAATATGCTGAATATTGTTGAGTCCCACCTTTCAAAGGAAAAGGACAAAGTCTTGTTGGTGGGTAGTGCCCTGAAGAAGCGCTCTGTTAAGAACAAAGCGAAAAACAAAGCTCTGAAACCTAAGAAGGAAATCATGAAAAAGGAAAAGACTGCTTCTAAAGCCACCTGTTTCCAATGTGGTAAAGATAGTCATTGGAAGCGCAACTGCAAGAAGTACATTACAGAAGTAAGGCAAAAGAGGGCTTTTGAAGCCCCCTCCGCAGGTGCGCTTGTTATTGTAATAAATTTATCGTTACATAATTTTACTACATAGGTATTGGATACCAATTGTGGTTCTTACATTTGCAACTCATTGCAAGGGTTGAGAATAAGTAGAATGCTAAACAAGGGTGACTACGACCTCCGGGTAGGCAATGGCGCAAGAGTTGCAGCTTTAGCTGTAGGAACCTATTGTTTATGTCTGTCTTCTAGCAAGACCATTGAATTAAATAATTATTATTACGTTCCAATTTTAAAAAAGAATATTATTTATGCTCCTTTATTACTTGAACAAGGTTATGAAATGTCTTTAAAGGGCAATTGTTGCCACATTCATTCTGATGAGTTATATGGAACTGGACGCATTTCGAATGGTTGAATGGTCTTAGATGTAACTGATAATATTTTTCATGTTGAAACGCACAAAAGAAAAAGAGATAATTTGAACCTCAACTATCTTTGACATTTGAGACTTGGTCATATTATTGAGAATCAGATCAACAAGTTGTATAAAGATGGGAAAGGGGTACTACTGTTTTGAATGAGTCATTCTCTGAGCATTTGTTGTACCCGCCTCTCGATTTCTTCCTTTTGTAAATGGGGATACCCATAAGGCTTAACATTGATAGGTGGTTGGTCCTTGGGTATATGAATCCGATGGTCAGTTTGCCTCACCAATGGTAGCCCTGTGGCTGGAATAAATACTTCTAGAAATAGGTCAAGTAACTTTTGGAGTCCTTGGTTGGTGCATAGAGGCACTTTCTTTTCTTGAGGAAGCAACTCTAATTGATATAGCTCCATTACAACCTAAGTTCCACACATCCTCCAGAGTGTGTTGCACTGCACAGGCTCTGGCTAAAGAGAATTTTCCCCTCGCCATGTGTGTTTTTGCCCATGTAATTTGATTTCGAATAGAAGTTTAGCAAAATCCATTACTACGAGTCCTAGAGTGGCCATCCATGCCACCCCTAGAACAATACCCGACCTCTTAATGGGCAACACATAAAAGTTGGTGGTTACTGGGGTCTGATGAATTATCAATTTTAAATTCCTGATGACCTCTTCGTTCCTTATTTTTGCTCCACTGCCCACCATCACTCCAAACGTCGGTGTCGGTTCCATGACCAGTCCCAAATGCTTGGCGATTTGCATTTGAATGAACTTGTGGGTGCTTCCACCGTCCAGAAGGGCCTACATTTCTCTACCTTCAATCATTCCCTTGAAACACAATGTCATAAGAGAGAAACACCCTGACATTGCACTGAAGGAGATCAATGAGTGTTCAACAGGTTCTGCTTCGGTGAGTCCAGTCAACAACGATGGTTCTTCTTCACTGCTGGTGGCCCCGTCATCCATCATGAAGAGTTGAGGCATTTTGCACTTGTGCCCCCACGTATATTTTGTTGGGATGGGAATAGAAAGCGCAGGGAAAATAGCAATTTAAAAAATTCAAATCATCCCGAAAACAGCGATCCACTTTAACAATATTAAGGAATTCAACATAGGAGAAGAAAGAAAAGATATACCTCAACTCGCAGTTGGTATGGCTGCTCCAATCCCCGTTTTGAGACGCACACACGCACGTCCTCCAATGTAAGTCCACACCAAGAACTTCACAACAAAAGAGGCAGCGAACACTGGGGCTCGTTGTGGCTCAACGGAGAAACTTTCTCAATCTTGAAATCAACCAAGGCAAGGCTGGCCCTTCCACCAAGAATCGAGCACTAAAGAGGGAAGGAGAGAGGATGAGAAAATACTGGAACAAAAGAGAAGAGGTGAAGATACCTCGCTATCCTCTTGGACTCCTCCAAGAAGATGATGATTGCGGCACACCAAAGAAAAGAAGACAGGAGGATCAAGAAGGAGGAGGGCGGCCACCAAGGAGAAGAACTTATGGTTCGTTTGCTTTAGTGGATAGGATTGAATAGGATATGATATCAAATGAGGATGTATTGGATAAGTTTTTTTTTAATCTGGTATACACCAGATATAATATTAAATATATATTCTTTTAATCCTATTTTCTTCTAATCTATGCACTAAACAAACAAAGGATATAAATTTATCTCTAATCCTATCCATCTCTATCCTATGAAGCAAACAAGCCCTTAGGGTTCTTAGAATTCTTCAACACAAGAAGCCCTCTCAAGATTCACAATCTTTTTCTCTCTTGATCGTTTCCTTTCTCTCAATTTTTTCCTACATGGTTCGGCCACCCTTTACATCTTTTAAAGGGGGTGGCCACATGAGAGAAAATGGGGGCCGGCCACTTGAGTTAAATTTTGAACTCACCCCGGATTTCAAAACTCCGGGGTTTGCCTCCTAGTTAATTTTCATATTTAATAGTTTTATAATTTATTTAGAATAAATCAAAAACAATTAAATAGAATATTAATTTATCTGCATAAATTAAATGTCTATCAATAAGAATGATAATTTTTTAAAATAAATCAATCTCCTAAATAATAGGAAAGAGATTTAATTATCTAAATAATTTGAATTCCTATTAATTAATAGAATTATGATTTATCCTCATAAATCATATATCTATTAATCTTATGATTTATCTCCATAAATCAAATTCCTATTAATTAGGATTTTTCCAAATAAATTAATTCCTAATTAATTGGTTAGGTTCATGGTTAGAAACTAATTTTCCCACCATGTATTTTTTATTCAAAATTAATTATATTTAATTCATAATTAAATACAATCACCATCAAATGGTTAATTAAATATTTAATTCATAATTAAATTTAATCAACCACATAAAATATTATTATGTGTCAATCCCTATAATTTAGGAATGTCCTACAAATTAGGGTTACCAAGGAACTCTTTCCTCACTTATTTGTTCCTATAGGAAACACCTTTCCTATTATGCCCATAAATGAGATCTGTGATCGAGTTGCAGCATGTCCATGCTAGTAGACATATAGTATCGCATTCAGACTCTATATCATAAAGTCTGTTACGATGTTAGCCTATTGTGTGTGACACATTGGGCCTCACACTAAGCCAGTAGTGAGTTGTGCATAACGGAGAGTCGAATATGATAGAATGACTTCTATTCAAATCTTACGAGGCACCACTAAACCCCTTTAATGTGGTTGTGAGAGACTCCACTCACAAGTCAAGATTGACGTCTAACAATGTGTCATGACTACCCGGATAGTGTGAGGTTCAATCTACAGGGATCGAATGCCCTTTGGTGATTAGTTACCGTACAACTAAATCCCTTGATTATAATGCCCCGAAGTCGGCTAGGGTACAAAAGAAGTGTCAAACCCTAATACTGGTTTATATGTATTCCATCCGCCATGATGTCATCTCAATAATGGAACGCCAAAAATATCTTCCTGACTTTCATGTCTACTCTGGCCAGAGATTCTCGAGTCGACACTTGTAGAGACACATAGGACATTATCTCCTTTGACTAGGAGTAATCGGTTCCATGTTGGTTGCTCACCTACCTCCAAGAATGCTTCCCCATGCCTAGTGATACTCGGCACATGACGCCGAGGGCCACGTAGGGATAGAACCAATGTAATGGGTCGTCACTCACAAGGTAACAATGACAACCTCAGGTCCAAGGACTGCTTGCACCTACTATCACCCGAGGAACATCCTATCATTACTCATGTAAGGATTCCATTTTGTGTTCCACGTGCAGGTCCGTTCAGTGAATTAATTCCCTAATGAGCACCCACTACTAGAAAAATGGGCATCAGCAACGGCTGATGCCGTTGCTGAGCCGTTGCTGAAGAGCATCAGCAACGGCCGCGCCGTTGCAATAGAGCCGTGGCAGAAAGTCGCGTTGCTGATAACTTAGCAACGGATCAGCAACGACCGCTCGGGCCGTCGCTCAAAACATTATCAGCAACGGCCGCTCGGGCCGTCGCTAAAAATATTATCAGCGACGGTTTTGCCACAGACCCGGAGCCGTTGCTGATAACATTAATAGCAACGGCCACGAGTACGTAGCAACGCCGTTAGTAAAACCCCGTCGCTAAGCCGTTGCTGTAGGTCATCAGCAACGACTTTCGATACACTTTTAGCAACGGCTTTCCCACGGACGGCCATGGGAAAGCCGTTGCTGATGATGTACACCTGCAAACAGAAAAATTTAAAATTTCAAATTTCCATTGATACATTGATACATAACTCACACACCCATACCCTCATACACACATTCATTCACACATCACAAACACCTCATACACACATTCATTCACACATCACAAACACACCAAGATATACATCAAAACAATTATATTTATATTGATAATTATCCACGATAGTATAAAAACAATTCAAATGCAAAATTGAAGTATCAATATCCAAACAAAATAAGTTAAACAAGTTCAATATCTCAGTAACAAGTTCAATATCCAAACAACAAATCTCACGATCACGATGGAGGATGGTCTGGATCATATGGCGGGGTCTGGAGTGCTTGAGTGTACACCGGCGTGGACTGACTCGAGGACGATGGATTAGATGATGCCGAAAAGATGCCTGCTTCGGGATGACCTGACATGTTGCGTAGCATAGCATGCATCTCCTCCATCATCTGAGTCTGACGCGCGACCGTCTCCTCTAGAGTCCTTATTCTGCTACTATGATCATAACTGGATCTAGAGGTGGACGGCCGCTCACCAGCGACCGGAGGGGTCGGTGCCCCAAGTGGCCCTAGCACGGCTCGCGCATGACCACTATCTGCGAAGCCATATACGCGGCCATGGTCCCAGCCACCTGCGGCCTCGACCCACGATGCTGCGTCAAAGTCCTCGGGGGTACCCCCGCGCTGCACCACCGTCTGGCTGTAGGTCTCCTACTCGAGTTTGATTTTTTGTTTAATATTTATCATAAAACTTAAATTATAAATATATAATGAATAATTTAAACAAATATATAATTACCATAATGTATGCAGCGCGGTTGTGGATGTACTCCCCCGTCCCATGTGCTCGACGGTGAGTCCGCTCAAACACCGCCATCGGGGTGGGTCGCTGGACACTCCCGTCATCCGACACCGTCGTCTACATTTACAAAACAAATACATTAATTAGTACACATAATAACAAATAAAATATACAATTAAAAGATATACTTACCATACGGTTTGCGTGCACTGCAAATGCAATAGAGCCGCCGGTGTGACGCGCTGCTCCCCCCGACATGCGATTTCTAGCCGCATTTCAAAAACCTCCTGCCATCGATCCGTCGACCATATGCCCACGAGCTGGTCCCATATATCCAGAGTAATCCAACCGGGGCCGTATCCCCGAGTCTCCGCGATGTTAGTGGTCCCAGCTCGGGCCATCGCTTGGGACCGAGCCTGCCCTAGCTGCCCGTTGTACCTTGCCCGGGAAATAGCCTCCCAGGCAGCGTAAATGAAGGGCCTCTGGTCCTCGGCCCATGTATAGCGAGCCTGCAAAATAATAATATCAGTACCAATATTAATATATCATCATGCATGTAAAAAAAAAAAATAATACGTGCCTCAAACTCGCGCCATAACATGTCGACGTGCTCGCTAGGCACGTGAGACCACGTAGGCCATGCCCCGTGCATGTATCATCGAATAGTAGAAGAAATGCTCCTCGGCACTTCTTCTTGCTCGAACCTGCACAACAAAAATAAATTTTAATATTATATTATGATATAATGAATTTGTACTGATTCATAATTCATGATATATTACCGCTCCCCAATCACGCTAATCAATCTACGTGACTCTGTGGCTGGTGGAGGCTGCCACCTGTTCGGCCCGCGTGGCCGCCTGCGTCTGGATGTACTAGCCTCGGCAGTATCATCCTCATGAGGATCAGCAACAGGAGGATCAGCAGCATGAGTAAGTGCTGGAGTCTCACCGATCGGAGACTCCGAAGCTCTCCTGCGTCGATAACCACAACCAGACATATCTGTCGAACAGACATATAATCAGATTATTGTATAAATAGTAGAGATATATTTAATAAAATATATACTTTACAATTATTCCTCATCATCTAAATAATAGTCTTCGAATTCTTCTTCTTCTTCCTCTTCTTCCTCTTCTTCATCTTCTTCATCTCCAGCTTCCTCAATTTCATGATCGTCATCATCAGCATATTCAACTTCTAATTGAATTGACGTTGTGTCTGCATCCTCGAGTATTGGAATAATACGATCCACAGCAGGAAGATCATCTTCTTGATAGAAACCAGGAGGATCATTTTCTCCTACTATCGGATCAATTTTTCCTCTACCTTTTGTCTTACAGACTACACGCCAATCTGCTCTATCTTTATTTTGAGCCGGATACTTCGCGTAATATACTTGTTCGGCTTGTGATGCCAATATAAAAGGCTCATTTGCTGCCAATTTTGATTTGTAATTAACCTCAACAAGTTTGTATTTTGGATGAACTTTCATGCCCCTTTCTGTTGTATCGAACCAATGACATCTAAATAGGATCACTGATTTCAAGCCGAAGTAGTGCAACTCTATCACTTCTTCAAGCCGAATTGTACGTCGTATAAAAGATCATCTACTTCTTTTACACGAACATACAATCCCCGAACGGATCTAAGGTTTTGCTAAATCATATCCGACTCGTCGATGCGTACGTGAAACATATCAACTCGTCGGATGGATGATTATTTTCTAAATGTTTCGAGACAGTTCGAGTCCATATTGGACGATTTCGGCGCACGTCCGAAGTGGACGATTCCGGCGTGCGTCCGAAGAGGACGATTTCGGCGCGCGTCCAAATTGAACGATTCCGGCGCGAGTCCGAAGTGGACGATTTCGGCGCGCGTCCAAAGTGGACGATTTCGGCGCGCGTCCGAAGTGGACGATTCCGGCGCGCGTCCGAAATTAATCTAAACCCTAATAATTAATCTAACAAATTAAACGATTAATCTAAACAATTAATTAACAATTATAAAACAATATAAAATATATATATAATTATAAATTCCGGCGTCGGAGTCCACCCTCCGGCGCCGGCGTACAGTGGCCGGACACACTGTCCGGCCACTGTACAAGGTCCGGCGGCGGCCATCGGCCGACCGCCGCCGGCCGAAACCCTAGAAATAGGGTTTCGGTCGAATTGATTCCCGCCGGCCGCAACGAGAAGAGACGGCCAACCGGCGAGGCATACCTGAACAAGTCGGCAGCAGCGGGAGGAGGAAGAGGCATCGTCGGCGTCGGCAGCAGCGGCAGCGGCGGCGAGAGGCGAGAGCAGCAGCAGCGGCGGCGGCAGCAGCGGGAGGAAGAAGGGTCGGGCGCGACCGGTGCCCTATATAAACTTATCAGCAACGGCTCACTCGCCCGTTAGAAAGCCGTTGCTGATAAGTTATCATCGGCAACGGCTCACTTGTCCGTTAGAACGCCGTTGCTGATAATTAAAATATCAGCAACGGCTCGCCTTTCCGTCAGAAAGCCGTTGCTGATAATTAAAATAATCAGCAACGGCTCGGGTGTCCGTTAGAACGCCGTTGCAGATACAAATATCTGCAACGGCTCGAGCGACCATAAGAACGCCGTTGCAAATAGCAACGGCTTGAGCGGCCGTTGCTGATAGCCGTTGCTGAAGACCAAGTTTCTAGTAGTGACCTGCACTTGTACATTAATGACATTTCATAGGTAATTATGAGATCAGCTACCCCTTATCTTATAGGGCATGTACCAAGTGCACTAGTCTATTCGGAATCACCAATCCCCTAATTAGTGATACTACGACTAGGAACATTTAGAACATGGGCATTTGGATTCCAAGTGTCACTAGCATGATCTCATCATGGCCTCGGAATCATTTGCCTGGGTCCATGGCATTCATCACAATCTTTATGAGTAAAAATGCAGCATATGATGAAAAAGTTGCCTCATTAAGTTGATTACCCTTGAATAGTCCGTAAACACATCGACATATGATTGGCTTAAGGGCACTATTCCTTTCAATATCCCACTTGCACTTTAGCTAATCATCCTAGTATCTGTATACCAAATTTCAGGGATGATCGAATCTGTTGTTTAGTAATCAGTTTCATCCACATCAATGTCTTTCAGTGATCACCTCTTTCCAACGACGAGGTGATATCATCTTTTAAGTAAAGCAATGATCTTCACGGGATCTTAGTTCCTTAACTTTGAGCAATAATCTAAGTATTATCATACAATACCGATGTTGAACTGGCAACCTCAGGAACAACTCCCACTAAATGATAAACTCCTTTATCTGATATTATCCTAAGCAGCAGAGTAAGTAGCAAACCACAAAGCCTTGGCCACCTCACCGGTTGCAGTACCCAGTTAGGAACACTTTCCTGCTTACCGCGCCACCATTAAAGGTATCCTTATACCATCATATGGTTTCATCATCGTATAGAACACCTCTCATCCTTCTCAAGTGCCTGAGAGAGTTCTCCATTTGCTCTTCAATGTTATTCTCCAAGGTTTTGCCCGAAATCTGCTAGATACCTCTAAGGTATAAGCATATCAAGCCAAGTGCAAAACATCACATGATGGATCCCATTGCCGAAGCATAATGGATCTCACTCATCTTTTGTCTCTCCTTAGGATGTCTTAGCAGACATCATCTTAGAAAGACTAATGCAATGACTCTTAGGCAAGTAACCTCTTTTACTGCCTTCGATGCTAAAACTCTTTTAGCACTATATCAACATACATGGGCTGGGGTAAACCAAGCATCCTTTTAGACCTATCCAAATAGATCCTAATGTCAAGCATATAGGAGGCCCTTCTCAGGTTTACCATAGAGAATTGGTATGGGAAATAACTGGAGCATGAGAACGTTTTTCCCACAAGTATGTCATACAATATGACTACACTCTCACTATACACCTTGTCTACACGGTTCATCCACATTTTTGATAAAATAAAAACCCTCTTGATTATCTCATCAAAACGAATGTTTCTACTCTTCGATGCTAGCTGTAGTCCATAAATGGACCTCTCCAGCTCGAATACCTTACTTAGTCCAACCGAGGATACGAACTCTTCTGGCTGTCATATAAACTTCTTCATAATAGAAGAATGCAGTCTAGACACCCACTAGCCAGATCTTGTATTCAAAGTGCACACTGATGGCTAGCAATATCCTGATGGACTTGAGCGTTGGAACTAGTGAGAATGTCTTATTGCAGACAACCTTATGTTTGGGTTAGATCTCATTCGCAATCAGTCTTGTCTTATAGGTCCACACCTTGTCAGCTGCTCAGATCTTTCCTAAAGATCCACTTGCACCCTATAGGAGTCATCCTTTTGGAGACGATCAACCAAAGTCTGTACTTGGTTTGAGTCCAGTTTGGATTTGCATAATGCCACCGCATGGTGTCAACATATTTGACCCTTAAGAGATCGCGGATTGCCTGACTCTAGGTCATACCTTATGGCTAGATATCACGCAGGCAGTCTACGCAGTCTCCTAGAAGAGTGATGGGAAGTAATAATTACATGGATTGGTTTAACTTGTGAACTTTTCACTAGTTGTTGCGATTTTATTCGTGGTTGCTGAACTTCATCAAGTTCAACATATCTTCCACTCTCACTTTTCTCGACAAACCCCTTTCTCTGAAAGTGGTGACAAAATTCCCTTTGTTCAATTGAGAGAACTTGATACCCAAAATACTTTTTAGGGTATGCCTCAAAATTTGCACATGGTCAAGTTTATCATACGCTAGGCAACCCCAAATCACGAGATGTCTCAGACTCGATTTCTTGCCATTCTATATCTTATATATTGTATCAGAGACATACAAAATTATGGCCGCTACAATAGCTTATCCTCTGAAAAGAGATTGTAAGCTAAGTATGGATCACATCATATCCAATAAGGTGTGATTCCTCCTTTCACACACATCATTGTGTCAGGAGGGGTCCATACACTGACAACCTTATTGTCTTCGAGATAATTCACAAACCTAGTGGATAAGTATTCTTTGCCTCGATCCAATTGAAGGCCTATAATACTTTTTCTAATATGTTTCTTTAACTTCACCTTCATACTCCTTAAATGGTTCAAAGGTATCGGGTTTGTGCCAAAACAGGTGGACATACCCATGCCTAATCATATCGAAGAAGTATCCTTTTTTGGCTTGAGTTGTTATCGGCCTGCATACACCTATATTGGCCAACTCTAATAAACTCAGCGAGCCTTTCACCAGGTCTGGTGAATAGAGACTTGGTTAGAATCTTCTTGAGATACACTTCTCAAGTTCTGACAACGATTCATAATCGCCCAAAGACATAAAAGCCAGAAGTAGGTGAGGTTAATTTTACCTCTTTGTGCATTTTTAAAATATTTATCATTAACATTCAAAACCATTAAACCAATTGAGACGTGTCCAATCGCATACAACTCATTAGAATGGTTCATGCGACAACTATTACCTTTTAAAGAACTTTTCACAACCTTGTTCAGACAACAAAGGAAAAATGACGTTCTTTTATTAACATTGGAGCAAATCAATTATACAATTCAATGGTCTTTGCCGAATAGTAGACTTATACAATAGGTTCCTACGGCTAAGGCTACATCTCTTGCTCCTATCGCCTTCCCGAAGGTCGTAGTTGCCTTTTGTCAAGTCTTCTACTTTTCTTCTTCTCCTGCAATATCTTGCAGATGATGATTGATATCAAGTACTCGATATCAAATACCATAAAGTAGAGTTTAATGATGAAGTATTTTCTATAATGTACGCACCTGAAGCGCTGGTTTCAAAAACCATCTTCAGTTTTAACTCTGCAAAATCCTCCCTGCAATTGCGCTTCTAGTGACCATCTTTACCACAATGGTAGCAGGTGCCATTGGGAACAACTTTTCCTTTCTTCTTGATATTTCTCATGGGTTTCACAGGTCCGTTTTTCACTTTGTTCTTAACAAAGTATAACTTTGCCTCAGAGGTATCTCCCACTAACAAGACTGTATCCTTATCCTTCATAAGGTGGGACTTAGCAGTCTTCAGCATATTAAGGAGCTCAGGAAGTGAGACGTCATGCTTGTTTATGTGGAAATTATCAACAAACTGTGAAAACGAATCCAGGAGGGATTGGAGTACTAAGTCCTGACTTAGTTCCTTATCCATGGAGAACCCCAACATCTCTAACTCCTCAATCAAATTGATTAGTTTGAGGACATGGGTCTCAACAAGAGTGTTATCCTCCATTTTGGCATGGAAGAGTTGTTTAGATAGATTGTACCTAATTGTCCACATATTCTCACCTTACAACAACTTGAGGTGATCGAGGATAGCTTCGGTATCCTAATGTTCATGCTGCTTTTGCAACTCATCGAATATGGATGCTAGCATTATGCATTGAACAGTGGTGTTATCTTTACTCCAAATTTCTTGCAGCTTCTCATAAGTCGTCCTCTCTTCCTCGGTGTAATCCCTTTCCCTAAAGGGTAGCATTGGTCCCGGAGAATCAAGAATGTGAGACAGATTCTCATAAATGAGGACGATCCTCAAATTTCGCATCTAATCAACGTAATTTGGTCCAATTAATTTATTTTCATTGATGAAGCAATCTAACGACAGTAAAGGTGACATGATATGCTACAAAGAAAATAAAGACATTAATGAGCAAATATTCTACATGCATGTTTATTGAGGTATTTTAATTAATCATGTATCCCACTAATTTTTACGATTTCATAATACTCTCCGGTTTGGAAGCGGGAAGCTCTCATTGGTAGACTTCCTTAGGGGAAAATGGAATCCCGCTTCTCCTACTCGGGTCTCGCATGTAACACGACAAACCCTAATATGTCCATCGGTAGGCAACTCTTTACCGATCACATGACTATGTGACTTCCATATATTTTGCCTCTAGGGCATCCAAGGCCTTGTGTGTGCACAACAAACCAAGGAGCCCTAGTTGAGTCGGACCCATCGTTCGTATGCCCTAGCGAGAAAACAACCACCCTTGAGTGTAGCTCAACAAGGTAAATCATGTTCAAGCCGGTAGCAGAGTCACAAAAGGGATATGTGCCATATGAGGTGCAACGTGTCTATTAGCATAAAAGGTCTTATGTGTGCACAACAAACCCGTTGTGACAATAGACACACTTGTCCCTCATAATGATTGAAGGTGTGACTGACATTCTTAATATCTTAGCCATTCAGACTCAATACTATTGGAGGGTTTCTTCATGCAATTAATCTAAGCAATCAACAATTGAAGCAAGAGCAATAAATAAAAGCATAAAGTAATAAGGATGATTATGAATGTTCTAAGGGTTCCACCCGAGCTACCGGGCGAACCAAGGCCATCATTCTAGGGTTTTTAGAGCGCTCCGTCTCACCAAGGTGCGGCCCAAAATCACCTTGTAGGTTGCCGGTTCCATCAGTGCCTTCTCGGGGTTCAAGCCGTCATCAACATGGTGCCGAACACCTCCTCTCCGCGCGCGCACCAAAACGGAGCAACAAGCGTGCTTGTCGCGAATCTTACCCTAAACTTCTAATTTTACAAAACTAAAAGAAGAAGACCACAAAAAACCCTTGGGGAAAGCTTTATGGAGAGGGAAAAGAGAATTACAATCAGAATTCTCAAGAGGACTGTAGGGGTATGCATGCCCTATTTAAAAGTTACAATGCTGAAATTTCATAAATTTATAAGCAATCAACACAACCACGTTTTACACACAGACACATGCACATTGGGCTCATCCATAATCATACTTTCATGAATCACATCATATATGAAAAGGAATGGAAAAAACAAAATCTGAAATCGCGCAAATTCGATCACGTTTACACCCAAAATGGTTCAAACAACACATGTTGATTTTTTTTCGATTCTTGGGGCTGTTCAATCATGAACCCACGGTATTTTTGAGTTTAAATCCTATCCGAAATCAATATGGATAGTAGGCTTTCACCTCGATTCATCATATGCACCGTGGAGCCAAGAAAATGATTCAAAAACCCCCAAAAACCAAAACGGGCAGCATGACATTTAGGTAGCGAACGGTTCGTTGCATCCAACTGCTTCATGCGTTGCATCCATCTGAACCATTTTTTCACTAGCCCCTCCATCTTAAAAGAGGCCATGGTCACCCGATGTTGATCCTCTTGAGGCGGAAGTGATCTAGTCCTCAGCATCAACTCCATTGAAATTGGGTAGCTCCACTTGAGGCGACTTCAGAGGAAATGGGAAGTCATCATCCTCCTCGCCTTCACCCCTTAGTATTGTTTTTCGCCGATTAATCGAGTTGCCACCGCTTCCTCCTAATCCAACCCGCTCAGCATTAATTCTGGTTAATTGGACCATTTGAGTGTTTAGAAGGCCGATGTCTGAGGAAATCGTTTGCAATATCTTCTACTGAGCGTCCATCGATTGTTGCTGCATCTCAAGACTAGCTTGGAGTGACTCTAACAATTGATCAATGTCGAGCACTGGCCTCCTGCAACAATTTCATTGACTCGACCATTGAATGGGATCAAGTTTCCATTCCCTGCATCTCAATGAAAGCACCAAAATATTAGGGCTCGACCCTGTGGCTGCTGAATGGAGCGGCGGAACTCGTTGATGTTCTCCCTTTAAAAATGTCGGGGCTTGACTAACCTAGCGTGGCTCGACCTTTGGGCGAATATCGAATCTAGATCTCGTTTGGGAAGGAGGCGAGATTGAATGGTCAATATAGAAGGAGTTTGGAGAGTCGTGGAAGATTGGAGGAGGGAGAGAGATATATTAATGATCTTCTTATCTCAATTCCCCTTACATCCCTTTATTTATAATATCTCTATTAAATTTCATAGTCTACAAATCGGCACGGCTTCCTCCTAATACGCTTCATCCATGGCCGTTGATTCATTAGTTCTGCTTGATGTGACGGGAGTTCGTATGCGCCACTATGGCCCAACGTACGTAGTGCTTCCAGCAACCTTAGGAGCTACGTCGCCATCTTCTCTTCCTTGCTTACCCGAAGACTTATGTAGATCATCCATAACACCGATCACACAAGTCAATGAGTAATGTTGATTAAAAAAAGTTAATTTTATCCCTATATTATATATAATTACGAAATTGTTTGATTAAAAATAATATTTTTAAGTTGCCTACTTATTTCTCATTTTCTTAATTATCCATGGAAATTTCGAGTGCATTTATTGTCATTAATTTCTTAATCCACACGATGCCGGAGAAAAAGTCACTTTTTAGTACAACAAACTCTCAAATCAGTAGCGGATTACATCTTCTTCTTGGATTCAAGATCACTACAATATTATATAATTGGGTTAAGGATGATTTTTGTCCTTGAACTATTAAAAATAGGATAAAAATACTCTTAAACTCTTCTTTGGTTGATTTTTACCCTTAAATAAATGAAAATAGTTGAAAAATACCATCAAACTGTTAGAAATAAGTAAAAATACCCCTAAATTTATTTTTTGATAGATTTTTTACTCTTAGACAAACGAAAATAATTGAAAAATACTAATATTTTTATCTATTTTTAAGGAAAAAACTTTTTCTACCTTTAGACATGAGTAAACATAATGGTATTTTCAACTATTTTCGTTTGTCCAATGATAAGCCTATCAAAAAAAAAACTTTATTATTTCTAATAATTCGATAGTATTTTTTAATCGTTTTCATTTATTTAAGAATAAAAATTAATCAAAGAAAAATTTAAAAATATTTTTATTTTATTTTCAATAGTTCAAAACAAAAATCATTCTTAACCCTATGTAATTTATCCTGGATGTTGATACCAAAGTCAACAGCTCATTTCCAGATGATGGACCCCACAGCTCATGCTTGGCATTGATCAGCTGATGTTTTTGTTATCAGACTTCAATGCTCCCATTAAATACAGAGCACCACTTGGCAGGTTGAATAGAGGGTACACTTGAGCTTACTCCTGGCATGCTAACTTTCTCCGGCTTCAAATGTCTCTCTAAATAGTTATTGGTATATATATAGTACCTCTTTTCTCTCTCCTACAAGTTGTCATAAGGACATTGCTAGTCTGTGACTGATTTATTGTCATGAGACCAATAAAAACAGGCTTAATAAAAGGATGCTAACAAATGTAATAGTTCATATGGAGGTTGAGGAGATAATAATTAATTTGGAGAAAAATATTTAAATTCTTACAGATAAAAAGATATTCATGAAATGATTTGTTTATTTTTTACTTTTTCTTGCTCTGCTTATACTAGCATTTGTTTTTTCTTATTTTATTGTAAGAGTCTATGGGCAATCAAATGGGTTATAATTGACACACTGCTCCAACAAAGAGGTGAATTGGAGCTTGCGTTACTATAAGGGCATATGTTTTCTTCGTGGGATAAAAAATGATAGGATAATCTATGAATTTAAAAAAAAAAGGATTAAAAGAATATAAAAATTAATATTATATCTAATATACACCGGATAAAAAATTTATATTCAATTCTTTTTCGTATTTATTATCTTATCCTATCCTATCCGATACGATACAAATGAACCATAATAGTTTGGGCTCATATATATATTTGGTTGAAACAAAAAATATATATTAATATCTAAATTAAAATCATTGTGAATCATTGGTGAAGGGTCATTTTGTGCATTGCAACTTGTATTGAAAAATTAATTTATTATGTTTTGCTTGCAATATATTTCATTATAAATAGATAAAAGTTAAAAGGAAATTTCATGTCTTTTTGATGGGATGGTGGAGGGGCAGGCAACTGGGACACCAACGTGAGACAGGATATGCATCCTTTGGAATGGTTTGGATCATTTCTACCTCTCGTTAAATGATAACATGTGAAAGTTGCTCAAGTTCATAAAGGCCGCCAAGAAAAGTAGTTGAGTGTCTCAGAATTCTTTACCTCCACAATGCCCAGCTTCCCTTCATTCAAAGTTCCTGCCACAACCAAACAAATTAAATGTGGCCAACTCATTAATTCTCTTTTTGTCATCTCCTTCGATCTCATATTTTTCAGTGGAATTCCTCTGCTGCTTGAAATCTGTTGCTGCAGGCTACTGAAGCGAGCTGATCTTCTTCCCAATTGAAACCATTTAGAAGAAGCATGGAAGTGTATACAGTTAAGGTCGAGGAGGGGAAGCTGGCTGAGGGAAATAGGCCCTCATTTGGTCCGGTTTATCGAAATATCTATGCGAAAGATGGTCTCCTCGAATCGCCTGCCGGAATTGAGTCCCCATGGGAGTTGTTTAGGTCAGCTTTGGTGTTAGTTTGGCTTAAAAATTGCTTCTTTTCATCTTTTGTGCTGAATGTGACATACAAGATAGCATTAGAAGTTTGATAGTTTCCTTCTCCTGTCTTGCAGTGGTTCAGCCAAGAGATATCCTCAGAACCAAATGCTTGGTCGTCGCGAGGTTATTGATGGAAAGGTAATGCATTCAACTATGAGTTGCTTGGATAAGCAAACATGCATGCTAAGTATTTCCTTCGTTTCCTTGTTTGTTTTTGTTACTACGATAAGCTTATCATTGGTTGCTAGCACAAAGAAACAGTTCATTCAAGCTTCTTGAGAGTGTTCTAAGTTCAAACAATATATGCAGGCTGGGGGTTATGTGTGGCAAACATATGAAGAGGTCTACGAAATGGCTTTAAAGATTGGATCTGGCCTTAGGGAATGTGGTGTAAATCTGGTGAGCAAAACCTTGCATTCTTCATTACTGGTCTTCTGTTTTTGGAAGATATCCTTGTAGTCTCACTTGTATCTTTTTAGGGAGATCGCTGTGGCATATATGGATCCAACTGCCCTGAATGGGTTATTGCCATGGAGGTATATGTGTTTTTGATATTAATTATATCGTTGGGAAGCTATGATGTTTGCGAGGATTAAAGTTAGAATTTGATACAAAATTTGGTAATCAGTCAGATAGGTATTTAAGTATAATGAGTTATAGCAGTTCTGAATGTTCTATGAACATGAGCTTTGTTTCTATAATGGCGTTATCAGCTTTTCTTTCAGTATATATTGTAGCCTACTGAATCATGTGGAGTTTATTGCAGGCCTGCAACAGCCAGGGAATCTGTTGTGTGTCATTATATGATAGCCTCGGTAGGTTGATGTTTGCTTTACTTGCAAAATGAATGATCCACATGTGTGCGCGCAATAAATTGTACTATTTAAAAACTTTAGCTTTGTGTTACTGTATTTCTTTAGCTGGTAATTCCTTTATCATAGCACACAAAGGGCAACCTAAGTTGATATTATTTTGATCAATGTTTAAAATCTATTACCTTTACCAATCTCGGTAATGATTGGACCGATTGGTATCTATCTATCTCGATGTTGTACCATACCAACACTTGATACAATCCGAAACAAACTGGATTATATGAAGTATACTAGTACATATTTTTTTTTTTCATTTTAGACTCAAAACTAATAGTTTAAAATGATTACAAGAACATACATAATACAATATTAAAGCATAGAAACATATCATACTAAACTTCAAGTCTTGAAGTTAGAATGACTAATAGACAAAAGGTTGAAGAGTGGCATATCTATGAAACAAGGGGGGCGGCATGTTGACGAGCACGACACGACTAAGGTCCGTTAGAAAATTAGCCTTGGATCTAACTCCACCCCAAAAGCTAGCTCATGGGGGAGGATTGCCCAATTTATTTAAATGTTATCTAGACCACAACCTCAACCAATAAGAGACTTACACACTCCCCTCATGTCCAAGATCCACATCTGGACCGTGAAGTTCTGCAGGTGGTCCAATATCAACAATAGGTCTGGCTCTGATACCATGTTAGAAAATCAGTCTTAGACCTAACTCCACCCCAAAAGCTAACTCATGGAAGGAGGATTATCCAATCTATTTAAAGGCTATCTAGACCGCAACCTCAACCAATGTGGGACTTTAACAAGGTCAATTTGAGAGAATGAGAAAATTTTGGAGAGATTAGAGTAACGGAGTAGTGTAGAGAGGAAAATAAAAGGTTTGAGAGATTTATATAATACCCTCAAAACCCTTACAATACCCTCAATAGCTAAAGTAGTCGTTAGGAGCCATTTGGAAAAAGCTCCAACTATTGGAAAAATAGCCATTGAGGCTATAACATCCGGTGTAGACCTTGTACCGGGTGCTATATGAATTATACTCCCCTATGCAATTGGTACAGCAAGTATTTTTGCATGTACCTGCTATTACGGGCACTTGTATTATGAAAAAATGGTAGGTACTGCCTGTAGGTAAAAACTATGCTTATGATCAAACTTTTGACACTGTAAGGTTCCTGATATTTTTATATTTAGGTTGAACTTGTTTGCATAATGAAGTTTCTAAAATACTCTTTGTTGAAGTACTAAGTTCTTTAGTTTTCCATGAAATGCAGGTCCAAATGCAGTAGAATTTATCATCAACCATTCAGAAGTGTCAGTAGCATTTGTTCAGGAAAACAAAATACATTCTGTAAGCTGAATGTTAAGTTGGTTTTACTTAATTACCAATATTAACTGAATCCTTTCTTGAAGAAAAATTATACAAAACTCTTTACACTATTTGTGTTAAATACAGACTCTGCTTTAACTAATACATAGCTCCTGCTTCTTCTTTCAGATATTGATGTGCCTTCCAAAGTGTGCTATCCATCTGAAGAGTATGATCAATATTTTTGCTTGAGACAATTTTGGCATTGCAGGTCATTCTACATAAATCACATGCTTAATTAGCATTAAATACTTCATGCAGCCATTGTCAGCTTTGGGGTAGTAACTGATCAACAAAAAAGAGAAGTTGAAGAGGCTGGAGTGTCTTGCTTTTCATGGAAAGAATTTGTTTCCTTGGTATAATTATAATTACCCTTAATCTGAAAAATTAGATTTATTCCAGATATGTTAATATCTTAACCATACCATTTTCTCAAGACCTAATATCTTATCCTTTTAGGTAAATGTGCCCTACAAAGTACCACCTAAGAACAAAAACGATATTTGCACAATAATGTACACTAGTGGAACAACTGGAGAACCAAAAGGTGTTATATTGACAAACAAGGCAATCATAGCTGAGGTCATTAACAATGAGCATATGCTTCTAGAGACAGATAAAGTGGTAAATGACCTTCTATAGTACTTCATATGCATTACATGTTTCACATTATCAATTCTTATATTCTTAGGACTATTTCTTTCATCTAATGATGGTGTTTCAGTTTACTGAAGAAGATTCATACTTTTCATACCTTCCACTAGCACATGTTTTTGATCAGATATTTGAGAACTACTGCATTTACAAGGGTGCCTCCATTGGATTTTGGCAAGGGGTAGAACCCTAATCTCTTACCATCTCATTTCATGGTAGTAATTATATATCTCCATTTTTTGTATATAAACTGCTACTTATCATTGTTATATGAAATTGTAGGATGTTAGGTACTTAATGGAGGACATTCAACAACTAAAACCTACACTATTTTGCGGTGTTCCACGCATTTACGACCGTATATATACGGGTATGATGCTTCACTGATTTAACTGTTCATTTAGTTTCACTTTCTCTAATGTACATATCCAACAACTTATTGATTAATGATCAATTCTCTTGATGGAAATCGAAGGCATAAATCAAAAGATTGAATCAGGAGGAATGTTATCAAAGAAGATATTCCAGTATGCTTATGACCAGTATGTAATTGGAATTAGTTATGCTCTCCAAAGATCATTCTTTTAGTTACATTAATTTGTGTTATATTATTGTTCTTTCACCAGTAAATTAAGAAACATGAAGAGAGGGTTGAAGCAAGATGAAGCATCACCTTTTCTTGACAGATTAATCTTCCACAAAGTTAGTATCTTTTAAAGATTTCTATTTGGTTGGATTTCCTTATGATCATTCTTCAATCATCAAAGTTGCTTTCTATTTTAGATAAGGCAAGTTATGGGAGGCCGAGTGCGCATGATGATTTCAGGAGCAGCGCCAATACCAAAGCACGTGGAAGAGTTTCTAAGAGTCACAACCTGCAGTGTCTTTATACAAGGATATGGTATGTGCATGTTAAAGTCCCACATTTCTTGATGATATGGTCAAGATAGTTTTTCAATACTTTGGGTAGTCCTCCCCCCTTGAGCTAGCTTTTGAGTTGGAGTTAGGTCCACTAATTTCTTAACATGGTATCATGATTGTTGATATTGTAGCCTATTATATGGTTGTTGATATTGTGTCACCCGCAGATGTCCAGTCCTTCAAACTCCACGCTCCAAATGTCCAATCCTGGGTGTGAGGGGGGTGTGTTAAAGTCCCACATTGCTTAATGGTATGATCAAGATAGCCTTTAAATAGTTTGGACAGTCCTCCCCCTTGAGCTAGCTTTTGGGGTGAAGTTAGGCCCACTAATTTCTTTATAGTATGAAACTATATATATATCATCTTGTGTCATTTCTCTTAACCAAACAACTAGTACATCCTATTCAGTATTTCTGACTATGTTTCTTTTGCAAACTGAAATATGTAATACTCATTCTCTCTAATTCATCCTTTTATTTATACTACTGATCCATCTCATTTGGTTTCGGCGAACCAAATGTGATTTTAATGGAGAATAAAAATGATGCTGATACGAAGTTAGGATTCATATGCAGGTCTTACAGAAAGTTGTTCAGGGTGCTTTACTTGCATTGCGAATGTATTCTCCATGATGGGCACAGTTGGGGTTCCTATTACTACAATAGAGGCAAAGCTTGTGTCAGTGCCAGAAATGGGTTATGATGCGAACTCAGATGTACCTCGCGGAGAGATTTGCTTGAGGGGCAACACATTGTTCTCTGGTTACCACAAGCGCCAAGATCTTATTGACGAAGTTCTTATTGATGGCTGGTTTCATACAGGTATACAAATTTGTTTACCAAGTGTATAGGATTGAGTAACAAAACTAAGTAATAGAGGCAACTAAATGTCATATTAGTGCTATGATTTTTAGACAATAAATAGATGATTTTGGGGGGAATTATGATTGTCTCTTAGACACAATTTTGTTGTAGTTAGTGGATTTAGCACTCAAATTTTGATCTAATAGTACATGATTTGGGAAAGACTAGCTACATTATCCTCTGCCTAATTTTGCATTTGGACTGTGCAGGTGATATTGGAGAATGGCTACCAAATGGTGCTATGAAGATCATAGACAGAAAAAAAAACATCTTCAAATTATCTCAAGGCGAATATGTTGCTCCAGAGGTCCTCGAAAGCGCATATATGCAATGTCCCTTAGTCACATCGGTATTTCAATAATCTTATGCCTTTTTATCTTTGGCTAAGGGTGTGCTTGGTTGCGCTGCAAATAGGCTCATTTTTGTTAACACATTGCTTGAGGTTGTGGTCTAGACTACCTTTAAATAGATTGGGCAATTCTTCCCCCATGAGCTAGCTTTTGGGGTGGAGTTAGGTCTAAGACTAATTTTCTAACAATTTTCAAAAAATTGATCTAAGTGATCTACATTTTATAAAAAAAATTGTGTTATTTGCATCCATTACTGCAAATTAATGGACGTGTTTGAAACCAACCAAACTAGCACTAAATCTAAGCAATGCAAATTTTGAATACATTGTGAGCTGACAATCTTGTTTGCATTGTAGGTGTGGGTGTATGGAAACAGCTTTGAGTCCTTTCTTGTGGGCGTTGCTATTCCTGAAAAGAAGTCATTAGAGGAATGGGCCGCAGCGAATGATGTAAGTGGTAACTTTGAAGAATTATGCAAACATCAAAAATCGAGGAAGTATATCTTGGAGGAGCTCAATAATGTCGGTCGAAAATATAATGTATGTCAATGATCTACGAAATACCTAATTGACTCATTGATCTAATGAAAGTTAATATCATAAGATTGTGGTTTTTGTTTCCTTGTGTCAGCTTAAGGGATTTGAGATGTTGAAGGCAGTTCATCTGGAGCCAAGACCATTTGACATGGGAAGAGATTTGATCACTCCAACCTTCAAGCTGAAGAGGCCACAATTGCTCAAATTTTTTAAGGCAAGAAGAGTCAAATGCATATGTTATTTTGAATCAGTATTTCTCTTTCCGTTGCAAGTCTACTTTCTCTTTGCTTGTTTGGTGTAACGAAATCCAAATGATCATTTCAGGAATGCATTGATGAACTTTACCAAGAAGTTAAACAGACAAAGGGTTAAATCAATTACGAGGACTACATCTCCAGATATCCAACTCTGAATTGCTCATATGTTTGATGATTAGTGTTGAAAATTTACCTCCTTTTTTGAGCTTGGATGCAAGAATAAAATGGGATAATAGTGTGTGAGAGAAAAGTGGCATTTTCTTAAATAATAGATTGTAATTATTGCCTTGTACGTAAGAAATCTTTTTATCATGAGCAAGTAAATAATGGATTTTGTCTGCTAAATGAAAGTAATCATACGAGTGAAAGGCTACCTCTCTATAAAGTTTTAGTCCGTGCTTGGACTTGGTTCTTTTTTGCTTCTAATGTGGTTTGTTTCTATTGGCTGTTCTTAGTTGTTTCCTGTCTTGGTGAATGTATGGGTCTTGAGGGCCTTTCCTTTTCTTTTTGGTTGTATCCTCTTTTTTTCTGAACCAAAGAAACTTGTATTCTATTCAAGAGTTATGAAAAGATACAAGTGAAGAGGAGTACAGGAGAATAAGAGAACAACAAATTGAAAAAAGAGACTCCACAAATGCCCCTAAACTCCACAGAAAGCGGCTCATGCTAAAGAACTAAAAAACTAAAACTGGCCGAGGCCTCCGCTGCAAGTTCACACAAGGATTTAGCGGTGTTTTCAAAGATTCGCAAATTTCACTCGTGCTAGATTTTTGATCTCCAAAACATCACCAGGAAGTATCTCGTTGCCCCTGTCCTAGTCTGCGAGACTTCCCAGAGTTTGTAGGTAATTGGAAAGAAAGCCAATCTCGAGTATTGCAGGAAGGTTCTCCAGCCTTGAAGGGTGAAGGGACAGTCCCTGAAAAGGTGGGAATGAGTTTCGACTCCATTGATGCAGAGGGTGCAGGAGGCTGAGATCGCGACATTATGCTTAATCAGTCTATCTCGCGTGGGGAGTCATTTTTTCTCGATCAACCAATTGTTCAAAGATATAGCCGGGGGAAAATTTTGGTGCCATAAGGAGGGTGCCTAAGGCTCCACAGCTCCTCCAAAATTCAGCATTATGTATAACGAACTTGTCGAGAAGATTCCGTCGCTGGTCCACTTCCAACTAATCCCATCGTGACCCGAGCAATGTAAGAGATGTGCTAGATCCTCAGCCAGTTTGTGGAGCAGGTTTGTAGGGACGAGAAATCTAAACTGGATGGACCAACCCGTTATCTCTCCCGTAATATCTCGAGATTTTGCCTCGTCGATAGAGATGTCCTGATTGCAGGCAACCAAGAATAAGGTAGGGTGCTTGGATTTTAATCTCTCTTCTCATATCCAAGGGTCGTGCCAGAGGCTGAAGGAGGACACTTCTCTCGCATGGCAAGCTAATGAACTTTGAAAAATATCAAGCAACTTACAAATCCCCTTCCAAATAGGTGAAAGCCTGTGACGATCAGCCTGGGTAAGTGCCTGTAATCTCGAAAACAAGGCCAGCAAGATGGCTCTCCATGGCATGCCTTCAGGATCCAGAAGCTTCCAGATCCATTTCCCCAATTTCGCGAGGTTGTGTGATGATAGATCCAGAATCCCCAAGCCGCCTTCCCCTTTGCTTCGAATTAGAGCGTCCCACCCAACCAAGCATTTTCCCCTAACGTCGGCCTCTAATCTTCCCGTCCAGAAGAAAGTTCTCCTTCGTCTATCAGCTTGTTTTAGGACCCAACGTGGAGCCTTGAAGATCGAGAATATATATGAGGTCTGGCTCGTCAGGACACTGTTTAACAAAGTTAGGCACCCAGCTTTGGAGAGCAAAGCTCCTTGCCAAGAAGCCAACGAGCGGTCCATTTTCATGATAATCTTGGTCCAATCTGCCTTTGTCAAGTTACCGGGGCGGAGTGGCAGCCCCAAATAGTCTAATGGAAAGGCCCCCATAGCGCATCCCAGAGTGGCCACAGCTTGCTCTGCCTTCGATACATCTCCCCCTAAGTGAATGACATTTGTTTTCTGTAAATTGAGTTTTAGGCCGGTGCACAAGTTGAAACATTTGAGTAGTAGCGCGAGAGAGGATAAACTATCTGTAGAAGCTTTGCTGAAGAGAAGCAAGTCATCGATGAAAAGGATGTGAGTAATTTCCCCCGCCACAAACTGCTCAAGTGCTCCTGAAATGATGCCAGAAGATGCCGCCTTGGACACGAGTCTTGAGAGGACGTCAGTTACCAAGATGAAGAGTAAAGGCGATAATGGGTTACCTTGTCTGAGCCCTCTTTTGTGCTTGAAAGTTCTGCCCTCTTTCCCGTTAATAATAATAGAGGAGTCCACAGTGTGTAAGAGATTTTGAATCCATGAAATCCACCTAGGCTGAAAGCCTCTGGCTTTGAGCATTTGAATAATAAAAGACCAGTTGACCGAGTCAAAGGCCTTTTCAAAGTCTACCTTGATGAGACACACATTTGGGTCATTCTGACGGCAACCCCGCACTGTCTCCGCAGCTGTCATGAAGTAGTCCAGGGTACTCCGACCTCGGGAAAAGGCCCCTTTATTGGCATCAATCAAATCAGGAATAAACTTTGCTAAACAGTTAGCTAGCAATTTGGAGAAGATCTTGATAATGCTATGTTCCAAGCCGATAGGTCTGAAACCGCCCACCACGTTAACTCCCATAGTTTTGGGAATCAGGATGATATTCGCCTTATTTATACGAGACATTATGCCTGGATCCGCCTGCATTTGAAGAAGAATATCTAACACCTGGGTCCCAATATTTGGCTAATATTTTTTGTAGAATTCCATATTTAGGCCGTCCGATCCTGGTGACTTGAAATTCTTTCTTGCCTTTATGATTTCGAAAACCTCAGTCATAGTGAAGGGATCGTCCAGGCTGTGGAGATTGGGGCCGGGGGACTCGTAGAGGAGATTCCATTTGACACTTAGAAGGGTTTTAATTTCCCTCCTGAGAAGCCCTGTGTAGAATTCTCTAAATATAGAAGCAATATCCTCAGTGTTGGTGATGATCGATCCGTCATGTTGAATGGACGGGATCCAATTTGTCTTTCGTCGGTAGGAAGCGCAAAGGTGAAAATATCGCGTGTTGCGGTCATCTTCTTTTAACCATCTTCTTTTGGCTCTTTGCCTCCAATATAAACAAGAATCATTCTAGCTTTTGTCTAGGACCCCTTTAAGTCTTTTCAGCTCCTCAAGCTCTGCGTCGTTAATAGTGCCTGAGTCCGCCAGAGAGTTTAGGGCACTGATGCGGGATTCTGTCTCGACTCTGAGCTTACACCAGGATGCACGTCTTAGTTTGTCCCAATCCATAATAGTTTTCCGAAGAGGTTTCCATAATGATATCCATCTGCCTATTGGTGATGCTGAACGAGGGGAACAAGATAGTGAATAATGTGGCGCCAAGCCTGCGTGAATGATGTTAGAAAATTGGTCACAGTTTAGCCATCCAACCTCAATTCTGAAATGCCTTTTCATAGATTCGATCTGAGAGGAGGAGTTCCAGATTAACGGATTGTGGTCTGACAGCCTTCGATTACCGGAAGAGGCTACAGACATAGGAAATGAAGAGGCCAAGATGTTGTTAATCAGAATCCGATCCAATTTAGCCAATGCCGGCGGCTGTTGGTTATTCGTCCAAGAATACAAATTGCCGGAAATCAGGAAGTCCACGAGCCCGGTGTTAGCGATCAGCTTTGAGAATCTTCTGGAATCCACAGCATTACCAACATAATTTAATCTTTCCCCGCTATGAAGAGTAATGTTGAAATGCCCTACAGCTAGAATTGGCCCATGATTGCTAATAAAAATTTGGCGCAGCTCTTGAAGGAAAGAAACCCTGCGGGTACGGTTTGGTGGACCATAAACCCCAACCGCGAGAAAAGAGAAATCGGATAATCGGTGCTTTAGAAACAATTGTATGGACCATTCCCCAATAATATAATTTGTACACGACCATATCGATGAATCCCACAGTGCGAGAAGCTTGCCAGAAAGCCCATTAGCATTAATAACTCGAAAATTATCAAAAGAATGAAACCCTGATAGCTGTCTGACTATTTTTCTAGAACAAGCATTTAATTTAGTCTCTGATAGAAAGAAAAGGCTACATCTATTGTCCCTGACAACCTGTTTCACCATATAACGTTTAGACAATCTATTAAGACTTCTAACGTTCCAAAACAAAACACAAAATTTGTAAAACATACAAAAAAAAATTGGCTACCAACAACACTACTAGAAAGGCGAAACCACCGCTATTTATGCGGCCGCCATCCCCAAGGCCCTAGTGACCTTGACTGCATTTGCTGCACATTCGAATCCCAATGCTTCTATGTCCTGCAGCACAGCCAAGTCCAATGCATTGCCCATGTGAGAGACGAAGGAGCCCAAGCGGTCCGATTTTTTCTTTCCCATAGGGGTGACACTATCCATATTTTTGGTTCCTTCATTCCTAGCGGTTTTGATCAATGTGGCACTCTGAATAGGAGACTTGCAAAACTTTCCGACAATACGAGAGCTCCTACGCACCATTGCGGCCTTCCGAAGCTTGTTCTTTCTCTTGTAGACCTTCCCCAATTTGACAGGGGAAGCGTTGTCTAAATGGAATATCTCGATCAAATTGGCCTTAAGGTTCGGCCCAAGCGTAACTGATGCGCGCACGAGACTCGGCTCGTGCGCTGGCTGAGGAGGTTGGTCAAAACACAGCCCATAGTCAATCCCAACCAGCTCCTGCGCTGGAACTCGGGTCCACTCAAATCCGTTGACTACCAGCTTTAGCGGATCGTAGATGAAGCCTCCGATATGCCGTTTGATTTGTGGATCCGAAATAAAAAAGAACACCTGCCCGCTGCCGTCCACACCCAGAATAGCAATGTTGACCACGCGACCAAAGCCTGCGGTGAGCATCTACCTTTTAAACTTCTCCAGATTTGGTGAAAGAAGCTCGAAATTTCCTCTTTCATGTTACAAGCCATTACTGCGAGCAGCTCTGTCACCTGCCCGTTGAGCACCAAAATAGTATAGCTTTTGATCTTTAGCTTGATATCGGAAAGGAGATCTTGCGACAGACCAAATCCTCTCCCAGCAACCAAATCTTGCGCATTCGACTCGGAATTCCCGAAGGGCGGCACAGGCGGGAGATCCGATCGGTGAAACGCCAAAGAGGAATTGCTGTCAGATTTCCAGAGGGCGCAGACCCCTGCAGCTTCCCCTAATGGAGGAGAATGATGATTTCCTCGATCTGATTGCGCTGCTGAGATCGGTCTCGATCCGCGAGGGATCCCTGCCGCCGGCGAGGTCGCAAAGGCCACCGCCTTCCGCCTTAGGGCATAGCCTGCAGAGAGATGGCCGGCGGAGTGAGACCTGAGTCCTGACGGGGTGGTATTTTGGCCGTCCGAAGTAGCTGTGAAGTGATTAGATCCCATCCCTTCGGCTGTCGAATGCTCTTCGAACGGGTCCATTTCGAAGCTTGCATCTGTTCCAGTGTTATCTTCTCCCCCGTCATCTCGCTCAGCTTGTTGCGGCCCAGGAGCTGCTCCTTCACCCGCCACCCATTGCTGCCACACGACTCCCACCTCAATCGTGAAGCGGCAGGAGTCCGCATCCGCTATAATGAAGCGCGGGATAAGATGAAGTGCGCACACCCTTACCTGCACCTTGCAAGAGGAAATGTCTGACCATTCTATGGATGATTGCGCCAATGCCTAAAAACAGGAGAATGAACTTGTGAGGGCGATTACGGTCTCCGTGTTCCAGAACATGATCGGTTGGCCATGTAACTCGAGCCCTACCTGCAGCTATGATGGAGGCACAGATAAGTACAGTTCATCTTGCTTCCAGTCTTCGATCTGTAACATGATGTGGTTCCCTTGGATTTGAGATGAACGAATCTACCTCCTCTTATAATAGGACCCTTCCGCATCCGGGGTGGTGATCAGAAACCTCCTGTCGGCCATCTTCCTCTGTTTCCATTGCTGAAGATGGTGGCGGTAGTCGTGGAATTGCCTCGCGAGAAATCCGACGACGTCAGCCTGGTGATGGAGCTGACCTCGCGCAGTAACCACCACACATTTCCGGTTCAGATATCAGGCACGCTCAGCCATTGAGGCGGAGTTGGGAACCATGACACAGATGTTCTCCGGCCTATTAGCCATCACACTATGTTCGGGAAGAGAAAGAGCAGGGGAGGGAGGCGAAGAGGAAATTTATATTCGGGCGCGAGAATGCAATGCCACCCGAGGTTGGTTTAAGTAGAGGAACCTTAGCAGATGAAGTAAATGCAGCATTCGTAGGTAGGTGGGAGACATGAGAAGCTGACCTGTCCGATTTAATACCTGCATCCTTGCGACGGTAATTGCTGCATGAACGCCAAGAGTGCCCAGCCCGGTGACAGAGAAAGCACACCCTCCTGTTCACGCAGTGGCGAGCCAAGTGCCCAGCTTCCAAACAGTTGAAGCATTTGCCCCTCCGGCGGAGAGAAGCAACCAGGTCTTCAAGCGAGGATAACTGCTCTGGGGATGCTTCGGTAGGGGAAACATGTACTGGTGCAGAAACTCTTGTAGACGGAGACCCGACTGCCTCGCTTGCATGGGGCGACGGCTTGGCCGGGCAACCCAGCCGAACAATCTGAGCAAAGGAACGACCAACCCCTATCCACGACAGCGAGGATGGCTTTGGAGCCGAAGCAAAGGTCACTCGCCTAGATGAAGAGGCACTCCGACGACGGGACACCCGCTTCCACTCGGATTCAAAAAACTCCAACGGGTGAAGACACTCTACGCTCACTGCACTCATACTTTGGGCTTCAGTAATTTTGTTGCTCCTGATGTTTTAACAGTAGAATTTTTGATTGTATCCTCTTGCTGCCAATATATAATAAGGTGGCATAGTTTGTATTTTTGGGTTGATGAACTCTGGAGGAATAAAGGTGGATAAAGAGGTGTTGCGTTGGAATGTCTGTCCTCTCTTCTAATTTTCATCTTCTTCAGTTTCATTGCAGCTTCGTGTGGTGCTTCATTCGATTATGGTATAATGTGTTAGATATTGATTCAAATTAATTGCGAACCTTATTATATATTGTGTTAGATATATAAAGGTGGATAAAGAGGTGTTGCGTTGGAATGTCTGTCCTCTCTTTTAATCTTCATCTTCTTCAGTTTCATTGCAGCTTCATGGGGTGCTTCATTCGATTATAGTATAATTAGTTAGATATTGATTCAAATTAGGTGTGAACCGAGTCCGACAAGTTCGACTGAATTTAAATCGAAGTTTCAAATTATGATTGAAAAAATGCTTGGCCCGGCCCAGACGAACTAGACGGGCTGGCGGGCATCTACAGCCGAACTGGCCCACGCGCATGGCAAGCAGGGCAGCAGGCGCTGCAAGCGGCTTGCTGCATTAATAGATCAATTTCGACTTGGTCAAGACAAAATTGAGAAATAAACTTTTTTTTGAAAAAGATTGCAACGCACGTGCTGCTGCAATTCGAGAGCAACATTGCAAATTGTTGCAAGCAATTTGCTTGCCTCAATTACGTGTGAAACATTTTTGCTTTGGTTAAAATCTTACCGAGCATCTTTACCTGAGTTTATGCATGAGATAAATTTTGACCTCTGGTCAAAATTAAATTGGCAGTAATATCACAGCCGCACGAATTAATCAAATGGTTTCATATTTCAAAAATTATAATTTTTTGAGATTTGCTTAGGATTTATCTTCACAAGTTAGACTCTTGTCATTTTGTCCCGTCAAAGTATAAATAGAGGTTTATTCCAACTCAACATCATCCCATAACAAGGCATCACCTGATTTAAAGAGAAAATTTTGTGAAAGACTTAGAGATTTAGAAAATTAAGAATGTCGTTACCATTTTTTTCAAATAGTGTCCATTCTTAGGTTCCGAAATACAACAGTGGAGTTCAATTTCAAGACAGATATTACAGAGACAGTGCTACTTCATACCGATTTTATGTTTAGTTTATTTGAGACAGTTTGCTGTATTCCGAAGGGGATTTAATTTATTATCACTTTTATTGTGAAATTCTTTTCTGAAAATAATAAAATAGTCTCTTCTTCTCCCCTTGGACATAGGATCGGCACTCCGCCGAGTTCGAACCATGTTAACCCCCATGTCTCTTATTTTTCTACATTATTATTATCGGATTTGGATTTTGTTTCTCTCATCGGGTTCGGGTTTTGTCGATCCTAAAAGAAATTTTTCCAAATTTCCTAATATGATGAATACTCTTGCCTCTCTTTAGGATGTGTTGCTTCAGGTTTAATGGTTTTTTGTGACTGCAAGATTCTTGGGATCGGTATTCTAGTTTTTCTGTAATATATGACATGTAGATCAATTAATGATTCTTGACTAGAGTGCTTGAAGATCTGGTTGTTTTGACTTTAGATTTATTGTATTTTGTACTAGATCTGATTTTTTTTTTTAATCGAAGAAACTTGTATTCTATTCAAGAGATATGAAAAGGATACAAGAGATAGGGAGGGAGGAAGTAAAACAAGGAACTAAAAAAACTAAAAATGCGAAGAAATACAACGAGCCCCGAGCTTCTCCAGGGCTGACATGAGTGTTAACTCATAGAGTCGAGGGTGGCCGAAGCTTCCGCTGCTAACTCAAAGGGAGATCTAGAGCTATTCTAAAAAATTCTCTGATTTCTTTCATGCCAAATCTTGGATCTCCAAATCATCACAAGACGGAAGCGTTCTTTCCTGAAAGCTAGCTGCCGTGAAAACGGGGGGTTCCACTGAGAATAATCGACCAAAAAAATTGCTTGTCCCGAAAGATGTAAAAAGATTCTCCATCCCTCTAAAGTAAAAACACAATCTCTGAAAAGATGAGCATGAGATTCGTCGAGGGTGCTGCACAGAGGACAAGCAGGTGGAACTAAGATATTGTGTTTGATCAACTGGTCCCTCGTGGGAAGTCTCTTCTTTTCTATCAACCAGCTGTTCAGCGAGAGCGCCAGAGGAAAATTATTTTGCCATAAGAATGAAGCCCGAGGATCCGCTGTCCCTCTGAAACTTAGAAGCCAATATAAAGAACTTGTTGAGAATATCCCATCAGTGGTCCACCTCCAACTGTATCTGTCGGGACCTGAGCATTGCAGGTATGGTGCCAGATCTTCGGCCAGTCTAGCTAGGAGGTTAGCAGGGACCAAGTACCGGAATTGAATGGAGCATCTGATAATTTCGCTCGAAGGCGACCTCGATTTCGCCTCATTTATTGAGATATTTTGATTAGAAGCAGCGGAGAATAGAGAAGGATAACTCTTGCTCATTCTCTCTCCATTCAGCTAAGGATCCAACCAGAAACGGAAAGCGAAAGTCTCACCAGCCTGACAGATGAGAGATACCTCGAAAAAATTGAAAAGATTGCAAATCCCCCTCCAAATGTGAGAGAGACCCTGACGGTTAGCAAAGCTGATGAATCACAACCAGGGGTATAAAGCCAGCAAAATCTCCCTCCAAGGCATGCCTTCAGGCTGGAGCAACTTCCAAATTCATTTTCTCAGTCTTGCAAAATTATGATACCTCAGGTCCAGAATCCTCAAACCGCCCTCCGCTCTGCTTGTACTAGATCTGATTTGATCCATGATTCTTAGTTACTCTCTAAAATTTGCTTGGTCTTGCTTGTACTCTGTTTGTTCTATTGTCCCTATGAATCCGTTGTATAAATCCGGCAAGCAGCAGTAGTAATACTGTCTCCACTCCATTTTTCCTAGGCAAAAATTATCAGTTTTGGGTTATAGAATTTGAGACATTTACTATGAAAGATGGTATAACAGTGCAAGCTTACGTTGCAAGAGTAAACAACACAGTTATCCAACTTAGAACACTTGGTGAGGAAGTCAAAGATAAGAAGGTGATATAGAGATTTCTAATTAGGAGCACGCCTGTAAAATATTTTATACTCGTTACTGCAATAGAACATTTCAAATATTAGAATAAGTACACTCTTGTTGAACTTGTGAGTAGCTTGAAAGTTCATGAAGAGAGACTTGCTGTTCTTAGAGGTGGTGCAATTGAACATGTGTTGCAAATTAAGATTGATAATCCTAATAGTCTATCTTGGTCAGACATGAGCTCAACTACTAGTACAGTGAGATTTGGAGGTAGATCAAATAGTGGTAGGGGAACTAGAGCTATCTATCGCAGAGGTGAAACCAAGAGATTAAACAACCAAGTCAGGGAGGAGGAGCAAGATAGCCTAATTTTTCTTTGAATTTCAGTGGCTATATCTTTTGTTTAAGTAAAAACACATTGTATTCAATTCAAGAGGGATGAATAAAATACAGGGGGAGAGAAAAATAGTCAAGGATAAAAAATAAGTAGTACGTAGCTCCAACAAGGGAGCACCTGAAACACAGGCGAGGATACAACCTCGAGGTTACAGGATTATGAAACCTTGGAAGAGGACAGGATCGAAGGTGAGGAGAGACCACAAAAGAATCTACACCTTGAAAGCACCTTTAGTTTCTCTCCCACCAAAGAAACCAACACCAAGCAAGAGTAAGCCACGTCTTCCCGATGATAGGTACAATTGCTTATTCAAAGGTAGCGAGTCATGAAATCAGGATATTGGGAAGAAAGGTTCCTTCAACTGCGTGAGGATCCTACTCCAGGCTGTGGCAGAGAAGGTGCAATGATGAAAGAGATGGTCATGAGTCTCGTCGCCACTCTTACAAAAGAGACAAGAGGAGTCGCTAATTACTCGATGCTTCACCAGCCTATCCCGAGTGCTCAATTTGCGCTTAGACCAAATCCAGCTGAACACTGATATCTTTAGGGGGAGCATTGTTTGCCAGATGAAACTATGGAAGCCATCGCGGAGACCTCTAAAGTTCAATAGTGTTGGGATGGGAAGAAGAAGCATAACAAAAAAAGTGATTTAAAAATTCAACACATCTCTAAACCAGCGATCAACTTTAGCAATCTTTAAGGAATTCGATCAACGAGTAGAAGGAGAAGATTTACCTTATACTACGGATGGTATGACTTCTCCTATCCCCGTTTTAGGATGCACACGCACACTTTCTCCAAGGAAAGTCCACACCAAGCGCCTCGCAACAAGGGAGCAGCAAACATAGAGACTCGTTGTGGCTCAACAGAGAGACAATCTCAATCCCGAAACGCAGCAAGGTGAAGCCGGCCCTTCCACCAAGAACCGAGCACCAAAAGGGAGGAAGAGGGGATGAGAAAACCACGGTGCGAGGAGGAAGTGCAAAGCATCATATGGTGGATCCCACTGCCGAAGCATAATGGATCTCACTCATCTTTTATCTCTCCTCAGGTGTCTTAGCAGACATCATCTTAGAAAGACTGATGCAATCACTTTTAGGCAAGTAACCTCTTTTACTGCCTTCGATGCTAAAACTCTTTTAGCACTGTATCAACATACATGGGTTGGGGTAAACCAGGTATCCTTTTAGACCTATTCATATAGCCTAATATCAAGCATATAGGAGGCCTTTCCCAGATGTAACCTAGAGAATTAGTATGGGGATTCAACAAATCCATGTAATTATTACTTTCCATCACTCTTCTAGGAGACTATGTAAACTGCCTGAGTGATGATATCAAGCCATAGGGTATGACCTAGATTTAGACAATCCACGGTCTCTTAATGGTCAAATGTGTTGACACCATGCAATGGCATTATGCAAATCCAAACTGGACGCAAACCAAGTGCGGACTTTGGTTGACCGGCTCTAAAAGGATGACTCCTATAGGGTGCAGGTGGATCTTTAGGAAAGATCTAAGTAGCTGGCAAGGTGTGGACCTATAAGACCAGACTGGCTGTGAATGAGATCTAACCTAGACATAAGGTTGTCTGCAATAAGATATTCTCACCAGTTCCAACGCTCAAGTCCATCAGTGTGTACTTTGAATACAAGATCTGGCTAGTGGGTGTCTAGACTGCGTTCTTATGTTATGTAGAAGTTTATATGACATAGCCAGAGGAGTTCGTATCCTCAATTGGACCGAGTAAGGTATTCGAGCTACAGAGGTCCATTTATAGACTACAACTAGCATCGAAGAGTTGAAACATCCATTTTCGATGAGATAGTCAAAAGGGTTTTGATTTTATCAAAAATGTGGATGAACCGTGTAGACAAGGTGTTTAGTGAAAGTGTAGTCATATTGTATGACATACTTGTGGGAAAAGCGTTCTCATGCTCCAGTCTTGATGAGTTTCTTTGATAGTTCAAACCTAGCAGTCCGGCTCTCTTCACCATACAACTCCTTGAGGAGAGAGAGGATGGCCCTAGCGTCCATCCTTTCAAGTTGTTGCTGCAACACATCAGACAGAGAGGCGAGCATAATGCACAGAACAGTAGTGCTGTCATCTTGCCACTTCTTATAAGTGGCTCTCACTTCCTCGGTAGCCCTTTGGGAAAGGGGTATCCGGTGGCCTGTTATCAAGAACGTGGGAAAGTCTTTCCTGGGTGAGGACAATCCTCAAATTTCGCAATCAATCGATGTAATTTTGTCCAATTAATTTATTAGCATCAAGAATACAACGCAATGACGGTGAATATGACATGTTATGAAAAGAAAGACATAAATGAACAGATATGTTATATGCATGATTATTGAGGTCTTATGATTAATCATGGCTCCCACTAATTTTTACAGTTCCCAAATTACCCTCCTATTGGGAAGCGAGATGCCCTCGTTGATAGACTTCCTTAGGGGAAGATGGAACCCTACTTCTCCTACTCGGGTCTCGCATTTAACACGACAAACCTTAATAGGTCCATGGTTAGGTAACTCTTTACCGATCACATCGTTATGCGACTTCCATCAAGTCTTGCCTCTAGCTAGGGGTACCATGGCCTTGTGTTTGCATAACAAACCAAGGAGTCCTAGTTGAGTCAGACCCATCGTTCGTATACCCTTGTGAGAAAACAACCATCCTTGAGTGTCTATTAGCGATGGAAGGTAAGTCACGTCCAAGCTAGTGTATACCTTTTAAAATCCTCTCCCCGAAATTCAAAATTTCGGGGTTTACCTCCAAAACAATAATTTATATTTAATACATTTATAATTAATTCAAAATTAATTAAATCCAACTAAATATAAAATTTAATTTATCTCTATAAATTAAATTCTTATTGATTATGATTTATCATGTGTCAATCCATACAATTTAGGGATGCCCTATAAATTAGGGTTACCGAGGAACTCATTTCTCGCGTATTTATGCCAATCCATACAATTATTTTATATCATGTTCGTAAACAAGATCCATGATCGTGTTGCAGCATGTCCATGCTAGTAGACATATAGTGCCACATACAGACTTTATCTCATAAGGTCTGTTACGAGATTAGTCTGTTGTGTGTGACCCATTGGGCCCCACACTAAGCCAGCAGTGAGTTCTGCATAACGGAGAGTCAGATATGATAGAATGACTTCTATTCAAATCTTACGAGCCACCACTAAAACCCCTTTAGTGTGGTCGTGAGAGACTCTACTCACAAGTCAAGATTGACGTCTAGCAACGTGTCATGACTACCCGGATAGTGTGAGGTTCAATCTACAGGGGACCGAACGGCCTTCGGCGATTAGTTACCGTGCAACTAAATCCCTCGGTTACAACGTCCCGAAGTTAGCTAGGGTACAGAAGAAGTCTCAAACCCTAATACTGATTCATATGTATTCCATCCGCCAAGATGTCATCTCAATAATGAAACGTCAGAAACATCTTCCTGACTTTCATGTCTACTCTGGCCAGAGATTCCCGAGTCGACACTTGCAGAGACACATAGGATATTATCTCTTCTCACTAGGAGTAGCCGATTCCATGTTGGTTTCTCACCAACCTTCATGAATGCTTACCCATGCCAAGTAATACCCGGCACATGACACTGAGGGCCACATAGGGATAGAACCAAGGCAATGGGTCATCACTCACAAGGTCACCATGACAACCTCAGGTCCAAGGACTGCTTGCACCTACTATCACCCGAGGAACATCCTATCATTACTCATGTAAGGATTCCATTTTGTGTTCCTCGTGCAGGTCCGTTCAGTGAACTCATTCCCTAATAAGCACCTGCACTTGTATATTAATGACGACTCATAGGTAACTGTGAGATCAGCTACCCCTTATCGTATAGGGCATGTACCAAGTGCACCAGTCTATGCGAAATCACTGATTCCCTAATTGGTGATCCTATGACTAGGAACATTTAGAATATGGGCATCTGGATTCGAAGTCTCACTGGCATGAACTCATCATGGCCTTGGAATCAGTTGCCCAGGTTCATGGGGTTCATCACAATCTTTATAAATTAAGATGTAGCATATTGATGAAAAGGTTGTCTTATTAAGTTGATTATCCTTGAATAGTCCTTAAACACATCGACATGTGATTAACTCAAGGGCATTATTCCTTTCAAGTAGTTTGCTTGTTTACCATTTCCACCGGATACTATCGTCCCCGGTCAATGTACGCATCTAACTCCTTAGCAAGCTCAAATAAATCATCGGCACTGACCAAAGTGGAGAAAGATAGATTCCAGCCAAGGAAGGCCTTGGAGGTGTTTGTAGCCCGGGCCTCACTAATCGAGATATCTCGATGGGAAGCAAATTTGAATAGGTGGGGAAATATCTCTACCAGGGACGACTGCCTCACCCGGGCTCACGCCAAAGTTTTACAGAATACCTAGAGCCAACCTCGTACTCAAGAGAGCTGATGAAGACCTTCTGAAGTTTGAGGATATCTCGCCAAACTGGTGATACAGAGCGCATATGCAATTACTCAAACCAAGCCGTGGGGCCTTGAGCAGTGGCTCGAATGATGTCGATCGACAACAGATCAGAGCAAGTGGTGTACTTCCAGAGCCAAAGTCCCAAACACGCTTTATTATGTCAGATCCAAAATACCCAATCCACCGTCGACTTCCCTAGGACATGTGAGGAGATCCCAGTGCACCAAACACTTCCCACGGCAAGACGTGGCACTATAAGGAAAGAGTCTTTTAAGGACACATTTCTGAGGACACTTTTATTAGCGTTGCCGAATATTTTAAAACTCATATTATTTGGGGATGCTTTTAAAAGTGTCTTTTTTTCAACTATAATTAGGGACGATTTTTTCCATAGCGTCTTAATTTTACGCTTTATTTTGAGAGTCTCAAAGATTAAGGACGCAATTTTTGGTAGTGTCTCAATTTTCCCAATTAGGGGCATTTTATTTTGAGTGTTAAAAAGTTAGGGACATATTTTTCCATGACATCTTATTTTTTTCTAATTATGGACGCTTTATTATGAGTGTCTCAAAAAATTAAGGACACATTTATTATTATATAAATTAATTAAGTTTTTTTAGAAAATATTTAATAAATATATATGTATTATGTTATTAATATTATTGTACTAATTAAAAAAATCAGAACACATGTATAACTCCTAAGACAAGTGCATGTGATGCAACTATATATCCCATATTGGAAACTTTTCAAAAAGGACTTACCATTTGGATATATGGGATGCAACAATAGTCCCACATTAGAAACTTCTCAAAAATGACTTAATCATTTGATTATAAATATGGATGCATGCATATGTATAACTCTAATTGTTCGTTTGCTTTACTGGATAGGATTGGATAGGATATAGTATCAAATGAATGAGTATTGGATAAGATTTTTCTTAATTCGGTATATATCGGATATAATATCAAATTTATATTTTTCTAATTCTATTTTCTTCTAATCCATGCACTAAACAAACGAGGATATAAATCTATCCATAATCCTATCCATCTCTATCCTATGAAGCAAACATGCCCTAAGCACATAGAATTTGCAAACCTAGTTGGTTCTAGACTTTTAGTAAGTTGAACAATTAATACTTTTGGCTTTTCTGTGACTTCAAAGTGAGTTGAGCCAAGGTCCAATTCGGCTTAGGCTCTATGTAAAATATAATTGAGCTGAGCCAAGGCCTAGCTCGGTCTCGGCTCGGCTCAATTTTATGCTCAGGTGCAACTAAAAAGTGTTTTTTCCAAAAATCATTGACGCCAATAATAAAAGTGTTGCGAGTTACATTGGAGGAGCAACTAAAAAATGTCTCTGCCAAAAATCACTGATGTCAGGCCTTTGCGTCTCAAATATTTTTTTGGACATAATGATCTGAGATGCTTGTAAATGGCGTCAGCGAGTTAATTAGCGACACAAAAAAAAGGCATTCCCATTTGTTTAATTTGTTGTAGTATAGTGACGAGGGTTGTAAACGCTGGTAATTGTTAAAGAGAGTTCTGACTGTAAGTGCTTAAACTTCACAGCAAGGATGAATCGACCATTGCGCTGAAGTATCTCAGACCATACATTTGTGTTCCACACCATAAGCTGCCCATCAAACAGCCCAACTGCATCAATAGAAGCTAAAGCCGAATGGCGAAAGCCTGGATTCTGTTTGGCCATAATTCACGAGACAAAAACGAGCTTGGTTTCTTGTAAACCCATAATTGAAGAATTTGAGTGCGAACAACTTCGTTAAAGATTAATAATCTATTTACCATCTAATGCAATACAAATAAGAGGATAAAAGTAACCAAGTCACCATCTCATGCAATTAATTATGTTACATGACTAACTATATGACATGTCCAGACTAGAATGCAATAAGAATAAAATGAAATTTAGAAGAAAAACAAGCAAAGTAAAAGGGTAATTCCACCATTTCACCTAACAAATAGCATATCAGCTTATTAAGATCCATTAGCAAGCTCAAACTACCCACTTATTTCTAAACTCTAATTTAATTAAATTAAATCTTACTTGACCATCAAACAACTAAATTAATAACCTTAACTATCATATGTTTTTGCCTGAAGTCGGGGCGATACAATCGTGCGTGTCTCCTGGTCAGATGTGACTTCGCCGGGGGACCTACAAAGACACTTTGACGCACAAGTAAGAAAGATTTTCATGTGGTGGGTATGGTATCGGAATCGAGAGTATACATGATGTGTGTTATGTCTGTATATAGTGTAGGATAAGGACGTTTACGCGAGGCTTACACTGCTCTTCCTTCGAGTTCTAGAGAGTGTGCCCAAGCACTTGCCCTACTCCCGGAGTTACGTAATTGTTCACCTTCCTTTTCTACATTGGTCTCCCCACTCTGTCATCGACGGATCCTAGTCTCCTTGGACTGGGTCCAGTGGCACCATGGGAGAATTGAGTGCAACCGATCGAGCTCTCCCACTTTTAGTGACATCAGAGCTGATAGGACCGCTGCAGCGGTGGAGTGTTTTCCTCCAATAGTTGTTCTTTGTTGTGTATTTCAGTAACTTATTTCTCTATTGTACACTTCCCTTATGTGGGTCTATGAATGTATGTTTACCCTTCGCGGGTTTTGTGAATATATATGCATATTCCTTTCTGTGATGATTCTTTCTTGTGGCTTTTGCATCTCTCACAGTGACATTTGGCCTTCCTTTGGCCTAAATGTTGGGTCATGCCGATGTTGTGTGGTCGACTGACTTTGACGAGGTCGACCATGGCGTGTGGAGCCATTTTTGTTTTGGCCCGGTGTCGTCGGGTCGATTATTTGCCAATATTGGCTGGTCGATAGGCGTCGATGTTGCGGATAAGCTTTTGGCTTGACATTAGATTATTGTTAGAAGTAGGGTTAAGACCGAGGTTACCTTTTTGGTAGTTGTTGGTCTTCCTCTAAGTCGTTCAAGTTTGGAAGTGGAGGCGTTGGGGCCAAGAGTAGTGGCGTTGGGGCCAAGGACCAAACTCGATGTTGAACTGAGCTCGCGAGGAGCGTGCTTCAGAGACAAGTTTGGATGTGAGGCCTCCATGGACAGGTTGCATCGTCGACTGCCATCATGGCTCGTAGCGACCTCTTTCTAGCCGAGTTTGTCTCACCTCCTTCGGTGAATCCTCCAGCTTTGTGGTGGATGATCCTGCAAATTCCGGTGCTAGGTTGACCAGTTATGCGGTCATCCTAGTCGCCTCTTACACCCCTCGGTGGCGGCATCCTGCTCAGACTTCGGCGTCGGAAGTCGTAGTCCTGCCGGTCCCGGCTATGGCTTCTCTTGTGGCTGATGGAATGGTCGAGGTGGCTTTTCCTAATTAGGTGCTCAATATGATCTTTGGGCATCACACACTCTTCAGTAGTGTACCCATACATGCGGTGGAATTCACACTTCATACTCTTGTTAGCATTAGGTGGGGGTTTGAACTTTCCCCCGTTGATGGGAGGCTTCAGCAGCGCCTGTAGGTTGTAGATCTCCCAAAGGATAGTTTCCCTCTTGGCGTTCAATGGGGTGTACTCGTCGAATATGGGGCTAGGTTGGGAGGGCGACCTTCCCCTCCTGCTGCTTTCCTATTCGCGGCGATCTCAGTCATCACCCTTCTTTGGTGGTCTGCCTATCGGCTTTTTGAACTTTTTTTCTTCGGCACCTTCTTTAGTGGTCTGCCTGTTGGCTTTCTTGGCTTCTTGGAGTTTTTCTTCCATCTCCATGTAACATACAGTTCGTTCTCGGAACTCGACCATGGTTCTTGGTTTGGACAAAGTGAGCTGGTCGGCAAACTATCTGGGCTTTAGACCGTGCTTGACAGAATATAACTCGACATGATGGTCGAGGTTAGGAATTTCAATGGCTACGAGATGGAATCTCTTTAAGTACTCCCTCAGTGGCCCGTGTTGTCCCTACTTGAAGTAGTGAAGTGAGTCATCGGTCTTGGAGTAGATCCGAGACGAGGGGAACTGATTGGAGAAGGCTCGGGAGAGCTCCTGGAAAGTGTGTACCGGCCCTAACGAGATGGTGGAGAACTATAGTAGTGTAGCCTTCTCCAAGAAGGTGGGGAAAGATCGACAAAGAATGGAGTCGATTGCGCTGTTGAGGAGCATCACAATATGTTCGGCAAAGGGTGGTCGGATCACACGTGTTGTCGTAAGGCTGAAGGGTGGTCAACAATTTGAAGTTGTTGGGGAGACGGACTGCCATAATATGTTCGGCAAAGGGTCCTAAGTCGATGGTGGGGGAGGAACGACCTCTGTGATTCTAGTTCCTTCTTGTTCTCCTTGATGGTGTGTGCGGGGGATCTCGTCTCGAAAAGCAGAAAGTCTACCTCTCAGTTCTTTCGAGGTGGTTGTCTTCATCATGTTCCGAGCGGCGATGATCAAGTTCGGCAAGGTTTTGCTCCTTAGGTTGTTTTAATGCCTCGACATAGGATGTTAACCTTTGGTTTTGTGCATGGAGATCATTGATCAGGAGGCATAGCTCTTCTGGTGTTGGGTTGGCGGGTACCAGAGCATCACTCTTTGCCATGTTAGCGTCACCAGGTAGCAAGGGAATGCTACTGCTAGGTTGTTGCCTATGTGCAGCGGCGTTCGCTTAACTCCGGGTACCTACCGTGATGGGGCAGGTAAGATTTACCCGCCCAATGGTAGACGCCAAATGTTCTTGCTTGAAGTCACAGAGATGCAGTCCTACACGTCTCCTGGTCTGATACGATTCCGCCGTGGGGACCTGCAAAGACACTCCAACGATCAAGTAAGAAAGAATCCAAGGTGGTTGGTATGAAATTGGAATCGATGGTATACTAGATGTGTGTCTTGTCTGCATATGGTGCAGGATAAGGGCCATTTCAGGTGATGATGTCTCCCTAAATCTCGCTGGGATATGCCCAGAATGAATCGAGGTCTATCCCGGAGATGTCGGGCTCCCTGGTAATTAATGAAAGATGCAGATGTCCTTGTATGGCGGGGTGGAGCCTTCGGGCAAAGCATTGTTTGGCTTGACTTGAGTCTGACTCATGAGTGTGGATGCTTTTGGGCCTGATCCGGTAGGAGCCAAAGTGCTAGTCCAATCGACCATATAATACAGAAAAATGTGAAATTTCTTTCAAGTGACAACAGATCAGAAAATTAACACTACCATTATATCTCGAACATGAAAACCTATAACATTGTTATTCATTTCAACTCCAATCGATGATTCTAAATAATCCACATAATTTATTTTATATTATCAATATAATAATATTAACCTTAAGTTTTGATAATATTAATTTATCATAAAGTTATCTAACTTAATATATAATTTGCTTACACGTAGATTCCCAAATTAAATGACACTGCAATTGTTATAAAATAGATCATTTTAAACTTATCAATCTACCTAATTATTATATATTTATAAAAAATCTAAAAATAACGCATTTCTTCTAATCTCCCTCACCATGTAATAGGGATGATAATGGTTCGATTAACCGCATTTTTGATGATTAATCGAAACTGAAATCGATTTAAGAATACATTAACCAAAATTGAAACCGTTTGGTTTCAAAAACTAGTATCTAAACCGAATTTACCGAACCGATTTCGGTGGATGACCGATAATAAACCGATTTTACAAATGTATAATTACTTAACATATACAATTATTAATATATATAATAATTAACTATTATCGATTCCGATTACCGGTTAACTGTGGATAATCAGTAACCGAAATCGAAACATATAATCAGTTTCGGTTACCGATTATTCGCAACCCGACAAACCAAAATCGAATCGATTATAATCGGTTTTTGAATTTTACTAATCGAAATCGAACCTCAAATTTACTATTCGAAACTAATTTTTATGATTCGATTAGCCGATTAATCAAATTTCAATTACCATATACTGCTGTAGTCCATCGCCCGCCTCAAACCCCTGCCAACCGGCCCTGTAGCCACCTACTATCAACCCAAGCGACACTGTAGGCCTCTCCCTCCCCCCCTCTCTCTCTCGGCCTCAGTAGGGCCTTGGCTCAGCGCGCCACGAGGTTGGGAAGCACGCAAGGTCGCATGCAGCCACCTCGGCCGCATGAGGCCAGCGCGGTTGCGTCGCTGCTCGCGCGGTCAATACGGGAGCATGGCATCGCCGCAACGCACCCTGTGCGGCCTTTTGTGTGGCTGCGAGGCTACGGTCAGCTTTCCCTTGTCCCAATCAGCGAGGCACCACCAATCGCTGCTTGATCCACGGTTTCGACTCATCAAAGCAACAACTCTCACGCTCGTTGCAGCGAGGGCACACACAACGAGGTGTATTTGCTGTCCTTATTCAGCTGTCAAGCAGGACCATTTGTAAAATGGTCCATCCAATTTATCAATTTACGGTCAAGTACAGTTTCACTCAAAACAGCTCCTTTTTTTTTTAATAATTAAATTCATGGGCGTAACTTTGCACAAGTTAGACATGCTATTATTTGAGTTTGTGATAATGTCACATGATCGAAACGCTTTGCTCCCTCAGAATTTGGTGTTGACAATATACGCTGTAAATATTTAAACAAATGATAGCACAGAAAGATGCAAGAAAAATGTAAAAATAATTCTTTTTATCTTTTTGATCATCCATCGTCCCATTAGAGCACCAATCCTCATATGTATTAATCTGGAACATCAACAAAAATTTCAATAAGCACAAATGTCAGAATATTACAATATATATATCTAGCATTTTCAGTGAAAATTAAACAACACAAGACTAATTCAACCTCTTTCCAAAGCGTTGAGGGAGACAAACGCAGAATTACTAGAATAGTATCTCATGTTAAAATCTGATAATACGATCAAAATAGTCTTTAGATAATTAATTTGGACAATTCTCTTTTCATGAGTTAATTTTTGGGGTGAGTTAGGTCTACTAATTTCTTAACATAGTATCAGAGCCTATCCTGTGGTTGATATTGTGTCGTCCTGCAAAACTTCACGCTCCATATATTTAATCCTGGATGTGAAGGGGTGTGTTAAAGTCTCACAATGGTCAAAATATGATCAAGATAATCTTTAAATAATTTAGACAATTTTCTCCATGAGCTAATTTTTTGAGCGAGTTAAATCTACTAATTTCTTAACATCCAATGGACAAATCTCAACAGAAATTAGTCATCAGCCATGTTTCTAAACCTCAATCAGTACGTAGCTGTAAACACCTGCTATTGTTAACTGTACATAAAATATGGAGTATGAAGGGATGATTAAGCTGTAGTTTAGTTTTCTGTATTGTGTTTTTTTTTCATTTAATAAACACTCTAAAAAAAATCATTACTAATAGTCACACAAATTAAGTATATATCTGTATTATTACATAAATATATATATATATATATACCTGCTTCATCAATTGATCCGTAGGGTAGGGTAGAACAGAATACTCAGGCGTCGGCTTATTCTTCTTGATCTTATCAATCGATTGGGTTGTCTCCTCGATCTTTTTGGCAAGCTTGTAACGATCCCATAATTTGACACTCCATCTGCTAACGAAGCTATCATTTGCAGTCAACCCTCTCGCTTCGGACATAAATTTGTGTGCTTGGGCGATGACGTTGGGTACATCTTCTTCTAACCAACCGTTCACCTCTTGCTGATTACTTGGAATCATTCCTTCGTCTTTGGCTCTGTCTACCTTTGCTTGCATATCCGCTCGAAGTCTTTGCAGCTGATTACTTACCATCTCAAGGTCCCGTGATTTGCTTTCGATCTCCAAGACGTATTGCACCTCATGACTCACAATATCGATGACGGGCTGGAAACACTCAGTTGGGAACAGCTTCATGATCAACCCAGCCATATATAGCCTGATCGAGAGAGGTAAAAAGCGGAGTGAAAGTGTAAAGCATATTCAACACCAATCCTACATATCATATATAGGCGACTGCAATGATGATAATTGGATACACTTGATTGGTGCTTGCTATAGATTGTATATATTAATTCCTGAGTTGTTCGAGCACAAAGTCTCCGGTCTTTCTTTATTATTGTTTTATGTCCCACTTCACTGTCTTAGCTTTTCTATGTCACCTAATGCGACTCCAATTGCTAATAATCAATTTACTAAAGACGCGTTTCCTTGAAGTTGTTGAAAGAGCCAAAAGATTTAAGTTATTTGGAAAATGCATGCCAGCAAATTAAGTGACTTTTCTATTTCTCAACTCTCCTTATGAATTCAAATTTACTATTTTTTTTAATTAAAAAAATGACTTTGTAATAGTTTGACTGGTTCAATATCTAAATGAAAATTACTAAATAGAAAATATATAAAAATAAAAATAATGATAGTCATTTCATATGATCAAAACATCTTAATGGAGTATGTAAATCGGTGTTCATGTGATTCAACTAAATTGTGATCAGATACTGATCAATCCAACTAAATTGTAAATAATTTATAGCAGAAGTGGCAATAGGTTGGGTCGTCGGCCCATGGGCGATTGGGTGGCACAAACATGATCGTGTTGGCCCAAGGATTGCCCCTAGGTCTCATTCTCTATTTTGATGATAATAAACATGAAATCAGTTCATTTGTGGAGTTTTGAGTTCAGGTTGATGGAACGATACGCGTGCGAACTTTGTTCGAAAAAATGTCAATGAACGTCAAAAATGACTCCAACGACAATCGTGTAGATTTTTAGGAATAAAAATAGAAATTAATGTAATATGCCTCTAGGATATCAACCTAAACCTGTTTGTAATAAAAACTTATGTCAAAACCTGAAGACGAAATCCGAAAACGAACATCGCGAGAAGAAATCAGCAAAAATCAGCAAACTGCAGGCATTCTAGGTTTCGGCCGATGAGCGGTCGATGGCCGGTCGATTAGCTCATCAGCCGACCATCGATCGACAGAGCTCGAAATTGATCAGAGAGCTCGGGTCGGTGATTGGTCGCTCGGTCAGTCGATCGGCCATTAGTCGACCATCGATCGAGCGGGGCCAACGAGCAGAAGAATGTCCGTTGGGTGACTTGGCTTGGTGAGGGGTTATAAATACCCCTCATAAACCTTCACCTACCTCTCTTCACTATTGTATTGAGCCTTCAAGAGAGTTCTTAAAGCCTTCTAAGAGTGATTTCCACACCCGTGCTTCATCAATTCTTCATCCGTTCAAAGTGTTCTTCACGACTCAACTCTGGCTTCAAATTTCACCATTCGAGTTGAGGAGTTGGAGGCTCGGAAGGCTAAGAAGTGAGCACACAAGTTTGGTTTACTTCCTTGTTCACTTGTTCCCTTGTTCCCTAGCTTGTTCTTGTTTTCTATAGTTGTTTAAGTGTTTTTCACCATTGTAGCTTGTAAGGTATGCTAGGTAAAACATCTTAGGTTCTTTATAGAGTTGTATTTTGCCTAAGAGAATAGGTGTTAAGGCTTTCTCAAATGGTTGAGAAGTGAGTCATCATTGTATTTTAAGGGAAACACTTGGTCTATAAAGAAGTTGGGTTAGAAATCCTTGGTGTGAAGACAAGGTAGTGGAGTAGGCGGTTTGGCCATACCACTATAAACGATTGTATTTGCATTGCTTCATTACTTGCTTTTAATTGCTATATTTACTTGTCTAAGCATCCAATGTAAAAGAATATCGATTTGGTTGTAAACGGGTTTGAATCGAAAAGATTATAGTTGAATCTAGCTAGTTTTAGCTACACACAATTCAACCCCCTCTTCTAGTGTGAATATTTGAACAACATTTGATATCAAAGCAAGGTCGTAGGATTAGATTTAACTATCTACCCTACAACCACTACAACACAATCGACCTAGAGAGGCACATAATTAGATATAAATTAGATTTTTATTTTTAAATCTTCACATTTAGAGACTAATAGACACAAAATTTGTCTCTAATTAGTCTCTAAAAATAGCTTTAGAGTCAGATCAATTAAGTGAATCTGTTGCTAGTGTTTCTATAGCTTAGAGTCAAATCAATTAAGTGACTCTGTTGTTGTTATTTATATAGATCTTTAGAGACTAATTAGGAGTAAAATTTATGTCTATTAGTCTCTAAATGTGAAGATTTAGGAACAAAAATATATTTTATCTCTAATTTTGTGTCTCTATAGGTCAATTGTGTTGTAGTGAATTTAGAATGTCTAGTGAAATCCAACTAGCTCAAGAGTACTCTACTCATACTCCACCACTCTTTAATGGAAACAACTATGTCTATTGGAAGATAAGAATGAATAGCTTCCTCCAATCACTAGGCATGGATGTATGGAGAATGATTCAAGTAGAGTATAAGTAACCAACTAAGAATATGGATGAATGGAATCCGAAAGAGGTTAGACTCTTTAATGCAAATACCAAGGTCATAAATGCATTGTATTGTGGCCTATCCATGAATGAGTTTAATAGTATTTCAACTTGTAAGTCGGACTTTGAACTTTGGAATGTTTTAGAGCCTACACATGAAGGCACTTCACAAGTTAAGGAGTCTAAGATAAATCTTCTCATGCATGACTATGAAATGTTTAAAATGCAATTGCATGAAACCATTGATGAAATGTATGCACATTTTCAAAATATCACTAATGATTTATGTAATCTTGGAAAAGACATAAAAGAAGAGGAGAAGGTAAGGAAGCTCCTATATAAACATTCTACCTCTTGGTCTCCTAGGCGACTCTTGCCTGGTGACTGTTCGAGTGCAGCATCTTTCGTCACTCGGCGATCGGCAACCTCTGGTGAATCCAGCTTCTCCCTCGTGGAGTTCATCCCCATCCATCCCCTCTACCACATGGAACCACCATCACCTCTCCATGTAGCGTCGTCATCGAGATCTAAAGGAAAGCGGCCCCTTGATGATCACTTCACCCTTCGTCTGATAGAACCTGAAGCTGAAGCGACTCAAAAAGAAATCTCATATTGCCTCATCGGGAAACTGTGGACGGATAAGCCGCAATCCCTGCATATTATGCATACCGTTCTCTCGTCCATCTGGAACAACCCAACGGGCTTTCGAGGTGAAGAAGATGATCACCATGTTTACAAGTTTTATTGCAGTGATCAAATACAAATGAAGAAAGTTATTAGGAACTAGCCATGGTTGTACAAGAATCAACTACTGGTGCTCCGACGATGGGAAAAAGATAAAGACTACGAAACATATGATTTCAACCTTGTCCAGTTTTGGATTCAATTATGGGGTATCCCAGGTCAAATTCGCAACATCCAAACGGAGAAGCAAATATTGAATGCTATAGGATCATCTGAACAAATTGATGTGTACTCGGTTAGAGACTCGCAAGGCTTTATCATCAAAGGAAAAGCTACGATCAACATCTCCTACCCTCTCCGATGAGGATTACACCTGGACTCCCCCTCTTTGGGTAAATTCTGGACTGACTTTAGATATGAAAAACTACCTCTCTTTTGCTACCATTGCGGATTGATAGGGCACTCTGAGAAAACCTACGACAAGTTGGCTGAAGAACTAAAAGATGAATAGTCCCTCGATTTTCGATTCGGCCCCTTGATGAAAGCTACTCAAATGGGCTCTCTCATTCATGCACTCCCGACTGATATGAGGAAGAAGGCCATTTATACCTCTGAAACTTGTCAACAACAATCTCATGAAGTTGCCACGCTCTTATACTCTCTCTCCATGTCTGCAACGCAGGCTCCGACAGAAGATACACCTGCTAAACCTGATTCAACCTCCCCCTCTAAGAGTATGGCCCTACAACCCTAGAAACAAGTGGTCGGTAATGAAGCTGAAAAGAATCCTATCGCTGACTCACATTTAGCCCAGATTGAGGTCCCAAGTCAGACCCCAAAAGTCAGGGCACGACCTCCCTCTAAATGTCAGACAACTCGAAAGGAAACTTCTATATCCATTGCTCCCACTGCACCCAGGAAGCGACCTTTCGATGGAGTTGTTGAATCTACTTCTAAGAAAGCTCGGAGTGCGACCAACGAATCAACCAACACAATGGTGGAGGAGGCCAGCCCTAATTGCCCCCCCCCCCCCTCCCCAATGAATACACTAGTATGGAATTGTCAAGGGTTGGGGAATCCCTTGACAATTCGGCATCTCAGGAACACTTGTTCCAAACATTCTCTCGACTGCCTCTTCCTCATGGAGGTCAAACACGATGCAATGAAGTTCCAAAACCTTCTTCGTAAATGTGGCTTTGACTATTGGTTTGTAGTGCCATCTATCGGTTCTGTAGGTGGTCTTATTCTTGCTTGGAAGACTCACTTCAATGTTCAAGTTCTTTCTGCTGATTCTTTCTACATTCATGCCTCCTGCGACTCACCGGATGCACATCTGAACTGGCAATTCATCGGTTTACACCTACACTTTGATAGATCTATAAGGAAGACCCAGATTCAGGCCCTCCTCTAGATAACAAATAATAGAACTAATCCTATTCTCCTTGGTGGTGACTTCAACGCCATACTTCAAGCATCTGAAAAGTCTGGTGGCAAGGACTTCCATACATCCATGGTTGAAGACCTATCTCAGCTGGTTAATGAAGGAGAACTACTAGAATTTCCTACAACTGGCCACACTTTCACTTGGACAAATAAACGTGCCTCCCCGTTCCATATTGAACAGGTCCTTGACAGGTATCTTGCCTCCCCAGATTGGCATGACAAGTGGAAAAACTGGTCGGTCACCCACCTTGAAGTCATGGGGAGTGACCATTGCCCACTCCTACTCCAACCAACAACCTTCACGAAGCAAATGAGAGCTTTCAAATTTGATAAGAGATGGCTCACTGACCAGGCTATTTCCTCCCTCATAACTGAAGCCTGGAAAATAGAGGTTAATGGCTCTCCTCAATTCCGAGTTCATTTGAAGCTGAACAATGTTCGAAACAGTATTCTAGCATGGCTAAAGAGAAACAACCGTAACACTGCATCAAGAATCGAGACACTGCAGCAACACCTCGTCTCACTCTCACGGAAGCATGATGCCTCTTCTGTTGTAGCCTGAAAACTAATAGAATCTGATCTCTCTAAAGCCATTCAAGTAGAGGAAATATACTGGAGACAAAAATCTCGCATAAAATGGCTTAAGGAGGGTGATAAAAACTCCTCCTTCTTCCATGCCACCACAAGGCAACGGAGAAGTTACAACACCATTTACAGATTGCAAAACAAAGATGGACTTTGGGTCGATGGGTTTGAGGGAGTTGCATATGTAGCGCAAGAGTACTTCACAAACATTTATTCCTCGGCTAACCCAAGAACATCAGAGAATGGCTTCAGCTTTCCTTTCAAGAAAGTCACCGGTCACATTAATAGTTGGCTTCTTCGGCCAGTATCCAAGGAAGAAACTAAACAGGCAGTGTTCTCACTCAACTCAAATAGTTCACCTGGCCCAGACGGCTTCACAGGCCACTTCTTCAAACACTTCTGACCTCTCATTGAAGATGATATCACTGTGGCGTATGTTTCCTTCTTCAGAAGTAGACTGATCCTTCAAGTTCTTAATAGAACCTCAATTGCACTTATTCCAAAAATAAAGGTCCTTCAAAACATGACACAGATAAGGCCTATCAGCCTTAGCAACTTCATATACAAATCCTTTTCTAAGATCCTTGTGTACCGCATCCAGCCGCTCATGAACCATATTATCTCTCAAAATCAATGTGCTTTCATCAAAGGTCGTCTTATCTCCGACAACATCCTTCTCGCCCATGAGCTAATGCATCACTTGAAGACAAAGCAGAAGAGCTCCTCTCATGACACGGCTATTAAACTTGATATGAGCAAGGTCTTTGATCGTCTGGAATGGCCTTGCCTCATAGCAATACTCCAAGTTCTGGGATTCCATGCAAACTTCATTGAGATTATAAAATAATGTACACAAACTGTCTCCTTCTCAGTGCTCATGAGTGGTAAGACGTATGGTTCCTTCATCCCCACTCATGGTCTCCGTCAAGGAGATCCACTCTCACCTTTCTTATTTTTCATTGCCAGGAGGGCTTCAATCTTCTTCTGGAGAAAGCTCAGATAGAACAGCAGCTCCGAGGAGTTCAAATAAACCGAAGATGCCCGAAAATATCCTCTCTTCTCTTCGCCGACGATGCCGTGCTATTTAGCAAGGCCGATGTGCACCATGCAGTCACACTCAAACATCTTCTTACCAGGTTTGAAGATCTAAGCGGCCAACAAATCAACGCCAACAAATCCGCGATTTTCTTCTCAAAGTTTTGTCCACCCCATTTGTGCTTGGAGATCGGTAGGACATTGGATATTCCAAATATTGGCTCCCAAGATATGTACTTGGGCCTCCCTGCCATGATCAGCAAATCCAAGAAGGCTACCTTTGAATTCATTATTCTCAGGATTGAGAAAAAAATTCAGTCCTAGTCTTCGAAGCTACTGTCGAGGGCTGGTAAAGCAGTCCTTATAAAGTCAGTCTTAAACGCCATACCAGCCTATGCAATGTCCAGTTTCTACATTTCAAACTCCATTTGTGACCGAATTAACAAGCTGTGCACTTCCTATTGGTGGTCCTCCAAAGTGGGAAAGAGAAGCATCTACTGGATCAACTGGAAAATGTTAAGCAGTAGTTTTGCGGATGGAGGCCTGGGATTCAATGACTGTCGAGCACAAAATCTCTCTCTCCTAGCCAAGCAGGGTTGGCGACTCATGCACCAGCCAAACTCACTACTAAGCCTCACCTTAAAGTGTAAATACTACCCTTATTGCGCGTTCATGGATTCTTCTGTAGGTAGTAAAGCCTCCTAGGGCTAGCGGAGCATCATCCGAGGATGCGAACTTCTTAAAGCTGGTTTCAGATGGAAGATAGGATCCTCCACAATTCAACCGATTCATGGCACCCCATGGCTTCCTTGCCCTCCACTCTTTGCCATTAGCGGACCGCAACATGCACCCCACTGTCAGCTCCTGATCTCAAAATTTTTTGACAGGGACACGTACATGTGGAATGAACCTCTCATCCATAACTCCTTTCCAAGCTCTCTAGCTGACGAAATCCTCAATATTGAGCTTACTCAAGGCGAAGATAAACCTTATTGGCATCACAACACCAATGGCCAATATAGTGTTGCTTCAGGTTATCGACTTGCCTGCTCCCTATCCGAAGGACATGCCACTCCTCCCCCACCGATGCCGTGGACGAGTATTTGGAGGATCAAGCTACCACCGAGGCAAAGGATCTTCATCTGGCGTCTCCTGCATGATTCACTCCCGACGAAGATGGCTCTCCAACACCAGCAGATACCTGTTCAAGACGTTAACTGCACATTCTGTAGTAGTAGCCCTGAAGATGCTGTCCATCTATTCCTCACATGTCGTCATGCTAACGATGCATGGCAACATCTAGCCATTCGACTACCTCCTAGGTCCAACGTCTCCACGGTTCCCACCTGGTGGAGGAATGTAAAGGTGTCCCTTGGTTCTCAGGTCGACGACCTCTCGAATGTTTGCTCTCTACTATGGAGCATTTGGAATTTGAGGAACGAACGCACCTTCAACAACGTTCCCAATGATTTCGACACCAACATTTTGATGGCTCTCACAACCTAGGAAACCTATCAGAACATGGATAATGTTTAGCATTGAAACGCTAATGCCACGCTTACTAGTCATTTGTAAGCTGATGTATCTCCCCTCATTCAATGAATGAACATGCTTCTTCGGAAAAAAAAAGAAAAAAGAAGCTCCTCCGTTCCCTTCTCAAAGCTTGGGAGCCAAAGGTGATTGTGGTCATGGAAGCCAAGGAATTGACTACCTTAAAGATCACCGAGCTCAATGGGTCTCTCATGACACATGAGATTCACATGAGGGCACACAAGGAGGAAGATGCCCCCAAAAGCAAGACCATTGCTTTAAAAGCATCACACAAGGTTGAAGAACCTTCATCATCTGAAGAAAAATTTGATGACGTTGAAGAAAGAGCTTCATGAGGGGTGGCATGAGGAGAGGCAAGGGAGGCTACACTTGCTACAATTGCAACAAGACCAAGCACCTAAAGAAGGATTGCCCACTTCTCAAGATGGCCTCAACCTCTACTCACTACAAGAAGGACAAGTACAAGAAGAAGAAGAAGAAAGCAATGATGGCTTCTTGGGATGAGAGTGAATCCTCATCAAGTGAAGAGGACACCAAAAGTGAGAAGGTAAATCTTTGCCTCATGGCAAATGATAACGTGGTAAAATTTACTTTTGGTGAACTTTCATTTACGCAAGAAGAACTAGAAGTTGAATTTGAGCAAATGCATGATGAATTTAATGCAATTAGAAAAAAATTTAAAAAACTTAAAAAGGATAACAAATCCTTAGAAGTAGAAAATGATAACTTGCTACTTTCATGCAATGCCATAAGGAAAGAGGTAGAGAGCCTTAAGAATGAAAAGCATGCCTTTGAAAATATTAAGAATGACTTAGAAAATAAGAATGAGAAACTAGAAAATGAAAACAAGCTTTTGAGTGGTCAAGTAGAACACTTGAATGATAGCATGCTTAGTATAAAACAGGAATTATGCATGCTAAATGAGAAAATGATAACCTTGCAAAATGTCATGCCTGAGGTTGCTAATGTTAGAAAAACCACACATGTTCATGCTCATGCACACTTCCATGCTCAGACTGAATGTAATGGCATGGTAGCCAGAGACCGCACTCGGGGGGTTCGAGCCGAGCACGCTGATGAGCTTAAGGAGGAACCATGCGCGAGGAGTCATTGAAGAGGGGCTAGGGTCGAATGTAATGGCATGGTAGCCAAAGTGCGCAATCGGGGGTTCGAGCCGAGCTTGCCGTGGAGCGTAAGATGGAATCACGGCGAGGAGTCATTGAAGAGGCGCTAGTGCCGAATGTAATGGCTTGGTAGCCACAGACTGCACTCGGGGGTTCGGGCTGAGCTCGCCGAGGAGCGTAAGGTAGAACCGTGCGCCGAGGAGTCGTCGAAGAGGCTCTAGGGATGAATGTAATGGCTTGGTAGCCATTGACCGCATTTGGGGGTTCAGGTCGAGCTCGACGATGAGCGTAAGGCGTAACAGTGCGCTACGAGTCATTGAAGAGGCACTATGGCCAAATGTGATGGAGTGGTTGCCGGATACCGCACTCGGGGGTTCAGGCCGAGCTCGCTGATGAGTTTAAGGAGGAACCACACGCGAGGAGTCATTGAAGAGGGGCTAGGGCTGAATGTAATGGCGTGGTAGCTAGAGAACACACTCGGGGGTTCGAGTCGAGCTCGCCGTAGATCATAAGGTGGAACCGTGTGCAAGAAGTCATTGAAGAGATGCTAGGGCCGAATGTAGTGGCTTGGTAGCCAAAAACCGCACTCGGGGGTTCAAGCCGAGCTCGCCGAGGAGCATAAGGCAAAACTGCGCGCCAGGAGTCGTTGAAGAGGCACTAGGGCCAAATGTAATGGCGTGGTAGCCAAAGACCGCACTCGGGGTTCGGGCCGAGTTCGCTGAGGAGCATAAGGCAGAACCGCAAGCGAGGAGTTGTTGAAGAGGCGATAGGGCCGAATGTAATGGCGTGGTAGCCAGAGATCGCACTAGGGGGTTCGGGCCGAGCTCGCCGAGGAGTGTAAGGCGGAACCGCACTCGATGAGTCGTTGAAGAGGCGCTAGGGCCGAATGTAATGGCGTGGTAGCCAGAGACCGCATTCGAGGGTTCGGGCCGAGCTCACCAAGTAGCATAAAGAAGAACCACGTGCGAGGAGTCGTTGAAGAGGCGCTAGGGAGAAATGTAATGGCGTGGTATCCAGAGACTGCACTCGGGGGGTTCGGGTCGAGTTCACCGAGGAGCGAAGGCAGAACAACATGCGACGAGTCGTTGAAGAGGTGCTACGACCGAATGTAAGGGTGTGGTAGTCAGAGGCCGCACTCGAGGTTTCGGGTCGAGCTCGCCGAGGAGAATAAAGAGGAACCACACACGAGGAGTCGTTGAAGAGGTGCTAGGGCCGAATGTAATAGCGTGGTAGCCAAAGACCGCACTCGTGGGTTTGGGCCGAGCTCGCCGAGGAGCGTAAGGCAGAACCGCACGCGAGGAGTCGTTGAAGGATGCATATATCCTTATGTGGCCAGGTGGGGTCCCTGGGCAGAGCTATTTAGTCTATCTTGAGCCTGGCTCAAGGATGTGGTTGGGCGGAGCCCCCTGGATGGGGTCACGTGGTTCGGTCCGGAATGATGAGTTAGGCGTTGTTGTGTTTCGTCCGACCGGGCCCGATAGTTCTAGTTCAATCCACTAAGAATGCAAAGTAATACTATTCCTTATATATTTTTACATCAAATAAAGTAATATTATTCCTTGTCTATTATATTCTTTATCTATTCCTATTATTTGTCTATTCTTATTCCTTAAAATTTTATTTCATCCAACCAAACACAATCTAAGAATAAGAAGTAGACATGACAGTTACATAGCTATTTATCTCTAGAAACTTGCTTTCCCATCAAAAACAATATTGTTTAATAGCCATTTTGATTGTCTTGCTTATTATTCTTGATAGATAATATATGGTAGAGGTGAAAGAGGGTTACCTTTTGTGTGCCCTTTTATAAAGAAAATTCTTACTAGGTGATCGAATTCCTTCAATTAACATTATGGTAGGAAAACCTCGAGCAGTTAGTAATCTAGGAGAAATTCCCAATTAACATTATGGAAACCTTTTTTCGAGTCTAATTTGATCAAAAGTTAACAATTTCATTGTTCCATCCATCAGTTTCTCCTTGTGTTTGTTCATTCTATTCACCAACAATTTTGAAGTAAGTATGATTAAACTGTTTGCTAGACTAACTTGGACGACTCCGACTTTCGGGATAATAGTTAGGGAGATAGTGGATTGGACTAGTACTTTTGGGCCCGACTGGATTAAGCCCAGAAATGCCCACACTCATGAACGAGACTCGAGTCAGACCAAACAGCTAAGCCCGGGGGCTCCACCCAGACATACAAGGACATCCATATCCTCATTAATTACAAGGGATTCATCATTACAAGCCCGACAACTCCGGGATTAGCCTCGACCCATTTCGAGCAACATCCCTACGAGATTATCGGGCAGCATCATCACCAATCACCCTTTATCCTGCAATATATATAGATACGACACGCCTCAGGTAGGGAGATTCTAATTTCTATTACCTCGACCTCAAACATATTCTGACTTGAGTGTCAGAGTGTCTTTTGCAGGTCCACCCCCCTCTACTGGAGTTGCACCTGATCTGGAGACACACCAAATCGGACCGCATCACTCAAATTTTAGGCAGAAACATTTGGCGCCCACCGTGGGATCGAATAAATCTTACATGTTCCCGCAATGGTTGGTACCTGGAGCTAAGCAACCGCCGCCGCACGTCAACAACACCCTGGCGGTGTTGTTCCCCTGCTACTTGGTGACGTTGAAACAGTGAGGAGTGATGCTCCGGCACCAGTGAACCCCTCACCAGACGAATCCCAACTTCTGATAAATGACCTTTAGATGGAGAACCAATGGTTAGCAGCCTAGGTCGATATGTTGGCGTGGTCTCGGGAACAACACCGGGCCAAATACGAGCACCAATTCTCATAGCATGAAGAAGACAATCACCCGGAAAGAACGAGACCAGTTTCAGTCCTTCAAGACGAGTGTTGGGTGAAATGGCCACACTAGAGGGGGGTGAATAGTGTGTTAACTAATGTTATCGCCTAATTTTGGTTTTAATCATTTACTTGATTACTTAGGCAATTCACAAAATCGAATAGCAAGCAGAAGCAATAAATAAGACAATTAAGCAAACACAAGAGAGACAACGCTAACACAATGATTTATAGTGGTTCGGCCCCAATGCCTACTCCACTATCTAAGCACCTCGCTTAGGATTTCCAAACTTAGCTTTACTAGATTATCTTGTTTCCCTTACACAGAGGATTTTGACTCGAAGAGTCTCACTCTCAACCTAAGGAACTTCCACACCCGGAAGTCTCCGCCTTCTTACTGAGAGCACTCTTCCACCTAAACCCTAAGGGAAAACTCAACTAATCCTAGTAAACTATGATTACACAAGTGGCTTTACACCTTATACACCAAGGTAACCACTTACACACAAGACCTAACACTAGGTCTTCTTACAAGTTCAGATACAATGAAATAAACAACAAAATACAACAATAAATGGAGCAATAAATCAAACAATGAAGTACTTAGCTCCAAACAAAGTTTCCTGGCTTCATCTTGATGGATTTGATGGTGAATCAATGAAGTTAAGGCTTATCCAAGAAGTTGAGAGATCAAAGCTAGGGATTTCAAGAATTGTGGCTCAATCAAGCTTAGAATTGATCAAGGATGGCTCAATGATGTGTACGAGTGATCAAAAGTCTAGAGAAAGACTCTCATGGCTGCCTATTTATAAGCCATGAAGAGAATGAGTGAAACAGGCGGCTCAATGGGCGGAAAACTAGTCGTTTCCACCGTCCGGTCGATGGCCGGTCGATCGGTCGAAAGCAAACTGCCATTTTCTGGCACAGTTCGATCGACCGATCGGCCAACCGAATTGGTTATTGCCAATTTTCGGTACTATTCGATCGACCGAATGGTCGATCGAATTGGCTACTACCAATTTTCTGCTTCGTCCAGTCGACTGCCCGGTCGACTGAATTGGCTATTGCCAATTTTTCTCTACATTCGGTCGATCGACCGATCGACCGAACCTAGGCTGAATTTGATCTTTTCAGCCTTCTTCTAGCGCGCTTCGTTTGCGGGTTTCGGCCTTCAACGTGCGTCAACTTGGAGAGCTTTCCATGTGTTCTTTAGACTCATCCAAGACGTCTTTGGTGCACACGTCGAACTTTGAGAGATTTCCACGACGAACCTGAACGCGTCGATCAATGTCCTTCCGATTTTCCGTTCGAGGACATCGAGCACTAACCGATATGGAACTTAAAAATATTTCTCAATGAAACATTAGTTCCATGTTTGTTATTATCAAAACCGAGATTAAGACCAAGGTAGAAAACCTTAGGCCAACAATCTCTCCCTTTTTGATGATGACAAATATCCTTCAGAAAATATCTACAATTAAGCATAGAGGAGATCAAATATGGGATTTCTCCCCCTATCAACATGAATATCTATGTAATAGAACTCCCCCTATCTATATGCATGGCTTTCCTATATTTTCTTCCCCTTTACCTATATTTTTCTCCCCCTTTAGACATCACTCAAAAAGGGCAAGAAAAGTCAATCAAAATTCGAAGTTGAAACTCTAAAAGCAAGTTTTCATGAAAAACATGTAGATCTCAACTCAAGGGATGAAAACATACATACTAGTGAGACTAATCAATACATGATATCATGGAATGATCAATATGATCTAAAACTAGAAATCATGTACTAATTCAAGTATCGATATTACACATATCGGTCAAAGTTTCAAAGATCATTTTAGAAATGAGTTTTTCTAAAATCATAATGAGAACGATACCAATGATAGAATTACCATATCATACTTGATGTCTCTTTCAAAGATTTTGACGAAAATCTAAAGTATCAAGAAATGAGCACTTGGGAAGAATGATACTTTAATGACATTTTCGTAAATAAGTGAATCTTTCATGATATTTCTAGATTTCATTCAGACTTTGTTGGTATATCTAGATTTCATTCAAACTTTCAAAATACCAAGATATGAGCATTTAAAGCATGTATATCAAGTTTGAAGTGAAACTAATGTCATTTAATCAAGATATGAATTTAGCACAATTTCATTCAAAGTAGGCTTAAAAACATGAAAATGCTAAGTATCAAATTTTACTATCTACTCATGTTTTCTCTAACTTAGTCACTTGGACATCTAAAATAAGTGAATCTAAGTATACGAGTAAAGTTTGGGGTGAGAATGAGGTTATCAAGTCACTTTTTGACTTAGGCCAAAGTATACTTCAAGTTTTCAAAAATTAAACTTTTAAATTCATACAAAATTATATTTTTGACAAATTTTTTTGAAACTTTGACTGGACAAACTAGATTTTTCAAGGAATCTACATGTTCAAGAATCAGTCAAAAATCAGTTTCCTATAAATTCATAAAATTCTTGAAAGTCCAAGGGCATTTTCATAAATTTCAGGTGTTTTTCCGAAAGTTATCATTTTTTATTCAAACTTTCTAGTTATCGCTGAATGGTCATTTGAAATTCATGTGTCAAGTTTGAACTTAAAATGAATTGTCTAAGTTCATTTTTCATCATATATTGATTTCAATGAAAAAATGGATATTTCTAACTATCATTCAAGTTATCAAAATCATTCCTAGAAATAATTTTACTCAAGCAATGATGTGAATGATATTAGAAATGGAATCAAAATGGTATACATGAGTTTTCATTTGATATTTTTGAAGAAGAATCAAAGTATCGGAAAAATGAGTATTTCAAGTAAGTGATATTTTGTGTTTTCGAAATCCAACTTCATAATTCTATTATAAATCAGATTCTTGATAAAAAATTTTGAAATTTTTACACAACAAACTAGATTTTTCAGTGAAAGTTCAGTTTCAAGAATCATCTAAAAATGATTTTTCTACATGTTTCTAGAAATAATTGAAAATACTCAATTTTCAATGGCATTTCCATAATTTTTAGTTATTTTCAAAAAGTGTTCAGTTTTCATTCAAACTTTTATGACACCATATAATGGTCATGTAAAGAGTGCATGTCAAGTTTGAAATGAAAATTATGTCCTTAAGTCAAAATATCAACCTAGCATGATTTCATTAAAAACTAAGCTAGTTATCATGAAACTTACTAAGTGTCAATTTTATCATTTACTCATGGTTTTTCAAACTTAAACCTATGGACACCTAACATGAGTAAATCTAAACATGTTCCTCAAATATGGATTAAAAACGAGACCTTTAAGTCAATTTATTGACTTGGGTCAACTTGATTCAAAAGAGGTTATCATGAAATAACCTCTATATCATTTTATCTATATCCATATGAATTTTTCACTTTAAATGCATGGAAACATATCATAACTATTCCTAAACATATTTATGAAGTTTGGACTTAAAATGAAGTGTCCAAATCGATTTGTTGACTTGGGTCAAACTTTTCAAGTTTAAGTCCACTAAAGTAATCTAGTTATCACATTGTTAATTTAGACATGAATTTTCAAGTTTAAGCACATGACAACTAATCATTATCACACCTAAACATGTTCATCCAATTTTTAACTTAAAATGAAGTCTTTAAAGAAAAATTTCAACCTAGTCTGATTTCATAAATATAATGATATCATGAAATGAGCTAAGTTATCAAGATTTTTCCTACTCATGAAAATTCAAATATTTATCATGCATAATCAATCATGAGCATAGAGAAATCATTTAAGCATGAATATTCAAGTATTGTAATAAGAGTTTTGCAAAACCAAAACCATACCTCATTCTAGAAAATTGCCAAACTTTTCATTTCATTTTTCATTTTCTTGTAGATAGCATAGCCTTCCATTAACATTTTCAATTTGCAAGTAGACTTCATTAGTAGATAATGAAATTAAGGCGACTAGCAAGTTAACCAAACCAAATAGCAAAGAGAGATTCAAATATCATTTTCAAAATGCATCTTTGCTAGATAGTTCGAAATTCGCTTTAAATGAAATCAAGTAATACCAAAACGAATTTTAAGAGATCACAAAAATAATAAATATGAAAACATGATCTCCAACCCTTCATATTGGTTGAAAACCGAAAGGTCACAATTAGCCTACGATTTAGAATCGCAAGGTCGCATTAGCCCGTTATAGGCTACATAGGTCTCCGAAGAGACCGAAAATCAAAAATTAAAAACATTTTTGAAAGCATATCATGAGCGGGAAAAATAATCAATTTAAGCAAGTATCATGAACTCCAACTATTAATGGATCAATTGAAGTTATGAGATGATACCAAACCTTTTAGATGCCAACTTTCATTTCCATAGGCATCTAGGTGGAAATCTTGAAGTTGCAACAATGTAAGGATCTTTTATTGAATTATTGGCCAACTTCAACACATCACTTTCCCTTATCCTTGTGTGGTAGCTCCCCCTACAAAAGAGCATGAAACTTTTGGTACCCAAATGGCTTTGGGTCCTTGGGGGTTAGTTGGCCTAGGAATCCAAAGTGTTCTAGCCACACTTGGATTTCTCTTCAATGCACAATCATGGATAGCATGACCATATATACCACAACAAAAACAATGTCCATGAAACTTTTTCTTTTCATTTTTAACATGGACATGAGATTTAATGTTAGAATGCTTGACATAAGAAGGATGATGGGCATGAGCATTCTTAAGGGTAATATTCTTCTTTTGAGGTTTCCTAAATGAGACATTTTGATTTTTAGAATTGAAAGAAGAAGCATTAACTTTCCTACTTAAAATAAATATCTCATTTTTCAACTCATTCATAGATTTATGCAATGCATGTAATTGAGATTTTAACATGCAATTCTCATTTTCTAAATTGTTATTTTTAAGCTTCAAATCCTTAAGCGCAAGTTCTACATTATCATGGCATAAATCAAATGACCTAGATTTCAAGTTTTCATTTTCTAGTTTGGATTCGGCAAATGAGAATTAAGCATCACATTTTCCTTTTTCAACATTTTATTTTTCTTATCTTTTCTAATAAGCAAGGTATACATTTTCCTATACTCATCTACTAACTCATCATATGACATGTTATGAGAACTAGTAGAGTTAGCATCATCATTTTTATTAGCATGACTAGGTGAAGGAGAGTGTACCTCATCAATAGCATTCATGAGGCTAACTTTAGATGTGGCTTCATAGTCATGGCTAGAGGGTGCTTCAAGTGAGTGAGAGGTGGAGGTGGAAGCACTTGACCTCTTCCTTACTTTATTCTTCATGCTTGGGCAATTTTTCTTCACATGCCCATTTTCTTTGCGAGCATGACAAATTACCTTTCGTTTTCTGCTCTTAGAATTGCTCCATTGACTAGAAGCACTATGAGCATCAAAACTAAGATTAGTAGTAGGTAAGTGACCATTGTCATCACCACCTTCATTAAAAGTATCAATTTCTTCTATTTTGGCATGATCATATAAAATATTTAAAGTGGCCCATAAATCAAAAGCTGAAGAGCAATGCATCACTTTCTCTAGGATGCCATTTGGTAATGTGCAAAGTATACAATTCATGACATCTCCATTATACTTAAACATTTTCTTATCTAATTCACTCCAAGCATGCATATCAACCTTAGGTTCAATGAATTCTAGTCTTAACATGTTAAGGACACCAAACCCTTAGGGCATGTTTGGTTAGCGAAACCAAGTTTGTTTTCAAGGTTTCGGATTCACTGAAACCAAAACTGCTTACGAAAACGTGTTTAGTTCACCATTTTTATGAAACTGAATCAAAACCAGAATGAAAACAAAACCAATTTTCTTAATAAAAATGAAAACACCAGAATGTTGTTTTCTGTGGTTTCAAGACTGTCGGTTTCGTTATCAAAATGCAGTGGCAATTTTGTAATTATAAATATATATATTTTTATAAAATTAATTAATTTACAAATAAATCAAACTATATATAACTTTTAAAAATAAAAATAAAAATTATCATTTTCAACTCAAACTATTATCTTAAATTTATAAATTAATTAAATCAATTTATATCTAATTGACTCAAACCCAAATTTCTTAAAGTTGATCTATTTATAATTTAATCAAAATTAATTTTAGACCATTGGACGTATTTTTTTTGAAAATTTGTAATAACTATTAATTAATTTTTATATCTAATTGAACAAAAAAAAATTATATTACCAATAACTTAATTAATTAAATTATATAAATATTTTATAACTATATTAGCAAATATTTAATTTTGTAAACTAACTAAACATTTAATTACTACTAAAAATATTCAAGAAAAATTAATATTATTTTTTATAACCAAATAAATATTCACTGGTTTCAACTGACTAAAACCGATATTGTTTTTCTTAACCAAATGCGTTTTTAGAAAGCTGAAAACTAGAAACCAAAACCAAGTTTTCAGTTTCACTGAAACTAAACCAGAAAATAATTTTCGCTAACCAAACAACACCTTAGTCTTTAAATATGTGTACATCCTATATTTTCAAAGACCAAAGTTCGAGGCATTGAACCTAGGAGGTGAAGACGGTAAATACTCTAGTGCCATTTTTCGGATCGAGAGACGATGTAGAGGAGACAGTGAAATCTCAATCTACGACCCGCTCTGATACCAATTGTTGGGTGAAATGGCCACATTAGAGGGGGGTGAATAGTGTGTTAACTAATCTTATCGCCTAATTCCGATTTTAATCGTTTACTTGATTACTTAGGCAATTCATAAATTCAAATAGCAAGTGGAAGCAATAAATAAGATAATTAAGCAAACACAAGAGAGACAACACTAACACAATGATTTATAGTGGTTCGGCCCCAATGCCTTCTCCACTACCTAAGAAACCCGCTTAGGATTTCCAAACTTAGCTTTACTAGATTATCTTATTTTCCTTACACAGAGGACTTTGACCCGAAGAGTCTCACTCTCAACCTAAGGCACTTCCATACCCAAAAGTCTCCGCCTTCTTACCAAGAGCACTCTTCAACCTCAACCATAAGGGACAACTCAACTAATCCTAGTAAACTATGTTTACACAAGTGGCTTTACACCTTCTACACCAAGGTAACCACTTACACACAAGACCTAACACTAGGTCTTCTTACAAGCTCAAATACAATGAAATAAACAATAAAATACAATAATAAATGGAGCAATAAATCAAACAATGAAGTACCTAGCTCCAAACAAAGTTTCCTAGCTTCCTCTTGATGGCTTTGATGGTGAATCAATGAAGTTAAGGCTTATCCAAGAAGTTGAGAGATCAAAACTAGGGATTTCAAGAATTATGGCTCAATCAAGCTTAGAATTGATCAATGATGGCTCAACGAAGTGTAGGAGTGATCAAAAGTCTAGAGGAAGGCTCTCATGGCTTCCTATTTATAAGCCATGAAGAGAAGGAGTGAAATAGGCGGCTCAACGGGCGGAAATCTAGTCATTTCCAACGGCTCGACCGAAAGCAAACTGCCGCTTTCTGGCACACTTTCGGTCGACCGACCGGTCGACCGAATTGGCTATTGCCAATTTTCTGCCACATTCAATCGACCGATCGGTCGACTGAATTGGCTACTGCCAATTTTCTGCTTCGTTCGGTCGATCGAATTGGCTACTACCAATTTTTCTGTACATTCGGTCGACCGAACCTAGGCTGAATTTGATTTTTTCAGCCTTCTTCTTACACGCTTCGTTTTCGGATTCCGGCCTTCATCATGCGTCAATTTGGAGAGCTTTCCATGTGTTCTTTAGACTCGTCCAAGATGTCTTTGGGGCACATGTCGAACTTCAAAAGATTTCCATGACGAACCCGAATGCGTCGATCAAAGTCCTTCCGATTTTTTAATTTCTCCGATATTTCCGATCGAGGACATCGAGCACTAACCGATATGGAACCCGAAAACCTTAGGCCAACAACGAGGTCTCTCGCACTCCTTATCAGAGAGAAGAGAAGGACACTAAGGTCACGGAGGCTACCCCTCCTCTCCATGTCGACTTGGGACCCTTTACCGAGCACATCATGGTGATATGCCTTTCACCCAGATTCAAGCTGCCGACCACACTAAAGCCCTACGAAGGCATGGGCGACCCGATCACACACCTAATAATGTTCATGTCCATGATGCTTCTCAACGGAGCAACCGACCCTATCCTATGTCGAGCCTCTCCAACCTTTTTGGAAAAGGTCATGGTACTATGGTTCTCATCGCTTCCACTAGGGTCTATACACACTTTCGAGGAGCTATGCCATGCTTTCACCAACTAGTTCTCCTCGTCCCCGATCTACTCCAAAACCAAAGACGTCCTCCATTACATCAAGCAAGGGCAACAAGAGTCTTTGAGGGAGTACATAAAGAGATTCCAAACCATGGCCATGGAGATCCCAAATCTTGACCCACGCGTCGAGCTATTCTCTATCAAGCACGGTCTAAAACCCGGACACTTCGCATATCAGATTGCCCTAGCAAAGCCAAATGACATGGCCGAGTTCTGGGAGAAGATTGCAAATCACATAGAGATGGAAGAACTCTGAGAAGCCAGAACGGCCAACAGGCAGAATGTTAAGGATACTGTTGAAGATAAAAAATCCAAGAAAACTAACAAGAAGGACGAAGATCAAGATCGCCGTGAGCGGGGTAACAACAAAAGAGCAATGTCGCCACCTCGCCCGAATGCCCGGTATGAGAAGTACACTCTGTTCAATACGAAGAAGGAAACTATCCTCCGTAAGATCTACGACTTGAAATGCCTTAGACATCCTATCAATACTGGGAAGTAGAAACTGCCACCCAACACCGAAGACTATGTGGTGCTCGGAGACCAGCTTGAGGACCTAGTTCGTGCAGGATGCCTCGACCGGTACATCAACCGCGGAAGGCAAAATGGTCGAAGCAAGCCGAGACCACCGAAGTCAGAGTTGAAGACAAACACCTCTGAACCCCCATGGAATTCAAAAGGACAATGACAGAGCCAACCGCCTAGAAAATGAAGTTCGAGGAATCATCGACTACATAGCCGAAGGATTCGCAGGAGGAGGTGAATCAAGCTCGGCTAGAAAGAGATCCCTCCGAGCAATTATGGCGGTTGATGACACCGCTCACCCGCAAGGGCCTATTGTACGGTCGGCGAGGACCGGACAAGCAACAAAAATTTGTGTAGTAGAAAAACTAATACCAATCCTCTACCCAAGCGGATCCATGCATCTCGGTTAAATCAATATTAGTTTAGTGATTATACCTTTGAAGACCGAACTCTGTTTTTTGCTTAATAAATCCAAGATCACGATCTTGCTTCCGATCCAAGGTGCTGCCAAAGATGAACACTCTTTACTATTAGCACACGAACGAACGTGTCGAACTACACAGTTTACAAGTGTTAGCTTGGTTATCTTGAAACTCCTTCCGATCTGGACGAGCACGGAACTCCTTCCGAGCTCTTCTCTCTCTCTGTTTGGGTAGAGGTCGGCTGCCACAAAGGGAACTCGACTTCCTTCAAAAGGAGGTTGGCAGCCACTAGGAGTTGATCATCTACCTATCTAATCCATATGTGGGTATTTATAGACTCGTCAAGAAAATTGATCTTCTCATCTCATCCGTTGATCATTTTAGGCCATATTCAGAATATTAAAACACCCTTTAATACTTGAATATTACATATCCTTAATAATAATTATCAAGGTCGAATTACCTTAATTCGAGATACCAATTTTAATGTATCATTTAATAACGATTATTAAAGATACATTGCCTAAATTAGGATCAACATTGTTCCAATTTTAAATCTCATTTAAAATTCAGAATAATTAATTCTGATTTGAAAACTTCGTTTCAAATTTGAAATTAATTTCCAAAATTACCAACAGTGATTTAGTCTATTAATATCATGCGGATCCAATTCGATGAGTCATAATCTTAAGCCCAATTCGGTTCGCCCTATGTGTGCGACCCTGTAGTTTCACTTAACGTTAGCAGTAGATCCAAATCTCATTTGCAACCCATAAGTCATAAGCGGCCTCTAGCAAGATATTATGACTACCCAATTTAAGTGAGGTCGGTGCTCTGAGTAACCTAACTCACAGTATGACACTTAGTCCTTTTGTCACGCGATATCTGGATCGAGTATAAGATATGGATTACATCAGCCTTATATTGCTCAATCTGGTTTCTTGATTCCCGAGTAGACTGACTTGACAAATGACATTGATACTCCTATCAATTTATTTGAGTATGACCATGCATTTCCTCAATCTCATTCATCAATGGGCCCAGAGATATCTCTCTCAGATATGAGAGGGACAAATTCCTTCACGACTACACATATTCCACTACATGATTTATTCCATGTCCAACTGTAGTCTTTATTACCATCCGGTTAAATATGATATTAGACTAGGTCAAAACATAGAACTCCTCATGTAGGAATCCATGGTGACATTAGGTTAGAGGACTGACATATAACTACCGCTATGAAGATATACTAATGATATTAACCCACGTAGTATTCTCACGGTGGGTTTGTCCAACACCGTGTTCTCTAACATGTGTTTGTGATCTAACTTTAATATCACATATTCATTTTTCTTTTACATTAATAAATATCGTATCTTTCACATTTCTATGTGTGTACCAAGGAATTTCATGATCATCTCATTGTTCGAGCGAATGTCCCACAATCTGAAACAAGAATATCGTCGTCCTACCTTACGCTCCTCGGCGAGCTCAGGTTGACCCCCAGAGCGCGGTCCTAGGCCTCACCGACGCTATTTCTAGCCTCAAAGCCCTTACTAAACCTTTGCGTGGTCTTGCCTTACACTCCTCGGCAAGCTCGGCTTGACCCCCCAAGCGTGGTCCTCGACCTCATCGCCGCTACTTCCAGCCTCAGAGCCCTTACTGACCCCTTGTGTGGTCCTGCCTTACGCTCCTTGGTGAACTCGGCTTGACACCCCCCCCCTCCCCAAGCGTGGTCCTTGGCCTCAACACCACTCCTTCCGGCCTCAGAGCCTTATCAAAAACTTTAAAACATAAATGTAAATAAGAAAATATTCCCCCATTTGGATTCAACAAAAATATCAAAAAAATCAAAATCCTCAATGATCAAAATCCTGGGCCAAATATGGATAGGTTAAAGTTTTCCAAAAATTTCTTTAAAATCGATCTTAAACATGTTTCTACCCAAGAAACAATTACCAAGACTTTTGGTGTCAAGAAAATATCTAAATCATGTAGCCCACCAAGGAGCTCCCTAGACTATGAAAATTATTGCGGCGTTTTCTGATTTTTTTGGTTTTCAAGTTTTCGGTGTTCATATTTGAGTTTTTGGGTTCTTATGCATCAAATAAGGATATACATATAATGTAGACACTCTAGACTTAGACTCAAACTTTCCGATGAATCCCGAGTGTCGACGAGTGGGTGCGTCACTTGCAAACCAATATGAAACTTGAAAATATTTGTTCATGAAATCATTAGTTCCATTTTTGTTATCATCAAAACCGAGATTAAGTCCAAGGTTGAAAATCTTAGGCCAACAATGCTCCTCGGTGAGCTCGACTTGACCCCCCAAGTGCGGTACTCGGCCTCAGCGCCGCTACTTCCATCCTCATAGCCCTTAAAGACCCCTTGCATGGTCTTGCCTTACGCTGCTCAGTGAGCTTGGCTTGACCCCCCAAGCGCGTTCAAATATCCACACTACAAGGGGGGGGGGTTGAATAGTGTGTAGCTAAAACTAAGTACAATTAACACTTTTCGATTCAGACTCGTTTGATAACCAAATTTCTATTCTTTTAAGATGGATGCTTAGACAAGTAAATATGGCAATCAAATGCAAGTAAAGAAGCAATGTAGACACAATCGTTTATAGTGGTTCAGACAAACCGCCTACTCCACTACCTTGGCTCCATGCCAAGAATTTCTAACCCGAATTCTTTATAGATCAAGTGTTTCCCTAAGAATACAATGAGGACTCACTTCTCAACCCTTTGAGAAAGTCTCAACACCTATTCTTCTAGGCAAAACACAATTCTACAAAGACCCTAAGATGTTTACCTAGCAAACCTTAAAAGCTACAATGAGAAATACACTTAAACAACTATAGAAAACAAGAACAAGGGAACAAGAGGGTAAACCAAACTTGTGTGCTCCCTTCTTTGCCTTCCAAGCCTTCAACTCCTCAAATCGTATGGTGAAATTTGAAGCCGGAGTCGAGTTACGAAGAATGCTTTGAATGGATGATGAAACTATGAAGCTCGGATGTGGAAATCAACTCTAGAAGGCTTTAGAACTCCCTTTGTAGGCTTAATGAAACAGTGAGAGGAGTTAGGTGAAGGGTTATGAGGGGTATTTATAACCCCTCACCAAATAGGTCACTCAACGAGCATTTTTCTGCCCATTGACGCCGCCCGATCGGTGGCTGACTGATGGCCGAGCGATCAGAGCTCACTGTCCATTTTCGAGCTCTGTCGGTAGGTGTCCGGCTGATGGCCAGTTGATCGGCCATGGACCGCCCATCGATCAGAACTCAAAAACTATAGTTTTTTGCTGATTTTTTGCGCGACTTTCATTTTCGGGTTTTGTCTTCAAGTTTTCACTTGGGATTTATTACAATTAGATTTGGGTTGATATCCTAGAGGAATATTATATTAATTTCTATTTCTAATCCTAGGAATCTACGCGATCGTAGTCAGAGCCATTTTTGACGTTTCTTGATATTTTTCGGGACAAAGTTCACACGTGTTTCGTTCCATCAACCTGAACTCAAAACTCCACAAATGAGTTAGTTTCATGTTTGTTATCATCAAAATAGAGAATGAGGCCTAGGGGCAACCCTTGGGCCAACAATCTCCCCCTTTTTGTTGATGACAAACACACCATGAAAAATAAGCAATCTGTGAGACTTGATAAGTGCTCATTTGTGAGTTTCATGATAAAACCAATAAGAGACTAACTTAGGCTCCCCCTATCAACATGCATATCTAACTTATGACTCCCCCTATCTATACGCATCATAAAACAAATGTGACCAAGTCTTTTTCTCTCCCTATTGACATCAATCAAAAAGGGTAAGAACACATGGTACGTACTATTAATGAGTTTACCGCAAAAACTACGAAATCCACAAAACCAAGTATCATATACCACTATAGTCCTCCCTACCAATGTGAGCCTATGTAAGGTAAACACCGATAAGTTGCAAAGCCCCATTACAAGGCATTACATGAGTGTGATGATACTACACAAAAATTGATTTCTCAAAAAGGCATGCAAATTTTTGAAAACTCAAACAAGTGGAAGATTGCAAATTCCTAATTGCATCCTTAAGTTGGTAAAGCTTTCTTCATTTAAGGGTTTTGTAAATATGTCCGCAAATTCCTAATCGGCTTTTCCAACGCTAAAACCTTGTTCAATCAAAAAGTTGGAAATCCTTTCAAACCAAGCCCTAAGGGGCTTGTTTTAAACCATATAAAGCCTTTTTAAGTTTGTAAATATGATTTGGAAATTCAAAGTTTTCGAAAGCAGAGTATTGTTCAGCATAAACTTCTTCCATTATAAAACCATTCAAAAATGCACTTTTAACATTCATTTGAAAAAGTTTAAAGCATTTGAAACTTGCATAAGCTAAAAGCACGTAAATTACTTCTAATCTAGCTACGGGAGCATAAGTTTCATTATAGTCTATTCATTCTTCTTCTGGTGAGGGGTTGGTTGGTGCCGGAGCGTCACTCCTCATTGTCTCAACGTCACCAAATAGCGGGGGAACAGCATCGCCAAGGCGTTGTTGATGTGCGACGGTGGTTGTCTGGCTTCGGGTACCAACCATTGCAGGCATGTAAGATTTACTCGGGCCCACGGTGGGCATCATATATTCCTGCCTGAAGTCGGAGCGATGTGGTTCTGTCAAGTGTGTCTCCTGGTCAGGTGCAACTCCGTCGAGGGGGGGAGGAGAGGGGGGAGAGACCTTCAAAAGACACTCTGACGCTTAAGTCAGAATATGTTCGAGGTGGAGGTAATAGAAATTGAAATCTCCCTACTTAACACTACTAGAATATACTACATCAGCCACGGGCATCACCGACGGCCGCCTCGGCCCTCAGAATTAGTCACGGCTCTTCGATGGCTGTAGCGACCGTGGCTGATGTAACCAAATAAGCCGCAGCTCACATACGACCACTTACAGCTATCGCTCATAGTTGATGGCGCGCACGGGGCGCGAAACAAAATAAGTTATTAGCCATGACTTAGCGAGGGCGCGAGAGCCATTGGTGATATGGATAAGTCATTAGCCACGGCTAGAAGCAGCCGTCGCTTATTAATTAATGGCGCGAACGCAGCACGAAAACTAAAACACTATGAACCAACAGCTTAGAGAGGGTCAGCCGTCGGAGATATTAAAATTACGAATCCACAGTTTTTCGACGGCTAGCGAGCCATGGGTGAAAATAGTTTTTATTTGCGTTCGCGCCCGACCCTTCCTCTTTCCCCTGCTCTCTTCTCTCTCCATCGTTGACGATGATTTGTCACCGCCGATCGTCACCGCGCCGCACCCTCGCCGTGTCGCCTGCTCCCTCGCCCTCACCGCATCGCCTCCCCGACCCTCTCCCCCTCTCTCTCGCCCAGACCGCCGCCCCTCTCCCGGCCCCCTCGATCTCCGTCGCCCACGCGCGCCACCACCGACCTGCTCCCTCGCCCTCGCCGCCAATCCCTCTCCCCTCTCCGCCACCACCAAGTGAGTTCATCCCCCTCCCCTCTCCGGTCCAGCACCGATCGAAACCCTAGGGTTCCGGCTGACGCCGACCAATATTATATATATATATAATTAGTGTTAATTACTGTTATTAGTGATTAATTAGATTTATTTACTATTAATTAGTTTTCAATTAGATTTAATTATTGTTAAGTAGTTGTTAATTAGATTTAATTAGGGTAGAATAAATGTTAGGATTAATTGTAGTTGGGTGTAATTATAATTATGAAATCATCCACTTTGGAGTCGCGCGCTCTGAAATCGTCCACTTTGGACTTGCGCTGAAATCGTCAATAAAGGATGGACTCGCGCACGCCGGAATCGTCCACTTTAGATTCGCGGCCAAATCGTCCATGGTGGACTCGCGCCGGAATCAAGACAAGTTGATACGTTTCACGTACGATCGACGAGTCAAGTTTTAATTTTGCAAAATGTTAGATCCGTTCGGGGGTTGTATGTTCGTGTAAACGAAGTTAATGATCTTTTATACGACGTACAACCCTTGAATTGTCCCTAATTGGATAATTTGGGAGCATAGTTATTTATATTGCACTTAGTTTATTTTTTTTAGTCATTAACTTCATTTTTAAATTTTGGCTTGTATCTCCCTCGTTCTTCGATACGCGCCCAGATGATATGCGTATTAGGAGAACTATAGGGAGATGCTGCCGAAATTTAAAATGAAGTTAATGACTAAAAAAAATACTAAGTTCAATATGAATAACATGAATCCCGAATGGAATAGGACCATCCCACCTAAAGACATTACCTAAAGATATTGCAAACTTTTTGACAGAACATGTCGGGCGATCAAAGTTGGATGTACCGACGAATTCATCGTGGAGCTATAATGGACGAATTTCGAGTAGGCGTAACTTACTTCTTAAATTTCACCTACTCGAATGAAAAATTCCTTAGTGGTGATAAAATCCGATATCCATGCCGGAAATGTTCAAACATAAGATTTTTGGACCAAGAAACTGTCAGACTGCATCCGTATACAAAAGGATTCACACCAAGATATTTTGTATGGAATTGTCACGGGGAGTCACGTCAAGTTGGGACGTCGAGCAATCCTATTGTCCAAACTCATGGTGAATCTTCTTCTGCTGGTGTTTCTTCTTCCAATCCACCTAATCCTTATAGAACAATGATTCTGGATAGTCTTGGAGGACAATTCCATTCAAATGATAATATTGAGTCAGTTACTGAGACGGTAGTGCCACCAGATACTATGGCAGTTGAAGTCATTGAAGAACAACCTGAGATACAGATTGAATTGCCGAATAAGGAGGCTGCAAAATTTTAGGAGATGTTAAAAGCCGCCGATGAACCTTTGTACGAGAATTGTCCTAATTATACAAGATTTTCGACAATGACACAACTCCTGAACATCAAGTCCGATTGTAATATCAGTGGGGTTGCATTTGATCGGATTCCAGGCTCTATCAGTGGTATGCTACCTCCAAATAACAAGTTTGAGCCAACCTTTATAAGACAAAAAATTTGATGAGAAAATTAGGGCTTGGGTACGAAAAGATACACGTGTGCCCAAATAACTGCATTTTATATTATAAAGAAAATGCACAGTTAGAACAATGCTCGGTATGTGAACATCCTCGTTACAAGGAGAAGAAATCAGTCCGACAAAAAAATAACCAAATCGTGAGTTCCTTTATTGGTTTCAAGCTTACAACACAGAACATAGAGGCGAAATAGATAACCAAATCTTTGAGTTTGCTAGCGGATCAGCACGACTTGTACAATGTTATAATGGTTATTTTGTCAATGGATATAAATTTCACACACTTGAATATTCATCTACAAAAAAGACTATGATTGCCGGGGTCTGCGTCAAAGAGACAACGTATGCTGAATGTGATGTTGACTTTTACGGACTATTGGAAGAAGTCATTGAATTATAATTTTTCGGATGTAAATCAGTTGCCCTTTTTAAATGTCATTGGTTCGATACAAGCGATAGGGGCATGAGAGTTCATCCAAAGTATAAATAGCTGGTCGAGGTCAATTACAAATCAAAATTGGCTTCAAATGAGCCATTTATATTGGCATCTCAAGCTGAACAAGTATATTATATGCAGTATTCATCTCGAAAGAAAGACAGGGCAGATTGGCGTGTAGTCTATAAGACTAAAGCCAGAGGAAAAATTGGCCCAATAGTTGGAGATAATGAGCCAGCATATGACTTCTATCAAGAAGAGGATCCTTCCAAAGTGGAACGAGTTAGTCCAATACTCGAGGATGATGACACAGAGTTAGTTCAATTGGAAATAGAATACGTTGATGAAGACGATAATAAAGTTGAGGAAGGACAGAATGAAGATGAGGGAGACGAAGAAGAATTTCAAGATTCAGATACAGAAGAACAAGAAGAAGAGTATTACACGGATGGTGATAATGACGATGATGAATAATTGTAAATATGAAGTATATATTCAATTATTAAATATATCTATTATATATAATCTAATTATATTAAATTTTCTCAACTATGGTTCGATATATTTGTTCTTGAGGAGGCATTTCTCGTAAGACCCCCCGACGATTACCACCCGCCCCACCTGTACCCACTGACCCTTCGTCTTCCACCACCATCCCCCCACCTTGTTCGGCCACCATTCCCCCACCTGATCCATCCACTATTCCCCCAGTTGATATGGTCACCATCCCCCCAACTCCAGCCACCATCCTTTCAGCCGATCCAGGCCCGTCGACATCGAGACGTAGGCCACAAGGGCCTAACAGAATTCTTCCTCCGCCACCCGAGGGACAACTGCGTAGAGCAGTTACTGTGCGCGGAAGAAGGTAAGTATGTGCATTAATTATTTCTTATAATTTATTTATAATTTAAAATATCATAATATGAATTTATATATGGTGCAGATTTGAGCAGGAAGACATCCCCCCGCACGATAGCGGGGATGATCCGGAAGTTTATGCACGGGGCGTGGCCTACATGGTCTCACGTTCCCCGTGAGCATATAGATTTATTGTGGCGAGAGTTCACGGTAAGTATATTTATTAAATTAATGTTAATGTTAAATATTGATCGGTAACAATAATTTATTTTTTGCAGGGTCATTATATATGGCCGGAGGATCAGACCACTTTTGTGGAGGCTGCATGGGAGTGTGTTGCCCGTGTTCGCTATAACGCCCCCGAGTGGATTCCTAGCCCTGTATGGGACCATCTCGTTGAGCGGTGGGATACCTTGAGTGGCAGGAGGTCTCCCGGACTGCGTCAAGAAACCGCATGTCCGGGGGGGACGGCACGGGGGCGCGCCACACTGGTGGCTCCATATCTTTTACGGTGCATGAGCGTCGTATGGTATGTATAATTTCCTTACTTTTAATTAAATTATATATTGTGTATAATTATACTAATGTATTTATTTTCTAATGTAAGACATGCGTGATGGAGGACGACACCGTCCAACGCCCGTCGATGATGGAGTTGTTTGAGCGCACCCATCGTCGTCGATGAGGAGCGAGGGACTACGTTGATAGCAGAGCCTCGACCATAATGGTAAGTATTTATATATGCTTATTTGATTTACACAATTTTTATTTATAGTTTATATATATTTAAAATATAAACACGTGTAGGAAACTTATTCGATGACTGTGATCGAGCGTGGAGGGACACCGGAGGAGTTCGACACAGGAGCTTGGGTGAAGGCCGCAGGTAGATGGGAGCACGGCCGTGTTTATGGTTTTGCAGACAGTGGCCATGCACGTGCCGTGCTCGGGCCACTTGGGGCACCGACCCCTCCGACTGTGGGTGAGCGGCCCTCATCATCCCGAGCGCAGGACCAGAGCCGGATAGCGTCCATGGAGTTGGAGCTCACCCAATAGAGACAGACGATGGAGGAGCAGAGGAACGCGATGGAGGAGAGCATGCAAGAGCAGAGGCTGACGATGAAGGAGCAGATGGAGGAGCAGAGACGGTCGAATGATGAGTTGAGACAGACGATCCAGAACATGCAGACACTCCTCACTCAGATTGCGTCTCAGTCCGACCTTCTACCTATGATGTCGCAGTCGTCGTCCTCCTCGACCCAATCGACACTCCCGACCCAGTCGTTGTCGACTCCACCACCTCCACCGCCGCCACAGTCGTCGTGAGATTTTGATTAATTGTATTTTGTTTATATTTTGATACTTGATATAGATGATATTTTGATACTTAGATATATTTTGAAACTTGGATATATAGATGATATTTTAATAATTGTTTGCCTCCGGTTTGAGGCTGAGATTGATGATATTTATGTAAAACTTGTATGTTTGGTTTCAAATGCATGTGTATGATATTTTCTGATTGTAATATGTGATTAAAAATAGGTTGTAGTCGATATATCATTGTATACAGGAATTTATAAATTTTTTAGTTTTTTCAGTTACAGGATAACATCTTTAGCCACGGTTTACCTACGGTTAACCGTCACTAAGCCGTGGCTGAAAGCCTATCGTAAATGGCTGATGGCCTCGGCAGGACCAAGTATCACAGTTGCTAATAGTATCATCGACGGCTATGAGCCGAGGCTGATGTGTTGGTATCAGTGACAGCGCCCAGAGCCGTCACTGATGATTTTAAATTAGCGACAGACCACTAGGCTGTCGCTGATGATTATGTGTGACGGTCGTGCGCGGCTGTCACAAAACATCTGAGACGCACACATAAGAGATGGTTGTTTGCCACGGTTGACGCCGTCCGTGATATTCATCACCGACGGTTCAGCCACGGTATCAGTTGTCGCTGATGACCACAATTCTAGTAGTGTGAGGCGTGTCATGTCTGTATATATTGCAGGATAAGGGGTGATTGGCGATGATGTTGCCCGATAATCTCGTAGGGATGTTGCTCAGAATGGGTTGAGGCTCATCCCGAAGATGTCGGGCTTGTAATAACTAATCTCATATAATTAATGAGGATGTAAATGTCCTTGTATTGCTGGGTGGAGCTCCCATGCTTAGCTGTCTGGCTTGACTCGAGTTTGGTTCATAAGTGTGGGCATTTTTGGGCCTAATCCGGCCGAGCTCAAAAGTAAATATTACAAGACTTTTTATGTGCTAACGTGGAAGAGTTTTTAATCCATTTTATTAATGTTAATTTGTATTAGTATTATGACATAAGGATAAATTTGATTATTATAAAGTGATGATGTGACAATAAAGAATTTTTTAATTCATTTTCATGTGCTGAGTGGAGTGTTGTTGATACACGTGAGCAATGCCACGTCAGCTCTCTAACAGTAAAACTAGCTGCTGGTTGATATTGGGATATAATTAATACAAAATAAAGGTTGGAATATACTATTGATACAAATAAAAAATTAGGGTATAAGTGGAATTTTTTTTAAACAAAATATTGAGATATACCATGTAATTTGTACGACATATTGATCTTGTTGGAATATATATTTTCATCATAGAAATATGTAAAAAGTTTGTGCTATAGTTGGCAACTCTCCAATTCTGTTGGCATATACTGTTAAATTATTTATTTAATAATTTGATATGGGCGTGTATCTGTCGCTATCGAAATTATCGGTCCAAATATAAAGTGATCTGATTATTTTATTTATAGGCTCGCGACATCTCAAAAAATATGGGATTCATTGCGCAAATACCATTAGGGGTAATGTTTAGTTTTATAATGGGCGAAATTGGAAATTACCACTACATCGGGTTTTTGCTATAAATAGAGGGGTTATGGTCCCTATGTCATACACTGATTCTCTACCTTTAAACCCTCTTTATTCAGAGACAATGTTAAAGTACTGAGCATTGACATGGAAGGCCGCACTAGTCTCCCAAACTCCGGCGATGGATTTAGGTACACTTCCGCTTCTAGTTTTTCTTGATGATTTGACATGTCGATTCTTGACTTAGGGGCTAAATTCTTGTTTAGTTTTTCCATCAATTGGTATTAGAGCCATTGTTTGTTGAATCATTGAGGAAATTAGATTTTCTTTTGTTCTTAATTCATCCTCCATGCATAACTCATAGTTTGTTACGAGACATCCAATCATGGAATATGACTGCAAAACTTTGTCATTAGGTTGTGCATTGTTGATGATATTGAAAGACCACTAAAGTTATTCTATGACAACAAGTCAGCCATGCTGTATTCCAATAACAACAAAAGCTCTTCGAAATCTAAGCATATCGACATCAAGTTCCTAGTTGTTAAAAAAAGAATTCAGAGTGGTCATATATATATAGCACATACGTACAGCTTCCAAGAGGGTGGATCCACTTACTAAATGCTTACCACCCACGGTCTTTCATCAGCATGTTGCTCATTTGGGTGTTACATCATGTATTAATAGATGATTTAGTGGGAGTCTGTAACTTGTTACTGTGCTTTATGGACAATTTTTTCTACATAATAAAGTTTTACTATTTTCCACTCTAGATGTTTTGTTTTGATCTTAATAAAGAATACAGTAGGATCAATTGAAAATAGGCATGTTTAGATCATATTGCATGTAATTTTCATTATGTGCACCCATGTTTGATCTATGTCGTCAAAAGTATTAACATTGTGATCATCGATGAATTTATTCAAGATACTTGGTTAGGGGTGAGCATGTACTGGTTAACCGGTCCATTAATAAAATTTTAAATTGGTTCATTAATATCGGTTTTTCAATATAATTAATCATAAACTAGTCCATTAACTTCAGTTAATCGATACTTCGGTTTCGGTTTTTTCGATTCGATTAACCAATAAAAAAAAATAACATACACTACAGGAAACTTTTTTTTTAAATTCCGGCACCTATTAGATTAAAATCGGTGTTTTTTTAAGCATAAATGCTTGTTTGGGTGTAATTGATTATGCTAATTTTTCCGTAGAAAGCAAAGGATGAAAGAAAAATATAAATCGACGGTATGAAAAATGCCGGGTAATTAATACCGAATGCCCTTTTATTAAGGGTGCCGGGGTAATTAATAAATGGCGCCCTTATTAAAGGGCGCCGGATAATTAATACTTGTTGCCCTTTATTAAGGGCACCAGATATTAATACCCAGCGGTTAGGGGTGGGGTATTTTTATATTTTTTGTATTTAATATATTTAATTTAATTAAATATTAATTATAATTAATTACATATTTTATTAGAAATATATTAAATTATAATAATAATTTATACTGTAATTAGCAATATAAATTATTTCAGATCAAATATAATTTATGAGACAAATAATTAAATATGTGAAACACACATGTTCCTAGAACGATAATTTTATTTTATAAGCAATCATACAAATCAATTACTCCTCATACAAATCATACATGATTAATCATGTGCTCCTTATGATTAATCAATTACTCATCATACAAATCATACATGATTAATCACAGTCATTAGAATGTTCTAGCTTGAGATAATCATGCCTCCCGGAAGGACAAAGGTTTAGAATGGAATTGTTAGGGATAGGCGTCAAGAAATCGAATAAAAAAAATCACACAAAACATAAGATTTACGTGGTTCGGCGAAGATGCCTACGTCCACGGCCGCACTAGAGTTTCTCACTTCCTTTTATTCAATCTAGCCGTCACAAATTATAACATATGCTATTTATACATATGAGATCTAGGGTTACCAAAAGAATGAGATATTACTAAAATATCTCTTTTAATAATCAGACTCCATATTCCAACAATCTCCCACTTGGAGACCGATCTTGGTGAAATTGGCATACTCTTACAATTGTGCTTCCTTCTTTGTGATCTTGCAAAATTTTCTAGTGCGGCGTCTCCTCATCACTAACCATGGAGACCAACTGAGGCAGTGCACAGCCTCAGTTTCTCAGTTGTGACCACCTTTGTTAACATATCCGCGGGATTCTCTTCTCCAGATATTTTCTTCAGAGATAATGTTTCATCCTCAATTAATCCGCGAATGTGGTGATACCTCAACTATATATGTTTCGTTCTGGAGTGAAAAACAAGATTCTTCGCTAGATGAATAGCACTCTGACTGTCACTGAAAAGTGTACTACTATTCTGCTCTTTCCCCAATTCTGACAGAAAATGCTTCAACCAAATCATCTCTTTCTCGGCTTTGGAAACTACCATATACTCGGCTTCTGTAGTAGATAAAGCAACACTCTTCTGAAGCTTAGACATCCAACTAATAGCGGTGCCTCCCAAAGTGAATATATACCCTGATGTACTTTTCCGACTATCCAAGTCTCCACCCAAATCTGAGTCTGAAAATCCTTGAAGAATCACATTACTCTTCTTGAACTGAAGTGCCAAACTCGAAGTCTCTTTGAGATAACGAAGTAGCCACTTGACCGCTTCCCAATGAGTCTTCCATGGATTTGACATATACCTACTTACTACTCCCACTGCATGGGCGATATCCGGTCTCGTGCATACCATTGCATACATCAAACTGCCAACTGCAGACGCATATGGAACCTTGGCCATGTACTCTCGCTCTTCATTAGTTTCTGGTGACTGCTTCTTACTGAGTTTGAAGTGACCTCCTAACGGGCTGCTCCGGAGCTTTGCATCATGAATTGCAAATCGGCTTAGAACTTTTTCGATATACTTTTCCTACGATAATTTTAAAATATCTTTTTCTCTATCTCGAGTGATCCTCATCCCAAGTATTTGCTTCGACGATCCTAAGTCCTTCATTTCAAATTTCTTTGACAATTCTTGCTTTAGCTTGTTAATCTGCGACAAATCTGATCCTGCAACAAGCATGTCATCCACATACAAAAGCAAAATAATATAACTGTCAGAGAATTTCTTAAAATAACAACAATGGTCCATCTCACATCTCGTGTAACCATTATCATTCATGAAACTGTCAAACTTTTTTTACCATTGCCGAGGAGCCTATTTCAAGCCGTTTAAGCTCTTTTCCAACTTGCACACAAGATCTTCCTTACCGGTAACTTGAAAGCCTTCTGGTTGAACCATGTAAATGTCTTCTTCTAAATCCCCATGAAGAAACGATGTTTTCACATCTAACTGCTCTAAGTACAAATCCTCGACTGCAACGATGCTTAGTACAATTTTGATAGTAGTTAACTTCACAACATGAGAGAAAATTTTTGTGTAATCAATACCTTTCTTCTGTTGAAATCCCTTCACTACTAATCGTGCCTTGTATCTCTTACTATCGTCATGCTCTTCTTTGACTCGATACACCCACTTATTTTGCAACGCTTTCTTTCCGTTAGGTAAATGAGTTAGAACCCATGTTTTGGTCTTATGCAAAGACCTCATCTCGTCTTCCATGGCAAGCTCCCACTTGACAGAGTCTTTCATCTGCATAGCCTCATCAAAACATTCTAGTTCACCAGCGTCAATTAAAAGCAAATAATTCAAATAAGGAGAAAATTGCTTCGTAGGTCTTCTAATCCTAATAGATTTTCTTACTGTTCTTAGAAGAATTGGTTTTGATCTTGCTAGATCATGTTGTGCTTCAGTTGTAATGTCCTCCTGACCTTCATCTTGTCTCTCAATTACGTCTTCATCTGATATTTCTTCCAACTCAACACTTTCTTCTTGCTGTTTTCTTGGCTCAACTGATCCGGTTGTCATTCTATCCTTGTACAACACCTGTTCATTAAATGTAACGTTTCTATGCCAAATGATTTTCCTGTTCTGTTCATCCCAAAAACGATAACCAAAATCATTAGAACCATAACCAATAAAATAGCATTTTATGGCCTTGGGATCATGTTTGTCTGTCTTCTCCGTATCTATGAGCACATATGAAACACAACCAAAAACTTTTAGATGAGAAAATGTTACCTCCTTCCCAGTCCATACCTCTTATGGTATCCTGAACTCGAGTGGAACTGACGGTCCTCGATTTATTAGGTAGGCTACTGTGTTTACTGCATCTGCCCAAAAAGTCTTCGGTAGCCCGGAGTGTATCCTCATGCTTCTGGCACGTTCGTTCAGAGTTCTATTCATTCGCTCGGCGATGCCATTCAGCTCTGGTGTACCTGGAATTGTTTTTATCATCCGAATACCATTTTCTGCACAAAACTCCTTGAACTCAATACGGTCATACTCTCCGCCGTTATCTGAACACAGACTTTTGATCTTTAAACCAGTCTGATTCTCGACCTCAGCTTTCCACCTTTTAAAAGTAACAAACACATTAGATTTATTTTTCAAAAAATAAACTCATACCTTTCTAGTCGAGTCGTCGATGAAAGTCACATAATATCGTGAGCCGCCAAGGGATGGGACCGGTGCTGGCCCCCAAACATCCGTGTGTATAAGCTCCAATTTTTCGCTCTTTGGTAATCTTCCCCCTTTCGAAAAATTGACCTTCTTTTGCTTTTCGTACACACAATCTTCACATAGCCTGATGTCAACATATTTCAACTGAGGTAGCTTTCCCTTTGACGCTAGAAGCTTCATCCCCTTCTCATTCATGTGTCTGAGTCTTCGATGCCATGAATGTGAATCATCTCTGCAATTAGCTACTAATATTCTATTCTTGTCATCCGAAGTCATGTATAAAGTCCCCATCTTGTTACCTCGAGATACGATCATAGAACCTTTTAGAACCTTCCAAGAACTATTCCCAAACACCGATGTGTATCCAAGACTATCCAACTGACTCATAGAAATCAAATTTCTCTTGAGTCCAGGAACATATCTGACATCATGTAGCTTCCACTGCGTGCCGTATAGAGTGCTGATATGAACTTCGCCCTTCCCCTCAATATTAAGAGGCTCGTCATCTGCTAAATAGACCTTTTCGAACTTCCCGGGAATAAAATTGTGCAACGATTCTTTGCAGGAAATCGAGTGAAAAGATGCCCCCGAGTCTAGAATCCAAGATTCCATAGGACTGTCAACACTGCAAACTAGAGCATCGCTTATGTCTTCGCTTGTTGTATTTGCTGACTCCTCATCTTGTTTCTTGTTCTTCGAAAATTGCATCTTGTTCTTCACTTTTGGTTTTCTGCAATCACTCTGAAAATGACCCGTCGTACTGCAATTCCAGCATGTGATATCATTGCGAACCTTTGACTGCCCTCTCGTTCTGGATTTGGATCTGGCATAACTTGGCTTTTGTCCTCGTCTATTGCTTCTTCCTCTACCTTCAGTACTCAAAGCGGAACCTGAAGATTCGCCCGTCTCTCTTCTGCGTACATCCTCGCTGAGAATCAAATCTCGAACATTCACAAGTTCCAATTTCTTACTCCCGGAGGAACTTTCTGGTAAGGATGATAATAAGATTAACGCTTTCACCTCATCGTCGAAATTTATATCAACCGAACTCAGTTGTGTCGTAATGACATTGAATTCGTTGATGTGCTCCGCAACCGCGACACCTTCTCCCATCTTCAGATCGAATAATCGGCGCATCAAATACACCTTGTTAGATGCATACGGTTTCTCGTACATGTTTGATTGCGCCTTCATTAGATCTGTCGTCCTTTTCTCGTTGACGATGTTGAACGCGACGTTCTTCGACAACGTGAGACGGATCACCCCCAAAGCTTGATGATCTAGTAGATCCTTTTCTTCGACATCGAATAACATAACAATGGCGTCAACAAAATCTCAACAAGCTATTTAATGAGACCACTTGAGATATTTACAAAAATTAGATCCTCAAGTTTTAAATGCTCAGCCACTAGTTACAAAAGTAGCATCCAAACCAACCATATTAGATTACTGAGCAAAGAGTCCAGTACAAGACTAATTAGATAAGCTTGATTAATTAGTTCACCCTTTCTCAATGAATTGAAGAAAAACTAAACAACAATTTCACTAAATAACAATACCAATGTTATGATAATTGGAAAGCTTAACAGACTCCATATAGTTAACTGGTTGAACTGATATAAATATTGATAAGAGATAGCTACCATAGAGAACATAGAATCCACAATAGAAACATGGAATCCACAAAAGAAAACAACAACTTAATTAGAGTTGTTAAGCAAGAGAATGGAGCATAGGATCAAAAAGGGGAGGAAGAGGTCTTCAGAGCAACATCAAGGAAATGCAAATCACAAAAAATACAAATCGAAAGGGTTTATCTTTCAACACAGATTGGGATCGGGAGCAACGTAGATGGAGATCGAGATCGGGTTTACCTTTCACAGAAGGGGGAGCAGCGAGAGCAGCGAATCGAGAGAAGCTCTTCGGAGTAGCAGATTGGGAGCAGTAGGGGAAGGGTTTTTGTGTGTGAAGTGAAGGGAGCAACAGGGAGAAGGGTTTTCGTGCATGAAGTGAAGGGAGCAGTAGGGAGAAGGGTTTTCGTGCAGGGAGAAGGGTTTTCGTGCAAGGAGAAAGATCGGAGCAAAGAGATGCGTGAAGGGTTGTCGGAGCATAGAGATGGTGTGCAAGTGAGAAGATGATGGTGTGCAAGGAAAAGGATCGGCTGATGAGCGGGAAACAAAAAATTAAGTTGCGAGAAAAATAAAAAAAGAACTGGCACCTTTCACCGACGTCTGTTATTAATCTAATTAATCATGATTAATTAAGTTAATAACCGGCGCTAGTGAAGGACGTCGATTATATTTCACCATTATTCACTACTTTTCTTGTAGTGATATAAAAATAATAAAATTTTACATATTACAAAGTGAATTTCAATTGTTGAAAGTACTTCAAAATAAAAAATACAAATTAAACATAATATTTATAAATAAAAAGTCAAAAGAAAGATAACATCCTCACAAACAATTGCAAGAATTGGATATGTTCAACATGAAATTTAAATAATTATTTAGTAAAAATATGTATTATAATAATTTAGAGACTTGTATAATATAATATCTATTCATATTTAAAAATATACGATTTGTCAAATTTTGGAGTGAAATATAAATTAAATATACTTCATTATATTATTTTATAAAAGTTTTAGAGAGAAAAATATATTTAAAAAATTGGGGTGTAAAAATTAAAATTGTATATATGAACTGGTTAACCACTAGTCAACGATTAATTGGTACTCAAAAATCGAAAATTAAAAATTTTAAAAATAAAAATTGAAACTGTCGGATCGGTTAACCAAAAAATTCGGTTCGATTTCAGATCGATTTTCCTGTTAACCAAATTTTTGGTTTTTTTTTCTCACCCCTAGCTTTGGTTCTATGTTGGTATAATCGATGTACCAAACTAGTGGAGATAGTTGATAATGATAGCGATGTCGAGCTCATTAAGTTATTTTATCATGCATAGCAATACGGTGATACATTTGTTTGCCCAAGCGGGAGATTGTTAAATTATTTATTTAATAATTAGATGTGGGCCAACGTTTATCAATGGGCGTGCATCTATCGCTACTGAAATTAACGGTCCAGATATGAAGTGATCTAATTATTTTATTTATGGGTCCGCGACATCTCAAAAATATGTGATTTATTGTGCATATACAATTAGAGGTAATTTTTAGTTTTATGATGGGCGAAATTGGAAATTATCATTACCTTAGGTTTTTGCTATAAATAAAAGGGTTATGATTCCTAGGTCATACATCGATTTTCTGCCTCTGAAACCCCATTATCCAGAGACAACATTAAGGTTATGGGCATTGACTTGGAAGGTCATACCCGTCTCTCAAACTTCGGCGATGAGTTCAAGTACGCTTCCATTTCTAATTTTTCTTGATGATTTGACATATAGATTCTTGGCTTAGGGGCTAAATTCCTGTTTAGTTTTTCCATCATATAAAATTCATTCGGTGATTTGAGATTTTTATTGGATGAGTTATCTTTTTACCTCCTTGCTGAATGGTGCCTTGAACTCCTCCAATGTTTTTCTTCGTTGTTAGAATTTGCCTTAGGTTCTTTTTAGAATTTGTCATTGAAGGGGCTAATTTAGAAAGTTTGTGTTCTGTTTAGGTTTTTTCTTTTCTTTTTCTTCTTTTTCCCTTCTTTATCTTCTACTTGTAACATTCAAATCTTTTGATTAATACAAGTATTTTTTATTAAAAAAATAAAATTATCCCCAGTTAATCCTCAGTCTTGGTAATCTAAATTATCCTAAGTTACCTAGTGAGCAGACCTTCAAATACTTTTGTGCCTTTGACTAATTTGTTAGATTATCATACTTTAATTTCTCCGATTACTTTATCGGACACTGAACTGTCAGCATACCTACATCGGTCGAGTTGACTTTACCCTTCCTTTGCCCATCACACCATCAAGCTGAGCGCCAGAGATCAAGATCTGCTAAGAAAGGAATCAAGAAAACCAACCAAAGGAATGGCAGCCATCAAAGTCCACTCCCGCATCTTCTCTGCATGTTGTGTTCTCATGAGCCTCCTCTTTGCTTACTCTGCATCAGTTCAGCTAAATGATCCAGGCAAGCAATTAAACTCCTCCTCTTTCTTTCTTTCTTTCTTTAAAACTAATTTTGTTTCTTTTTCCCCCTTCAGATTGGTATTTCTGGTTCCCAATTTATGGCCTTGCATGTGGAGTCAATCTCCTCCTAATTGGGTTCACCAGCAAAGGCTTCAGCAATCAACTGGCCTTGGTGGTGTTATGGGGAGGGACTGCACTGCTGGTGAAGGTGATGGTGGAGGATTATGTCCAGGGAATTGCAGGACTTTTGTCCTTGGACATGCATGAGAGGGTGGTGAGAGAGAAACTTGGGAGTGGGTTGGTGATCATGTCCATGCTTCTGCATCTCAAAGCTTCTCATGCTTCAGAGGAAGCGAAGAAAGGAGAGAGAGAAGTGGTGTCAAGACTTGCTGAATCAGGTGAGGCCATGATTATTTTCAATAGAATAGTGAAGTTTGATGAATTAGCAGCAATTTTTGTTAACAATAGAATAGTAATAGATTTACTGATTTTGGCATAGAAAAATGGGAATAAATGCTATGTGAAATTATATGCAGGGATGGCAACTCTTGTGGCAGTCAGTATTGGACTCTCCTTGTATTTCTTCAATTTGGTTCAGAAGGACATGAAGTTGTAAATGTTACTAATTGTTGTCACTACAACAAATGGTTTAAATTTTGACGGCAAATTATATATAAATTTTGACGTCGGAGGAAGTAAAAATTTGCATACTGACGGCAGTAAATCCGTCAAAAATGCGTGTCGAATAATCACCGCTTAATTTTAAATATTGACGTCTATACAGACGTCAATATTTAAAATTCGATGCCTCCAACTGTCGAAAAAAAGGCGTCAGTATTTACATTTCGACGACGTGTACGGTCGAAACGAGACGTCAATATTTAAAATTTCGACGCCAACATATTGACGCCTTTGACGTCAATACGTCGGCGTCAATATGCTAAACATATTGACGCCTTTGACGTCAATACGTCGGCGTCAATATGTTTACATATTGACGCCTTTGACGTCAATACGTCGGCGTCAATATGCTAAACATATTGACGCCTTCACTGGCGTCAATATGTTTAGCATATTAAGCATATTGACGCCGGTTAATTATATGTTAATTCGAGGGTTAATTATATGTTAATTCGAGCCTCTACGCCGCTTAATTAATTAAGCATATTAATTATAGTTTTTAATAAAACCTTCAATTAAAATCTTTGTAAATTTACGGAAACACCCTCTACGAGAAGGGTGCACCAGTCCACGTGAGATAGGTTCTGCCGATGGAGGCGGCAACCGGAGTGGGAGAAGAGGAATGAATAGGTTCTCGTCTTGGCTCCTCCCTCTACACGTGAACCAGTCCAGCTTCACGAGCAGCAGCTACAGCAAAGGGGGATTGAGAAATCGGTTCGGATCGCACAAGATCAGGAGCATCGTCGGAGGCGTCTTCGCCTCCGGCACCATTGGCGTCGGCAGATCTTCACTTTAGTCGAGATAAGGGAGGCGACAAAGAACTTCGACGAGAAGGCCGTGATTGGGGTCGGCGGATTCGGGAAGGTATACCTCGGAATGCAAGACGACGGAACCAAGTTGGCGATCAAGCGAGGGAATCCATCGTCGGAGGCGGGATTGGCGATCAAGAGCTCTCGTCGTCGGAGAAGAAGGAGAAAAGGTGTAGAAGAATATATAAAAAAAACTATGTTAAAAAACATTAAAAATTAAAAATTTATTAAAAAAATATACAGGAGGCGGGAAATCTCCCGCCTCCTGCGCTCGTCCGCCCATTACCCGCCGCGTGGCGGAAATCGCGCGGCAGCCAATTCGCTGCCGCGCGATTTCCGCCACGCGTCGGAAATCGAGCGGCAGCCAATCTGCTGCCGCTCGATTTACGCAGCGTGGCGGACATCGCGCGACAGCCAATCTGCTGCCGCTCGATTTACGCAGCGTGGCGGACATCGAGCGGGCATGAATCCCGCTCGATTTCCGCCGCACATTTTTTTTTATATAAAAAATTAAAAAAAAATATACCGACGCCTCTCAGAGGCGTCGATATGTTAAAAATATTTTTTTTTAAATATTTTTTTTTACGGCTGAACTGTCGGTACGATAAATATTTTGACGTCTGAGAAGACGTCGAAACATTTCGACCCCTGTCAGGCGTCGAAATGTTTCGACGCCTGTTCTCAGGCGTCGAAATATTTGTCAGACGTCGAAAAAATTTCGACGTCTGCGAAAGACGTCGAAATTTATTGTATTATTATTTTTAAATAATTTTACATTTCGACGTCTTTGGTAGACGTCAAAATTATGATGTCGATATATAACAAATTTGTTGTAGTGTGTGCTACTTGGCATTGTCATGCATGTGTAATTGATTTACCCCACCCCCCCTATCTTTCTCTTTTTAACCTATATAGAAGCATATTAATATTATAGAAATGATATGTACATTAAAAAAGTGTCGACCTTATGGGAGGATCAATGGCCTTGAGACCTATATCATTGTTTCAGATGACCTTTGTTAAACTCTCTTTTAATAATTAATAGTAATTGATCTTTTCTGTTAAAACAATAAGTCTTAACCTTTAATCAATTTTTTGTTTTTACCCATCATTTAAAAAATAACAAGAAGGCTTGTGGTAACACATATGGGATTCCGGCAAGCTAAATCGGTCAAAACGATAATGTGACTTGCTAAGCTGGCATTTTGCATACTTGTTAAAAAATTATTTTTCTTTATACCGTTCCTTAACATTGTAACATATTTTACTTATTAAATCTTCTGCTATCATCTTCATTTGTATGCTTATAGTCCCACATCGGTTCACTGTTACACGTGGCATTCATTCAGAAGCTTGGACATGTATAAATACTGCTTTAACACTTTAATGAAGTATCGCCTTTTGAGCGCCTCATCCTAGTTTGAGTTCAGATCTCTGATAGCTTCTGCATGATATCAGAGCTTTAATTGCACCACTGAGCCCCGATACCCTTTTCTTTCCCCTGTCTTCTTCCTTGGTTGAGCGTGATCATGGAGACCAATGAGGCGACATCGAGCCATGGTGTGATCAATCCATTCACACAGGGCAATCAGATTATCTCTATAAATCCAGCATCGCTGCCGATTAAGCTGAATGGAGCCTTCAACTATTTGATCTGGCGGAAACAGCATGAGCTTCTACTTCGAGGGTATGATCTAACCTCCTTTATTGATGGCTCCCGATCGACGCAACTGGATCAGGCAAGATGGCCTGATATTACATGCCATCATGCCATCATGGCGTCTGTTGAGTCAGCCATAGCTCCTATAGGCGCATCTACTACCTCTACTTGTGCCGCCTGGAACAAATTGGCGCTTTAGTATACCAACAAATCCCAATCCCGGATCTATGCACTGCAAGAGAACCTGTCACAGATCAAAAAGGAAGTAAATCAATATTTGATTACTTCACTGAGATCTGCTCCATAGCTGATGAATTAACAATGGTTGATTCTCCTGTTAATGAATCGGCTCTAGTCATCAAGATACTTGGTGGACTGAATTTTGAATTTAGTGACATCAGCGCCTCGATCAGATCGCGTGACACTACCATCACCTTAGAAGAGTTGTATGACAAGCTCTATGCTCACGAAGCCTTTCTTCAGCGCAAATCAGAGAAGCCAGTGATCACAGTGCAGTTTTCACAAAAATAGGATTCCAATCAAAATCAATTTTGCCGCCCCTTCAATCAAAAATAGTACTGGAATCAACAATCTAATTGGCGATGGCCACCGCAGCAACGAACAGCTCCCGGCCACCTTATTGGCGGCCTCCTATGTCAGCTGAAGGCAATAGAGCTAGTCTTCAGTATCAATTGTGTGAGAATTTTGGCCTCCTATTCTGGTGATGATGGCGTTACCTTAGGGGATGGTAAGATAATAACTATCTCCCACACTGGTAGCTCGACTATTTCTAACTCAGGGAACAAGTTTGTTCTACATGACATCATTTGTGCTCTAAACATGCATAAGAACTTGATATTAGTTTCAAAGTTTTGCATTCAAAATAATGTGTCAATTGAATTTTTCCCCAACTGCTTTGTTGTGAAAGACCTTCAAACAAGACTGATACTTGCTCGCGGCCAGAATAAAGCCGACTTATATGAATGGACTGGTGGCACATCTTCTCTCATGCATCCGATCCTTCTGCTCACTTGACATCTGCTACCAGTCGAGCTTCCATTGAACTCTGGCATCATAGACTTGGGCATCCTAATTTTAGAACTCTTAAGTACATGCTTTCCACTTTTCATTTACCTGTTGTCAATTTACACAAAGAGCCATGTAATGCTTGTTCATGCAATAAGAGCCATAAGCTTCTCTTTCTTGAGTCTACATTGCGCAATAGCAAACCCTTAGAACTTTTGTACTCTGATGTGTGGGGTCCTTCTCCTATCACATTTGTCAATGGTTTCCGATATTATATGTTGATTATTGATCATTATACCAAGTATATGGGGTTGTTTCCAATGAAGGTTAAATCAGAAGTTTCAGCAATTTTTATCTCATTTAAAGCTCTTGTTGAAAAACACTTCAATACTTCTATTCTAATTTTTTTTTCTGATGGTGGAGGTGAATTCATTAGCCTCTGTAATATCTTAGGTATTTGATTTATTATTTTGTTGCATGTGTTTGCCAGCCTAGCGGATTAGTTCGTGGTCGAGCCGAGTCCACTCATGGTCCAGAGCAAGCTTGCGAGCTTGGGTAAGAAAAATATAAATTCATGAAATTAGGTTTAAGTTATTGGAATTATTTTTAATTATTGTGGTCTTTGGATAAGTATGAATTATGTTTATGTGGGTGCATTTAATTAGATACTTATGATTTAATTGTGTGTTTAATCAAGCCTAAAATAATTTAATTAAGTTATCGGGTTAGCGGGTTGGTCTTAGCTTAAGTGGATGCGGGTTGGGCTAGGGTTAGAAGGAATTTTAAAAATTTCTCTCTTTTTGATGATGACAAATACTTATAACTCGACTTATGCTCCCCCTATCAATGTGCATATCATTTTTAACTCCCCTTAACTATATAACTCACCCTAACTATATGCATCGTAAAAACCAAGTGTGACCTTACTTTTTCTCCCCCTTTTGACATCAATCAAAAAGGGTAAAAATTAAGGTACAACTAATGAGTTTCATCATAAAAGCCAAGAAAGCCATAAAACCAAGTATCATCTATCACTATAGTCCTTCCTATTAATATAAGCCTATAGAAGGCAAACATCAATAAGTCGCAAAGCCCCAATACATAAGTGTAATGATACTTTCTAGAATGCAAGTTTTGAAACACATATACATTTTGAAGAAAAACATTTTAATTACTAGGTAAAGCACAAATTCCTAATTGCATCCTTAAATTTGTAAAGCTTTCTTCAACCAAGGATTTTGTAAATATATCAGCAAGTTGCTTATCGATGGATACAAATTCTACCGATATATTTCCCTTAGTTATATTATCCCTAAGAAAATGATGCCTTAAGTCAATATGCTTGGTTCTAGAGTGTAAAATAGGGTTCTTTGTTAAGTTTATTGCACTAGTGTTATCACAATGAATAGGTATGCAAGACTACTCAAGTCCATAGTCTAGAAGGGTTTGTTTCATCCAAAGGACTTGTGTACAACAACTAGCCACAGCGATGTATTCCGCTTCGGTAATTGAAAGTGCAAGTGAGTTTTATTTCTTTGAGAACTAAGAAACAAGACTCGCTCCTAAGAATTGACAACACCCACTAGTGCTTTTTCTATCTACTTTACACCCGACGAAATCCGCATTCGAAAAACTAATTAATCAAATGATGTATGACATGGATACCATAGTCCTAAGTCAACCGTGCACTTTAAATATCTCAATATGCGTTTTACCGCACTTAAATGAGACATTTTAGGGCAAGATTGAAACCTAGCACATACACATACACTAAGTATGATATCGGGTTTACTTGTGGTTAAGTAAAGAAGAGTACCAATCATACCTCGATATTGTTTTTCGTCAACTTTACTGCCCTCTTCATCTTTGTCAATCTTGATGGATGCGCTCAAAGGTGTAGAAGCTATATTGGCTTCATTCATCCCAAACCTTTTGTTGAGCCCTTTTGTGAACTTGGCTTGATTGATGAAGATTCCTTTGTTGGTTTGCTTGATTTGGAGACCAAGCATGAAGGAGAGCTCTCCCATCATACTCATCTCAAACTCATCTTGCATACATTTAGCAAACCACTTACAAAGCATTTCATTAGTAACACCAAAGATTATGTCATCAACATAAATTTGAACTAATAACATATCATTTTCATGATGCTTAATGAAAAGTGACACATCAACTTTTCCAACATTGAAACCTTGTTCAATTAAAAATATTGAAAGTCTTTCATACCAAGCCCTAGGGGCGTGTTTTAAACCATATAATGCCTTTTTAAGTTTGAAAACATGGTTTGGAAACTCAAAACTTTCAAAACCGGAGGGTTGTTCAACATAGACTTCTTCATTAATGAAACCATTCAAAAATGCACTTTTTACATCCATTTGAAAAAGTTTAAAACCCTTAAAGCTAGAATATGCCAAAAACATTTTAATTGCTTCTAATCTAGCTACGGGAGCATACGTTTCATTATAATCTATCCATTCTTGTTGATTATACCTTTGTGCCACTAACCTAGTTTTGTTTCTAATAACTAATCCTTCTACATCTAGCTTATTTCTAAATACCCATTTAGTTCCAATTATAGTTTGTTCACTAGGTCTAGGCACTAAGTCACATACATCATTTCTACCAAATTGGTTGAGTTCTTCTTGCATAGCTAGTACCCAAAACTCATCTTCTATTGCTTCCTTAATGTTTTTAGGCTATACTTGAGATACAAAAGCTACATATTGACAAACATTCTTGAGTTTAGAACGCGTTACCACTCCCGTTGAAGGTTCTCTAATGACTTGGACCATTGGATGATCCTTTACCAACCGATATCCTTTAGGGAGAGGTGGTAGAGCTTCTTCTTCATCATCTTCAACTTGAGGTAGATTTGAGGATGACAGTTCTTCATGTTGGGTTTCCTCATTTTCTTCATCCTCCACCTCTTTGTCATGAAGTGTGAGATCCTCAAGTTCTTCACCTACATTTACAATCTTCACATTTCTAGAAGAATCATTAGTTTCATTAAACATAACATGCATAGATTCTTCAACAATCATGGTTCTACGATTGTAAACTCTATATGCCTTAGAATTCATGGAACCTAGGAAAATCCCTTTATCGGATTTAGAATCAAATTTTTCTAAATTCTCCTTAGTATTCAATATGAAACATTTGCATCAAAAAACATGAAAATATCTCACATTTTGGATTTTACCATTCCAAAGCTCAAAAGGTGTATTCTTAATTTTGGGTCTTAATAAAACTCGGTTAAAAACATAGCAAAAGGTATTTATGGCTTCAGCCCAAAAATACTTAGGCAAATTGTTTTCATATAACATGGTCCTAGCCATCTCTTGTAAGGTTCTATTCTTCCTCTTAACCACCCCATTTTGTTAAGGGGTCCTAGGGGAAGAAAAGGTATGTTCAATACCCAAATCATCACACAACTCGGAAAATTTTTCATTTTTAAACTCCCCTCCATTATCATTTTTAATTTTTAGAATTGAAACTCCTTTTTCATTTGTAACTTTCTTTGAAAATCTCAAAGATTTCATTTTTCTTAGCTAAAAAGAAAACTCATGTAAATCTAGAAAAATCATCAACTAATACATAACAATATAGCTTTCCACCTAGACTAGTTACATCACATGGATCAAAGAGATCCATGTGCATAAGCTCAAGAATTCTAGATGTACTAACTTGATTAATGCTATGAAATGATGATTTGACTTGCTTACCTAGTTGACATGCATCACAAAGTTTGTCTTTTTCAAATTTGATCTTGGGTAAGCCTTTAACTAATTCTTTCATAGAAATCTCTTGGATGAGGCTCATGCTAGCATGTCCTAGCCTTCTATGCCACAACCAAGAGTCATTCTCCATGGCAACTGAGCATCTAACATGGGGATTTTGGCAAGACATTTAATTCTAAGGTATAGACATTTTCTTGCCTATTTCCAATAAACATGATATCATTTGAAAGTGCATTTCTAATAATACATTTAGATGCTTCAAAAACTATTATGTATCCATCATCACATAATTGTGATATGCTAATCAAATTATGTTTTAACCCATCAACTAATAAAACATTCTTAATGCATGGGTAAGGGAGTATACCTATGTCACCAATGTCAACAATCTTACCTTTGGCATTGTCTCCAAATGTGACATGTCCACAATCTTTACTTGATAGGGTTGCAAATAAATTAATGTCACCCGTCATGTGCTTTGAGCAACCGCTATCTAATATCCAAGTGCTCCTACTTGCTTGAGGATGCTTCTCCATCTACAAAAGGAGAAGAAACCACTTTAGGTACCCAAATTTTCTTGGGTTCTTGAGTGTTAGTCATTTTGGAAACCTATGTAAATCTTGCATGTGGGTTCCTTCTTAATGCACAATCCTTGGTCATATGGCCAAATATGCCATAGGAAAAGTAATTTTCATTAAATTTTCTTCTAGTGTGTGTGTGAGCATGGAAGTGTGATGATTTCTTTTTATGGATAACCTTTGGCATGACATTTTGGATGGTTGTCATTTTTTCATTAAACATGCAAAGTTCCTTTTTTAATGTTAGCATGCTATCATTCAAATGCTCTACTTTCTCTAATTTTTGGTTGTCTATCTCTAAGTCCTTTTTGAGATCTTTAAATTCTCCTAATTGCATTGAATTCATCATGCATTTGCTCAAATTCATTTTCTAGCTCTTCTTGAGTAAATGAAACTTCACCAAAAATAAATCTTACCTCATCATCCTTTGCCATCAAGCAAAGGTTTGTCTTTTCACTCTTTGCTTTTTCTTCACTCGATGAGGCCTCGCTTTCATCCCACGTGGCCATCATTGCCTTCATCTTCTTCTTGTACTTTTCCTTTTTGTGAGGGTTGGAGGTGGAGGACATCTTGAGAAGTGGGCAATCTTTCCTTAGATGTCGGTCTTGTTGCAATTGTAGCATGTATAGCCTCCTCTTCCCTTCCTCATGCCTCCCCTCATGAAACTCATGAATCTTCTTGCTACCATCGCTATTTCTTCAAGATCATCCGTCTCTTCCTCGGATGATGACGACTCTTCTACTCGATGTGATGCTTTTAAAGCAATGGTCTTGCCTTTGGGCGCATCTTCCTCTTGGTATTGCTTCATGTGGGTCTCATGTGTCATGAGAGACTCAATGAGTTCGGTAATCTTCAAGGTTCTCAAGTCCTTGGCTTCCATGATGGTTGTGACTTTAGGCTCCCAAGATTTTGGAAGGGAACGGAGGAGCTTTCTTACCTTCTCCTCTTCCCTTATTTCTCTGCCAAGGTTAGCTAAGTTATTTGTAATATTTTGGAATCTAGCATGCATGACATCAATGGACTCATGTGATAGCATCTTAAATATTTCATAATCATGCATGAGTAAGTTTATTTTGGATTCCTTTACTTGTGAAGTCCCTTAATGGGTGGTCTCTAGGACCTTTCATACTTCATATGCGGACTTACATGTAGAAATCCTATTGAATTCATTTATTGATAGACCGCAATATAAAGCATTGACGGCCTTTGCATTTGCATTGAAGAGTCTAATCTCTTCTTGGTCTCATTTATCCATATCCTTATCGGGTTGCTTATACTCTACTAAAATCATCCTCCATACATCCATGCCTAGAGATTGTAGGAAGCCATTCATGCGGATCTTCTAGTAGGCATAGTTGTTTCCATCGAATAGTGGTGGAGTATGAGTAGAGGACCCTTGAGCTAATTGGATTTCACTAGACATCTTAATTTGTAGGGAAGATGGTTAAATCTTGACCTACGACCTTGCTCTGATACCAATTATTGTGTGAAACCCGACACTAGAAGGGGGGTTGAATATTATCTGTCCCCTTATTTCTTATATTTTTCTTTTTTTACTCAATTTTAACTTCACTTAGGTGCAAGTGTTTCTTGACAATAGATGTGATCAAATATTAATAACAATGAAAGGCAATCAAGATAGCAATGTAGACAAGATTAATTATAGTCGTTCGGCCAACTGCCTACTCCACTACCTTTGCTCCCCACCAAGGATTTCTAACCACTACTTTATAGAGTTTGTGTTTTCCTTTGAATATAATGAGGATACTCTTCTCACCACTCTGAGAACCCCTTAATTCTATTCACCTAGGCAAAATACAATCCTATAAAGTTTTCCCTAAGTGTTTCCCTAGCACACCTAGCAGCTATTACAAACGGAAAACAAATTTGAAATAAAACTTCAAATACAGTGGAAAGAGCTTAAGAATTTAAGGATGAACCAAAGCTCCTTTCCCAAGCCTTCAGGCCTCCAACTTGCAGGCAGATGGACTCTTTGAGTTGCAGCAGAGTTGAGGGAAGCAGGGAGGCAGGCGCTCGAGGAATGTTGTCAACGGAGGCAAAAGGCGCGCAACAAATCAATTCTTATGAAGGCTTAAATGACTTCTTTAATGCTCAATAAAATTTCTAAGAAGTATTAAAGAATTTAGGTGAGGGTATTTATAACCCCTCAGCCGAACGAAATGTTTAACGGGCGAAAAAATAGCCGTTAACGCCATTCGATCGCTTTGCCGGTAAATCGTCGGTCGAGCGACTGATCGACCGCCAATGTGACCGCTGGCTTATGTGCGTGCTCGGTCGATCGACGGGTCGACCGACAGTTGTAAATCCATCGATTCCACATTTAGTCGACCAGTCGATCGATCGAATTAGTGGAGCCAGGGTCGCGCGACTTGTGATCTCCAATCCGGTTGACCGATCGGTCGATCGAGGAGCATTCTGCCCATTTTTAGCTTCGGTCGGTCGATCGACCGGTCGACCGACGTAGCCATTTTCCGATTGCTTCACCAACTTCGGTCGACCAACAGGTCGATCGAATGGCTACTGCCTCTTTGTGCATCATTCAGTCGACCGAATTGGCTGCTGCCAACGATACTACCTTGTTCGGTCAATTGACCGGTCGACCGAATGCAGGCTGAGGCTGATTTCTACTTGAAATTTTTACATGCCCTTTTTATGGATTTAGTTACCAAGTTTTAACTTGGATAACAATACAATTAGGCTTGGGATAAGATCGTCCTAGGGGTATATTACAAGATATCTATTTTAGTTATGCCCGAGCTGTTCTTTGACATTTTCTTCTGATTCATTTGAACGAACTTTGCATGCTTTTGGCAACCTCATCCTGAACTCAAAACTTCACATATGGATTAAATACTTGTTTGTTATCATCAAAATAAAGATCGAGGCTTAAGAGAAACCCTTAAGCCAACATGCTTGTAATAACAGCTAGCATAGTAGCATTGGGATGACCCCCTTTGAGGCATTGTACGAACGGAGGTAAAGGTCGCCTATAGGCTGGTTTGAGGCAGGAGATTCTCTTATGATGGGACCTAATCTGGTGGAGGAGGCTGTGGAAAAAGTGAAGCAAATCAGGGAGAGACTATTGGCAGCTTAGAGTCGCCAAAAGATGTATGCAAATGGAAAGGTCAGGGAGGTAGAGTTTGCTGAGGGGGACATGGTGTTCCTCAAGGTGTCCCCTATGAAAGGGGTAATGAGGTTTGGTAAGAAAGGAAAGCTGAGTCCTAGGTTCATTGGGTTATTTTCTATTCTCAGGCGCTAGGGAGTCGTGGCCTATGAGTTGGCCCTACCTCCTAGTATGGACCGAGTACATCCAGTATTCCATGTATATATACTGAAGAGGTATATTCGGGATGAGTCCCATGTGATCGAGCCTACCGCAGTGGAGGTGGACTCAGTAGTCTCCTATGAGGAGCGGCTAGTTGAGGTGCTAGACCGGCAGATCCGAAAGTTGAGGTCCAAGGAGATTCCCTTGGTTAAAGTCAAATGGGAGCACCATTCTGGCCAGGAGGCAACCTGGGAGGTGGAGCAGGATATGAGGGAGCGTTATCCTTCATTATTTGATGATGCGGTGAGTTCTTATTCTTTTCTAAAATTCGAGGACGGATTTTCTTTAAGGAGAGAGGATTGTAATATCCAAGGTATTTAATTTATTATTCTATTGTGTGTGTTTGCCAGCCTAGCGGTTTAGTTCGTGGTCGAGCCGAGTTGACTCATGGTCTGGAGCAAGCTTACGAGCTTGGGTAAGAAAAATATAAATTTATGAAATTACGTTAGAGTGATTGGAATTATTTTTAATTATTGTGGTGTTTGGATAAGTATGAATTATGCCTATGTGGGTGCATTTAATTAGATACTTATGATTTAATTATGTGTTTAATCAAACCTAAAATAATTTAATTAAGTTATCGGGTTAGCGGGTTGGTCTTGGCTTAAGTGGATGCGGGTTGGGCTAGTGTTAGAAGGATTAGGGTTGAGGAGGAATTATAAAAACCCCTCCCCTAGGTTGTGGCTCCAAATTTTGGAGCCACACAATTGTGAGAGGAGGAGCCAGCCGCCAGCCCAAGCCGCCAGCCGCCCCTCCTCTTCTTCATTGGAGCCGCCACCACCTGTAGTCGAGCCGCCCTCTTTCCATCTCTCTCTCTCTCTTTCTCCAAGCCGACAGCTTGGAGTGAGCCGCTGCCTCATCTTCTCCTTTCTTTGGGTCGAGCAGCCGGGGTTTGGAGCCGGAATCGGAGGCCGTTGATTAGAAATCCTTCTTGGATCTTGTTCTCTTTTCATGTGAGTGGTTTACCCAATCCCTTCGGGATTTTAATTGGATTTTTTGAAGCCATTCGTGACGGCTCGGTATTTATGCCTTGTTCTTGGATTTTCTTCGAGTTTTTACTATGTTTTCTTGATGTGCAAATCATGATTTATTCTCCCAATTTGGTTTCTTGATTTGTGGATTGCATGCTAAAGATTAAATATGTGATTTTGGGTAGAAATCATGTTATAGGATTAAGATCTTGATAATGACTAATTAAGAGTTCTAGAGAAGAGGTTCTTGATCTTAATGTTTGATTCTTAATTAATGGATTCTTGTTATATATGCTAGTTTTATTTAGTAAAAATTATGAGATTGTATGCATGATTGGCATTATGACTTGAATTTGTGATGTTAGAAATTTGGTGATTTAATTCTATAAAATTCAAATTTTATTCCTTGATGTGCTGGAAATTTCAGCTTTCTAAAATTTATATGATGTTTGTTGAATCTGAGTTGATTTTTGATTTCTCTGTTATTAAGTGCTTAGATCTCTGAACATAGTCATGTAACCTATCGTTTCGACCAGAAAATATAGTTTGGAAACATAGGTCACACTTTGAAGAGTAGATTCAGGGTATACACAGCACTTCTGGGCAAAACAAAATCCTAAAACAAAACCCTAATTGAGATGATTTAGATTTTAATTCTATAATTAAAATTGGATCTAAGGGTGAGCATAATCTGTTATGAACCAACTTAAATATATGCATGAAATAAAACCACAAGGGTTCATGATGTTGCGGGTCTAAGGGGCAAGGGTCGGGTTTGAAGTGTTGAGATGCTTCATAGTGAGGACACCATTAGGACACCGTAGGAGAATCATGACTTAGGTCTTGATGCGCCACATCCTTAGGAATTGTGGAGCGGCTCATTTAGGAGCCGGGTTACGGGCTATGCCCATGTGGTTGGATGTAAATTCCCAACCTGCAGGATAAGTTCGGAGGGTCTTTCCCAATTATCCTAATATGTGCGCGGTTACCTTTAGGCATGGTAGGGATTCGACCCGATGCACCTCTTGATTGTGATGTTGCCTTTTGGCATGGTAGGGATTCGACCCGATGCACCTCTTGATGGTGATGTTGCCTTTGGATATGGTAAGGATTCGACCCGATGCACCTCTTGATGGTGACATTGCCTTTAGGTATGGTAAGGATTCGACCCGATGCACCTCATTGATGGTGATGTTGCCTTCGGGCATGGTCGAGCTTCGGCCTGATGCACCTCTTTGATGGTGATGTTGCCTTTGGTCATGGTAGGGCTTCGACCTGATGCACATTTTTAGGTGACGTTGCCTTCGAGCATGATAGGGCTTCGGCCTGATGCACCTCTTTGAGAGTTAGATGCCGTGGGCATGGGTGGCCTGTTGGCCTGGTAGCTAGTCACACCTTGTGACATTGCCTTTGTAGAGATAGATATATTCTTGTTATCTCTGTGATGTTGATTTGTGAGGGTTGGTAAAACTGCTCACTGAGTTCTTTGAACTCACCCGTTGTCGTTGTTTTATTTTATTTTGCAGAGCTTGACCGGTGAGGTAAGCTGGAGTACTTGGCGCAGTTGGAGGACAAAGGAGCCACATGATCTCATAGCAGTTCTAGTTAGGGGTCGTAGTCGAGTCTGTAGTAGGTTGTCATGCACTTTTGTTTTGGTATTTGGAGTTGTAGTCCCGTGGGGACATTCACATTTTATTCAGTTTTATTTATTAAAAGAACTGTTGCTCTTCGATTTATTTTCGTACTTGAGATATGTATTTAAAACCTTGTTGTTTTAAAATGAAAATCTGTTTTGGTTCTTTTATTATTAAAAGATGTTATTTACTTTGTTGTTTATGATGGTTGCATGTGCATGAGTAAGGCTGCGGGGTATAGGTGCGTATACCCTAGCCGGTCACGTGACCCTGCTTTTGGGGCGTGATAGCCTCTCTGATACATTTGCTCAATCTGGCATTCAACATCTTATCCCCCCCTACTTCTATTCTGATGGTGGAGGTGAATTCATTGGCCTCTCTGATACATTTGCTCAATCTGGCATTCAACATTTTATCCCCCCCCCCTTACACTCCACAAAGGGTAAGCACGACTGAGAGACGCCATCGCCACATTCTTGAAACTGCTACTACCTTACTTCATTATGCTTCCCTTCCTTTAAAATTCGGGTCTTATGAATGTATTGCAGTTGTTTTTCTAATCAATAGGATGCCCACCCATGTTTTACATGACACTTCACCTTACAGTAAATTATTCGAACTCACTCCTAACTACACCTCCTTCAAGAGTTTTGGGTGCTTGTGTTGTCCATGGCTTAAGCCCTACTCTACAAACAAACTGGAACCCAAGTCTAGACCTTATGTTTATCTTGGGTTTAACATCAAATATCATTCATATCAATGTCTGAATTTAGCCACTTTCAAAGTTTTCACTTCCAAACATGTTATCTTTCATGAAGATATCTTTCCCTTTCAACACAATCACCTTCAACTTTCCAGACCCATTTCTCTTGCTGATAACTGGTTTGATACCAGTACTCAATCATCAATACCACCTTCAACTCAAATCTATGACCATCATGACATAGCTCAGCCACCACCTCCAATTTTAGTTCCATTTTATTCTGCTCCTGATACACCTCAATCTTCATCTAACTCAACTCATTCTTCAACTCATCAGTTCTGGCCAAGGTTCAACCATGAGCAATGATCAGCCTTTTGAAGTTCCTCAACCTATTCAATTGACACAACAAAGATTGGTTACAAGGTCTCAGCATAAAATATTTAAACCTCGTAAGCCACTAGATTACAATGCTATTTCAGCTTCTCTAGATACTCCGATAACATTCAAGTAGGCACTGAAACATGCTGAGTGGAGGCAAGCTATGACATATGAGATAGAGGCTTTACACAAAAATGGAATTTGGACATTAGTTCCTCCGTCCCCTACCCAAAATGTCATTTGATGCAAATGGGTTTTCAAATTGAAGAAGCTTGCAGATGGCAGTATTGAGAGGTTTAAAGGCAGATTGGTAGCCACGGGATTTCATCAACGGCCGGGTATTAAATTTCACTCTATTGGCAGCCTAGTTGTAAAGCCTACTACTATCAGAATTCTTTTAACTTTAGCAACTGTACATCAGTGGCCTCTTCAACAATTAGATGTCAATAATACCTTTCTACAAGGGCATCTTGAGGATGACATCTATATGATTCAACCTCCTGGCTTTATCAGCAAAGACCATCTGTCCTATGTGTGTAAACTTCACAAAGCAATCTATGGTCTAAAACAAGCTCCGAGAGCTTGGTTCAATGAATTTAAGAGCTATATCAGTTCAATTGGCTTTTAGGAATTCAAATCTGACAGTTCCCTTTTTATTCTTAAAACATCTCAGTTCAAAGTTTACTTGTTATTATATGTGGACGGCATTATTTTGACAGGCAGCTCCGCAAGCAAGCTTCAAGAAGTTTACAAACTGCTGACTCACAAGTTTTCTCTCAAGAACATGAAACCTTTGACTTATTTTCTCGGAATAGAAGTCAATAGAACATCAAGTGGATTACTTCTATCTCAGAAGAAATACATTACTGATATTTTACACAGATTTCATATAGCAAATGCAAAAGGTGTTAAAACACCTATGACTTCTAAAAATCTACTTCAATTGGATGATGGCACTCCTCTGACGGATCCACATCAATACAGGAGTGCCATTGGTGCACTACAGTACTTAAGCTTTAGAAGGCCTGATTTGTGCTTTGCAGTCAACCACCTCTCTCAGTTCATGCACTGCCCAAGCTACTTTCATTGGTAGGCATGTAAACGAGTCTTGAGATACCTCAAAGAAACTCAGTGGCTTAGCCTTAACATTGAACCAAAGCTTCCACTATCTTTTGATGTATTTTCTGACGCGGATTGGGGAGCAAATGTTGATGACAAGTGCTCAACTAGTGGTTACATTTACTTCCTTGGTAGTACTCCTATTAGCTGGTCATCTCAGAAACAAAGAATCGTTGCCCGTTCTTCCACAGAAGCAGAGTATCAGGCTCTTGCGAATGCTGCTACAGAAACCAATTGGATTCAGAATCTGTTGAAAGAGTTAGATGTTTTTCCTCCTACCACTCCGAGTGTCTTCTGTGATAACTTGGGTGCTACATTTCTATCCACTAATCTTGCTTTCGACGGTCGTATTAAACACCTTGCAATTGATTACCATTTCATTCGAGAACAGGTTCGGGATAAGCTTCTCAACATCGGTTACATTCCTTCTGAGAAACAACTTGCAAATTCATTGGCTAAGCCTGTTCAATCCAAACTTTTCCTTGCTCACAGAACCAAAATAGGTATTGTTAACACATTACCTATCTTGAGGGGGCGTATAGAAACACGAGGTCAATTGTAACATATTTTACTTATTAAGTCTTCTGCTATCATCTTCATTTGTATGCTTATAGTCCCGTATCGGTTCACGTACTGTTACACGTGACATTCATCCAAAAGCTTGTACATGTATAAATACTGCCTAAAGCCTTAAGCCAAATGAAGCTGTGAGTCTAAATTATGATATTTGATCATAGAGGAGAATGATGGGATTGGGGAAATATGATAATGCAATATTGAGAGGATGTTGAGAAGATACAAGGCTCAAGCATAATTAGTTAAGCTTGTGGCAAAATTTAGGAGTGGCCAACATCAATTGGCCACAAAAGGTGCAATCTGCGATGAAATTTATTGCAAAATTACTTTTGTGGTTAAAAGTATAAGTTCGAACAATTTGCGATAAATTTTTAATTTTGCCATTTTGTTTGCCACTAATAATTGAGTCAACGATCAAAATTTATAATTTTTTTTTTAATTTATGACAACAGGTTTTGCCACTGATTCAAAATATTCTATCGTGGCAAGCGTTTGCGATAATTTTTTTGCCACAAGTTTGTCACGATATTCTATGGCAAATATTTGCGACATCATTTTTGCCACAATTTTATCATGATATTATGTGGCAATTGTCTGCGATAATATATTTTTCATATACATGAAACTATTTATTGTGGCAAATTACGTGTGTCATAAATAGTAAAATAATAAATAAATAAATAAAAAGATTGTCAAAAAATTTCCCTCTTCTTTTTCGACCAATAAAAATAATTCCCTCATTTTTACCTATCTCCCGACCAAAAAAATCCTCGACTTATAATACCCCTCACCCTTTTTACCTGAATTCGCTCAACCCCAAACCCCTCCTGCTCGCTTTCCACAGTCCTGCGACCTCAAGTCCTCGATGAGTCGGCGCGGCCTCTGCCCTCCTTCCTCACCGACGCCAAATGTCGTCACTACTTCGGTACTCTCACTACAACAAAAGCATCAATTAGAGATAATTATTTAAAAACATATAATTATTTATCTCTAAATATAAAATTTGGAAACAATCAAAAGAATTTACCTTTAATTCTAATTTTATAAGTAACACTAGCCTCTAAATCTATCACCATCATTAAAACTTAATCATATCAAAATTAAATAAAAATAAAATTTATTAGTTAATCAATCCTCCCAATAATAATTGCAGCCGGTTCTTCTCTCCCAAATATTTCCCCTCTCCCTCATTTTTTTCAGATGCACGCCTTCTCCTTTAACTTCTCGTTAACAAATTCTTCCTCTATTAAATGGACCCCTCCACCACTTGGCATTCTTAATGTAAATTGTGATGCGTCTTTTTTGGGTATGACAGGTGGAATCGAGTTTGTTATTAGATCTTCTGAAGGAATTTGCTCCTCGATTGTCAATTCCTATCTACATGGTTGGTAGCTCAGCACTTATTCTAGAAGCTTTGGCAATAAAACATTGCCTCATTTTTGCCTTAGAAAATTCGCTCCCGTGTTTTCAAGTAGAGTCAGATTCCAAAATTTGGTTGATACATTGACCAACAAGATCGATTTGCCGTGGGAAATCAGCTCTCTGATGGCGGACATTTTTTATCTTGTTTCTCAATGTAATTTTGTCAATTTTCTCTTTTGTTATCGTAAGGCGAACAAAGCTGCCCATTAGGCAGCAAATAGGGCACACATGCACTATGATATTATGGTTTAGTCTCTATTCAACCCTTCGAACTAGAGAATTTTGTACTATAATCTTTTTGGCCCCGTTTCTGACCGTGATTTAATAAAATACCAACCATCCCCTCATCTCCGCACTTGTCTCCGGCCCGCGACTACGCGCTACCTCCAATCGTCGTCCATCGCCGCAATCACAGTACCTGACCATCCCTGATCTCGCCGCAACCGGAGTCTCTTCTCCATTTTCGAATTGCTCTCCGCCATCTTCTTTTCCTATACCATCCAATGCTTCTTCATCCTCCACTTCACCATCAAACACTTCTCAGTTTAAATCAGGTAGAGAACATAAAGAAACACCCAGATCCAAGCAAAAGCTGACCAATGACGATGAGATTTTTAAAATTCCTGAGGATAAGCAGGAGTAGATAAAGGACAATGAAGTGCCGGTGGTGGTGACAACTTCCTTGTCTCCGCAAAACTATGCTGATTACTTTGGAACATTGCTTATGCAGAGGACTACGAGATCGAGGTAAATAGGAATTGCAAAGTAAATTAAGAATTTCTTGCAAGAAGGATAGTGATCTTTCCTACAATTCTAGGTTTCATGTATCTATTGCCTTATCATTTTGCTGAAAACATTTCAATAATAATTATAAAAAAAATCCTTTTTGCAGAAATGGAGCAACTATTTACTTTCTGGAGTCATTCTCCAGTTGTGAGCAAGGAAAGAATTCAATAATAGACTTAATTGCTACTTAGATTTATTTTTGATAATGTATGTTACCAACAATATACTAATTTTAATTTCATTAAATAGTATGACAACTTCTTCATCCCGAATAAGCGAAACGTATTTGAGATATCAAAACAAAGAATGTTTTTGCGGTTTGCGAGCCGCGGTAAGAATAAATGAAAGTGAGAAAAATCCCGACCGATTATATGCGGCTTGCATAAATAGAGACAAAATTGGCATTCCCAGTTGTCAATACTACCGATGGATCACTCCTATTGCAACAACAATACGCGATGAGGAAGAAGAAGTGAACCAAAGAAGTAGGGACCTCTTTTCACTTGAGGCAAAAATGGACAAGCTCCTTGACATGGGTTGCAAGGGGTTGATAGTACTTGTTATCATTGCAATTATTTTTTTGTTTAAGTAGGTTAGATAACAATAATGATGTAAACCTAAATACTTTATTGGACTACTAACGTAATTTGACTACTTTATCTTATTATTTGATTAACTTTAGTTTTATATCGGCGGGGAATTGGAGGCGATAACCAATCAATGGTTATGTGCACTTTCCTCCTAAGGTCGTAATGTAATATTGCCCTTTATATAAATGCGTGGTTGTGCTTATATTTCATTGTTTGGTTGTGCTTATATAAATGCGTGATTGTGCTTATATATTTCATTGTTTGATTGTGCTTATATAAATGTGTGATTGTGCTTTATACTTTGTTTTTTTAAGATAATAGACAAACTTTATTTTGGTGGACTATGAATTGGAGGCGATCACCAATTAATGGTGATACACATTTTCCTTCATTATCCTACATTTTTACCGTACCGTCAAAATTAATGTCGTGAGGATTATTGATGGACAAGGAAAAAAATCAAACATAGTTTATTTTTTCATCCTATTCTATCAACGATTCTCACTGACAACAGTATTGTTGATGGTGCTTGACTGCTGGGTTGTAACTATTATGCAATGCTTATCAGTGAGTGTATGAAAAAAAAAGAAACGTAGCAATGCTTGATCCCGGCCGACGTTTTCCGATTGACAACTTCCATTGGCTCATCAACCTCAGGCGGATGCAGTAACTTGCTTAGGATATAGTTAATAAAAATATGTTATTGTATTTGATACTTAAAAAACCTTGTATTCTCTGCCTCTATCTCGACAACAATAGCATCGATCTTAGCTTCATCAAGTTGACGGAGACCATGATCTTTGGTCATTACAATAATTTCTATGTTCTTTCCTCCACTCTCAACAACCTAAAGAAAATAATTGCATCATTGCCAACATGCATCTTTTCATTTTTAGTTACAGTTATTGCAGCTATAAGCATCACGGCAACTACTATTTCATGGAAACTACTACATCTTTAAAAATTGCAATTATTTTTAGACTCAAATTTCTAAAGGGTGTTCAAGTCTCCAAGGACATAAAAAATTAGAATAGATAACAGTATAGCCAAAAATGAAGTATTCACATACAAAGTAAAAAGATACAAGAACACCAAAGGAGAAATTTATAACTTTATAACTTCATGGAAACTACTACATCAATAATTTCAATCATTATTAAGTTGAGTTAGTTAAAGAAGTAAAAAAATACGAGTTCATACTTAGTTGATACGTAGTTCATATTTAGTTGATATTTAATTGATAATTAATTCATAATAATATTAATACTTAGCTTATATTTTTATTAACTAATTAATATTATTTACAAATATTTTTTTTGAATTATTTATAAATTAAAAAATATAATAAAATATATTTTAATGATTTTTATACACTAAATAAATAATATTCACAATATATTTATCAACTAATTAATATTATTCATATATTTTTTAATTTTGAGTTAATGATATCAAATTAAATAAATTATAATAAAATAGTATAACTTAATAAACTGAAACTAAAACTATGTTTGATAAACAAACACAATCCTGAAAATTATCAATGAAATCAACACAAAACAAACAAGTTTTCGCTGGTTTCATTTCGCGAAACATGAAATTTGGACATGTCAAACAAACACGTTTTCGCCAAACAAAAAAATCGAAACCAAAATTCCAAAATTTGAAAATCTATTTCGGTTTTCACGAAACGAAAAGTCAAAAAATATTTTCGCAAACAAACGCGCCCTAAGATATTATTGTTCTTGGGTTTATAAATTACATGTGCTTAAAGTATGCCCAAAAAACATGACACACTTCTTTGTTGCATTAAGACACATTTTGTGTTATTGTTGAGTAGTTTTAACAATATATGGTTTGTGTGAACTTACATTTTAATTTCAGTAGAAATAAAAGACTGTCTAAACTGTCACTCCTAGTTTCATTGTCTTATTGCTAACCTGGATTTAATAGTAGCTCCTGCTGAACTATTGACATGATAGGGGAAAGAAAATAAGCTTAGTACATTCATGCTCACTTGCCAGCATATTAATTTGTACTAACTAGTAGAAAAAGACATGATTTAGCAAAGACCCTGTCCAATTAAGGTGCAAAACATGAATGCTATCTTGCTTATGGGCGTAGCGTTGAAATAAAAGAATGAGGCTTAGTTTGATAGATGAGTTAAGTTGTGTATATTTCATCCCCCTACAATGGTTTATAAGAAGAGTATAAATAACTATACAAATTCCTATTCAAGGAAGGAGAATGATAGGGATAATTATACAATCCCTATTCTAGGAAAGAGAATTAGTAGAGATAATTATACAATCCCTATTCTAGGAATGAGAATAATAGGGACAATTATACAATCGTTGATTAGTAGTGTTGCCTAATATATTGCCTAATAATTATACAATTCCCGATTAGTAGTATTGTCTAATACCCCCCCTCAAATAGATACTGGGGATCACACAGTAGCAATTTGGACATAAGGTAGTGATGTCAGCTCGTGTCATCACTTTTGTGAACAAGTCAGCGAGTTGATCATGAGAGGATATGTGCTTCAAAGTGATAATACGATCAGTAACTAATTCCCGAATGTAATGACAATCCACCTCAATGTGCTTCGTGTTTTCATGTTGTATCGGATTTGTTGCTATCTGGATGACACTAGTATTATCTGCATGTAACACCGTGGGATCCGTAAGAACAATTCCGAGCTCAAACAAAAGACGTCGTAGCCATACTATCTCAAAACTAGCTGCTCACATAGCATGATACTCTGCTTCCGTAGACGACTTTGATGTGTGTGACTGTTTCTTACATTTCCAGGAGACCAAGGAGGATCCTAGGAACATGCATCAACTAGTAATAGAACGGCGAGAATCAGGGCAACCAGCCCAATTTGCATCAGCATAACTTTCTAACCGTAGAGAAGAATTAGAAGGAAAAGTGATACCTCGAGTGAGAGAGCTACGAACATATCAAATAACACGAAGCAAAGTAGTGTAATGTATACCATAAGGGTTGGAGACAAATTGGCTTAAGACCTGTACTACATAAGAAATGTCCCGCCTCGTCATAGTCAAGTAAACTAAAGATCCCACTAGTTTCCGATACAACGTTTGGTCATTGAATGGTTCTCCATCAGCACCCTTGTACTTTGTATTTATTTCCATTGGAGTGTAGGTGATCTTGTCATTAGTAAGACTAGCCATTGTGACTAGATCACTAGCATACTTTTGTTGTGTAAGCATGATTCCAGTAGGCAAATATAGAACTTCGAGTCCAAGAAAGTATGTTAGCCGACCAAGATCCTTCATTTAAAGGATGTATGAAGAAAATCCTTTAACTCAGTAATGCCAGCCTGATCACTCCCTGTGATAATGATATCATCAACTTAAATGAGGAGAATAGTAATACCTGTTGGAGAATTCCGGAGAAACAAAGAGTGATCCGATGAACTCTGGGAAAAGCTCGCATTCTGAATTGTGGATTTGAATTTGTCAAACCAAGCACAGGGAGCCTATTTCAAACCATAGAGAGATTTTCGAAGTCGACAAACAACATTTGGTCTTGGTAAGATACAACCAGGTGGTGGTTTCATAAACACAACTTCTTCCAAATCACCATGAAGGAAAGCATTCCTTACGTCCATTTGGTGTAAGGTCCAGTTTTTGATCGAAGCAACTGCCAACAAAGTACGCACTGTTGTCATTTTTGCAACCGATGCAAATGTCTCTTCATAGTCCACCCCATATTCTTGTTTATAACCTTGGGCGACTAACCTTGCTTTATACCTAACAATTGTACCATCAGCCTTGAGTTTAATGGAGTACACCAACTTGCTCCCAATTAGAACTCCATCTGATGGTTTATCGACGAACTCCCAAGTGGCATTGTCATCAAGGGCTCGGAGTTCATCTGACATTGCTTCTTGCCAGCATGGTTGGTGAGCAGTGCATAGAACTTGTCGTATCTCCCCGGAGAGTAGCCATAACGCTCAGGAGCATGTCTCCCGGGTCTTTTTGATCGTCGAGGAATGGCTGAGTGAGAAGTATCATCATCAGAATGAGAAGACGATGAAGAAGAAGCAATGTCGGAATTAGATGATGGCTGAATATTATCGTCATCATAGTCATTCGGTTGTTGTGGAGGATCAAACGGAGGATCTGCAGGTAGTATATTGCTAGGAGAAGAGTCATCATTAAAATTGTACGAGAATGAAATAGACTCAGAATCATCATTAGAGTGCTTTGAGTAAGAAAATTGTCCCTCAAAGAAGATGACATGTCTCGATATCCTTAATTGACGTCGAGATGGATCATAACAAAGATACCCCTTTTGTATGTCGCTATAGCCAACAAAAACACACTGGGCTGCTTTAGCCGAAAGTTTATGACGTTCGTGTGCTGGGAGATGTACAAAACAGACACAACCGAAGACTCGTATATGAGAGTAATCCGGCTGAATATGAAATAACTTGAAATATGGAGTCTCATTACCGATGACCGGTGAAGGTTGACGATTGATCAAATAAACAGAGGTATGCACAGCTTCTGGTCAAAAACTCTTTAGCATCTTTGACGTACCCATAAGAGCTAGTGTAGTTTCCAAAACATGTCGATTCTTCCTCTCCACTACATCGTTTTGTTCAGGGGTATGAGGATATGTGCGTTGAGCTATAATACCTTTGTTTTTGAAAAATTCAATAACATTTGCCTAAATATACTCTCCCCCAGAATTAGAACGAAATACTTTTATGGTTTTATGAAATTGTGTATGAACAAATGCAACAAAATTCATAATAATTGCTAGAACCTCACTTTTTTTTCGAATAAAAAAATACCCAAGTGTATTTAGTAACATGATCAATAAATAAAACAAAGTACTTATAGCCCAATCTTGACAAAACGGGTGAGGGCCCCCAGACGTCATTGTGCACTAAATCAAAGGGAGCATCATAGGTAGATGAGCTTGTCGGAAAAGGTAGCTTGTGACTTTTAGAATTAGCACAACTAGTACATAACAGTGGAAGACTAGTATGGAGACGTTCTTTTGGAAGACATGATTTAAGCAATAGTTCAAGCCGAGATGTATGAGGATGACCCGTACGATTATGCCAAAGTTTGAGTAGATTATTCGAGCGTGTGATATCCGCATCAGAAACTGAAATTAAACAATGATGCAAGTGACGATGGCCTGACTGTAAATGAAACATCCTTCCAACCTTACGCCCCCTGGCCATGATCATCCTTGTTTTCAGACTCTGTACGACACAACCATTAGGTGAGAATTGCACAATACAATTTTGATTTACTAACTGTCCAACAGAAACCAAATTAGCCTTCAAATTCGGTACATAAAGAACATCAGAAAGAGTATCAACGGTACCAATGCCAGACGTAGGTAGTTTATGACCATTAGCAGTATGAATAATGTGCTTCGAATCAACATTAGATAATGTAGAGAAATATGATGTAAATGCCATACAGATGTAAGCGAAGGATCCTTCTTACCTGTAGATGTGGCCGATAAAGCATTTGAGATGGCTGAAGGGAGGGCAGTAGCAATAGAGTCCATGATCAGCCGTTGGAGATCAAGACCATCAGACGACAAAGATGGCGGTGTTGGTAGGGCAGTGTGGTATGCTTGTTGAGTCGAGCAAGGACGATTTGGTCGTTTTCGACATTCGGATAAAAGATGACCAGCATTCTTACAATAGTTGCAAAATTTTTGCTTCCGGGGACAGCGTGCTGCAATATGACCAAACTCATGACATTCAAAACATCGTATACTTCGTGAATTACCCGTAGGGACACCAGGGGCATGCTGTTGCAGCAATCATCGCAACATCTCCCATGGGCGAGACATCCATAGATGTTTGAGTGCCCAACCTCGTTTCTTCACGTAGCACGGTTGCCAAAACCACATCCAGAGCTGGAGCAATTTCTCTGTTGAGAAGACTAGATCGGATTGATTCGAACTCGGGGCGAAGCTTCATAAGGAATTGAACAATCCTTGTTTTCTGTCGTTCTCCCAAAACCTCCTTGAGGCCCTCCATAGACAATGTGGAGCGTCCTGTTCCGACCAAAGGGACTGTAGGCCAGAATAGAAAATGCGAACATTCCTTTCTCCATGAGTATACTAAGCAATACTCTGTTCAACCTCGAATTCCCTTGCTAGATTGCTTTGCATGTAGATTGTTCGAAGATGACACCACATCTCGGAAGTAAGAGTGAATTGCCTGAGCCCCATAGCTATGTTGGCGTGGACAGAATTTAACATCGAAGAAATCACCTTTGCGTTGTTTGATTTCCGGACATCACATTCGTGTGCATCAGTCGGTTGAGGAACAGAGCCATCCAACATTCCAAAGAGACTTTTACCTTCAACAAAGATACAGAAGTGGAATTCCCAAAGAGCGAAATTGGATCCATCCAATTTTGTGGACAACAGATCATACGATGAAGACGATTCGAAATCCATTAGAGACGAAAACCAAGAGAAGAAGACGACACACGAAGGTATTAGGATACCAGTAGAACAAACAGAGGGCAAAAAAAAAAAACTTAGGCTCTAGATACCATGATAGATGAGTTAAGCTGTGTATATTTCATCCCCCTACAATGGTTTACAAGAAGAGTATAAATAGCTATACAAATTCGTATTCTAGGAAGGAGAATAATAGGGATAATTATACAATCCCTATTCTAGGAAGGAGAATTAATAGAGATAATTATACAATCCCTATTCTAGGAATGAGAATAATAGGGATAATTATACAATCGCTCATTAGTAGTGTTGCCTAATATATTGCATAATAAATTATACAATTCCCGATTAGTAGTATTGTCTAATATAGTTTAATTAAACTAGATTGATCCAGCTTAAATCAGATTCATATTGGTTGTAGTACGATTCAGTATAAAAGAATAGTGTTGCTAGTAATAATTGCAAGGAGCTAACATAAGTAGTGCATCCTCAACGGTTGCTGCTAATATTCCTAGCATTCCTACAGTCCAATTCAATGCAATTACCCTGCAATACACAGTTAATACAAAGATCCAAATTAAAAGGTTCTTTCTCAAGATTGGTTGTTTACCACATAGAGCAGCAGGAATTCTTACAGATCCTGTCCACGTTTGAGCCAAATAGAAAGTGAAAACATATGACCAATTTCATTTTTATACTTATAATGAGGAAAGTCCAACTAAGATAGAGACATGAGATACCTACTATTAGGTTATAAAAATGAAATATCAAGATATTTTCCAATAATCTATGTTTTTAGATATGGTAGTTAACAACAGTCTTCTTCTCTATGCGTACTTTTGACATCATTTTCATATTAATGCGACACTTCATTCTTCATACTTCACATTCATCGTTTCCACATTATATCTTGGTGACTATACGTACACCTTTTATATCTGTATATCTATCAAACCTAGTAGTTGAACGTAAGCTAGATTGGGTTGTAAGAATTCTCTAGAGTTAGTCTGATTCCTTATTCCAGGGCATAACATATATGGTTTATTATAAGGCCATGACAACATTTTCTGTAATTACTTCAGATCTGTATTTTGGAGTATTTAACAGAAAAGATAAAAATTATTTGAACCAACATGAATGTATAATTTATGTTGCTTCGCACTAGAGTTAATCATCATGCAACCAGGACTTGGCATGTGTCATTTGTCTGCAACCAAGACTTATTCGAAGTCATCATCAGAAAATTTGGCAGATATCAGTTTTGAGTTATTTTATTTTATTTTGAAGGCTCTTGTGTGTGGGCGTCTATTTTTTAGCTTTATGGAAAGTTCCTAATAAACTCTCTGGTTCTTTTTGTTTCCTTGAAAAAAATACTCGAGTTAATAATGTTTGTAACTTGAAAACAGAAACTCAATGCTCCTCTGCACTTGTGAATCTGATTGTTTAATAATTTATGACTTAATGTGTTTTCAGAAATGTACTGCATCATGGACTAAGGTTGATCTCTTGTGTTAATTGTAGAATTGATATTTGCAATTTGCCACTTTGCCACTGAAAGATGACCAACTATCCATGTATCTCTTGTACTAGTTAGATTGTAGTGCAAATTTCTTTCTGTTATTTAAAATAGCTGAAAAACGTGGCCATTATTTATTGTGAAGCAGATTAATTGCTCACCTCCTCCATCAACACCAAGTGCAACTGGACATAAACCAGCACATGCTACTGCAGAAAATCCACTCGATGAACCTCCAGAAATCTTAGTGACATCACAAGGGTTTCTTGTATCACTGTACAGCAGGTAAGTAGCTTTTAGTTAACTGTTATTAGGGTAGTTTATTGTGCCTGAGTATTATGCAATGTGCATAAGCGAATAGACAATCTGAACTGTTTATTCCCTTTTAAAAATAGGTCAATTAAGTAATTAGTAGTCAGAATACCTAGTTTTGTACAATATATTATGGAATTTGTCATTCAGGTATTTTCCAAAACGGAAGCCTCTGGGTAAGAATAGTTCTAGTAACTAGACACTATCAGTCTTTGGTGGATTGGACAACATTCTGATCTAGAGGTCAAAACTCTCATATATGTGCATCATCTATGGGGTTAATATGTATACCCAAACCATATGATAATCAAATATGTGAAGAAAAATAAATAGAATATTGTCATACACATAATGTTTGGGATTTTGAACTAAAGTCCCTAACTCCTTAAATATAACATTAATGGAACAATATGCATTACTAAATCGTAACACCAAAATTTCTAACTTGAGAAGATAATATTTTGGGTTGGTTCATGAGTTTTCTAGTCTGATTGGCTGGTCTAGTTCAGTTTTGATTAGAATGTTTCTTGTGATAGTTATGTTAGTCAGGTGGTTTTAAGGGAATTATTTTTTTTACCAAAATCGAGTAAGGTTTGGGTTGTGATATATTTGTTTGAATTGTATATTTTTAATTAAATAAGTATATGTTGCGTATGGGAGATATTGAAAGAAAAAGAAAAATAGAAACCTGGTTTGATAATTAGATTTTTCTTTTCAACCCGAAAAACTTAAGAATCAATTTGAGTTAAAAGTACCCAAGTTTTAGATGGAGTTTGGACCGCCACTTGTCAATGCGGCTCAGGTCAACAGGTTTTCCGAGACACCACTAGTCATTTATGCTTTTTCTTGTTTCTTTACAAAATTGAAAAAAACATGTTATGTACCCATATGTGAGGATTGATGCCACTAACCCCAGCACCCATCTCTTGCATGTTGGTCTTCATCACAAGTATTGCACCACACGACCTCAGTTTCTTCACACAGCTTGCATCTTCAGTACATGGTCTCACCTTGTGCAACCACGTTGTTCAGGAGGAACAACGCTCACTTAGAGATGAAGAACGACTCCGTACGTAGTATTATCTTATTTTCTTTTATTGAAGAAAAGAAGATAAGCACTGTTCAAATATTCCAAAATCATATGTAGATTCATCATCTTACCAGTAGTAGGATAAGACATGCAGTCCATCTCATCTTCGATTGCAACTAGTAACCCATCAATAGCTGAAATTGGAGTTCCTAAGAAAGACCGAGGAGGTATAAGATTAAGGTACAGAGGTGCCATAAGTTGAAGTGATTCCCAAATCAGAAAAATAGTTGTGGGCAGTGTGGTGCTAGATTTTATCAACAAATGATTAATAGAAAATAGTTGTGAGTGAATAAAGGACACCACAATATGTTAATTTGATCGTTTTGTCAAATTTAATTGCTTTGGTATTCTTTTTTTGCACGACTAAGATTTAGGAGCCATTCTAAACTTATTCATCAGGTAAAACTGAAGGAGTTAATTGCCAAGGGAGCTGCTGTTTTGCAGGATTTGGGAAATATTAAGGTATGCAATTTTCACTAATCAAAACTTTGATGATTTATTTAGATCTCTTCATTAGGTCTGACATGGCTCAATTGCTGTTGTCAAAACCTGTGGTCCTAGGGGTGGGCACAAAATCTGCCCAACCTGACCCAATCCTGATCCATAAATATGTTTTGGGTTCGGGTTTAGGTATTTTTTTGAAAACTTTTTGTTTTCGAGTTTGGATTCAGATTTTAGTATATATGACCTAACCCGACCAGATGCACATAACCTCTAGCATACAATTTGACCTGCTCCAAAAACTGAATTAAAAAATTAAAAACTCTTAAGTATATGACCCAACCCGAAATAATTCAACCTGAACAAAACCTGATTGACTCGACCAGACAAAATCCAATTAGAACTCTCATGTTTAAAATAAGTTAGGATCAAACCCCCAAACCCAAAATTAGGGCTCAGGTTCAAGTTCAGGTTCTAAAATGTTTGACCCAGAATATATGGTTAGTGTTGGATTTTGGGTTGAAACCCGAACCGACCAAATTCCACCCCTATCAGGACCACTGGACTAGCAAATTGAACTGATTTGATTCAACCGAATCCCACCCCTATCTGAACCACTGAACCAGTGAACCGGCTGATTCAACTGATTGAATACAGAATAAGTCAAAAGCTTGTAGTTTCTTGTAAAAACTATATATGGTTGTCCAATGTTTTTGTATATTTTAAATTTAGCTTTTCTATTTTCATTTAAAAGTTTAAAAATAATTATGATGTAATGACACGATGTTAGCACTGAGTCTGACTGGTTGAACCATTTAGGAACAATAGACTCAATTAGTAATTCAACCTCTAGTCCGAGTTTAGGAATAATAGGTACGACCAAAAGCTTGATCACAATCTTGGAAGGAGATCAATGGATGTTGCAATTAGATAGTGAATTGATAATGATTAATGGCGTATGAAAGAACAAAGGAAGACTCAAGAAAAATTTACTTGAAACTAAAAAGTGATTTAAATGCCGTAGGTATACTTAAGGTATGACCTTGTAGAGAGCTCAGTGGTAGGTTAGGAGGTGGAAAGAGTAACCAATCAAAGGCAAAAAATCAATGACTACCTGTTTCATATCTCGTTGTTGATTCTTCTGCCTGCCTCAGGATATATGTCTTCAGGACTGTAGCTTATGAAGAAACCCATTTTGATTTTGTGGTCCTCTGACTCCTTCACAGCAGCTAAAAATCTGTTTGCTACCTGTGTATATGTTTATACATCTGGTGATACACTAATTGATCATCTAAGCAAAGTACAAGAATCATAATAGTTAAAATGTAAAAATATAATGACAATAAGAACGTACTGCAAATGGAGTTGTTTCCCCCGATTTGTAAGCATTAGAGAAGTCCCTTATTGTCCAAATTTGGATTTATTTGTCTAATGTTTTGTTCTTGGATACAAGGTTTAAAATCTCGGTACCGGTACCGGTTTCGGTCACCGGCCGGTACCGGTACATACCGGTACTGTACCGTACCGACACACGGTACGGTCCGGTATGGATAATGCATACCGGCCGGTTGGTTTTTTTTTTTTTTTTTTTTTTTTTTTTTTTTTTTTTTTAAGAACTAACTCCAATAACACATAACTGATGAAGAAATGCTTAAAATTAATATTCAAATGTCAAATACAAGAATACAATTTTTAAAATGCGGACGAATGACGTCCGTCGTACCCATACATATCTTCGGCTTCGGGACATACACGGCTAAGGTCAACACTATAGTTCTCTAATGCCCATATTTGGAAATTTTCCCACGGCATAATGCCTTGGTATCCATTATACCACATTGACATTAGCGTTTCTTTGTTGAGTTTCCAAGAACTAGACCCTGTATCATCAGTTGAGTAGGTACTGGATACAGAGTAGGTGGATTCAGAAACCTCTTGCAAACTACTCATCATATCGTGATGGTAATCTTGCAAAGCTGTCGGTCCACCTCTTCGACGTGAGCCTCTCTTCTTGTACACCTGAGTTGTTTGTCCGGTACTAGCACCACGGTCATCATATTGGCTGGCGTGATCGAAGTATTGCTCATTTGTCCATGGATCATCATATGGCAATGTTGATGGCACGACGGTGTCTTCTCCACCAGCTCCATCATCATCATCATCTCCTCCGTCTTTTGCACTGCTACTGCTATGAATGGAGGGTTCGTCTTCTTCGTCCTCTTCTGCTTCTGCAATCGCTTCCAAAGGATCAATTGGTCGTTTACCTTTGGCTTTGCCTTTTGCCGTTGAAGGTGTTGCCTTCTTTTTTCCCTTTGATCGAGAAGATGGAGAATCTGATTTGGATCGGCGTCTTGCTTGCCGAATTCGTTGAGAGTCCAAGGGAGTAATGCCTATGTCTTCTGGTTGGCTCTCAGACTCAAGTGCATCAGATATAATTGGTGAAGGCTGAGGTGGTTCGCCTGGTTCATCAAGAAGAGGCTGGTCGCTCTCCATTGCACTCCACCAATCAATTATCGGGTCCGTATCGTCTTGGACGAACTCAACATCGAACGGATCTACATGTCGAATATCTTCGTTTTGTAATGTCCGCATTCGAAGCCGCATGTTGTAATGAACATATACTAGCTTCTCTAATCGGGCATATGAAAGCCGATTGCGCGGCTTGGTATGAATTAAGGAGAAGGTCGACCAATTTCTCTCGCATCCACTTGCTGATGTGGTTTGCGAGAGGATACGTGTTGCAATCTTCCGAAGAGTTGGAGCTTCGATTCCAAATTGCAACCACCATTCAACTGCAATAGATTTAAAATTGATTTTAGTAACGAGATTACCAATTTTATAATTAATAAATAAATTGAAAAAAATTATATCTACCTGGATCCATAGAATCTCGGCACGATATTGCAAATGGATCTCCGAAATTGCCACTTGAATCTCGAAAATATTTTGATTCATTTAGAGCTTGCGCCGCTTCTCTGGTTGTTGCCGACATTCGTTGTATGACCTTGCGAAGCGGATATAACAAACTATCCATCGTTCCAAGATCATATCGATACTGGTATGCGGGATTTAAATAATACGCTACAAAAAATTATCAATTTAATAAGTAATTTAGCATAATGAATTAAAATTAAATAAATTTTAGAAAATTAAATAAAAAATTACCCGCGATGTGTATGTCACGACCCATTTGATCCTCCCACCTCTGGGAGATAATGTCGATGAAGGGTTTATACTTGGTCTCCGAAATCAACACCCTCTTGATTTCTTCTTGTGCTTGATGGATGTAGTAGTAGAGATGACCCATTTGAGGTGTCTTTTCCATCTCCACCTGTTGTAGAACCTTGTACAATGGTTCTACGGCGACGACTATCTCCGCAATGCGATCCCAGAACCGCGTGTTGAGGACGTTCTTCTCGGTTTGCTTTCCATCATTAGTTCCGATATATCTTGATGTAGACCATTCATCACTTGTAAACATTGATCGAAGGCCCACCTTACGTTGTTGGAGCGACCTTAATGCGATGAAATTGGTTGCAAAACGAGTCGCTCCCGGTCGAAGAATTTCACCTAAAATATGAAATTATTATTAGTAATTATCACCTAAACTAATTAATAAATAAATACTATAAATTATTTTTAAAAAATACCTTCTGTAAATTTTCTCATAAGGGCGTGTACCCATGTGTGGTTGTATATGAAGCGCGTAATTTGTTGCCCCATTTTTACCGTCTTATTGACCATCGATATATCACCGATATCTTTCATCATTAGGTCAAGACAATGCGCTGCACATGGAGTCCAATATATGTGAGAATAATCCAGTTCAATTATCTCACCAGCCCTTTTGAAATTAGCTCCGTTGTCGGTTATAATTTGAACAAAGTTCTCGGGTCCATTCTCCTCGATCACCTCCTTCATCAGCTTCGAGATGTAGAGAGAACTATGGACTTCATCGGATGCGTTCACCGACTTGTGATAGATAACCCTTTTGTTGCAATAGATGAGGAAGTTGATGATGCTCATTCGGGTTGGACCGGTCCAACTATCGCACATCAAAGTGCATCTGTAATCCCCCCATTGCCGCTTGATTCTGTCGATCCATTGATTTAATTCCTTGACCTCTTCTTCAAGGAAAGGTCCTGAAATTTCATACGGAGTTGGAGGGGTAATACCTGGGCCTACCTTTTGGATGGTAGACACCATAGTTCGGTAGTACGGGTTGTTGGCTGCATTTGCGGGAATCCGACTGAAGTGGAACCATTTGGAGATGGCTTTTCCCAACTCCCACTTCTTCGACTTGCTATACATATCGTCTATGCGTTGTTGCTTTGCCGATGAAGGAGGAAATGCCCTGGGATCAAGATCAGAAATATCAACATTAGTTCTCCTACCACTTGCTCCGAGGTTTGTGAAGAATCCACTAAGGCCTCCTCTGCTGCTTCCTCTGCTGCTTCCTCTGCTCTGAGTTTGAGGTGCTCTCATGCTAGAACTCCGACCAATATAAGGACCGGAGGGAATTGGACCGCTTCGGTCCATTGCTCCGGCAGCCGAAGTTGAGCCGACGCTGCTTATCCCACCGCTGCCACTGCCGCCGCCATATTCGAATTGAGATCCGGGATAATACATCCGTTCTCGTTCGAATTTTGCATGCTCCAATGAAGCTCGGATGCCGGCTTCAAGTTCCGGATCCTCGTCGTTATCGCCACCTCGAGCCTCATAATGGCCACCGCTGACATCTTGGGTAGCTCGTCGGTCGAACTCGGCTTGTTGAGCTGCAGTCTTAAGACGTTCCTCCTTCTTGTTGTTGAGTTGCGCTTTGAACATCTTCCGGACTTCGGCCGGTACTTTGGCGCAATTGACGACGTCGGGATATCCTCCGGCCAAGTGTTGCTTCAATCGAGTGATGCCTCCACCACGTGAAATCATATTACAGTGGTGGCATTGCTAGTGATGAGCCTTCTCCAACCGAGTACCGTGTTGCCATGCGGGGTCGGGTTGAGATTTCGGCGCCATTTCGATAGAATTTCGACGTAGAAATTAATAAAGAGAGAGATTGAGAGAGATTGAGAGATTGAGAGTTTAGAGGGGTGAGTGAGGATGAAAGAAGGGTGTTTTGGGGGCTTTATATAGCCCCAAAACAACCCAAATGTATCCCAAACGGCTCTATAGCCGTTTGGGATCACTATTGATCATACCGGGCGGTATACCGCCCGGTATGTATGTAATACCGCCCGGTTTGGGCGGTATATATCAAATACCGCCCGATATCGGGCGGTATTTGATATATACCGCCCAAACCGGGCGGTATGATTCCCCATGTGGCCGACAGCCCTGTCGGGCTGTCGGCCACAGAGCCGTTGGCAACGCCAACGGCTTTGCGGTGACATACCGCCCGGTATCGCCCATACCGGGCGGTATGAGCATATACCGCTCATACCGGGCGGTATATCGCATCATACCGCTATATACCGCCCGGTATACACAGTATACCCGGTTTTTTTCAAAACCAGGTATATCGAATACCGGGAAACTCAAAAACCGGTATATACCGGCCGGTATATACCGTTTCGGTCGAGATTTTAAACCTTACTTGGATATCCGAATCATGATCAGGTGCAAAATTTTGCTAAAAAATAATAGTCAAGGCAAAAAAAAGTATTAAAACAACTTGGTTTATGAAGCTAATCAAACCTTGGAAATTGTGGTTTGGAGTAAAGAGAGGCCGCTCTTGGATCTCAGCAACTGAGACAAACTGCAAAAAGTTCAATAACTAATAACCGTACTACAAGTTCTTCACTTTTCCTTATTGTGGGAAAAAGCCATTTACTTAATTGTATAGGCAATAAAGAACCATCAAATTTTCTATCATCAAACAAATAATATGACTTTAAAAAGCCACAAGGAAGATGATGAGGATATTTCCGTTAGCATGTTGAAGGAAACACACTGTTGGGGAGATATCTTTTTCCGGAACTATTGAGTAGATTTGCCTATTTTAAAAGCTCATAATCTGAGTCAAAGCAACCACAGGATACCAATTCAACATAAAATCTAAAGTTGTTTGGGTTGTGGGCCAAGTGCAATATATATTACTTTGCTTTTTTTCTGAAACAGAATATATGTTATTTTGCTTATTCAATATCTGTCCATGTGATTCTATTATGTAACCTAAGTTTAGTTTAACTTGAAGAAACATACTCAACAGGAACGATTTTCAAATACATACTTTCTACTTCCATGGAGAAGAAAAAATAACCAAGAAAAAAGTATTTATTGATATAGCTATAAGCATACTGGTATCTACTTTCAAGAAAATTGAATTTCCATGTACCTTTGACATAGAGAACTTGATCTCAATTAAATATGCTAATCCTCTTGTATGTGTTATTGTGACCAAGAACATAGCACCTTTGACATTGGCATGAAGGTTTGGTTCGTCGCTTTTGGGCCCAAGATCGACCTCAGGAGCAGGTTTGTAGATCTTCTGAGTATCTCGGAAGAGACCCAATTCCTCAGTACTAATGTCAATGTGATGAAACTGATGAGAATATAACCTGTCCTTTTGTTCCTGTAGTGTTCGCTGAGGAGTCTGTAGAAGTTTTCTTTGAGGGGTGATCACGATAGAAGCTGGCAAGAGAAAGTAATAACCAGTGCAGTACTGCTGAGGGAGAAGATGAGGCTATTTGTAGATAGAGGTGAGAAGCAAATGAGAGGTAAGCAGGAGAAGAAATCATCAAACGAAGCACGGGCATAAGAACTTGAACTGACAAAGATGCAAGGAAGGAGGTGGTCCTTTTATTTCTTCTTGTGAAAAAAATCTAAAGTCAAATCCCAATTTGAATTCAGTGGAAAAAATTCGTTTCCAACTTCCATAGTATTTTGAAGGTTGCATTGGGTTGAGTTTTTGGAAATTTCTTCGAATTTGTAAGGATGGCAATTGCACCTTTGTTGGTCGGATAATAATTGTATGAATTGATTTTTTTTTTGAAAAAAATGAATAAGAGTGTGGATATGAATTTTGAAGTATGAATATGGAGTAAATAATGGTCATGTAAGTGTATTGATGTTTTAATCTATCTGGATTCTCATTTGCATTTACGTTCTTGTCTCTAATAAGTAATAACTTTTATATAAGAAGTGGAGATTTGATCCTATAAGTTTTATTTTGGTAGGAAGAAGTGCAGGTTTGATCCTATAAGTTTCAATGGACTTTAGTCTTATAAAATTCAATTTGATATTTTTAGTCTTATAAGTTTGCACTGTGGTGCAGATTTGGTCATATCCGTGATGATCCGTCAACTCTCCGTCAATATGAACTAACGCCGTTCATACACGTTGATAGATTTGGTCCTATAAGTTTTATTTCAAAATTTTTAGTCCTACATGTTTGTCCTATAGCACAGATTTTGTCCTATATATTTGCCTCGTGGTACAAATTTGGTCTAATATATTTGGCCCATAGCACAAATTTGATCATATCCGTGATGATTTGTTAACTCTCCGTACACGAAAAAATAAACGATGTTATGTCGATGTTGACGGAGTTAACCGTCATGAATAGGACTAAATCTATGTTACGAAGCAAACTTTTATATGTTACGAAGCAAATCTATGTTAAAGAGTTAATGTACCAACTTATCTACATGCTAGTCCGTCATATAGATTTGGTCATATCCACGACGCTCTGTTAACTCCGCCAATATGGACATAACGTCATTTATTTTTTCATGGACGGATGAGGGTTAAGGGACCGTCGTAGATAGGACCAAATCTCTGCTATGGGGTAAACATATAGGACCAAATTTGTGCTATATGACAAACATATAGGACTGAAAATTTTGAAATAAAACTTATATGATCAAATCTGTCAACGTGTATGAACGTCAATTGACGGACACTACTAGAAACTTGGTCTTCAGCAACGGCTATCAGCAACGACTATCAGCAACGGCCGCTCAAGCCGTTGCTATTTGCAACGGCATTCTTATGGCCGCTCGAGCCGTTGCAAATATGTTGTATCTGCAACGGCTTTCTAACGGACACGCGTGCCGTTGCTGATGATGTTAATTATCAGCAACGGCTTTCTAACGGACAAGTGAGCCGTTGCAGATGATAACTTATTAGCAACGGCTTGCTAACGGACAAGTGAGCCGTTGCTGATGATAACTTATCAGCAACGGCTTTCTAACGGGCGAGTGAGCCGTTGCTGATAAGTTTATATAGGTCGCAGATCGCGCCCGCCCCCCTTCTTCCTCCCGCTGTTGCCGCCGCCGCTCCTCTCCTCGCCTCTCGCCGCCGCTGCCGCTGCTGCCGACGCCGACGACTCCTCCCGCTGCTGCCGATACTGTCAGGTATGTGCCCTCCGGCTGCCGTCTCTTCCCGTTGCGGCTGGTAGAAAATCTAACCGAAACCCTAAAAATAGGGTTTCGGCCGGCGGCGGTTGGCCGATGGCCACCGCCGGACCTTGTACATTGGCCGGACAGTGTGTCCGGCCAGTGTACGCCGGCGCCGGAGTCCACCTGACTCCGGCGCCGGAATTTGTAGTTTAATAATATTTTATTATTGTTTTTTAATTGTTTTTTAATTGTTAATTAATTGTTAATTAATTATTTAGATTAGTTATTTAGTTTGTTAGAATAATTTTTAGGGTTTAGATTAATTTCGGAATTATCCACTTCGGACGCGCGCCGGAATCGTCCACTTCGGACGTGCGCCGGAATCGTCCACTTCGGACGTGCGCCGGAATCGTCCACTTCGGACGCGCGCCGGTATACACTTCGGACGCGCGCCGGAATTGTCCACTTCGGACGCGCGCCGGAATCGTCCAATATGGACTCGAACGGTCTCGAAACATTTAGAAAATAATCATGCATCCGACGAGTTCATATGTTTCACGTACGCATCGACGAGTCGGATATGATTTAGCAAAACCTTAGATCCGTTCGGGGATTGTATGTTCGTGTAAAAGAAGTAGATGATCTTTTATACGATGTACAATTCTTGAATTGTCCCTGATTGGACAATTTGGAAATATAGTTATTTGTACTGCACTTGCGTTTTTATTTTAACTATTATCTAATTATTCTAAATTTCGGCAACATCTCTCTTGTTCTCCGATACGCGCCCAGATGATATGCGTATTCGGAGAACTATAGGGAGATGCTGCCGAAATTTAGAATAATTAGTTAACAGTTAAAATAAAAATGTAAGTGCAGTTCAAATAACATAAATCCCGAATGGAATAGGACAATCTCACCTAAAGACATTAACCAAATAAATTGTCATTGATTGACAGAATTATGTCGGCTGATCGAAGTTGGATGTACCAACGTCTTGATCGTGGAGCTTTAACGAATGAGTTTCGATTAGGCGTAACGTACTTCCTAAATTTCGCCTATTCGAATCGGAATTTCGTTAGTATGGGTGATCAAATCCGATGTCCGTGCCGCATTTGTTCAAATGGACGATTTTTGGATCGGGAGACTGTCATTCTGCATCTATATAGCAAAGGATTTGCACCAAGATATTTTTTATGGACTTGTCACGGGGAGTCACGCGAAGTCGGGACGTCGAGCAATCCTGTCGTTCAGACATATGGTGAATCTTCCTCTGCTGGTGCTTCTTCATCCAGTCAATGTAATCCCTATAGAACTATGATACTTGATAGTCTTGGGGGTCAATTCCACCTGAATGATAATGTTGATCGGCCAGTTCTTCAGACATCAGTCCCACCAGATACTACAGCGGTTGATATCACAGAAGTAGGGGCTGCGGTAGAGATTGAATTACCGAATAAAGAAACCGCAGAATTTTACGAGATGTTGAAAGCTGCCGATGAACCTTTGTATGAGAATTGTCCTAAATACACTAGGTTTTCAGCAATGATACAGCTCTTAAACATCAAGGCCGATTGTAATATCAGCGGAGTTGCGTATGATCGGATTGCTGGATTGATTAATGGAATGCTGCCTACTAATAACAAGTTTGAGCCTACTTTTTATAAGACTAAAAAGCTAATGAGAAAATTGGGGCTTGGGTACGAAAAAATACACGCGTGCCAAAATAACTGCATTTTATATTATAAGGAAAATGTGCAATTGGATAAATGCCCTGTATGTCAACACCCTCGTTACAAGGAGAAGAAATCGGTCCGATAGAAAAATATCCCGTTTAAGGTGCTTCGGTATTTTCCACTAACACCGAGGCTTCAAAGATTATTCATGTCGGAAAAGACAGCCCCCTACATGAGTTGGCATGCAAGAAGTCGTGATGATACAGTAATGACTCATCCATCTGACAGTGAAGCATGGAAACATTTGGATACATGTTATCCTTCATTTGCTAGGGATACTAGAAATATCAGATTGGGATTGTTCACAGATGGTTTTAATCCGTTTGGACATTCTGCAACTCCTTATTCAGTTTGGCCAGTGCTGCTGACAGTTTATAATTTGCCACCGTCAATGTGCATGAAAGATGAATTTATTTATCTTTCGATGATTATTCCGGGTCCTAAGGGTCCGCGAAAAGAAATTGACATATTTCTCAGACCCTTGATAGATGAATTGAAAACATTGTGGACTGAGGGAGCTGTCACTTATGATTGTCATCGGAAGCAAAACTTCAATTTAAAGGCCGCGGTCTTGTGGACAATCAATGATTTCCCCGCGTACGGCATGTTGTCGGGTTGGAGCACTCACGGCCGACTCTCTTGTCCGTATTGTATGGAACACTCTAAATCAATCAGTCTTCAGAACGGACGAAAAATCTCATTCTTTGATTGTCATCGTCGATTCCTACCGGTTAATCATCAGTATCGAAGGAATCGTAATAAATTTACTAAGGGCAGAGTCGAAAGAGATGGGCCACCACCGATGTTGTCTGGTGAACAAATGTTAGCACGTGTTTCAGCACTTCCAGATATAGTATTTGGTCGCAATGAAAGAGTGTCAGGTTTTGGCCAAACACACAACTGGGTGAAAAAAAGTATCTTTTGGGAATTGCCCTATTGGAGTTCATTATTGATTCAACATAATTTAGATGTCATGCACATTGAAAAAAATGTGTTTGATAATATTTTCAACACTTTGATGGATATTTCTGGAAAAACTAAAGATAATGTCAAAGCCCAACATGATCTGAAAATACTTTGTAAAAGACCAGAGTTGGAGTTACAAGAGGTCAACGGACGATATCTGAAATCGAAGGCCCTATATGTGTTAAATAAACAACAGATCAAAGATGTTTGTCAATGGGTAAAAGAACTCAAATTACCCGATGGATATGCTTCAAACTTATCTCGATGTGTGAACGTCGATGATTGCAAAATATCAGGGATGAAGATCCATGATTGTCATGTATTCATGCAGAGATTACTTCCGATCGCATTTCGAGATCTTCTACCTGATAATATTTGGGGTCCGTTGACTGAATTAAGTATGTTTTTTAAAAGCATCTGTGCAAATGTCCTTCGAGTCGAAGATATGTCTACACTTGAAAATAATATTGTTGAAATCATATGCAAGCTGGAGCAGTTTTTCCCTCCTGCATTTTTTGACTCGATGGAGCATCTACCGATACACTTGGCATACGAGGCACGAGTTGGTGGCCCCGTTCAATATCGTTGGATGTACTTATTTGAAAGATACATGAATCGTCTGATGAAAAAAGTAAAGAACACCGCAGCTGTTGAAGGATCAATATCTGAATCGTATATCATCCAAGAAATTTCAACATTCTGCTCATTTTACTTTGAATCGACGGTACAGACAAGATTTGATCGTCTTCCACGTAACGACGACGGGGGTGTTCGACATTCAGATGAACGTTTAAATATATTTTGTCACTCTGGTCGTGCTTTTGGTTCTCGTCCATCTTGACACTTAAGCGATGAAGAGTATCATTTGGCACACTTGTATGTATTACTCAATTGTCCAGAGATTGAACAATTCATTGAAATATTTGACATTGAGATGGTGCAAAAATACTCTATTCACAACGATCAAGAATTGGAGAGATTACGGAATCGTGATTTCCCTACTTGGATTCAGACTTACAGCAAAGATCACAGAGCTGAAATAGATGAAAGAATATTTGAGTTTGTTAGTGGACCGTCGCGACTTGTGTCGTGCTATAGCGGATATTTTGTTAACGGGTATAAATTTCACACGGTTGAATATTCATTTACAAAGAAGACGATGAATGCTGGGGTCTGCGTGAAAGGGACAACCTATGTTGAATGTGATATGGATTTTTATGGACTGGTGGAAGAAGTGATAGAGTTGCACTACTTCGGCTTGAAATCAGTGATCCTATTTAGATGTCATTGGTTCGATACAACAGAAAGGGGCATGAAAGTTCATCCAAAATACAAACTTGTTGAGGTTAATTACAAATCGAAATTGGCAGCAAATGAGCCTTTTATATTGGCATCACAAGCCGAACAAGTATATTACGTGAAGTATCCGGCTCGAAATAAAGATAGAGCAGATTGGCATGTAGTCTGTAAGACAAAAGGTAGAGGAAAAATTGATCCGATAGTAGGAGAAAATGATCCTCCTGGTTTCTATCAAGAAGATGATCTTCCTGCTGTGGATCGTATTATTCCAATACTCGAGGATGCAGACACAACGTCAATTCAATTAGAAGTTGAATATGCTGATGATGACGATCATGAAATTGAGGAAGCTGGAGATGAAGAAGATGAAGAAGAGGAAGAAGAGGAAGAAGAAGAAGAATTCGAAGACTATTATTCAGATGATGAGGAATAATTGTAAAGTATATATATTTTATTAAATATATCTCTACTATTTATACAATAATCTGATTATATGTCTGTTCGACAGATATGTCTGGTCGTGGTTATCGACACAGGAGAGCTTCGGAGTCTCCGATCGGTGAGACTCCAGCACTTACTCATGCTGCAGATCCTCCTGTTGCTAATCCTCATGAGGATGATACTGCCGAGGCTAGTACATCCAAACGCAGGCGGCCACGCGGGCCGAACAGGTGGCAGCCTCCACCAGCCACAGAGTCACGTAGATTGATTAGCGTGATTGGGGAGCGGTAATATATCATGAATTATGAATCATTACAAATTCATTATATCATAATATAAATATTTAAAAATATTTTTGTTGTGCAGGTTCGAGCAAGAAGAAGTGCCGAGGAGCATTTCTTCTACTATTCGACGATACATGCACGGGGCATGGCCTACGTGGTCTCACGTGCCTAGCGAGCACGTCGACATGTTATGGCGCGAGTTTGAGGCACGTATTATTATTATTTTTTACATGCATGATGATATATTAATATTGGTACTGATATTATTATTTTGCAGGCTCGCTATACATGGGCCGAGGACCAGAGGCCCTTCATTTACGCTGCCTGGGAGGCTATTTCCTGGGCAAGGTACAACGGGCAGCTGGGGCAGGCTCGGTCCCAAGCGATGGCCCGAGCTGGGACCACTAACATCGCGGAGACTCGGGGATACGGCCCCGGTTGGATTACTCCAGATATATGGGACCAGCTCGTGGGGATATGGTCGACGGATCGATGGCAGGAGGTTTCTCGGAATGCGGCTAGAAATCGCATGTCGGGGGGAGCAGCGCGTCACACCGGCGGCTCTGTTGCATTTGCAGTGCACGCGAACCGTATGGTAAGTATATCTTTTAATTATATATTTTATTTGTTACTATGTGTACTAATTAATGTATTTGTTTTGTAAATGTAGACGACGGTGTCGGATGACGGAAGTGTCTAGCGACCCTCCCCGATGGCGGTGTTTGAGCGGACTCACCGTCGAGCACATGGGATGGGGGAGTACATCGACAACCGCGCTGCACACATTATGGTAATTATATATTTGTTTAAATTATTCATTATATATTTATAATTTAAGTTTTATGATAAATATTTAACAAAAAATCAAACTCGAGTAGGAAACGTAAAGCCAGACGGTGGTGCAGCGCGGGGGTACCCCCGAGGACTTTGACGCAGCATTGTGGGTCGAGGCCGCAGGTGGCTGGGACCATGGCCGCGTATATGGCTTCGCAGATAGTGGTCATGCGCGAGCCGTGCTAGGGCCACTTGGGGCACCGACCCCTCCGGTCGCTGGTGAGCGGCCGTCCACCTCTAGATCCAGTTATGATCATAGTAGCAGAATAAGGACTCTAGAGGACACGGTCGCGCGTCAGACTGAGATAATAGAGCGCCAGAGTCAGATGATGGCGGATATACAAGCTATGCTACGCAACATGTCAGGTCATCCTGAAGCAGGCATCTCTTCGGCATCATCTAATCCATCGTCCTCGAGTCAGTCCACGCCGGTGTACACTCAAGCACTCCAGACCCCGCCATATGATCCAGACCATCCTCCATCGTGATCGTGAGATTTTTTGTTTGGATATTGAACTTGTTACTGAGATATTGAATTTGTTTAACTTATTTTGTTTGGATATTGATACTTCAATTTTGCATTTGAATTGTTTTTATACTATCGTGGATAATTATCAATATAAATATAATTGTTTTGATGTATATCTTGGTGTGTTTGTGATGTGTGAATGAATGTGTGTATGAGGGTATGGGTGTGTGAGTTATGTATCAGATAATGTATCAATGTATCAATGGAAATTTGTTTCTGTTCCCAGGTATGCGTCATCAGCAACGGCTTTCCCACGGCCGTCCGTGGGAAAGCCGTTGCTAAAAGTGTATCGAAAACTGTTGCTGATGACCTACAGCAACGGCTTAGGGACGGGGTTTTACTAACGGCGTTGGTACGGACTCAGCGACCGTTGCTATTAATGTTATCAGCAACGGCTCCGGGTCTATGGCAAAACTGTTGCTGATAATGTTTTTAGCGACGGCCCGAGCGGCCGTTGCTGATAATGTTTGAGCGACGGCCCGAGCGGCCGTTGCTGATCCGTTGCTAAGTCATCAGCAACGCGACTTTCTGTCACGGCTCTATTGCAACGGCGCGGCCGTTGCTGATTCTCTTTAGCAACGGCATCAGCCGTTGCTCATGACCATTTTTCTAGTAGTGGGAGAGTTAACAAACCATCACGAATAGGATCAAATCTATGCTACAGAACAAACTTATAAGATTGAAAATACCAAAATGAAACTTATATGACCAAAGTCTAAAAAATTGAAAACTTATAGGACCAAATCAGCACGTCTCCCCATTTTAGTCCTATAAGTTTTCAATCTTTTGGACTTTAGTCCTATAAAATTCAATTTGATATTTTCTGTCTTATAAGTTTGCTCCGTGGTACAAATTTGGTCATATCCGTGATGGTCCGTTAACTCTCCGTCAATGTGGACTAACGCCGTTCATACACGTTGATAGATTTGGTCCTATAAGTTTCATTTCAAAATTTTCAGTCCTATATGTTTGTCCTGTCGCACAGATTTGGTCCTATATATTTGCCTCGTGGTATAAATTTGGTCTAATATATTTGCCCCATAGCACAAATTTGATCATATCCGTGATGGTTTGTTAACTCTCCGTACACGAAAAAATAAACGATGTTATGTCCATGTTGACGGAGTTAACCGTCATGAATAGGACCAAATCTATGTTACGAAGCAAACTTTTATATGTTACGAAGCAAATCTATGTTACAGAGTTAACATACCAACTTATCTATATGTCGGTCTATCATATAGATTTGGTTCTATCCACGATGGTCTGTTAACTCTGTCAACATGGACATAACGTCATTTATTTTTTCATGGACTGTCGCAGAGAGGACCAAATTGTGCTACGGGGCAAATATATAGGACCAAATCTGTGCTACAGGGCAAACATATAGGACTGAAAATTTTGAAATGAAACTTATAGGATCAAATCTATCAACGTGTATGAACAACAATTGACGGAGAGTTAACAGACCGTCACGGATAGGACCAAATCTATGCTACGGAGCAAACTTATAAGACTGAATATACCAAAATAAAACTTATAGGACCAAAGTCTAAAAAATTAAAAACTTATAGGGACAAATCTGCACGTCTCCCCATTTTGGTATTTTCAGTCTTATAAGTTTGATCTGTAGCATAGATTTGATCATATCCGTGACGGTCCGTTAACTCTCCGTCAATGTAGACGAACGTCGTTCATACACGTTGACAAATTTGGTCATATAAGTTTCATTTCGATATTTTCAGTCCTATATGTTTGCTCCATAGCAAAGATTTGGTCCTATATGTTTGCCCTGTAGCATATATTTGGTCCTATCTGCAACGATCTGTTAACTCTCCGTCCACGAAAAAATAAACAACGTTATGTCTATGTTGACGGAGTTAACAAACCATCGTAGATAGGAGCAAATATATATAACAAACTGACATATAAACAAGTTGCTATGTCAACTCTGCAAACATAGATTTGCTCTGTAACATATATAAGTTTGCTTCGTAACATAGATTTGGTCATATTCATGACGATCTGTTAACTCCGTCAACATGGACGTAACACCGTTTATTTTTTCGTGGACGGAAAGTTAACGGGCCATCACATATATGATCAAATTTGTGCTATGGGGCAAATATATTGGATCAAATTTGTGCTACGGAACAAATATAAAGGACCAAATCTGTGCTACGGGACAAACATATAGGACTGAAAATTTTGAAATAAAACTTATAGGACCAAATCTGTCAACGTGTATGAACAGCGTTAGTCTACATTGACGGAGAGTTAACAGACCGTCACGAATAAGACCAAATTTGTACTACGGAGCAAACTTATAGGACTGAAGATACTAAAATAAATTTTATAGGATTAAAGTTCAAAAAATTGAAAATTTATAGGACCAAATCTGTACTTCTCCCTATATACAATTATGATAACTTCATTAATAAATGAGAGTGTTGGATAATTTTTTTTATACGGTATACATCGGATATAAGGTCAGTTTTAAATTTTTTTAATTCTATTTTCTTCTAATCTATGTACTAAACAAACAAGAGATATAAATTCATTCTTTGTCATATCCCCTTCTATCCTATGAAACAAGCATGTTTTTATCCATTGTTTGTTTAGTACATGTATTAGAAGAAAAAAAGATTTGAAGAATATAAAATTAATATTAGGTGCTCGATTTTGTTGCAATTATAGCATATGTAGCCTCCTTTGCCTCTTCTCATGGCACCCCTCATGAAGTTCATGAATCTCCTTGTCATTATTGTCATTTCTTCAAAATCACCTATTTCTTCCTCGGATGATGGAGGTTCTTCAACCCGGTGTGATACTTTTAAAGCAATGGTCTTACTTTTGGAGGCATCTTCCTCCTTGTATTGCTTCATATGGGTCTCATGTGTCATGAGAGACCCAATGAGCTCGGTAAGCTTCAACGTGCCCAAATCCTTGGCTTCCATGATTGCAATGACCTTTGGCTCCCAAGCTTTTGGAAGGGAACGGAGGAGCTTTCTTACCTTCTCCTCTTCCTTTATGTCTCTACCAAGGTTAGCTAAGCCATTTGTAATATTTTGGAATCTAGCATACATGGCATCAATTGATTCATGCGATAACATTTTAAACATTTCATAGTCATGCATGAGGAGATTTATCTTATATTCCTTAACTTGTGAAGTCCATTCATGTGTAGTTTCTAGGACACTCCAAAGTTCATAGGCCGACTTACAAGTGGAAATCCTATAAACTTATTAATAGATAAGTCATAATATAGTGCATTGATGGCCTTGGAATTTGCATTAAAGAGTTTAACTTCATCTGGGCTCCACTCATCCATGTCCTTAGTAGGTTGCTTATACTCTACTTGTATCATTCTCCATACATCCATGCCTAGTGATTGTAGGAAGCTATTTATGCGTATCTTCCAATAGACATAGTTGTTTCCATCGAATAACGGTGGAGTATAAGTAGATGACCCTTGAGCTAGTTGGATATCGCTAGACATTCTAAATTATAGGGTAGATGGTTAAATCTAATTCTACGACCTAGACTCTGATACCAATTGTTGTTCAAATATCGACACTAGAAGGGGGGGTTGAATAGTGTTGGGTTAATTCTACGTTCAATTCAATTTATTTTAAATTAATTCCAACTTCAACCGAAACTAAGTGCGACTAAGTGATATGCTTTAGCGAGTATAAATAGCAATTAGAAGCAATCAAACAAGGCAATACAAACGCCAATAATTTTAATGGTTTGGCCAACCACCTACTCCATTACCTTGGCTCCACACCAAGGATTTCTAACAAATTCCTTTATAGACAATGTGTTTCCTTTTGAATACAATCGAGGACTCACTTCTCAACACTTTGAGAATGCCTCAAACCTATTCACTTAGGCAAAAACAAAATTCTACAAAGAAAACCCTAAGGTGTTTAACCTAGCACACCTACCAAGCTAACAATGAAAAACTTTGTTTAAGAACAATGAAAACAACAACAAAGCAGCTAAGAATTAAACCACACAAGTAAGCTCCCTTGCAAAGCCTCCAACTTCTCCAACTCGTCAAGATGTGGAGCTCGAAATGAAGTCGGAGTTGAGGCGAGAAGAGCGCTTCGGTCGGATGATCGATTGGTGAAGAAAATGCATTGAAATTAAGCTTAGAAGGCTAAGAACTTTCTTAAGTGTGCTTAATGAACAGTCAAGAGACTTAAGAGAGGATGGTGAGGGGTATTTATAACCCCTCACTCAGCTGTGTCACCCAATAGGCATTTTTCTGCCCGTTGGGGATGCCTAGTCGCTTGTCGGTTGATCGTCGGTTGATCGAACGGTCGATCGCCCAAGCAACCACAGCCTTCTACCGCTTTTGGGCATCATTCGGTCAACCCGTCGATCGACCGAATACCTCACTGCCAGTTTTTGGCTTTAGTCGGTCGACTGAATGGTCGACCGAACCTGGGCTGCTGATGATTTTTTGAGTCTTCTTCTTGCGCGCTTCGTTTCTGGGTTATGTTACCAAGTTTTGACTTGGATAACATTACAATTAGGCTTGGGATATATTCCTAGAGTCATATTACATGAAATCTATTTGTAACTCTAGATTTTCTACTCGATCATTGTCGGAGCCATTTTTGCCGATTTTTGGTATTTCTCCGAACGAAGTTCGTGCACATATCGTAACTTCAACCTGAACTCAAAACTACACAAATGCATTAAATTCTTGTTTGTTATCATCAAAATAGAGATCAATGCCTAGAGGGAACCCTTGGGCCAACAATAACTGATTGAAGCCTCGTTCACATCCTACAAGGGAGACTTGGTGGACTTCTCAAGAGAAAGAGTCGACGTCCGAAGTGTTATATGGCTAAGGACAACATTTAACTCCCAGCCAAAGCTGAAAACAATTGATGTGAAATACTTGGTCATCAGCATCCCCAATCCGTACCATATGATCCTGGGACGACCCTCAAAGACGGAAGTAGGCGTGCTCCACGCCGACCAGAGGGAAGCTCGATGGTGCTACAATGAATGCCGACTGCTCGCGCGCGATCTTACCTCACGCTCCTCAGCGAGTTCGGCTTGAACCCCCAAGCACGTCCATGGCCCCCTAGAGGCACTATTACCGACTTTGGAACCCTTACACAAGTCCGCTCGATTCTAAAATTGGTTTAGCTCGAAGCCGCCCGGGTCGAGCCTCATCGTTACCACTTAACCTCTGAAACAACTTCGGAACCGCTATAGGAGGACCAACCTCAAACGAAGAATCACCCTTCAAAGGGGGCTAAACACTACTAGCGAGGAAGAAAACCACCCATCCCGGCAGCAAAAACTAGACTACAAAGTCATCGAAAAAGCATGTTGCAAATAAAAAACATGTAAAAAAGCCCGAAGGCACAAAGTAAGCCCACAAAGGGGCAGTAGTCAAATACCCCAGAGGGTGTATAATTCATTACAAGCAATCAGATAGCCCACACACAGGCATTTAAAGTTTCTAACAATCGCGAGACAATCCGACTGATGCGATAGAAACTCTCCCCTCTACAACACGAACATTGCCCAGAAACTACTGAAGGTGACCTCTCACCGGAGAAATTGGGAGTCTCCTCCTCGGCCTCGGGATCCACTATGGATGTCACCCCTTACTTCCTTGGAAAGATTGACCGCAGAGAAATCAACTCCAGGGACAAAAATCTAGGCTTGCTCGATCGCCTTGTGGAAGCCCTCGGCATACACCTCAAAGGCAGCATCACTGAAGCGGCTCACCTCGCCATCAAAACTCTGTGCTATAGATTTCCATCTGTCTGCCTCAGCTCTAGACGCTTCGAGCTCGGCCTGTAAACGCGAACTCTCCGCCGTGGCCCAAGCCAAATCTTGATAAAGCTTAGCCAACTCCTCCTTTGCGGCCGCGGAGTGGCTTTCTACCTCCTTCACCCAAGCATGCAAACGATCAATCTCATCCGTCTTGGACTCCAGGGCCCTCTTCAGTGGCTCAACCTCGCGAGAACAAGCCTCCGACGCCCTTTACAAAAACTTCCTTAGTCTACCCATCAAGCCGGAGAGATGGGTCTGATAAAATTCCCATGGATCCACCCCCTCGGGGAACTCCTCTTGGCCACCAAGGCGAACACACTTACCACCCCCAGAAGGTGTAGTTGGCCACAAAGATGTCAGTAGATGATTTCCCATCTCCAATTCGTGTGCGCCGGCATCATCCTCCACTTGGAGCACAACTGCCCGAGAGCTTGGACCCTCACCAGCACCCCTAACCCTCTTTCGTTGTCTTAGAGGTGATCCTGGTGAGTCAGGGAGTATGAAGGCACGAACCATCCGACCGCTTTCGGGACAAGAAGAATTGAAGACCTCGAAGCCCGAGACCCTACGGTCTTCACTGACTTCAACAAACTCTCCACCAAGGGGGTTTTCTCCTTACTGCTCGAGTCACTCCTCTTTATTGCCACCAGTCGCATGCGAGATCCCGGAGCATTCAACAATGAAGACATTCTTCCTGTAGAAACCAAAAGGGAGATAAGTAAGTATTTTCCAAACGAAGGAAACACCGAAGACCTCGCACTACAAACCTACCTATATATTTCTGAACCGAGGACTCGTCATGATTCCGCTCAAGTATCTCCTGCGGAACGAGAGGGACAGAAGGACAATTATGCTCCAAAAAAGTAACCATATTTTTATCCTCAAGGGGAACACCTTCATCCTCAAAATACTGAATGGAATGGGGCTCCGACCTCCAAGACAAAGGAAACCTCTCTGTGCAGAAAGGCTCCTCCAAGAAGAAAGGCCAAATGCCCTCTCGCGACTTAACCTTAAAATAGCGGACTTTGAAGCCTTTATACAAACTCTTGTACAAGGCAAAGAGATTCCTCTCAGGGAACGCATTGAAGGACACCCACAGTCCTCTTTGCGCCCCTTTCGCTTGAAAGAGAGAAAAGAATACAAAGAGGCATGGCATAATTCCAGGACACTCCATTACAATCTCAAAGTAACAGACAAATGCCCAACTGTTCGTATGCAACTAAGTAGGAGCAATGTACGTTCATCAAATTTAAGACACTATGCTCAAAATTGGTAAAAGGAAGATGAACCCAAATCGTCAAAGAAAGTATGGTACATAAAGATGAACTTTGAGTCAGTATGATGATATACTCAATCTGAAGACAAGCACGGAAGACATTTGTAGTCCTCCTCGATGCCCTCACGGGCGATGAACACACTATCTCGGAAAGACTTAATGCTATCCAGGTCAGTTATTACCGAGCCATGTAACTTTACATCTCCCCAAGTCCTCCCCCGACGTCCCAAACTCTGATTTCACGACAACATTTCTCTTTGCCATCGGCCCAATGAAGATTGTAGAAACTCTTGAGCGGGGATAAGTCAGTACAAACCTACTAACCTAAGGGAGGACCTACGAAAGCTGAGACAAAGCATTGGAAAACTCACCGGGGGAGAAAAGGAGGACGACAATAGTCAGACAAGCGATCTGCAAAAGTCGTTGAAGAAGAATCTTCAAAATACGAATCGCCAAAAGCACGAGCAGAAGTTCAAAAATAGAAAGGAGAAAATTGCCTTATAGGCATATGGGTAATAAACCCCTTATTGAACGACCAATGATCACACCAGGAGCAAATCTCGACCATCCAAATGCACCAGGGTGGCAGCCTCCTAGAAAATAGCAAGGCACGTGCGAGCATTTTTTCCGCCATGATCACCTCTCAAGCCGAAAGGGCAAGAACCAATTAGAAATCGCAACAAAGGAAGATAAACCCTACCACTAAGCCATCATACTAGGTGCAAAAGTCGAAAAGACGTAGAAATAACATGGCAACAATATGCCGATCCAGTTCACTCCAAATCGACACAAAGTTTCCACACGCCAACCCAGTAACCAACGCTCGGCCTCTATGATCGCTTGCTCCAGCTTGGCCTCTACTGTCGCTTGTTTCAGCCTAGCCTTTAAGGTTGCTTGCTCCAATTCGACCTCAACAGTCGCTAGCTCCAGCTCGGCCTCTGTGGTCGCTTGCTCTAGCCTGGCCTTTATGGTCTCTTGCACCAATTCGGCCTCTGTGGTCGCTTGCTCTAGCCTGGCCTTTATGGTCTCTTGCACCAATTCGGCCTCTACGATCACTTGCTTCAGCTCGACCTCTATGGTCACTTGCACCAATTCGGCCTCTACGGTCGCTTGCTTCAGCTCGACCTCTACGGTCGCTTACTCCAGCCCAGCCTCTATGGTCGCTTGCTCCAGCCCGGCCTTTACGGTAGCTCCAGTTCGGCTACAATGGTCGCTTGCTTCAGCTCGACCTCTACGGTCGCTTGCTTCACCTCGGCATGTATGGTCGCTTGCTCCAGCGCACCCCGACCTCTACGATCGTAAGAAAGCAAAAGCTGCAAAGCCAACTCTACCTAGAGCTCGGCTCGTAGTCCTCCATACTCCAACCGAACTCGGGGTGCTGTGAAGTGGACTAGTACTATTGGGCCTAGTCGAATTAGACCCAGCAACACCCTACAACCCAAATCAAGCCAGACCAACTTTGCATGGCACATAGTCATTTGTGATCCCCTTTGCATGGTTCTGGATACGTGTTGTTTGTCGAAAGGAGGATGTCGAAGGCTGGCACAATTTTACGAGATTGAAATTGGATTGCCGATTCTTCTGGAGATCATCTCCACAGCTTACGAAGGTTAATTCATACCTTCTCTTTTGTGTAATTAGAGTTTCAAGAACCCTAAACCTTAAACTAAATTACTTTTTCTATTCTCCTTACGTGATTGTTCTTGAAATAAGGCACTAGAACGAGTAAACATCTTATATTAAATTTATATGTGCATATAACAAGATCAAGCGTACTATACGACTATGCTTAGCTGAGTTAATTAGTTGATTTCTCTTTGTTGTTCATTGCTATATATTTATCTCTTTTTTCCCTGAAAAGTGGGCATATTTAAGTTTAATATCTGACTATAACGATCATTTAGCATCTTGGGGTTTTGGAGATGAAAGAATCAAATATTATTGTTATTGGGTTTATAAACTACATGTGCTTAAAGTATGCCCAAAATATATGACACGTATTTCTTTGTTGCATTAAGATGCATCTTGTGTTATTGTTGAGCAGTCTTAACAATATGTGGTTTATGTGTGGACTTACACTTCAGTTTTAGTAGAAATAAAAGACAGCCTAAACTGTCACTTCTAGTTTCTTTGTCTTATTGCTAACCTGAACTAGTGACATGGACTACTGACATGATAGGAGAAAGAAAATGAGGAACTTAGTACATTCTTGCACACTTGCCAGCAAATTTGTACTAACCTATGAGCATTGACACCGACACCGACACCGACACGGACACATACACGAACACGAGGACATCAATTTTAAAATTTTACAGGACACGGACACGACATATATATATATAATTTTTTTTAAAAATTAACAGTTTATATATATAGAGAGAGTTCAAGAATTTATAATAATATCGTGATATTTTCATTGATATCAAACTTTTAATTTTTAATTTTTTCTACATTTCTTTCAAAATATATGAAGCGTTCTAAATAATTTCTTGTGTCTTAGTAGAACTAGTCATGTACAACCACACGTAAACAAAAAGTTAAGTAGAGTCTCACTATTTTCTTCATCAATCATTGTTGTTATCTTCTTCATTAAAAAATATTACTCTCTCTGGCTCTGGTTCATCAAGAGAAAGATTGACAACTTCGAGGATTCCATTATCTTCATCAATTGACAACTTATTGTTTCCCCTTTATTGTATTGAGGAGTTTTCGTTGAAATGAGACGAATATTACTATGAACAAATACTAAACTCTCCGCACGTTTAGGCTTCCTTTTGTTTCTTTTAAGGGAATAGATAAAAGAGTAAGTGCTCCAATTTCTTTCACAACAACAAGAAGATAAAATACTAAATTTCCTTGATTGTTTTTTTTTTTTAAAAAAGATGCATGGCTGGCCGTGTCTAGGAGTGTTCGAGCTGTGTCCAAGCGTGTCCGGGCCGTGTCCGGGCAAAAAAAAACTTTGACTGGTCAAGACACTCTTGGACATGTGGGACACGTGTGTGGGACGAGTATCTTCGTGTGTCGGTGTCCGCGGCATGTAGGACACATGGACACGACAGTCCCACGGAGTGTCCGTGCTTCCTAGGTACTAACTAATACAAAAAGGTATAATTTAACAAACACCCTATCCTATGTAAGGTGCAAAAGATGAATGCTATCTTGCTTATGGGTGTAGCATTGAAATAAAGAGAATGAAGTTTAGTTTTTTTTTAAGAGTAGAAAATTTATATTCCGTTCAGGAGATTTGAGTAGAATACAAGTAAGGAAGAGATAGACAAAACATAAGGAAAAACAAAAGCGAGACAGAAGAAGAGGCCAACAAAGCCAAATACAACCACCTACTATAGGGAGGAGAGCAATGTTGTGGCCTCCCCCGCAAGCTCCTCAAAGGTTCTACTTCTATTATAAAAAAATCTAAGGTTGTGCTCGTGCCAAATTTTGTGCCTTCAGATCATGACGAGTCAAAAAAGCTTTAATTTTTTCTTGATGCTGCTGACCGGAGGTCCATCCCATGGTTTGTAATCCAGGGGAAAGAATCAATCAAGTGCGGGACCAAAGAAGGAACAGTTTCCATCCCTCATTGGTGAAAGAACATTCGGTGATAGATGCTTATGAGTCTCGTCTTTGTCATTACACAGAAGGCAGGTCGAACAAATATGTTGGTTCTGAGCAATGAGTCTATCGTTCGTCAGCAATCTTTGTTTTTCGATAATCCAACTATGCATAGAGCATGCCGGGGGACATGCCTTCTACCATAGGAAGCTAGCTTTGAGATCCCTAATCCCTATGTAGGTCAAGATACGATAGAAACTATTCGTTGTGTAGATACCATTATTGCTCCATTTCCAACAGATAGAGTTTGCACCGGAAGCTTGTAGGAGGGGGGCAAGGTCTTTCTAAAGACAGGTAGGTAAATCTAACGGCACCAGGTACTTGAAACTCAAATTCCACCATTGCACCATCCCATAAGCATCTCTAATCCGCGCCTCACCAAAAATAAAGTCAGGGAGAGGTAGCCGCGAAGAGAGTCGGATAGCAATCTCGGAGACTAGACTCATTGACATAAGGAGTGTACCAAATCTTGAGACCAGAGGCATCCCCCATGGAAAGGACCAGGGCAGGTCATAGAGTATCCAGAAGAGAACCAATTCTTTTCCAAATGTGAGATAAGAGCGGCTGGTCAGCCTCATTAAGCTCCAATAGTCTAGGGTAAAGGGATGAAATGATGTTTTGCCAAGGCATCCCCCCAGGTTGATAAAGTTTTCAGATCCAATTTGCCAGTCGTGCATTGTTGTGGGTATGTAGGTCAAGGATCCCTAGCCCACCATCCACTCAAGCACAGGTTAAAGAGCTCCAGTTCACCAGGCACTTGCTTTGCGGAGTAGCCTCGCCTTTGCCAATCCAGAAGACAGAGAGGAAATAGGAAGCCTGACTGGTAAGGACGCTATTAACCAAGGTCAGCCTGCGCGCTCTGGAGAGCAGTGGCCCCTGCCAGGAGGCCAAGGTAGAGTCAAATCTCGTGATCAATTGAGATGAGTCCACCTTAGTGAGACCGGTAGGCCTCAGAGGGAGACCGATGTATTTGAAGGGAAAGCTTCCTACCGAGCATCCAAATATATTCGCGACCAAGTTTGCCTTGTGGATGTTGTTGGCTTAAGGGTTTCTCTTAAGCCTCGATCTTTATTTTGATGATAACTAACAAGTATTTAATCTATGTGTAAAGTTTTGAGTTCAGGTTGAGGTTGTGATAAGCATGCGAAGTTTGTTCAAACGAAATGAAAGAACAGACCATTGAAGAAACGAAAGAAGAAAACGTCAAAGAAAGGCTTGGGTTTAGATCAATTAGAAATCATGTAATATACCCTTAGGACGATTTTATCCTAAGCCAAATTATAAAGTTATCCAAGTTGAAACTTGGTAACTAAACCCATAAAAAAACATGTAAAAAATTCAAAGTAAAAATCAGCCTCAGCTTGAGTTCGGTCGATCGATCGGTTGACCGAACAAGGCAAAATTTTGGCAGTAGCCTATTCGGTCGACCGAATGATGCCAAAAAATGGCAGTAGCCATTCGGTCGACTTGTTGATCAACCGAAGTTGGCGAAGCATTGGCGAAAGGCTACATCGATCGACCGACCGAAGCCAAAATTAGGCAGAAGGCACATCGGTCGACCAGATTGAAGATTGCAGATCGTGCGTCTGGCTTCCCTTCATCGGTTGACCGATTTGATCGACCGGATTCAGGATGGATGAAGCTACGAGTCCTTTGGTCGACCCATCGATCGACCGAACAACGCTAAAAACACACAGAAAGGGTAGCGGTCCATCGGTCGGTCGACCGACAATCGACCGAAAGACTATAACGGCTAGTTTTCTACCCGTTGAATCGCCGTTCAGCTGAGGGGTTATAAATACCCCTCACCTACCTTCTTAAAAACTTCTTAGAGAATTTATTGAGCATTCAAGAAGTGATTAAAAGCCTTCAAAGTGATCGATTTGCTGCGCCCTAATCTTCCGTCAAAACCTTCTTCAAGCGCCTACTTCCCTCAACTCTACTGCAAGTCGAGTTTATCTTCTGGCAAGTTGAAGGCGTGAAGGCTTGGGAAAAGAGCTGTGGTTCCTCTCTCTATTCTTAAGCTCCTTTGCATTGTATTTGAAGTTTTATTTCAGACTTATTTTCAATCTGTAATAGTTGCTAGATGTGCTAGAGAAACATGTAGGGGAAACTTTGTAGAGTTGTGTTTTGCCTAGGTGAATAAGTTTCAGGGGTTCTCAAAGAGATGAGAAGAGTGTCCTCAATTATATTCAAAGGAAAACACAAGTTCTATAAAGTAGTGGTTAGAACTCATTGGTGAGGAGCCAAGGTAGTGGAGTAGGCAGTTGGCTGAACCACTATAATTACTTTTGTCTGCATTGTTTTCTTATTTGCCTATTATTGTTCTTAATATTTGATCACATCCATTGTTAAGAAATACTTGCACTTAATTGAAGTTATTTTTTAGTAAAAAGAAAAAATTGATTAAATAGAAAAAGGGACAAACACTCTTCAACCCACCCTTTTAATGTCGGATTTCAAACAACAATTGGTATTAGAGCTTGGTCGTAGGATAAGATTTAACCATCTTCCCTACAAATTAAGATGTCTAGTGAAATTCAACTAGCTCAACGGTCCTCAACTCATACTCCACCACTATTCGATGGAAACAACTATGCCTACTGGAAGATTCGTATGAATGACTTCCTACAATCTCTAGGCACGGATGTATGGAGGATTATTCTAGTAGAGTATAAGCAACCCAATAAGAAAATGGATGAGTGGGACCAAGAGGAAATTAAACTCTTCAATGCTAATGCAAAGGCTGTCAATGCATTATATTGCGGCCTATCAATTAATGAGTTTAATAGAATCTCTACTTATAAGTCCGCATATGAACTTTGGAAAGTTATAGAGACCACACATGAAGGGACTTCACAAGTTAAGGAATCTAAAATAAACTTACTCATGCATGACTATGAAATGTTTAAAATGTTATCACATGAATCCATTGATGCCATGTATGCTAGATTTCAAAATATTACAAATGGATTAGCTAACCTTGGCAGAGAAATAAAGGAAGAGAAGAAGGTAAGGAAGCTCCTTCGTTCCCTTCCAAAAGCTTGGGAGCCCAAGGTCATAGCTATCATGGAAGCAAAAGACATGAGCACCTTGAAGATCACCGAGCTCATTGGGTCTCTCATGACACATGAGACCCATATGAAGCAATATCAGGTGGAGGATGCCCCTAAAGACAAAACCATTGCCTTAAAAGTATCACATCGAGCAGAAGAGTCATCATCATCCGAGGAATAGACGGATGATGTTGAAGAAATGACGATGCTAGCAAGAAGATTTATGAGTTAATTTCATGAGGGGAGGCATGAGGAAGGGAAGAGGAGGCTACACATGCTACCACTGCAACAAGACCGAGCATCTATTGCCCACTTCTCAAGATAGCTTCCACCTCCAACCCTCACAAAAAGGAAAAATACAAGAAGAAGAAGAAGGCAATGATGGCTACATGGGATGAAAGTGAGGCCTCATCGAGTGAATAAGAAGCAAAGAGTGAAAAGGCAAATCTTTGCTTGATGGCAAATGATGATGAGGTAACATTTACTTTCGGTGAAGTTTCTTTTACTCAAGAAGAACTAGAAAGTGAATTTGAACAAATGCATGATGAATTTAATGCTATTAGGAGAAAATTTAGAGACTTTAAAAAGGACAATAAATCTTTAGAGCTTGAGAATGATAGTTTATTACTCACATGCAATGCCTTAAGAAAAAGAAGTAGACACCCTTAAGGAGGAGACACACACCCTAGAGAAAGCTAAGAAGGACTTAGAAAATGACAACAAAAAATTAGAAGATGAAAACAAGTATTTAAGTGATCAAGTAGAGCACTTGAATAATAACATGCTAACATTAAAAAGGGAACTTTGCATGCTTAATGAAAAGATGACAACAATATAAAATGTCATGCCTAAGGTTGTCCATAAAAAGAAATCATCACACTCCCATGCTCACACACACACTAGAAGAAAATTTAATTGAAATTATTTTTCTTGTGACATATTTGGCTATATGGTCAAGGATTGTGCTTTGAGGAGGAACCCATATACAAGATTTACATGGGTTCCCAAAATGACTAACACCCAAGGACCCATGTAAATTTGGCTACCTAAAATAGTTTCTTCTTCTTTTGTAGATGGAGAAGCATCCTCAAGCAAGTAGAAACACTTGGATATTGGATAGTGGTTGCTCAAAGTACATGACGGGTGACATCAACTTATTCGCAACCCTATCAAGCAAAGATGGTGGACATGTCACATTTGGAGACAATACCAAAGGTAAGATTGTTGGCATTGGTGATATAGGTATACATCCTTACCCATGCATTAAGAATGTTCTATTAGTTGATGGGTTAAAACATAATTTAATTAGCATATCTTAATTATGTGACAATGGATACATAATTATCTTTGAAGCATCTAAATGTATCATTAGGAGCGCACCATCAAATGATATCATGTTTATTGTGAATAGACAAAAAAATGTCTATACTTTAGATTTAAATATCTTGTCGAATCCCCATGTTAGATGCTTAGTTGCCATGGAGAATGATTCTTGGTTGTGGCATAGGAGGCTAGGACATGCTAGCATGAGCCTCATCTAAGAAATATCTAAGAAAGAATTAGTTAAAGGATTACCCAAGATAAAATTTGAAAAAGACAAACTTTGTGATGCATGTCAACTAGGTAAGCAAGTCAAATCCTCATTTCATAGCATTAATCAAGTTAGTACATCTAAAATTCTTGAACTTATGCACATGGATCTTTTTGGTCCATGTGATGTAGCTAGTGGTCCATGTGATGTAGCTAGTCTAGGTGGAAAGCTATATTGTTATGTATTAGTTGATGATTTTTCTAGATTTACATGGGTTTTCTTTTTAGCTAAGAAAAATGAAACTTTTGAATTTTTTTAAAAGTTTTCAAAGCAAGTTACAAATGAAAAAGGAGTTTCAATTTTAAAAATTAGAAGTGATAATGGAGGGAAGTTTAAAAATGAAAAATTTCCCGAGTTTTGTAATGATTTGGGTATTGAACATACCTTTTCTTTCCCTAGGACCCCTCAACAAAATGGGGTGATTGAGAGGAAGAATAGAACCTTACAAGAGATGACTAGGACCATGCTATGTGAAAACAATTTGCCTAAGTATTTTTGGGCCGAAGCCATAAATACCTCTTGCTATGTTCTTAATCGAGTTTTATTAAGACCTAAAATTAAGAAAACACATTTTGAGCTCTGTAATGGTAAAATCCCAAATCTGGGATATTTTCATATTTTTGGATGCAAATATTTCATATTAAATACGAAGGAGAATTTAGGAAAATTTAATTCTAAATCCGATGAAGGGATTTTCCTAGGTTACTCCATGAATTCTAAGGCATATAGAGTTTACAATCGTAGAACCATGATTGTTGAAGAATCTATGCATGTTATGTCTAATGAAACTAATGATTCTTTTAGAAATGTGAAGATTGTAAATGTAGGTGAGGAATTTGAGGATCTCACACTTCATGACAAAGAGGTGGAGGATGAAAATAATGAGGAAACTTAACATGAAGATCCACCATCCTCGAATCCACCTCAAGTTGAAGATGATGAAGAAGAAGCTCTACCGCCTCTCCCTAATGGATCAACTCATTGGAGAACCTTCAATGGGAGTGGTAACGCGTTTTAAACTCAAAAATATTTGTCAATATGTAGCCTTTATATCTCAAGTAGAGCCTATGAACATTAAGGAAGCAATAGAATATGAGTTTTGGGTACTAACTATGCAAGAAGAACTCAACCAATTTGCTAGAAATGATGTATGGGACTTAGTGCTTAGACCTAGTGAACAAACTATAATTAGGACTAAATGAGTTTTTAGAAATAAGGTAGATGAAGAAGGATTAGTCATCAAAAACAAAGCTTGGTTAGTGACACAAGAGTACAATCAAAAAGAAGGGATAGATTATAATGAAACATATGCTCCCATAGCTAGATTAGAAGTAATTAGAATGCTTTTGGCATATGCTAGCTTTAAGGATTTTATACTTTTTCAAATGGATGTTAAAAGTGCATTTTTAAATGATTTCATTAGTGAAGAAGTTTATGTTGAACAACCCGAATTTGAAAGTTTTGAGTTTCCAAACCATGTTTTCAAACTTAAAAAGGCATTATATGGTTTAAAACAAGCCCCTAGGGCTTGGTATGAAAGGCTTTTAAACTTTTTAATAAAACAAGATTTTAATGTTGGAAAAGCCGATGTTTCCTTGTTTATTAAGCATCATGAAAATGATATATTATTAGTTCAAATTTATGTTGATGAGATAACTTTTGGTGCTACTAATGAAATTCTTTGTAAGTGGTTTGCTATGTGTATGCAAGATGAGTTTGAGATGAGCATGATAGGAGAGCTCTCCTTCATGCTTGGTCTCCAAATCAAGCAAACCAACAAAGAAATCTTCATCAATCAAGTCAAGGACACAAAGGTGCTCATCAAAAGATTTGGGTTGAATGAAGCCTAGATAGCTTCTACAGCAATGAGCACATCCATCAAGCTTGACAAAGATGAAGAGGGTGTCAAAGTTGACGAAAAATAATATCGAGGTATGATTGGTAGTCTTCTTTACTTAACCGCAAGTAGACCCGATATCATGTTTAGCGTCTGTGTATGTGCTAGGTTTCAATCTTGCCCTAGAATGTCTCATTTAAGTGCGGTCAAACGCATATTGAGATATTTAAAGAGCACGGTTGACTTAGGGCTATGGTATCCATGTCATATACATCATTTGATTTAATCGGTTTTTCGGATGCGGATTTTGCCGAGTGTAAAATAGATAGAAAAAGCACTAGTGGGTGTTGTCAATTCTTAGGAGCGAGTCTTGTTTTTTGGTTCTCAAAGAAAATAAAACTCAGTTGCACTTTCAACTACCGAAGCGGAATACATCGCTGCGGCTAGTTGTTGTGCGCAAGTCCTTTGGATGAAACAAACCCTTTTAGACTATGGACTTGAGTATTCTTGCATACCTATTCTTTGTGATAATACTAGTACAATAAATTTAACAAAGAATCCTATTTTACACTCTAGAACTAAGCATATTGACTTAAGGCACCATTTTCTTAGGGATAATGTAACTAAAGGAAATATATCGGTAGAATTTGTATCCACCGACAAACAACTTGCCAATATATTTACAAAACCCTTGGTTGAAGAAAGCTTTACAAATTTTAGAATGCAATTATGGATTTCTGCTTTCCCTAGTAGTTAAAATGTTCTTCTTCAAAACTTATATGGGTTTCAAAACTTGCATTCTATAAAAGTATCATCACACTTATGTAATGCTTTGTAGTGGGGCTTTGCGACTTATTGATGTTTGCCTTCTATAGGCCTACATTAATAGGAAGGACTATAGTGGTAGATGATACTTGGTTTTATGGCTTTCTTAGTTTTTATGATGAAACTCATAAATTGTACCTTAATTCTTACCCTTTTTGATTGATGTCAAAAGGGGAAGAAAAAGTAAGGTCACACTTGGTTTTTACGATGCATATAGTTAGGGGGAGTTACAAAAATATGCACATTGATAGGGGAGCATAGGGTGAGTTATAAGCATTTGTATGCATATGTTGAGTTTATATCTTGTATACCTTAACTCATGAATGCCTTATCGTAAACTCACAAAAATATGCATATGTTTCTTAAAATTTCATGTTATGTTTGTCATCATCATAAAGGAGGAGATTGTTCGTTTAAGGGTTTCTCTTAAGCCTCGATCTTTATTTTGATGATAACAAACAAGCATTTAACCTTGTGTGAAGTTTTGAGTTCAGGTTGAGGTTGCGATAAGCATGCGAAGTTCGTTCAAACGAAATGAAAGAAAAGACAGTTGAAGAAACAAAAGAAGAAAACGTCAAAGAAACGCTCGGGTTTAGATCAAGTAGAAATAATGTAATATACCCTTAGGATGATTTAATCCCAAGCCAAATTGTAAAATTATCCAAGTTGAAACTTGGTAACTAAACCCATAAAAAAGCATGTAAAAAATTCAAAGTAAAAATCAGCCTCAGCCTGAGTTCGGTCGACCGATCGGTTGACCGAACAAGGCAGAATTTTGGCAGTAGCCTATTCGGTCGATCGGTCGATCGACCGGATGATGCCAAAAAATGGCAGTAGCCATTCGGTCCACCTGTCGGTCGACCGAAGTTGGTGAAGCATTGGCGAAAGTCTACGTCGGTCGACCGACCGAAGCCAAAATTAGGTAGAAGGCGCATCGGTCGACCGATCGATCGGTCGGATTGAAGATTGCAGATCGCGTGTCTGGCTTCCCTGCATCGTTCGACCGATTCAATCGACCAAATTTGGGATGGATGAAGCTGCAACTCCTTCGGTCGACTGAACAACGCTAAAAGCACACAGAAACGACGTGTTGCTGGCTCTCCTCTTGTATCTCGTCATCTTCTTGACCGTGTGGAAGAATTTGCTCGTAGTCCGCACTGGGTGCATCACAGAAGGGCTATTTTGACTCAATCAAAATAGCAAGAGAAGAAGCACTCTTCGGCAGCAGGCAGACTCTTACTTTACCTCACATGAGGCTCAGTTGCAGCAGGTGGGTCCCATCTTCAAAAGCATGTCATATTACTTGCCACTAAAGGCTATTTTGATCCAAATAGCAAAAGGAGAGGAAGAAATTAAAGCTAACAACTCCCATTTCTCATCTTCACATTTCTTTGTTTTCTTTGTTTGCAATTGAAAAAAGATAGAGAGAGGAGAAAGAAAAGAAAAAAATGAGAGCAATAAACTCAATAAAAAGGAAAGGAATTGATTAAAGGAAAGGAGAGCAATATTGCCACGGCCAAAGAAGAATTCATTCTACTCTCAAATGAAGAGATGGGATAATGAGGCATTGTTTGCTGCAGAGGAGGATCTAGCTCTTACTGTAACAATGTCCAATCATATCAACTTTCAAAATGATTGGATTATTGATTCGGGCAACTCAAACCATATTAAAGGTGACAAAGAGAAGTTGCAAAACCTGTCAGAATACAAAGAAAGTTGTGTGGTGGTGACAACAAATAACTCTAAATTACTGATAGCTCACATTGGTAATACAGTGGTTTGTCCTCAAAATAGTGCTACTGAAGTGCCTCTTCAGAAAGTCTACCATGTCTCGGGTATGAAGAAAAATCTTCTTTCAGTAGCACACCTAACATCCTCTTGTCATTTTGTTCTATTTGGACCGCGAGATGTGAAGGTCTATCGAGATCTTGAGATCATTAAGAAGATGGTGATGAAGGGATGTAGACTGGTGTCAATCTATGTGATGTCTGCAGAAACAATGTATGTAGACAAGACTAAGAGGACTTATGGCACATACGGCTAAGTCATGTCAACTATCACAAGCTATATGTGATGATGAAGAAGTGTATGCTAAAGGGACTCCCACAACTCGAAGTAAGAACATACACAATATGTGCAGGCTGTCAATATGGGAAAGCACATCAACAGCCGTATGAAGAGTCCAATTTCAAAGCAATGGAACCTCTAGAGTTAATCCACCCTGACATATTTCGACCAATCAAACACTCATTGGTGCGATGAAGTACATGGTAACCTCCATTGATGGTTTTTCCAGAAAGGATACAAAAGAGTTATTCTCCATGCTAGATGAACTCTGAACAACAGATTTCTCTGAGAGGGTAAGTAAACATGGAGACTTTGCATCATTGAGGCAAAAACACAGAGATGACATGTATACTACTTTGGAACAATTTGAGAGTGATGTTTACATGGTATTTAACAAGACAATCACTTCAAATCCTGAGGATTCTATTCCTTATAAGAGACAATCACTTTAAATGAGTATGCCAAGCAGGTTTTCTAGTCTCTACGGAACAACCACACATATTCTGAATTGGAGCTCTCAACTTGGCACAAAAAATATTTTCTTAATAAGAGGAGAGCAACAAGAAATGACCATAGCAGTCTGAACTTAGTTTCTACAATACATGATTCAACATATGGAAGAAAGTAGAATCACAACTATAATCGTGGACTGATGATCTACTCCCAAAGCAAGGATACTTCAAGATCTAATAGTAGAAAAGTAAAAGACAACCAACGATGTCATTGTCTAGCTACAACAGAAGCTGAGTATTGAGCCGCAGCTATGGTAGCTCAAGAATGTACGTGGCTTGTGCAACTATTAAAGGATCTACATCAGCCAACGGGGTATGTAGTTCCCCTAAATTGTGACAATCAATCAGCAATACAATTGGCAAAAAATTCAACTTTCCATGCAAGAACGAAACACATCGAAGTGCATTATTACTTTGTTAGAGAAAATATCCTAAAAGAAGAAGTTGGGTTAAGGTACATAAAGACTGAAGATCAACTTGCATATCTATTTGTTGGCCTAAGATTTTCAACCTTGATCTTAAACTCGGTTTTGATGATAACAAATATGGAACTAATATTTGAGCAAGAAATATTTCCAGGTTCCATATCGATTTGCGTGCGACGTCTCCAATCGAAAAAATTAGAGAAATTAGCAAGGATTCATCGAGAAGGTTGAGTCTAGGTCTAGAGTGTCTAGATATATGTATATCCTCTATATGATGCATAATAACTCAAAAATTGAAACCTGAACCCAAAAATATGAAAACAAAAAAAATCAATAAATGGCCCAGAAATTCTCTAAGCCTAGGGATCTCCTTGGAGGGCTATATGACTTAGACATTTTTTTTGACACCAAAAGTCTCGGTAATTGTTTATTAGGTAGAAACAAGTTGAAGACATGTTTTAAAGGAAATTTTGGAAACCTTCAACCTATCCATATTTGACTAGGGAAATTTTAAAATTTTTAGTTATCGTAAATTTGTACTAGACCCTAAAAGTTAGATTTTGATTCTTAATGATTTTGATTTTTAGATATTTTTATTGAATCCAAATGGGATAATCCTTAATTAACATTTATGAAGTTAAGAAATGTTAAATAAGACTAGTGAAGCATCAACAAATCATAAAAATCAACAAACTGCCCAACCTACCAGTTTTACTCGAATCCTGATCGATCCTTGGCTGACCGACTGTCGTCCGAGGATCGACAGGAAGTGTTCTTGAAAATTAGCAGAACCTATTCGGTCGACCCACGATCGAACCTCGGTCGACCGACGGTCGATCAAGGATCGCCTGACTATTGATCGAATTGTCCAACGAATATATTTAGATCTATTGAATGGCTCTATTTGAGCCTCTATCTTTGGGATCTTTATATATAGACCCCAAACATATCGCCCTATGCACCTAACGCTTCATTGAGCCATCCCTTGATATTTGCTAAGCTTTCTTAAGTCTTTCTTTGAGCAAACCCTTGTTTCATAGTGAAACCATGATTTGGCCTTTATCCTTCATTGATTCATCATCAAAAGGCATCAAGAGGACTAGGATCTTGTGTTGGAGCTAAGTATAAGTTGATTTGTTTATTTGCTCCATTACTTATATATTTTTATGTTTTATTTTATTGTACTTAAGCTTGTGATAACCTAGAGTGCTAGGTTAGTGAATTGGGTGGTTGCCTTTATGTTTGAGGCTTAAATTCATCAGTGTAAACTTAGTTTACTAGGATAGTGATTGTTGTCATTTAGGGTTGAGGTGAAAGAGTGCTCTCAGTAAGAAGGCGGAGACTTCCGAGTGTGGAAGTGCCTTAGGTGTGAGAGCGGAGACTCTTCGAGTAAAAGGTCCTCATTTAAGGGAAACATTCATAATCTAGTAAAGTTAAATTTGAAAATCATAAGCGGGGGTGCTTAGGAAGTGGAGTAGGCAATGGACCCGAACCACTATAAATCGATCGTGTTTGCATTGCTATTGTGTTTGTGTTTTTAATTGCCATATTTATTGTTTCCGCTATTTGATTGAATTGTCATTTGCCTAAGTAATCAAGAATTTATTAAAACCAGAATTAGGATAAAGATTTTAGATAACACACTATTCACCCCCCTCTCTAGTGTACGTCATTCAACTTATATTTGGTATTAGAGCGGGTTGTAGTTTACGATTTTACCATCTCTACTACCTAAGTAATCAAGAATTGTCATTTGCCTAAGTAATCAAGAATTTATTAAAACCAAAATTAGTTTAGATAACACATTATTTACCCTCTCTCTAGTGTAGGTCAATAGACTTACATTTGGTATTAGAGCGGGTTGTAGTTTGAGATTTCACCATCTCTACTACCTCTAGCCTCAATCACTAGAATGACACTAAAGTCGGTAGCGTTCACACTACCTAGGTTTGATGGCTTAAACTTTGGTTCTTGGAAATTAAGGATGTATATTTTTCTAAAGTCACAAGGTTTAGATGTCTTCAATATGTTGAAAATTGAATTTATCGAACCTAGAAAAGAAAGGCATGATTAGAGCCAAAATGAAATTGACATGTTCAAATTAAATGCTCAAGCCATGAGTTGCATATATTGTTCATAGCCTAATGAAGTACTTGAAAAAGTTCATGCATTGTACTTCCGCTTATGACTTATGGGCTTGTTTGAATATCTTATATAATTATGCAAAAATTGAGGAATTAATCACTTTTATTGAAGGTAGTAATGACAATGGTCATCCCCCTACCACTAATGAGGTTTTTGATGTCCACAGTGTTTCTAGTCAAAGAAGCACTAAAAGTCGGAAGAGGAATGTCATATGTTATGTGTGTAAGGAAAAGGGGCACATTAAAAGGAATTTTCCTTCATTGAAGAAAAAGAACAAGAAGAGGACAAGTGCTTCAACATCCACCCACGAATCACATGAAGCATCCTCTTTTCATGACCATGAAGTCACATCCCAATTTTCCCTCATGGGTCTCCAGAATGAGGTAAAATCTACTACTTCTAGTCATGATAGGAATATTGATAATAATAGTGATACTTTTGTGGTTCTCTTAACATGTCTTATGAAGAGTTAGTTGAAGAATGTCAAAGAATGTGTGTCATGCTTTTAAAAAAGAATAAGAAAATTAAGAAAATTAAAAAGGATAACTCTAGACTTACTAGTCATTTGCATGTTCTAGAGTTAGGAAATGATAATTAAAGTTCAAATTTGAATTCCTCAAGTGTTGATTGCCATGATAGTATTGATGTTTTGAAAACTAGAAAATTGTAATTGATAAATGAAAATGATAATTTAAGACTTGAAAATTCAAAAATGAAAAATGGAAATTGCATGTTGATATCTCAATTGTATGCTTTACATCAATCGGTTGATGTGTTGAAAAATGAGGTTTTAAACATAGGTAAGAAAATAAATGAATTGAAAATATCTCTTCTTTTAATAATATTAGGAAGAATAATGCTTCTTTCACGAATGCTCATGCACATCATGCTCCTCATGTTAAGCATTCTAACTTTAGACCTCATGTTCACAAAAAATGTGACGAAGAAAGAATTTCATGGACATTGCTTTTGTTATGACATATATGAGCATGCAATTTATGATTGTGCTTTTAAAGTGAATCCTAATGTTGTTAAGACACTTTGGGTACCTAAGCCCATTGACCCTTATGGACCTGAAGTCATTTGGGTACCAAAAATTTCTTGTTCTCTTGTAGGGGGAGCAACCACACAAGGGTGAGTTGATGATGGTTGATGGGAGTTGCACGAGGACTTAAAGCTTCACCAAATCCAAGTTGCAACTTCGCATCTTATGGATGCCTTCGGTATCAAGAATCGACATCTAGTTAATTTGGCATCATCTCCTTATTTTTGTCTAGTTTGAAAATTAGAGTTCATGATACATGATTGATTTTGGCTAATTCTTACCACTCTTGATATTATTTTAGAAAATAATTTTTGATTTTGATTTCTCGGTCTCCTCGGAGACCTTATTAGTCTATAACGGGCTCATGTGACCTTGCAGTTCTAAATCATAGGCTAATTGTGGCCTTTTGGTTTTCTACTAATAGGAAGGGTTGGAGATCTTATTTTTCAAATTGTTGAGATCTCTTTGATTTATTTTGGTATCATGTTGACTCCTTTAAAATGAATCTTCACTATTTAGCAAAGTTAGAATTTCGAAAATGAAACTTGATTTTCTCTTTGCTATTTAGTATGATAACTTGCTAAGTATGTATGCTTTGATTACTATTTATGAAGTATACTTGTAAGTTATTAAGAATGGAAGGCTATGTCAATGAAAAATGGAAAAGTTTGGCTAAATTCCCATGGTGAGGTATGTTTTTTGTTATTGCAAATATCTAGCCTAATACCATAATTTTCATTTTAACTTAGACACTTCATTTTAGGTCCAAACTTTATAAACATATTTAGGAATATGTATGACATGTTTTCATGCATTTAGAATGAGAATTTCATATGAATATGGATAAAATGACATGATAATCTCTTTTAAACCAAGTTGACCCAAGTCAACAAAATGACTTAGAGGTCTAATTTTCAATCCATATTTGAGGAACATATTTAGATTTACTCATATTAGGTATCCATGTGTTTAAACTTGAAAAACCATGACTAAGGGGCAAAATTTGATACTTAGCAAATTTCATGATAACTTGCCTATGTTGAATGAAATTATGCCAGGTTGAAATCTTGACCAAATGATATTATTTTTATCTCAAACTTGATACGCATGCTTTTCGTGACCATATCATGGTATTTGCAAAGTTTGAATGAAAACTGAAAACATTTGAAAAAAAAAATTGATATTTACGAAAATTGCATTGAATATTTCAGCATATTCAGTTATTTTTAGAAGAATGTAGAAAAATCATTTTTGACCAATTCTTGAAACTGCATCTTCATTGAAAAATCTAGTTTCTTCAGTAAAAATTTTAAAAAATTTCATGAAGATTGTGATTTATCATAGATTTTTGAAGTTCATTTTCAGAAATCCAAAGTATCATTTCAATTAAGAACTCATTTTTTCGATACTTTGCTTTTTAGTCGAACTTTTCAAAGGAGAAATCTCATGCTTGATATCCTTTATGCTTAAATGTAAATATTTTCATAAGAATGTTTGTCATCATCAAAAAAGGGGAGATTGAGGGAGATTGTTGGCCTAAGATTTTCAACCTTGGTCTTAATCTCAGTTTTGATGATAACAATTAAACATGAAACTAATGTTTGAGCAAGAAATATTTTCAGGTTCCATATCTGTTTGCGCAAAATGTCCCTGATCAAAAATATCAGAGAAATCGGCAAGGACACTTGTCGACACTCGGGATTCATCGGGAAGGTTAAGTCTAGGTATAGAGTGTCTAGATTTATGTATATCCTCTATATGACTTAGACATTTTCTTGGCACCAAAAGTCCCGGTAATTGCTCCTTAGATAGAAACATATTTGACATATGTTTAAGGAACTTTTGGAAACCTTCAACCTATTCATATTTGACCCGAGAGATTTCAAAATTCTTGATTTTCGCAAATTTGTACAAGACCCCAAAAGTTAGATTTTGATTCTTAAGGATTTTGATCTTTTAGATATTTTTATTGAATCCAAATGGGGGTAATCATTATTATGTTTTAAAGTTAAGAAATGTTAAATAAGACTAGTGAAGAATAAAAAAACCAGAAAAAGCAGCAAACTACCCAACCTGCTAGTTTCGGTCGAAACTCGGTCGATCCTCGATCGACCGACGGTCGCCCGAGCATCAACCGAAAGTGTGCTGGAAAATTTCCAGAACCTTTTCGACCGACTCGTGGCCGAACCTCGAAGGGTATCCCGACGGTCGACCGAATTATCCAACAAATCTATTTAGATTTGTTGAAGGGCTCGTTTGAGCCTCTACCTTTGGGATCTTTATATATATACCACAAACCTACCTCCTATGCACCTAATGCTTCATTGAGCTATCCCTTGACATTTGTTAAGCTTTCTTGAGCCTTTCTTTGAGCAAACCCTAATTTCATAGTGAAATCAAGATTTGGCCTTCATCCTTCATTGATTCATCATCAAAAGGCATCAAGAGGACCAGAGATCTTGTGTTGGAGCCAAGTATACGTAGCTTTGTTTATTTTTGTTGGCTTTAGATTTTCAATCTTGGTCTTAATCTCTTAATCTTAGTTTTGATAATAACAAACATGAAACTAATATTTCGTCGAGAAATCTTTCAGCATTCGATGTCCTCGATCAGAAAAATCAGAAGAAATCGAAAAATTGAAAAATCTAAAGGACATTGATCGTCGCGCTCGGGTTCGTCGCGGAATTTATCGAAGATCAACGTGTGCACCAAAGTCACATTGGACGAGTCCAAAGATCAAATGAAAAGCTCTCCAAGATGATGCTTGTTGAAAGCCGAAACCCGAAAACGAAGCGCGGAAGAAAAAGACTGAAGAAATCAATATCAGCCTATGTTTGTTCGATCGGTCGGTCGACCGAACACTGCCAAAAACTGGTAGTGGATACTTCGATCGACCGGTCGGTCGACCGACAGAGGCCAAAAATGGGCAGTAGCCCTAGCGGTTGACCGGATTGAGGATCATGCGTCTCTGCTTCCCCTGCGTCGGTCGACCGGTGGGTCAATCGGATTGCGGGAACGCAGTCTTGCGTCTGGGTGGTCGACCCGTCGGTCGACCGCACACAGTGAGGAAGGCAGCGGTCGTTCGAGCGGTCGATCGATCGGTCGACCGACCAATCGACCGAGCGTCTGCAACAGATAGTTTTCTATCTGTTGAGCTATCATTTCTTTGAGAGGGTATAAATATACCTCATCTAACTCATTTGACCTTCTTCTCTCATTGTTTCAGAAATCATTAAGCATCAAAAATAGAGATCTAAGCCTTCCAAAAGATTTAGTGCTTGCGCTCGGTTCTTCTGCCAACTACTTCTTCAAGGGCACACTCTGCTTCCTCAACTCGGGATTTGATTCGAGCTCTACCTCTTGACGAGTTGAAGGCGTTGAAGGCATGGAAAAGAGCTGTGGTTTCTCTTTCATTTCTTAAGCTCTTTTGATTGTATTTTTACTGTTATTTGAACGAATTCTTTGGATTTGTGCGTGTGAAGACCTAGGATTATTAGGTCTTGAAATTTGGTGGTAGCCTTCGTGTTTGAGGTTTAAATCTATCGGTGTAATTAAACGTAGTTTGTTAGGATTAAGTGAGTTGTCCCTTAGGTTGAGGTGGGAGAGTGCTCTCGGTAGGAAGGCGGGATACTTCCGTGTGAGGAGGTGCCTTCGGTTTGAGAGCGGAGACTTTCCGGTGTAAAATCCTCTTTGTAAGGGAAAGTAATTAATCTAGTAAAACTCAGTTTGAAAATCCTAAGCAGAGTGTTTAGGTAGTGGAGCATTGGGGCCGAATCACTATAAATTCTCGTGTTTGCATTGATTTACTGATTGTTCTAATTGCTTAATTATCTATCGCTTCCGCACCAAAGCATTCAATCGTAAATTGCCTAAATGATCTAAGAAAATGATTAAAATCGAATTTAGGTTAATCAATTTAGTAAACACACTATTCACCCCCCTTTAGTGTTGACATTTCGACTTCAATTTTCTCCATTACTTGTATATTTTTGTGGTTTATTTCATTGTACTTAAGCTTGTGATAACCTAGAGTGCTAGGTTAGTGAATTGGGTGGTTGCCTTTGTGTTTGAGACTTAAATCCATCGGTAAACTTAGTTTACTAGGATTAGTGATTGTTGTTCTTTAGGATTGAGGTGGAAGAGTGCTCTTGGTAAAAAGACGGAGACTTCCGGGTGTGATAGTGTCTTAGGTGTGAGAGTGGAGACTCTTCGAGTAAAAAGTTCCAATTGTAAGGGAAACATTCATAATCGAGTAAAGTTAAGTTTAAAAATCCTAAGCGGGTCCTTAGGTAGTAGAGTGGGCATTGAACCCGAACCATTATAAATTGGTCATGTTTGTTTTGCTACTGTGTTTGTGTTTTTAATTGTCATATTTATTGCTTCCTCTATTTGATTGAATTGTCATTTGTCTAAGTAATCAAGAATTGATTAAAATTGAAATTAGGCTAAAAATTTTAGATAACATATTATTCACCCCTTTAATGTATGTCTTTCCACTTACATTTGTAAGGTATATAGAGTGTAATCATTTAGGAACAAAGATAGAAATAAACTACTCGTAGTTAATATGTAAGGTTCCATATTATATATTAAAAAAAAATGGGTTCCATGAATATATAAAAAAGCATAATTAAATGCACTTAATTACCGAGAGAGAGGGACGTCCTCCTGTTACGTCGAGATTTGTGCGGCTTCGGGGAGCCCTCTTCGTCTCAACTAGTAGATAACTCCATATAGGCCCTTGATGACGGTCCAAGGTAAGACGACGACGCCCGCTGTGGTGGCGTTCCACTACTTGCCAATGATCTGGCTGACCTATATACATACATAGTCATCCACAAAAAGATCAAACGCATGCTTGTTAACTCGGTCTAGTCAACAAGGTAAAACATTTACTCACCTGTAGTGTACATCTCCAGTCAAAGTTGGCTCCTCTTTATTCTGCCATGCATATTCTCAAGCTCAACCATATACATATACTTAAACATTAAAATTAATATAATGATCATACCTCTATCATATCAACAACAAATATCCGCCTATGGAAAAAGTACACCCGCATACAAGCAGGGCTTTGGCCCGGCAGCACCCAAGGCTTTGATCTGTGTTCGCAAAACTTGACATATTGTAATAGGTATAAGTACTTAAAAATAGGAAACAAAAATCGTAATTAATATTAATAATATTAGGTTTTAGCTACTTTCCTTTGATTATTATTATTATTTTGTTGATATTGTGATGAAAGGAGTTATTTATAAGTTATTATCTTTAGAGGTCCTTTTTGTAAGAAGATAATATTAATAATAATATGAGGATTAAGAGAGATTAAAAACCTAATCCACGTTAATCTCTCCAAAATCTTCTTTTTTTCATCCTCCTTCAACTTGGTATCAGAGCAATCATAGATCTTATTCTCTCAGGCTTAGAGCACAAGCCACCGACCGAGTCCCAAGGCGCTCGAGTAGCGAATGCCTTCACAAGGTGGCGCCCACTTCCTAAGGCGCTCGGGCAACGCGCACCGGCACAAGAATGCGTCCGCTTGTTGTCTGCTCGGCACTTGCGCGATCGCGCCTACACGAGGCATGGGCCTTCCGGCGCTCGCTCCCCTACGAGCTTGTACATCGTGCACCTACACTAGGCGATGCTTGCGGCCCTAGGCGTCCGCCTGCATCTTGCTACATCAGTGCATCTGCAGCGCACACTCACTAAGGAGCAATAGTACTTGGTCCCGACTGCACCACCAAATCACCAATGCACGCGTTCCAAGACACACACACACATGCTAAAAAATTTTGGTGTGATGAAAATTGGGCAATTTCTCAGATCCGGATTTGGGAAATGAGAAATTCCCAAATCCGTGAAGATTGGTAATTCTCATATATGAATTTGAGTGAATCCAATACCGATTTTGCCCCTGCCCAAAGTCTCTACTCAATTCAAGATCGACTTTTGTTAAAAATTAAAAAAAATATATATAAAAAAAGAGATATAATAGAAATGAGGTGTTAGATTTTTAAAAATATATTTTCAAACTCTTTAATCAGTTAGAGACTTTGGTTAAAAATTAAAAAATATATAAAAAATAATTTTAATTTATAAGTAAAAAGAGGTATAATAGAAATGAGGTGTTAAATTTTAAAAAATATATTTTCAAACTCTCTAATGATATAGAAATGAGTTGTTAGAGTTTAAAAAATATATTTTCAAACTCTCTAAATCATTAGAGAGTTTTGCACAAAGTCTATAAATGCAAATTTAAATTAAAAATTATAAAATATTTTTGATATTATAGACTTTGGGCAAAAGTCTCTAATACATTAAATTTTATTTAGAGGCTTTTGTCCAAAGTCTATAGAACTAATTTTTAATTATGATGTTAGTGAAATATTTTTTGTCCAAAATATTTTGATAGACTCTAGCATATATTTTATATCACATATATTTTTTTGTGAATTGAATTTTATTTTTTATAATTATAAAATTACTATAAACAAAAGTCTCTAACTCATTAGAGACTTTTGTGCAAAGTCTATAATAGCTTCATATTTTTTCAAAAAAAAATATTTGAATTCATAAAATAATTTTTTAATGATACAAAAGAGGAATTATGATCTAGAAAAATATTTTACATCAAAATATTTCATAATTTTTAATTTGAATTTAAATTTATAGACTTTGTACAAAAGTCTTTAATACATTAGATAGTTTAAAAAATATATATTTTATTCTCTAATATCTTATTTTTATCCTAAAAAATATTTTATAAATTAAAATTATTTTTTAAATATTTATATATATATATATATATTTTAATTTTTGATCAAAGTCTCTAACTGGTTAAAGACTTTGACCAGGGGCAAAATCGGTATTGGATCCACTCAAATCCGGATTTGGGAATTTCTCATTTCCTAAATCTGGATCTGGGAAATTGCCCATGAAAATTTAATTTGACACAGTAATTTTTTTTTTTGAAAAAAATGGTTAGTCACAATCAAATGGAAGAGGAGCAAATTTCAAAAGAGATGATTCGTTTTGCAAATAACAATAATAGATCTTGGATTTCATTAGAGAATTCATCCATTCAGATTAGCCCTGTGAAGTTAGATGGACCGTCTACTTATCCGATGTGGTCTCGAAGCATGTGATTATTTGTTAGAGCCTGTGGTCTTGAGGGATATCTCACTGGGAGTAAAATACAATTGGCTGATGGATACAGTGCACAGTGGGAGTTAGAAAACTCCCTTGTTATGTTTTGGCTCCTAAATTCTATGAATTGGAGATTAGCTAGGGATTAACTTTCTTTAATATTGCTAGCAGGAATATGGGAAGTTGTTTCACGGACTTACTTTTAGGTAGGAAATTTTGTGTAGGCTTATGAGATTCAGGACAAAGTCCGTAGGGTAAGACAATGTGACATGTTAGTGACGGCTTATGTGGCTGAACTTAAACGGTTATGGTTAGAGTTGGATTTTTATTGTCCATTCAAGGCCTTACATTCTGAGGATGCTGGTTTACACAAGAAAAATGTTGAAGAAGAACGAATATTAAATTTCTTGGCAAGACTTAATTCTGAATTTGATTCCATTAATTAAAACATGGATTCTTGACAGAGGAGATACATTGCCATCAATTCAGCAAGTGTTCTCCATTGTTCAAAGTGAAGAGACTCGAAGAATGGTTATGGTGGATTCTAATAACTCATACACACCATCACCTCGATTTACACCTAATTGCTCAACCTCGTGAAAGAGTTGAAAAGGAGCAAGTGAGATGTGATCATTGTCACAACTCATGTCTTGTTAAAGATGTTGGCCTAAGGTTTTCAACCTGATCTTAATACTAGTTTTAATGATAACAAAAATGGAACTAATGTTTGAGCAAGAAATATTTTCAGGTTCCATATCGGTGTTTTATGCGACGTCCCCAATCGAAAAAATCACAAAAGATCAAGAATCAGAGGTTTCTGAGTCGAGCATGTCAAAATTAGTTTAGAACTTAATTTCTTTTATTGTAAACATTTCTAAGCCTTAGTTTGATGTCCTCATTGAGTTCACAATCCAAAAAAATAAAATCCGAACCCCGAAAACTTAAAAACTAAAAAAATTAGAAAACAATCTTGAAAATTTCTAAGTATAGGGGCTCCTTGGAGGGCTACTTAATTTGGATATTTTCTTGCCATCAAAAGTCCCAATAATTGTTTCTTAGGTAAAAACAAATTAAATAAATATTTTAAAGGAATTTTTGGAAACCGTTAATCTAAAAAATAAGGCTTGGAAGGCAAGAAACCTCTATATTACCCAGAATTCCCAAAATATCCCTAGCTAGTTTTTTTAAAACTGCCCAAAATTTCCAAAATGCCCCCAAATGGCTCTTTTTCAAATTTAATAAGATTTGAACGGCTCTTCGCTTTCATACCCCAATACCAACTCTATAAATACACCAAAAGCTCCCTTCCTAAGGCTCCCAACTATTCATTGAGCTATTCTAACAATATTTGGAGCCTTTCTTGAGCCATTTCTCTCAAACCTTAGCTTTGAGCTTCTACCTCCTTGATTGAGCTTTCAACCTTGTGTTTCATCATCAAAGGCATCAAGAGGAAGATAGGATCTTGTGTTGGAGCTAAGTATTATATTGATTGTATTTTGCTATATTTATATTTGTATATTATTATTATTCTCATTGTATATCAAGTTGTGAAAACCTAGGGTGCTAGGTTTGTGTGTATGGTGGTAGCCTTGGTGTAGAGGCTTAAATCCACCGGCGTAAATTTAGTTTGTTAGTTGTGTAGTCCTTAGAAGAAGAGGTGTTGGAGGTACTCTCGGGTGTGAGAGTAACCCTCGGTTGTGAGGGTCTGTGCCTTAGCTTGTAAATCCTCTTGTATGATACACTTAATCTAGTAAGTCAGAGTTTGAAATCCTAAGTGGGGTGCTTAGGTAGTGAAGTAGGCATTGGGGTTGAACCACTATAAATTTATTGTGTTAGCATTGCTCTTGTGCATGTTTGATTACTTGTTATTTATCTTGCTTGCTTCCACTTGCTATTAAATTGTGATTTGCCTAAAGTAATCAAGAAACAATTAAAACCGAATTTAGGCTAAAGTTTTAGTTAACACACTATTCACCCCCCTCTAGTGTGGTCATTCAACTTACATTTGGTATCAGAGCGGGTTGTGGACTGAGATTTCACCATCTCGTCTACATCTAGCCTCGATCCTAGAATAGCACTAGAGAGTATAGCGTTTGCACCACCTAAGTTTGATGAGGTAAATTTTGGTGTTTGGAAGAGTTGGATGTATACATTTCTTAAAACACAAAGTTTATAACTATGGTGCATGCTAAAGAATGAATATGTTGAGCCCACCATTGCCATTAATGAGTGGACTCAAGAACAAGTTAGATTGTTTGAAGTGAATGCTAAAATAATGCACTTTCTATATTGCTTATTCTCGAATGATATACTTGAAAATGTTACGCATTGTTCATCCGCATTTGCTATTTGGGCTTGGTTAAACATGCTATATGACTATGCAAAAATCGAGGAACTTATCACTTTAGATGAGGGTGGTGATGACAATTGTCATCCTCCTAGTACTAACATGGTTTTTGAAGCTCATAGTGTCTCTAATCAAAGGAGCACTAAAAATCGAAAGAGGAAGATTATATGCTATTTGTGCAAGGAAAAATGGCACATTAAAAAGAATTGCCCTTCCTTGAAGAAAAGGACCAAGAGGAGAACAAGTGATTCAACATCCACCTATGAATCACATGAAGCACCTCTTGTCACGATGAAGAAGCTACTTCTCACCTATGCCTCATGGGATTGAATGATGAGGTAAAATCTTCAACTTTTCATCATCATGAAAACGAATACTAGCTCATTTGATCCTTGTCATGATGATTTGAAGCTACATATGATAGAGTTGAAAAGCCAAAATAATGATTTGGAAATTGAGAATAATGAAATGCTAATTAATAATTCAAAATTTAGAAATGAAAATGAAAATTTGAGAACAAAAAATAATGAGTTGGAAAATAGATTAAAGTATGAAAAGAATGATTTCAAAAGCAATTTCAAGATTAAGAATGAGAACTTGAAATTTGAAAATGTGAAAATAAAAAATAAAAATTGCATGTTGAAATCTCAATTACATGCCTTACAGAAGTCTATGAATGATTTGAAAAATGAGATTTTGATCTTGAGTAGAAAAGTTAATGTTCCTTCTTTTAAGAACTCTAGAAATTAAAATGTCTCATTTAGAAAATCTCAAAAGAAGAATGTTTCCTTTAAGAATGCTCATGCATATCATAGTTCACATGTCAAGCATTATAATGATAGATCTCATGTCCATAGCAAAAATGAAAAGAAGTTTAATGGACATTGCTTTTGTTGTGATATTTTTGGTCATGCTATCTATGATTGCACATTGAAGAGAAATCCAAGTGTTGCTAGGACACTTTGGATTCCAAGGTCAACTCACCCCCAAGGACCCAAAGTCATTTGGGTACCAAAAGTGTCATCTTCTTTTCTAGGGGGAGTTACCACGCAAGGGTAAAGGAAATTGAAGAATTGAGGTTGACAATGGACTTGAATGAAAAATCCATCATTGGTTGCAATTTCAAGTCATCATGATGCCTAAGGTATGAAAAATAACATCTTAAGTGATCTGGTATCATCTGCTTACTTTGCTTTGTTCCGTTCAAGTTGGAGTGTATGACACTTGTGTAATTCGAGTAGATTTTATCCGCTCTTGATATGATTTTATCAAATGCTTTTTTATTTTTGGTTTCCCGATTTCTTCGGAGACCTATGTAGCCTATAACTGGCTCATGCGACCTTGCGGTTCTAAATCGTAGACTAATTGTGGCCTTTCGGTTTTTCAACCAACAGGAAGGTTTGGAGATATTAATTTTTCAAATATTTCATACTTTGAGATCTCTTGATTCATTTTGGTATCATGATAATTCATTTTGAAATGAATCCTTACTATATAGTTTGGTTGAGACTTTTGAATGAAACATTGCACTTAACCCTTGCTATTTAGTATACTAACTTGCTAGTAGTCACATATTTCCATTATGCTACTAATGGTTGTTGCTTGCAAGTTATCAAAAAATTGATGGAAGGCTAATAGATTGAAATTGGAATGAGAGTTGACAAGTTTGGCAAAATTTATCTCATATGAGTTATGATCTTGACTTTTATTAAAATATAGTTTAATTACCTCAATAACTATGCTTGAGTGATTTCTCTATGCTCAGATTGATTATGCATGATAAATGTTCGAAGTTTCATGAGTAGGGAAATTTTTGATAACTTAGGCCACTTCATGATGTTGATATTGAATGAAATCGGACTAGGTTAAAATCCTTCATTAGAGACTTCATTTTAAGTTAAAAGTTGATGAACATGTTTAGATGTGTTAATGATTCATTGCCATGCATTAAATTTGAAAAATTATGGGTAGATGAACAATGTGATAATTAGATCACTTTAGGGGACTTAAAGTTGAAAAGTTTGACAAAGTCAACAAATCGACTTGGACACTTCATTTTAAGTCCAAACGTTATAGACTTGTTTAGAAATAGGTATGACATGTTTCCATTCTTTTAAATAAAAAATTCATATAAATATAGATAAAATGACATAGACGTCATTTCATGATAACCTCTTTTGAACTAAGTTGACCCAAGTCAACAAATTGACTTAGTGGTCTCATTTTCAATCCATATTTGAGAAATATGTTTAGATTTACTCATGTTAGGTGTCCATAGGTTTAAATTTGAAAAATCATGAGTAAATGATAACATTCACACTTAGCAAGTTTCATGATAACTAACTTATTTTTGAATGAAACTATGTTAAGTTGATATCTTGACTTAATGACATAATTTTAATCTCAAACTTGACATACACTCTTTACATGACCATTTTGTGGTGTTACAAAAGCTCGAATGAAAATTGAACATGTTTTCAAAAATAACTGAAAATTACGAAAAATCCCATTAAAAATTTAGCATTTTCAGTTATTTCTAGCAAAATGTAGAAAAACTCTTTTTAACTGATTCTTGAAACTACATCTTCATTGAAAAATCTAGCTTCTCCAGTAAAAATTTTAAAATATTTCATCAAGAATCTTATTTGTAGTGGAATTTTGAAGTTGGATTTCACAAATGCAAAATATCATCCTCTTAATTAAAATATCAATCTTTCCGATACTTTGATTTTTCGTCGAAAACTTCAAATGAAATTTTGTGTATACTATTTTGATTCCATTTTTAATATCGTTCTCACTATTCTTTGAGTGAAATCATTTCTAAAAATAATTTTGATAACTTGAGCGATAACTTGATAAATGAGTTTTTGGCTAAAATCGAGATAGGTTGAAAAATGGACTTAGAAAATTCATTTTTCATTCAAACTTGACACATTCATCTCAAATGGTTATTCAGCGATGTCTGGAAAGTTTGAATAAAAAAAAGTGACAACTTTTGAAAAAAATACCTAAAATTTACGAAAATGCCACTAGACTTTCAGGAATTTTATGAATTTTTAGAAAACTGATTTTTGACTGATTCTTGAACCCTTAGATTTCGTAAAAAATATAGTTTCTTCTGTTAAAGTTTCAAAAAATTTTGTCAAGGATATGATTTGATAGGGATTTAAGAGTTTGATTTATGTATACTTAAGTATCCCTTTGACCTAAGTCAACAAAGTGACCTAAAATTTTTATTTTATGCCCAAACTTGCCTGACATACTTAGATTCACTCATGTTAGATACATAGGTACCTAAATTAGAGAAAACATGAGTAGATAGAAAAAATTGATACTTAGCCATTTCCTTATTTTTCATCCCTATTTCGAGTGAAATCGTGCTAAGTTCATATTTTGATCAAATGACATTATCTTCACTTCAAACTTGATATACATGCTTTACATGATCATATCTTGGTATTTTGAAAGTTTGAATGATTTCTGGAAATGTCATAAAAATCTTATTAACGAAAATATCACTAAAGTATCACTCTTCTCAAATTGCTCACTTTTTCGATACTTTCAATTTTAATTTAATTTTCAAATAAAACTTGAAGTATGATATTTTGAATTCACGTGTGGTATCGTTCTGTACTCATTTGATGATAAAAATCATTTCTAAAGTGATTTTTGACTGTTTGACCAATACTTGAAAATATCGATACTTAAGTTACTACATGATTTAATCTCTTATTTGATGCTTGGTTTTCATCCCTTGAGTTGAGACTTTCACGTTTTTGAAAAATCTCTTAGAGTTTCAACTTTGACTTTTGATTGACTTTTCTTGCCATTTTTTATTGATGTCAAAAGGAAAAAAAAAGGTAAATAGGAAGAAAATATAGGAAAACCATGCATATAGATATGAGGAGTTTATTTTCGTAGATATGCATGTTGATAGGGGGAGAAATCTCATAATTGACTTCCTTTGTGATTATATGAAAATATTTTCTAAAGGTTGTTTGTCATCATCAAAAAGGGGGAGATTGTTGGCCTAGGTTTTCAACCTGGCCGTATTTTCAGTTTTGATGAAAACAAACATGAAACTAATGTTTTAGAAAGAAATATTTTTAGATTCCATATTAGTTTTTTATGCGACGTCCGATGGAGCATCAACAAAAGAAACCAACCTTCGGCTGATGAGCGACCGATGATACAACTGGCGACACAATGGGAGAAACCCATGGGGAATGTTGGCCATACAATAAGCCATCTTCAGTAGTCATGAATTCTTCAGTCATTTCTGTCTCTTGGGGATCGAATTCAAATGTTGTTCCCGAGAATGCCACAAGTCTATCATTTTCCTTCTAATTCTGATTCGGCAATGGATCCTTTTCTATTTTTGACCCTTCAGGAGAGTCGTCTAATTCTTCATTAGCAATCTTCTCTGGAATAATATCAAGCAGTGTTCCACAATAGCCCATGCCGTGACCCATCCTCTTGTGACAGGGACAGTAGTGGGAATTGTTTTTATCACCTGGAAAAGGTTGATAATCGAAGTCAGGCAACTCGAGAGCTCCAATGGACATAAGAACTTCAAACAACAACTCAGTGTGAACGAGATTTCAATTGTACTGGTTTTTCTCTTTATGTTCTTTGCCCTTATTCTTCATCTAATGTGGTACAAACAACTTATTAACGTCTGTCATGACATAAGTGAGTTTGAGCCATTGTTGGGATTGAAAAATCACAAAAGATCAAGAATCAGATGCTTCGGAATCGAGCATGTCAAAATTAGTATAGAACTTAATTTCTTTTATTGTAAACATTTCTAAGCTTTAGTTTGATGTAGGGATGGCAATTCAAACCGGTTAACCGTGGTTAACCGGTTAACCAAACCACAAAATCCGGTTTTGGATAGTGGATTTGTGGTTTGGTTTCAGTTTCGGATAGTAAAAACCAAAAACCGTTTAAAATCGGTTCGGTTTCGGTTATCGGGTCGCGGTTAACTAGTAATTAATCGAAACCGGTTATATATTCGGTTTCGGTTACCGGTTTTTTACGGTTAACCGATAACCGAAACCGGTTTTGTTATTAATATTTGAACCGGTTATCTGTTTACTATCGGTTTTTTACGGTTAACCGGTATCTGAAACCGGTTTTGCTATTAATCTTTGAATCGGTTATCCGTTTACTACCGGTTAACCGATTAGTAAACGAATAACCAGTTCTATTCGAACCAAAAAATTCAGTTTCGTTATCCGCGGATAACCGAAACTGAGCCGGTTTCGGTTTCGGATATAGGCTTTTGAAACCGACCGGTTTCGGTTTCGGTTTCGGTTTCGGTTTCGGTTAGCGAGTTTGGAAAACAGTTTCGATTTCGATTTCGATTTCGGTTAACCTCCAAAAGTGCGGTTAACCGAACCGTTGCCATCCCTAGTTTGATGTTCTTATTGAGTTCACAATCCAAAAAAAATGAAACCCGAACCCCGAAAACTTAAAAACTAAAAAAATCAGAAAACGGTCTTGAAAATTTTTAAGTATAGGGGGCTCCTTGGAGGGCTAATTAATTTAGATATTTTCTTGCTATCAAAAGTCCCAATAATTGTTCCTTAGGTAAAAACAAATTAAAAAAATATTTTAAAGGAAATTTTGGAAATTGTTAACCTAAAAAATAAGGCTTGGAAGGCTAGAAACCTCTATATTACCCAAAATTCCCAAAATATCCCTAGCTAGTTTTTTTAAAACTGCCCAAAATTTCTAAAATGCCCCCAAATGGCTCTTTTTCAAATTTAATAAGATTTGAACGGCTCTTCGCTTCCATACCCCAATATCAACTCTATAAATACACCAAAAACTTCCTTCCAAAGGCTTCCAACTATTCATTGAGTCATTCTAACAATATTTGGAGCCTTTCTTGAGCCATTTCTCTCAACCCTTAGCTTTGAGCTTCTACCTCCTTGATTGAGCCTTCAACCTTGTGTTTCATCATCAAAGGCATCAAGAGTAAGTTAGGATCTTGTGTTGGAGCTGAGTATCTCCAGTTATATTTGTATTTTATTGTTATTCTCATTGTATATCAAGTTGTGAAAACCTAGGGTGCTAGGTTCGTGTGTATGGTGGTAGCCTTGGTGTAGAGGCTTAAATCCACCGGTGTAAACTTAGTTTGCTAGGGTTAGTTGTGTAGTCCTTAGAAGAAGAGGTGTTGGAGGTGTTGGCGTGTAGGCCTGGCGGGCTGAGTCATCAATCGCCTTGTGGCGTGTAGGCCTGGCGGGCCGAGTCACACTCGAATGCCGAGGGCGCTGGGGTTTGCTACGGTATAAGGTGAAGGCGCGCCCTTCCCTCAGACCAATTGGTTTGGGGGTCGTTGGTTAGCGTCAGAGTCCTGGGAGCTGGTATCAAAGCCTGGGTCTCAGGTTTGAGTCTCGGCTGGTGATTGCTAAGGGGGAGATTGTTGGCGTGTAGGCCTGGCAGGCCGAGTCACACTCGAATGCCGAGGGCGCTCGGGTCTGCTACGGTATAAGGTGAAGGTGTGCCCTTCCCTCACACCAATTGGTTTGGGGGTCGTTGGTTAGCGCCGGAGTCCTGGGAGCTGGTATATTGTTGGTTTAAGGGTCTCTCTTAAGCCTCGATCTTTATTTTGATGATAACAAACAAGTATTTAATCTATATGTGAAGTTTTGAGTTCAGGTTGAGGTTGCGATAAGCATGCCAAGTTCGTTCAAACGAAACGAAAGAAGAGATTCTCAAAGAAACGGAAATAGAAAACGTCAAAGAAAGGCTCGGGCTTAGATCAAGTAGAAATCATGTAATATACCCCTAGGATGATTTTATCCCAAGCCAAATTGTAAAGTTATCCAAGTTAAAACTTGGTAACTAAACCCATAAAAAGGCATGTAACAAAAATCAAGTAGAAGTCAGCCTCAACTTGAGTTCGGTTGACCGAACAAGGCAGATCTTTGGCTGCAGCCAATTCGGTCGACCGAATGTTGTAAAAAAATGACAGTAACCATTCGATCGACCTGTCCGTCGACCAAAGTTGGTAAAGAAAATGTAGAAGGCTGCGTCGGTCGACCGATCGGTCGACCAACCGAAGTCAAAATTTGGCAGAAGGCTCGTCGGTCGACCAGATTGCAAATCACCAATCGTGCGACTAGCCTTCATTGCATCGATCGATCGATCGATCGGCCAGATCAAAAATCACAATGTCGCATCCTCGGCTTCACTGCATCGATCAACTGGATGGTCGACCGGATTCAGGATGGATGAAGTTGCGACTCCTTCGGTCGACCCATCGGTCAACCGAACAGTGTTAAAAACACACAAAAAGGGTAGCGGTCGATCGGTCGATCGACCAAATGGGCCATATCGGCTATTTTTATACCCGTTGAGTCATCGTTCAGCTGAGGGGTTATAAATACCCCTCACCTACCTTCTTAAAATCTTCTTGGTGAATTTATTGAGCATTCAAGAAGTAATTAAAAGCCTTCAAAGTGATCGATATGTTGCGCCCTAATCTTTCGTCAAAATCTTCTTTGAGCGCCTGTTTTCTTCAACTCTACTGCAACTCCAGTCCATCTTCTGGCAAGTTGAAGGCGTGAAGGCTTGGGAAAAGAGCTATGGTTTCTATTTCTATTCTTAAGCTCTTTTACATTGTATTTGAAGTTTTATTTCAGATTTGTTTTTCATTTGTAATAGCTGCTAGGTGTGCTAGGGAAACACTTAGGGAAAACTTTGTAGAATTGTATTTTGCCTAGGTGAATAGGTTTGAGGGGTTCGTAGAGTGGTGAGAAGAGTGTCCTCATTAAGGTAGTGGAGTAGGCAGTTGGGCGAACCGCTATAATTATTTTTGTCTGCATTGCTTTCTTGTTTGCCTATCATTGTTATTGATATTTGATCACATCCACTGTTAAGAAATACTTGCACTTAAGTTAAGTTAAGTTTGAGTATAAAAGAAAAAAGTTGATTAAATAGAAAAGGGGGTAGACACTATTCAACCCCCCCCCTTCTAGTGTCAGATTTCACACAATAATTGGTATCAGAGCAAGGTCGTAGGTCAAGATTTAACCATCTTCCCTACAATTTAAGATGTCTAGTGAAATCCAACTAGCTCAAGGGTCCTCTACTCATACTCCACCCCTATTCGATGGGAACAACTATGCCTACTGGAAGATCCGCATGAATGACTTCCTACAATCTTTAGGCATAGATGTATGGAGGATGATTCTAGTAGAGTATAAACAACCCAATAAGGACATGGACTAATGGGATCAAGAAGAGATTAGACTTTTCAATGCAAATGCAAAGGCCGTCAATGCTTTATATTGTGGCCTATTAATTAATGAATTCAATAGGATTTCTACATGTAAGTCCGCATATGAAGTATGGAAGGTCCTAGAGACCACACATGAAGGGACTTCACAAGTAAAAGAATCCAAAATAAATTTACTCATTCATGATTATGAAATGTTTAAGATGTTATCACATGAGTCCATTGATGCCATGCATGCTAGATTTCAAAATATTACAAATGGCCTAGCTAACCTTGGCAGAGAAATAAGGGAAGAGGAGAAGGTAAGGAAGTTCCTCCACTGCCTTCCAAAATCATGGGAGCCCAAGGTCACAGCAATCATGGAAGCCAAAAACTTGATGTAGGCGAAATGGCGACACTAAGGGGGGGGGGGGAATAGTGTGTCTACTAATTCGATTAGCCTAAATTCCAATTTTTATCGTTTTCTTAGATTAGTTAGGCAATTTACAATTTGAATGCGGAAGCAAGATAAATGATAAAGCACTTAAGCACGAAATTAAGAATCAATGCAAACACTAAGATTTTATAGTGGTTCGGCCCCAATGCCTACTCCACTACCTAAGCACCCTGCTTAGTATTTCCAAACTAATTTTTACTAGATTAATTAGTTTTCGTTACATAGAGGACTTTTCACCAAAGAGACGCACTCTCGACCTAAGGCAGTTCCACATCCGGAAGTCACCGCCTTCTTATCGAGAGTCCTCTTCCACCTCAAACCTAAGGGACAACTAAGCTAATCCTAGTAAACATTAAGTTTACAAAAGTGGCTTTACACCTAACACTAGGTAACCACTTATACACTCAAGACCAAACACCTGGTCTTCACACACACAAATAAAAACACAAATTCAAACAAATAGTAAAAATTACAATTGGAAGAGCTAGAAAACCAATTATTGCAAGCTCCTTTCACAACCTTGGAACCTCCAACTCGCCGAGTCATAAAGCTCGATTCAATTCCTGAGTTGAGGTAGCAGCTGGCGCTTGAGAAGGTGTTCGCGAAAATAGCAGAGCGCGCTTGATCAATCGTTGGAAGGCTCAAATCTTCCTTTTAATGGCTCAATAAATTCTATAAAAATCAAGCAAGAAGGTTAAATGAATCATATGAGGGTATATTTATACCCTGCTGAAGAAACGACTGTTTCAACGGATAGAAAACTATCCGTTATAGGCCGCCGGTTGAATGGTCGATCGACAGACTGTTCGACCACACCTTCGACCATTGCTCTTTACTCTGTGGTCGGTCGACCGCCCAGACGCAAAAACATCAATCTCGATCTTCGATCGACCGACAGTCGATCGATCGATGCGATATGCGTCTTCGGGTATCAACAGGTTGGTCGACTGACGGGTCGACCGCCCGAGCTATTGCTCATTTTGGGCTTCCATCAGTCGACCGCCCGATCGACCGAAGTAGGTCTGCTACTTTTTACCCTCATTCGGTCGACCACCCGGTCGATCGAACCTGGGCTGAAGTTTATTTCTTTAGCCTATTTCTTTCGCGCTTCATTTCCGGGTTCCGGCTTTTAACGACCATCAACTTGGAGAGCTTTCAAGTAATCTTTGAGCCCGTCCAATACGTTTTGGTTCACACGTCGATCTTCGAGAAGTTTCCGCGATGAACCCGAGCGCGACGATCAATGTCCTTCTGATTTATCGATTTCTCCGATTTTTCCGATCGATGACATCAAATGCTAATTGATATGGAACCTGAAAGAAATTCTCAATGAAAACATTAGTCCCATGTTTGTTATCATCAAAACCATCAAAACCGAGATTAAGGATAAGGTAGAAAACCTAAAGCCAACAATCTCCCCCTTTTTGATGATGACAAACATCCTTAAGAAAATATATAATTAAAGCACAAGGATATCAACTAAGGGATTTCTCCCCCTATCAACATGCATATCTATAAGAATAAACTCCCCCTATCTATATGCATGAATTTCCTATATTTTTCTCCCATTTACCTATACATTTCTCTCCCTTTTGACTATACATTTCTCCCCCTTTTGACATCAATCAAAAAGGGCAAGAAAGGTCAATCTAATCAAAGGGATGAAACACAATTATTTTTTAGTTGAGACTCTAAGGAGTATTTTTCATGAAACAAGAAAATCTCAACCAAAGGGATGGAAAACAAGTAATTTGATATGAAACAAAGACATATATGATAAAATAGATACAATTCAACACTCAATCATGTATGCACTCAAGTATGAATGTATTCATATGTTTTTCATGACATTTTTAGATTTCATTCAAACTTTCAAAATACCAAGATATGGTCATTTAACTCATGTATTAAGTTTGAAGTGAAACTAATGTCATTTGATCTAAATATGAACTTAGCACATTTTCATTTGAAATAAGCATGAAAACATGAAAATGCTAAGTCTCAATGTTTTGCTATCTACTCAGGTTTTCTCAAACTTAGGCATCTAGACATCAAACATGAGAGAATATAAGTCTATGAATTAAGTTTGGACTTAAGATGAAATTTTTAATTCACTTTGTTAACTTAGGTCAACCTACACCTTAAGTTTTCATAAATCAAACTTTTATATCTAAAACAATATCATATCTTTAACAAATATTTTTGAATCCATTTTTTTTTTTTGGGGATGAAAATTTTTGATAGCAATTATTGAATGGTCATTTGACATGCATGAATAAAGTTTAAACTTAAAATAATTTTCAAAGACCATTTTTCATCCTATATTGATTTTAATGAAAACACTAGATATTTCTAGCTATCATTCAAGAATTCAAAATCATTCCTAAAAAAAAATTTTACTCAATCAATGGTGTGAATGATATTAGAAATATAATCAAAGTGGTATACACCAACTTTCATTTGAAGTTTTTAAAAAAATCAAAGTATTAAAAAAATTGATATTAAAAAGATGATACTTTTTCATTTTGAAAATCCAACTTCAAAATTCCATTTTAAATTAGATTCTTGATGAAACTTTTTGAAATTTTACTAATAAAACTAAATTTTTTAGTGAATGTGGAGTTTCAAGAATCATCAAAAAAAGATTTTTCTATATTTTACTAGAAATAATTGAAATTCATACCAATTGTAGGTTGAAATGATATTTTTGTAATTTTCAGTTATTCTTACAACTTGTTCAATTTTCATTCAAACTCTCATGACACCACTTGATGGTCATGCAAAGAGTATATGTCAAGTTTAAAATTCTTAAGTCAAGATATTAACCTAGCATGATTTCATTCAAAACTAAACTAGTTTTTATGAAGCTTGCTAAGTTTCAATCTTAACATTTACTCATGAATTTTCAAACTTAAACCTATGGATACCTAACATGAGTAAATCTAAACATGTTCCTCAAATATGGATTGAAAATGAGACCTTTAAGTCAACTTGGTTCAAAAGAGATTTTCATGAAACTACCTCTATGTCATTTTATTCATATCCCTATGAATTTTTCACTCTAAATGCATGGAAACATGTCATACCTACTCCTAAACATGTTTATGAGTTTTGGACTCAAAATAAAGTGACCAAGTCGATTTATTGACTTGGGTCAAACTTTTCAAGCTTAAGTCCTCTAAGGTGAATTAGTTGTCACTTTATTCATCTACACATGAATTTTCAATCTTAAGTACATGACAACTAATCATTAACACACCTAAACATGTTTATGTAGTTTGGACTTAAAATGAGATGACCAAGTCGATTTATTGACTTGAGTCCAACTTTTCAAGCTTAAGTCCCCTAAAGTGATATAGTTATCACATTGTTCATCTAGACATGAATTTTCAATTTTAAATACCTAGACTCATGTCATGTGTGAATCTAAATATGTTCATCAAACTTTTACTCAAAATGAGATCTCTAACAAGAAATTTTAAACTAGTCTAATTTCATTCAATATTAATATCATGGAATTGCCTAGTTATAATGAAATTACCTACTCATGAAAATTCAATATTTATCATTCAAAAACAATCATGAGTATAGAGACATCAATGTTCATGAAAATTCAATTATTATACTAAGGTTTTTGCAAAATTAAATTCATACATTTTTCTTAAAAATTTGCCCAACTTTTCATTTTCTTTTTAGATAGCATATGCTTCATTTACATTCACAACTTGCAAGTAAACATCATTAGTATCATAATGAAATAATTATGACTACTAGCAAGCTAACAAACTAAATAGCAATGTTTAATGCAAAGTTTCATTAAACGCTTTAACCTATGCTAGATAGTAGAGATTCATTTAAAGAAAAATTTACATGATACCATAATGAATCTAAGGGATCAAGATGTGAACCATTTGAGGCATAAGGTCCCTAGACAAGTTTAACTAGTTTGGTCTTAAAGAAATATCTCTAGTAGCAAGTATCAACCTAGAGCAAGTTTTATTTGATGAAATTTACCTAAGTGCTAATATTCTACCTACTCATGAGAATTCAAGTGTGTTAACATGCAAATCTAATCATGAGTATAGAGACATCGTTTAAGCTTAAACATTGAGGTATAACACTAAGATTTTGAATTCATCAAAGTTATACTCTATTCATGATAATTTAGCCAAACTAATTTTTTCATTCCAATTAGCCTTCCTAAAACACTTATAACTTGCAAGTAAGCTACACTAATATTTTTAGAGAAAATATAGCTACTTAGCAAGCTAACTCAACCAAAAAGCAAAGAGTTGCATCAAGTATCATTATCAAATATCACTTTGCTAAATGGTTTCAAATTCGTTTCAAAATGAAATCTAGTGATATCAAAATGAATTTTAAGAGATCATAAAAGAAATGAATGAAAAATATGATCTCCAACCCTTCCTATTGGTTGAAAATCGAAAGCCACAATGAGCCTACGATTTAGAACTGCAAGGTCGCTTAGGCCCATTACAGGCCACCAAGGTCTCCGAGGAGACCGGGAAATCAAAATCAAAAACATTTTTAAAAGAACTCTTTTGTAAGAGCGGGGAAAATAACTCAATCTAAACATAGTATCATAATATTCAACTAAGATTAAACAATGCAAGTTAGAAGATGATACCGGAATAGTTTTGATGCCAACTTTACCTAAGGCATCAAGGTAGCTTGAAGATGCAACCAAGGAAGGATTCATCATTCAAGTCCATGGTCAACTCCAATACACTACTTCTTTCTACCCATGTGTGGTAGCTCCCCCTACAAGAGAAGATATGACCTTTGGTACCCAAATAGCTTTGGGTCCTTGGGGGTTAATGGGCTTAGGTACCCAAAGTGTCTTAACAACACTAGGGTTCACTTTGAAAGCACAATCATATATGGCATGCCCATAAATACCACAACAAAAACAATGTCCACTACATTTCTTTTTGTTTTTGCTATGGACATGAGGTTTAAAGTTAGAATGCTTAACATATGAAATATTATGAGCATGAGCATTCTTGTTTGGAGATTTCCTAAATGAGACATTTTGATTTTTAGGACTCCTAAGAAGCATTTGATAAGCTACTAGTTTTCTTACTCAAGAAAACAACCTCATTTTTTAAGTCATTGATGGATTTGTGTAAAGCTTGAATTTGAGATTTCAACAAGCAATTTTCATTTTTCAAGATATCATGCTCAAATTTGAAATCACTTATACAATCCTTACTATTTAGATTCACATTATTTTTTGTGTCTTCATTCTCATTTCTAATTTTTGAAATCTTAGTTAACAACTCATCATTCTCAATTTTTAATTCTTCATTTTTATGTTTCAAATCCTTAATCTCAAGTTTCATATCATCATGGCAAGAATTAAAAGAACTAGATTTCATTTTCTCATTTTCTAATTTGCATTCATGTAATTGAGAACTAAGATTTAAGTTTTCTTTCTTCAATTTCTTATTTTCCTTGTTCTTTTTTACAAGGATGGCATACATTTTCTTGCTTTCTTCTAGTAGTTCTCATAAGACATGTCACGGGATTTAGAGCTACTAGAATCACTATCATTAATATTTTGAACATAACTAGAAGATAGAGACTATACCTCATCTCGAACACCCATGAGACAAACGTTTGATGTAGCTTCATTGTCATGTCTAGAAGAGGCTTCACTTGTTTGAGATGTGGATGAGGAAGCACACTTCTTTTTGGATTTCTTCTTCAAGAGTGGACAATTCTTCTTCTTGTGTCCCTTCTCTTGGCAAAGGAAGCACCTAAGTTTTCTTTTCCAATTCTTGCTTGTGCTTCTTTGGCTAGAAGTGCTTTGGGCATCAAAAACTTCATTAGGACTAGAGGTATGACAATTGTCATGACCTCCTTCATTGAAAGTAGTAAGCTCCTCAGTTTTTGCATAATCGTAAAGCATGTTTAAACAAGCCCAAATATCGAATGCGGATGAACAATGCATGACCTTTTCAAGTATTTCATTTGAAAATGAGCAATAAAGGAGATGCGTTGTTTTAGCATTCAATTCAAATAATCTAATTTGTTCTTGAGTCCAATCATTTAAGTCAATGGTGGGCTCAACATACTCATTCTTTATCATGCACAATAAATCTAAACTTTGTGTTTTAAGAAAGGTATACATCCTACTCTTCCAAAGACCAAAGTTTTCTTCATCAAACCTAGGTAGTGCACATGCTATACTCTCTAGTGCCATTTTTTTGGATCAAGGCTAGATGTAGAGGAGACGGTGCATCTCAATCTACGACCCGCTCTGATACCAAATGTAGGCAAAATGGCGACACTAGAGGGGGGATGAATAGTATGTTTACTAATTCGATTAGCTAAAATTCCAATTTTAATCATTTTCTTAGATTAGTTAGGCAATTTACAATTTGAATGCGGAAACAAGATAAATGATAAAGCACTTAAGCACAAAATTAAGAATCAATGCAATCACTGAGATTTTATAGTGATTCGGCCCCAATGCCTACTCCACTACCTAAGCACCCCGCTTAGGATTTCCAAACTAATTTTTACTAGATTAATTAGTTTCCCTTACATAGGGGACTTTTCACGGAAGAGACGCACTCTCGACCTAAGGCACTTCCACACCTGGAAGTCACCGCCTTCTTATCGAGAGTCCTCTTCCACCTCAACCCTAAGGGACAACTAAGCTAATCCTAGTAAATACTAAGTTTACAAAAGTGGCTTTACACCTAACACTAGGTGACCACTTATACACTCAAGACCAAACACCTAGTCTTCACACGCATAAATAAAAACACAGATTCAAACAAATAGTAAAAAATTACAATTGAAAGAGCTTAAAGAGAAAACCAATTATTGCAAGCTCCTTTCACAGCCTTGGAACCTCAAACTTGCCGAGTCGTAGAGCTCGATTCAATTCCCGAGTTGAGGCACCAGTTGGCGCTTGAGAAGGTGTTCGCGGAAATAGCAGAGCACACTTGATCAATCATTGGAAGGCTCAAATCTTCCTTTTAATGGTTCAATAAATTCTGTAAAAATCAAGGAAGAAGGTTAAATGAATCATATGAGGGTATATTTATACCATGCTGAAGAAATGGCTATTTCAACGGATAGAAAACTATCTGTTACAGGTCGTTGGTCGAATGGTCGATCGATCGACTGTTCGACTGCAGCTTCGACCACTGCTCTTTTCTCTGTGGTCGGTCGACCGACGGATTGACCACCCAGATGCAAAAACATTGATCCCGATCTTCGATCGACCCATCGGTCGACCAACGCTATCTGCGTCTTTAGGTATCAGCAGGTCGGTCGATCGACGGGTCGACTGCCCGAGCTATTGCCTGTTTTGCGCTTCCATCGGTAGACCACCCGGTGGACCAAAATAGCTTTGCTAGTTTTTACCTTCATTCGGTCGACCGCCCGATCGACCGAACCTAGGCTGAAGTTTATTTCTTTAGCCTATTTCTTCCTCGCTTCGTTTCCGGATTCCGACTTTCAACGACCATCAACTTGGAGAGCTTTCAAGTGATCTTTGAGTCTATCCAATACATTTTTGGTGCACACGTCGATCTTCGAGAAGTTTTCGCGACGAATCCGAGCGCGACGATCAATGTCCTTTCGATTTATCGATTTCTTTGATTTTTCCTACGAGGACATCGAATGCTAATTGATATGGAACCTGAAAGAAATTCTCAATGAAAACATTAGTCCCATGTTTGTTATCATCAAAACCATCAAAACCGAGATTAAGGCTAAGGTTGAAAACCTAAAGCCAACACTTGAGTACCTTGAAGATCACCGAGCTCATTGGGTCTCTCATGACACATGAGACCCACATGAAGCAATACCAGGAGGAAGATGCCCCCAAAGGCAAGACCATTGCCTTAAAAGCATCACATCGGGCATAAGAGTCATCATCATCCGAGGAAGAGACGGATGATCTTGAAGAAATGGCGATGCTAGCAAGAAGATTTATGAGTTTCATGAGGGGAGGCATGAGGAAGGGAAGAGGAGGCTACACATGCTACCATTGCAACAAGACCGGGCATCTAAGGAGGGATTGCCCACTTCTCAAGATAGCTTCCACCTCCAACCCTCACAAAAAGGAAAAATAGAAGAAGAAGAAGAAGAAGAAGGCAATGAGGCCACGTGGGATGAAAGCGAGGCCTCATCGAGTGAAGAAGAAGCAAAGAGCGAAAAGGCAAATCTTTGCTTGGTGGCAAATGATGATGAGGTAAGATTTATTTTTGGTGAAGTTTCTTTTACTCAAGAAGAGCTAGAAGATGAATTTGAACAAATGCATGATGAATTTAATTCCATTAGGAGAAAATTCAAAGACCTCAAAAAGGAAAATAAATCTTAAGAACTTGAGAATGATAGTTTATTACTTTCATGCAGTGCCTTGAGGATGAGACATGCACCCTAGAGAAAGCTAAGAATGACTTAGAAATTGACAACCAAAAATTAAAAAATGAAAACAAGTATTTAAGTGATCAAGTAGAGCATTTGAATAATAGCATGCCAACATTGAAAAAGGAACTTTGCATGCTTAATGAAAAGATGACAACCAAACAAAATGTCATGCCTAAGGTTGTCCATAAAAAGAAATCATCACACTCTCATGCTCACACATATACTAGAAGAAAATTTAATGGAAATTGCTTTTCTTGTGGCATATTTGGCCATATGGCCAAGGAGTGTGCTTTGAGGAGGAACTCACATGAAAGATTTACATGGGTTCCCAAAATGACTAACACTCAAGGATCCAAGAAAATTTGGGTACCTAAGATGGTTTCTTCTCCTTTTGTAGATGGAGAAGCATCCTCAAGCAAATAAAAACACTTGGATATTGGATAGCGGTTGTTCAAAGCACATGACGGATGACATCAACTTATTTGCAACCCTATCAAGCAAAGATGGTGGACATGTCACATTTGGAGACAATGTCAAAGCTAAGATTGTTGGCATTGGTGACATAGGTATACTCCCTTACCCATGCATTAAGAATGTTTTATTTGTTGATGGGTTAAAACATAACTTGATTAGCATATGACAATTATGTGACAATGGATACATGATTATTTTTGAAGCATCTAAATGTTTCATTAGAAGTGCACCTTCAAATGATATCATGTTTATTGGAAATAGGTAAGAAAATGTCTACACCTTATAATTAAATATCTTGCCAAATCCCCATGTTAGATGCTTAGTTTCCATGGAGAATAACTCTTGGTTGTGGCATAGAAGGCTAGGACATGCTAGCATGAGCCTCATCCAAGAGATATCTAGGAAAAAATTAGTTAAAGGCTTACCCAAGATCAAATTTGAAAAAGACAAACTTTGTAATGCATGTGAACTAGGTAAGCAAGTTAAATCTTCATTTCATAGCATTAATCAAGTTAGTACATTTAGAATTCTTGAGCTTGTGCACATGGATCTCTTTGGTCCATGTGATGTAGCTAGTCCAGATGGAAAGCTATATTGTTATGTATTAGTTGATGATTTTTCTAGATTTACATGGGTTTTCTTTTTGGCAAAGAAAAATGAAATTTTGAGTTTTTCAAAAAGTTTGTAAAGAGAAAAATGTCTGTTGCGCCCTAATCCTCCGTCAAGTTCTTCTTCAAGCACCTATTTTTTTCAACTCTGCTACAACTCCAGTGCATCTTCTGGCAAGTTGAAGGCATGAAGGCTTGGAAAAAGAGTTGTGGTTTCTATTTCTATTCTTAAGCTCTTTTACATTGTATTTGAAGTTTTATTTCAGATTTGTTTTTCATCTGTAATAGCTACTAGGTGTGCTAGAGAAATACTTAGGAAAAACTTTGTAGAATTATGTTTTGCCTAGGTGAATAGGTTTGAGGGGTTCTTAGAGTGGTGAGAAGAGTGTCCTCATTGTATTCATAGGGAAACACAAACTCTATAAAGTAGTGGTTAGAAATCCTTGGTGAGGAGCCAAGGTAGTGGAGTAGGTAGTTGGCCGAACCACTATAATTATTCTTCTCTGGATTGCTTTCTTGTTTGCCTATCATTGTTATTGATATTTGATCACATCCACTGTTAAGAAATACTTGCACTTAAGTTAAGTTAAGTTTGAGTATAAAAGAAAAAAGTTGATTAAATAGAAAAGGGGACAAACACTATTCAACCCCCCCTTCTAGTGTCAGATTTCACACAACAGGAGGTACTCTTGGGTGTGAGAGTAACCCTCGGTTGTGAGGGTCGATGCCATAGCTTGTAGGATATAATTAATCTAGTAAACTAGAGTTTGAAATCCTAAGTGAGGTGCTTAGGTAGTGGAGTAGGCATTGGGGCCGAACCACTATAAATTCATTGTGTTAGCATTGCTCTTGTGCGTGTTTGATTACTTGTTATTTATCTTGCTTCCGCTTGCTATTAAATTATGATTTGCCTAAAGTAATCAAGAAATGGTTAAAACCAAATTTAGACTAAAGTTTTAGTTAAGACACTAAAACTACTATGGTCACTCAACTTACAAAAGACACATGCTGGCAGTTACACGGTAGGCCTCGAGGAGGTGGACGCTGCGGACGTCGTGGTGGAATATTTGGGAGTCATGTTTCAGGACAAGCCACTATTCTAAACAAAGTGAAAGTAATAATCAACCTTCTGATAGTGCTTCAATGTCAGCAGAAGTATTACTGACTTTGAAGCAATTGATGGCCAAGCATGATTCTACCTCTACTGGAGAGACTTCCTCCTCTATAGGTTTAGCTACTCAACCTTCCTCTTCCATAGATCACTCTCATTTTTCTCAATCAAGTATCCTTAATCCTTTATGATTCATTAAATTGTACTTGTTCCTGCCTGAGAGTCGGGGTCTTTCGGTTCGATGTATCTCCATGTCTGGTTCAACGCCGAGGGGGGCTGCAAAAGAAACTTTGATGCCCAAGTTAGGGTGACTCCATGGTGGAGGTTACAAAAATTAGAACTTAGGGTTACTTGGGTGCGCCGCGTCTGTATATATTGCGGGTGGAGGTGATCATGCAGCCCGATAATCTCGCTAGGATTGTTGCCCAGAATGAGTACAGGTCAATCCCAGAGATTATGGGTTTATGATGGTATATTCCTCGTGATAACGGAGGACGTATGAGTACATGTTTGGCCGGGTGGGTCCCCCGGATGGAGCCGCATGGTTTGGTTTAGAGTGAATGGTGGGGCGTTGCTGGGTCTAATCTAACCGGGCCCAATAGTTCTAGTCCAGTCCACAGTCCCCGAGCTTGGTCAGAATCAGGAAGACTGTGTGCCGAGATTTTAGTGAGAATAGCCTTTATAACTTTGGCTAGTTTCGAGGTGGGTTCACGATCTTTGCTTTGGTATTCGGGCGAGAAGTGGCGTTTGAAAAAAACCCTCCTAGATGCACACCATCTGTACCACAAATATGTCTTGGCAGAAAGTGATCATGGATGGGGATTTGGCAGTCATTTCCCGAGGCTTTAATTGCAGTTATGTCTTTGACGAGAAGGAGTATCGTGGATCCGTCAATTATTGTGATGGTACGTGTCCCGAGCCTATAAAATAGCCCCTTGCTTTGCTGTATGCTAAGGAGATTATAGATTGTGAAGCGTCGGAGATGGTCGTCTTATCAGAAGTTATTTTTTGTCCGGCAAGGGGTTTGGTGCTTGTAATGGGTTTATACCATCGGGCTTAAGGATCAAAGTAGGCGAAGGAGTTCCATGTGTAGGTCTGTATAATCGGGTTTGCAACGAAGGCGAGGCCTGTTTCCAAGGTTTTCAGGGAACACCGTGCTGGCTTAGAACCCTTGTTAGCGGTTCTTAGCGCCACTTTGAACTCCTTCTCTATCCTTCCAACTCCTGGGTTGCAAGGACTTCCCGAACCTAGTTTGCGCACACTGCCGAATCCTGGGTTCGAACTTTATTTCTTGCTCATTTCGCTTGGCGTCTATTTCAGATGTGTTGCTTGAAAGTGTTTCTTTCTTTGAATAGCCCCTTGTGGGCTTGTATGTACCCCTTTTGTGGGATTTTATGAAATAAAGATATGTCTTCCTTTCGTTGGAAAGGATGTTTCCTGCATGTATTTGATTGGTGTAGTATTTCAACGGTAATCTTACCTTTCATGACAAATGCGCTTGGGATTGTGTTATTTGTTTGAGAGTGTGTCGGGCTAAGCCAAAGGCTGCGTTTAAGACTGAGGACCAAACTCGGTGAAAACCGAGCTCGCAATAGGCGTGCTTAGGGTCATATTCCATGCTGGGAGCGTGTTGAACTGAGTCGGAGGCTGTGTGTAAGGTCGAGGACCAGACTCGGTGAGAACCGAGCTCGTGATAGGCGCGCTTAGGGTCATGTTGCTCACTAGGAGCGTGCCGGACAGAGCCGGAGGCCGTGTGTAGGGTGAGGACCAGACTCAGTGAGAACTGAGCTCGCGATAGGTGTGCTTAGGGTCGTGTTGCTCGCTGCGGGCGTGCCGAATAGAGCCAGAGGCTGTGTGTTGGCCGAGGACCAAACTCGATGAGAATCGAGCTTGCGATAGGCGTGCTTAGGGTCGTTGAGGGTGTAGGAGCCTGAGAAAGGCACTGAGGCCAACGAGCCAGAGGGTGAAAACCAAATTCTAGTGGCTGAATGAGGTGATGAGTTGAGCTTAAGCTGGTGAAAACCAAGTCTTTATTGCTTAGGCGTTTAGCAATGCCGAGAGTAGGGAGGATTGACGATGCATCACGTGGGGTCAAGGACCGCTTGTGAGACCGTATAAATTCCTCTAACAAAGTATGCAATAATTGAGAAGAAAGTTAGACACAAAAGATGTGTGTGTAATAGAGAAAAGAATTTTGTTATAAAGATACATCTTACCCCACCGAGAGCTAGGCTCGGTTTACACTAGGCAGGGCCTCATTAAAAACTTTTCATGGGGAAAACCCAGTGGGAAAAAACCGCTAAGGAAAAGAGATCCCTAGCCTTATCGTAATTTACAAGGGAATTCTTAGCTATAATAGGCCCGTAGGAAGTTCCCCCCTAGAGAGTTTTGCTATTCTATGGGCACCTTTCTCGAGGACCTCTGTGATTTGATAAGGGCCTTCCCAGTTTGGGGCAAGCTTGCCTTCTCCGGTTGGTTTTCTTTGTGGTTCGATCTTCCGGAGAACTAGATCACCTTCTGCAAAGTTCCATGGCCTCACACGTTTGTCATATTTTTGGGTGACCTTGAGCTTCATCACCTCTTCTCTAATTTTGGCGAGTTCTTGCTTTTCTTCAATGAGGTTGAGTTCGGCGACTCAAGCTTTTGTGTTACCCTATTCCTCAAAAGCAATTCTGCGGAGGCTGGGTTATGCGATCTCAACGAGGATCATGGCCTCTGCCTTGTAAATGAGGCGGTAAGGTGTTTCCGAGGTGGAAGATTGAGTTGTTGTGTTGTAACTCTAGAATACTTCGGGTACTTCAACTACCCAGTAGGCCTTTACTCAGTCGAGCTTTTTCTTTAACCCGGTGAGGATTACTTTGTTGGCTGTTTCGGCTAAGCCATGTGTTTGCGGGTGCTCAACCGATGAGAAGAGTTGTTTGATACCAAGGTCCGAGCAGAACTCTCAGAATCTCCTATCCGTGAATTGAGTCTCGTTGTCGCTAACGAGTTCTCGTGGTATTCTGAATCTGCATATGGTATTCTTCAAAATGAACTTTTGGACTTTATTTGTTGCAATCGTTGTTAGGGGTTCAGCCTCTATCCACTTGGTAAGTAGTCGATTGCTATGACCAAGAGCTTGAATTGCCTAGGTGCTAGGGAAAAAGGACCGAGGAGGTCTATACCCCATTTGTGGAATGGTCAACTGACATCTGAACTGTGTAAGGGTTCAAGGTGTAGTTGAGAAACTTACAAGAACCTTTGGCACTTGTAGCATTTTTTGATGTAAAAGCCGTAATCTATCTTTATAGTCGGCCAGAAATAGCCGACTCGGAAGATTTTGGCTGCCAATGACCTTCCTCCGATGTGGTTACCACAGATGCCGTCATGGACATCTACTATTATAGTGACTATTCGAGGTTGGGTGACACACTTGAGGAGTGGTCAAGAGAGCCTTCTTTTGTAGAGCTGGTTATCAAGGAGCGTGTAATAGCTTGTCATTCTTTTGAATCTGCCTAGGTTAGGGGTGCCTTCCGAGATTTCACCTTACTTGAGGTAACTGATGTAAGGGGTTCTCCAATCCACGCCTTGTTCAATTATCTGGACTTCGGCCATGGTGTCAACCGGTTGGATGCTCAGGTTTCCGAGGACTTGCTGAATAACCGACCTATTGTTCTGGGGTTTTTTGGTGATAGAAAGTTTGGATAGCAAGTCGGCTCAAGTGTTTTCCTCCCAAGATATGTGCTAGATTATACAACTATCAAAATTAGTTATTAAAGATTGTACTAGCACAAGGTACCTTACGAGTGAAGGATCTCTGGCCTAACAAGTGTCATTGACTTGCCCTACGACAAGCTATGAGTCGCTTTTTACGACGATGCTTCGAGCTTTTACCTCTTGCACGAGTTTCAATCTAGATATTAGAGCTTCGTGCTCTACCTGATTGTTGCTAGCTTTTAGCTAAAATTGAAGGGATTGTTCTTGCACGATTCCTTGACCATTTTCCAGAATGATGCCTGCTCCCCTTCCCTTTTTGTTGGAAGCGCCATCCATGAACAACACCTAGGTTTTCCCCTGATTTGGAGTATCTCCTTGGTTGGTGAACTCGACAACAAAATCGGCCAGTGCCTAGGCCTTGATGGGACCTCTGGGTTGATATTTGATATTGAATTCTGAAAGCTCCACCGACCAATATATCATTCGCCCTGCGAGTTCGGGCTTAGTCAGCACGTCCCGGATGGGCTGCTCAGTGCGTACCTGAATGTGGTGGCTCTAGAAGTATGGTCTTAGCCTTCAAGCCGAAATGACTAGGGCAAAGACGAGTTTTTTGAACTTTTGGTATCTGAGTTCTGGTCCTTGGAGAAGTTTTATAACGAAGTAAATTGGTTTCTAGTCCTTTTACTGTTCCTGAGTTAGGACCGAGCTGAGGGCGTTCTCCATGACAGTAAGGCAGACAAGAGGGTTTCCCTTGTCGGCGATTTGTCCAAAACCGGTGGGATGGGAGGAATTGTTTTAGATCTTTAAAGGCTTGTTCGCATTTCTCATCCTAGAAGAAGTCCTATTTTTTCTGCAATATTTTGAAGAAAGGGGCGGCTCGGTCGGCTGACCTGGAAAGGAATCTGGAAAGTGCCGCCATCCTTCTAGTGAGCTATTGTACCTCTTTTATGTTGGGTGGGCTTCTCATTTCTTGAATAGCACAACACTTTTCTAGATTGGCCTCTATTTCCGGTGTGTCAACATGAAACCGAGGAACTTGCCACCCTACACTCTAAAGATGCACTTCTCCAGATTTAGCTTCATGTTGTAGTATTTGAGCTGATTGAAGATCTCAACGAGGTCATTGCAATGATTGCTAGTGATAGCCGTTTTGGCTACCATGTCATCGACATACACCTCCATGTTGCGGCCTATTTGCTTCTCAAAGAGTTTGTTAATTAATCGTTGGTATGTTACTCCTGCATTTTTGAGTCCGAAAGACATCACCTTATAGCAGAAATTTTCATGCTCAGTGATGAAAGCTATTTTTTCTTTGTTGTTCGGGTGCATCCGGATTTGGTTGTAGCCTGAATAGGCATCCATGAAGCTCAAGTATTGATATCCTGAGGAACTATCGACTAGTTTATCGATGCTAGGTAACATGTAGGAATCTTTTGGGCAAGCTTTGTTGAGGTCGGTGAAGTCGACGAACATTCACCATTTTCCCGAATGTTTTTTTTACCATGACAACTTTCGCAAGCCACGTTGTGAAACGAATCTCTCTCATTAACTTCACTTTTAGCAGCTTCGTGCTCTCCTCGAGGAACGCTTGTTGCCTCTTGGTCTCCTCAAGGGACGCTTGCCTCTGGGCGACAGGTGTGACACGGAGGTCGATGGCTAGTTGGTGGCAAATGACCTGGAGATCTATCCCTGGCATGTCGGCGGGTGTCCATGCGAAGAGGTCGACAATATTTTTTAGTAGGGTTCTTAGTCGTACTTTGAGCTCAATGGGGAGATGTGCTCCAATGCAAGTTACTTGTTTGGGGAATGTCCCGATCTATACGGGATATAGGTCGTCAGCGGGCTAAGGGCGTTCCTGGATGTCTCCTTTGGGATCCAAATTTGATATCTTTGGCTAGGGTTATGCCAACTGGAGTTTTAGGAACTCGTTGTAGCATGCGCGAGCTTCCCTTTGGTCAGCATGAATGACTCCTACTTTCGTCTCCAAGATGGGGAATTTTATGGCGAGGTGAGGAGTAGATACCATGGCCCCTAAGTTATTCAAGGAGGGCCAACCCAAGAATATATTGTAGGGGCTCGCACACTGGACGACTAGAAACTGTATGTCTATTGCCCTAGTTCTTGGTGTAGAGCCGAATGTGGTGGTCATACGTAAGTGACCTTTGACATTTACATAATCTCTTGAGAAGCTAAAAAGCTCCCCGTAGTACGGATGTAGTGAGGATCTGCTGATGCCCATTCTTTCGAATGTTGTGTAGAAGAGGACGTTAGCGGAGCTTCCCTAGCCCACCACAACTTTCCTAACAAGGAAGCCAGCAACGAACACAGAAATAATGATAGGATCATGCAAGTTCTTGTCAATCCCTTGGTAATCAGAGTCGTAGAAAGATATTACCAGTGTGGGTATGCATGGCCTTTGTGACCCACCTGTTTTGCCGACGATCATAACTGTTTGGGGCGATTGTGCTTCGGAACTGTCTTCTCCAGTAAATCCTCCTGTTATCTAGTCAATAACTATCTGATCGTTGGGGTAGGACCACTCACTTTTTGGGTTACGATCATTTGTTGTGTCATAGAGTTGTGGGGTCTCACTGAGACCCCCGATGTGGCTAGTAACTTGGTCGGATGTAGTGGTCGAAGCGACCTTCTTTGATCAATTGCTCGATCTAGTCACGGAGGACCACACATTCTTCAGTGGTATGTCCAAAGGTCAGATGGAATTGGCACTTTTTGCTCTTGTCGTCTTTGTACGAAGATTTTGAGCTTTCGGGGCGGCCCAAGGGCCTAAGCAGTTGTAGATAATATACTTCTTGTAGTATTATTTCTCTTGAGGTATTGAGGGGTGTGTACCTTTCAAATCGGTTGCTCGAAGGAGATTGGGACCTCGGCATCATGTAGTAACTTTGTTTGTGGTGACTGTGATCCTCCTTTTTCTCACCGCGCTTCTTGGACTTTTTGTCTTCGATGATGGCTCTGAAGTTTTGCCAGCCGACCCTCTTCACCTCTTGATGATCTTCTATTCTTATAAAATCTGCCGCATTTTCCTCGAACTCGGCCATGTCCTTGGGCTCGGTTAAGGAGATCTGGTCGGCGAAGGGCCCAGGTTTTAAACCAAGTTGGAGGAAGAAGAGCTCGATCTTCAGGTCGAGGTTTGGGATGTCAGCCGCCGTGGCCCGGGACCTATTTAGTTATTCCCTTAGGGGTTCTTGTTGCCCTTGTCTGATATAGCGGAGGGTGGCCGCCGTCTTGTGGTATTACTCATGACATGGTGAAACGGCTGAGGAAGGTGCATCAGAGATCTTTGAAAGAGTGAATAGAGCATGGTAGGAGAGAGGCGAACCATAGCAGGGCGGTGTTCCCTAAGAACGTCGAAAAGGCTCGGCAGAGTGCGGAGTCGGTCGCTCCGTTATAGAGCATTGCGGTCTGGAACACTGTCAAGTGTAGGGCGGGGTTGCCCATGCTGGTGTATGGCGTTAGAGTGTTGGGCAACTCGCTTCTCAGGGGTAGGCGGGTTGCGACTATGTGGTTGGCGAAGGGCCCCTCGTCAATAGCGGGAACAACTTCGACCTTTTGGATTTCAGGGTCTCTATTTTTCTCCAAGCGAGGAGCGATGGTGGCTTCATCACAGGGGGATGGATCAAGCTTGTTTCTTCCCAGCAGGGTGTTGTCTCGAGGTTGTGGGAAGCAATCATGGTTAGCTGGAGGCTGTTCACGAGATTGCGTTGGTGTCCTAGCTTGGGCTCTCAGCTATTGGATTTCAACTTCGAAGTCACATATTCATTGATAAGGATCTCCAAGGGGGGATGGGCCGGTACCGGAGCATAGCTCCTCGCTATTTTTGCGTTACTAGTTTGCGGTCAATCGTCGTCGTTGTGTCATTGTCGTTGGTGTGCGGCGGCGGTCGCTTGGCTACGGGTTCCAACCAATGCGGAGGAGGTAATGCTTTACTCATTCCCATGTGTTGGCTTTAGATTTTCAACCTTGGTTTTAATCTCGGTTTTGATGATAACAAATATGGGACTAATGATTTCAATGAGTATATCTTCAGGTTCCATTGCAGTAGCGTTCGATGTCCTCAATCGAAAAAATTGAAGAAATTGATAAATTGGAAGGACATTGATCGCCGCGCTCGGGTTCGTCGCGGAAATTTCTCGAAGATCGATTAGTGCACCAAAGTCGCTTGGACGAGTCCAAACATCACGTGAAAAGCTCTCCAAGATGATGCTCGTTGAAAGCTGAAACTCGGAAACAAAGCGCGGAAGAAAATAGTCTAAAAAACAAGTTTCACCCTAAATTCGGTCGACTAGGCGGTTGACTGAATAGGGTAAGAAAGAGGCAGTAGCTTTGTCGGTCGATCGGTCGATCGATCGAACACTACCAAAAATAGGCAGTCGCTACTTCGGCCGACCGGTCGGTCGATCGACAGAGGCCGAAATCAGGTAGTAAGCCTATCGGTTGATCAATTGGTCGACCGACCTACGGATATCCGAGATGAAAAACTTGCGTCGGTTGACCGATGGGTCGACTGAAGGCAGGATCGATAGTTTTGTGTCGGGCGGTCGACCCGTCAATCGACCAACCATAGGGAAGAATGAAGCGGTCGAATGATCGGTCGATCGGTCGGTCGACCGACCAATCGACCGGCAGTCTACAACGGATAGAAAACTATCCATTGAGCTATCGTTTCTTCAGCAGGGTATAAATACACCCTCAAAAACTATCTAGTCAAAGAAGTAGCACCAAGAGCCGACAAAGAAAAGTGATTTGCCATGTGTGCTAAGAGAAAGGGCATGTAAGGAAGAATTGTCCTACCATGAAAAATAAGGCAAAGAAGAGGTCAAAAGCTTCTACATCATCATCCCATTCAAATGAAGCATCCTCTTGCAATGACTATGAAGCTACTTCAAAAGTTTGCCTCATGAGTACAAATGATGAGGTACACTCTTTCCCTTCTAGTCATAATAATGATAACGATAGTACTGCTCTTCTAGTTCATTCAATATGCCATATGAAGAACTAGTTGAGGAATGTCAAAAAATGTATGCCTTGCTTGTTAAAAAAGGTAATGAAAATAAAAGATTGAAGAAAGATATATAAGGCTTAACTCTCATGTGGATGAATTAAAACTAGAAAATGAGAGAATGAAATCTAGCTCTTTTGACTTTTCTTATGATAGGTTGAAACTTGAGCTTAAGGACATAAAGCTTCAGAATGAAAGTTTGAAACTTGAGAATTCAAAAATTACAAGTCAAAACAATATTTTGAAATCTCAATCTAAAGCCTTATATCAATCTCTTGATTTATTGAAACATGAGGTTGTGTCCTTAAATAAGAAAGTAAATGAATTGAAAAATGTTTCATTCCTTAAGAACACAAGAATGAAAAATGCCTATGTAAAGAATGCCAATGTTCATAATCATTCTCATGTTAGGTATTCCACATTTAAACCTCATGTTCAAATTAAAAATATTTCATCTAAGAATGCCCATGCTCATCATGCCTCTCATGCCATGCATTCTACCATTAGACCTCATAATTATAAGAAGATGAATGAAGTTTCTAAGAATGCTCATACTCATCATGTTTCACATGACAAGCATTCTAAAAATAAATCTCATGTCCATGTTAAAACTGAAAAGAAAAATTTTCATGGACATTGCTTTTGTTATGGTACATATGGGCATGCCATCTTTGATTGTGCCTTTAAAATGAACCCAAGTGTTGTGAAAACACTTTGGGTACCTAAGCCCACTAACCCCCTAGGACCCAAAGGCATTTGGGTACCAAAGGTTTCTTCTATTGTAGGGGGAGCAACAAGGGTACACTACAACACATCGTTGGAATTCTGACGGCAGATTATAAAGAAATTCTGACGTCGGAGGGAGTAAATATATGCATTCTGACGGCAGTGAATCCGTCGAAAACGCGTGTCGAAAACCTTCCGCTTAATTTTAAATATTGACGTCTATCCTGGCGTAAAGATTAAAATTTCGACGGCGTGTGCGGTCGAAACGAGACGTCAGTATCGAAGACGATGACATTATGCTTAACATATTGACGTCTACACAGGCGTCAATATGCCAAGCATATTGACGCCTGCACAGGCGTCAATATGCTAATTAATCAATTTTTTTCGTTTTTTAAATAAATTTTACTCCTAATCAATAATTAATATAATAATTAGCTAATTAATTTAAAATTAATCAAATTATCATCAAAATTCAGTAATTAATCAACTTTATTTAATTGGAACAGTGATACAAAATTTAATTTAAACAGTACTCAGTAATTTTATTTACAAATAAAATTAAATAATTTAATCTTCATTGTCGTCCATATCCTCGTCGTCTTTTTGGTCTTCCTCGTCGTCTTCTCTATACGGATCAGCATCTCTATCTGTACATTTATATCAATTATAAGCATATAAATTTTAATATTATTAATTAAAATATTCAGTATGACAATATATAAATTACTTACAGTTTAAAAATGGATCTTTACTTGTACCTTCTCCGAGATTAGCCGGTGGTATTTCGTGAGGAAGACTTTCAGGAACATACAATCGATCCTGTTAAAAAACATATTTAATTAATTACAATGCTAAAAATATCAACTACAAATAAATTAAATAAATACATACATAATCAATTGGCGAGGAAAACATATTAGCTTGATTAATAATTGGATTTAGTCCCTGTGACGATGAATTATTAAATTGTTGTTGAAACCACATCTGCTCCATTCTGTTCAGTCTTTGCTGAACCTCCCTCATCTCAGCATCATGTTTTTGCTGCATTTCTTTCATTGCAGCCTCTTGTTGCCGCCGAAGCTCGTCATATGTTGCATCGTGGGAAGATGCAACAGAAGATTGTCGATGACGTTCATAAAATTGACTTGGTGTGACTCCAATCCCTTGTAGGCGAACTCGAGAATGATGTTCGGGACCAGATATTTCCCGATATACTTGGTTCTCGAGTTGAACTCGCTCTGTTGTTGGATTAGTCTCAAGTCGTTCATTAAGTGTTTGTTCGGCGGTGACCTACATTTCAAAAAATAGATTATAAATTTAAAAAATATTAATTTAATTCATTCGTAGATGTGTTATACCATAAATTGAGCAGCTTCTTCGCGTACATATCCTCGTCCACTTCTACGAAGATGTGTTGTTCTATACACTTCGAGCTCACTGGGCTCTCTATTATGCGTACGTCGCTTCACACAATATAAATAAAAATTAATTATTTACAAGATATTAAAAATAAAAACAAATAAATTATAAATTATTTACTAAACTACTTACAAAATCAGCACGTCTTTGAATGTAAGGGGTCGCACCGCTAGTATGTATGCAATCTTGAGTTGCACTTCTTGCCCTTCGACCCCGTTCAGATGCAGCCTGTCATATTTAATTATAATTATAAAATAAATATTACAAATATCAAAATATAATTTTTTACCTGACTAGCCGAAGAATGCCAATAATCGACCATTCTTATCCATGATTCTCTACTAACATTTCGTGGTCGACGTGAGTAATTTTCCTCTTTTGACTCTTCAATTTTAAATTTTTTTTTTTTAATATAAGTTTATAATTTTTAAATTTTCTGTCGAAGGCTGCCATAGTAGTGCGATAAATACGATCCCTGTTCTCAGTAGGGATCAAAAAATATCTCTGCATTTATAAATGATATTAGTTTGACCCCAAAATATATATTTAATATATAATTTCACGCAACTAAATAATGCAATCTAACATAAATTCATATAAATTCATAACATACCAATAATTGCTCCCATAATCCATTCTTATATATGGAAGAAATTTGATTCCAAGGGTCAGGCGTCAATGGTAAGACTGTAGAATCACGCACTAGTAACCCCATAAAACGTGAGTATATTCTGTGGCCGCCATCATGACTTTGACCCCAATCAGAAAAATTGACCATAATTAACTGGTCGGAATTAAGTCTATACACAGAAGAAGCTGTAAAATATGGAGACCCTTCATGTTGCATTTGTGTTGTAGTGTCTGTTTTTAAATTACATCAGAAAATATTAATACCAATTTGATTAAATAAATAATGTTCACATGTATAATGATATAAAAACTAACTCCAAATGTAGAAAGGTCTGTGAATTCGTCCTTGTGACGACTCAGGGCGATCACTCTCGGGGCTAAGCTCACCCTCCTCGCGAGTCTCAGCATCTGAATCAGTTATTCTTGATCTTGACATCCTGTATAATAACATAATATTATATATTGATAAATACATAAAGATTAACAAATTATATAAATAATATTGATAAATAATAAGTCATTTACCGATGTCATATAAATCTGTAGGATATACATTTATGACATGCGACCACTCATTATTCTTCGGATCTGACATATAAAATACTTGTTTTGCTTGTGATGAAAACACATACGGGTCATCTTTTAGAAATGCACCGGTATGAAATAATCGAGAAAGATTAACTAATGTAAACCCCGTGAATTTCTTATATCAACCCATTCAGCACGAAAAAGAACTACCTTGAATACCCCACGATAGTCCAATTCAATTACATCCGTTAGAACTCCATAATATTGACGATTGTCAGCCTCAACCATTAAACCATTATTTTGTGTTTTACGCAATCTTTCTCGTTGCTTGGTATGAAATCTATAACCATTTATAATCAATCCATCGTATTTTTTAATTACAGATACTGGACCTCGAGCTAACGCAAGTAGTGAAGCATCACAATCATTTTGTATCATTTCTGATACTTTATCTTGTAACCACAATGCGAATCTCTCTATGATCCACCTTTGTTGTTGAGCATTTGATGGAACTGATAAATTATTTATATGACATTGTTCTTCAAGAAATTGCCTGAGACAATAAAATAAAAATTACACCAATAATCTTAAAATAACTTAAAATATGGAGACATTTAATAACAATTGATACCTTTTGTATGGTTCAATCATTGGAGTATGCAACAAGACATATCTGTGCATTTGTGCATACGCATTTAAATCCAACGTACTAATGCGAGCTTTGCCAATAAATCGACCACCAGAAGAAAATAAGTAGTTTTCAATATTTTCAACTTCATAATTTCTTTGCGGTCGATTGAACACCGTTTCAATATTATTTAAATATCGAGAACAAAATGTAAGACATTCATCAGCAATATATCCTTCAGCGATGGATCCCTCTGGTTGTGCTTTATTTCGAACATGAGATTTATATCTCATAAATAACCTATGAACACGAGACAAATTCATGTTGGAAGGTGAATCATGCGGACCACGAGACAAATATAAATAAAACAAACCTTTCAATTGGGTACATCCAACGGTAATGAACAGGACCACCAAGTTTCACCTCTGTTGGAAGGTGAATCATCAAATGCACCATAATAGTGAAAAAACTCGGTGGAAATATTTGCTCCATTTTACATAAGAGCAAAGGCACACGTGATTGCAAATCGTCCAGGGCACAATGGTCTAAATTGGCACTGCATAACTTTTTGAAAAATGCAGAAATCTCTTTAACAATGAGGAGAACATCTTTATGCACAATTCCTCGTAATGCATGCGGAAAAACATCTTGAAGCAGTATATGTGAATCATGACTCTTCAAGTTTTGTAATCTATGATCTTTGAGATTCACACATCTAGAAATATTTGATGAATATCCATCGGGCACTTTCATATTTTTGATACATGTCAGCATGAGATCCTTTTCAATAGTGGACATTGAATAAATTGCCAAGGGTATATCATATCTGCCATTTGGTAATAATATTGGATGTAAATGATGTCTTATATTCATGTCTTGCAAATCTAATCGTGCATTTAAATTATCTTTCCCTTTTCCATCAATATCCAATATAGTACCAATCAGATTATCACATATATTTTTCTCAATATGCATAACATCCAAATTATGGCGCAATGGATTATGCTGCCAATATGGTAATTCAAAAAATATACTTTTCTTTTTCCATAATCCAAAATCGGTCCTCTGAAAACTTTGCTGAGTTTGTGTGTCTGCATTAATCCCTTCTGACTCACTACCCAAATTATTTCGAGTGCGCTTTTTACTTGTGTTGGTAGTTTTGCCATAAACATGTTTAATGTGTTGAATCTGCTCGTAAATAATTTTTGATTCAACTGACACTGGTGCATTATCATTTTCTATTGTCCCGTCAAATAATTCAGTGTCCTGACGAAACGGATGTTCTTGTGACAACCATCTACGATGGCCTAAATAACAATGTTTTTTTCCGTATTTAAGCCAACGAGAATCTGTCTTATCACCGCATATGGGACATGCATATCGTCCTTTAGTGCTCCAACCTGATAACATTGCATATGCTGGAAAATCATTAATGGTCCACATTAAAGCTGCACGCAGAGTAAATTGTTCGCCGGAGATACTATCAAATGTTGTTACTCCGCTCCACAATAGCTTCAATTCTGAAATGAGAGGTTGTAAGTACACATCAATGTCATTTCCTGGTCCCTTAGCGCCTGGAATTAACATTGATAACATGATTGAAGATCTCTTCATACATGCCCACGGTTCCATATTATAAGGTATCAATACAACAGGCCAAGTGCTATAAGTTGTGCTCATTGATCGAAATGGATTAAATCCATCACTTGCAAGACCCAATCTAACATTACGTGAATCAACAGCGAAGTCTGGATATCTTCGGTCAAAAGCTTGCCAAGCTTCTGCATCAGCAGGATGTCGTATGATTTCATCTTTGGTGCGTCTTTCAGAATGCCATCTCATCGAGCTTGCTGTCTTCGATGACATATATAAACGAGTCAGTCTTGGAATAAGTGGAAAATATCGTAACACTTTTGCAGGGTTTTTTTTCCGTTCTAACTGACTTGTTGATTCATCATTAGTTGAAGAGGAAGTCCATCGAGACAATCCACAAATGTTGCATGTTGATGCTTCCGCAGTTTCATCCATGTATAAAATGCAATCATTTGGACAAGCATGTATCTTTTGATAGAATAAACCCAAATCTTTCACATATTTTTTTGCTTGATAACACGTTGATGGAAGTGTATTGCCTTCTGGAAAAGCTTCTTTCAACAATTCTAACAACATTGAGAACGACTTTCCAGACCAACCATTAAGAACCTTTATATGATATAATTGAATGATAAATGATGCTTTACTGTATTTTACACAATTTGGATACAGAGGAACATCAAGATCATCCATCATAGAATGTTGGGAAGATTCTTGTGGCGGTTCGAATGCATTTGGAGCTTCATCAAGATTAATGTTTCATCATTGACATCAATTGATGTTTCATCATTGACATCAATTGGTGTTTCATCATTATGAGAATGTAGTTGATGGGATGCTTCAGCTCTGTCTGATATATCAAGTTGTGCTTCTGTTGTCGGATATAAAGGTTCACCATGGTAATACCAAATGGTATATCTCGGTAAAATTCCATTCCATATCAAGTGTCTTTCAACATCTTCTGGTTTATGATATTTCTTATTGATGCATTTTTTGCACGGACAATTCATTGTGCCAAATTCAGTGTCCAATCCATTATCAATTGCGAACTGCATAAAATTTTTCAGTCCTCTCGCATAGGCTTTAGATGATTGAGGTGCTGACATCCAAGTTTTATCCATCTTTGACTACATTTGTTAATTTCAATGTTATTATAAAGGGTATAGTCATATAGGTGGGTTGGTCCTATCCCATTCAGCAACACATTATTAATATCGCACTTATAATCTCATTTAATCACAACAAGTCACTGAAAATTTCGGCAGCATCTCTTTTTAGTTCTCCAAGTACGCAAAACTTCTGAAGCGTACCGGAGAACAAAAGAGATGCAACCGATATTTCATTGACATGTGTGATAAAATGAAATTAAATTTGCGATATTAATAATTGTGTTGCTAAACTGTCCAATAAGGGACAATTCAAGATTTATTATTTGAAAAATATAAATTTTAATGATATTATTTAGTAAAATATTAAGTAGAATACGTATTCCTCCATATCGAAATAAGTATTCAACTTAATATTACAACTAAATTTTATCAATAAAATTTATAAAATCAAAAAATATTTCTCGAACGGGTCTAAGCTCTGGGTAGAAAATTATAAAAATATCAAATTGAGAAGTTTAAATAAAAAGTTCATTGTTGGAAGCAAGAAATTTAGTCCATCAAGATAAGATTAATGAATTCTAAATTTAATTATTCTAATTATTTATATACTCAAATATAAGTTTAAATAATAATAATAGTAATATTATTTAGTAATATATTTAATAATAATAATAATATAGTATTTATAATAATAATAATAATTAGTAATAATTATAATATTAATTAGCAATATTAAATAATAATAATAATAATAATATAGTATTTATAATAATAACAGTAATAATAATAATATTAATTAGTGATAATAATTAAATAATAATATTATTATTATTAATTCAGTTATACTAATAATAATAATAATAATAATAATATTAATTAGTGATAATAATTAATAATAATAATAATATAGTATTTATAATAATAAATATTAATAATAATAATAATAATAATAATAACAATAATAATAATAATAACAGTAATAATAACAATAATAATAATAATAACAGTAATAATAATAATATTAATTAGTGATAATAATTAAATAATAATAATATTATTATTAATTCAGTTATACTAATAATAATAATAATAACAACAATAATAATATTATTATTAATTAGTGATAATAATTAATTAATAATAATAATATAGTATTTCTAATAATATCAGTAATAATAATAATATAGTATTTATAATAAATAATAAAAATAATAATTAGTGATCATAATTAAATAATAATAATATTATTATTAATTCAGTTATACTAATATTAATAATAATAACAACAATAATAATAATAATAATAATTAGTGATATTAATTAAATAATAATAATAATATTGTATTTATAATAATAACAGTAATAATAATAATAAATAATAACAATAATAATAATAATAATAATAATTAATTAGTTGTATTAATAATAATAATAATAATAATAATAATAATAATAATAATAATAATAACAGTAATAATAATAATATTATTATTATTATTAATTAGTGATAATAATTTCATAATAATAATAATAATAATAATAATAATATAGTATTTATTAATTAGTAACTATATAATCTAACTAAAGATAGCAATAATTCTAACTAAAGATAGCAGTAATAATATAACATGATAGCATAGTTAGCAGTAATATCTAAAGCATAATATCTAAATTAACATGCATAATATCTAAATTAATATCTAAAGCAGTAACATGCATAATATAACATGATAAAGCAGTAAAGCATGATAGCATATTTTAAAAAAAATTAAACAAGATAACTGATCTTAAATCTAAAAATATATGCATAACATTAAATTTATACTAACTTGAGAATAAGAGCCGGATCTCGAGTTGATTCGACGAGCAAAATTTACGGCCGCCGGTTGCTTCGTCGAGATGAACAGAAAAAAATATATATATTAGTTAATTACGGATTCGTCGACGTAAGAAAAAAAAAAAAAAAAACCAGCGACGGAAGAAGAAAGAAGAAGAAAAAAAACAAAAAAACAAAAAAAAACCAGCAGCAGCGACGGAAGAAGAAAGAAGAAGGAAAAAAAAAAAACCAGCAGCAGAGACGAAAGAAGAAAGAAGAAAGAAGAAGGAAAAAAAAAAAAAAAACACCAAAAACCAGCAGCAGCGACGGAAGAAGAAGAAGAAGGAAAAAAAAAAACAAAAAAAAACCAGCAGCAGCGACCGAAGAAGAAAGAAGAAAGAAAAAAAAAAAAAAAAAAAAAAAAACCAGCAGCAGCGACGGAAGAAGAAAGAAGAAAGAAAAAAAAAAAAAAAAAAAAAACCAGCAGCAGCGACGGAAGAAGAAAGAAGAAAGAAAAAAAAAAGAAAAAAAAAGAAAACCAGCAGCAGCGACGGAAGAAGAAAGAAGAAAAGAAAAGAAAAAAAAAACCCAGAGCAGCAGCGACGGAAGAAGAAATCGGACGGAAGAAATTACCTGATTCGACGACTGAAGAAATAGATCGGCAGCAACGATGAGACGAAGGAAGAAGAAGAAGTTGGCGCGCGGGAGGAACAAATTTAGGCGGTGAACGTAAAATTTATAGGTAAATTTTATATTTTTTTAGTTAAGGAACTGTAGCAATATTTAAATAAATTATATATATATATATAATTTCGTACGGTCGGCAGCTGAAATGAAATTTCAGCTGCTTACCGTACGCTCACGGGTTGAAATTTTTCAACCCGTGATACTTGCTTCGACAACCGCGCGTTCGCGCGGGAAAAAATTTCGACGCCACCTGAGTCGAAATGGTGGCGTCGAAAAATTTCGACGCCACCATTTCGACGCAGGTGGCGTCGAAATGTTTCGACGCCACCTGCGTTGAAACGCTGGCGTCGAAATTTTTCGACGCCAGCTGCGTCGAAACGCTGGCGTCGAAATTTTTCGACGCTGCCTTTTCGACCAAAAAATGCCATATTTCCCGTTTTACATATCGACGTCTAATATAGACGTCGATATTTTTAAACTTTTTCGCATCCGTCCTTGAACATTTCGACGCTTCTTCGGACGTCAAAAAATAAACGTCGTTATTTCCAAATTTTCTTGTTGTGGTAAAGGAGATTGAAGAATTGAAGTTGACCAATGAGATGAAGGAAGGATCCCTACATGGTTGCAACTTAAAAGTCTTCATCTAAACTAGATGCCTATGGTAAAGTTGGCATCAAATTCCTTGGTATCATCTCCTTACTTTAGCCTGTTTTATTTTAGTTGGAGATTGTGATACATGTCTAATTTAAGTTATTTTCCCCGCTCTTGTAAAAGAGTTCTTTTGAAAATGATTTTTGATTTTTTGATCTTCGATCTCCTCGGAGACCTAGGTGGCCTGTAATGGGCCTAAGCGACCTTGTGATTTTAAATTGTAGACTAATTGTGGCTTTCAATTTTCAACCAATAGGAAGGGTTGGAGATCTATGTTTCAAAATTTTATATTTTGAGATCTCTTAATTCGTTTCGTATTCACGATAACTTACTTTGAAACGAATTTCAAACTATTTAGCAAAGTGGACTTTGAAAATGATATATGAATCTCTTTGCTTGTTGGTTTGGTTAGCTTGCTAAGTAGCTATATTTTCACTAAAATATTAGTGTAGCTTACTTGCAAGTTATAAATATTTTAGGAAGGCTAATTAAGAAGAAAAAGATTAGTTTGGCAAATTTTCATGAATTAGGTATAACTTTGATAAATCCAAAATCTTAGTGTTATACCTCAATGTTTAAGCTTAAACTATGTCTCTATACTCGTGATTAGCTTTGCATGATAAAATCCTTAATTTCTCATGAGTAGGTAGGATTTTAGCACTTAGGCAAATTTCATTGAATGAAATTTGCTCTAGGTTGACACTCACCATTAGAGACATTCTTTTAAGTCCAAACTAGTTAAGCATACCTAGAGATCTTATTCCTCAAATATTTCACATCCTAAGATCTCCTTAGATTCATTTTGATATCATGGTATACTCATTTAAAATGAATCTTTACTATCTAGCATAGGTTGAATTTTCTTTTAAATGAAACTTTGCATTGAACCTTGCTATGTAGTAAGTTAGCTTGCTAAGTTGACATATTATTTCATTATGATACTAATGAAGTCCACTTGCAAGTTAAGAATTGGAAAGCTATGCTATCTAAAATAAAATGAAAAATGATATGAAAAGTTGGGCAAATTTTCAAAAACAATGTATGAATTTGATTTTTGCAAAATCTTAATATAATACTTGAATATTTATGCTTTAATGAGGTCTCTATATACTCATGATTGATGATTGCATGATAAACATTTGAATTTTTATGAGTAGAAAAATTTTTGATAACTTAGCTCATTTCATGATATCATGATATTTATGAAATTGAACTAGGTTGGTCCGCGTGCTTCTTAAATCCGTTCACGGGTTACAGAGAACACTGGTCGGGATTTAAGGAAAAGGAAGCTTAGAAAGCTTTCTATTAAAACACACTGAAATGCTTACAGAGTAGGATGGACTCTCAAGTGGTGCTTACAAATTCAAACTTAGAGGAGTAGAACTTCTGCGGTCTGCAGTCTGCTCTGCACCCTCATATGGGTAGTCTTATATAGACATAAGGGGAAGTATCCAGTTGAAGCTCAATAATTGCAACGCGGGTGCTCGTTGGGCCCCATCGTCCATTGCATTATTGGACATCTACAGCAGGATAAGATTCCCTTCAATTATACACTCTTTACAGCTAAAAGATAATACTTTACAGCTAAAAAGTGGTCGTGACATGACATCTTTTGCATTATTGTCGTCCTTTTGAGATTCGCCTTGTCGCCTTAATGGATGTTGCTTTCTTTACTACTGCAGAGCATTTTGTGACATAGCGTCAGGTTGTTGACATGATGGTTGACGGGCCCTAATACATCTTCGGCCCAATTGCTCCTTATTGGTCCTCTTTTGTTTACCCAATGGCCTTTTCCTGCTTCTTGTTCAAGCCTGGCTTTCTGGAGATGCGCCATGGCTAATATTTTTTCTACTTCTTCAATGGCCTTGATTGTCTGAGCAAGATGGATCTCATGGATCATTTTTGCCCATTTGCGTTGTTTCTCAGTTGTTCTTGGGTATTTGAACATGATTTTCTCAGTGAGGCGTTCAAGTTCTTCGAGTCCTGTTGCTCCGCTGAGGACTGCCCAGCGTTGAGCTATTGCTATGTCCTTTCTTGCATTTTGCTCCGTATGGTTGATCGTCACAAGCCTCTTTAGCTCATCTAAAATCATCTGCAAAATAAAAACTTATTAGTAAGATAACTGCGAATAATTGTTGGAGGGGTTTTCGCTTCCCCTATCTAACAGGATGGTATCTGGACTAGTCTTGAGCGGGCCTTTTGCCCCTTTTTCGGGCATCCCGTTCTGGTGGATCATCATCTTGTGCTGGATATTTGCCTTTTCTCAAGGCTTCTTGATCCAGCTCTGGTTGAACATCTTCTTCTTCTTCTTCCTGTTGAGAAATGTAAAGCTGGAAATCCTGAGCTAGTTTCTCTCCTTCTTCGTATATGGCTTGTAGGGCACGAGCATTCGAACTCTCAGGCTTTTCTTGCGCCCTTAAGCGTTCTTCCTTTTCTCTGTCTTGTTCTTCCGCCATTCTGATCCATTCTAGAAGTTCTCCTGGGCAATTTTCATATCTCAGGACCCTTAGTAGAACATCTTCTCCATCTGAAAACTCGTCCCAGCATGGGAGCTCGCTGTATCTTGGTGGTGGATCATGAGTAGGGGGATCAAATCTCCTTTGGTATCGCCATATCAGTCCATCTTCCATAATCGAACTGATAACCGTTTCATTGTCTTCTATGATCTCCTGTATTTCGTCGTCCCATGATGTAATTGCCATCTGGGCCGACTCCTCTGCTCCTAGTAGGCTATCGATTCTGCCAATAGCCTGGCACAATTTCTGTTTGACTTCGGGGGGGGCTTGTTTTACTTCTTCCAAAGCGTCTTCCAACTCCTGGAGGCACTCTTTGCTTGCTATATCTGGCTCTTGGATCTGTATAAGTTTTACTGTCAGTCGTGATAATGCATCAGCTAGGACATTCATCTTTCCATCAATGTGTTCAAAATGGACATGAACTCCTATTCCAGTAACAAAATCTATGAAATTAATCCATCGGACTCTTGAGGGTTTGTTCTGGGCTGATTTATTATAAAAACTAATAATTGCTTGACAGTCTGTACGTAGCGTGATTTCCTCTTGATCTAAATAGTGGATCTTGAGTGTTTTCAAAGTTTCCATGCATGCAAAGATCTCCGCATCAATTGTAGATTTTACAACTGAAATTTTTCCACTTGCGTATGCGCAGATCTTTTCTGTACTCCTTGAGTCTCCCTTCTTTTTCTTCCATTTACAAATTCCTCCCCAGCCTTCCATGCATCCATCTGTTTCAAGTATAATATACGATCCGGGAGGTGGTAATTCTAGGACTGGCAAATTTTGTACCAGTTTTTTGATCTTTTGTATCAGTTCTTGATCGAACTTTTTAATTCTCTTGTCCCCATGTGGACCTGTTTTGGAGTACAAAGGTCCCAATAACGTCCCCAGATTTGGGATATAATTTCTTGCATAATTTAAGATCCCAAGCCATGACCTCAGGCCGGTCTTTTCCTTCAGCTTTTCCTCTTTGAAATCCACTATTTTCTTTATAATATGTGGCTGCAACTTGATCTTTCTATCTCCAATGACTGCTCCTTTTTAAATTCGATCTCTCTTGTAGCTATTTTAATTTTTGTAGGGGACAGGACTAGTCCCAATTTTTCACATATTGCCAGCATTCTTCTGAGGTGTTTAGCATGTTGGGTCTCGTTTTCCGAAAAGACCAAAATATCATCGATGTAAACTGCTATAAAATCTTCCGTACCTGCGAAGCAGTCATCCATCTTTCTCTGGAAGATTGCGGGTGCGTTCTTAAGTCCAAATGGCATAACCAGCCATTCATATAATCCCCCCGGGACTAAGAATGCAGTCCAAGGAATCGATTCTGGACTCATTGCTACTTGGTGAAATCCGCTCTTTAAGTCAAATTTTGAAAATATTTGACTATTTCCGATTCGTTTGAGAATGGTGTTAATACCAGGTAGGCTGTACTGGTCTTTGTGAGTGTTGTCATTGAGCGTTCTGTAATTAAAAACCATTCTTTCTTTACCACGGACTTCTTTCTATGTTACTGGGTCGATAGTCGTTCCTGAATTGACTATCATGGCAAGTGTTCGGTGTCGGCTTGTACTGGGCCGAATAACTCCCAATTTTAGTAGTTCAGTGACATGCTTATTAAACTGATCCTTCATAAGCGGAGTCACGTGCTTGAGTGGTTTGTCTTGAACTGTCAGATCTGGATTTATTATGTCTAGTCGACATAATACTTGGTTTTTAGACCAGTGTTTCATGGGTCTTCCCCAATGTATCCTTGATCTTTTAACCTTTGAATGAGTGGGGCAAACCTTTGCCTGAATTGTTTGGACTCAATTCCACAATTGAACGCAACAGTTTGTTGAACCTCGATATATTTGGATTCATTCAAATCTAGTTCTTCTACTGCTGCTGCTGCTGCTACTTCGGCATCAATCCTTGTTGTTATAGTCGTAACATTCTTGTAAAAGGTCACAGCTTGACCTTCTATCCTTAGGCCTCCTTGCATGGCCCTGATGAAATTACAACCTATTAGCATCTGTATGTTGTTCTTTTCTCCCATAGGGAACGCGTATGTCAAAGGTATCCGGAAATGGTTTTCCTCGATGGACATTCTTCCACTTTTCAGTTTGTATTTTGCTGTCTGCTGGGAATTAACCCCATTTATCTGAATGGGGAATACACTTAATTCCAATGCTTCTGAGGGTACCGCTGCTTGGTCTATACAACAGACCGTAGCTCCTGTGTCTAAGATTGCCTGAATCTTAAACATTTTGACGTCTGGGATATCCATGATTAGCTCCATATTATATAGACGATTCAAAATTCTTCTCTCGAGCTTAGGTCGTGGTACCATGTTCATGATTTCTTCGTCCAATATTTCTGATATATTGGCAGATTCTTTGAGGTGAATACCTGATGTTGATGCTCCTTCGGTTTTTCTGGAGTTCCTCTCGTAACAGTATTCTTCCTCGGTGTCTTCTTCCTCAAGGAGTTTTTCTTTCCCTTTTTCTAGAATTTTGGTGGTGTCTTTTTCTGCGAGTTCATTGGCTTTCTGAATTAGTTCAACCTTTTGGAGTTCTTCTTTCAACCTCTGAACCTCGACTAACAAGTGCTTCGTATAATTCAGGAGTTCGTCAATCAGGGCATCTTTGTCATCATAAGGTGCCACTTTTGATTTCTGAATTATAAGCTTTCTTCCTAGGTGAAACCTTCAGCACATGGGACAAGTTGTGATCCTGCACTTGGTGCAGAAGGCTCTCATATTTGGGTTTGTGGGTTCTTTACAAAGTGTGCATCTTTCATGCCCACTTGGGACTGGTGAGTTGTCACTCCATGCGTGTGCACATTTCCTTGCTGGTTCTGGTAATGTGACATGCATTCTCCATGAATTGATTTTTGGTTCTTCTTCATCAGAAATTTGTCCTTCGTTGGTCGTCAGGATGACCAATGCTGTTTCATAAGGCATATGATTTAACTCTGTGGTGACTGTCATTCCTACCTCTCCCTCTGAAAATGAGCAAATTGCTTCACTGTCAGGCTCATTGAGGTCCACTGATAAGACGTCCCAGCTGTCTGAGAGGTCTAGGTTTTCGATTATTGTCGCACGGGCTATGTTGCCTTCTCTTCTCTTACAATCTCTGGCGAAGTGGCCTTCAAGTCCACATATAAAGCATTTGCATTTTCGGACTTTATCTGAATGCTTCTTTTTAAAGATTCTAACATGTGAATCATGTGGTTTTCCTCTGTAGGTTGTGGATTTCCTCAGCCCTAACTTCTTGTTCTTTTGATAATATCCTGGTATAGGTATCTTTGAGAAGAAGCTTAAATCCTTTAAGCTTCTCTGTACTGCTGCTCTCTTACATTGCTCGGCTAGGTATTGGTAGGTGAAATGGATTCTTGGGAATATTCCTACTGTATTCCCTGGGTGTTTCTCCTGATAGGCCTGCTCAATTTCTCGGCCTAACAATGGTGGCATTTTCCTGAAGAACTTTTCTGAAAGTTCTGGCAAGACAAACATCCTTCCCGACTTTGCTGCAAGTACTTTATAGTCATTTATATAACTGAAGAGATCTTTAACATGGTGGCATGAAAGTCTTTCGAGATCATTATATGCCCTGTTTTGCTCTTCTGTGGATCCTGTTGTAGGGTCCTCCAGTAGCAGCATTCTTCTTAGTTGAGATAAGACGTTATGTGGGTCGTCTGCTATATTGATCAGTTCTTCGTACTCCGCGGGGTATGCCATGCGCCATTGTATCCACGCCTTCTTTTCTGTTTCACCTAAAAGATTTTCAATGAAGCATACTTTGCTTCGATTGTCTGACCAATTTCTTTCGTTAATAACATTCAGTGTTATTGATTCCCAGCGGGAGATCACATCATTATAAAGACCTACATCTTCAGGTAGTACCAGAATTGCTCCTACATTTGTCTGTGCTGTAGGTAGATTATACGTCTCATTATGCTGTCTGGAGTATCCACTTGTCAATTTGTCTACTCTTGATTGTATGACTGGAATATCTGGTCTCTGTGAGTATATTCCTGTTCCAGTTGCTGGTGGGTACAGAGCTGGTCCCATTATTGGCTCCGTGGGTCTGGCCAACGATCTTGTGATAGCAGATGAGTCTGTTGTGGACATAGCTAGCTCTGTTTTCTTCTCTAGCTTCCTGAGTATTGGGTACTCAGTTTCTACTGTGAATATTTGTTCTCTTCTTCTGGGGTAATACTGTTCTTCATAGTAGCTTTCATCATTATTTTGTTCTTTCTGATGATCTTTGTCATCAAATTCTTCCATATCCCATACTGTATAGTAGTTGTCTTTGTCAAGTTCGTCTGAAGCATCCCAAATAGGTTTTGTTTCGTCTGGGGATTCATCCCAGACTGGTGGTGTGTCTTCAATGCTTAGATCCATGAGGTTTTTCAGTACCTCAAGATCCTCATAAAACTCGTCTGTTTTGTCTTCCTCGTCTGAGTCATAGTCACACATCATCATTAGTACTAGTTCTTCGTCGGTAGTATTTCCTTCTAGGATGTTGTTGTCCGTCCTTTGGCTTGTGTAGCCAGAGAATCTTACTGCTAAAGATCCATCAGTTCTGGATCTTAAACTTGCCTCTGTGGGGTTTTGTGGGATAGAGATGGATGCTGGTCGGATTATCCATCTTCTTCCCTGAAGTTCTGTGGTGGAATGAGCTTGTCCTGCGATGGCTCTGATTCCTCTGCTTGCTAAGTGTTCAGCTACGTTTTGGACATTGTATCTAAAATTGGTGTGACTGGTGTTGGTCAGTCTACCAATTAGAGATCTGGAGAGTAACATGTTGATACCGCGGGATACGTACCCTTTCTCGGGTAATCTCTTTCCCCTCTTTTATCGTCTATCCTAAGTACACGTCTCCTTAGATTACACTTGCAGGACTTAAATTTTTAGCAGAATAAGATCAAATAAAATGCCTTTATAGAAGAATTCGAAATTACGAGAGTAATAATAATACCTGGAAAGAAAATATTAACCTCAGCTCTGATACCAGAATAAAGCGGTCCGCGTGCTTCTTAAATCCGTTCACGGGTTACAGAGAACACTGGTCGGGATTTAAGGAAAATGAAGCTTGGAAAGCTTTCTATTAAAACACACTGAAATGCTTACAGAGTAGGATGGACTCTCAAGTGGTGCTTACAAATTCAAACTTAGAGGAGTAGAACTTCTGCGGTCTGCAGTCTGCTCTGCACCCTCATATGGATAGTCTTATATAGACATAAGGGGAAGTATCCAGTTGAAGCTCAATAATTGCAACGTGGGTGCTCATTGGGCCCCATCGTCCATTGCATTATTGGACATCTACAGCAGGATAAGATTCCCTTCAATTATACACTCTTTACAGCTAAAAGAGAATACTTTACAGCTAAAAAGTGGTCGTGACATGACATCTTTTGCATTATTGTCGTCCTATTGAGATTCGCCTTGTCGCCTTAATGGATGTTGCTTTCTTTACTACTGCAGAGCATTTTGTGACATAGCGTCAGGTTGTTGACATGATGGTTGACGGGCCCTAATACATCTTCGGCCCAATTGCTCCTTATTGGTCCTCTTTTGTTTACCCAATGGCCTTTTCCTGCTTCTTGTTCAAGCCTGGCTTTCTGGAGATGAGCCATGGCTAATAATTTTTCTACTTCTTCAATGGCCTTGATTGTCTGAGCAAGATGGATCTCATGGATCATTTTTGCCCATTTGCGTTGTTTCTCAGTTGTTCTTGGGTATTTGAACATGATTTTCTCAGTGAGGCGTTCAAGTTCTTCGAGTCCTGTTGCTCCGCTGAGGACTGCCCAACGTTGAGCTATTGCTATGTCCTTTCTTGCATTTTGCTCCGTATGGTTGATCGTCACAAGCCTCTTTAGCTCATCTAAAATCATCTGCAAAATAAAACTTATTAGTAAGATAACTGCGAACAATTGTTGGAGGGGTTTTCGCTTCCCCTATCTAACAGGATGGTATCTGGACTAGTCTTGAGCGGGCCTTTTGCCCCTTTTTCGGGCATCCCGTTCTGGTGGATCATCATCTCGTGCTGGATATTTGCCTTTTCTCAAGGCTTCTTGATCCAGCTCTGGTTGAACATCTTCTTCTTCTTCTTCCTGTTGAGAAATGTAAAGCTGGAAATCTTGAGCTAGTTTCTCTCCTTCTTCGTATATGGCTTGTAGGGCACGAGCATTCGAACTCTCAGGCTTTTCTTGCGCCCTTAAGCGTTCTTCCTTTTCTCTGTCTTGTTCTTCCGCCATTCTGATCCATTCTAGAAGTTCTCCTGGGCAATTTTCATATCTCAGGACCCTTAGTAGAACATCTTCTCCATCTGAAAACTCGTCCCAGCATGGGAGCTCGCTGTATCTTGGTGGTGGATCATGAGTAAGGGGATCAAATCTCCTTTGGTATCGCCATATCAGTCCATCTTCCATAATCGAACTGATAACCGTTTCATTGCCTTCTATGATCTCCTGTATTTCGTCGTCCCATGATGTAATTGCCATCTGGGCCGACTCCTCTGCTCCTAGTAGGCTATCGATTCTGCCAATAGCCAGGCACAATTTCTGTTTGACTTCGGGGGGGGCTTGTTTTACTTCTTCCAAAGCGTCTTCCAACTCCTGGAGGCACTCTTTGCTTGCTATATCTGGCTCTTGGATCTGTATAAGTTTTACTGTCAGTCGTGATAATGCATCAACTAGGACATTCATCTTTCCATCAATGTGTTCAAAATGGACATGAACTCCTATTCCAGTAACAAAATCTATGAAATTAATCCATCGGACTCTTGAGGGTTTGTTCTGGGCTGATTTATTATAAAAACTAATAATTGCTTGACAGTCTGTACGTAGCGTGATTTTCTCTTGATCTAAATAGTGGATCTTGAGTGTTTTCAAAGTTTCCATGCATGCAAAGATCTCCGCATCAATTGTAGATTTTACAACTGAAAATTTTCCACTTGCGTATGCGCAGATCTTTTCTGTACTCCTTGAGTCTCCCTTCTTTTTCTTCCATTTACAAATTCCTCCCCAGCCTTCCATGCATCCATCTGTTTCAAGTATAATATACGATCCGAGAGGTGGTAATTCTAGGTCTGGCAAATTCTGTACTAGTTTGATCTTTTGTATCAGTTCTTGATCGAACTTTTTAATTCTCTTGACTCCATGTGGACCTGTTTTGGAGTACAAAGGTCCCTTTCTTCTTTAGAGACTTCATTTTAAGTTTAAAATGAAATGAACATGTTTAGATACACATATCATATGAGTCTAGGTATTTAAAATTGAAAATTCATGCCTAGATGAACAATGTGATAACTATATCATTTTAGGGGACTTAAATTTGAAAAAGATTGATCCAAGTCAACAAATCATCTTGGTCATTTCATTTTAAGTCCAAAACTTCATAAACATGTTTAGCAATAGTATGACATATTTCCATGCATTTAGAATGAAAAATTAATATGAATATGGATAAAATGACAATAGAGGTCAATTCATGAAAACCTCTTTTGGACCTAGTTGACCCAAGTCAACAAGTTAACTTAAAGGTCTTATTTTCAATCCATATTTGAGGAACATGTTTAAATTTACTCATGTTAGGTAACCTTAGGTTTAAATCTGAAAAATCATGAGTAAATGTTAAGTTTGAAACTTAGCAAGTTTCATAAAAACTAGTTTAATTTTGAATGAAATCATGCTAGGTTGATATCTTGACTTAAGGACATAATTTTCATTTCAAATTTGACATATACTCTTTACATGACCATCATGTGGTGTCATGAAAGTTTGAATGAAAATTGAAGAAGTTTTAAGAATAACTGAAAATTACAAAAATATCATTTCAACCTACAATTTGTATCAATTTCAATTATTTCTAGAAAAATATAGAAAATTAATTTTTAAATGATTCTTGAAACTGCACTTCCATTGAAAAATCTAGTGTTGTGTAAAAATTTCAAAAATTTTTGTTAAGAATCTAATTTATAATGAAATTTTGAAGTTGGTCTTTAAAAATGCAAAGTTTATGCAAAGTGTAAAAATGTCAAGAATCTTATTTAAAATATCAATCTTTTCGATACTTTGATCTTTCTTTGGAAACCTCAAATGAAAATTTATGCATACCATTTTAATTATGTTTCTAATATCATTCACACCATTGATTGAGTAAAATCATTTCTAGAAATGATTTTGAATTCTTGAATGATAGCTAGAAATATCTAGTATTTTTATTAAAATCAATATAGGATGAAAAATGGTCATTGAAAATTCTTTTGAGTTCAAACTTTATTTATGCATTTCAAATGACCATTCAATATTTGGTATCAAAAATTTTCATCAAAAATTGGTACCAAATTTTTTCATCGAAAGTATGATTTTGTATAAACTTAAAAGGTTGATTTTTGAAAACTTAAGGTATAGGTTGACCTAAGTCAACAAAGTGAATTAAAAATTTCATCTTAAGCCCAAACTTAATTCATGGACTTAGATTTCCTCATGTTTGATATCTAGATGCCTAAGTTTGAGAAGAAAAAAAAAAAACATGAGTAGATAGCAAAACATTGAGACTTAGCATTTTCATGTCTTTCATGCTTATTTCAAATGAAAACATGCTAAGTTCATATTTGATTAAATGACATTAGTTTCTCTTCTAACTTGATATACATATTTTACATGACTATATCTTTGCACTTTGAAAGTTTGAACGAAACTAAAAAATGTCAAGAAAAAGATATGAGTACATTCATACTTGAATGCATACATGATTTGGTTTTGAATTGTATCTATCCTTCTTTTCTATCATGTATGATTTGTTGTTTCATATCAAATATTTTTTTTCCATCCCTTTGGTTGAGATTTTCATGTTTCATGAAAAATACTCCTTAGAGTCTCAACCTCATGAAAAAATATTTGTGTTTCATCCTTTTGACTAGAATGACCTTTATTGCCCTTTTTGACTCATGTCAAAAGGGGGAGAAGAGTATAAGTAAAGAGGGGAGAAAAATATAAGAAAATATAGGAGAAAACTATATGTAAAGGGGAGGAAAATATAGGAAATCCATGCATATAGATAGGGGGAGTTTATTCTTATAGATAGGCATGTTGATAGGGGGAGAAATCGCTTAGTTGATATCCTTCTATGCCTTAATGATTATATTTTCTTAAGGATGTTTGTCATCATCAAAAAGGGGGAGATTGTTGGCTTTAGGTTTTCAACCTTGGTCTTAATCTCGGTTTTGATGATAACAAACATGAGACTAATGATTTCATTGAGTATATCTTCAGGTTCCATATCAATAGCGTTCGATGTCCTCGATCGAAAAAATCAGAGAAATCGATAAATCGGAAGGACATTGATTGTCGCGCTCGGGTTCGTCGACGAAATTTCTCGAAGATCTATGAGTGCACCAAAGTCGCTTGGACGAGTCCAAAGAATACGTGAAAAGCTCTCGAAGATGATGCTCGTTGAAAGCCGGAACCCAAAAACAAAGCGCGAAAGAAAATAGGCTGAAAAACAAGTTTCAGCCTAAATTCGATCGACCGAACAGGGTAAGAAAGAGGCAGTAGTTTTGTCGGTCGACCGAACACTGCTGAAAATAGGCAGTGGCTACTTCGGTCGATCGGTCGGTCGACAGATAGAGGCCGAAATCAGGTAGTAAGCTTGTCGGTCGACCAAGGCAGGATCGATAGTTTTGCGTCGATCTGTCGATCGATTGACCACAGGGAAGAATGAAGCGGTCGAGTGACCAGTCGATCGGTCGGTCGACCGACCAATCGACCGGCGGTTTGCAACGGATAGAAAACTATCCGTTGAGCTGCCATTTCTTCAGCAGGTTATAAATACACCCTCAAATACTTTATTTAATACTTCTTCCTTCATTCTTATAGAGTTGATTGAGTATTCTAAAGGAAGATTTAGGGCCTTCCAAAAAGATTAATGCTTGCGCTCAATTCTTGTGGCGACAACTTCTTGCGCACACTCTGCATCCTCAACTCTGAAATTGACTCGAGCTTATCACCACGGCGAGTTGGAGGTTCCAAGGCTGTGAAAGGAGCTTGCAATAATTGGTTTTCTCTTTAGGCTCCTTCAATTGTAATTTTAACTATTATTTGAACTGTTTTTTGATTTGTGCGTTTGTAAGACCTAGGTTGTTAGGTCTTGTTGTGTGAAGTGGTATCCTCGGTGTAGAAAGAGTAAAGCCACTTGTGTAAACGTAATTTTCTAGGATTAGTTCTAGTTGTCCCTTAGGTTGAGGTGGGAAAGTGCTCTCGGTAAGAAGGCATGATACTTTCGGGTGTGGAAGTGCCTTCGGTTGGAGAGCGGAGACTTTTCGGTGCAAAGTCCTCATTGTAAGGGAAACCCGAATTAATCTAGTAAAACTAGTTTGGAAATCCTAAGCGGGGTGCTTAGGTAGTAGAGTAGGCATTGGGGCTGAACTACTATAAATCTTGTGTTTGCATTGTTGTTTTAAATTGTTTGTGATTAATTGCTTTATCTTGCTTCCGCATTCAATCGCATAATTGCAATGTGCCTAAACGATTTAAGTAAACGATTAAAATTGGAATTTATGCTAATAGATTTAGTAAACACACTATTCACCCTCCCTCTAGTGTCGCCATTCGCCTTCACCACGGTGGGCGCCAAATGTTCCTGCCTGAGAGTAGGGGCCTTCCGAACTGGTCTGGTGTATCTTCATGTTTGGTTCAATGTCGGGGGGGACCTGCAAAAGACACTCTACCTGGGTGTATCTCCGTGTCTAGTTCAATGGCCAAGTTAGGGTAACTCCAAGGTGGAGGTTACGGGAATTGAAACTTAGGGTTACCTGGGTGCGCTGCGTCTGCATTTATTGTAGGTGGAGGTGATCATGCTTCTCGATAATCTCGCTAGGATTGTTGTCCAAAATGGGTCGAGGCTAATCCCGGAGATGACAGGTTTATGATGGTATGTCCCTCGTGATAAGGGAGGACGTAGGAGTCCATGTTTGGCTAGGTGGCTCCCCCGGATGGAGTCGCCTGACTTAGCTTGAGTCTGACTCAAACGGCGTTGCTTGGGCGGGGCCGCATGGTATGGTTCGGAGTGAATTGTGGGGCGCTTCTGGGTCTAATCTGCATGGGCCCAATGGTTGTAGTCCAGTTTAGTACCCATCTTTCACCATCATCATGGATTATAGATTCATGTGCATCAAATCATATGACAGGGTCCTCTAGTTCTTTTACTTCATATTTTCCTTGTTCAGGTAGAGATAAAGTTCGTATTATTGATAACTCTTTTGCCTTTATGTGTCTGGTAAAGGTGCCATCACGATTGCTCCATCTATACATCTATCATATGTTTTACATCTTCCTCGTTTTCCTAATAATCTCTTGTTAATTATTTCAACTACCAAGGCTTTGGATTATAAAGTGTTCCTGCTTGAGAGTTAGGGTCTTTCGATCCGATTTGGTATATTTCTGTGTCTGGTTCAACGCCGGCGGAAGGCGGGTTATCATGTTGTGGTTAGCGAAGGGCCCCGCGTCAAGAGCGGGGATAGCTTCGACCTTGTGGATTCTGGGGTCTTTGTTTCTCTCCGGGTGAGGAGTGCTAGAGACTTCGCCACGAGGGGCCGCATCAGGCCTCCTACTTCCCAGCTGGGTGTTGTCTCTAGGTTGTGGGCAACAATCATGGTAAGCCCGAGGCTATTCACGAGATCGTGTTGGCATCCTGGCTTGGGCCTTTAGCTGTCGAATTTCAGCTTCCAAGTCACCTATACGTTGATAAGGATCTTCAAGAGGGGGAGGGGCTGGTACCCGAGCGTCGCTCCTCACTATTTGAGCGTTACTAGGTTGTGATCGACCGCCATCGTCGGGTCGTGGCTGATGATGTGCGGCGGTGGAGCTTGACTTCGGGTTCTAGCCATTTTATGGGGAGGTAAGCTTTACTCGATCCCACAATGGGCGCCAGATGTTCCTGCCTGAGAGCAGGGGTCTTTCGGTCCGATTTGGTGTATCTCTGTGTCTGTTTCAACGCCCAAGTTAGGGTGACTCCAAGGTAGAGGTTATGGAGATTGGAACTTAGGGTTACATAGGTGTGTCGCATCTGTATATATTGCAAGTAGAGGTGATCATACTGCCCGGTAATCTCGTTAGGATTGTTGACCATAATGGATCGAGGCCAATCCCGGAGATGACGGGTTTATGATCGTATGTCCTTTGTGATAAGGGAGGACGTAGGAGTCCATGTTTGGCGGGGTGGGTTCCCCAAATGGAGCCGTCTAACTTAGCTTGAGTTTGGCTCAAAGGCGTTGTTTGGGTAGGGCCGCGCGGTTTGGTTCGAGGTGAACAGTTGGGCGCTGCTGGGTCTAGTCCGACCGGGCTCAATAGTTCTAGTCCAGTCCATAAAGTAACATTCTTTCCTACTTATTGTCTTCTCCAAAACCTCTTGAGGGTTTAGGTTTCTTTTAGGCTCTCGAGCAGGCTCGAGTTCTAGCCCCCGGTATTGACTTTTCAGAAGCCAGCCCTTCCAAGTAGGTGAAGGATGGTATGCTTATAGTGCTCGAGAAGAAGTCTTTAGCCTCTCTGGAGGAGGATTTGTCTAGAAGTGTTGTTCTGGAGGAGGGGATTCATATTGAACCAACCGAGGCCGAGTAGTCTTACTAAATTTACTCGTTTGTGGGTCTTTTTATGCCGGCTAGTATTGAATTATTGCCCCTAGGGGGCCTTTTAACTATTTGCCCCTTTGTGGGTTTAGTATTGTATTGGTCTTGCTTAGCTTCTTGGCTTCGTTCGATCCTCTTCTCTAAGAGTTGGATTGTCTATAGTAACCTTTGCTTGAACCGGGTTATTTCCCAAATCACATAGTGGTGGGGAGGGGGAGTCAAGCCTCCGAATCATGTTGGAGGGGGAAGGACTTTTAGAGTCGGTAGTGGTGATGGCAAAAGGCCGTTGTCTAAGGGTTCAGGCTGCGCTCGTCTGGGAGTGCATGGCAAAACCGTTTTGCGACAAGTCATACAAAGGCGCTGAGGCCAAACGTAATAGCGTGGTTGCTAGAGACCGCAATCGAGGGTTCAGGCTGAGCTCGCCGAGAAGCGTAAGGCGGAACCGCACGCGAGAAGTCGTATAAGGGCATTGAGGCCAAATGTAATGGCTTGGTAGCCAGATACCGCACTCGGGGGTTCGGGTCGAGCTCGCCGAGAAGCGTATGGCGTAATCGCGTATGAGGAGTCGTATGAAGGTGCTGAGGCCGAATGTAATGGTGTGGTAGTCAAATACCGCACTCGGGGGTTTGGGGCGAGCTCGCCGAGGAGCGTAAGGTGGAACCGCGCTCGATGAGTTGTATGAGGGAGCTGAGGCCGAATGTAATGGTGTGGTAGCCAAAGATCGCACTCGGTGATTCAGGCCGAGCTCGCCGAGAAGCGTAAGGTGGAACCACACCACGCGTGAGGAGTCGTATGAAGGTTTTGAGGCTGAATGTAATGGCGTAGTAGCCAAAGACCGCACTTAGGGGTTCGGGCTGAGCTCGTAGAGGAGCGTTAGGCGGAATCGTGCCCAAGGAGTCGTGTGAGGGCACTAAGGCCGAATGTAATGGCATGGTAGCCATAGATCGCACTCAGGGTTTGGGTCGAACTTGCCGTGGAGCGTAAGGCGGAACCGAGCACGATGAGTCATGTGAGGGCGCTAAGGCCGAATGTAATGGTGTGGTATCTAGAGACCAAACTAAGGGATTCGGGCCGATCTCGCCGAGGAGGGTAAGGCGGAACCGCGCGTGAGGAGTCATAAGAGGGCGCTGAGGCCGAACTCTTTCATGAGAACACAAGCAGGCTTTAGGGATTGAGTAAACTTTTTTTAAGCGACGGGATAATCATAGCAGTGTTCTGAACATTCACAAAGAGATGCTATGAATGGAATTTTATTTTAGAAATAAAGTAAGTGGGCATACAGAAAGAGTGCTCAGACTCGAGCTCTATCAATGTTTTTTGGTCACGTCATGAGATTTTCAATGATGAAGCCGTGGTTGCTTTCACAATCTAAGGTACAGGGACAGAAACTACTTCAAGAACTTGAGTAGCAGTTTCAACTATTTCTTGTACAGTTTTAACTAGGAGGATACTGACAGAAGGACTTGGTATAGATTCCTTTGTTTCTGCAACAATAGGAGGATCCTGATGCTGATATTCAAGAACTGAATCTATAGAAGGTAGATAAAGACCAGTCTTGACAGAAGTGGAACCATGAACAGTGACATCAAATGAGGCAATTTCAACTGAGTCAGCTTGAAAAATAATGTCAGAATAGAAAATGATTGCCATAAAAATCTCCCCCTTAACATGAGAATTCTCCCCCTCATGAATAGAAATCTTAGGTAGAAAATCATGAATATTAAATTGCAAACCTCGACCCTTTCTTGGAAGATGATCTACAGGATGATGGCCAAGCTTGACTTGCATTAGGAGACCACGAGAAGGAGGAGAAGGGCTTCTTCATTTGACATCGAATTAGAAGTCATCACAGCCTTTTCTTCAAGATTAGAAGATGACACACCCTTATCCGGAGCAGAAGTAGCTTTCTTGTAAACCATTCCCATAAACTCTTTTCGTTGCAGACTCGAGGGAGACTTGGCTGTCTCCATTTGTAGGATGCAGGATAGAAGTGAAGTAGAGGAGCAGTAAAGAAAGTAGTTGCAACTTCAAACCTTGAATGAACCAGGGTACTGCTCCGAGCCTTGATTGAGAGGATTTAATGCTTTGATCCTGCTCAAAACTTCCACCATCAAAGATTTTTGTGAAGACGTCTGCCACTTGTCAATATGAAGAAATATACTCAGTTATAGCTGTTTCAGGTTCAGGTGTGGCAGTTTCAACTGCATCTGGAACTATAGCAGCAGTTTCGACTGCTTCAAGACGTGGTACTTTGGAATGCTCTCAGTCCCATCTATTGTTGGAGGAATATAGCCGACTTATATAGAGTCCCAACAACGATCATCCAAAGATTTGATGAAAGCCCTTATCATAGTCTTTCAATATGCATAGTTTGTTCCGATAAGTAAAGGAGGAACATTGATAGAATTTCCCATAGGCATGCATTCCATCTTGAGCCTAAAAAAAAGAGACACTTTAAGGATTTGTGCAGGTAAAGGTTAGCACAACCCCTCTGATACCAAATGACAGTATATAGGTTTTTTAGGGAATTTCTATTAAGCACAGTTGATTGGAAGTTGCAACTGCTACTAGAAGCAAAGAAGAACAAAAATAAAAGAACACACGCAAACACAAGAGGTTTGTTTACGCAGTTCAGTGAGAAACCAGTGACCTAATCTGCGGGGCACTCATCGGATAGATGCCCAATCCACTCTATATAAGTACAAAATAAGTCCTCTGGATTTCACACCCGAAATTGGACTACAGTACTACAGTGAATTGAAAATAATAAAAACCTATTTGGTATTAAAAGTAAATACCAACTTGCCTCTCTATGACATCCAGCAACAAAGTTTCGTCCTCCATACAGCCTTGTGTTGTAGTGAGCTCTATATCCATATGAAACCAATCTTCTCCTGAAGATAAGAAATGTCTGCACACAACAATCTCAAGTCCTCATATAGCTAGTAACACAGTTTAAGCACATAGGAGTTGATAGAAGTTGATCCATAGAAGTAGATCAATAAGCACGGATCCACATTGGGGTGGATATGAGTGGATTCATCAGAGATGGTCAATCTTCTCAAATATTCTCTCACATCTTTTATAACCAGAGTAGGCAACCCCAAAAGACATAGTCAATACTACTCAAGGAAACTCCTAACTCCATAACTCCATTAATGCCCATTCACTCCACCAATGAATGACCAAAGCCACAACTCTCCATGTCACTACCAAAAATTGCATCATCTGCGACGGCCTCGGCGGTCACAGATGAGCAATTGCAATGACAGTTGCGGTCGCAACGAGTCCGTCGCGGATAGGCTCATCACAGAATTTATGCGATCGCCACGTCACCGTCGCCAAAGATGTAGATATTGCGACCGCCAGTGTCCGTCATAAAAAGCCGTCGCATAGTTATTTGCGATCGCTTCACTCGACCAGTCCATGAGCATCTGTGACGGCAATAGCGGTCGCAGATGATATATATTTTTTTAAAAAAAATTAAAAATATAAATTCATGTTCCAATATTTAATTAAAATACATATGAAACAAAAGACAACAAATTATAATATATGGATATCAAAATATTATTTATATCGTATCAAACTTCATATTTGTATTCCAAAAATCATATCTAGTATAGCTCTAGAACAAATACAGGAGTTTAAAAAGGATATCATTCTAAACTTTACAGTGAGATCATTCTCACTTTCAGATGAACACAGGAGTTTAAAAGTATAAAGTTTATGTGATGATAACTTTAACCATCCCATAAACTTTACCGTAAAAAGTTTAAAAGCTTTCTTGTAAACCATTTCCATAAATTTTACAGGATATCACTAAATTTTATTAATCCATAACTTTATCAAGTAGATACAGTAGTTTTACATATCATACTATTTTCTTGATAACAGAGACATTATAAAAGGTTGAAGCAAAAAATGAAATGGTTGATAACTACTACTTATGAAATTACAGCAAAAGATTATATTAGTTTTACAAGGTCGCAATAAAAAATGATAACTACTACTGCAGTTTTAATTTCTTCAGTTTTAATTTGCAGTAATGTCTCCCTTTCAACCTCTCTTTTCTGTTAATTAGATGTCAAAACACTGCCATCACACAGTGTACTAAACATAACAATAGCCACAAGAAGTAACTTTTCAAGTCATGTGAACATAAATTAGTTCATGCAATTAATTAAGAAAGATGACTTAATGGAAATAAAAGGCTCAAGCTGCAACATGAAAGAAACTCAACATGAAATGAGGCAGCTTATTGGCATTACTCCTTAATTGCCTCACATGTAGCATTAATTAATTCAAGGAACATGTATATTTATAGCTTGCAAGTTGAAAGACAAGAACAAGCAGCAGAAAAAATATGTGGACATCATATGAGATTCCTAAGGATAAATTGTTTGCTCACTCTTTGCTTTGCGCCTCTAATTTTGAAGGTGTCTGATGTGCTATCACTTTGAGTCTCAGTTTTGACGAGATCTTGAATTAAAGAACTTGTAATCTGGGGATTTCCTCTCTCAAAGAACTATAAGTACCTACAAAAAGAATAGAAAATTACACAGCCACCTATTTAATGTGATAGATTATATATTCAAAAAAGAAAATGTACTTGTTTAGTATTTCAATGAACAGTATGACTGGTCCACTACTGCCCCTCTTGTTACACTGGCCATTTGTTGGGCAGAATTCGCTATTCTTAAGGCTCGCTTTAAGCACAGGAGGACCCTGGAACAAGTCAGTGCAAGAATATCAAAGTTAGGCTTATTACATTTTTTGCATTTTCTAAGTCAGATGTGAAGAATCAAATGGGAAGCTGTAAAGAAACACCATGTTCTTGTGTTTATTCTTTGCTTGCTTGTTATATAGTCTACAAGTATTTGAGTCAAGAATTCACCACATATTGGTATTAAAATATGCTAGTTAATGATAAACGTTAACCAAATTAATCAACACAAACCACTTCAAAGTCAACCAAATCTACATGATTTAGCAACCTGAATAAGGATGAATTTTTTTTGAAAATGCCTGAAAAAACAATTGCAAGAGTGATTTGATCCACAGGTTACTCGATTTAACTAAACAAGACCCAACAAACACATATTAATATGCATTAACTAGATCCAAACTACTTAGTCTAAACCTTGGCACAACACAAAGAAAGGAGCTGACATTGTCAACTAGGAGTTATGGTGATCATGGAACTGTGCAATTCTGGATAGTTGAGGGCATAAAATAAATGAATTAGGTTCAACAAAGGAATGACATAGGGACTTTTGTTTGAGGGGAGTAGCTATTCCATTCTTAATCTATTTTTATGGAATAAATATTATGCACCTTTCTCCATCTCTAATGCCATCCTGCTCATCAGCCCAAAATAGATGTGAACATGCATAAACTGCTCTACACTGATCGAGCTTCTTCAACACCAAACACATTCATCCTCTGAAGAATTCATATAATTAAGTGAATGGCAGTCACTTGGGCTTTGGAGTCCTGCTCAAACAAATATCATATTCAAGATAAGGAAAGGAATTTAAAATTTACATGGGAAGATAAGAATGAAATGCTCTTTCTTGATATGTCATCCTAAACCCATTCACTTTAGAACCTGCAGAATGAGTCTTCTGTTTAGGTTACTTACCGCAACATCCTCTTCATATAAAATAAATGCTTGAGTGAAAAAACTGTAAGCAACAGGTTCTAGATCACAGTCATTTGCAGTCTGAAGTAGAAAAACCTCCGCACATTGTAATAGCACCAATATCTCCATCTTTCTTATGGGACATAAATAATAGCACCGAAGAAAAATACACAAACCTCCGCACATTGTAAGTACAATCTTAGAGAAAGCTCTGGTGAAGAAACAGATGCTAATGCCTCAATAGTCTGAAACAGACTATAGCATAAAATATGATAAATTACATGTTAGTGATTTTTCCATTTTACAATTCTGCGGAGCCCTGACTGAGTAGAAAATAAGCATAAGCTTTTAGCAAGCAATTCAGGATTAACCATAAAATATTTGGTATCAGATTACTTTGTCTCAGGGGCGGAGCCAGTGTATTGTAATATTAAACCTATATAGTAATATATACTATATGTATTAGTATTTAGTTATATTTGCCCCCCTAAAAATATTTTTTTATCGTATAATTATCTTTCTGATATACGATTTTATATTTTGCCCCTCCTGAGATAATTTTCTGGCTTCGCCCCTGCTTTGTCTTATGAATATAGTTATTCATCTTAAACTATCATGTCTACTATACACTAAATAAGTAACTACTATCTAGCCTAACTAGATATTGGTGAGTACTATAATTTTTTCATTAAGGCCATACAAGCATAAAAGAGGTAAAAAATGCAAAACAAGGTAGAAAGCCAGAAAATAATAAACCTGGTGCACAATTTGAAAAATCTTCTTCGGTGTTGCAGCAACTTCTTCACCAATCGCATCTCCATCTTGACCGTGCAAATGTCTAACCAACTACAGGCCACCAAAACAATATCAAGTAGGCTTAGCTGGTGCTAAGAGCATATAAACTGTGGAAATTTTGCTGGGTAAAAAATCCAATCCATTGAAGAAAAGCTGGTTATCAGAATAAGTAGTGGTAATCAAAGTCAACGAATTTCCTCATGAATGTGTTCAAGCTTGCAATATTATTCTGGAATACGTTGCTAAGTGCCTTTGGCTGCAAATCCAGACCAGTTTAATTTGGAAAATCTTTAGAATGAACACAAGTTACCAAGAAAGGAATAAAATGAACTTTTCAGAACAAAATAAACATCAACAGGATGCAGGATTTGGTAAGGAAATGCTCGTTTAATACAAATCAAATACTTTAAATAGCAACATACATTTAGAAATCAAGAACAGGTCATGGGTTTATCCAATGAACTAAGCAAGCCATCTTAATCATAAGGAAAGATGCAAATTAAAAACCTCAGGTAAACAAATTAAAGAAACCTAACTCAGGTCAATGTTTAAATTGAAGAAACCCTAGTCGTCAGCTAGGGTTTCAGCTAGAGAGAGGGGGGGGATATTAGCGGTGCAAAAGTCGGCGAGTGAGAGCTAGAGGGCGAGTGATCGAGCGGGGAAGAGCCGTAGAGGTCGCAATGACCCCTGATGGCTTTGCGACCACCGTAGCGGTCGCAAAAATGCAATTGCGATACGGTCGCCAAACCATTGCTCTTTTGTGATGGCCCTAGAAGCGATCGCAGTGCCGTCGCCAACCTAACTACTCCGCGACCCCAATGGGTGGCGGTCGCAGAACCATCGCATCTACGACCGCCTCCATTGTCGTCGCAAAAGGCCAGTTTTTTAGTAGTGTGATGACCATAACTCTACCAAAGTGAACGACCAAGAGCATAAATTAGAGGCTCCATGATGACCAAAACTCCATTAAGCATCATACAAGACCAACTCTAAAATTCACCATTAATGATCAAGTTCAAAAGTCACCATAAATGAACAATCAAGATTAACTCCACCATAAAGAGACATTGCAGATCCATAACTTCTCTTTCCTCATAAATAGAGAAGGTCAACCAACTTCCATAAATGTCACTTAACAAAGGATCTTAACTTCAACAGTTTCTAAGTCAAAAGACATCCATAACTCATCATAATACTTCGGTCATACAAGCTTCAAGAAAAATTGATGCCATAAGAGTTTTAAGAAAAACTGTCAACCCTTTAATGAAGACCACTTCATTTCTTCCATAATTGTCTTTGGTTATAAAAACTTCAAGATAACCACCAGCCCATCAAAGAATACTACTTCATTTCTTTCATAAATGAATAGGCAATACAAAAGATGATTTAAAAATATTTGAGATATAAAATAGAATCATCATTAATACTGGAAATCAAAAGTCATCATATTCGCAGCATCCTTATCCAGGAAACCATAGAATGCAGGAGCAGTTAAAATTATCCTCACACAGTTGTAACTGTCTTCAACATAAGCAGAACTCCTCATAGTTGTGACTGTCCATTTAAGCAACCACAGAGCAAGTAACAGTTAGACAACAGAATGTAACTTGTAAATATAAACTGAGAACTTTAGCATAAACTCCACAGTAGTTATAACTCACATACAACTGAGAATTGACTGATCATCCTTTTGCCAAATACAACAACTAGCATACAACTGAGATCTTCAATATAAACTCCATAGTAGTTGCAACTGTCATACAACTGAGAATTGGCTGATAATCCTTTTGCCAAATATAGCCAACACAACATAAATTAAACATCAATAGTCTCCCCCATTGGCTTATTTGGTAAAACACAAGCTGTCAAGAGAATATCCAGAGTATAACACAAGCTGTCAAGAGAATATCTAGAGTATAACACAATCACAACTTTCAAGCAACTCGTCATGCAAGATAAGTTGTACTAGACATCACACATAGTATCATAAGCTTCAGTATAAACTGCTAAGCAACCAGAGCAGTTGTAATTGTCTTTACGAAAATTATCGGTTAACCGAACCGAAAAAACCGAAACCGAAATAGCGGTTAACCGAAGTTAATGGACCGGTTTACGGTTAATGATTTTGAAAAACCGAAGTTAATGGACCGGTTTTTTTTTTGCTAATGGACCAGTTAACCGGTCCATGCTCACCCCTAATTGCAGTATGATGCCCGAAGAAAATATAAATAAAGAAAATACTACATACCAAATACAAAGGAAAAGAGAAAAACATATGCAAATCCAATGGCTACACCTATTTCCTTTGTCTCTGGTGATTGCATTAAATAATATGCTTACAAGAGAAATCATTAATCTAAAAGTTGGTCACTAAATATCAGGATAAGAAATATTGAAAGACAACATTTTAGCAATCCTAGAGCAAAAATATCAGGATAAGAAAGATTGAACAACATAGAGGCATAAAATAAACCATACTAACCCTAGAGCAAAAAGAATGCATTTCACTTCATCAGAAAGATTGGACAGAGAAAAAAACTTGATAGCAATTTTAGGTCAATATTCACTACTGAACCACATTTTCCATAAGTATATTAAAGTAGTGAATAAAGGATATGTTTAAACTTATAGCAAACAAGTAATTCGAGGTAACTCCTAAAAAAGTGAAGAAGTGATATCTATTAAAGTCACTTCTTTAATACCTATTAATTAACTTAAAGCAAACAAGCAAAGTATTATAATTAAATAGTGAAGAAGTGATATAGAGAAAAACTACAATCTGGTATATAATATGGAAAAGTATATTAGAGCTGGGATGAAGCTAAATGAATTCTTTCACTCCACCTATCTCGAAGAATGAAATTGTAGCAGGTTTGATTAGCTTACTTCAATTAATTCCCTCTCTCCCCGTGAACAAGGATAAAAGAGCGAGCCCCTTGTTTTAACCTGATCTAAGAAGGAGACGACAAGGTTGCTGTTAATTAATGGCCGGAGGAAGTAGTAGTACTAGCAGGACTGCATTTGAGACCAATCTCCATTGAGATCAATGTAACATTTTGCAAATACAAGAGAAACCAATCTCCATTGAGGAAGTAGTAGTACTAGCAGGACTTAGCAGACTATTCGAAGATGCTTTTCCATTTACAATTATATAAATAGAAAATGCTTTGCTTAGTTTACTTCGACTATGCATGGGACAATTGTTGTGCCAATAACAGAAGGAGATAAGAAAACCATAGAACATACCTAGTACAACGTTGTGCCATCACCAACTTCTTCATCCTGTGTGCGGCTTAATTCAATCATTGACTACCAATTCACAAGAAAAAAGAGCATGATTAAAACAAATATGCATTATAAGGTTATAGCATTTCCATCATTGGTGACCACAATTCCTGGTGAAGTAGAATGAACAGAAAGAAGATGAGAGAATCAGTGTATTATGATAGTGGCCAAATGATAGTAGGTGTTGCTAATTTGTCCTAACTAAGACAACAAAAATTGTGGACATGAATATGATTAGTCACTCTAAGGACAGAAGGCATAATTATTCTGGAATAACAAAAGCAGTAGAAACACTATTATGATGGAGGTGATTTGGTACATTTGTTTAAGTAGCAAGGAATTCTTTGAATTAAAAATGTAGTTACAGCTTATTTGCTATTAGTTCCTAACACATCAACTTGATTACAAGTCAAGTGAAATGAAACAAATATAAACTATATGCATTTACCACCATCCACATTGGTCAAAATGAAACTGAGTAGTACAAACTCTATAATATATTAGGGTCGGTTCAGTTAGCAAACAAAATATGTTTTCGTAGTTCAAAACTAAAACTCTACAATATAGTATCTAAAATTCAACATCTCTACCAAAAGGGATTAAATAAAGTCAAGCAAAATATCAGTAGCTGCAATATCAGTAATGTTGAGCTAGGGTTTGCTAAAATCCTTAGTTCAACTTGTCAAATGAGAATCTTCATCTCAAAATAGGTAACGACATTAAAAACTTGTCACACCCCAATTCCACAATGGTGTGACCGGCCAGGGTATACAAGCATACCCCGAAGCCTAACTCTTACCACAACCACAGAAATAAAATAAACTAATCACAGACCACATAGATAAAACAAACTTTTTATTTCAAACTCCAACCATTAACAAAAGTTTATAAAACAAAACAAATTCATCATTTGTTAAAGAAATCGCGGAAACATGAATGTTCAATCGGAATAAACTTCAAACCATGTTTGAAACAATAAATGAAATAAAGAATTCATAAATGAAATAAAGTACAATAAGTCTCGATACAGGACTCTCGTTAAACCCGACCACTATCCTAACTCTAACTTCGACTTGTCACGAGATCAGCCCTGAATCTGCGGCTCCCAGCTGCGCTACTCAGATACTCCAGTGCTACTACTGGTTCTGACCTGGTGATGTAATAAAAATAAGAATACAAAAGTAAGTCCACATTGGACTTAGTGAGTGGCTCGGTCCTGAGCCCTCCCCCGTCCACAGTTAACAGATACACAACAATATAATGATCACATAATAAATAATTTCCACAGTACAATGAACAAGTTCTTAACTCAAAATTTAATATTGTATCTATGCCAATCCAAATCATACTTCAATTAATACGAGTTGGTCACTAGAACATGCCCAGTGACCTTCCCGCCCATGATTCCCAAGCTAGGCAAACCCTCTAGCCTCGGTAACCCCAATTGGTTGGGAAAACCCTCCAACCAGTGCCACTCCAGATTGGTCGTCAGTGTGACTCACTGACGAGCTTCCCGGCCCACACCTCCTCCACCGATCCACCCAACCACACCCCCCATTTCATCTATAAAGTTTACATCTAATAAGAAACTATCTTAATTAACTTTAAGGCTGTCGTCTAAACTTCTTTCTCCTTAAACCAAACTAAAGTTCACCCATATATATTTGATAACACAAAGTATTAGCTACTAGCATGCTGTTTTAACTTCAAAGCAAGTTACCATCCGATTAACTAAGAAACAAAAAGTACCGGTTGGTAATAAATCCGTCGGTGAAGCCTTGTTTTCTTGTAGTGGTTTTCCTATATTTTCTTCCCCTTTACCTATATTTTTCTCCCCCTTTTGACATCACTCAAAAAGGGCAAGAAAAGTCAATCAAAATTCAAAGTTGAAACTCTAAAAGATTTTTCAAAACCGTGAAAGTCTCAACTCAAAGGATGAATGCCAAACATCGAATAAGAGACTAAGTCATACATGATATCTTGAAATGATAAATAAAATCCATAACCAAGAATCATGTAGTAACTTAAGTATCGATATTTTCAAGTATAGGTCAAATAGTCAAAAATCATTTTAGAAATGATTTTTCTCATCAAATGAGTAGAACGATACCATAAGTGAATTTCAAATATCATACTTCAAGTCTCATTTGAAAATCTAATGAAAATTTAAAATATCGGAAAAATGAGCAACTTGAGAAGAGAGATACTTTAGTGGCATGTTCATAAATAAATGAAATTTTTATGACATTTTCAGAAACCATTCAAACTTTCAAAATACCAAGATATTGTCATGTAAAACATGTATATCAAGTTTGAAATGAAAAGAATGTCATTTGATCAAAATATGAACTTAGCACGATTTCATTCAAAGTAGGCATGGAAGCATGAAAATGGCTAAGTATCAAATTTTGCTATCTACTCATGTTTTCTCTAACTTAGGCATTTAGGCATCTAACATGAGTGAATCTAAGTATATTGATCAAGTTTGGGCTTAAAAGGGATTTTCTAAGTTCATTTTTCATCCTATCTAGATTTCGACCAAAAACTCATTTTTAGGATATCGCTCAAGATATCAAAATCATTTTTAGAATGATTTCACTCAAAAAATAATGAGAACGATATTAGAAATGGAATCAAAATAGTATGCACAAAGTTTCATTTGAAGTTTTTTACGAAAAATCTAAGTATCGGAAAGATTGATATTTCAAGAGGATGATACTTTGTATTTTTGAAATCCAACTTTAAAATTCCATTATAAATCCGATTCTTGATGAAAATTTTTGAAATTTTTACTGAATAAACTAGATTTTTCAATGAAGATGCAGTTTTAAGAATAAATTAAAAATGATTTTTCTACATTTTTCTAGAAGTAACTGAAAATGCTGAATTTTCAATGGCATTTTCGTAATTTTTAGTTATTTTAAAAAAGTGCTCAGTTTTCATTCAAACTTTTATGACACCACATAATGGTCAATTAAAGAGTGTATGTCAAGTTTGGAATAAAAATTATGTTCTTAAGTCAAGATATCAACCTAACATGGTTTTATTCAAAACTAAACTAGTTATCATGAAACTTGCTAAGTGTCAATCTTATCATGTACTCATGATTTTTCAAATTTAAACTTATGGACACATAACATGAGTCAAATATGGATTGAAAATGAGACATCTAAGTCAATTTGTTGACTTGGGTCAACTTGGTTAATTCAAAAGAGGTTATCATGAAATGACCTCTATGTCATTTTATCCATATTCATATGAATTTTTCATTCTAAGTGCATGGAAACATGTCATACCTATTCCTAAACATGTTTATGAAGTTTGAACTTAAAATGAAGTGTCCAAGTCAATTTGTTGACTTGGGTCAAATTTTTCAAGTTTAAATCCCCTAAAGTGATCTAGTTATCACATTGTTCATCTAGACATGAATTTTCAAGTTTAAATACCTAGACTAATGTGATATATGTATCTAAACATGTTTGTCAACCACTAACTCAAAATGAGATCTCTAATATGAATTTCAACCTAGAGCAAATTTCATTCAATCAAGATATAATGTAATTGCCTAAGTTATCAAAATTTTACCTACTCATGAAATTCCATATATTTATCATGCAAAAACAATCATGAGTATAGAGACGTCATTATATCACAAGTATTCAAGTATTATACTTAGATTTTTGCAAAATCAAACTCATACCTCATTCCAAAAAAATTTCTCAAACTTTTCATTTCCTTTTCCATTTTCTTTTAGATAGCATAGCCTTCCATTAAGATTTTCAACTTGCAAGTAGACTTCATTAGTAGATAATGAGATTAAGGCTACTAGCAAGCTAACCAAACCAAATAGCAAGAGAGATTCAAATATCATTTTCAAAATGCATCTTTGCTAGATAGTTTGAAATTCGTTTTAAATGAAATCAAGTGATACCAAAATGAATTTTAATAGATCATAAAATAATAAATATGAAAACATGATCTCCAACCCTTCCTATTGGTTGAAAACTGAAAGGCCACAATGAGCCTACGATTTAGAACCGCAAGATTGCATGAGCTCGTTATAGGCTACATTGGTCTCCGGAGAGATCGGAAATCAAAAATCAAAAAGAATTTTTGAAACTTATCAAGAGCGGAAAATCTACTAATATTAAGCATATATCAAAACTCCAACATATAGGGAATATTCCGCTATGATTCGTCGTTGCTCGGGCACATCGAAAAGTCCTAATATCCTCCCCCACTTCAAGCTTCGACGTCCTCGTCGAACTCGCCTCGGCCGCACTGCCTTTCTGCATAGGCTGCAATTGCTGAAGTGAATTCTTCACAAGTAGTCAAAGGGAACACCGCCTGAGAAACGACACACCGTAGTGGGGCTACAACATGTCGAGTTTCGCCATGAAGTCTGCCACCAGGAAATGGCTACTTGTAACAACATTGAGTTTCATCATCTCCTGTTATTGCGAGAGAGGGCTTTGAGATTCCCAAACTCGTTTTTGCTGGGCAATGAGAGTCCCAGACTTGTGGAGCAAACGAGCGTCGTTGAGCAATGCTCTCTTGGAGGGACACCTAGAAGAGGCTACCTGATTCACCAAGTCTCGATCTTGTTGGGCAATAGAAGGTCCCAGACTTGAAGAGCATACGAGCAATGCTCGTCTCTGATAACATCTAGGTGTCATTGTGCAACACCCAAGTGATGAGTAGTTTCGTGGCCACACCACACTAGAACATTGCCTCCACTGCCGTCTTGAGCCGATCACTGCTGGCTCACTCACCCCCCCCCCCCCAGAGGTCATGGCGCTCTCCTTCGAGCCCATATCAACGAGCTTCAAGTCTTACGCTGCTCCTTGAACCACGACTTGAGAGATTTTCTCCAACCGGGTCACAATGTCCACCAACTCTCAGCTCTAAGAGCATTGCTGCCACACCACAGCTGTTCCTCGCTAGTGCTTGTTTTGAACTTGTCAATCTTGCATCTTAGATGCCATCTTTCCTTGCGCACCAACCTTGCGACTTAGGGGACATCAGCCCTGTGCACCAACTTGGTGTCTCACGAGCAATCTGTGTCTTAGGGGTCATCGCCCTGCGCACAAACTTGACGACTTATGAGCCATCTGCTCTGCACTGTGTCTTAGGGGTCATCAGCCATGCGCACAAACTTCGCGACTCACAAGCCATCGGCTCTGCGCTGCTTCTTAGGGTACATCGCCCTGCGCACCATCCTTGGCGACTCAAGAGCCTTCGGCTCTACACTAGATCTTAGGGGACAACACCCTGCGCACTATCCTCACGTCTTATGAGAGAGTCTGTTTTGCGCACAATGACCATCTTACTAGAGATCTGCTCTGCGCACACGACTTAAGAGCCATCTGCTCTGTGTGCAAATGACTTCACGTCTTAGCGGCCCATCTGCCCTGCGCAGAAGTCACGATCTTCACATCGATCATCAAATGCTTGCCTCCCCAAATACAACAGTCGGAATGTCCATCGACTAGGTTCACTGCGTCAGCAACTCGAGCGCCATAGACAAAATGCATGATAGCTATGTTCGCATCAAGGGCTTTCTCAGTTGGAGGCTTGTAATTCTTGCTCTGATACCAACTATCATGGGCTAATTATTTTGTGCGGAAGAACCCATGTTGCACCCTTGCCTCCCGTGCAAAGGATAAGCCTATCATCTCGAATTCATCCCGAATTGGGCTTCCCAACTTAACATCACAGGGCATGCGTTGGTCCACGTGTCAACCTCGCGCTCCATATCCGCGCCCCCAAAAGACTATGTTGGCAGAATGGTATTGAAGGTGTAAAGTAAAACAACAATTACAGGACTATGGATGCAAGAAAGCATAAAATCGGGTGTAGGATAAGCTCCGCAAATTGTCTTAGGTGAAGATCGACTGGTCGCACGCCCAAGTGGGCCGATCGTTCGTCTCCGCCCAAGGCAACCTATTTGTTTGACAACGCTCTCTTACATTATACATGAGACCCCTAACCCCCAAGTGCCACCTGTCGGGATGGGAAGAAGAAGCACAGTGGAAAAAGCGATTTAAAAATTCAAAACATCCCTAAACCAGCGATCTACTTTAGCAATCTTTAAGCAATTCAATCAATGAGTAGAAGGAGAAGATTTACCTTATACTACGGATGGTATGGCTGCTCCTATCCTTGTTTCAAGACGCACACTCACACGTCCTAAAAGGAAAGTCCACACAAAGCACCTCGCAATAAGGGGGCAGCGGACACGGAGACTCATTGTGGCTCAACAGAGAGGCAATCTCAACCCCGAAACGCACCTAGGTGAAGCCGGCCCTTCCACAAGAATCGAGCACCAAAAGGGAGGAAGAGGGGATGAGAAAACCATGGAATAGGGAGGAAGATGAAGGAATACCTTGCTGTCCTTCTTGGACTCCTCCAAGAAGATGAAAAGTAGTTGACACACCCAAGAGGAAGAGACCTTCAATCGGCTTCACAAAACTAGGGAAGGAAGATTTAGATGGCCGGCCACACAACGAGATGAAGATGAGTTCTTGGAGCTTTTCTCTTCAAGAAGCCTCTAAAGAATGCAATCCTAAACCTTCTCCAAGATGAGTAACCAATTTGCTTAACCCCTTTGAAGGAGGTTGGGCCACCTATTTATAAGGAGCATAGGTTGCCAACTAGGTAGACCCGGCCCCCCCTTTTTAAATCCTCGCCCCAGAATTCAAAATTTTGGGGTTTGCCTCCAAAATAATAATTTATATTTAATTCAAAATTAATTAAATCCAAGTAAATATAAACTTTAATTTATCTCTATAAACTAAATTCTTATTTATTATAATTTATCATGTGTCAATCCCTACAATTTAGGGATGCCCTACAAATTAGGATTATCGAGGAACTCCTTTCTCGCATATTCGTTCCTATAGGAAACATCTTTCCTATCATATCTGTAAACAAGATCCATGGTCGTGTTGCAGCATGTCTATGCTAGTAGACATATAGTGTCACATACGGACTTTATCTCATAAGGTCCATTACGAGGTTAGCCTGTTGTGTGTGACCCATTGGGCCCCACACTAAGCCAGTAGTGAGTTGTGAATAACGGAGAGTCGGATCCGATAGAACAACTTCTATTTGAATCTTATGAGGCACCACTAAAACCCCTTTAGTGTGGTCGTGAGAGACTCTACTCACAAGTCAAGATTGACGTGTAGCAACGTGTCATGACTACCCCAATAGTGTGACGTTCAATCTAGAGGGGATCGAACGCCCTTCGGCGATTAGTTACCGTGCAACTAAGTCCCTCGGTTACAGCATCCCAAAGTCGGCTAGGGTAGGGATAAAGTGGCAAACCCTAATACCGAGTCATATGTATTCCACCCGCCAAGATGTCGTCTCAATAATGAAACTTCAAAAATATCTTCCTGACTTTCATATCTACTCTAGCCAGAGATTCCCGAGTCGATACTTGCAGGGACACATAGGACATTATCTCCTCTCACTAGGAGTAACTGATTCCATGTTGGTTGCTCACCTACCTTCATGAATGCTTCCACATGCCCAGTAATACTCGGCACATGATAGTGAGGGCCACGTAGGGATAGAACCAAGGCAATGGGTCGCACTCACAAGGTAACTATGACAACCTCAGGTCCAAGGACTGCTTGAACCTACTATCACACGAGGAACATCCTATTGACACTCTTGTAAGGATTCCATTTTGTGTTCCTCGTGCAGGTCCGTTCAGTGAACTCATTCCCTAATGATCACCTGCATTTGTACATTCATGACGACTCATAGGTAATTATGAGATCAGCTTGTTGGGATGGAAGAAGAAGCACAGCAGAAAAAGCGATTTAAAAAAAAAAAGATATAGACCATCCCAAAACCAGCGATCAACTTTAGCAATCTTTAAGGAAATCAATCTACGAGTAGAAGGACATGATATACCTTATACCGCGGATGGTAAGGCTGCTCCTATCCCCGTTTCAAGACGTCCAAGTGCACGTCCTCTAATGGAAGGTCCACACCAAACACCTCGCAACCAAGGGAAGGAGAACACCAAGATCTGTTGTGGCTCGATGGAGAGGGGAACTCAACCCCAAAATGCACCTAGGTGAAGCCGGCCCTTCCACCAACAACCGAGCACCAAAAGGGAGGAAGAGGGGATGAGAAAACCATGAAACAAGGAGAAATATGAAGGAATACCTCGTTGTCCTCTTTGTACTCCTCCAAGAAGATGAAGGAGATGACACACCCTAGAGGAAGAGACCTCCAAATCGGCTTCACAAACCCGGGAAGGAGGATCTTGATGGCCGGCCACTCATGGAGATCAAGAGGAGCTCTTTGGAGTCTTGGTCTTCAAGAAGCTTCTCAAGAATCCAAGCCTTTGCTCCTCTCCAAGATCTCTAACCAATTTGCTTAACCCCTCTCAAAGGAGGTTAGGCCTAGGGGTGTAAGCGAGCCAAGCCGCTCGCGAGCTACTCGAGATCGATTTAGTAAAAACTCGAACTCGACTCGAACTTATCGAGCTCGAGCCGAGCCGAGCCGAGCCAGACATGCGAGCGAGCCGAGTTCGAGCTAACCTATACTCGGCTCGAGCGGCTCGCGAGCCTAATCGAGACTAATCGAGCCTTCTATATATATTATATACCAAGTTTGATTTTTAAATTTTATGAACCCGTTACCCTCTAAAAAGAACCTGAGCTTAGTCGAGCTCGAGCTCGATCGAGCTCACGAACGAGCTCGGCTCGTACAGCTCGACTCATGTGGCTTGATTTTTTTTTTCTGAGCCGAGCTCGAGTGGTTTGAATGTAGCTCGAGCCGAGCTTCAGTCGATTGACCAAGGCTCGATCGAGCTCGAGCCGAGCCAAGCTCGGCTCGGCTCGGCTCGATTACACCACTAGTTAGGCCATCTATTTATAAGAGGAGTAGGTGGCCCTCATAGTGGACCCGGCCCCCCTTTTTTAGATACTCTCCCCGGGATTCAAAATTCTGGGGTTGGTTTGCCTCCAAAACTATAATTTATATTTAATGGATTTATAATTAATTCGAAATTAATTAAATCTAACTAAATGTAAACTTTAGTTTAGCTCTATAAATTAAATTCTTATTGATTAGGATTTATCATGTGTCAATCCCTACAATTTAGGGTTGCCCTACAAATTAGGGTTACCGAGAAACCCCTTCCTCGCGTATTCGTTCCTATAGGAAACATCTTTCCTATCATGTCCATAAATGAGATCCGTGATTGTCTTGCAGCATGTCCATGCTAGTAGACATATAGTGTCGCATTCGAATTTTATCTCATAAGATCCGTTACAAGGTTAGCCTGTTGTGTGTGACCCATTGGGCCCCACACTAAGCCGGCAGTAAGTTGTGCATAACGGAGAGTCGGATCCAATAGAACGACTTCTATTCGAATCTTAGGAGCCACCACTAAAACCCCTTTAGTGTGGTCGTGAGAGACTCCACTCACAAGTCAAGATTGACGTCTAGGAACGTGTCATGACTACTCAGATAGTGTGAGGTTCAATCTACACGGATCGAATGTCCTTCGGTGACTAGTTACCATGCAACTAAGTCCCTCGGTTACAACGCCCCGAAGTCATCTAGGGTATGGAAGAAGTGTCAAACCCTAATACCGGTTCATATGTATTCCACCCGCTAAGATGTCATCTCAACAATGAAACGTCAAAAATATCTTCCTGACTTTTATGTTTACTCTGGCCAGAGATTCCCGAGTCGACACTTGTAGGGACACATAGGACTTTATCTCCTCTCACTAGGAGTAACCGATTCCATGTTGGTTGCTCACCTACCTCCATGAATGTTTCCCCATACCCAGTAATATCCGGCACATAACGCCGAGGGTCATGTAGAGATAAAACCAAGGCAATGGGCTATCACTCACAAGGTAAACATGACAACCTTAGGTCCAAGGACTGCTTGCACCCAATATCACCCGAGGAATATCCCATTGACACTCATGTAAGGATTCCATTATGTGTTCCTTGTGCAGGTCTGTTCAGTGAACTCATTGCCTAATGAGCACTTGCACTTGTACATTAAGGATGGCTCATAGGTAACTGTGAGATCAGCTATCCCTTATCGTATAAGGCATGTACTAAATCCACCAGTCTATCCAGAATCATCAATCCCCTAATTTGTGATCCTAATACTAGGAACATTTAGAACAGGGGCATTTGGATTCCAAGTCTCACTGGCATGATCTCATCATGGCCTTAGAATCAATTGCCCGAGTTCATGGGGTTCATCACAATCTAATATATACAAAATATAGATGCAATATATGATGAAAATATGTCTCATATTATTCATTAACCATAAATAGTTTCCTACACATCAACATGTGATTGGCTCAAGGGCACTATTTCTTTCAATCTCCCACTTGCACTTGTAGCCAATCATTGTGGTATTTAATACCCATACAACTTAAGTGGTGATCGAACTGCTACTATGGTAATGGCTTTGTGAATGGATCTGCTATATTATCTTTTGTGTCGACACGTTCGACATTTATATCACCACGTCCAACTATCTCTTTGATCAGGTGATACCGCCTCAGGATGTGTTTTGATTTGTGGTGAGATCTAGGTTCTTTTGCTTGAGCAATAGCCCCAATGTTATCACAATTAACGAGGACCGGACCGACAACCTCAGGAACAACACCCAGCTCAGAGATAAATTTTTTTATCCACATTCCTCCCTTTGCAGCTTTGCTTGCAGCGATGTTCTCAACTTTTATCACTGAGTCGGCCACAATTCCTTGCTTGGAACTTTTCCAGCATATTGCGCCACCATTCCGAGTAAATACATACCCAGAAATAGATTTACTATCATCCGGGTCTGATTAGACGCTAGAATCTGTGTAGCCCTCTAATTTAAAATCTGACCCACCATAAATCAAGACAACATCTTTAGTCCTTCTCAAGTACTTAAGAATGTTCTTTACGACTTTCCAATGTTCCTCTCCAAGATCCATCTGAAATCTGCTAGTTACCCCTAGGGCATAATCGACATCAAGCTGAGTACAGAGCATAACATACATGATGGATCCTACTACCGAAGCATAAGGGATCTCACTCATCCTTTTTCTCTCCTCGGGTGTCTTAGGAGACATCTTCTTGGAAAGAGTGATGCCACGACTCATAGGCAAGTAACCTCTTTTACTGCCTTCTATGCTAAACTTTTTTTGCACGGTATCAATATACCGAGACTGGCACAAACCAAGCATCCTTCTAGACCTATCCCTATAGATCTTAATGTCGGGTACAAAGGATGCTTCACCCAAGTCTTTCATGGAGAAGTTTTTGGATAACCATGCTTTCACTGACTGGAGCAAAGGAACATCATTCCCCATGAGCAGTATGTCATCCATATACAGCACAATAAATACAACGGCGCTCCCATTAACCTTTTTATAGACACAAGGTTCGTCTACATTTTTGATGAAGCCAAACTCTTTGATTGTCTCATCAAAATGAATGTTCCAACTCCTCGAGGCTTGCTTGAGTCCATAAATGAACCTTTGCAGTTTACATACATTCTTTGGTCCTATCGAATACGCGAAACCTCCAGCTGGGTCATATAGACCTCTTCCTCAAGTTCACCATTGAGGAATGCAGTCTTAACATCCATCTACCAGATCTCATAGTCATGATATGCAGCAATGGCTAGCATTATCCTAATGGACTTGAGCATGGCTACAGGAGAAAAAGTTTCATCATAGTCAAGACTTTGCCTTTGAGTGAAACCTTTTGCTAGCAGCCTGGCCTTATAGGTCTCTACCTGGCCATCAGCTCCAATCTTTCTTTCAAAGATCCACTTACACCCTATAGGAGTAACTCCTTCGGGTAAGTCAAACAAAGTCCAAACTTGGTTGGTGAACATCGAGTCCATTTCGGATTTCATTGCTTCTTGTCATTGTTTGCAATCAACATCCTTGATTGCCTGATCATAGGATTGCGGATCAACGAATTCCTAGCCATTCTCAATGGTCAAGAATAATCTTTCGGGTTGTCTATGCAATCTCCCTAATCTTCAAAGAGTGGTGGGAGGTAGTGTTTCTGTGATTGGTTCTTCTTGTGGACTTTCCACGGGTGGTTGCGATTTTGCTTGTAGTTGTTGAACTTCATCAAGCTCAACATCTCTCCCGCTCCCACTTTCCTCAATAAAATCTTTTTCTAAGAAAGTGGCATGCCTACTAACAAACACCTTTTAATTAGTTGACGAGTAGAAATAATACCCTAAACTCTCTTTAGGATACCCCACAAACCTGCACCTGGTTGATTTAGCATAAAGCCTATCTGACTCTAATTTCTTGACGAACGCGGGACAACCCCAAATCTTGAGATGCCTCAGACTTGGTTTCTTGCCACTCCATATCTCATATGGTGTACCAGAGACAGACTTTGTCGGAGCCCTATTCAATAGGTAGATAACTGTTTCAAGCGCATATCCCCAAAATGAAATCGGGAGATTAGTAAAGCAAAGCATGGACCGCATCATGTCTAACAACGTGTGATTCTTCCTTTCAGAGATAGGTGAGGTTCAGATTTTCTCGTTTCCTCTTATGTGTTTGTTCGATATGAAAAATATTATCAGTTACATCTAAGACCATCAAACCATTTGAAATGTGCCCAGATCCATATAATTCATCAGAATGATATATGTGGCAACAATTGCCTTTTAAAGTCATTTCATAACCTTGTTCTAGCAACAAAGTAACAGAAATAATATTCTTTATTAGAACTAGAACGTAATAGCAATTGATCAATTCAATGGTTTTGCCTGATGGCAAATACAAACAATAGGTTCCTACGGCTAAAGCTGCAACTTTTGCGTCATTGCCTAATCGAAGGTCATAGTCGTCTTTGTTTAGCATTCTACTTATTCTCAACCCCTGCAACAAATTGCAAAAAATGTGAGCACCACAACCGGTATCCAATACCCATGAAGTATAATTTTGTAATGATAGATTTATTTCAATAACAAACGCACTTGCGAAGGGGGCTTAAGAAGCCCTCTTCTGCTTTATTTCTGCAATATACTCCTTGTAGTTCCGCTTCTAGTGGCCATCTTTACCACAATGAAAATAGGTGCCCTTAGGAGCCTTCATCCCTTTCTTCTTGATATTCTTTTTGGGTTTCACATCTTTGTTTTTTGCTTTGTTCTTAATAGAGCACAGCTTTGCCTTTTTAGGGGCCTTGACCTCCTTCGGAAAGTGGGACTCAGTAGTCTTCAGCATATTAAGGAGCTCGGGAAACGAGGCATCCAGCTTGTTCATGTGGTAGTTAATGATAAACTGTGAAAATAACCCTGGAAGGGATTGGAGTATTAAGTCCTAACTTAGCCCCTTATCAATGTTTACGCCCAAATTCTCTAACCTCTCAATCAAATCAACTAGTTTGAGAAAATGGGTTTCAACAGGGGTCCCTGCCGCCATCTTGGCCTGGAAGAGTTGTTTTGACAGCTCAAACCTAGCAATCCGACTCTCTTCACTGTACAACTCCTTGAGGTGAGAGAGGATGGCCCCTGCGTCTATCTTTTCATGTTGACACTGCAACACATCGTACATAGAGGCGAGCATTATGCACTGGACAGTAGTGCTGTCATCTTGCCACTTCTTGTAAGTGGTTGTCACTTCCTCGGTAGCCCTTTGGGAAGGGGCATCTGGTGGCCTGTTATCAACACTACTAGAAACTTGGTCTTCAGCAACGGCTATCAGCAACGGCCGCTCAAGTCGTTGCTATTTGCAATGGCATTCTTACGGCCGCCCGAGCCGTTGCAGATATTTGTATCTGCAACGGCGTTCTAACGGATACCCGAGCCGTTGCGGATTATTTTAATTATCAGCAACGTCTTTCTGACAGAAAGGCGAGCCGTTGCTGATATTTTAATTATCAGCAACGGCTTTCTAACGGATAAGTGAGCCGTTGCTGATGATAACTTATCAGCAACGGCTTTCTAACGGGTGAGTGAGCCGTTGCTGATAAGTTTATATAGGGCACGCTCTCGCGCCCGACCCTTCTTCCTCCCGCTGCTGCCGCCGCCGCTCCTGCCGACGCCTCTCGCCGCCGCTACCGCTGCCGCTGCTGCCGACACCGACGACGCCTCTTCCTCCTCCCGCTGCTGTCGACTTGTCCAGGTATGCCTCGCCGGCCGGCCGTCTCTTCCCGTTGCGGCCGGCGGGAATCAATCCGACCGAAACCCTATTTCTAGGGTTTTGGCCGGCGGCGGTCGGCCGATGGCCGCTGCCGGACCTTGTACAGTGGCCGGACAGTGTGTCCGGCCACTGTACGCCGGCGCCGGAGTCCACCTGACTCCGGCGCTGGAATTTATAAATATATATATAATTTTTTATTATTTTATAATTGTTAATTAATTGTTTTATAATTGTTAATTAATTGTTTAGATTAATTGTTTAATTTGTTAGATTAATTATTAGGGTTTAGATTAATTTCGGACGCGCGCCGGAATCGTCCACTTCGGACGCGCGCCGGAATCGTCCAATTCGGACCTGCACCGGAATCGTCCACTTCGGACGCGCGCCGAAATCGTCCACTTCGGACGCACGCAAGAATCGTCCACTTCGGACGCGCGCCGAAATCGTCCAATATGGCCGTTGCTGATAATGTTTTGAGCGACAGCCCGAGCGGTCGTTGCTGATCCGTTGCTAAGTCATCAGCAACGCGACTTTCTGTCACGACTCTATTGCAACGGCTCAGCAACGGCATCAGCCGTTGCTGATGACCATTTTTCTAGTAGTGCAAGAATATAGAAAAGTCTCTCCTAGGTGAGGACAATCCTCGGGTTTTGCAACCAATCAACATAGTTCGGTCCAGTGAGTTTATTTGCATCAAGTATGCTTCGCAATGACGGTGTAGATGACATGGCGACAATGAAATGCTACAAGGAAAAGTAAAAACAAACATGAGATACCATTCTATATGCATGATTATTATGGTTTTTTAATTTATCATGTCTCCCACTAATTTTTGAGGTTCCCAAATGACCCTCCTATTGGGAAGCGGGAAGCCCTTGTTGGTAGACTTCCTTAGCGGAAGATGGAACCCCACTTCTCCTACTCAGGTCTCGCATTTAACACGATAAACCCTAATAGGTCCATAGGTAGGTAAATCTTTACCGATCACATTGTTATGTGACTTCCATCAAGTTTTGCCTCTAGGGTTATCATGGTCTTGTGTTTGCACAACAAACCAACGAGCCCTAGTTGAGTCGGACCCATCGTTTGTTTACCCTAGTGAGAAAACAACCACCCTTGAGTTTGCTCAACAAGGTAAGTCACATTGAAGCTAGAAGTAGAGACACAAGGATATGTGTCATATGAGATACAACGTGTCTATCATCACAAAAAGGCCTTGTGTTTGCACAACAAACCCGTTGTGACAATAGACACACTTGTACCTCACAACGATGGAAGGCGTGACCAATATTCTTAATATCATAGCCATTCGAAATCAATATTATTGGAGGGTATCTTCATGCAATCATAATTATCTAAGCTATCAACAACTGAAGCAAAAATAATAAATAAAACCATAAAGTATATAAGAATGATTACGGATGTTCTAAGGGTTCCACCCGAGCCATCGGGCGAACCAAGGCCATCATCCTAGGGTTTTAGGGAGCTCCATCTCGCCAAGGCGCTACCCAAAATCATCTTGAAGGTTGCAGGTTCCATCAGTGCCTTCCTGGGGTTCAAGTCGTCGACATCATGGCGCCGAACACCTCCTCTCCGCACGCAAGGCGGTCGACCGAATGTAGTTAGAAAAATGGTAGTAGCCTTGTCGGTCGACTGAATATCGTGAAAAAATGGCAGTAGTCATTTGTAAACGCTACGTCGGTCGACCGGGCGGTCGATCGACTAAGGCCAAAACTTGGCAGTAGCTTCGTCGATCGATCGATCGGTCGACTGGACTGCGGATTGCTCAAGCCGCAACTTGCGTTGATCGACCGATCAGTGGACCGAATTGCGGAAATGCAAGAATTTGCGTCTGGGGGTCGACCCATCGGTCGACCGCATAGAGAGATCAAGGCAGCGGTCGCATGAGCGGTCGATCGGTCGGTCGACCGGCCAATCAACCGAGCGGCTGTAACGAATAGTTTTCTATCCGTTGAGCTGTCGTTTCTTTGAGAGGGTATAAATATACCTCATCTAACTCATTTAACCCTCTCCTCCCATTGTTACTATTTAAATTGAGCATTCAAAGGAGAGCATTTATTTTTGGTTTTATTCTAAGCTCTTTTCATTGTAATAAATGGTTTTATTCTAAGCTCTTTTCATTGTAATTTTAACTGTTATTTGAACGTGTTTTTTTCTTGAATTTGAGTTTGAGTAAGACCTAGGTTGTTAGGTCTTGTGTGGAAGTGGTTACCTTGCTGTGAAGTTGTAAAGCCACTTGTGTAAATCTTGTTTTACTATGATTAGTTGAGGTATCCCTTAAGACTGAGGTGGAAGAGTGCTCTTGATAAGAAAGCGGAGACATCCGGGTGAGAAAGTGCCTTAGATTTAGAGTGCGACTCTTCGAGTCAAAGTACTCATTGTAAGGGAAACAAGAATTAATCTAGTAAACCTAGTTTGGAAATCCTAAGCGGGAGTAGGAATTGAGCCGAACCACTATAAATTTATGTGTTTGCATTGATATTCTATTTGAGCTTAATTGTTTATATTGCTTCCGCATCAAATCGTAAAATTGCAATTTGCCTAAACGATTTGAGAAACGATTAAAATTGAATTTAGGCTAATTAATTTAGTTAACACACTATTTACCCCCCCCTCTAGTGTTGTCATTTGTCCAACAAAATACACTATTACAAGCCTGTCATTTCCGGGATCAGCCTCGACCTATTCTGAGCAATATCACCGTGAGATTATAGGGCGGCGTCATCACCTCCACCTGCAATAAATACAGACACGGCATGCCTCAAGTAACCTAAGTTCTAATTTCATTACCTCCATCTTGGAATCCCACTCGACTTAAGCGTCGGAGTGTCTTTTGCAAGTCCCCCCTTATCAATGTTGAAACAGACAAGGATAGATACCGAACTAGACCAAATTACTCTGATCCTCATGCAAGAACAGTTACCCTACTTAATTATTATCTTCATGTCCTACAAAGTTTGCCGACTGAGAATCAAAGGGGCAGAATCATTTCACAACAAGTGTCTGCACTACACTGCTATAAGGGGGCATTTGGTTGCCCACAACTACAAACGCTGCAAAAAGCATTTGCATGCAAAAGCAAATGTTCACGAATAGAATATGCAATCTACTATTTGGTTACCCGCAAATAGAGTTGTAACTTTTTTGTTAGTGTTTGGTTGGCCGCAAATGAAAGTTACAGTTACACTTACAACTTGCATCTTCATATCTTGGTCTGGCAATTTTAGCCCGACTCGATAGCCCGGCACGACAAAATCGTGCTTGGGTCATCCGTTATCGTGCCGAGCCAGGAGATACAGGTCCAACCTGCCTGATTACCAGAGTCAAGAAAGGGGTGGCCCATTTAGTTTTTTGTAATCGTGCTAAAGGGCTAGGCTGTGACGACCCATTTAGTTTGTCATTTTACGCCAACAATAATTCATCGGCTACAACCTAGGAAGCACAGACACTCCGTAGGATTGCCGTGTCTGCGTGTCCGACACGCCGCGGACACCGACACACGAAGACACTCGTCCGATACACGTGTTCCACGTGTCCAAGAGTGTCTTGACCAGTCTTTTTTTTGTTTTTGCCCGGACACGGCCTGAAAGTTCGGGCATGGCCAGTCATGCATCTTTTAAAAATAATAGTAATAAAACAATGATTTTCCAATGAAGAAGATACAACAATGTTTGATGAGATAGTGGGACTCTAGTTCACTGTTTGTTTACATGTGGTTATACATAACTAGTTCTATTATGCTAATTTAGGAATTTTTTGAGAGATGTCAATACATAAAAGAAATTATCTAGAATACTAAAAGAACTGAAAATTGAAAATTGAAAGTTTGACATCAATGAAAATATCATGATATTATTATAAATCTTGAATTATATATATATATGAATTGTGGATTTTAAAAAATATATATATATGTCGTGTTCGTGTCTGTAAATTTTTGAAGTTGGTGTGTCCCGTGTTCGTGTCGGTGCATCCTAGGCTACAACAAAATCGATCTGAACCAAAATAATATTATTTTATACTCTAAATTACAATTTAATTTAGCACAATATTATTTTATATTATTTAATTATTTATCAAAATAAATTAATAATTTTTTATTATATAATACTGAAAATATAAAAATTCTACCAAACGACATCAAACCTAAAATCCGACACTACCATCGCGTTCAGCACACAAAAACTTACAACTTTAGTATTTATCTCGTCTCCATCTGATGATTCTAAGTCACCTAAATTAATTACTTTCTAATACTTAAATTATTATATTTGCAACTTGCAACTTGTATTTGCTATTTTTTTGGGCTGCAATTTCATTTGTATCATGCAAATGATATTAGAAACACGACTTGTAAATACTAAATTACAGCCAACCAAACAAAGTTATTGGTCTATTTGTTGAAACCAGAGTTGCAGCATTTGCACTCGTGGGCAACCAAACGCCCCTGAATGATTTAGCAAACCAATAAATAAAAATATTTATATGATACAACTGGAGGATAAATAATATTTTACTAAGTGTTTCACAATTTGGAAACAACAATTTTCTTAAATTAGAATATGAATCTTCAAAACTTTTCGAAACAAATATGATCTTCAAAACTCCCGAAACCAAAACCAAATTCAAAAAATCCTCAATATAGCCTTGTACTAAAATTTTAAAATATCACTTGAAACTCTTGAAATGATCATTTGATCAGAAAAATACATTCTAAATTTTTTAAAACATCATAATAATTTTTAAATAACAAATTAGATTTTTTTTTGACAATTTTTTAGTGAATTAAAATTTAAAAAATCCTCACTGTACCATCTTTTTAAATGACATATATAATTTGATGGTTTACTTATTTTAATCCTATATAAATATTTGGTAGAAGCACAGGAATTGTTAATCTTGCTTTGATAACATGGTGGTACTTTGATGCATCATCTAGTATTGCAAATGTCCCTTCCCGGAAGGACATTCATATATGCATTTTCCGGAAGGGAAAATGCATCATCTAGTGTTGTTAGCTTATGTACCATACATATACAAATAAAAGGCTTAGCAGCTTGACACAAAATATGGAAACAACCAATCTTTATTTGTACCAACTAAAGATAACTCGACTGTGTCAGCAAATGTCAAATACTCCAAACAGCTAAGTCAATGTGTTTCCCATATACAACTTGGTGGCAGATTAGAACCACCAAAATGATACATAATGACAGCGGATAAATAGATAAAGCAGAGGATGGCAAATCCACTGCTTTAAACTTTAAGAAAATTGGTGAAATCACAACAATATATATTATGGAGATGAATACAGCCACAGATATTATACACTTCTTTGGTACCGCATCTTTGAGGGGAACTGCCCGTTATCATCTCTAGGGCCAGAAAGACTTGTATCTCCATGACTCGGCCGCGCAGCCTGCACTATTTGTTGGGGATTTCCATTTTGATCGCAAATCCCAAGTTTCACAATAAATGTTGCGGTGCAACCTTTACCTACACCTTCGCTTTCAACCCATATCTGTCCTTCCATGAGACTAACAAACCTGGTTGTCCCAGTAGAAAATGAATAAATAAGGCTCTTTTCACACAGATCAAGAGACTGATCACAATAAGTCTATGGAAAGAAATTTCAGTAGAAATAAATTGAATGTCCGTCAGTGCCACCAAATTACTATTTCAGACGATATTGCCAGGGATTTTCAAGGCAGTAGTACCTCTTACAAATTGCAAGGCCGAGCCCGCTGCCACTCTGGGTTTTGTTTGCACCATTCTGGGAACGTGCAAATTTCGTAAAGAGCTGTGGCACATCTTGAGGACTAATTCCGCATCCAGTATCCTTGACCTGTACCGTTTAAGACCATTAAAGAAAGCCACACTAACTATATGGCTAAGGAAGTAGCACAGCTATTAAACAGATTAGCTTCTGCATGTATTTAATTACAATCAGTACCTTCTGGCATGTTTGTTACAGATAGATCAGATGAGAAATCCTATGACCGTTTGTATCATTGCTCGGATTGGATTTCTCCAAAATAAAATCATCACAAAATCCAACGTATTCCAAATATAATCCTACAGGTGGTGAACCGTTTCTTCTAGATAAATTCTTTCAAAGGCTTTATAAATTTTATCCACTAGGTCAAAACAATCATAAATTGAATAGGATAGGATTTATATCCCATCCACCTTTATTTGTTATCCTTATTTCCCTCCCAAGTCCTATCCGTACGAACAAACAGGGCCTAAATGATATCTCGTTTAACAACACAGCAAATTCCTTAGCCTAACTAAAGGAAGCTGCACATTAGAACCATCACATCATACTACTGAACAACTTTATTTCAGCATACCTGCACACGCAAAAAGAAATGTCCATCACCAGCAACTGGAGAGAATTCAGGGGCACGAGGATCTCTTAAAGAATCTGGCTTAGCAAAAGATGCCATGATTGATATATGACCCTCCTTCGTAAATTTAACAGCATTACCAGCAATATTTAGTATTGTTTGCACGAGCCTTTTCTCATCACCAATTGCACACAAAGGCAAGTCCGGTGCCAGTGTTACTGATACAGAGAGTTTCTTCACAGCAGCTATTGGTTTTATCAGATTAGTGACCTGCAATAAAAAGTAATAATTTCACTATTTAAAATAAGAATAACTAGACACAAAATTTAAATAAGAAAACAATCCTTAAATGACCTCTCTGAAGACTGAATGAAGATTGAAAACCACAATCTCTAACTCAAGGCTCCCATCCTCAAGCTTAGAAAGGTCCAAAACATCATTAATTAGTGTTGCAAGCAGATTGCTACTTTTTAGCACAGTTTCTACCATTAGTCGTTGTTCGGCAGTTAGCTCCGTCTCCAAAAGCAGAGATGATAGAGCAATAATTGCATGCATGGGAGTCCGCATTTCATGGTTCATGACAGCTAGAAAATCATTGCGGGCACGAATTGCCATTTCAGCCTCCCTACGAGCTGAATCTAGAGCAACATTTTGTTCCATAAGTAAGTCACGTGCCCGCATTGACTCTTCTAAAATGGCGGCATGTGAAAGTGCAACTGCTACCTGGTGGAAATCAAACCCAAAGGATAATTTAGGTCTGCATAAAATTGATAATATGCATACATTGGAACTAGAAGAAAGATTGAGAAACACAAATTGTAACATATAAAATCAAAATCCATAAATTCATATTCTAGAATCATACTAACTCACATAAATATCATTTTACAAACATCTTATTCAAAATACCAATTAGTATCCAGCAGATCTATGTACCATACCCAAAATCCTAGTCAATTTTCATGAATATCATTTTATCCTCATCTTGAAGAACAAATTTTGTAGAAACTCCTAATCTATCTGAGTAGCCTCCTAAAGTTAAGGAAATTTTGCCAAGAGCTATAGATTTACCGAATCACCCTTCTTTACAGGTTAAGAAAGTTTTCTTATAACCCTTTTCCAAGGCCAAAGAAGCTTTAGTAGGCCTTTTTGGAGAACTCTTTTTTCAGGCCATCTTATTATATCATGGCCTATTCCACATGAATTTGTTAAGTTAATTTTGCTACGATCTATTTTTTTACTCTTGCACTAGTTGTGAATTCTTTAGATCTTATTTGAAAGTTTTATGTTGATGTTGGGTGAAAATGCACATTGAGTAATTAGTTTAATTTGCATGCATGTATTAATTGCAATTTGAAAGAGAACAATGTAGGAGATTTTGTTAATGTTTGTATACATGAATGTTTCCCAGGAGCTCATGAGAGAAATTGTTGATCAAATTATTGGTTCACTTTGCACTTTGAGGAAGATTGGTTCTTATACATATTTGTCTGACTTGTCAAAAGAATAAATACATGTAAGATTTTTTAAAATAGAGAATTTCCTACCTATACATGGGATCTTGAGCCTTCACCCCTATTAGTTTATTTTTCTATAGGTGGTTTTCCTAATTCTGACACTTCCACCAATGACATCAGGGTAGCCAACAATTGAAAAATGCTGGACATTTGAGCTGCCCCACTCTCATGACAATATAAAAGTACAATCTTGGCTATTGGAAGAAACAACTTACTCCAATAATGCATGAACTATGTTTGTCATTTGCCGCTGACATTCTTCCGAGAACTTGTGGTCAAGTTCTTTGCAAGTGATGGAAAATGTAGAATAAGATTGTCTACGTTATTTTAGTTAGTCTATTCGAGACTATTAAAGAAATTTTTTTAGTCCTATTGATTGAATCAAGGCCTCCAAATAGGCCCTCTAATCTCTCTCCCCCTCTCCCTCCGTTTTCTGTATCACAACGCAAGTGAAATTCGCTCCATCTATTTTGCAGATCATGTAGGATTATAACCCAATTCTTCCATGAGAAATCTCTTAGGTGTCGTTTGGTTAGCGAAAACTACTTTCATCTTTCAGTGAAAGTGAAAACTTGGTTTCAGAAACCTGGTTTCAGTCTCTAGTTCTCAATTTTCTAAAAAACAATATCAGTTTTAGTTGGTTGAAACAAGCAAATAATTATTTGGTTATAAAAAATAATATTAACTTCGTTGAATAATTTTAGTAGTAATGTTGATTAAATAGTAAACTAATTTATATGAAATAATTCATAAAACTTAATATAATTATTAAAAGAATGTTGCACATTGATAAAAGTAAGAAGAATCACTATTTTGGACTACAAAGTACAAACAACTAAGATAAATTTGCTGAAAATCAATATATGATTTTTTGTATCCATTTCAAAATAAGTTAAAATTTAATTAATTCAAAAAAATAAATAAGTACTCTAGTGATCAATGTTATTAGCTCCTCAGCATAATTATCAATTTTATTTTATAGTTAAACCATTATAAAGATGAACCACAGAATTTTATAAGTTTATAAAATATAAATTATATATATGTAGTTAGTTTACAAAATTATTGTTTGCTAATATAGTTGTAAAATATTTGTAAGATTTAATTACGTTATTGGAAATTTAAGTTTTTTTGTTCAATTAGACATAAAATCAATTAATATATTATAATATTTCAAAAAAAATAATTCAATGCCCTAAAGTTATGTGATTAAATTATAAATAGATCAACTTTAATAAAATTGAGTTATTTTGAAAATTAAGTTTAGCTCAATTAGATATAAATTAGTTTTATTAATTTGTCAATTTAATATAATAGTTTGAGTTGAAAACAATGGTTTTTCTTTTAATTTTTATAAATTAAATATAGTTTGATTTATTTACAAATTAATTGATTTTATAAAAAAGTTATTCATAATTACAAGTTTGCTCGTGTATTTTGATATCAAAACCGACAATCTCGAAACCACAGAAAACAACATTCTGGTGTTTTTATTTTTATTAAGAAAATAGTTTCGTTTTCATTCTGGTTTCAATTCGGTTTCATGAAAACGTCATACAAGTTATTCGTAAGCAGTTTTGGTTAACAGACTTGGTTTCGCAAACCAAACAGACCCTTAGCTACTCTACTAAGGGTCTACTCTGCCCATGAAAGCAACGTATGGTAAGCTAGGCCTTACTTTAGTTCTCTTGCCGTCTTGGTTCATATGATGGGGCAAGTTGGCCTCGACTTAGATACATGGCTTACTGAAAATAGGTTGGACAGAGAATAAATCTGCAGCTTGTATGACTATTCTATCCACGGAGTGGTCTATCTTAGTAACAAGTTACAATAAAAGGGTGAAAAATGTTCTATGCCAACTTTAGTGGTAACGTGCTACAAAGGACAAAAAATAACACTGCTAATGTGGACATTTGAGCTGCTGCTCATATTCTAGTCATCTACAATGTAAGACTATTTATATTAATGCTCAAAGCGATAATTGATCAACTCTATGATTAAGTATGAAGCTTAATAAAGACAGAAATGTTGTGTACCATTACCATGACTTGTAATAACAGTAAGAACTCCATAACGCTTTGTTTTGTTTACTGAAAGAAAAAAAATCTTTAAATCTTAACTGATTCAAATTATGGATCACTTTTGCAAGTGGCATCCAACAAAAATCCTGTATGACTATATGGAAACAGTAGTAGCACCACAAGGGGCGTTTTGAAAAACCCTTGAATTGATTTTGATGTTGACTGTAGCACTAATGAAAACAATACATGCAGCATGGACAGTGATAAGAATTTAGTGACATAAGAAGCGTTAATCACAATTCATGACTTTAATTGTGGTCAAAAAACCTATGGGACAGAAGATCCTCCCAAATGTTTAGGATCTTTTTCCCTGAGAACTAAGAGAAGGTAATGAAGGATATCCTTAGACTTCATAGAAAAGCTTGTGGTGGTCATTAAAAGCAAACAGTAAAAATAAATTGAGATGGGTACTACTGACAAGACATTTATTACAGCAAAGGGATGAAAGATTTAGCAATGCTTGCTGAACCATAACAAAATGTTCTACCAGTTGCTCAAGTCAACTAACTTGTCCCTTTAAATTGTTCAGGCTGTCATTCAATATCAGCAATTAATTATTCCTTAACGACAAAGGAAAAAACTAGACTTCAAATTGAGTAACTCTTTGAACAAGCAATGCATATGCAGCTTTACGTAGTTAAATGAGCATCTGATATCAACATAAGAGGAAAACATATAGGTTTAACCTCAGAGCATATGTCATGGTCAAACTATCTAAGAGATAAATGGGAAAGTCCAACATGAAAATAGAGTAAAAACAGCAAAATTTCATAATGCTTGCAGTTATTATGGAACCATAAGAATGCCATGCAAAAAGGAGACTATTAATCACTCAGGTTCATTCAATAAAAGAAATTGAAAAAACATTGCCATTATTTATAAAGACCTAAACAAAGATAAGTTAATGAATGGAAAATCAATGGTTAAAGGTAATAATTACCTGATCAGCAACCACCTCCACAAGCTCCAATTCATGTACATGCCATTTTCTTGCACTATCCGAAGGGAGCATGAGAACCATAATAGCGTAGCTTTTTGCAGAAAGCTCAGGCCAGTCATTTATTTGGAAATTCGAGAGATGTAAGAGAGGAACTCGAACTGCAACAACTTCTGGTGGCACATATCTTCCAGTTAGAGGCCTTATCCTTGCCAACGGACAAGTATGTGGAATTCTTATTGCACGATTACTATTGAAGACTTGATTGACAACAGGAAGGTTGATGGAAATAGAAGATCCCAGGGGCACTTGATGGTGCAAAGTATGTGAAAGATGCAGATTAAGACCACTTCGTGATGGCATCCAAAGTGCACATTCTGCCAGATCCAATGTCCTCCGTAGTTCTACGAGGGTTGTTTTCAATATTGTATGCCTGTCAAGAGTGCTTCTGATTTCATGAGTAAGCATCCGAACATGTCTTCCTGTTTCTTCCTGTGTCCGTATAATACCCATTTCTCTATCAAGTTCCTCGGCCTTATTCTTCAGAAACAACTCCCTTGTCTTCACACTTAACAAGTCAGGAATTATGTGAACAAGCATCAAAGCCGTGGCACATGACACAACAGCAGTTGAGATTTTTGCAACAGTCATCACCAATGCAACTGTTCGCGAGTGCATGGCGAAAGTCCACAAATTTATCAAATGTGTTGCACCACAAAGAACAATGAAAGCACCAAATTGTATCAGCACCCATCTGTAGGGGAAGAAGGAAGACTTCTTCACGAAATAAATGAGCTCGAGAGGAATGGAGAAATATGCAAGGGCTATAAAGAAGTCCGATATATACTGATACTTCACCAAAAGTTCATCAGCAGGCCATTGTGGCTCAATGCAGTCACAGCCCTCCATCTCGGAGAAACTGCAGATGCCAGAATATTTATTACTACATTCTGCAACAGCAAACATTCATGCATTATATATATAAGCTGATCAAGAAAAGGCAAGCTTCAGAGTTCAAAGTGAAAGGTAAAAATTTTCACTATAACTATCAAGCTTAAAAATACAATGTTCTAAAGATGAAGCAAAACCAATCTCTGAAAACATGAAATTCACAGGCTTCGAAACACTAGATAATCTAGATGCATAACAAGTACAAGAAATTTCTGGGACACTGAATCCGGAAAAGCACAAGCTTCTTGCTGCCAATTACATAGAGCAAAAAGAAATTTAGTTTTCCTATCCTGATTCTAAGGGATTCATCATTAACCAATAAACATTATAGAACATAGATTAAATTCGAAGAATAGCAAACAGACCCACCAAATGAAGTCCATGTCATAATAACCAGAACATGAGAACAACAAAAGGGGATTTTTTTTTTGTTTGTGACATCCTAACCCTAGTTCCAACTTCGACCTCCCACACTACAATATATGCAACGATGAACTTATTATAGCAAAGAAATTAACGAAAAAAAATCGTGCAAATAAACCCTAGTGAAAAATCAGGGAACAGCAAGCGCAACAACCAAATCAATCAACAGGGAACAACGAAATTGGATGAGAAAAATGTCTGAAAAGAAAGCTAAAAACAGTGATCTGAAACGAGAGAAAAGAAGAACGAAGAAGAAAAGGGAAGGAGATTGGTACCTCAGCCCTCACGTTAGAAAAGCACCCAAATAGCTCTTAGATTTCGATCAGAATCAATCGGGGAATCAAAAGAAAATAAACAAACAGAAACTGCCGCACTTGTCACGCCGAGGGAGAGAAGACAGAGATCAACAGCAAGAACTTTTTTCTTTCCTCCTTTCCCTTCCTCCGCCGCAGTAACAGCGACCGGTAGCTCCTCTTCTTTCATCAACAAGGTCTGTAACGGAGACTTACTAGTGACGCTATTTTAACGAGACGATAGAATATAGCAGACGCGCCAGAGAATAAATACCACCGCATACATATCTTCTGCGGGACACATAAGTCTCCCGTTGGATGCGTCAGCACGGATCGCAAAGCCCACATCGGACGGCGAGAAAGACCTATCTGAGAAATCTTTGATTCGAGGTAAGCCGTCCGAATCCCTAGGTTAACCGCAGAATAATAGATAAGGAAGGAGGCGGAAAGAAATATCAGAAGGAAAAAATAAATGAGAAGAAGAGGAAGAAGAATTCGTGGATCGGCGCTCAGCTGTACGTCCAAAGACACTAGCGGAGAATGGACGGCGGATTATTTGTGGCGCGTATCGAATAATACTATGCGACCCTCCGTCGTCGGGGAACAAGGGAGCAGTAGCTTAACAGAGATAGGCAGCAGCAGCATCCGGCCACTTCCGGTGTGCTTACCTACACTGATGCCGATATCTTTTATTATTTTGGATACATTAATTTAATTCAATTTAAAGGAGAAAGTATCATTTTGGCGAATTATACTAATCCGAGCTGAAGATGAACTCACCTGCGATGAGCAGAAGCAGTAGACAAAAATAAGTAAGAAAAAGAAAATAATAAATAAAATAAAATAAAAAGGGCGGGCCGCATAGTTCAACGTACGGAATATAAAAAGGACGTGCATGCGGACGCCTGGGTTCAATGTATCCATCCATTACGCAACTGGATTTCAACCTTGGAAGAAAAGGACGTGCGAGATTATTCATTTTCTACCTTATCTCACTTACCATATTAAATATACCTATTTTGTAAATAATAATAATAATATTATTATTATTATTATTATTATTATTATTATTTTACCTATCTCACTTACCATATTAAATATACAAATTTCACTAATGATGGTAAAATATCCAATTTTGTTACCTACTCTCATATTATAAGTGCACGTTTCTCTGCTTAGATTGTACCCTACTAATGATGTGTTAGATTTGATGGAATGAAATAATAAGAAGTATAATTTCCTTATTTGATTAATATAAGAAATAGATAATGAGTAATATTATTTTATTAAAAAAATCATACGTTTAATCCCCACAATTAACAGTTTGCTTCAATTTTAATTTTAGTCTTTATAATTTTAAAATTTTGATTTGAGTCATCATACTTTGTTTTCGTTTAGAATTTGATCTCTACCATCACATGAGATCTAAACGGAGCTGACGTGGATAACAAGTGCTAACTGGATATTACCGATGTGGAGTTTGTAGGGATCAACTTTGTAAATTATGATGACTAAAACCAAAATTTTATAAATTATTGGGACTAAAATTAAAATTTTATAAACTATAGGAACTAAAATCAAAATTCAAGTAATTATTATTTCTAATAAATATAAAAAATCATAGGATATTTTTTAAAATTTATTTATAAATAATTATAATATTTAAAAATATTAAAATTGTGCACACTTTTTACAAATTAAGATGATTTATTTTGAATTTTATTTTGAAAAGTGTGATGGCATATTTATATATTTAGAAAATTAGTTTAATATTTACAAGATTAATTTATTTTCTATTTAAGACACAAATATCTGATTTCGTATTCTTGCATTGAACACATTAATTGAATAGGGAACATATTAATATTTTACAGTATATTCTGTATCTCTGAATATTTTTTAACAATGCCCACGAAATCGTAGCAATAACATTGTATTATGGTGTTGCCACTATAGTAAATGCATGGGAAATCGATATTTATTAGAGTGAAAATCAATATTTTTTTTACATTCGAAATCAAATTTAAACCGCTTTGAATGCGCCAAATTTAAGATCAAATTTGAGATGATGAGATGATCAGTGAAGAGATGACTTGATCGATCAGGAGAGTAGGTTTTCGAATTCTACAAACACACTGCGAAATTCACGCTAAATTAGGGCAATTAACGGATAAAAATCGACGTCTAATGACGGCATCGATTTAAATCCATCCAAATTAACGTAAATTATTGCAGTGTGCTCAATTTTAATATTTTTAAATATTATAATTATTTATAAATAAATTTAAAAATATCTTGTGATTTTTTATATTTTTTAAGAATAATAATAATAATTTTGGTCCCTATAGTTTACTTAAATTTTGATTTTAGTTCTCATAGTTTATAAAATTTTAGTTTTAGTCTTCATATTTTAGAAAGTTGATCCTTGCATGTCCACGTCAGCAATGTCCAATCAGTATTTGTTATCCACGTCAGCTCCGTTTAGACCTTATGTGACGGTAGGGACCAAATCCTAAATAAAAATAAAGTGTGTTGACTAAAACCAAAATTTTAAAACTATGATGACTAAAATTAAAATTCAAGTAAACTGTGGGGACCAAATGTATGATTTTCCTACTTTATTTACTTAGCATAAGGGATAGACAAGGAATTAAGAGAAAAAAAATAACTAAAATATTTTTCTAAAATTATAATAAATTATATTATAATTTATCTATATATAAAAGTATTTTCAATATCCTAGATATTTAAATTTATTATTTTCCTTTATAGTTGTATTTGCTAGCCTAATGGACTAGTTCCTGGTGATGTCCTTCGGGCTGACTAATGCACCCGCAATATTTATGGACCTGATGAACCAAGTGTTCAAGGAATATCTGGATAAGTTTATAATTGTGTTCATTAATGATATTTTGATTTATTCCAGGAGAGGGGGAGCATGCTGAGCACTTGAGGGTAGTTCTGAAAACTCTCATAGAGCACAGATTGTATGCCAAATTCTTCAAGTGTGAGTTCTGACTGGAGAGTGTGAGGTTTCTTGGCCATGTGGTATCCAGAAAGGAATAAAAGTTGACCCTATAAAGATTAAAGCAGTTCAAAATTAGAAAAGGCCGACTAATGTCTCAGAGATTCGTAGTTTTCTAGGGTTGGCAGGTTATTACAGAAAGTTTGTGGAGAATTTCTCTAGGATTGCTGCGCCATTGACCCGTCTGACCCAAAAGAAAGTCAAGTTCGAACGGGACAGTAAGTGCGAGAAGATCTTTCTGAAGCTCAAGGATCGCTTGACGCCGGTGCTAGTTCTAGCAGTACCCTCGGGTTTAGGAGGTTTTGTTGTTTATTGTGATGCCTCCCGTGTCGGCTTGGGTTGTGTGTTGATGCAGAATGGCAAAGTGATAGCCTATGCCTCCAGACAGTTGAAGGTTCATGAGAAGATTTACCCAACTCATGATCTTGAGCTGGTAGCGGTGGTGTTCGCATTGAAGCTGTGGCGTCACTACCTTTATGGCGAGGCTTGTTAGATATACACTGATCATAAGAGCCTCCAGTATTTGCTCACCCAGAAGGAGTTGAACCTGAGGCAGAGAAGATGACGTGAGCTGTTGAAGGACTATGACTGCACGATCATGTACCATCCAGGGAAGGCTAATGTGTTAGCTGATGCTCTAAGCAAGAAGTCTATGGGCAGTTTGGCGCATTTGGCAGTCAGGAGGAGGTCGTTGGCTCAGGATTTGGCCCTATATTTGGATAGCGGAGCAGTCTTGTCAGTATCAGATTTTGGTGCGCTGGTGGCCCACTTGAGAGTGCAGTCCACATTGGTTGACATGTTGCAGGCAGCGCAGGAGGACGATGTTTTTTGCGCACCCACTAAGGATCTGGCCAGGAGATCATGAGATGCATATAATGGGTTCAGTGTGGACTCGGAGGGCGTCCTGAGGTTTAAGAACCGGATTATGGTACCAGATATGGTCGAGGTTCGCAGGCAGGTGCTTGAGATGGCTCATCGATCTACCTATACTATGCATCCGGGAGCCACGAAGATGTACTGAGATCTCAGATAGAATTATTGGTGGAAACGCATGAAAAGAGAGGTGGCCTACACTACTAGAAATATATATTCTTCAGCAACGACTATCAACAACGGCCGCTCAAGACGTTGCAATTTCCAACGACTTTCTTACGACCGCTCAAGCCGTTGCAATTTCCAACGACTTTCTTACGACCGCTCAAGCCGTTGCAGATGTGATGTATCTGCAACGGCTTTGTTACGGCCGCTCGAACCATTGCAGATATATTATCACATTAGCAATTGCTTAGTTACGGCTACGACATTCGTCACTCTTGAGCTGATCGCGCGCTCGTGGCGTGAAAATAAAATACTTATTAGCAACGGCGTTCTAACGGACGAGTGAGCCATTGCTGATAATGTACTTATCAGTAACGACTTTCTAACTAACGAGTGAGCCGTTGCTGATAAGTTTATATAGGTTAACGGATCGCGCCCTGCCCCTTCCAATTCTTCTTCCTCTTCCAGCTATTGCCGTCGTCACTTGTTCCAGGTAAGTCGCGCGTCGTAATGACTCTCCATTTATTGTAGAACCGATCGAAACCCTCTATTTAGGATTTCGGTCGACGCCCGACAGCCTGTGGCCGGCGGTCGATGGCCGATGGCCGGAGCATTGTCTAGTGTCCGACATTTGTCGGACATTGGACGCCGGCGCCGAAGTCCACCGGACTCCGACGCCAGAAATAGGGTTTAATTTCAATTAGTGTTTAATTTTTAGATTAAATGTTAGATTAATTTTTAGATTAGTTCATTATTTGTTTAGATTAGTTAGGGTTTAGATTAATCTATTTAGATTAATATTATGTTTTAAATTAATTTTATGTTTTAGATTAATGGATATATTAATGCTATGTTAATTAGTTAATTAAAATAAATGCTATGTTTTAGATTAATATTAATTAGTTAAAATGTTAATTAGTCCGGAGTCGTCCTTAGTGGACTCGCGCCGGAATCGTCCACTTCGGACTCGCGCCGGAATCGTCCACTATGGACTCGAACTGACTCTAAACATTTAGAAAATAATCATCCCTTCGATAAGTTAATACGTTTCACGTACGTATCGACGAGTCGGATATGATTTAGCAAAATCTTAGATTCGTTCAGGGGTTGTATGTTCGTGTAAAAGAAGTAGATGATCTTTTATACGACGTACAACCCTTGAATTGTCTCTGATTGGACAATTTGGGAATATAGTTATTTGTATTGCACTTAGTTTTTTCTTTTAACCGTTAACTCATTCTAAATTTCGGCAGCATCTCTCTTGTTCTCCGATACACGCCCAGATGATATGCGTATTCGGAGAACTGTAGAGAGATGCTGCCAAAATTTAGAATGAAGTTAGCAGTTAAAAGAAATACTTAGTGCAATATGAATAACATGAATCCCGAATGGAATAGGATCATCTCATCTAAAGGCATTAAATGAAAAAATTATCATTGATTGACAGAATCATGTCGGGTGATCGAAGTTGAATGTACCGATGTCTTGATCGTGAAGCTTTAACGAATGAGTTTCGATTAGGCTTAACTTACTTCCTAAATTTCGATATTGATACGATAGTTTTGAATATTGATTGACTTGATTGACTTGTTTTGTTTGGATATTGATACGATAGTTTTGAATTTGAATAGTTTTTATATGATTATGGATAATTATAAATATAAGTATAATTGTTTTGATGTATATCTGGATGTATCTGTGATGTGTATGTGAATGGATGTGTGTATGGATGTGTGAGTTATGTATCAGGTTAAATGTATTAACGTATTAATGAAAATTATAAATTTTAAAATTTTCCAATTACAGGCTAACATCATTAGCAACGGCTTTCCCACGGTCGTCCGTGGAAAAGTCGTTACTGAAGGTGTATCGTATTTTCTGGGCCGCAACCTCAAAGCCGTTGCTGATGACCTACAACAATGGCTTAGTAACGGGCTTTCACTAACGGCCTTGCCACTACCGCAGGGCCGTTGCTGATGTACATATCTACAACGGCCCTATAGCCGTGGCCGAACCGTTGTTGATAATGTTATTAGCAATGGCCGCTCGAGTTGTTGCTGATCCGCTGCTAAGTTATCAGCAACACGTGTTTCTACCACGGTTGCGTTGCAACGGGCCGAGCCGTTGCAAGCCGTTACTGATGGTTTTCTGCAATGGCTTAAGCCGTTGCTGATGTTTATTATTCTAGTAGTACTATGAGTTGCCCCATCTCCTAGTATGGACAAAGTACATCTAGTGTTCCGTGTGTCTATGCTAAAGAAGTACATTCGGGATGAGTCCTATGTGCTCGAGCCTACCATAGTGGAGGTGGATTCGGCAGTCTCCTATGAGGAGCAGCCAATTGAGGTGCTAGACCGTCAGATCAAAAAGTTGAGGTCCAATGAGATCCCCTTGGTTAATGTAATATCCTAGATATTTAAATTTATTATTTTTTCCTTTTATGTGTATTTTCTAACCTAGCGGACTAGTTCGTGGTCGAGCCGAGTCGACACATGGTCCGGAGCGAGCTTGCGAGCTCGGGTAAGTAGGATATGAATTTATGAATTTATGAATTTTAGGCTTGGGTAGTTGAAATTTATTTAATTTGATATTGTGTGTGCATAATTGTTAATTATGTTAATGGGGGTGTATTTAATTAATTACTTGTGATTTATTAGAATAAGTTTAATTAAATTAATTAAGTCTATCGGGTTAGCGGATTTTGGTTTTGGCTTAAGGTGGATGCGGGTTGTAGATTAAGGATTTAAGGGGTTAGGGTTGAGAAGGGAGTATAAAATCCCTCATCATGGCTTGTGGCTCCTATTTTGGAGCCACCCAAATAGTTGATAAAGGGAGCCAGCCACCAAGCCAAGCCGTTAGCCCCCTTTCCCTCTTCCCCTTGGAGCCGCCGTATGTGAGCCAAGCCGCCGAGCCGTCTGCTTCTTTTTCTCTCCTCTCTCTCTTTTCCTTTCCTTTGGAGCTGAGCCGAGAGGAGCCGAGCCGAGCCACCTGCTTCCTTTCTTCTCCTCTCTCTCCCTCTCTTCAAGCCGGCGGCTTGGAGTGAGCCGCCGTCCCTTGGAGCCTTTTCTTCGGTTGAGCCGTCGGCCTTTTGAAGTCGGATTTCTTCCTAAGTTCTTCTTCCAATTAAGGTGAGTGGTTTACCCTCTCTCTTCGAGATTTTAATCGGATTCTTGAAGCCGTTCTTGACGGCTCGGTGTTTATACCTTGTTCTTGGATTTTCTTCGAGTTCTTGCCATGTTTTCTTGATGTGCAAATCATGATTTATTCTTCCAATTTGGTTTCTTGATTTGTGGATTGCATGCTTAGGATTAAATCTATAATTTTGGGTACAAATCATGTGGTAGGATTAAGATCTTGATAATGACTAAGTCAGGAGGCGTCGTTTAGGGGTTCCGCTAGGCTATACTCCCAGACTTGACTCAAGCCGGATCAAATGACCCTGCTTGGGGGCTCCACTCGGCCAAACAAGGACATTCACATCCTTCCCTATCACGAGAGATAGGCCATTACAAATCCACCATCTCCAAGATTGGCCTCGATCCATTCTGAGCAATATCCCCGCGAGATTATCGGGCGGTGTCATTACCTCTACCTGCAATAAATACAGACACAGCGTGCCTAAAGTAACCCTAATTTTCCAATGATAATTGTCACACCCTAAATCCAGTATGATCGGCTAGGGTACGCCACGTACCCGAAGCTAACCCAACTCAAACCACAGACATAATAAATAACCTGAAGAGTCTATGACATTTCAAAGAGATAAAATAGACATTAAATTGCAAACCAAACCAATGACTCAATGAAAAATCAAATGTCCAAGTTACTTTAAGGAAACTTTAATTAAATAACCAAGACTCCTATAAACAAGTTGCGGAAATAAATAACCCGAGTCTACATGACTCAACAACTCCAAAAGAAAATACAAATGACTCAGGAATCCCCCTCGACCACGACATGTCACGAGACCCGCTGCCCTGCCACCACCAGCCACGCTACTGCACCCCAGTACCTCTCTAATCTAGCTCAGGTGCTGAAAAACAACAAAGATGAGGGGTAAGTCCAACTAGGACTTAGTGAGTAGATCAATCCTCATTCCACCATATCAACATCATGCATAATCAATAAAAGCAGGCATATCATATAAGCAGTAAATGACAAAATAATATCATATGCTTATCCACTACCCTGCGCATGATAAAAACATCCACCAACAGATAATAATCTCAAATGCAATAGCACAATCATATGAATGCTCACCAAACTCGTCAGTCTCACATAGCCACGTAGGGTAGGTTGACGGTGTGGCCGCCGAACTACCACCCAACTCAGTGTCGTCTCTTTGGGGCATGCACTCCCCTCACCGACATTGGCTCTTCTGATCCGTCTCTTTGGGGCAAACGTTCCCCTCACCGGTCGGGTCTCCGAACTATCTCTTTGGGGTATGATCTTCCCTCACCAGCCGAACTTCCGGAATAAGACCAACGTTGTCTCTTTGGGGCATACCCTCCCCTCACCAGCGAGGCTACCGGCAAATGCAACAAGCACATCACACATGCATATATATATATAAAATGAAAGATGCACTATACAACAGATAAATAAGGGTAAGTTAAGGACATACCTCAACCTCCACATCCTCATGCCATACATCAAAACCACATATATGCATATATCATAATGATGTTCACAAATCTTAAATAAAGAGATATAATGCATCCAACAACATAGGAACATGCCAATCCGGCTAAACACATTCAACAAGTATAACACCCAAAGTACACATCATAACCTCGTAAGTAAGGAAAATAAAAAGCATGAATAACCTTAGAACAAGGTAAGACCACTTAGCAACCCTATGCAATCCTAGCCGTGTACCCTAGGGCTGGCCTACCACCCTCACCTGAGTGCCCTAAAGGTAAGGAGGGTTCGGCCCCCTAGGTTTTCCTTAGGGTCAACTCATCCAAATATCAACCTAGGGTTCTAATATCTCTAGGTGTCCCTAGGGTCCCTAATTCCCTAATTGTAGGTCTCTATAATTTTTATAACTTTAGAAATAATTCAACATACCCTAAAGTGTATTCCCTATGTGTGAAAATATATCTAGGACCCTAAAATTTATCCCTAACATGGCCATCCACCCTAAGGTTCCTAAGGAACCACCTAAAGGGGGGCGGCATACCCTAAACCATCAAAACTTCTTTCTTTCATCAAGATACCAAACAAGCATCAAGAACCCCTAACAACCAACAAGAAAACCAAACAATTCCTCAAGAATTCAAGGAGGAAGAGGGGTGGCACAGCAATAGAAGGGGCGGGCAAATCACCCAAAAATTGATCCGACAAAATCACGACGACGACGAGAAAACTCTCAATCCGAATATCCAATCCGATACGAGAAAAACACACCAAAAATTGATGAAAACCCCATGATATAGGGGCGGTGGCATGGATGAAGAAAAGGGAAAAAAAGGGCTAAGTCAACTCACCTCCTTGGAGAAAAATGGAAAGGAAGAAGACTCTAAGGATCTTCCTTCAATCGACGCCGACGAACTCGCGAAATTCTGGCTCTGATGGCTCCTTCTTTCCCCTTGGTGTCGCCCTCTCCCTCTCTCTCTAGGCCTCAGGTGGCGTGCGGCTAAACCCCTAGTGTCACGCCCCAAGTTTATTTTTATGGGGCCTGGTTGGGCCCCAAATGACCGTTTTACCCCTCCTTAAGTTATTCGACTTAAAAAGTCCATATCTAATTCGTTCTAACTCTGATTCGAGTTCCGATTGAACTGCTAGACTCGACTCGAGACCCTCTATCATCCTAGCATTCTAAATCATAGAAATATGACAATTCAATTTTTCCTAATTTTTTTCTAGATTAAATACTTATCCGGATTTAATCCCGAAGCTTTCCGTCAGTCCGCGCTAACTCGAGCCTATGGTCCCCTACTTGAGGATATAATATTATAATTAGAATTTTGGGCATTATAATAGTACCTCCACCTTAGAGTCCTACTGACTTGAGCGTTGGAGTGTCTTTTGGAAGCCCCCCCCTCCACTTGCGTCGAACCAGACAAGGAGGGACACCGACTCAGATCGAAAGGCCCCCAACTTTGAGGCAGGAATAAACCCATTATGAGCAATATCCCCACGAGATTGCCGAGCAGCGTCATCGCCTCCACATGCAATAAATACAAACATGACACGCCTCAGGTAACCTAAGTTCCAATTTCATTAACTCCACCTTGGAGATCTACTAGAGCGTCATAGTTGCACTTGACTAGGAGAGACATCGAGCCAGATCGGAGTACTCTGATCCTCAAGCACAAACATTTGGCTCCCACCGTGGGCCGAGTAAAACTTACCTCCCCAACAATGGTTGGAATATAGAGCTAGGTGACCACCGACAGGCAAAACATCAAAAACACTACCAGAGACTGCAACCGCCGCGAGCAGGATAACAACAGAGGGCTGAGTCACCACCTCGGCCAAATTCCCAATATGAAAGGTACACTCATTTCAATACTAGGAAGGAAACTATCCTTCACGAAATCTACAACTTGAAACTTCTCAAGTACCCTGCCAACGCTGGAAAGCAAAAGCTACCACCTAACGCCGACATGAGCAAGAAATGTGCTTTCCATGATACCTACAAGCACACCAGCAAAGGCTGTGTAATACTCGAAGATCAACTTGAGGACTTGGTCCATGCAGGATACCTCGATCGATATGTCCATCACTGAAGAGAACATGGTCGGAGTAGGAGCCGGGACCATTGATGACAGAGCCGAAGTCAGACACCTCCAAACCCTCACTTGGGTTAAATGGAGAGCAATTAAGATGCTCGCTCAGGAAATAAACTCTGAGGAGTTATCGACTACATCGTTGGCGTGTTCGCGGGAGGCGACAGATCAAGCTCGGCCAGAAAGATATTACACCAGGCAATCATGGCGGTCGACAACACTACTCGCCCACGCTAGCCCGTCTCTAAAACCTTGACAATATCATTTTATGAATCTGATTTCCAGAGAATTGATAAAAACCTACACGACCTAGTCAGCTCTGTTGACACCCAAGTTTTCTGTCTCTTTCTCTTTATTTTGCATTTCTTTTAAGTACTAGTGTTTTTCCCTAATTTTATTTTAGTGTGCTTTAATTTTATTTTGCAGGGATCCTGAACATGAAGCTTTAGAGGAGGAGAAAGAGGAGGAATAAGAAGAAGAAGATGTTATGGATCAAGCCTAATGGCTGGGGTGTAACTTTCCTTACCCTCCTTTGCTTTCATTCTTACATTGGGGACAATGTTTAAGTTTGGGGGTTGGAAATCAAAATTTTTTGAAAAATGTTGAGTTGAAGCTAGTTTGATTTTGCTTTAGTATTAAATATTTTAAGTTAGGTATGTCTTTTTGTGTGAAAAAAAAATCATCAAGCCTCACAAATGTATTTGGGTAAGTGAAAAACAAAGATTGATTTTGCTTTAATGATGACATAATTTGAAATCATAACATGCAATTTTTTTGCTCTTGAATAACTTTGAGCACTCAACAACATTCTTACTTTGTTCACTTGGCATAAATATAACTACATGATATGATTATGTTTGATTTCATTGACAAATATCTAGAACTTGTTTTTTGCTTAAGACAAATAAAAGACAGCCAAAGTATTATAATGGAAAGGTTATGCAATATCTACTCCGCTACTTTGAGTTACTTAGTAACTAGGAGTATGCATGAGACCATGTGTACTTTTACGTCAAACGGTAACTTCAAGTATGAGTATGCAAAGCACCTTGAGCATGTTTCTTATTGAGTAACCGGGTTCTTTCATCACAAATATTGGTATTCGCGTCAAAAGATAAGTTACAATTTAAGGAAGATTTCATAACACATGAAAAAAAAAAAGAGAAACAAGAAGGAAAGTTTCAACTTAAGGGTTGCCTAATTGAGCTAAAAAAAGGAAAACATGTCCAGGAAGATGGATCTTTGAAATCATTCATAATTGTTTATTATAGTTAGGTGGAACTAAGCGCTTTGGTTTGAATATTGTTGCACACACACTCAAGAGCACTAAAGGTTGTTTATGGTGTTTGAGTTATGTTATCATGGCAAACAAATGATTGAAATATTTTTCGCTTTTCCTTAATATGTTTGTGAGGCATATATGATGATTCATGCATTTCTATAAGCACTCAATTAGTTTGGCCATGTGTGAGCAAAGTTTTTCTAGTTTGCTTGAGGACAAGCAAATGCTAAGTTTGGGGGTATTTGGTAAGATTAATTTTTATATACAAATTTAGCATAGTTTATACGCTAATTCTATTGCTTATGTGGTTAATTCTAGGTGAAAAGAGAGTTGCCGGTGCATTTATGTAAGCAAATCTCGTTTGCAAGTTTTTCGCTCAAACAAAGTACTCTGACTTAAATTGGGCATAACTTTGTGTATAGAGGTCAGAATGATACACTATTTGATGTTTTAGAAAGCTAAGAGAAAGATCTAAAACTCTCATATTTATCACTTGAGCCAATTTGTGCGTTGAAGCATCGGAACTGCAGCCCAAGTTACATCATGTTTTGGTCCAGCACTTGAATGAGAGAGGATCCAATAAGCTAACGGGTTGTGGGAGTCAAATCCACTCAAATGACTATTGGACCTACCTTTATCTCAATCAGAAGAAGATTTGGATCCAATAAGAATGAATTTGCCATCAAAAAGAAAAAAATAGGAATGCAACACATAAGATAGGAAGGCTGAAATTTGATTGATTGCTGCACAAAAATAGAGGGTGGCCGACCCTAATGAAGAGGAGAGGGAAGCACACAATAGGAGGACGACAAGAAAGGGGTGGAGACTAGAAGTAATCAAGAGGGGGATTTCCAAGGTGTTCGGCAAGTTGGAGAAGTCCTTCATCAACAAGTCAAGCTAACTGCATTTTCTCATTGTTTTCATGGCCTTCTTATCTTTTCTTTCATCTTTCATCTATTTTAGTTGTTTAATTTTATCCATTATTAACTAAATTTCTTAGCTAGGGCGTTGATGTAGCCAACTATTTGGTTTTGATACTTTTGGATTAACATTATTCATGCTTTTACTTTATAATTAAGTGTTTAGAATTTTTCTTAATGCTATTGAGTGCTTGATCACCAATCAATTGATTTGTTGGTTTGCAATAACTTGAGAAAGGGTTTATAAACGTTGCTTCTCATTATAAACACCATGAATTGAGCGAAAACTAGAGATAGGCAAACACAATTCATGTGGTCATTGCAAGAATTTCATAGTTAATTAATTAAGGTAAAAGCTAAATAAATGAGTCCAATGTATCTTAATCAATAGTTAGGTGAAATCAATTAGCCCTAGCATCCATTTCATTATCTTGAACTCTTTATTTAATTTTCTTGCAATTAATCTGCTCAATTTTTAGATTTAAGTTATGCACTCAATTCACTCCAATTTGTTTGTCCAAATAGCATGTAATACTTGAAAATTTCTAATTTGAATTTTGTTTGATTCAGCGAGCCGATTCGGGGACGCACCGAGATGAGTCGCGAGATCGCCGTGATTAGAAGGTATGGCCGGGTATTTAATTAACTACAATACTCTAAATTTTGTGCTATTATATATTAATTGGATGTTGGATTCATGTTGGGGTAGAACCAAGTTCGCAAGTTCAATCCGAGTTCGATTCGGATGTGGGTTGAGTCGGGTATAGGACTTAAAGTGAGGAGGGCATTTTTGTATATATATAGACGTGCGGCTCAAGTGGAGCCGCACACGGATCGAGATGGGCGGAGGAGGGAGAAAATGAGAGGGTGGTGCTGGAGCTTGGTGTCGTCACCGGAGATCAGATTCGTCTCCATCTCATCCTTTTCCTTTCAAAGCAAAGGTGAGTGGTTGAACCTTGATGTAGGGTGAGGCCCTTGGCCGAACCCTTGGGTTTATGGTGGTGTCGATTTTTCTTGATGATTCTTCGTCGAATCTTATGGTTTTTGATCTTGAATCTCCCTCATGTTGTCAATGTATGTTCTTGAGATTTTTCTGCAGTGTTTTTCTTGAATAATGGGGCCGGCCGAATAAAGAAAAAGAGAAGAGGTCATGCCGAAATTTTCCCTAATTCCTCGAGTGCTTAAAACATGTAGATTTGATTTTATTATATGTATAATTATCATCGAAATCAAGAAAAACATAAAACATGAAAAGAAAGTTATTTTCCAATCCCCTAATGGCCGGCCACATGGGGAAATCTCTAAAAGTGGGGTTTGGCCGAGTGGGTGGGTGGGGTGGGGGGGAGGAAGATTTTGGGTTAGGAAATAGGTTTCCTAAGTAATTGGCATGTGGGGTGAGATTCATCAAGGAATAGAATTTTAATTCGTTCCTAAACTATTTTTCTTGCATAGAACACATGCTTTTTGGGTTCCTAGACTATTATGCTCTTGCTGGAATTTAATTTTAGTATGCTGTGATTAAATATTTAAATGCAAAAATTGAGTATCTAATTGTTGGAATTTATTTCTATATGCTGTAATTAAATATTTAATTGCTAGAATTATTGTCCATAGGTTGTCATAAGTTAGTAATATTACTGTGATTAATTATTTAATGTTGTGTTTATCTATGCGCATGCTGAAATAGTTTATTTGATGCTATATTTATCATGAACAAGCTGTAGATAAATATTAGATGCTATGTTTAGCGATACAAATATAAATAAGTTTATGACACCACACTTGTGGATGACGGAAACATGATATGAGATAGGCATTCATACTTTTTCCATTGTAGTAGTTATGAAACTAGAAATACTAGAGACACTAAGGATGGAAAAAGGCGAAACCCTATTCTCATGATGAGAATGGATAAATTGTAGTAGAGGTTGCCATACTATTGTCCCCACGAGGACGATAAAAATTGAGAAAAATAAATTGATGTAGCTCGGGTAGGGCTAGATACGGGTGCAAGCCCAGAACAGTATTTTGTTACTATGGAACATATGAGTGCATTGTGTATTTTGCTTGTGATGATTGGGCTAAGAAGCGTCTCTAGCCAGTACGACTATTGCCCGACTCAGCAAGTGGGTGAGGGGTCTTGAGATTGCACTAGTGAGTCACGCTGGTGTTAGACTCGAGTGGCGGGGGACTTGAGATTGCGTCAGTGAGCCACGCTGACATTAGACCCGAGTTGTTTGGGTTGGATGAGATATTCCCAACCCGGTCAGGGCACCGAAAACTAGATGGTCATCCTAGTTGAAGGACCCGGGATTTGGTTCACTATGTGCGGATGTGAACTTGATTTAAATCATTCCTTATGTGAATGGATGTGTTTCATGGTCCGGTTAGGGCCGAGTTGACTTGTGATATGTGATTGGCCGGCTTGGGCCAAGTGGTGTTTTAAATCCCAAGGATTATAACCGGTTGAATTAATTCATATTGTTATATATATACTTGCTTGGGATTTGTGTGGAGGTTCGGTGGAACCACTCATGGTTTGTTTGATTTTGTTTTGTATAGCTTGACCATTGAGGTATTGGCTAGTTGGACATGGCGCAGCTGGAGGGGCAAACGACATCACTGATCTTGTAGCATGCTGAGTTAGAGAGACGCAGTCATGTTGAGTTTTTCTTTTCATGCATTGAGTCGTGTTGTTAGTGACATTTGGAGTTTGTAGTCCTTTGAACATAGTATTTATCTTATTTTAGTGGAATTATTTGCCTTACATGTTGGTCTTATTGTCATACATTATCTGCGTGGTTTGATTGCATGAGTTAGGCTTCGGGTTATAGTCACATATCCTGGTCGGTCACGTGACCCTGAGTTTGGGCGTGACATAGCATTCCATATTAGTCAATTTCGGTACTTGATTCTATGCTTGTGGGAACGATATTTTTCTCATCATTTTATTACTTGTACGAACTAGTATACTTGCTAGCTTCACATCAAGTTTTTGGCGTCGTTGCCAGGGATAGTTAATCAATATTGATACTAGCTAATTGGATACTAGTTTGGATTTGTTTTTCTTTTTGTTTTAAATTTTGTCTTCACTTGTTTTTCTTGATTTCTGTAGTTTATGCAAAGGAGTCGGTCCTTTGGTGACTTGCTCTTTGATCCGGAGATTGAAAAAACTTTGCATCGGCTAAGGAGAGAAAGAAGAGCCATTGGAGATACTCCAAGCAACATCATGGAGGACAAAAATGGAGTTCCTGAACCAAACAATAGGGCTATGAAGGACTATTTGGCTCTAAATCTTGATGGTTGTGCATCAAGCATCTTAAGGCCACCGATTCAAGCAAACAATTTTGAGAACAAGCCTTCGCTCATCCAATTTGTTCAACAAAATTGTCAATTTGAAGGATTGCCTAGTGAATATCCCAATTCTCACATTAGCAACTTTTTGGAGATATGTGACACAATCAAGATAAATGGAGCGAGTGATGATGCTATTCGATTGAGGCTTTTCCCTTTCTCATTGAGGGACAAGGCTAAGGCATGGATGAAATCTCTACCTCAAGGAACCCTCACTACTTGGGATATTGTGGCTAAGGTTCTTGGAGAAATATTTCCCTCCTGCAAAATCAGCTAGAATGAGGAATGACATCACATCCTTTGCTCAAGGAGAGGGAGAAACATTCTATGAAACTTGGGAAAGGTACAAGGAGTTACTAAGAAGATGTCCTCACCATGGCATCCCTCTTTGGATGCAAATTTAGACATTCTACCATGGTCTTTTGCTTAGTACTCAAGTAATGGTATATGCGCCAATGAGCGGATCTCTCAACAATAAGACACCGGAGGAGTCACAAGAGCTTTTTGAAGTCATGGCAAGCAACAATTACCAAAAGCCTATAGAGAGAGTTCAAAAGAAGGGAATACTAGAAGTTGATATTACTAGTGCAATTCTAGCACAAATCAAAGCTCTCTCTCTATGCAAAATGTTGTCATTCAAAAGCATTTGGGGATAAATGCCAATGTTGTCCATGTTGTTCATGCTCAAGTGATGGTTTGTGATTTTGTGGAGGTAATCATCCCAATGATGAATGTAATATTCACAAGAAGAACAAGTCAATTATATGGGTAACACTCCAAGAAATAATCCTTTCTCCAACACATACAATCCAAGGTGGAGGAACCATCCTAATTTCTCATGGGGCAATCAAGTTACACCTAAGCAACAATTCAATCAACCCCCTCAAGAGAAGAAGTCCAATTTGGAGGATACATTGCAACAATTCATGAAAAGCACTACTGTTTTGTGGAGAGGACTGAATCTCAATTTAGGAACTATGATACCATGTTTAGAAATCAAGATGCATCAATTAGAAATATAGAAAGTCAATTGGGACATATATCTAAGCAACTAGCGGAAAGGCCACACGGTTCCTTGCCTCGCAACACTATTGCAAACCCAAGAGAGCATGTGAAGGCAATCACTTTGAGGAGTGGAAAATAGCTGGCTGAACCAGAAAAAGAAGAAGCAAAGAAGGAAGAAGAGTCCTCTAATGAGACCAATGTGGAGCCACCTAAGGAGAAGAAGTATGGGATTCCAATGAGGCACAACAAAGGTGTGAAAAAAGAAGAAAAAGCTCCAACACCTTCAGAATATGACCCTTCAATCCTTTACCCTCAAAGGTTGAAGCAACAAAGGAAGGAACAACAAGAGAAACAATTCTCCAAATCTAGGCAGACCTGAATTCTTATGTATTTTTTTGGGTTCCGTCTTTGCTAAGTTTACTTATATAACATATCTTAACTTTAAGTTAATAACTTTAAAACATAAATTTTCTTCATAAAACCTAGGTGGTGCAAATGCTATACTCTCTAGTGCCATTTTTCGGATCGAGATAAGATGTAGACGAGATGGTGAAATCTCAATCCACGACCCGCTCTGATACCAAATGTTGATGAAATTGCCACACTAGGAGGGGGGGTGAATAGTGTGTTAACTAAACTTGTCACCTAATTTCGGTTTTACACGTTACTTAGGCAATTCACAATTTAATGACTAAATGCGGAAGCGATTAATGATAAAGCAATTAACACAAAATAATATATCAATGCTAACACAATTATTTATAGTGGTTCGACCACAATGCCTACTCCACTACCTAAGCACCCTCATTAGGATTTCCAAACTAGCTTTACTAGATTATATCATTTTCTTTACAAAGAGGACTTTACACCGGAAAATCTCCGCTCTCAAATCGAAGACACTTTCACACTCGAAAGTATCCCACATTCCTATCGAGAGCACTCTCCCGCCTCAACCTAAGGGACAACTCAACTAATCCTAGTAAACTAAGTTTACAGTGGTGGATTTAAGCCTTAACACCGAGGCAACCACCAACTCAATCAAACCTAGCAACCTAGGTTTACACACTTGAAAATACAATGAAATAAATAATAAAATACACAAGTAATGGAGCAAATAACTTGTACTTAGGTCCAAACATGAGTCCTAGTTCCTCTTGATGCCCCAATGATGAATCGACCAAAGCTTTGAAGGCAAAATCAAGTTTTTATCATGAGAACTAGGGTTTGCAAAGAAATGACTCAAGAAATCTTTAGAGATGATCAAGGATGGTTCAATGAAGGTTAAGATGGTGGAGGAAGGCACACAAGGGCTAGTATATATAAGCCCTAAGAAGAGAAAGCCAAAATAGCTCTCCCAACGGGCTAATTTTTGCCCGTTGGCGATGCCCGGTCGCTTGTCGGTCGATCGTTGGTTGACCGACCGCCGAGCGATCGAAGGCATTCTGCCCATTCTGGGCATCGTTCGGTCGATCGGTTGATCGACCAAAATGCCTTCACCTTTTGCCGATCGACCAATCGATCGACCGAACCCGAGTAGACCGCTTGATTTGGCTAATTTTTTTGCTTGTTTGTTCGTTTCTGGATTCTGTTTTCGCTAAGTCTACTTATATAACAATTATTAACTTTAAGCTAATAACTTTAAAACATAAATGTTATATAAGGATTACCCCACATTTGGATTCAATAAAAATATCTAAAAAATCAAAATCCATAAGAATCAAAATCTAACTTTTGGGGTCTAGTACAAATTTTCAAAAATCAAAATTTTTATAATCTCCCGGGTCAAATATGGGTAGGCTAAAGGCTTCCAAAAAATCCTTAAAAATATTTCGTTATCTAGTTTTTACCTAAGGAACAATTGTCGGCACTTTTGGTGTCAAGATAATGTCTAGGTCATATAACCCTCCAAGGAGCTCCCTGGGCTTAGTGAATTTCAGGGCAGTTTTCGAGTTTTCATGTTTTGGGGTTCGGGTTCGGGTTCGGTTTTTGGGTTCTTTGCATCATACAAGATGATTACAACACATCCTAGACACCCTAAACCTAAACTCTAACTTCTCGAAGAATCTTGAGCGTCGACAAGCGTCCTTGCCGATTTCTTCGATTTCTCTAATTTTTTCGATCGGGGACGTCAATCGCTAACCGACTTGGAACCTGAAAATAACTCTCCATGAAATCATTAGTTTCATATTTTTTATCATCAAAACTGAGATTAAGACCAAGGTTGAAAATCTTAGACCAACAAAGATGTTTTGGTGAAAGTAGACAAGCTCATCTTTCCGGTTGATTTCATTATGGCAAGTCTACTATGATGAACCACCCAAGTTAGAGCTGAAACAACTACCTTCTTCCTTGAGATATGTGTTTCTTGGTGAGGGAGAAACTTATCCAGTCATTATTAGTGCCGCTTTGAATGCTTTGGAGGAGGAGAAATTGCTTAGAGTGCTTCAAGATCACAAGACTGCAATTGGTTGGCAAATTTCAGATTTGAAAGGTATTAGTTCAATCTTTTGCATGCATAAAATCCTCATGGAAGATAGTTACAAGCCTTTTGTGAAACCACATTGAAGATTGAACCCAACAATGAAAGAGGTTATCAAGAAAGAGGTGATGAAACTCTTAGATTCTGGTCATTGCACCACTACTTTCGGCCTTAGAGTCCTTAGAAGACCCCTCGCACGCAATCCAACCTTACGCTCATCAGCGAGCTCAGCTTGAACTCTCGATTACGGTCCTCGGCCCCTAGAGTCGCTACATGACCCAAACTCAGTTTTCACCAGCCTAGCTCATTGGCCATCACACCACTACTTCTGGCCTCAGAGTCCTTACACAACCCCTTGCGCAGTCATGCCTCACGCTTCTTGGCGAGCTCGGCTTGACCCCCCAAGCACAGTCCTCGGACCCAACGTCGCTACTTCCGACCTCAGAGCCCTTACACGACTAGAACTTAGTTTTCACCAGTCTGGCTCATCGGCCATCGAGCCGCTACTTTCGATCTCAAAGCCCTTACACGACCACTCGCGCAGTCTTGCCTTACGCTCCTCGACGAGCTCGGCTTGAACCCCCGACTGTGATCCTCGGCCCTAGAGCCGCTACACGACGAGGACTCAGTTTTCTCTAGCCTGGCTTGTTGGACATCCCGCCACTACTTTCGACCTCAGAACCCTAACACGACCCCTCATGTGCGGTCCTACCTTATGCTCCTTGGTGAGCTCGGCTTGAACCCCTAAGTGCAGTCCTCGACTCCCAAAGCCGCAACATGACCAGGACTCAGTTTTTACTTATCTAGCTCGTTGACCATCGCGCCACTACTTCCGACTTCAGAGCCCTTAGAAGACCCCTTGCACACGGTCTTGCCTTAGACTCCTCAGCGAGCTCGATTGGAACCCTCGAGTATGGTCCTCGGCTCCTAGAGCTGCTACTTCTAGCCTCAAAGCTCTTACACGACCCCTTGCACGCTCAGCTTGAACCCCCGAGTACGGTCCTCGCTCCCCCAAAACCGATACACGACGAGGACTCGATTTTCACTAGCTTGGCTCATTGGCCATCGCACCACTACTTTCGTCCTCAGAGCCCTTAGAAGACCCTCGCGCACGGTCCAGCCTCAAACTCCTCCGCGAACTCGACTGGAACCCCCGAGTACAGTCCTCATTCTCAAAGTTGCTACTTCTAGCCTTAGAGCCCTTACACAACCCCATGCGCAGTCCTACCACACGCTCCTTAGTGAGCTCAGGTTGACCCCCGAGCACGGTCCTCGGCCCCAGTGTCGCTACTTACGGCCTCAAAGCCCTTTTATGACAAGGACTAAGTTTTCACCATCATGGTTCATCAGCCATCGAGCTCGACTTGAGCCCCTGAGTGCGGTCCTCGGTCAGGACTCAATTTTCACCAACCTAGATCATTGGCCATCGTGCCACTACTTCTGGCCTCAAAGCCCTTACACGACCTCTCGCGTACAGTCCTACCTTATGCTCCTCGACGAGCTTGGCTTGAACCCCAGAGTGCGGTACTCGGCCCCAGAGCCACTACATGACCAAGACTCGGTTTTCACCAGCCTGGCTTGTTGGCCATCGCGCCACAACTTCTGGCTTGAGATCCCTTACACGACCCCTCGTGCACGGTCCTGTCTTATGCTCCTCAACGAGCTCGGCTTGAACCCCCCAAGTGTGGTACTCAGCCCCCAGAGCTGCTACACGACCAGGACTCAATTTTCACCAACCTGGCTCGTTGGCCATCGAGCCACTACTTTTGGCTTGAGAGCCCTTACATGACCCCTCGAGTGTGGTCTTGCCTTACACTACTCGGCGAACTGGGCTAGAACCCCCCAGTACGGTCCTTGGCCCCTAGAGCTGCAACTTCCAGCGTTAGAGCCCTTACACAACCCCTCACACGGTCCTGCCTCACCCTCCTCGATGAGCTAAACTTGACCCCCTAAGCACGGTCCACGGCCATAGCGCGAGCTACTTCCAACCTTAGAGCCCTTACACGACCATGACTTAGTTTTCACCAGCCCGGATTGTTGGCCATCACGTAGCTACTTCCGATCTCAGAGCCCTTACACAACCCCTCATGCATGGTCTTGCCTTACGCTCCTCGACGAGCTTGGCTTGGACCCGTGAGTGCGGTCCTCGGCCTCCAGAATGGCTATACAACTAGAACTCCATTTTCACTAGCCTGGCTCATTGGCCATCACGTCACTAGTTCCGGCCTTAGAGCTCTTATACGACCCCTAGCGCATGGGCCTACCTTACGCTCCTTGGTGAGCTCAACTTGAACCCTCGAGTGCGGTACTCAGCCCTCAGAGCCGCTACACAACCATGACTCGATTTTCAAAAGCCTGGCTCGTTGCCATCGTGCCACTACTTTTGGCTTTAGAGCCTTAACATAACCCCTCGCGTGCGGTCCTCCCTTGTGCTCCTTAGCGAGCTCGGCTTAAGCCCCCAAGTGCAATCCTCAGCCCCCGGAGTCACTACACTACGAGGACTCGATTTTCACCAGCCTCACTCGTTGGATATCGCGCTACTACTTTCGACCTCAGAACCCTTACAAGACCCCTCGCGCACGGTCTTACCTTATGCTCCTCGGTGAGCTCGGCTTGAACCCCCTAGTGCAATCCTCGACCCCCAAAGTCACTACACGACGAGGACTCGATTTTCACCAGCCTCACTCGTTGGACATCGTGCCACTACTTCCGACCTCAAAATCCCTTACAAGAACTCTCGTGCACGGTCCAGAGTTACACACCTCGGCGAGCTAAGCTTGACACCCCAAGCACGGTCCTTGGCCCCCAAAACCACTACACGACCAAGGCTCGATTTTCACCAGCCTAGCTCGTTGGCCATCGCACCACTACTTCTAGCCTCAAAGCCTTGAGAAGACCCTTCGCATGTGGTCCTACGTACCTCAGACTCCTCGACAAGCTCATCTGGAACCCCCGAGTATGGTCCTCGACACCTAGAGCCACTACTTCTGGCCTCAGAGCCGATTCACGACCCCTCGCGCGTGGTCCTACCTTACACTCCTCAGCGAGCTCGACTGGAACTCCTGAGTACGGTCTCCGGCCCCTAGAGCCGCAACTTCCGACCTCATAGCCCTTACACAATGCCTCGCGCAGACAGGCCTCATGCTCCTCGGCCCTAGTGTCGCTACTTACGGCCTTAGAGCCCTTAGACGACTAGCACTTAGTTTTCACCAGCCTTACTCTTCGGCCATCGCACCGCTGCTTCCGATCTCAGAGCCCTTACACGATCCCTCGTGCACGATTTTGCCTCACACTTCTTGGCGAGCTCAACTTGAACCCCTGAGTGTGGTACTCGGCCCCCAAAACGGCTATACGATCAAGACTCATTTTTTACCAACCTCACTCTTTGGCCATCGCGTCACTACTTTTGGCCTCAAAACCCTTACATGGTCCCACGCGCGCGGTCTTACCTTACGCTCCTCAGTGATCTCGGCTTGAACCCCCGAGTGCGGTTCTCGGCCCCAGAGTCGCTACATGACTAAGACTCGGTTTTGACCAGCCTGACTCGTTGGACATCACACCACTACATCCGACCTCAGAGCCCTCACATGACCCTTCACGTGCAGTCCTGCCTTACGCTCCTCAACGAGCTCGGCTTGAACACCCAAGCGAGGTCCTCGGCCCTAGAGTTGATACACGACCGAGACTCAGGTTTCACCAGTCTAGCTCGTTGGCCATCGCGCCACTACTTTTGGCCTCAAAGCCCTCAAAAGACCCCTCGTGCATAGTCCTTCCTTAGACTCCTCGATGAGCTCGGTTGGAACCCCTGTGTACGGTCCTCGGCACCCAGAACCACTACATCGGCCTTAGAGCCCTTACACAACTGCTCATGCATGGTCTTGCCTTACAATCCTCGGCGAGCTCGATTGGAACCCCAGAGTACGGTCCTCTGCCCCTAAAGCCAATACCTTCGGCCTTAGAGACCTTACACAACCCCTCGCACAGTCAAGCGTCACGCTTCTTGGCAAGCTCGGTTTGACCCCCCAAGTGCAATCCCCAGACCCAGGATCGCTACTTCTAGCCTCAGAGCCCTCACATGACCAGAACTTAGTATTCACCAGCCTGGCTCATCAGCCATCAGGCTGCTACTTTCGATCTCAAAGCCCTTACACGATCGGACAATCTTGCCTTACGCTCCTCGGCGAGCTTGGCTTGAACCCCCGAGTGCGATCCTCGACCCCATAGCCACTACAGGACGAGGACTCGATTTTCTCCAGCCAAGCTCGTTGGACATTACACCACTATTTTCGGCCTCAGAGCCTTAATACGACCCCTTGCGCACGGTCCTGCCTTAGACTCCTCGACGAGCTTGGATTGAACCCCTGAATGCAGTTCTCGCCCCCACAGCCGCTACACAAGCAGGACTCTATTTTCACCAGCTTGGCTCGTTGGACATCGCGCCACTACATCCGGCCTCTAAGCCCTTACACCACCCTTCGCGCACAGTCATGCCATAGAGTCCTCAACGAGCTCGGTTGGAACCCTCGAGTATGGTCCTTAACCCCTAGAGCCACTACTTCTGGCCTCAGAACCCATACACGAACCCTCTCACGCTGTCCTCCCATAAGCTCCTTAACGAGCTCAGCTTGAACCCTCGAGTACGATCCTCAGCCCCCAAAGCCATTAAACGATGAGGACTCGATTTTCACCAGCCTAGCTCATTGGTCATTGCACCACTACTTTCGGCCCCAGAGCCCTTTCAAGACCCTCGCGTGTGGTCCTGCCTCAAACTCCTCGACGAGATCCGTTGGAACCCCCAAGTACGATCCTCAATCCCAGAGCTGCTACTTCCTACCTCAGAGCCCTTACACAACCCCTCGCGCGGTCCTACCTCATACTCCTCAATGAGCTATGCTTGACCCCCGAGCGTAGTCCTCGGCCCCAGCATCGCTACTTACTACCTCAAAGCCCTTATATGACCATGACTTAGTTTTCACCAACGTGGTTCGTCAGCCATCGCACAGCTACTTCCGATCTCAGAGCCCTTACACGACCCCTCGCGTGCAATCTTGTCTTACGCTCCTCGATGAGCTCGGCTTGATCCCCTGAGTGCGGTCCTAGGCCCCAGAGCCGCTACACGACCAGGAATCAATTTTCACAGCCTCGCTCATTGACCATCGCACCACTACATCCGACTTCAGAGCCCTTACACGACCCCTCGCGTGCGGTTCTGCCTTACGCTCCTCGGCGATCTAGACTTGAACCCCGAAGTGCAATCCTCGGCCCCAACAGCCCCTCACGACCAGGACTCAGATTGCATCAGTCTGGCTCGTTGGACATCGCGCCACTACTTACGTGCTCAAAGCCCTTACACGATCCTTCCTATGTGGTCCTGCCTTATGCTCCTCGGCGAGCTCGGCTTGAACCCCCGAGTGCAGTCCTCGGCCCCTAGAGCCATCGTGCCACTACTTTCGGCCTTCGAGCCCTTACACGACCCCTAGCACATGGTCCTGCCTTAGGCTCCTTGGCGCACTCGACTTGAACCTTGAGTGTGGTCCTCGGCCCCCACAGTCGCTACACAATCAGCACTCGGCTTTCACCAACCTTGCTCATTGGTCATCGCGCCACTACTTCCGACCTCAGAGTCCTTACACGACCCCTCGCGCGCGATCCTTTCTTACATTCCTCAGCAAGCTCGGTTGGAACCCCCAAGTACGGTCCTCAGCCCCTAGAGCCACTGCTTCCGACCTTAGAGTCCTTATGCAACCCCTCGCGTGCGGTCCTTCGTTACGCTCCTTAGCGAGCTCGGCTTGAAACCTCGGGATCATTGGCCATCTGGCCACTATGTTCGGCCTTAGAGCCCTTACGCGACCCCTCGCGCGCGGTCCTATCTTACACTCCTTGGCGAGCTCGACTATAACCCCCGAGTAAATCCTCGGCCCCTAGAGCTAATACTTTCGGTTTTAGAGCCCTTACACAACCCCTCGTGTGGTCTTACCTCACACTCCTCGGTGAGCTCGGCTTGAACCCCCCCCAGCGCGGTCCCCAGGCCCAGCGCTACTACTTTCGGTCTCAGAGCCCTTACACGACCAGGACTTAGTTTTCACTAACCTGTCTCATTAACCATCGTACCGCTACTTCTGACCTCAAAGCCCTTACACGATCGAGAGTCAGACTTCATCAGCCTGGCTTGTCGGCCACTGTGCCACTACATCTGACCTTCGAGACCCTCCCTCAAGTAAGCAGCAAAGGAGGCGCCCTTAGCATAAACCTGACGGTGCGAACTCACAACGTGCCTCTCTCTTTCTACCCTCCTCTCAAGCTTGATGGTACAAACCCACGACGATTGCCGAACCATTCGCCAACAAGACAAAAACGACCCCTAGAGAGATGATGATCTTCGAAATCTCCCACTCCATGCTTTCTAAAATATGCAACATGCAGGGGGTTATTAATAGACCCGATCGGCAGTTCCATTTCTTCACGGGCAGAATCACGTCCCATCAATTCACAGCTGGTGAAATATTGGATATATTACACATACCTCGAAAACGGCCTACTGGATATATTACACATAATTAATTTCCTATCAAGAAATATCTACCAAATAGGTGGCAAGCATTCGGAAGAGCACCCTCTGTTGGTGAAATGGCCTACACTAGAGGGGCAGTGAATAGTGTGTTATCTAAAACTTTGGCCTAATTCAATTTTAATCATTTCTTACAATCTTTAGGCTAATAACAACTTAACGACTAAATGCGAAAGCGATTAATAAGGCAATTAACACAAATAAGATGACAATGCTAACACAATGATTTATAGACGCTACACTCTCTAGTGTCATTTTCCTAATCGAGGCAAGATATAGAGGAGATGGTGAAATCTCAATCTACGACCTGCTCTGATATCAAATGTTGGTGAAATTGCCTACACTAGAAGGGGGTGAATAATGTGTTATCTAAAACTTTAGCCTACTTCGGTTTTAATCGTTTCTTACAATCTTTAGGCTAATGACAATTTAACGACTAAATGCAGAAGCGATTAATAAAGCAATTAACATAAACAAGATGACAATACTAACACAATGATTTATAGTGGTTCAACCCTAATGCCTACTCCACTACCTAAGCATCCTACTTAGGATTTTCAAACTAGTTTAACTAGATTAATTAGTTTTCTTACAATGAGGAATTTACACCGGAGAGTCTTCGCTTTCAAACCGAAGGCACTTTCACACCCGAAAGTATCCTACCTTTCTACTGAGGGCACTCCCCCACCTCAACCCTAAGGACAACTCAACTAATCCTAGCAAATTACAGTTATACCGGTGTAATTAAGCCTTAACATCAAGGCAACCACCAACCATTCAAGACCTAATAATCTAGGTCTTCACAATCTCAAATACAATGAAATAAATAATGGAGCAAATAAATAATACAACAAATATTTAGCTCCACAACAAGATTCCTAGTTTTCTCTTGATGCCTTTGATGATGAAGCAATGAAGGAAAGGCTCAATCAAAGAGATGAGAGATCAAAGCTAGGGTTTCCATAAGAATTGGCTCAATAATGCTTAGGAATAGATCACAAGATGGCTCAAGGGTAGTAGAAGTGATCAAGATCATTTGGAAGGCTTCTCATGGCTTGTTTTTATAAGCCATGAAGAGAGAAGGCAATACATGCCATCCCAACGGGCTTATTTTTACCCGTTGGCATTGCCCACTCGGAGCCCTCTGCTCGTTTTGGGGCTCAGCCAATCGGTCATCGGCTGATGGTCGGTCGATCGCCCATCGATTGACACCCGAGAAACAACCTAGTTTTGGCTTATTTTTTTGCTCGTTGTCGAGTTTCGTCTTCACTAGATCTTATATAACATTTCTTAACTTTAAAACATAAATGTTATATAAGGATTACTCCCCATTTGGATTCAATAAAAATATCTAGAAAATCAAAATCTAACATTTAGGGTCTAGTACAAATTTCTGAAAATCGAAAATTATATAATCATTTGGGTCAAATATGAATAGATTAAAGGCTTTCAAAAATTTCTTAAAAATATATCGTTAATTAGTTTTTACCTAAGGAACAATTACGGGGACTTTTGGTGCCAAGAAAATAGCCCTCCAACGAGCTCCCCGAGCTTAGTGAATTTCAAGTCTGTTTTCTAATTTTTTGAGTTTTCATGTTTTGTGGTTCTTATGCATCAAATAGAGGATTTACAACACACGCTAGACACCCTAAACCTAAACTCTATCTTCCCGACGAAATCCAAGCGTTGACGACCGTCCTTGTCGATTTCTCTAATTTTTTCGATCGGGGACAATGCACGCAAAGCGATATAGAACTTGAAATTTTTTTTCATGAATATATTAGTTCCATATTGTAGGCAAAATGGCGACACTAGAGGGGGGTGAATAGTGTGTTTACTAAATCTATTAGCCTAAATTCCGGTTTTAATCGTTTGATAACTTGTTTAGGCAATTTGCAATTTTACGATTGGATGCGAAAGCGATAAATAATCAAGCAAATAAAACAAACAATTAAAAGCAATGCAAACACAGAATTTATAGTGGTTCGGCCCCAATACCTACTCCACTACCTAAGCACCCCGCGTAGGATTTCCAAACTAGTTTTACTAGATTAATTCGGTTTCCCTTACACAGAGGACTTTTCACCGAAGAGACGCACTCTCGACCTAAGGCACTTCCACACCCGGAAGTCACCGCCTTCTTATCGAGAGTCCTCTTCCATCTCAACCCTAAGGGACAACTAAACTAATCCTAGTAAACACTATGTTTACAAAAGTGGTTTTACACCTAACACCAGGTAGCCACTTATACACTCAAGACCAAACACTTGGTCTTCACACGCATTGAAATAACAACAAAAATTACAATGAAAAGAGCTAAGAATAAAACCAATAGAAAAAGCTCTTTTGCAATCCTTCAATCCTTCAACTCGTTGGATAAACTCGTTGCAGCAGAGTTGAGGGAAGCCAGGAAGCAGGCGCTTGAAGAAGATGTCGCGGAAAGAACAGGGCGCAAGCAACTCCTCTTTTGGAAGGCTTAAATCTTCCTCTCAATTACTCAATGATCTCTGTGGAAGTCAAGAAAAAAGTATTAAAAAAATCATATGAGGGTATATTTATACCCTGCTGAAGAAACAGTTGTTTCAACGGATAGAAAACTATCTATTACAGGTCGTCGATCGAATGGTCGGTCGACCGACTGTTCGACCGCTGCTCTTTACTCTGTGGTCGGTCGACCGACCAGACGTAAAAACATCGATCCTGATCTTTGGTCGACCCGTCGGTCGACCGACGTGATCTGCGTCTTCGGGTATCAGCATGTCGGTCGACCGACGGGTCGACCGCCCGAGCTACTACCTATTTTGGGCTTCCATCGGTCAATCGCCCGATCGACCGAAGTAGCTCTGCTACTTTTTACCTTCATTCGGTCGACCGCCCGGTTGACCGAACCTAGGTTGAAGTTTATTACTTCAACCTATTTCTTCCACGCTTCGATTCCGGGTTCCGGCTTTCAACGATAATCATCTTGCAGAGCTTTTGACGTGATCTTTGGACTCGTCTTAGCGACTTTGGTGCACTCATCGATCTCCGAAAAACTTTCCACGACGAACCCAAGCGCGATGATCAATGTCCTTTCGATATCCGAATTCTCCGATATTTTCGATCGAGGACATCGAACGCTACTGATATGGAACCTGAAAGATATTCTCAATGAAATCATTAGTCTCATGTTTATTATCATCAAAACTATCAAAACCGAGATTAAGGCTAAGGTTAAAAACCTAAAGCCAACACATATTTGTTATCATCAAAATCGAGATTAAGACCAAATTTGAAAAACTTAGGCCAACACCCTCCTTTTCTATTTAAAAATCACATCCAGCCCAAATAACGAAGAGTCGCGTAAGAGGCCCCCGCGCCTTGCAAGTGACAATGACCTAGCCGACATCCTTTGAGTTAGCCAAGGTCATACACCGACATCACATAGAGCTAGGCACGTAGTCCTCCATACTCGGACTAAGCTTGGGGAATGTGGACTGGACTAATAGTATTGGGCCCGGTCGAATTAGACCCAGCAGTGCCCCAACCTTTTAAATCCAACTCGAGTCAAACGAGATGGCTTCGGCCGGGGCTCCACCCGCCCATACTCTTGAACCCAAACTGAGCCAGGTTAGATAGCTCCGCCAGTGGGCTCAACCCGACCATACTCCTGAACCCAAACCGAGCCAAGCAAATAGCTCCCCTTGGGGTCTCCACCCGGCCATACTTTGCCTTCATATTTTTGTAGGACCGGACTACTCTGGTCCTCAGGCACGAACAGTATCAAATTTGACCTTCATATTTTTTGTCTAGCACATTATCATTGCTTTGCCTCCACTTATTTAATTGCTTTTGAATGTCACACAATTAAAGAAAGTGTTGGATGTAACATGCAATGACCTAGAAAAAGAAAGAGTGGCATCATAATTTTTAAAAAAAACTTCACAAAGACACGTGCATGACTCCAATCACCACGATTAGGAGGTCCTCCTTCATTATCAAGAGCTATCATATAAGAAGGATCATCGAATTAAAGGCGCATGAATGCTTTTTTAAAATTTTCAGCGACATCTAACATCATATAAGTCGAATTCCACCTCGTTGGCACATCAAGTGTAAGCATTGTCTTACTAGTTATATTTGTCTCTTCTGCACACCTCTTGAAAGTTGTTAATCTAGCTAGAGATAACTTGACATACTTACAAGAAACATTTATCTTACTAATTGAATTATCAAATTTCTTCAATCCATCACTGATAATTAAGTTCAGAATATGTGCACAATATCTCATGTGCATGTACTCCCCTCATTTAACAAAGTAACACAGTTCCAATCACTCATGCATCTGGCTAAATATGCAATAGCCAAACTGTTGGCACTTGCATTAACGATGGTAACACAACAAACTTTCAAAATCCCTCAATCTTTCAAGCATTTTTGTAAAGTTTTCCTCATGATTTCACCTTTATGGTCAGTAATCAAATCAAAATTCAAGATTTTCTTATTTAAATCTCATCTATCATCAACATAATGAGCAATTACACACATATAATTCATATTCTGAATTGAAGTCCATATCAGTAGTAAGTGAAACCATTTGATGATTTTAACAATATATTTTTTCAACCTTTCTTTCTCCTCCTTAAATAATTCCATGCGGTCTATGGCAATAGTATGAGAAGGAATTTTAAATCTTGGTTGAGCTTCAAACATGAAATCTCTAAATCCTTGATTCTCAACAAATCTAAAGGGAAGTTTGTATACAATTATCATTTTGGAAGTGCAGCCCAAGACTTATCTTGATTAAATTCAATAAGTTTCATACTAACAACTGTATCAAGATTACCCTCGCATTGCATGCCAAGAATAATTGTTTTAATTGTTTTTTTTGTTTCTTATCAATTTCTATATCTCAATTTTTTTCACAAGTCCTCAAATGCTTTAACAAGTTTGTGGTTCCATGACTAGCAGGATTGCATACATATATTTTCTTACAATAATTGCATGTAGTTATATCATTTTCTCTTGTAAAATGATTTCAAGCATTAGAAGTAGTTCTAATTGGTTTTCATTTCAATACCTCTTTCGGTGATGAGTGGAAAATTTTTTTCTTATGATGTAAATTCTTGAATTTCAGCATGTATTGAATCTTGTGGTGGTCTTGGTGGAGCTGGTGGTAGAGCTAGTGACGGAGTCTTTGGTTGCAAATCACTACTTGTGTTTTGAGTTTCACTAGTTTCAATTTCATTTTATTTTACCATTTATTAGTATTAACTAGCCTACAAAAAGATATAAAGCATCTTCAAATATTGAAGATAAATTGGTATAGCATTAGCAATGACCATTTAAGTATGTCGAGTTATTTATCTTAAGCCATTTGCTTTTAATGTAACGAATGTAATCTATGCTACTAAGAATTAGTACAAGAGATTTCATGACCGGCCATGTCTTACTATTTATTTTATTCCATATTCGAGAAAAAAATTATCTGGTTTGACTAGCAAGGGAAGTGTATTAAGTCATATCATGTCCTTTATTGTTTCATAGCCTTCTTAGAAGAGCCTCAAATTAAATGCAATTTCACGGACACATTACCAACTATACTAATTGCCACTACTCTATACTAGGTCTAAAATCGAAATGAAAAAACATATATATAGAAAAACTATGTAATAAAATAACTAGCAAAGTTCAAAATTAATACCATTCAGCTTTTCACTAGCAAAAGAGAAAAGAGGGGAAAAAAGAACTTACAAAGGCTTGCATAGATTTAGCTTCAATCTAGATATGACAATACTGGTGCATTAATATCAACAAATGGAAAGAACAAGATGCTTGCAGAAGTTGTCAGCTATCAAGTCAGTTTGATTTTCTTTCTCAATTGTTTTACAGCACCTTTTTCACCACCTTTATGCTATTTCATTTCAAAATTAGTACATCTATCATGTTAAGCTAACGTATAAGTTTTTGTAAATACTAGTAAATGAAAACTTGATCTCATTTTAGAATTTTCTTACGAATTATGTAATATTATGTAATATTTGTAAGTATTACTGTTATGTAATATTATAAATATTAAAAGATAATATTAAAAAATATCATAAAGAAATACTATTGAAAGAAATAATATTCCATGAACGAGAAATATTATTCCTTATGACTCACCTATTTTTTTGTCAATAAATTGTAAAGTAAAAAAATAAATGAGACATAAGAAATAATATTATATTTTTCATATATTCTATCCAACCAAATACTATCTAAGTCCTATAGACATCTTCAAACCGTCGTTTGACGTAACAAGCTCAAAAACAAAAATTCATATATATATATATATATATACTAATCACTTCTTTCTCTCAGAACATTTTGCTATACTAATTGAAGTTTGCAACTTGCAAGAGGATGTTTTGGTAGGGATAGCAATTTTATTCACATCCATCGAATAAAAATCATATTCTCACCGTATCTGATCTATATCTGAAAGTAAAAATAGATATGCATGCGAGTATGAATGTAAAAAAAATTATTCGCATGGATGCGGTGCGGATGCGGATCCGCACCGTATTCACACTGCATTATACGTGTATAGGCAATTACCATTTTACCCATACATAAATTACCTAATATATATTATTTAGTGGGTATTCTTTTAATAATAATCTTTACTTTTTTCTTGGATATTGGTAGTAATGTTGGTCATATATAGTTGTTCTAGATTTGGCATAATGACTTATTATAATTGTTATGAATTTTAATAATATAATTTATTATTTTTTATTAAAAATATTATTTTATTAATTTTTATTAAATATGATGTGGATACGGCGTAGTGCGGATATGGATACACATACCCATATCTGCAATGGGTGTGGTGTTGCGGACGTGAAGCACGGTGCGGATGCAGATAATATCCATACATTATCCGATCTGCTGTCATCCTTGTGCTTTGGGACTTCAATGAGAAAAATACACATTAACATAAGTTTTCCTTTATTTAGTCTTGTTTTATCTCCTTTGTTTATCAAACTTGTCAAACTCTTATTATATGGTGTACACAATTGATCAATTTGATAGTAGTGAAATTCCTATAGATCTAGATCTTAGAGTGCATGTAGGTAGGGGTGATAATCTTATCCGTATCTGCTAATTAAAAACCGCATTCGCACCGTATCTGATTCACATCCGCAAGTAAAAAATGGATGTGGAAACGGATACGGATCTAGAAAATTTATATTCGCGCAGATACGGTGCGGATACGGATATGACTGTGGATCCGCACTATTTATCCGCGTCTTTTAATTACTATTTTGCTCATATAAGTTATTAACATACACTACAAGAAAAATGAGTATCAGTGACGAAAATTTTATGACGGCTAAAATTCGTCACAAAATATGATAGATTTGTGACGAATTTGTTATGGCGTGAAATGAACTTTCTTTTTTCCAAAATAGTGACGGATTTGTGACGAAAAATTCGACACAAGACGATTCCGTCACAAATCAATCACAGAATTTTTGATCAATTTGGCACAGAATTTTTAATAAATAACATCAGTGACGGAATAATGACGAATTTCATTTTCATCACTAATTTTCCAACACTAATCCGTCACTGATTTTTTTTCTTCATATCCATCACAGATCCGTCACTGAGCCACCACATAATAGTGACAGATCAGTAACGAAAATAGAATTTCGACACAAAATTAAATTAAATATTAGTAAAATAAATTTTATCATGTTTAGTTCCATATGAGTTAAAAATAATTTTTTACTTATTCTTAACCATTATAAATAAAATATTTTTAGTCCCATATGAATCAATTTTTTCTCTCCTAAGTTTCTTAAATTTTATAAATTGGCACCTCATGAGATCAAAAAGTTTACTATCATATTATATTTTATAAATTTATTAAAAATATTATAAAAGTATAAATAATAATATAATGTAATATCATTATTGATTATTATAATATATTATAATATATTATTATATACTATTATATATTATTATATTATTATGATATACTATTATATTATAAAAATCTATAATATAATATATTTGATATATTTTTATTAATAAAAATTATAATTAATATCATAATTAGTGAAGAAAAATTTATTTCGGTCATCGACATCAGTGACGAATTTTGTGACGGAAAATTTTTCGTCACAAATTTTTATGACGGACACATCCGTCACAGAAGAGCAAATAAAGCATTAGCCACGAGACTTTCAGCGACGAAATTTGTGACGAAAATTTCCGTCACTAATACCCTTCAGTGACGAATTTTCTCGTCACTGATGCATGTTTTTCTTATGGTGATATATAAGGTCTATATGATAATTTCATGTCAAGTATATATTAAACTGTGGATCAATGAATTGATAATTTATTATTTTCTTAATTAAATATATTATTTTAATAATTTTTATTAAATACGATGCGGATACGAATGCGGTGCGAATATTCGTATTTGAAGTGTTGCGGATGTGTATATCCATATTCATATCCTTAGCGAATACGGTACGAATACAGATGTGTGGATATGAGGTACAGTGCAGATACAAATAATATAGTATCTGCATCGTATTCGACCCGTTGTCAATCCTACACATGGGCAAAGCTATCAAACCATTAATAAAACTCCTGCATCTCTTTGACGTGTGTCTTGCACATTAATTTATTGTTTACTATTGTTATAGATTAAAATTTTAAGTTTATTTACTTGAAAGTTCAAGTTCTTAGTGTTAAAATTTTGAAAACACAATTTACCTCGCCTCCTTGTGTGGCTCAATTCAATTACAATGACTTCCTTTTTATTTTCTTCTTTGAGTTTGAGGGTACGAAGGCCATGGAATATTACACGACGTGGATCCGGATCAAACTCAAGTTTGTCAATCATAGAGGACTAAACAACTACTAATTTAGCATGCATAATGACTTTTGATATGTATATATATTTATAGTTATAAATAAGCTTAGTTATATTTTTTATTCCTCAAAATATTATATTTTTTTTCGTTTGATCTTATATTTTTAAAATTTTTCTGTTTTGTCCCTTAAAAATTATCTTTGTTTTCGTTTAGTCCTTCCGTTAATTTTTAATGTTAAGTGTCAATATGGAATGCTGACATGGACTAAAGAGTGACCAAACAAAAAAAATAAAATATTTTAAGGAACTAGATGAAAAAAATAATAATTTAATAATCTAAAATATAACAGTATACATTTTAATAAATTAAAGTATAATAATATATAATTATGTTTTAGGTTATTCAAAAATATATTTTTTCCATTTAGTCCTTTAAAATATTTTATTTTTACGTATGGTCCCTCTTTAGTTCATGTCAACATTCCATGTTGGCACTTAACATCAAATATTAACGAAAAATTAACAGAAGAATCAAATGAAAACGAAAATAATTTTTGATGAACTAAACGATTTTTTTAAAATAAGGGGCCAAATTGAAAAAATATGATATTTTGATGAATTAAAAATATAATTAAGCCTTATAAATATTTTTAGATTTATATAGTTCTATATTATATTTTTTATTTTTTTTATTTTTTTATTTTTTTATTATTTTTAAATATGTATTATTAACATTACATATTGAAACGACGAGGTCATTGCGAGGCCACGAAGAAAAGAATACATCACTTGGTTATTATTAAGATGATGTGATTAATGTAATCTATTTTTTAAATATTTTCTAATTCATATTAATTATATTGTATTCTCTCTTCATCATTGTTGCAATACAAATGTTAAGGGCTCTCGATTTGATCGCGTAGATCTAATGTACTACCTACCTTACTTACCATATTAAGTATACCTATTTCACATATGATGGTAACGTCTCCAATTTTGATTTTTCTACCTACTTTAAGTGTCACATTATAAGTACACAATTCTCAAATAATGCTTTGAGAAAACAAGTTGATTATATCTACCTGCTAAGTCCTATAGACATATGTAAACTCACATTTGATAAAACAAGCCCCTACGCTGATGACTTCGTTCAAAACATTTTGCTATAATAATTGGAGTTTGCAACTTGCAAGAAGAATTGAGATTTCAACGAGAAAAAGACATTCAAATAAATTTTGTGCTCAAGCTCGGCATGAACTCCTTGGACTCCGACCAAGTTCGGGAGTTGTGAATTGAACTAATACTTTTGGACCCAACCGAATTAGGTCCAGAATTATCCACACTCATGAACTAAACTTAAATCAAGCCAAACGGCTAGGCTCAGGGCTCCACCCAACCATACAAGGACATATGTGTCCTCATTAATTGCAAGGGATGACATGATCGCGAGCCCGACATCTATGTGATCAACCTTGACTCATTCTAAGCAGCATCCATACTAAATTACCGTGCGACATCATCGCCAATCACCCCTCATCTTGCAATATAAGCAGATGTCACGCTTCTGAGGTACTCCAGATTCAAATTTCCATTGCACCCATCTTGAACACATTCTTACTTAAGCGCCGTAGTGTCTTTTGCTAGGTCCCCCTGTTGGAGTTGCACCTGACCAGAAGATGCACCGAATCGGACCTCATCGCTTCAACTTCATGCAAGAATATCATTCAATCTAAGATTGCTAGGATTCTACCCTCTTCAATAGCAAGAGCTTACTCTACCACAAGACTGAAGGAAAATTAATATAGAAATTTAACATATGCCAAGATCCATACATGTTAAATTATCAAGAAAAATAAAAGCGAAAGCGTACTTGAATCTATTGCTAAATTTGAGAGATGGAGGCGGTCTTCCAAGTCTATGCATCGACCACAAGACGTCTCTAAACAATGGGGCTTCTGAGATTGGAACCAAGTGTATGACCCATGGACCATAATCCCTCTATTTATAGAAAAACCATGAGGTAATAGTAATTCCAATTTTGCCCATCATAAAATTAGAAATCACCCATGATGATATTCGTACAATTAAATCTCATATATTATTGAGATGTCACGGGCCCACAGATAAATAACAATTAGATCATTTAAGATCTGGGCTGTTAATTTTTGATAGAGACGGATGCACGCCTATTAATATGTGTTGGCCCACATTAGGTTATTAAAATTAATCTAACAATCTCCCACTTGAGCCAACAAACGTATCGCCGTATGACTATGCATGCTAACTTTATGAGCTCATCATCACTATTATTATCAATCATCTCTAACAATCTGGTCTATCAATCATACCAACAACGAACCAAAGCGACTTTCGTCACATTTATCGTGACTAAATCCATCAATGATCACAATGTTAATACTTTCGACGACATAGATAATATATGGGTGCATAGTATGGAAGTTACATGCAATGTGATCCAGACAAGCCTATTTCCAACTAGTACGATCCTACTGTATTGAGATCAAATAATATATTCAGAGTATAAAATAACAAAACTTTATTTTGCAAAAAAATGTCCATAAAGCATAGATAAAAATTACAAACTCTCACTTAACCATCATATCAATATATGATGTAACACCCAAATGAGCAGCATACTCATGAAAGATCGTAAGTGGAAAACCTAAAGTAAACAAATCCGCCCCCGTGAAAGTTGTACATATGTGCTCTATAGTCACTCTGAAATCTTTCTTTAACAACCAAGAACTTCACATCGATATGCTTAGATTTTGAAGAGTTCCTGTTGTTATTGGAGTATAACACCGCTGATTTATTGTCACAAAATAACTTTAGTGGTCTTTCAATTCAATTTACAATGTGCAGCCAAGTGACAAAGTTTCGTAGTCACATTCCAAGATTAGACACCTCATAACAGGTTATGAACTCTGCTTCCACATTTGAAGCTGTAGTAAGTGTTTGCTTAGCACTTCTCCAATAAACAGCTTTGCTGGCAAACAGAAAAATATAACCAGAAGTGGATCTTCAACTATTTAGGTATCCAGCAAAATCAGAATAAAAAATACTCAATGATCTCCTACTGATTTGATTTTTTGTATGTAATGCTTTATTCTCTGTAGATACCACAGAACCCGTTTGGCTGCTTTCTAATGATTCATTCTGGGATTACTTAGATATATGCCTAATATCCCTTCAGTGTACGCAATATACGGACGGGTACTCCCTTGAGCATACATCAGACTCCCTATAGTAGACGCATATGGAATCTTCTACATTTCCTTCTGCTCAAACTTATTCTTGGGGCACGGCTTGAGACTAAATTTGCCTCCTTTAGCAATAGGGGTATATAGGAAAATGTGCTTGCTCCCACTGAACTCATGGTATATGCATTCATCAACCGCATTTATCTCAAAACCAAATGAGATAATAACTTGATAAATTTATTATACCACTAACAAGAAGCATTTGTTCTAGAGGTCATTGAGTTTGTACTTCATGGGTAGATTCTAAATAGTTAATTCTCCTTATCTCCCCCCAAACCCAATAACCTTAATAAATCGAGCATTTCCTATATCAAAGAATGACCTATCAAATTTATACCCCCTAGACCTATCAAAGTACCCAATAAAATAACAGCTAACTGTTCTGGAGTCCAGTGATTTTTCCTTTGACCAATATGACATAGTCTCAACTGGATAATCCCAAATATTTAGTCTGGACTTCTTGCCCATCCATAATACATAAGGGGTTTTATGCACTGCTTTAGATGGTACTCTATTCAGAATATAAGCCGCAGTCTTAAAAATTAATCACATATAGTGATTGAGACTTCTCTTTAATTAGATATAGGTATCCGTATATGGAGTAATCCTCTGTGAACGTAATAAAATATTATTTTACCATTCCAAGAAGCCATAGGGAAAGGTTCATAAACATCCGTATAATTATGTTATAAGACGTTTGAACTCCTATTAGTACCTTAACCCTAATGTTTGTTTGTTTCCCTTTAATGCACTCAGTATAGACCTCAAAGTCTGTAGCATTAGGGACAACGAGAATCCCATTAGACACAAGCCTCCGTATCCTATGCTTGGATATATAACCTAAGCGCTTGTGCCATAACATGGTAGAATTCTTATCAGCTAATTTTTATTTTATACCATGTGAACTTGTATGCATGTTTCATTAGATGAAATAATTACATCAAGCATATAAAGGTTATTGAAATAGGAAAAATGGTACCAAGAATATTAGAATTAAGATAAAGACTAAACTTTTCATTTCCAAACTAACAAGAATAATTATATTTGTCCAAAAACATAGATAGAGATCAAATTCCGTCTAAAGACAGTACTACAAAAGTCTCTCTCAAATTCTAAATAGCATTCAATCCTAAGCAATAACCTAAATGTGTCTATAGATTCAACTTTAGCTGATTTGCCATCGTCCACATAGATAAATCTTTCAGCATCACTCGGCAATTGGCAGCTCATGTAATCCTGCATAAACACACTTATGTGAGTAAAAACACCGAAATCTATCCACCAAGTGTCTATAGGTACAAATTTTAAATTAATTTCAGAACAAAACAAAGTGAGAAATGTATCGTTCTTAGCACGCCAAGCATGATACTTGGTACAATCTTTTTTACATGCCCACTTTTCTTGCAGAAGAAACAGGTAGAAACCTTAGTCCAATCCTTTTGCTTTTTCTTTTTTGGAGCATCTGCAGTTTCTGAAGTCTTAGGTATTTTCTTGCCTTATCTTTAGAGACTACAGCCAAATGAACACTTTCGATCTTATCTAGCTTTAGTCTTTCTTCCTCTTGCACATAGTAAGAGATAAGCTCATTAATAGTTCATTTTTCTTTCTGACAGTTATAACTGATTTTAAAATGATTGAATTATGTCGGAAGAGAGATCAAAACTAAATGCACCAATAAGTCCCTAGGGAGGTCTAATTTTAGTGCCTTTAATCTAGAGACAAGATTTGACATCTCCATAATGTACTCCCTTATGTTTCCTTTGCCTTTATACCTCATTGAGACCAAATTTGTTAACAATATACTTGTCTCAACCTTCTTATTTTTCTCAAAACATTTTTCAAGAGCATCTAGGAACAATTTGGCATTAGTCTATTTAGATATAGCGCCCCTAAAATAATCTGATATTGCCCGTCTCATAATCATAAGACTTAGGCGGTTGGATTTTTTCCATTGCTCATATTTTCTCTTATCATCAAGAGAAGTTTCATCTGTAAGAGAAGTAAGCTCAGTCATCTGAAGTGTCAAGTCTAGATCAATGCAACCGAGAACAATCATAATGTTTTCTTTCCAAGCTTTGAAATTCGTGCCAGTCAGCATAGGGATAGAATTCAGAGTGACAGTAATATTTGATGAAGAAGAAATATTAGTTGAACAGAAAACAAAACAAAACATTAATATAATCAGCTCAATAAATTGATTAAAACAAAAGAAATAAATAATTAGCAGGTCCCATTACAAGATATCAAGCACAACATTAACATTTCATCTTTGAACAAAAATATCAACTTGCAAACGGTACTCTCAATGCAGTAATCAAATACTAATAATCAATCCTGTCAAACAAGAAGTCTTTCTTTCGACCGACTCTTGTCCACATGAAAAATCTTATGACCAAAATATATTTATTATCGCAGGCACACAAGGAATCCGGCCAAGTAATAACCTTTCTTTAGGCTGATCACTACCCGCATGAACTTCAAACATACAAACATCTTTTATGTTCTAAAACATATTAACTCTACACAAGAGAGCCCGCTTTGGCGAGATGTTGTTTCAAATCAACATATTTCAAAACATTAGACATGATGTGCTATTATTTTATTTTAACTTAAATTGGTCAAATTACAATAAAGCGATCAAAATTGTGTTGAATCAATGTTAATTGAGCTGAACCAGGACTAAATTAGGTTGAACCTAATGATAATTTTATTGAACCGGCTGAAATTATGCTGAATCAAATGCTAATTTTAGTGAACCAATTAATAAACCTAATGAACCGCTTATCAATTGCACTGAACCAGTCTAAATTAATTTGAACCAGTGTTGAACCAGTGAAATTAGACCTAAATCGGTACTGAACCGGACCTAATTGCACTGAACCGGACTCAATTTCAGTGAACCGGCTCTAATTTCTTTGAACCAAACCTACTTTTAGTGAACCAGACCCCAATTATCCTAAACCAGTTGGGAATTGGAGTGAACCAATATTAAAATAAACCGATTTAATTAAATTGTAATGAACCTATTTAATTGGAACTGAACCAAATTAATTTTAGAAAGGAGGACGGTTCACACAAAATGGGTCGGGTTTAAAAGAATATTTGAGTCGGGTTTCTAATTTAATGGATGATTGGGTTTGAGGATTTTATCTTAATGGATCCGGATTCATGAAATAAAATGCGGATCCTACCCATTTGACTTAAGAAAGTGGATCGGGTTTAACATTAGATGGATTCATTTCTTAACCCAGATCCAACCCAAAATCACCCCCACTTCATCTCCTTAACTAAATAAACCCTAACTCCTCTTCCCATGCAACAGCCGCCACCCCTCCCACTCGCCCACTCCACGACACGCCCCCACCACCGACGACGACGCCAAATCCGGGATGCCGGCGACAAGAGGAAGGGTGCGTCGAAGCTATAAGTCGCCGACCATTCATAGGTGTCGGCGACGGATGGTGACAGGGAGGGCTAGACGTGGCAGCATCTTGCATGGCCGACGGAAGATGCGCCGGCAACCACTAATAGTCCGCGACTCGCAGCTAGCGACATGAAGAAGGACTCGACACGCGAGAGGTCGGAGATACTGAACGCTTGTGCCTCTTGCCTGGCTAGAGATGGTGCAACCGCCTGAAGGACGTCGACTGCATGTGTCGCCCTTCCCTCTCAAACCAAGATGGCACAGCGCTGTCAGTACCGTCTTCCACTCTCACAGTCGAGAAACTCAACCGTGTTCCTCATGAGAGGGAGGGCCGACACTGAATCCGGCGTCACGTATGTTGGCTGCCTCCTTCGGTAGCCAACAAGGCTGCCACGGCCCCCTTTTTATTTTATTGTTTATTTAACGAGATGAAGACAACATCATGAATCAAATAATCATTCATGAATATTTACAGAAATCGACCCGTCAATCATACCACATGCACTCACATAATTATCATAAGTAAAAATATAATGATGTTATTGTAAAAAAAACATGTAGCCTTATGGACATGTTATTATAAAAGAACAGAACAACATGTTATTATCAAGAACAGAACATGCAATCATAATATGAGTTGCGATGAAGAATTCATAGAAAGCATGCAGTCCTGTATCCAGTCATGGAAACATCGATTCTATAAAAAAAAATTCTCAATAATTTAACATGTAGGTTCGGTTCTTTGACCCGAATCGAAAACCAAATTAATTAAAAAATAATATATATTTTAAATCTTTTAATATAAATAAGTAAATGAGTATTATAAAATAATTTTTAATTTTTAATTTTTAACCGAATTAATTAAAATTTTAGTTTTCGGGTTGAAAACCGAACCGAACCGAATCGAATAATTTCGGTTCGGGTTAGATCGGTTTAGGTATAGTTCGGTTCGGGTATAAAAAAAAATTCGATTTGGTAAAATTCGATTCGGTTCGGGTTGAACCGAATGGACAGCCCTATCTGATACCATTGAAGGAAAATTAATATAGGAATTTAACCTATGCCAAGATCCATACATATTAAATTATCAAGAAAAATAGAAGCGGAAACGTACCTGAATCCATTGCTAAATTTGATAGAGGGAGGCGGCCTTCCAAGTCTATGCACCGACCACAAGACATCTCTAAATAATGGGGCTTCTGAGATTGGAACCAAGTGCATGACCCAAGGACCATAATCCCTCTATTTATAGAAAAATCATGAGGTAATGGTAATTCTAATTTTGCCCATCATAAAATCAGAAATTACCCATGATGGTATCCGTACAATTAAATCTCATATATTATTGAGATATCAAAGGCCCACAGATAAAACAACAGTTAGATCACTTAAGATTTGGGTCGTTAATTTTTGATAGAGACGGATGCACGTATATTAATATGTGTTGGCCCACATGAGGTTATTAAAATTAATCTAACAATACTTCAAGGCGCCTTCATGCACATGTCCTTTAATAGTATGTACATTGTATCTTCGCAAGATGGAGGCTACCAACCTTTTATAACTGAAGTAGGAGGACCAATTGTTAAAGCCCTACATTGCTTATGGATATAGTCAAGATAGCATTTAAAATAGCTTGGACAATTCTCCCCCCTTAAGCTGACTTTTGGGATGGAGTTACGCCCTTTAATTTCTTAACATGGTATTAGTCTATCTTGTGATTGATATTGTGTCACTCGTAGATGTTCAGTTCTGTAAACTCCACGCTCTATATATCCAATTTTGGGTGTGAGAGGAGTGTATTGAAGTCCACATTGTTTAAAGATATGATCAATATAACCTTTAAAATAGCTTGGGCAGTCTTCCCCCTTGAGCTAGCTTCTGAGATGGAGTTAAACCCTTTAATTTTATATAAGTGTGTACTTGGTCTTGTAGAGAGAATCATCAGGGTGCAGCATCCACTCCGAGTTATTGATGCCATGATTTTCACCAAGAGGAGACACAATCGCCGAGCTATTCAAGATAATGGAGTTCGGCTGCTAGAGAACCTGAAGAATAAGGAATGGCGGCTCCTTTTGATTCGCCGAGATAGTTGGCCGAAGGACTTAAGGCTCAAGTGATTTAGAACAGGGCTAAGAGGCCTTATTAGGCCAAGAGACCTTATTAGATCTAATTATTTACACCTCATTAGAGCCTTAAGGCTATTGCTTCTAAGTAGGGGTGTAACCGAGCCGAGCCGAGCCGAGCTTCTCACTGCTCGAGCTCGGCTCGTTTAATAAATATCGAGCTCGAGCTCGGCTCGAGCTCGATTGAGCTCTGGTATATGAGCTCAAGCTCGGCTCGAGCCATATTCAAGCAACTCGAGCTCGGCTCGTTCGGCTCATTTTTTCTCGAGCTGAGCCGATCTCGGTCGCGAGCTCGATCGAACTCGACTTGAAATCGAGCTCGACTAAACTCGTGATCGAGCTCGGTTCGAGATCAAGCTCGATCGAGCTCGGTTCGAGATCAAGCTCGATCGAGCTCGGCTGGAGATGGAGTAAATGGGGAATACGACGGTGGGAATTGGGTGCAGGAGATGAGTTGTGGCGTAAGTTAGCGAGCATGTGGAGGATGAGCTAGCGTGAGCAAGGGAGGGCAGTGCACGAGGGTTTACCTTTTCTTTGTGCAGTGGCAGCGGCTGCCCGAGGCGGTCTGCTTGCCATCCTCGGAGACGTGGACATGGTCGGGGATTTTCCTCTTGCTAGATGACGCGAGCGGTGGCTTTCCAGCGGAGACGGCGACGGCGGGGACGAGAATGGAGGAGCCTATCTTGCCGGTGACGCTGCCGTCTCCGGTGAGGGAAGAAAGGAAAGACAAACTCGAGATCGACATCGTCGCCGAGACGGTAAAGCTCTCTTTGGGCTTTGTGAAGTCAAGTGTCACGGTATGAGTAACCATCGCAGGGGGAAGCGGCGGCGGAGGCGGAAGAGTAGAGGGAATGGGGAACTGCTGGTGCTTTACTGGTGGCGGTGGTGGTTTAGCTACTGCGGTTTCCTCCAAAGCCTCAATGCAGCAGTGGGGGGCGGCGGGGTGGGGAAGACGCTGCGATGCAGTCAACGGTGCGCACCGATAGGGGGGAGAAGATGTAGTATGCACTTTGCAATTGGGACAGTGCGCTGTAGTGAGGAAGACGGCGAGATTTCGGGAAGATGATGGGAAGACGGTAGCACAACGCTGCAGTAGGGATGACGACGGGATTCCGGGAAGACGGTGGGAAGACGATGGCATAGCGCTGCAGTCGGGACTCTGGAGATTTGGATTTGGGAGTCGCTGCCTGGGGAAAGAGAGTCGAGTGAGGATAGAGGAGTCGAAGAACGGGGAGTCGGGGAGGGGAAGGAGTCGAAGGATTTGGGTTATTGGGATTTAGGGCTTTAGGCGGGTAACGGTAGCACTTACGGGTTAAAAGTCAGACCCGATAGGCGCTGGTAATAACGTAATATAAAACATATATTATATAATTTATATATATAGAAGGCTCGATTAGGCTCGTGAGCTGCTCGAGCCGAGTATAGGTTAGCTCGAACTCGGCTCGCTCGCATGTTCGGCTCGACTCGAGCTCGGCTCGAGCTCGATAAGTTCGAGTCGAGTTTGAATTTTCACCGAATCGATCTCGAGTAGCTCACGAGCGGCTTGACTCACTTACACCCCTACTTCGAAGGTATGTTGATTCTTAAAGTGGGAGATATAGCTTAGAATATGGTGAAGATATCAAGTCAAATTGGAGAAAGCATGAACTTAGAAATAGGGCTGTTCATTGGGTCGACCTGACCCAATGAACTTGAGAACCCGACCCGACCCGATCAATGTGGGTTGGGTAATCGGATCGGGTCGGGTACAATTTGACCAAACTCGACCATAATCGGGTAGGATCTCGGATTTTAGAATTTGAAACCCGATGGCCCGAGATCCGACCCGATTATTTATATTTTTTTAAATTATTTTTAAAATATTTATATTAAAAAATATTTATTTTTATTTTTTTTTAAAAAAATATTGTTAAAAACTCATATATATATATATATATATAAACAAGAAACAACTCATTCCTGCCTAAATTCCCCCCCACACCCTCAATTTTTACCTTTATTTTTATAATTTTGCCCCACTTATATTTTCATTTTTATATGCTTAATTTTTATAACTTTAACTTTAATTTTCAAATGAAACTACTTTGATTTCCCTCCAATTTAATTTTCAAATTTAATTTTTATATTAAATTAAATTTTATTAATGGTGAATTTTATTTTTCCTTCAATTAATCATGCTTAACTTTTAAATTTTTGAATTAAATTAATTGCAATTTGAAAATTAATATCCATATTAAATCAATTTTGAATTTTATTAGTAGTGAATTTTATTTTCCCTTCAATTAATAATGCTTAATTTTTTAAATTTTCAAATTTAATTAATTACAAATATTGAAAATTATTTATGAAATTTTATTTTTTCACTCCACCTTTGAAAAGATGCAATTGACCGAAGCCTTACTCACACCTTGCAAATGGGACCTGATAGGTTTCTCGGGAGAGAGGGTTGTTGTCCGCGGAGCCCTATGGCTAAGGACAATATTCGACTCTCGACCTAAAGCAAAGACGATCGATGTGCAGTATCTCGTCATCAACATACCTAGTCTGTATCATATGATCCTGGGGCAGCCATTCTTAAACACTCTGGGGGCTGTCGTATCTACTCCTCATCTAGCAGTAAAGTTTCCTGTCTCGAAGATAGAGGTAGGAGTTTTGCATGCCGATCATAAGGAAGACAGGTGGTGTTACAACGAATGCCTCAAACCAAAGGCAGTCGAACCAAGGAATGTGCCTATCGGCCTGCAAGCACTTCCCAGGGACAACAACAAACAATCGATCGAAAATCTCGAACCAAGCTCAGGACGAGACATGCGGAAGCAACCCCACCTCAGCACTTGAAAAGTGTTGGTGAAATGGCCTACACTAGAGGGGAAAGGGTGAATAGTGTGTTATCTAAACTTTTCGCCTAATTTCCATTTTAAACGTTTCTTACAAAACTTAGGCAAATTGTAATTTATCGACTAAATGCGGAAGCGAAAAGTAAGGCAATTAAACATAAACAATATATCAATGCTAACACAATGATTTATAGTGGTTCGGCTCCAATGCCTACTCCACTACCTAAGCACCCCGCTTAGGATTTCCAAACTAGTTTAACTAAATTAGTTCGTTTCCCTTACAAAGAGGACTTTACACCGAAAAGTCTCCGCTCTCAAACCGAAGGCACTTCCACACCCGAAAGTATCCCGCCTTCTTACCGAGAGCACTCTCCCACCTCATCCTAAAGGACAACTCAACTAATCATAGTAAACTAAGTTTACAATTGTGGATTTAAGCCTTAACACCAAGACAACCACCAACTCAATCAAACCTAGCAACCTAGGTTTACACAAGTTCAAATGCAATGAAATAAACACCAAAATACAACAACTAATGGAGCAATAAATCAAACAACAAGTACTTAGATCCAAAAGAAACTCTCTAGTCCTCTTGATGCTTTGAGAAGATGAATCTTGAAGGTTCAAAGGCAAGATCAAGCTTGTATCATGGAATCTAGGGTTCTTTGCAAAGATGGCTCAAGAATTCTTGTAGAGATGCAAGGAGTTGCTCTTTGAGGCTTAGAGGCATCAACATTAGACTTGGAATGAGTTTGGGATGGGTATTTATAACCCCCCAACACTCAAGGCTCGTCAACGGGCATATTTCTGCCCGTTGCCGACGCCCGGTTGCTCGTCGGTCGATAGTCAGTCAACCGAGCGAGCAACCGGCTCTAGGGCATCGGTCGGTCGACCAAAATGCTTTCTACCCGATTTCTTCTTCAGCCGATCGACCAGTCGTCGACCGTGTTGGACGAAATGGCACACTAGAGCCGGGGGGGGTGAATAGTGTGTTATCTAAATCTATTTGCCTAATTCCGATTTTAATCGTTTCTTAAATTATTTAGGCAAATTGCAATTTTACGACTAAATGCGGAAGCGATAAATGATAAAGCAATTAAAACAAATAAGTATCAATGCAAACACACTGATTTATAGTGGTTCGCCCCCAATGCCTACTCCACTACCTAAGCACCCCGCTTAGGATTTCCAAACTTAGCTTTACTAGATTATATCGAGTTTCCCTTACAACGAGGACTCACCGAAAAGACTCCGCTCTCCAATCGAAGGCACTTCCACACCCGGAAGTATCCCGCCTTCCTATCGAGAGTACTCTCTCACCTCAACCTAAGGGACAACTAGAACTAATCCTAGTAAACTATGATTACAACGGTGGGTTTAAGCCTTAACACCAAGGCAACCACCAACTCAATTAAACCTAGCAACCTAGGTTTACACAAGTTCAATTTCAATGAAATAAATAATAAAATACAATAACAATTGGAGTAATAAATCAAACACTAAGAACTTAGCTCCAAAAGACACTCCCTAGTCCTCTTGATGCCTTGAGATGATGAATCGGTAAATCTTGAAGGCTAAATCAAGGTGTGTAGGTCAAAGCTAGGGTTCTTGAAAGGATTTCTCAATGAAGGCTTGTAGAAATGCTTAGGACCACTCTTTTAGGCTTGAAAGCATCGTTGAAAAACTTGAAGAAGGATTGGGATGGGTATTTATAACCCCCCAGCTGAAACAGGGCGTCAACGAATATATTTTCGACCGTTGTCGACGCCCGATCGATGGTCCGGTCGATCGTCGGTCGACCAACCGATCGACTGCTGGCTTTTTGTGAGATGTTTGCGCTGTTCAGTCAACCGACGGGTCGACTGGCTGTCGTAATTTTAGCGATCCCAAATCCGATCGACCAACCGGTCGACCGAAGCAGTGATGCCAAGGTCGTGCGACTTGCGATCTGCAATCCGGTTGACCAATGCAGCTCCTGCCAATTTTTGGCAATGTTCGGTCGATCGATCGGTCGATCAAATTGCCTTTTCCTTCGATCGGTCGACCGAACCTGGGCAGGGCAGCAGGGCAGTTTTCTTTGCTTGATTTATTTTTTGGTTCTGTCTTCACTAAGTCTATTTATATAACATTTATTAACTTTAAAACATAAATGTTATATAACGATTACCCCTCATTTGGATTCAATAAAAATATCTAAAAAATCAAAAACCTTAAGAATCAAAATCTAGTTCTTGGGTCTAGTACAAATTTTCTGAAAACAAATTTTTTTAAATTTTTCGAGTCAAGTATAGGTAGGCTAAAGGCTTCCAAAAATTCCTAAAAAATACCTCGTTATCTAATCTTAACCCAAGGAATAATTACCGCCATTTTTTAATGTTAAGAAACTATCTAGGTCATATAGCCCTCCAAGGAGCTCCCCAGGCTTAGTGAATTTAGGGCGATTTCCGGGTTTTCATATTTTGGGATTCAGAGATGGTTTTTGGGTTCTTATGCATCATAAAGAGTATTACATTATAAACTAGACACCCTAGACCTAAACTTTAACTTCCCGACGAATTCGAGCGCCGACGAGCGTCCTTGCCGATTTTTTCGATCGGGGACGTCGAGCGCTAATCGATATGGAATCTGAAAGATATCTCAATGAAACATTAGTTCCATGTTTGTTATCATCAAAATTGAGATTAAGACCAAGGTTGAAAACCTTAAGCCAATAGACCGAATCTGGGCATGGCTGATTTTTTTGCTTGTTTATTTTTCTGCTCGTTTGTTCATTTCTGGGTTCCGTCTTCGCTAAGTCTACTTATAGAACATCAAAATCCTTAAGAATCGGAATCCTCCATTTGGATTCAATAAAAATATCTAAAAATGTTAATAACTTTAAAACATAAATGTTATATAAGGATTACCCCTCATTTGGATTCAATAAAAATAACTAAAAAATCAAAATCCTTAATAATCAAAATCTAACTTTTGGGGTGTAGTACAAATTTCCTAAAAATGGAAATTTTATAATCTTCTGGTTCAAATATGAGTAGGCTAAAGGCTTCCAAAAAATTCTTTAAAATATCTCATTATCTAGTTTTTACCTAAGGAATAATTACCGGGACTTTTGGTGTTAAGAAAATGTCTATGTTATATATATAACCCTCCAAGGAGCTCCGCTTAGTGGATTTCAGGGCCTTCTCTAATTTTTCGGTTTTTGTGTTTTGTGATTCGGGTTTGGTTTTTCGGTTTCTTTGCATCATCATGAGAATTTACAACACATGCTAGATACCCTAAACCTAAACTCTATGTTTCCGAAGAATCCCGAGCATCGACGAGCGTCCTAGTCGATTTATTCGATTTTTCCGATCTTGAAAATAACTGATATGAAACTTGAAAATAACTCTCCATGAAATCATTAGTTCCATGTTTGTTATCATCAAAACCGAGATTAAGACCAACGTTGAAAGCCTTAGGCCAACAATCTCTCCCTTTTTGATGATGACAAACATCCTTAAGAAAATATATCATTTAAGCACAAAGGATATCAAACATGGGATTTCTCCCCCTATCAACATACATATCGATGGAAATAAACTTCTCCTATTTGTATGCATGATTTTCCTAAATTTTCTTCTCTTTTACCTATATTTTTCTCCCCCTTTTGACATCAATAAAAAAAGGCTAGAAAAGTCAATTAAAATTAAGGTTGAGACTACAAAATATTTTTCATGAAAGCCAAAGTCAACTAAGTCAAGGTATGAAAACATTATATCAAATTTGATACTAATCAATACATGATATCTAAGAATGATAGATAAAATCCAAAACTAGAAATCATGTATACACTCAAGTATGGATATTATTGTAAATACCAGTTCTTTTTCATAATATTTTTAGATTTCATTCAAACTTTCAAAATATCAACATATGGTCATGTAAAGCATGTATATCAAGTTAGAAGTGAAACTAATGTCGTTTGATCAAAATTTCAACTTAGCACGGTTTCATTCGAAATAAGCATGAAAATATGAGAATGACTAAGTATCAAATTTTGCTATCTACTCATATTTTCTCTAACTTAGGCACAAAGACATCTAACATGAGTAAATCTAAGTATGTCAAACTTGGCTTAAAAAGATGTTTCTAAGTCACTTTGTTGACTTAGGTCAAAGTACACTTCAAGTTTACAAAAATCAAACTTCTTAATCCTTATAAAATCATATTCTTGACGAATATTTTTGAAACTTTAACTAGAAAAACTAGATTTTTCAAGGAATCTACAGGTTCAAGAATCAGTCAAAAATAAGTTTTCTATAAATTCATTAAATTCTTGAAAGTACAGGGGCATTTTCGTAAACTTCAAGTATTTTTCTGAAAGTTATCATTTTTTTAATCAAACTTTCTAGATATCGCTGAATGATCATTTGAAATACATGTGCCAAATTTGAACTCAAAATAAATTTTCTAAGTCTATTTTTAAACCGATCTCGATTTTAACCAAAAACTCATTTTTAAGATATCGCTCAAGTTATCAAAATCATTTTTAGAAATAATTTCACTCAAAGAATAGTGAGAACGATATTAGAAATGAAATCAAACTAGTACACACAAAGTTTCATTTGAAGTTTTCAACGAAAAATCAAAGTATCGGAAAGATTGATATTTCAAGAGGGTGATACTTTGCATTTCTGAAATCCAACTTTAAAATTCCACTATAAATCAAATTCTTAATGAAAATTTCTGAAATTTTTACTGAAGAAACTAGATTTTTTTAATGAAGATACTGTTTCAAGAATCAGTTAAAAATATTATTTTTTTTCATTTTTCTAGAAATAACTGAAAATACTAAAATTTTAATGGCATTTTCGTAGTTTTAAGTTATTTTTCAAAACGTGCTCAATTTTCATTCAAACTTTTATGACACCACATAATGATCATATGAATAGTGTATGTCAAGTTTGAGATGAAAATTATATCTTTAAGTCAAGATATCAACCTAGCATGATTTCATTCAAATCTAAGCTAGTTATCAGGAAACTTGCTAAGTGTCAATCTTATCATTTACTCATGATTTTTCAAATTTAACCAGAAGGAAGTAAATCATGAGTGAACTCAAATATGTTTATCAAGTTTCAACTTAAAATGAAGTCTCTAAGATGGATTTCTGCCTAGAGTACATTTCATTCAATCTAGATAATATGAAATTGCCTAAGTATCAAAATTTTATCTATTCACGAGATTTCAATCAATTACCATGCAAAACCATTCATGAGCATAGAGAAATTATTTTATCAAGAAAATAAAGGTGTGATGCAAGAATTTTGCCAAAATAAAACTCATATATCATTTCTTGAGAAATTCCACAATTTTCATTTTCTTTCCCAATTTTATTTAGCCTTCTAAATTTACCACTTTCTCAACTTGTAAGTAGGCTTCATTAGTATCATAATGAAATCATATACCAACTAGCAAGCTAACTTACTAAATAGCAAAGGTTCAATGCAAAGTTTCATTTTAAAATCTCAACCTATGCTGGATAGTAAAGATTCATTTTAAAAAAGTTAACATGATATCAAAATGAATCAAAGAGATCTTAAAATATGAAATCTTTGAAAAATAAGATCTCTAAACATGTTTAACTAGTTTGGACTTAAAAAATGTCTCTAATAATGAATATCAACCTAGAGTAAGTTTCATTTAATGAAATTTGCCTAAGTACTAAAATTCTACCTACTCATGAGAATTCAAGGGTTTAACATGTAATTCTAATCATGAGTATAGAGACATCATTTAAGCTTAAATATTGAGGTATAACACTAAGATTTTGAATTAATCGGGTTATACCTTATTCATGATAATTTGTCAAACTTACCCTTTTCTTCCTAGTTATTAGCCTTCCTAAAATACTCATAACTTGCAAGTAAGCTACACTAATATTTTAGAGAAAATATAGCTACTTAGCAAGCTAACCAAACCAAAAAGTAAAGAGAAGCATGAAGCATTATCAAAGTTTACTTTGCTAAATAGTTTGAAATCTATTTTAAATAAAATCGAGTGATATCAGAACGAATTTTAAGAGATCACAAGTAGAATATAAATGAAAACATGATCTCCAACCCTTCCTATTGGTTGAAAATCGAAAGGCTACAATGAGCTTATAATTTAGAAGCGCAAGGTCACATGAGCCCGTTATAAGCTACTAAGGTCTCCGAAGAGACTAGAAATCAAAAATCAAAAATATTTTTGAAAGCATATCATAAGCGGAAAAACAATCAATCTAAGCAAGTATCATGAACTCTAACTATTAATGGATCAATTGAAGTTAAGATACCAAACCTTTTAGATGTCAACTTTCATTTCCAAAGGCATCTAGGTGAAAAACTTGAAGTTGCAACCAAGTAAGGATCTTTCATTCAATTCTTGGCCTACTTCAACACATCTCTTTCCCTTATTCTTGTGTGGTAGCTCCCCCTACAAAAGAACAAGAAACCTTTGGTACCCAAATAACTTTGGGTTAGTTGGCCTAGGTATCCAAAGTGTCTTAGCAACACTTGGATTCTTCTTATGGCCATATGTACCGTAACAAAAATAATATCCATGAAACTTTTTATTTTTACTATGGACATGAGATTTATCACTAAAATGCTTGACATGTGAGCTATGATGAACATGAGCATTCTTAAAGGAAACATTCTTCTTTTGAACATGAGGTTTAATGGTAGAATGCTTACCATAGGAATGATGATGGACATTGACATTCTTTACATAAACATTTTTCATTCTTGTGTTCTTAGGAGAAGAAACATTTTTGAATTCAGCTACTTTCTTATTCAAAAGCACAATCTCATTTTTCAAATCGTTCATGGATTTATGAATAGCATGCAATTGAGTTTTCAACATGCTATTTTCATTCTTTAAGATGTCATTTTTTGTTTTCAAATCCTTAGTAACAATACTTAAGGTATCATGGCATGGATTAGAGACACTAATTTTTAGCTTCTCATTTTCTAATTTTACATCATGTAATTGAGAGCTAAGGCTTAACATTTCTTTCTTCAATATTTTATTTTCTTTATCTTTTTTAACAAGCAAGGCATACATGCTTTTATATTCATCCATTAATTCATCATAAAGCAAATCACGAGAACTAGATGAATTAATACTACCATTTTTATTATCATGACTATAATATCCTAGATATTTAATTTTATTATTTTACTCTTATGTTGTGTTTGCCAGCCTAGCCGACTAGTTCATGGTCGAGACGAGTCGACTCATGGTCCGGTGCGAACTTGCGAACTCGGATAAGTAGGATATGAAATTTATGAATTTAGGCTTGAGTAGTTAAATTTATTTAATTTGATGTTGTGTGTGCATAATTGTTAGTTATGTTCATGTGGGTGAATTTTATTAATTGCTTTTGTATTAGAATAAGTTTAATTAAGTTAATCTAAGTTAGCGAGTTTAGGTTCGATTTGAGGTGGATGCGGGTTGGATAAAGGGTTTAGAGGGGTTAGGGTTGAGGAGCGAATATAAAACCTCCTCCCCTTGGCTTGTGGCTCCTATTTTTGGAGCCACCCAAAGTTTTGAGAAAGGGAGCCAGCCGCCAACCCCCCTTCCTCTTCCCCTTGGAGCCACCGCCGCCCAAGGCTCCAACCCCCTTTCCTCTTCCCCTTGGAGCCGCCGCCGCCCAAGGCTCCTTCTCTTCTCCTCTCCCTCTTCTCCTCTCTCTCTCCTCAAGCTGGTGGCTTGAGGTGAGACGCCGCCTGTTTCTTCCTCTTCTTGGGTTGAGCCGCCGAGTTTCTTGAAGCCGATTCGAGGGCCGTTGTCCAGGGTTCTCTTCTAATCATCTTTCCAAGTCTAGGTGAGTGATTTACTCTCTCTCTCTCTCCGGATTTTTATTCGAATTCTTGAAGCCGTTTTTGGCGGCTTGGCATTTATGTTTCGTTCTTGAATTGTTCTTCGAGTTCTTGTTGTGTTTTCTTGGAGTTTGTACTTGAGGAGACCCTAATCTCTCCCCTATGGGACTCAGTAGTCCTAGGGTAAACCTAGGAGTGCTCGGCCAAGGGGGAAACCCGGGTCGCCCTCAAGGTGTTCGACGAAAAGCCCGAATGAGCCTTGTCGTTCATTGATATGCAAATCTTGATCTTTCTATCTAATTTGAGTTCTTGATTTGTGGATTGCATGCTTAGGATTAAATATGTGATTTTTGGGTAAAAATTATGTTTAGGATCAAGATCTTGTAAATTATGCCATGAGGATTCTTGAGAAGGGGGATTTTTAATTCTTGATTTTGTTTCTTGATTAAAGTATGGTAGATTTTTTTTAATCTTGATTAAAAAACATGAATTCTGTGAATTAAATCTTGAAATTAGTATTCTATCATAATAATAATTTAGGAGTTAATTTCTGTTAAATTTCGAATTTAATTTCATAGTATGCTGAAAATTGTATGTTGCTGGAATTGTATGCTGAGATGATGAGTCTGTGCTGATTTTAGATTATTTATTGTGGTGTGTGTATTTCTTTGAATATAGTCATGTAACCTATCGTTTTAACCACAAAACATAGTTTGGAAACACAGGACACACTTTGGAGACTTGATTCGGGTTAGATACATCAGTACTTGGCACAACAGTAAGCTAAAACAAAACCCTAATATGGTTGAATTAGATTTTAATTTCATAATTAAAATTGTGAAAAGGGTTAGCATAATCTATTATGAACCAATGAATCAAGCTAATGCATGAAATAAAATCACACAGGGTTGATGACATTACAAGTCTAAGAGTTGGGGTCGGGTATTGGAGTGTTGAGATATTTTCCAATAGGAACACCCCTGAGACATCGTAGGGAAGACTTGACTTAGGTCATGATGTGCCATATTTTTATGAATGGCAGAGAGGCTCATTGAGGAGTCAGATTATGGGCTAGGCTCGGGATGTTGGATGGCTAATTTCCAACCTGTAGAACAAGTTCGGAGGGCCTTTCCTGATTGTTCTGGTTTAGCCTCGTGGGATAAGTTTTGAGGGCCTACTCGATTATCCTCGAGGTGGTTTTAAGGAATAAGTTCGGAGGGCCTTTCCCGATTATTCCTGTAATATCTCTTAAGAGTAAGCTCGGAGGGCCTACCCGATTACTCTTATGATATCTTAAAGGGGCAAGTTCGGATGAGCGAATCTCAATTGTCCTTACGCGTCTCGTGGAGCAAGTTCTGAGGGCCTTTCTGATTATCCTAGTATGTGTTTTTGCCTTAAGGCGTAGTAGGCTTAGGCCTGTTGGTCTTCACCATATGCGTGTTGGCTGCCTTCGGGCAGGTAGTGGCCAGATGGCCTTATAACTAGTCATACTTTCATGATCGTATTCCTGTAGAGTTGGATGTTATGCTATTATTCATCTATGTGCTATTTTTATTATAGGGGTCGGTAGAACCGCTCACTGAGTTCTTTGAACTTACCCGTTATCGTTGTTTTGTTTTGCAAAGCTTGACAGTGAGATAGGCTGGAGCACTTGGCGCAGCTGGAGGGCAGAGGAGCCACATGATCTCATAGCAGTCCTAGTTAGGGGTCGTAGTCGAGTCTGTAGTAGGTTGTCATGCACTTTTGTTTTGGTATTTGGAGTTGTAGTCCCGTGGGGATATTCATGATTTATTCAGTTTTTAATTATTAAAAGAACTGTTGCTCTTCGATTTATTTATTTCCATACTTGAGATGTTCATTTAAAACCTTGTTGTTTTAAAAATAAAAATATGTTTGTTTTTTTTAAAGTTGTTGTTTATTCCGCTATCTTATGATGTTGGCATGTTCATAAGTTAGGCTACGGGGGTGTAGGCACATATACCCTGGCCGGTCACGTGACCCTGTATTTGGGGCGTGACAATGTGGTATCAGAGCATATGGTTCGGTCTGACTACGACCTAGAGTTGTCACCGTATAGGGCATTGCTAGCGTGTCAGTTTACGGTAGGGGTATGTTATGAGATCAATGGGCTAAGTCTGCACCTCAGCGCGACTTGTGGTTTATTACTTAACGACTCAGGGTGAATGAAATTGTCTAATTTTGATAATTTCTTTCTGGTGATTTCAGATTGATGGAGGCCTTTTAGTGCCGCATAGGAGTGGCAGTGGTAGCAACTCCATAGAGCGCCGAGGCCGAGGCCGGGGTCGTGGGAGACTGCCGCAGGCCCGAGAGGAACTGGGACAGTCCTAGGGTAGCACAACTTAAGGCCGTGAATGGCCCTGTGCTAGAGAGTGCACCAATTTGGGGGCTACCTTTGTATGGGTGCCTAGATTAGAGATCCTTTCAATGATTGCTTTGTATCTTGAATGATTCATTGGGTCTCGTAATATAGTTAAATATTTATGGTGCAGTTTGGTTAGGGCAACCCTAGGGATCCTAGGGTGGTCGGTTGATAGAGTTCTGCAGAAGGGATCTGTAGGGGTTGGCTGATGGTGAATTTTCCCTGTAGTCAAAATTTTGGATTGATTGGAGGATCTTTTCCCCATATTTCAAGAAATATGAATTATGGGTGTAGAGCGACCTTATTCTTAAGGGTCATGATTATGTGCAAGTAGAGTTGAGCAGGACCCAGAGCGCTTTCGTTCTGAGGCATGTTTTTAGCTCAGCTCTAGCAAGTCAACAAGATCGACATTTCCTGCCTAGTCACCCAGTATAGCTTGGCCAGCTCGTTTGAGGCTTCCCCAAAAGACACCAAAGCATCAAGAAAGAGACTCACTGAACTCAACAGCTCGACACGCAGTCTTCTAAACTCCGACCAAGCTCGGGGGTTGTGGACTGGACTAGAACTATTGGGCCCTGTCGGACTAGACCCAGCAGCACCCGATCATTCACTTAGAACCAAACCACGCGGCCTCGTCCAGGGGGCTTCGCCCAAGCAACGCCCTTTAGCCAGACTCAAAGCCAAGTCAGACGGCTTTATCCGGGGGACCCATCCAGCCAAACTTGGACTCCTGCATCCTCCCTTATCACGAGGGACATACCATCACAAACTCATCATCTTCGGGATTGGCCTCGACCCATTCTGGGCAACAATCCTAGCGAGATTACCGGGCAGCATGATCACCTCCACCTGCAATGTATACAAACACGATGCACTCAGGTAATGCTAAGTTCCAATTTCATAAACCTTACCTTGGAATAACCTTAACTTGAGCGTCAGAGTATCGTTTGCAGGTCCCCCCCCCCGTCGGTGTTGAACCAGACAAGGAGATACACTAGACCAAGCCAAAAGACCCTGACTCTCAGGCAGGAACAATGTCGATAACCAAATGTGTGTGATATCAATCGAAAACTCAATATATACATGTTTCGGCTCATAGTGTGAATTCACAAGAAAATTTGTTTTTATTGATATCTACGAGATAGGCCTAACCAATTGAGGATTTCTTTTAGAATGAAGAGTATGGAAAAAAGTGTTAGTCGAGGTTTTCACCCTCATGTTTGGAAATTCGTTCATGAGTGTTCAATTTGATGATTACAAACTAAATCTAGAGATGTCTTTTAAGTATAGAAAATTTCAAGTTGAAGTCGATAATCGATTGTGTGTAACTCAATATATACATGTTTTAGTCAAAGTTTTAATTCACAAATAAAATAGTTTTTATTGTGTATTTTTGTTTGTAGATGATATGTAAGTAGTTTGGACATATTTTCAAGAATTTTTTCACTTTACTTGTGTTTGAGCCCAAGAGTTGGTCGACCAAGAATAGAACAAACCTACGATTGACGCTATAACAACTAGTTTTTGAGTTGATGAGCAACCACTACAGGCAACCCATTCACCTTGAAACCTTATATAAGCTTCATAACAACCTTCCACCATAAGCTTATGATGCCCTAAGTGTTAGCCTAAGGTTTTCTACCTTGGTCTTAACCTCAGTTTTGATGATAACAAATATGAAACTAATGTTTCAAGAAGAAATGTTTTCAGGTTCCATATCGATTAGTTCTTGATGTCCTCGATTGGAAATATTGAAGAAATTGGAAAACCGGAAGGACATTGATCGTCGCGTTCGGGTTCGTCATGGAAATCTCTCGAAGTTCGACGTGTGCACCAAAGATGTCTTGGACGAGTCTAAAGAACACATGGAAAGCTCTCCAAGTTGACGCACATTGAAGGCCGAAACTCGAAAACAAAGCGCACAAGTAGAAGGCTGAAAAAAAAAAGTTCAGCCTAGGTTCGATCAATCGGTCGGTCGATCGAATGTAGTGAAGAATTGACAGTAGCCAATTCGGACGACCGATCGGTCGACTGAAGTTCGCCCAGAAGCAGTAGAATGTCGCGATCGCTTGGGCGGTCGATCCATCGATCGACCGACGATCAACCGACAAGCAAACGAGTGTCGCCAGCGGGCAGAAAAATGCCCGTTGACGAGCCTTGGTGTTTGGGGGGTTATACATACCCATCCCAAACTCATTCCTAATCCAAGGTTGATGCTTCCAAGTCTCAAAGAGTGATCTTTAGCATCCTCTAAGCTCCTCATTGTTCAAATCCTTCAAACCTAGCTCTTGATCCCTCATCTTCAAGTGTTCTTCATTGGAGGGCTCATCAAGGGTGCTAGGCTCAAGAAGAAGATGTGTTCTTATTGTGATAAGTTATCTTTACTCTCTTCTTGTGATTAAAGTGTTTTTATTTTGTTTTGAATGATTTACTTGAGCTTGTAAGAAGACCTAGTGTTAGGTCTTGTGATTGAATGGTATCCTTGGTGTAGAAGGTGTAAAGCCACTTGTGTAAACTTAGTTTACTAGGATTAGTTGAGTTCTCTCTTAGGTTGAGGTGGGAGAGTGCTCTCGGTAGGAAGGCGGGATACTTTCAGGTGTGGAAGTGCCTTCGGTTTGAGAGCGGAGACTTTCCGGTGTAAAGTCCTTTTTGTAAGGGAAATGATATAATCTAGTAAACCTTGTTTGGAAATCCTAAGCGGGGTGCTTAGGTAGTGGAGTAGGCATTGGGGCCGAGCCACTATAAATCATTGTGTTAGCATTGATATCTTTGTGTGTGCTAAATTGCTTTATTATTGCTTCCGAATTTAGTTGATAAATTGCAACTTGCCTAAGTAATCAAGTAAACGATTAAAATCGAAATTAGACGAAAGATTTAGATAACACACTATTCATCCCCCCTCTAGTGTGACCATTTCACCAACAATTGGTATCAGAGTGGGTCATAGATTGAGATCTCACCATCTCCTCTACATCGTCTCTCGATCTGGAAGATGGCACTAGAGAGTTTAGCGTGTTCACCTCCTAGGTTCGATGACTCAAATTTTGGTCTTTGGAAATATAGGATGTACACATATTTAAAGACTAAAGATTTTGGAGTCTTTAACATGTTATATTTAGAATTCATTGAACCTAAGTTTGACATGCATGCTTGGAGTGAATTGGATAAGAAAATATTTAAGTATAATGGAGATGCCATGAATTGTATACTTTGCACATTACCAAATGACATCCTAGAAAAAGTCATGCATTGCTCTTCGGCTTTTGATTTATGGGTCACGTTAAATATTTTATATGATTATGCCAAAATCGAAGAAATTGACACTTTTAATGAATGTGGTGATGACAATGGTCACTCACATACTACTAATCAAAGGAGAAATTCTAAGAGCCGAAAAAGAAAGGTAATTTGTCATGCTTGCAAAGAAAAGAGGCATGTGAAGAAAAATTGCCCTTGATTAATAAATAAGGCAAAGAAGAGGTCAAAAGCTTCTACATTATCATCCCATTCAAATGAAGCATCCTCTTGCAATGACTATGAAGCCACTTCAAAAGTTTACCTCATGAGTACCAATGATGAGGTACACTCTTCCCCTTCTAGTCATAATAATGATAATGATAGTACTAGCTCTTCTAGTTCATTCAATATACCATATGAAGAACTAGTTGATGAATGTTAAAAAATGTATGCCTTGCTTATGAAAAAGAACAATGAAAATAGAAATCTAAAGAAGGAAAACTCTAAGCTTAGTTCACATATGCATGCCTTAGAAGTAGAAAATGAAAAATTAAAGACTAGGCCTTTTGATTCATGCCATGATAACTTAGAACTTGAGCTTAAAGCTTTGAAACTTGAAAGCGATGATTTGAAATCTAAAACGAAATCTAGAAATAATGATTTCAAACGTGAGAATTAGACTTTGAAAAATGAAAATTGTATGATAAAATCTCAAATGCAAGCCTTAAACAAAACCATTAATGTCTTGAAAAATGAGGTTATTTTCTTGAGTAGGAAAACTAATAATTTATCATATGTTTCATCCTTGAGAAATCCTAGGAAGAAAAATGTTTCATCTAAGAATGCTCATGCTCATCATGTTCCTCATACCAAGCATTCTAACATTAGACCTTATGTTCACATGAATGGTAAAAAGAAAGAATTTCATGGACATTGCTTTTGTTGTGGCATATATAGCCATGCTATATATGATTGCACATTTAAAGATGAACCCAAGTGGAGTTAAAACACTTTGGGTAGCTAAGCCCTCTAACCCCCAAAGACCCAAAGTCATTTGGATACCAAATGTCTCATACTCTTTTGTAGGGGGAGCAACCACACAAGGGTAAAGGAAATTGAAGAATGGAAGTTGACCATGGACTTCAATGAAGAATCCATATTTGGTTGCAACTTCAAGCCATTATGATGTCGTAGGTATGAAAATTGGCATCTAGGTATGTTTAGTATCACCTCCTTTATATTACTTGTCATCTTAAAGTTGGAGTTATGATACTAGTTAATTTGAGTTGGTTTTGCCCGCTCATGATATGACTTGAAAAATGATTTTTGTTTTTGATTTCCCGATCTCTTCGGAGACCTACGTGGCCTATAACGGGCCTAAGGGACCTTGCGGTTCTAAATCGTAGGCTCATTGTGGCCTTTCGGTTTTCAACCAATACGAAGGATTGGAGATCTTATGTTTTAAAATTTTATATTTTGAGATCTCTCGATTTGTTTTGGTTTCATGACGATTTTACTTGAAACGAATTTTTCACTATCTAGCTTAGGTTAAAATTCTCAAATGAAGATTTCTATTTCACCTTGCTATTTAGTATGTTAACTAGCTAGTTGTTATATCATTGTGCTACTAATGATTTTTGGCCTGCAAGTTGACATCCATGAAAATGGAAGGCTAATGATTAGGAGGAAAATGACAAGTTTGGCAGAATTCTCATGTAAGAGGTATGTCTTTGAATTTAGTAAAAATCTTAGCATAATACCTCAATATTCATGAAAATTGGTGTCTCTATACTCATGATTAGAATTGCATGATAGATCCTTAAATTCTCATGAGTAGGTACAATTTTAATACTTATGCAAGTTTCATTGAATGAAAGTTGCTCTAGGTTAAAATTTGACATTAGAGACTTCTATTTTAAGTCCAAACTCGTGAAACATGTTTAGATATACACATGACTTGATTCTAGGTGTTTAGATTTGAAAAATCATGTGTAAATGAGAAAATTGATAACTAGCTCACCTTAGGAGACTCAAAATTAAAAAAGTTTGACATAAGTCAACAAATTGACTTAGAAATCTCATTTTGAGTCCAAGCTTCACAAACATGTTTAGATTTACACAGGTAAGATGACTAAGTGTCCATGTTTAATAAAAAACCATGAGTATATGTTAAAGATTGATACTTAGTAATTTCATGTTAACATGCTTGTTTTTGAATGAAATCATGCTAAGGTAAAATTTTGACCAAATGATATTATTTTCATTTCAAACTTGATAAACATTCTTCAAATGATTATATCTTGATATCTGGAAAGTTTGAATGAAAACTGAAAACTTTTGAAAAATTCTAGTTATTTATGAAAATGCCACTAGAACTCAATGAATTTTAGAAAAATGGAGAAAAATAAATTTTTGTTGATTCTTGAATTTGCATCTTCCTTGAAAAATCTAGTTTATGGCATAAAAATATCAAAAATCTTGAGTATGAATGTGATTTTATTTGGATTTTGAAACTTTAAAGTATCGTTCTTTCCAAATGCTCATATATTTCTCGATACTTTGAATTTTTGTCGAAATCTTTGAATGAGACTTCAAGTATGATGTTAGATTCATGTTTTTGGTATTGTTCTCATTTTAACTCGTGAAAAATCATTTTTAAAATGGGTTTTGATATGTTGACCGATACATGAAAATATCACTACTTGAGCTTGATATATGATTTTTAGTTTTAGATTATATGTTTAGCATTCTATGATATCATGTATTGATTAGTCTCACTTGTATGTATGTTTTCAGCCATTGGGTTGGTTGACTTCGTTTTCATGAAAACTAGTTTTCTAGTCTCAACCTTGATTTTAATTGCCTTTTCTAGCCCTTTTTTGATTGATGTCAAAAGGGGAAGAAAAATATAGGTAAAACGGGAAAAAATATAGGAAAATCATGCATATAGATAGGGGGAGTTCTATTACATAGATATGCATGTTGATAGAGGGAGAAATCCCATGTTGATATCCTCTATGCTTAATTGTGGATATTTTCTTAAGGATGTTTGTCATCATCAAAAAGGGGGAGATAGTTGGCCTAAGGTTTTCTACCTTGGTCTTAATCTCGGTTTTGATGATAACAAACATAGAACTAATGTTTCATGAAGAAATATTTTTAGGTTTCATATCGATTAGCTCTTGATGTCCTCGATCGGAAATATTGAAGAAATCGAAAAATCGAAATGACATTGATCGTCGTGTTCGGGTTTGTCATGAAAATCTCTTGAAGTTCGACGTGTGCACCAAAGACGTCTTGGACGAGTCTAAAGAACACATGGAAAGCTCTCCAAGTTGACGCACGTTGAAGGCCAAAACCCGAAAACGAAACGCACAAGAAGAAGGCTGAAAAAAATTAAGTTCAGTCTAGGTTCGATTGACCGATCGGTCGATCGAATGTAGTGAAGAATTGGCAGTAGCCAATTCGATCGACCAAAGTTCACCCAGAATCGACAGAATGCCGCGGTCACTTGGGCGGTCGATCCATCGGTCGATCAATGATCGATCGGCAAGCGATAGAGCTTTGCCAACGGGCAAAAAAACGCCCGTTGACGAGCCTTAGTGTTTGGGGGGTTATAAATACTCATTCCAAACTCATTCCGAATCCAAGGTTGATGCTTCCAAGTCTCAAATAGTGATCTTTAGCATCCTCTAAGCTCCTAATTGATCAAATCCTTCAAACCTAGCTCTTGATCCCTCATCTTTAAGTGTTCTTCATTGGAGGGCTCATCATGAGTGCTAGGCTCAAGAAGAAGATGTGTTCTTATTGTGATAAGTCATCTTTACTCTCTTTTTGTGATTAAAGCATTTTTATTTTATTTTGAATTGATTTACTTGAGCTTGTAAGAAGACCTAGTGTTAGGTCTTGTGATTGAGTGGTATCATTGGTGTAGAAGGTGTAAAGCCATTTGTGTAAACTTAGTTTACTAGGATTAGTTGAGTTGTCCCTTAGGTTGAGGTAGGAGAGTGCTCTCGGTAGGAAGGCGGGATACTTCCGGGTGTGAAAGTGCCTTCAGTTTGAGAGCGGAGACTTTTCGGTGTAAAGTCCTCTTTGTAAGGGAAACGATATAATCTAGTAAACCTAGTTTGGAAATCCTAAGCGAGGTGCTTAGGTAGTGGAGTAGGCATTGAGGTCGGACTACTATAAATCATTGTGTTAGCATTGGTATCTTTGTGTGTGCTAAATTGCTTTATTATTGCTTCCGCATTTAATTAATAAATTGCAATTTGCCTAAGTAATCAAGTAAATGATTAAAATTGAAATTAGGCGAAAGATTTAGATAACACACTATTCACCCCTCTCTAGTGTGACCATTTCACTAACATTAAGCACCCCTCCCGGACCTCATCTCTAGTGTATGTGATCCTCCCAACAAAGAGGCTTCACTTTTTGCAGTATTTGTACTGTATGAGCATCCCTGATCACTTTTGAATTGGCATTTGATATTTTGATGTGCACTTTGTCTTTCGTCAAATAATCAAGGTCTTAAAGGACAAAGGTAGACAACTGCTCCAACGACCCATTGGGGTTAAGGATCTTGGATGGGGGGGGGCAACTTGAGAGGGTCAAATGACTTTTCACCTTATATAAGTAAGAAATTTTAAATTTTGAGGGAGTCTCTCCCCTTCTTCCACCACCTAGTTCATTGTACTTTGCGCCAACACCCACTAGCTCGCCAACAAGGCCCCCACCCCTACAACATCCATACCTTACTAATGTGCCTCTGCCCCTAATATCGCCCCTCTAACCATAAATAGGCACACCACTCTTCCCTCACAAGTTCTAGTGTGCCCCCTAAAGCATACATAACTTAATTTTAATTGATTTGTGCTCATCAATATCTTATATGCATTTCCCCTTTTTATTCAAAACACCATTAACCCATTAGAGCATCTCCCCTTCTTCCTCCACTTAGTTCATTGTCCTCCGTGCCAATACCCACTAGCTCGCCAACCAGCCCACACACCTATCACATCCACACCTTACTATCCTTCAACCACAACTCTTGTATTAGGGATGGCATTGGGGCGGGTTTAGGACGGCGAAACCAATCCTATTCCAAACCCATTAAAAAAATTCAATCCTAAACTCGTCCCAAACCCGTTAGTATTTTGAAGGGTGATTCCCAAACCCATCCCACTAATTTAACGGGTATCCACTGGGAACCTGCTTTTCGCCCGTTAACAAATTATATATATATATTACAATTTATATATCACAACATAATTATCACAACATTTAAACATAAATCATATAAACAGTAAGCTAATTTAAACAATGAAATCAATTATCTGAGCTAGTATCAATGACTATCGAGAGCTAGTAAAGACTATCAATTATCTGAAGAAAAAATGACTTCTTTTATGCAAAGAATCAATAGGAGCAGGCGACAGGTAACAATTAGAAAACAAGCAAGAAAAATAGCTTCTTTCATACAAAAATCAATAGTAAATAATTGCAGGCGGCAGGTAAGAAAAAAGAAAAAAAAAGAAAAAAACCTAAGAATCAGATCAAGGGGCGTCCGGCGTCCGCGTCGCAGCGTCAGGAAAAGCAGATCACGGCGTCGGGTCCGTCGGGAGAAGCAATCATCGGAGCAGATCACGACATTGGGTTCGTTAGGAGAAGTAGATCAAGGCAGTCGACTGTTGTTGAGAGGCGTCGGGAGAAGCAATCGTCGGAGCAGATCACGGCGTCGGGAGAAGTAGATCGAGGCGGCCGGTTGCTGCTGAGAGGCGTCGGGAGAAGCAATCGTCAGAGAAGTACATCGATTGGCGACCGGCTCTGTTGAGAGGCAATCGGTTGTTGCTGAGAGGTGATTGACTGTTGTTGAGAGGCGATCGGCTGTTGTTGAGAGGCGTCGAGATTGAGCGGCGGTCACGAGAGAAGCGGTCGTGTGATTGAGGAGTGGCGAGAGGGCGATCTAGTGAAAGGAGGGGCAGCGAGGCGGCGAGCGAGCGTGAGGGCAGTCAGGTAGATGGCTGAGGCAGTGAGGCATCGGATGACTGGGTGAATCGGGTGAATTAAAATAATGTATTATTAATTTATTTATATTATATAATGGGTTAGGAATTAGGGTATAAGTAAAAAGATATAATTATCCCTATATAAGTATATATTAGATAATATGAAGGGTATTTAAGTAATTTTACCATTAACGGGTTTGGCACGGGTTTTAGACAAAAATCCTGGACCCGTCCCAAACTCTACAGGGTTTTTACCTCAAAATCCTATACCCGTCCCACGACCCAACGGGCAAAACCCGCTAATGACCTATCAGGGTCTAGGATGGGTAAATACCCATTTATACAAACTCATTGCCATCCCTATCTTGTATCCCTGCCGCCTCCACCACCAGTGCCCTCATCTCCCACCTCCACTCTACGTGCAAGTGGAGGAGAAGAAGGGAAGGAGCGCTTCACTGAGGAAGAGTGAATAGGAGGATCCCTTTCTCCTATGCTCCTTTCTGTAGTTCATCGCTCATTAAGAGTTTGCTCAAATTGAATCCTAATCAAATTTAGTGAGATTGATCGAAGTTAAATTAGAGTTAATTTGATCAAATTATGATTGAACCAAATTTTCTTATTGAATCAAATCGTTGAACCAAATCTGATTAAAACCAACTATTGAATCATGTTCATTGTCATCCACTGTTGAACCAAGCCAAGAAATAACCTAAACTAGTTTTTTCCTAAACTTTTGGCAAGATTTAATTAGCATTTAAAAGAGAATATATCTGCATAAATTTTGGGGAAAAAATAGGAAAATTATAACTAAATAGCAAATTTTTTACTGTAATTATTACCAAATTTTTAATCATTAACAGTAAGACTTAACAAGAATGGAAGCTCACAATCTTGGTCAAATTGACCGTAAATTATAAGGGTCCAAATTTGACATAATAACATCTAATTATTCCTTCTTTGATAAATCAAATCACAGTTTATTAGGAAGCAATTAATATTTTTGTTGTTTCAACAAATTAATTCATTTTTAGCAAAGCCAATAATTAATTGCATATTAATTTTCTTATTTCATAACTTTCAACTATAGATAGTGAGCGGCCCTCCCTCTCAAGATCATCAGAGTGCAAGGGTGGCCTTCTACTTGTAAATAGATTCAATAGTCTTCTTCAAGTAAGAAAGCAAATATATTTCAAATTTCAATCGACCTATTCTTTTTTGCCTACGTATTAAAGACAATGGACTCTTCAACTTGAAATAGGTTTTGTAATCACTTCTTGTCGTAACCTATTTCTATAATTAATATAAAATCTCCTCCTCCTTCTCCCCGTGGATGTAGGGACGACTCATCTCTCTAAACCATCGGGTTTGGTTTTTTGTCGATTGTTGGGTAGAAAATTGGCAAATAATTTCCTAGCAGTGTCTCATGTGAAAAGCGGAGGGGAAGGAGTAAAGAAGGGAGCAAAGGAGAGGAGCACGAAGGAGAAAAGCGGAGGGGAAGGAGTCGAGGCTGATCCCAGAGATGGCAGACTTGTAATGGTGTAACCCTCGTGATAAGGAATGACGCGGATGTCCATGTATGACCGAGTGAGGTCATGGTTGGAGCCATTCGGTATGACTCGCATTTAGTCCAGGAGCATGGTTGAGCGGAGCCCCTGGGCGGCTTGAGGCAAATTGTGTAAGTTGAATAACCACACTAGAGGGAGGTGAATAGTATGTTAATTAAAACTTTAGCCTAAATTCTGTTTTAATCATTTCTTGATTACTTTAGGCAAATCACAATTTAATAGCAAGCGGAAGCAAGATAAATAACAAATAATCCCAGAGTTTTGTTTTAGGGTTTTGTTCTGCCCAGAAGTGCTGTGTATACCACGAATCTACTCTTAAAAGTGTGTCATATATTTCTAAACTATGTTTTTTGATCAAAACGATAGATTACACGACTATAATCAGAGATCTAATCACTTAATAACAGAGAAATAAAAAATCAGCCCAGATTCAATAAACAACACATAAATTTCAGAAAGCTGAAATTTCACAGCACAACATGAAATAAAATCCGAATTTTATAGAATTAAATTCCTAAATTTCTAACATCACAGATTCATGTCATCAAGACAATCACGCATACAATCTCATAATTTTTATTCAATAAAAACTAGCATATATATCAAGAATCCCTAAACCAAGAATCAAGGAAATTAAATTAATTCTTTAGCATCAAGAACATCTAGAACTCCAAGATGAGGTTTGCACCCAAGATTCACAAGATTTAATTATAAAATCATAGATCTTCCCTTAAACATAAATTCCATGATATGAGATCAAAATTTAAGATCTAAGCAGACATAGAAACCCAGAAAATCTCAAGAACACAAAAGGACATTATCAAAACCAAGAATCTTCAAGGCGGCTTCAAGAAAATTCGAAGAAAACCCGAATAGGAGAGATAAAACCACTCACATGAAAAGGGAAAAAGATCCAAGAAGGATTTCCAATCAACGGCCTCCGATTCCGGCTCCAAACCTCGGTGGCTCGACCCAAAGAAAGGAGAAGATGAGGCAGCGGCTCACTCCAAGCCGCCGGCTTAGAGAGAGAGAAAGAGATAAAAAGAGGGCAGCTCATTTGCAGGTGGCGACGGCTCCAAGGGAAGAAGAGGAGGGGCGGCTGGTGGCTTGCTGTCGGCTGGCTCCTCCTCTCAAAATTGTGTGGCTCCAAAAATTGGAGCCACAACCTAGGGGAGGGGGTTTTATAATTCCTCCTCAACCCTAACCCTTCCAACTTAAGCCCAACTCGCATCCACTTAAGCCAAGACCAACCCGCTAACCCGATAAACTTAATTAAATTAATTTAGGCTTAATTAAACACATAATTAAATCATAAGCATCTAATTAAATGCACCCACATAGGTATAATTCATAATTATCCAAACTCCACAATAATTAAAAATAATTCCAATCACTCAAACCTAATTTCATAAATTCATAAATTCATAAATTTATATTATACTTACCTGAGCTCGCAAGTTCTCTCCGAACCATGAGTCGACTCGTCTCGACCATAAACTAGTCCGCTAGGCTGGCAAACACACTCAATAGAAAAAATAATAATAATTTAAATATTTAGGATATTACAATCTCCCTCCTTAAAGAAAATTCGTTCCCGAATTTCAGAAAAGAATAAAAACTCACCGCATCATCAAATAATGAAGGATAACGCTCCCTCATATGAGACTGTTGAATCCACCTCTACTGCGGTAGGCTCGATCACATGGGACTCATCCCGAATATACCTCTTCAGCATAGACACATGGAATACTGGATGTACTCAGTCCATACTAGGAGGTAGGGCCAACTCATAGACCACGGCTCCCTTGTGCCTGAGAATAGGAAACAACCCAACGAACCTAGGGCTTAGCTTTCCTTTCTTACCAAACCTCACTACCCTTTTCATAGGGGACACCTTGAGGAATACCATGTCCCCCTCAGCAAACTCTACCTCATTGGCCTTTCCATCCGCATACATCTTTTGGCGACTCTGAGTTGCCAACAGTTTCTCTGATTTGCTTCACTTTTTCCATAGTCTCATCCATCAGATCAGGTCCCATCATAAGGGAATCTCCTACCTCAAACTAGCCTACAGGTGACCTGCACCTCCATCTGTACAATGCATCAAAGGGGGTCATTCCAATGCTACTGTGGTAGCTGTTATTATAAGCAAACTCAATCAAAGGTAGATGTCTCTCCTAACTGCCCTCTAGGTCTAAGACACATGCCCTTAACGCATCCTGGAAGGACCGCCAAAATTGAGCCGTGAACTGAGTGCCCCGATCTGAGATAATCATAACTGAAACCTCATGATAAGCAATGATTCGATCCAAAAACAACCTTGCATACTACTCAGCTGAAAATGTCGTCCTGACTGGTATAAAGTGCGATGACTTGGTTTGGCGATCCACCACTACCTAGATGGAGTCACTGCCTTTTCAAGACTTTGGCAACCCAGTCACGAAATCCATGGTTATCTTCTCGTATTTCCACTATGGTACCCCTAAGTTCTGGAGCAACCCTGCCGGCTTCAAATGCTCAGTCTTCACCTGCTAACACACTAAGCACTTAGACACAAACTCGGCCACTTCTTTTTTCATGCCTTTCCACCAATAGTTCTACATGAGATCTTGGTACATCTTCGTGGCTCCCGGATGCATAGTGTAGGTGGATCGATGAGCCATCTCCAGCACCTGCCTGCGAACCTCGGCCATATCTGGTACCACAATCCGGTTCTTAAACCTTAGGATGCTCTCCGAGTCCACAATGAACTCATTATCTGCATCTCCTCTCCTGGCCAGGCCCTTAGCGAGTGCACAAAAAGCGTCCTCCTCCTACGCTGCCCGCAACATGTCAACCAATGCCAACTGCACTCTCAAGTGGGCCACTAGCGCACCTAATTCTAACACTACCAAGACTGCTCCTCCATCCAAGCATAAGGCCAACTCCTGAGCCAACGGCCTCCTCCTGACCGCCAAATGTGCTAAGCTGCATATAGATTTCCTGCTCAAAGCATCTGCCCCCACGTTAGCCTTTCCCGGATGGTACATGATTGTGCAATCATAGTCCTTCAACAGCTCCAGCCATCTTCTCTGCCTTAGGTTCAACTCCTTCTGGGTGAGCAAATACTGGAGGCTTTTGCGGTCAGTATATATCTCACAAGCCTCGCCATAAAGGTAGTGACGCCACAGCTTCAATGCGAACACCACCACTGCTAGCTCAAGATCATGAGTTGGGTAATTCTTCTCGTGAACCTTCAACTGCCTGGAGGCATAGACTATCACTTTGCCATTCTATATCAGCACGTAACCCAAACCGACTCGGGAGGCATCACAATAAACAACAAAACCTCTTGACCCCGAGGGTACTGCTAAAATTGGCGTCGATGTCAAGCGGTCCTTGAGCTTTAGAAAGCTCTCTTTGCACTTACTATCCCATTCGAACTTGACCTTCTTCTGGGTCAAGCGAGTCAATGGTGCTGCAATCCTGGAGAAATTCTCCACAAACTTTTTGTAGTACCCAGCTAACCCTAGAAAACTGCGAATCTCCGAGACATTGGTCGGCCTCTTCCAGTTCTGAAGGGGCCTATATCTTTGCAAGATCCATCTTTATTCCTTCCTTGGACACTACATGACCAAGAAACCCTACACTCTCCATCCAGAACTCGCACTTGGAGAATTTGACATACAACCTGTGCTTCTTGAGAGTTTCCAGAACTACCCTCAAGTGCTCAGCATGCTCCTCCCTGCTCCTGGAATAAATCAAAATATCATCAATGAACACAATCACAAACTTATCCAGGTATTCCTTGAACACTCGGTTCATCAGGTCCATAAATGCTATAGGTGCATTAGTCAGCCCGAATGACATCACCAAAAACTCAAAATGCCCATACCTTGACCTAAAAGTAGTCTTAGGGACGTCACTATCCCGAATCCTCAACTAATGATACCCTGACCGCAGGTCAATCTTAGAAAACCCCTGTGCTCCCTGAAGCTGATCAAATAAATCATCAATCCTTGGCAATGGGTACCGATTCTTCATTGTTACCTTGTTAAGCTGTCGGTAATCAATGTATATTCGCATGGACCCATCCTTCTTCTTTACAAAGAGCACTAGAACACTCCAAGATGAAACATTGGGGCGAATGAAACCCAGATCAAGCAGCTCATGCAAATTGGACTTCAACTTCCTCAACTCAACTGGTGTCATCCGATACGGAATAATGGAGATCGGCTTCACCCCTGACTATAAATCAATACAAAATTTGATCTCTCTCTTTGGAGCTAATCCTGGCAACTCCTCAGGAAATACATCATAGAACCCGCATACTACAGGTGTCCTCCCGATGTCTCTGGCCGCACCTCCACCTTCCTCTACCACTGACACAAAGGCCAAAAATGACTGACACCTGCCAAAAAGTAACTTCCGGGCATTAAGAGCTGATATCGCCATCAACGGCTCACCCCTTCCCTCATCCTGGAAGGTAAACTGGGGCATCCCGGGCTTATTGAAGGTCACAGTCTTAGCCCTGCAATCAACTGAGGTGAAATGGTCTGCCAACCAGTCCATGCCCAATATCACATCAAGCTCCAACATCGGCAGGAGTGTCAAATCGGCCATCCACACATGCCCACAAATGACTACCTTGCAGCCTCGAAAGATTGTCTCTGCCATCACAGAAACGCCCGTAGGCGTAGACACCACAAGGGGAAATTCAAGCACAGAAGATATCCCTGACAACTTAGCAGCAACCAAGGTAGACACAAAAGAGTACATAGCACCTGGACCGAACAAGACATATGCAATAGCTGAATCTACAACAAGGTTACCTAATACTATTGCCCTGAACGCCTCAGCGCCCTCTTGGTTCATAGCGAACACCCGTACAACGACCTCTCTGAACCACCAGCTCGCTGGCCTCCTCCTTGAGTATGACCCCTCTGAGCTACAGAACCCACTAACATCGGTGCATTTCCTCAAGTCTAATCAGGCTACTGGCTACCTCTTCCAAGACAATCCCTCCTGAAGGGCCCAACCTGTCCGCACCCAAAACATGCCTCAGAACAAAACCACTCTTTGGTCACACATAACCATGGCCCTTAAGCATAAGGTCGTTCTGCACCCATAATTTATATTTCATGAAATCTAAGAGAAAGATCCTTCAATCAATCCAAAATTTCATCTATAGGGGAAATTTACTCTCAACCAACCCCTGCAGATCCCTTATGCAGAACTCTATCAACCGGCCTCCCCTCGGATCCCTAGGGCCACCCTAACCATATTACACCATAAATATCTAACTATATGACGAGATACTAAACAATCATTGCAAGCATCTCTAATCCAGGCACACATACAAAGGTAGCCTCCCCAAAAATGGTGCACTCTCTAGCACAGGGTCATTCACGGCCTCAAGCTGTGCTACCCTAGGACTATCCCAGCTCCTCCTCCCTACGGAGTGCCTCTATTAGCTCAGCCACTCGAGCCTGCAGTTGTACAACTATGGGATCTGGTCCCACCTCCTCCCGGGCCTGCGGTGGTCTCCCTCGACCCTGGCCCCGGCCTCGACCTCAGCACTCAATGGAGTTGCTATCACTACTGCTCCTTACGGCATCAAAGGCCTCCATTGATCTGGAAACACCAGAAAAGAAATAATTCAAGATTAAGCAACTGAATTCACCCACTGTTTGCAAACCAAACCACAAATCGCGCTGAGGTGCAGACTTAGCTCATTGATCTCATAGCATACCCCTACAGTATACTGACACACTAGCAATGCCCTATACGGTGACAACTCTAGGTCGTAGTCGGACCGAACCACATGCTATGATACCAACTTTGTCACGCCCCAACTCAGGGTCCCGTGACCAGCCAGGGTATACGTGCCTATACCCCGAAGCCTAACCCATGCACATGCCAAAACAAATAATGTAGCGGAAAGAAAACAATAAGTTTTATTTTAAAAGAAAAGTGAATCAATAACAAGTTTAGATTAATAACTCAGAAGTAAAGAAAATGCGGAAATACGATTAGGTTCAACAGTTCAAAAGTCCAGATAAATAAAACCTGAAATAATAACACAAATGCCCTCATGCTACAACTCCAAAACAAGCTAATACAAGTGCATAACACTACCAAAAGAAAAACTCGACTACGACCCTAACTAGGACTGCTTTGAGATCCAACGGCTCCTCTGCCCTCCAGCGACGCCAAGTGCATCCAACCCACCTTACCGGCCAGGCTCTGCAAAATAAAAATCACATGACAACGGGTGAGTTCAAAGAACTCAGCGAGTGACTTTATCCGCTCTCAAAAATAAACACAGAGATAACATAAATAAATTCTTTCACTTAAAAAGGCCACGTCACAAAAACGTGACTAGCTACCATGCCCGAAGGCCATCCATGCCCACGGCACCTATCTCTTCAAAGAGGTGCATTAGGCCGAAGCCCTATCATACCCGAAGGCATCACCTAAAAATGTGCATCAGGTTGAAGCCCTTCCATGCCCAAAGGAAACATCACCATCAATGAGGTGCATCGGGTCGAAGCCCTACCATGCCCAAAGGCAACATCACCATCAATGAGGTGCATCGGGTCGAATCCCTATCATGCCCAAAGGCAACATCACCAACAAGAGGTGCATCGGGTCGAATCCCTACCATGCCCAAAGGCAACATCACCATCAAGAGGTGCATCGGGTCGAATCCCTACCATGCCTAAAGGTAGTCGCGCACATATCAGGATAATTGGGAAAGACTCTTTGAACTTATCCTGTAGGTTGGGAATTGACATCCAACCACCCGGGCATAGCCCGTAACCCAGCTCCTAAATGAGCCGCTCCGCCATTCCCAAGGATATGGCGCATCAAGACCTAAGTCAAGATTCTCCTATGGTGTCCTCACTATGAAGTGTCTCAACACTTCAAACCCGACCCTTACCCCTTAGACCCGCAACGTCATGAACCCGTGTGGTTTTATTTCATGCATACATTGTAAGTTGGTTCATAACAGATTATGCTCACCCTTAGACCCAATTTTAATTATAGAATTAAAATCTAGATCATCTCAATTAGGGTTTTGTTTTAGAGTTTTGTTTTAGGATTTTGTTCTGCCCAAAAATGCTGTGTATACCACGAATCTACTCTTCAAAGTGTGTCCTATGTTTTCAAACTATATTTTTTGGTCAAAACGATAGGTTACATGACTATAATCAGAGATCTAATCACATAATAACAGAGAAATAAAAAATCAGCCCAGATTCAATAAACAACACATAAATTTTAGAAAGCTAAAATTTCCAGCACAACATGAAATAAAATCCAAATTTTACAGAATTAAATTTCCAAAAAGCTTGAAGGTCGAACTGGAACATGCGGTCGTGAAGGCCAAGCTGAAGCAGGTGATCGTGAAGGCTGAACTGGAGTAGGTGGTCGTGAAGGCTATGCTGAACCAGGTGGCCGTGAAGGCCGTGTCAGAGTGGTCGATTACGAAGGTCGAGCTGATATGAGTGACTGTGAAGGTTGAACTAGAGCAGGCGATTGTGAAGGCCGTACAGAAGCAGGTGGGCGTGAAGGCCATGTCGGAGTGGTCGGCTACGGAGGCCGAGCTGATATGAGTGACTGTGAAGGCCAAACTAGAGTAAGCGATCGTGGAGCCGAGTTGGAGAAGGCGGCCCTGGAGGCCAAACTGAACCAGGTGACCCTGGAGGTCGAACTAAGGCCAGCGGCTGTGGGTGGCTATGTGTCGCCTTTGATTGGCATGTAGAAAACTTTTGCGTCGCCTCGAGGTAAGTCAAATCGGTATATTTTTTTTGTGTTTTTCTCATGTCCTCTCAGCTTCCAGGCCTGTAATGTTGGTTCGATATTGAAGATCTTCTCATCTTACATGGTAGTTGCTGACTGGCGTTTGCCTCCTCATTTTTGGGGGAGGCATCATGGTGGAAAAAGCGTCTGCACGTGTCTTGGGGATTTCTAAGGAAGAGTCGATCAGTGAGTTGGTCGGTTAGAATTTAATCATGTCTTCGCTGCTGGCCGTTGGATAGAGGGGCTATCATTCTTCGGCCTATAAGGTGACTATTTTCCTCCTTGTTTCGAGTCTTTCTCATGTTCTTTGGCATTCATCTTTAGCAGGTTTTCACTGGTGTTCTTCTGGTTAGTTTATTTCTTCCTCCATCACTAACCCCCTTTGGTAAGTCTTCTTGGAGTTTTGCTTTTTATTTTAGTATCATTGATGTTGGCTTTAAGTTTGGCTACTTCACAATCCATTTAGTAGTACCATGGCTACCAGGTACTCTTCCACAATTTTCCGAGATGAATTATCCATAATCTTTCTGTCATGCATGTTAGATGTCTTCATTGTTGAAGGTGCCAGGTATGCACACTCGTTTGGCAAAATTGCGGGGGAGCGCTTCAAGTGGGAGCGAGAGAAATCTGTTAGTGGATAGCTTACTTAGGCCTATGAGGGCTTCGTAGTCTCGAAACCCAAGAGTCTCTAGGGATAGGGCGGAGGCGGTCGGATTGTCGGCCTCTTCGGATTCTCTAGTCTTTCTTAGCTCACCAACAAAGTGTTGGAAGAGGGGTAGGTGTTCCAAGGGAAACTCGCTTCCTCAAGCGGCTACTCATTCGCGAGGGGATGAGTCCGCGTTACCGGCGATGGCGGAATAGCTGGTGCATCAACGAGAGTTCAGCGACCTATTTAGGTCTTGTTCTTTCGTTCCAGTAATCAATCATCCTGAGGGGGGTGGATCCCTGGGAGCACGTCCAACTCCTGATGGGCAGGTTGAGGGAGTCTACGTCGAGAGATTTTGAGGTACAGTATCGAGAGCTCGAGGAATTGCGATTCAAGATGATTGAAATGGAGAGGGTCTTGGCGGTGAAGGTTGATGAAGTTGTGCAGCTGAATATCATAGTCTCAGAGTCTGTTGCCCAGATAGCGAAGGTGGAAAGCAAGTCTAAGGCGGAATTAGAGATGCTTTACCTCGATCTTGCAGCGGCGGTGGCAGAGGGTGCTCGTTTGAAGATTGAGGTGGAGGAAGCCAAGACTGATCTAGGAGGTGCAACTTGGTGAAGCAAACCCTTGAGGAAGAGTCGGGGGGTGCCTTCGACATCATGCTATTGCAATGTATATAAAGGGTTTCGAAAGGGTGGTAGAACAAGCTAAGCTCCTTGCTCCTGACATTGACCTTTCTGGGATGGACCTCCTCAAGTCAAAGATGGTCTTATGGTAAATCCTGATGTTGATGAGGACTTTTCTTGGTCCCTTGGAGGAGAACCTTCAGCCGTGACTCCGGGTCAGTTCTCATTTTCCCCACGGGGGATATTATTTCGGGGAGGGGTGCTCTTGTCGTGCCTACAAAGGCTGATGTGGTTTCTCCTCAGTAAACGTTAGAATTTTTTGTTTGCCTGTGAATGTGCTAGTTTTGGAAACTTTCTGGGTTTGATTATTCCCCTTTTTGTTTAACAATTGCCCCTCTGTGGGTTTTTTTTTTTTGCAACATGATCGTATTGATTTAGTGACCTAGTTTTTTCTGTTGGTGATGCTTGGTTCCCTATGAAGGAAAGTCTTTGTTTGACTTCTAAAATCCTTCTAAAATCTTTGTTTAGGGTTGAGCTCTCCGAAATCTTTGTTTGAGATTGAACCTTCTGAAATCTTTGTTTGAGATTGAACCTTCTGAAATCTTTGTTTAAGGTTGAGCCTTTTGAAACAACTCCGAAGTTGTTTTGGAGGTTATGCAGTGATGACAGGCTCCAGTGACCAGCTAAGCTGGTTGCATATGGATAAGGATTTTAGGAATAGTAGCTTCAAGGCCGAGTAATGCATCCGAGGGTCTCAGTCGAGCTCGCCGAGGAGTGTAAGGTGGGATTGTGCGCGAGGAGTCGAGTAAGGCCTCTAAGGCTGGATGTAATGGTGTTATAGCCGGTGAGCCACACTGGTGAAAACCGAGTCCTGATCGTGTAAGGGCGCCGGAAGTAGTAGCTCTAGGGGCCGAGGACTTTACTCGGGGGTTAAAACCAAGCTCGCCAAGGAGTGTAAGGTAGGACAACATGCAAGGAGTCAAGTAAGCGCTCTGAGGCCGAAAGTAATGGCGTAGTAGCCAGCGAGCCAGGCTGGTGAAAATCGAGTCCTAGCCGTGTAAGGGCACTGAGGCCGAAAGTAGCGGCTCTGGGGCCCGAGGACTTTACTCGGGGGGGGGGGGGGTTCAATCTGAGCTTGCTGAGGAGCGTAAGGTAGAACCATGCGCGAGGAGTCGAGTAAGGGCTCTAAGGCCGAAAGAAATGGCATGATAATTGGCGAGCTAGGCTGGTGAAAATTGAGTCTTGGTCGTGAAAGGGTGCCAAGGTCAGAAGTAGCAGCTCTGGGCCGAGGACTTTACTCGAGGGTTCAGGCCAAGCTCGCCGATGAGTGTAAGGTAGGACCGCGTGCGAGGAGTCAAGTAAGGGCTTTGAGGCCAGTAGTAATGGCGTGATAGCCAATGAGCTAGGCTGGTGAAAAATCGAGTTCTGATCATGTAAGGGCACTGAGGTTGGAAATAACGGCTCTAGGGCCGAGGACTTTACTTAGGGGGTTTAAGACAAGCTCGCTGAGGAGCGTAAGGCAGGACCGCGAGCGAGGAGTCAAGTAAGAGCTCTAGGGCCGAAAGTAATGGCTTTGGGGGTCGAGGAATTTACTTTGGGGGTTCAAACCGAGCTCGCCGAGGAGCGTAAGGCAGGACCGCGTGCTAGGAATCAAGTAAGGGCTCTGAGGCCGAAGGTAATGGTGTGATAGCTGGCTAGCCAGGCTAGTGAAAACTGAGTCCTGGTCATGTAAGGGCGCTGAGGCCGAAAGTAGTGGCTCTGGGGGCCGAGGAATTTAGTTGGGGGTTCAAGCCGAGCTTGCTGAGGAGCATAGGGTAGGACCGGACGTCAGGATGATTCGAATAAAATATTCATTAAAGCGAAGGGATGGCCGTAGAGCTCCCTGGGCATATACAAAGAAGAGATGCAAGAAATGCAATTTTATTGAGTGATAAAGAAATTGTGCGAACATGAGGAAGGCTCGGTCTGAGCTTTATTTGTGCCCGTTGTGGCGATTTGATCACGACTTGAGTTCTTTCAAGGATTGAGTCGAGGATGTTGGCCCAAGGGTTTCCCCTAGGCTTCAATCTCTATTTTGATGATAACAAACATGAAACTAATATATTTGTTAAGTTTTGAGTCCATGTTGATGTTACGATACGCGCACGAAGTTCGTTCGGAGAAATACAAGAATCAACAAAAATGGCTTCGAAAATGAGCAAGTAGAAAATCTAGAGTTGTGATTAGATTTTATGTAATATATCTCTAGGAATTCATCCCAAGCCAATTTGTAATGTCATCCAAGTTAAAACTTGGTAACATAACCCGGAATCGAAGTGCGCAAGAAGATGGCTGAAAAAAATAGTCTCAGCCTAGGTTCAGTCGACCGATCGGTCGACCGAACTAGGGGTGTAATCTCGCCAAGCCGAGCCGAACTTGGATCAGCTCCAGCTCGGCTCGAGCTACATTCAAGCCACTCGAGCTCGGCTCGGCTCGGCTGGGGAAAAAAATCAAGCCGCACGAGTCGAGCTGCACGAGCCGAGCTCGACTAAGCTCAGGTTCTTTTTAGAGGGTAACGGGTTCATAAAATTTAAAAATCAAACCCAGTATATAATATTTATAGAAGGCTCGATTAGGCTCGCGAGCCGCTCGAGCTGAGTATAGGTTAGCTCGAACTCGGCTCGCTCGCATGTCTGGCTCGGCTCGGCTCGGTTCGAGCTCGATAAATTCAAGTTGAGTTCGAGTTTTTACCGAATCGATCTCGAGTAGCTCGCGAGCGGCTTGGCTCACTTACACCCTTAGATCGAACGAAGCCAAAAATTGACAGTGGCCAATTCGATCGATCGGTCGATCGACCAAACAAGGCGGAAAATTGGCAATAGCCAATTCGGTCGACCGAATGTGGCCAGAAAGAGGTAGTAGCCCTGCAGTCGATCAGTCGATCGATCGATGATCGACCAACAAGCAATCGGACGACGTCCAACGGGCAAAAAAATGCCTGTTGGAGTGATCTGCCGAGTGAGGGGTTATAAATACCCCACACCAACCTCTCTTAAAGCTCTTTAATGATCATTAGTGCATTCCTAAGAGAGATTTAAGCCTTCAAAGATCAAATTGCGCTCGCTTGCTTCATTGATAGCTTCATCTTCCTCAAGTGATCTTCTCGTATCAACTCCGACAATGATTCGAGCTCACCATCTTGAAGAGTTGGGGACTTAGAAGGCTTTGGAAGGAGCTCACACTTGTGGTTTCATTTTTAGCTCATTTTTTGTTGTTTTTCATCGTTCTTTAATTGTAATTCTCATTGTTAGTTTGCTAGGTGTGCTAGTATAAACACTTAGGGTTTGGTTTGTAGAATTGTGTTTTACCTAGGTGAATGGGTTCGAGGTATTCTCAAAGGGTTGAGAAGGAAGGTCTCAGTTGTATTCAAAGGAAAACACATAGTCTATAAAGTGTTGGTTAGAAATCCTTTATGTGGAGCCAAGGTATTGATTGGAGTAGGCAGTTGGCCGAACCACTATAATTACTCATCTTTGCATTGCTTGTTTGATTGTGCTTATTTGCTATTTATTATTCATCAAACATCTCTATCCAGTAGCACGTTAATTTGGTTGCATTAGAAATCGAACTCGAAAGAAATCGAATAGAAGTTAAAACTCACCCAACACTATTCAACCTCCGCTTCTAGTGTGGGTATTTGATCAACAGGGGATGCTTTCGTATGTCCCTTCTTGAGTTTGGCTCAGAGACTTCTGCCGATTGTTTGCCTTTGGTTGTGGAAAGTGTTTGTGGGCCATTAGGCTCTTTCTTTGGTTCGTCCATCTTTGGCTTAAGGCATTCATTATAGCACCATCGGGTTTCTTTCTGGTCAGCATGCAACATACCTACTTTCATTTCCAAAACATGAAACTTTAACACCATGTGAGGAGTGGATATGATAGCTCCCAGATTGTTCAAAGGCGGTCGTCCTAGGATCAAATGATATGGGTTGGGGATGTTGATGACTAAGTACTATACATCAATTATTTTCTCCTTTGGCTGAGAGTTGAACATCATCCTCAACCATATGGCTCTGCGAACATCAACTCTTTCTCCTGAGAAGCCTACTAGGTCTCCTTTGCATGGTGTAAGTGAGGTTTCTGTTAATTGCATTTTTTCAAAGGTAGAGTAGAAAAGGATCTCGGTTGAGCTACCTTGGTCAACAAGAACCTTTTTGATAATGAAGTTTCCTGCAATCACAGAGATTATGACTGGGTCAAGTAGGTTTTGGTCAGTTCCGCGAAATCAAATTCATATAACGATATTATCGGGGTTTGGGGGTAAGCCGACGTGGGCGAGTGGTGCTATCGACCGCCATAATTGCCCGAAGAGACCTCTTTCTTGTCAAGCTCGACTCTTTCCCTCCTGCAAAACCGTAGGCGATGTAGTCAATGATTCCTCAGAGCTCTTTTCTTGTGTGATAGCTCGGCTATAGTCAATGAGAATTCGAAGGTGTCCGACTTCGTCGTCGAGGGTCGCAACTCCTGCTCCAACCTCTCTCTCTGGTGATGGATGTATTTGTTTAGGCGTCCTGTATGGACTAAATCTTCAAGTTAATCTCCAAGCACTACACAATCCTCGCTAGTGTGTCCATAAGTATCGTGGAATGTGCACTTTTTGCTCATATCGGCGTTAGGCAAAAGCTTTTATTTTCCAGCATTGGCGGGGTATCTGATAAGCTTCAGGTGGTAGATGTCGCGAAGGATGGTTTCCTTCTTAGTGTTGAAAGGAGTGTGCCTTTCGAATCGGGCACTTGGGCGAGGTGGTGACCTCGGCCCTCTACCGTTGCTCCGCTTGTGTAGGTTGCGGTCTACACTTTTTCTGTCTGCCTTCTTGGATATTTTGTCTTCGACTATGAATTTAAGATTTTGCTAGTCGGTCTTTTTTACTTCTCAGAGTTCTTCTCCTAAAATTCAGCCATGTATTTAGGTTCTGTTAGGGCGATCAAGTCGACGAAGAGTCCGGGCTTTAAACCAAGTTTGATAGAGTAGAATTTGACTCGTGGGTCGAAGTTGGAAATTTCGGCCGCTATGGCCTGGAACCTATTCATGTATTCTCTTAGGCGCTCGTGTTGCCCCTACGTGATATAATGGAGGGCAACCTCCGTCTTGTGATAGACCCGCGATGTGGTGAACCGATTGAGGAAGACACGGGAGAGATCCTTGAAGAAATTAATAGATCCTGGCGGGAAGGAGGCAAACCACAACAAAGTGATTTTTCCCAAAAAAGTTGGAAATAGTCTGTAGAGTGCGGGATCGGTTGCTCCGTGATAGAGCATCATGGTCCTGAACGCCATCCGGTGTAGCGTGAGGTCGCTTGTATCGTCGTAGGTTGTTTGGGTGGTAGGCAACTTACTTCTTGACGAGAGATGGGTCACCATTATATGTTCGGCGAAGGGTCCTTTGTCGATAGGAAGGGCAGTCCCAGCCTCCCTGTCTTTAGAATCTCCGTCTCTTTCGGGCTGGGAGTACTGGAGACCACGTCGCGAAGGATGAAAACTGGCCTCCTCCTTTTTGAGTGATTGCTCTCTTCATGCTCTAAACGACATCACTCGTGATTAGTCGGGAGTTTCTCCCATGACCGTGTTAGCATCTCGACTTAGACTTCTAATTGTTGGTTCATTACTTCCAAATCGTTTATTCGACACTAAGGCTCTTCAGGGGGAGGATGGGATGATGCCGAAGCATCGCTCCTAGCTGTTTCAGCATTACCAGGCTACGGTCGGTCATCGTCGTCGGGTCGTTGCCATTGTAGTGCGACGATGGTCGCTTGGCTCCGGGTTCCAACCATTGTGTGGGAGGTAAGATTTACTAAGCTCCATGGTGGGCGCCAAATGTTTCTGCCTAAGGATTAGAGTAATGTGGTCCAGTTTAGTGTCTCTCCTCGTTAGGTTTAACGCCGGCAGGGGGGCTGCAAAAGACACTCCGACACAAAGACACCCAGCTGTCATTACTCCAATTCAGATGGAGGTAATGAAATTGGAACTTAAGGTAACTTGGGGCGTGCTGTGTCTATATTTAATGTAGATGGAGGCGATGACGCCACTCTATAATCTCAGTATGGGTCGAGGCTGATCCCGAAGATTGCGAGCTTGTAAATGTATCCCTCGTGATAAGGAAGGACGTGGATATTCATGTATGACCGGATGGGGTCCTGGGTGGAGCCATTCGATTTTGCTCGAATTTAGTCCAATAGCGTGGCTAGGTGGAGTCTCCGAGCGCTGTTTGGTTCGGCTTGAGGCAAATCTTGGGGCGATGCTGGGTCTTGGTTCAATCGGGCCTAATAGTTCTAGTCCAGTCCATACCTATACCCGTTTAATTCCTTGTGGATATTAGAAATGGGTACTCATTTAATTTCCCGTAGGGGACAAATCCCTATGGATATTGGTCGGTATCCATGACACTTTGAAAAATATTAATTGTAATATTTTATTAAAATTCAAACTCACAATAATGAAATAAATATCAACAATAATATAAGTTCTAGAATAAAAAAAGAGTAGATAACCACATTATCAACAATATAAGATTTTCAAGCATTTATCAACAACAATATACAATCTTTTTGTAATTATACTTATATTCGCGGGTAACGAGTACCCGTGGATACAGGTACTATAATATCTGTACCCGTCTCATAAAATAAATGGATAAAAAAAAATTATCCACAACATCTCTGCGGATAAAATATTAACCCCCCTTACTCGTCATAAACAGGTATCATTGTCATCTCTATGCTCATCGAATCGAATAGGGGCTAACTGTTGAGTAAAAAAGGGCTACATGCTCCTCTTCTTTGCTCCTAGACATCTATTTATTGGTATTTATAGATGTCGTTCATCTATTTTTTTCTATTAAGAATGGTTCGGAATTAGTTACAAGGACTTTTGTACAATTCTCGGGCGAGGTTGAGCCTCTTATGCTAGGTTGAAAGTTGAAACAAACACAAGATAAGAAATAAGGTAAATTACACTGACCTCCCCTGAGGTTTAGTGAAATTACACCGACTCCTCCTCTATTTGTCCAGGTTATAATCACCTTCCCTGAATAATCTTCGAGTAAATTTTTTAGGAGATATTTGTGTAATCTTTTACAAAACTCAAGGGGGTTATAAGATAAAATTATAAATAGAGGAGAGATCAATGTAATTTCACTAAACCTCAGGAGAGATCAGTGTAATTTACCCTAAGAAATATGATATTATTCAAGCTTCTTATCATGTGCTCAAACAATTGCGAGACGTACCCTTGATTACTAATATGCTCTTATCCAACTAAGGAATCCTATATGGAAAAAAATAGGGCCTAAGAAAATTTAGTTAATATAAAGTACAATTTCCCATGATAATTTATTGCTTGTGTGAACCAAATGACATCTCAATTTTTAGTAATGGTAACCTTGACCGGGCCTAACTCACTGAATTGAGCCCAATCTTGGATTGGGACAACACAATTTGATAGAATCAGTCTCGGGTTAAACCTAATTAATTTGAAACTTTGTGTTAATCAAATCAAACCTATTGACTTGTCCTTATGAATAAGAGTTATTAAACATTAAGATAAGTTTTATCTATTTATTATTAATATCATCTAAATGTAGAAAAATATTAAATTTTACATAGTAACGGTTGTCCTTTGAAATATTCTCATTCAATCTATTGATACATTATAAAAATTTTACTTCTTGTTGAAGACCCAAAACATGGGCTCCAAATTCATCGACCTAACTCGGTAGGAAGACTTTGGTCGATGATGGGTTCCAAATATCGTTGCATAAATGGATGACATATCAAGTGACTACGATAATATTGGCGCTATACGTTGTTTATTGATTTAGAGTTATATGAATAATATAATATTTTATTTATATATCTAAATTTAATTCAAAACAAGCTTGACTATACTACTAGAACTACTACAATAACAACAACAACAACAATAATAATAATTAATAATTAATAATAATAATAATAATAATAATAATAATAATAATAATAATATACTAATAATAATAATAATAATAATAATAATAATAATGATGATGGAAAGGTCTAAAATGGTTCCTAAACTATTTCAGAATTTTTATATTGATCCCACAACTTCTTTTCGGGCAATTGAGTTCCTAAAGATTTATAATTGTCACTTTGGTCCCTGGTCGTGACTCTGTCATTAAAAAAATACCTACGTGGCTAATGTTCCCACGACGTGGCATCGGACTTTAGTTGACTTTGCTTACGTGGCTAATTTTATAATTTATAAATTAAAATAGGTCAACTTTTTTTTTATCTCTCCCTCTCCTGCCATCTTCTTCTCTCCTCCTACTCCCTTCACCTCCGCCGCCGCCGCTGTTACCGTCGGCAGCCACCGCTGTTACCGCCGGCAGCCACCGCCTCCTCCTCCTCCTCCTCCTCCGCCGATGTCGACGACAGTGATTAGGTCCTTCTCACAGAACCGTGAGGGGTGGAGCTCGCCATTGACGCCGGTGGTGAGCACGCACTTGCCAAGCTGGCCTACCGTGTTCTTGACAGCGTGCTTGATGTTCTCCTCCAGGTACCGCAGATCGATGGCCTGGCATATGGCGACCAAATAGGTGGATGACATGAGCTTGAGAATGTCGATGGCCTCGGTCATCTTCCCACCTTCACGACGCCATGGCGATCTCGGCGCCCTTGAAGCCGTAGTCCAAGCTCGGGTTTCGCCTGCCGGAGAGGTTAGACGGCAGACCATTGTTGTAGAAATCGTTGACGAGCTCGAAGAATTGGGCAAACATGAGCTTGCCGATGGCAGCAATGGCGAGGCGGGTGTTGTCCATGGACATGCCGATGGGGGTGCCCTGGAAGTTGCCACCACTACTAGAAAAATGGTCATCAGCAACGGCTGATGCCGTTGCTGAGCCGTTGCTGAAGAGCATCAGCAACGGCTGAGCCGTTGCAATAGAGCCGTGATAGAAAGTCGCGTTGCTGATGACTTCGCAACGGATCAGCAACGGCCGCTCGGGTCGTCGCTCAAAACATTATCAGCAACGGCCGCTCGGGCCGTCGCTAAAACTATTATCAGCAACAGGTTTGCCACAGACCCGGAGCCGTTGCTGATAACATTAATAGCAACGGCCGCTGAGTCCGTAGCAACGCCGTCGCTAAGCCGTTGTTGTAGGTCATCAGCAACGGCTTTCGATACACTTTTAGCAACGGCTTTCCCACGGATACCTGTGGGAAAGCCGTTGCTGATGACCAATACCTGCAACCAGAAAATTTGAAAATTTCAAATTTCCATTGATACATTGATATATTTATCTGATACATAACTCACACACCCATACCCTCATACACACATTCATTCACACATCACAAACACCTCATACACATTCATTCACACATCACAAACACACCAACATATATACATCAAAACAATTATACTTATATTGATAATTATCCACGATAGTATAAAAATAATTCAAATGCAAAATTGAAGTATCAATATCCAAACAAAATAAGTTAAACAAGTTCAATATCCAAACAAAAAATCTCACGATCAAGATGGAGGATGGTCTGGATTATATGGCGGGGTCTGGAGCGCTTGAGTGTACACCGGCGTAGACTGACTCGAGGACGACAGATTAGATGATGCCGAAGAGATGCCTGCTTCGGGATGACCTGACATGTTGCGTAGCATAGATTGTATATCTGCCATCATCTGACTCTGGCGCTCCATCATCTCAGTCTGACGCGCGACCGTCTCCTCTAGAGTCCTTATTCTGTTACTATGATCATAACTGGATCTAGAGGTGGACGGCCGCTCACCAGCGACCGGAGGGGTCGGTGCCCCAAGTGGCCCTAGTACGGCTCGCGCATGACCACTATCTGCGAAGCCATATACGCGGCCATGGTCCCAGCCACATGCGGCCTCGACCCACGATGCTGCGTCAAAGTCCTCGGGGGTACCCCCGCGCTGCACCACCGTCTGGCTGTAGGTCTCCTACTCGAGTTTGATTTTTTGTTTAATATTTATCATAAAACTTAAATTATAAATATATAATGAATAATTTAAACAAATATATAATTACCATAATGTATGCAGCGCGGTTGTGGATGTACTCCCCCGTCCCATGTGCTCGACGGTGAGTCCGCTCAAACACCGCCATCGGGGAGGGTCGCTGGACACTCCCGTCATCCGACACCGTCGTCTACATTTACAAAACAAATACATTAATTAGTACACATAATAACAAATAAAATATATAATTAAAAGATATACTTACCATACGGTTTGCGTGCACTGCAAATGCAACAGAGCCGCCGGTGTGACGCGCTGCTCCTCCCGACATGCGATTTCTAGCCGCATTCCAAGAAACCTCCTGCCATCGATCCGTCGACCATATCCCCACGAGCTGGTCCCATATATCCGGAGTAATCCAACTGGGGCCGTATCCCCGAGTCTCCGCGATGTTAGTGGTCCCAGCTCGGGCCATCGCTTGGGACCGAGCCTGCCCCAGCTGCCCGTTGTACCTTGCCCGAGAAATAGCCTCCCAGGCAGCGTAAATGAAGGGCCTCTGGTCCTCGGCCCATGTATAGCGAGCCTGCAAAATAATAATATTAGTACCAATATTAATATATCATCATGCATGTAAAAAATAATAATAATACGTGCCTCAAACTCGCGCCATAACATGTCGACGTGCTCGCTAGGCACGTGAGACCACGTAGGCCATGCCCCGTGCATGTATCGTCGAATAGTAGAAGAAATGCTCCTCGGCACTTCTTCTTGCTCGAACCTGCACAACAAAAATAAATTTTAATATTATATTATGATATAATGAATTTGTAATGATTCATAATTCATGATATATTACCGCTCCCCAATCACGCTAATCAATCTACGTGACTCTGTGGCTGGTGGAGGCTGCCACCTGTTCGGCCCGCGTGGCCGCCTACGTCTGGATGTACTAGCCTCGGCAGTATCATCGGAATGAGGATCAGCAACAGGTGGATCAGCAGCATGAGTAAGTGCTGGAGTCTCACCGATCGGAGACTCCGAAACTCTCCTGCGTCGATAACCACGACCAGACATATCTGTCGAACAGACATATAATCAGATTATTGTATAAATAGTAGAGATATATTTAATAAAATATATATTTTACAATTATTCTTCATCATCTGAATAATAGTCTTCGAATTCTTCTTCTTCTTCCTCTTCTTCCTCTTCTTCATCTTCTTCATCTCCAGCTTCCTCAATTTCATGATCGTCATCATCAGCATATTCAACTTCTAATTGAATTGACGTTGTGTCTGCATCCTCGAGTATTGGAATAATACGATCCACAGCAGGAAGATCATCTTCTTGATAGAACCAGGAGGATCATTTTCTCCTACTATCGGATCAATTTTTCCTCTACCTTTTGTCTTACAGACTACACGCCAATCCGCTCTATCTTTATTTTGAGCCGGATACTTCGCGTAATATACTTGTTCGGCTTGTGATGCCAATATAAAAGGCTCATTTGCTACCAATTTCGATTTGTAATTGACCTCAACAAGTTTGTATTTTGGATGAACTTTCATGCCCCTTTCTGTTGTATCGAACCAATGACATCTAAATAGGATCACTGATTTCAAGCCGAAGTAGTGCAACTCTATCACTTCTTCCACCAGTCCATAAAAATCCATATCACATTCAACATAGGTTGTCCCTTTCACGCAGACCCCAGCATTCATCGTCTTTTTTGTAGATGAATATTCAAGTGTGTGAAATTTATACCCGTTAACAAAATATCCGCTATAGCACAACACAAGTCGCGACGGTCCACTAACAAACTCAAATATTCTTTCATCTATTTCAGCTCTGTGATCTTTGCTGTAAGTCTGAATCCAAGTAGGGAAATCACGATTCCGTAATCTCTCCAATTCTTGATCGTTGTGAATAGAGTATTTTTGCACCATCTCAATGTCAAATATTTCAATGAATTGTTCAATCTCTGGACAATTGAGTAATACATACAAGTGTGCCAAATGATACTCTTCATCGCTTAAGTGTCGAGATGGACGAGAACCAAAAGCACGACCAGAGTGACAAAATATATTTAAACGTTCATCTGAATGTCGAACACCCCCGTCGTCGTTACGTGGAAGATGATCAAATCTTGTATGTACTGTCAATTCAAAGTAAAATGAGCAGAATGTTGAAATTTCTTGGATGATATACGATTCAGATATTGATCCTTCAACAGCTGCGGTGTTCTTTACTTTTTTCTTCAGACGATTCATGTATCTTTCAAATAAGTACATCCAACGATATTGAACGGGGCCACCAACTCGTGCCTCGTATGCCAAGTGTATCGGTAGATGCTCCATCAAGTCAAAAAATGCAGGAGGGAAAAACTGCTCCAGCTTGCATATGATTTCAACAATATTATTTTCAAGTGTTGACATATCTTCGACTCGAAGGACATTTGCACAGATGTTTCTAAAAAACATATTTAATTCAGTCAACGGACCCCAAATATTATCAGGTAGAAGATCTCGAAATGCGATCGGAAGTAATCTCTGCATGAATACATGACAATCATGGCTCTTCATCCCTGATATTTTGCAATCATCGACGTTCACACATCGAGATAAGTTTGAAGCATATCCATCGGGTAATCTGAGTTCTTTTACCCATTGACAAACATCTTTGATCTGTTGTTTATTTAACACATATAGGGCCTTCGGTTTCAGATATCGTCCGTTGACCTCTTGTAACTCCAACTCTGGTCTTTTACAAAGTATTTTCAGATCATGTCGGGCTTTGACATTATCTTTAGTTTTTCCAGAAATATCCATCACAGTGTTGAAAATATTATCAAACACATTTTTTTCAATGTGCATGACATCTAAATTATGTCGAATCAATAATGAACTCCAATAGGGCAATTCCCAAAAGATACTTTTTTTCACCCAGTTGTGTGTTTGGCCAAAACCTGACACTCTTTCATTGCGACCAAATACTATATCTGGAAGTGCTGAAACACGTGCTAACATTTGTTCACCAGACAACATCGGTGGTGGCCCATCTCTTTCGACTCTGCCCTTAGTAAATTTATTACGATTCCTTCGATACTGGTGATTAACCGGTAGGAATCGACGATGACAATCAAAGAATGAGATTTTTCGTCCGTTCTGAAGACTGATTGATTTAGAGTGTTCCATACAATACGGACAAGAGAGTCGGCCGTGAGTGCTCCAACCCGACAACATGCCGTACGCGGGGAAATCATTGATTGTCCACAAGACCGCGACCTTTAAATTGAAGTTTTGCTTCCGATGACAATCATAAGTGACAGCTCCCTCAGTCCACAATGTTTTCAATTCATCTATCAAGGGTCTGAGAAATATGTCAATTTCTTTTCGCGGACCCTTAGGACCCGGAATAATCATCGAAAGATAAATAAATTCATCTTTCATGCACATTGACGGTGGCAAATTATAAACTGTCAGCAGCACTGGCCAAACTGAATAAGGAGTTGCAGAATGTCCAAACGGATTAAAACCATCTGTGCACAATCCCAATCTGATATTTCTAGTATCCCTAGCAAATGAAGGATAACATGTATCCAAATGTTTCCATGCTTCACTGTCAGATGGATGAGTCATTAGTGTATCATCACGACTTCTTGCATGCCAACTCATGTAGGGGGCTGTCTTTTCCGACATGAATAACCTTTGAAGCCTCGGTGTTAGTGGAAAATACCGAAGCACCTTAAACGGGATATTTTTCTGTCGGACCAATTTCTTCTCCTTGTAACGAGGGTGTTGACATACAGGGCATTTATCCAACTGCACATTTTCTTTATAATATAAAATGCAGTTATTTTGGCACGCGTGTATTTTTTCGTACCCAAGCCCCAATTTTCTCATTAGCTTTTTAGTCTTATAAAAAGTAGGCTCAAACTTGTTATCAGTAGACAGCATTCCATTAATCAATCCAATCGATGATGCGTACGTCGATGCGATCATATCCGATCGTCGATGCGTACGTGAAACATATCAACTCGTCGGAGGATGATTATTTTCTAAATGTTTCGAGACAGTTCGAGTCCATATTGGACGATTTCGGGGCGTGTCCGAAGTGGACGATTCCGGCGCGAGTCCGAAGTGGACGATTCCGGCGTGAGTCCGAATTGCACGATTCTGGCGCGCGTCCGAAGTGGACGATTCCGGCGCGCGTCCGAAATTAATCTAAACCGTAATAATTAATCTAACAAATTAAATAATTAATCTAAACAATTAATTAATAATTATAAAATAATTAATTAACAATTATAACATAATATAAATTATATATAAAAATTATAAATTCCGGCGCCGGAGTCCACCCTCCGGCGCCGGCGTAGAGTGGCCGGACACACTGTCCGGCCACTGCAGAAGGTCCGGCGGCAGCCATCGGCCGACCGCCGCCGGCCGAAACCCTAGAAATAGGGTTTCGGTCGGGTGATTCCCGCCGGCCGCAGGGAAGAGACGGCCGCAGGGAGGAGACATACCTGAACAAGTCGGAAGCAGCGGTCGGCGTCGTCGGCGTCGGCAGCAGCGGCAGCGGCGGCGAGTGGCGTCGGCAGGAGCGGCGGCGGCAACAGCGGGAGGAAGAAGGGTCGGGCGCGACTGGTGCCCTATATAAACTTATCAGCAACGGCTCACTCGCCCGTTAGAAAGCCGTTGCTGATAAGTTATCATCAGCAACGGCTCACTTATCCGTTAGAAAGCCGTTGCTGATAATTAAAATATCAGCAACGGCTCGCCTTTCCGTCCGAAAGCCGTTGCTGATAATTAAAATAATCAGCAACGGCTCGGTTTTCCGTTAGAAAACCGTTGCAGATACAGTTTTCTGCAACGGCTCGAGCGGCCGTAAGAATGCCGTTGCAAATAGCAACGGCTTGAGCGGCCGTCGCTGATAGCCGTTGCTGAAGACGAAGTTTCTAGTAGTGCACCATGGAGGGCCTTTTTTCGGGAGACGTCGATGAGGGGGTTATCGTTGACGGAGTTATCTCGCGCTCGATGGACTTGGTGGCGGCGCGGATGACTTCGATCTGGGGGCCGAGCGATCCTACTTCGGCTTCTGCAGGGGGTCTTGCTCGTGGATTTTCTTCGCCATTTTCATGTACGAGTTGTCATCGAGGATATTCTCCATCGCAGCGGCGGCCTCGATCTGGCCCGAGTGGTGGTTGAGCTTGTGGGTGAGGTGGTTGGTAAACTCCGGCTTCCCTTGCATCACCTCGCAGAAGAGTGCCGAGAGGACCTCGGCGAGGACGACGAGGATATTGGCTTCGTACAAGACAATAGAGGCGAGGCCGGATCGAGCTGACCACGGTGCCATTGACAAGCACGAGGCCCTCCTTGGGCTGTAGCTCAAAGAAGTCATGGGGGATGCTGGAGCGGCGGAAGGCCTCGGTTGCGTCAAATGTCTCGCCACCGAGGGCGACAACCTTGGCGTTGGGGCGGCCAATGAGGACGTCGACGATGTAGGATAGGGGGACGAGGTCGCCGGAGGCGGTGATGAGGGAAGAGAAAGAGGAGGCGGCAGGAAAGGGAAGAGGAAGAGGAGGCGGCGACTGTGCACAATGATGGAAGGAAGAGAGAGAAAAAATGGACTCATTTATAAATGATAAAGTAAGCCAGGTAGGCACTTGTTAATATAGATAAGTAAAGTCAACTAAAGTCCGATGCCACATCGTGGGAACATTAGCCACGTAGGTATTTTTTTAACGGTAGGGTCACGATCAAGGATCAAAGTGACAATTACAAATATTTAGGGACCTAATTGACTCGAAAAAAAGTTGTGGGATCAATGTGAAAATTCTGAAATAGTTTAGGGACTATTTTATACCTTTTCCCTAATAATAATAATAATAATAATAATAATAATAATAATAATAATAATAATAATAATAATTTCTATGCGCATCACTTCTCAATTTTAACCTCCCACCATACTACCCCTAGTTTTAAAATGCACTCAAATGAATCCAATTTGGTTCTAAGTTGGGTTTTTTTTTTTTGCAAAAAAAAAAGTGTTATTGAGATCAGTTTAGTTCATTGATTTCTAAGTTGGTTTAATTTATGTGTTATTGAGATCAATTTAGTTCATTGATTACATACAAAATTTTATAGTCAAGCTCAATTAACCACGTAGAGTCAAGACAATTTAAGCTCGATTTCGGTTAATTTGTTAGTCAGACGAGTCAAATTAAATCAAGTCCAAATTCGAAGAAAGCTAAATGTCGAACCAACTCGAGTCAATAATTTAGATTGTATCGAATCAATTGGTCAAGTCAGTCCAAATTGAATCGATCTAAGCTCAAATTCGCTGAGCCGGCCCGAAGCAAATCGAAACTACAGCTGGTCCGGTCCAACTCAGATCCGAACGACCCCTAACACCGGTTCAGGTGGGGACGTGTAGGTCGAATCGGAAGACACAACTTGACCGAGGTGGTAAAGTAGGCTTTACCCCGACGTCTCCCCCTCGCCCCCCGCCCCCCGCCCCCTGGCAGACCCAGCTCCCATCTCCATTCTCGCGGGGTCCACCAGGGCCAGATGTCCCACGTGTCACGCCCTCGTGTGCGGTGGAGAATGGGCGTTTTGTGTCCGCGGAAGAAAGCAAAGCCATCTGCGGAGAGCAGCAGCAGAACAAAACAAAGCGATCCGAAGAGGAGAAGAAAAAGAAGAAAACAAATGTGAAGCCAGGCTGGCATCGGCGGGCATGATTGAAGGCGGGACCCACCCCCTGCCCTGGCAAACCACATGGGACACGCAGTCCGATGCCTCCCCCTCTTCTCCTTCAAATTATTCTCTCTCTTCGCTAAATAAATTACTAAATAATAATAATAATAAGACACACATATCAACACATGAAGACATCTCAAACTCAGACATTACAGCCTACTACGCAAATGTGATATGTTACACCCTGTCCTGTCTCTTGTGCCATGAGGGTTGTAATCCAAATAATAGTATATTTTCATTTACATTTACACAAGTGAAAAAATGTGATGATTTAGGGGCTCAAATATTTATTTGATTTCCCCAGAGACTAAAATGTCCGAGAATCCAAGGAGGAATTAGGAAAGCAATAAAAAAAGGAGAGCAACCCATGACCCACCTTCCTGCTCATTGGCTGTCGTCTCACATGCTCTCCAGGGAAGTCAGATGAGGGTCAATTTTGGTGGGTGAATGTAGATTTAACTGTGTTACTATAATTGATTTTTCCTAGTATAAACAAGGACAGCTTCTAGTTTTTGGTTCTTCTCCTCATTTCTCCTCCTCCCCTTCCTCCTTCTATCTCTCTTCCTCAATTCTTCTTTCTTTTGCCTCTTTCCCTTCCTGCTTCGTCTTCGTCGTCGTCTGGAACTCCTCGGCCTCGATCTCTGTTGCCCCTTGTCTCAAGGGGCCTCATGAAGAGGCTAGTAAGTACGTTTTTTCTTTTTCTTCTTTTTTTCCCCCCTTATTTCTTTGTTTGGTTGGAACTCATTATTATTGGTTTTGTGTCAAAATTTAATCTTTTTGTTTTGTTTCTTCGTGTCTCTCTGGGTGTTGTTCATTCTGCCTTTGTTGGGTGTCGCTGCTTGTGGGATCTTGTTGCGGAGATCCAATCCGATTTTTATTTCTTTCCTTGGCGTGCTTCTATTTTTAAGTGGCTATTCCAACTTTTCATTCGCTTCAAACACTTGTTGTTTTCTGAGTGATTTTTTGACAATTGATTCTTGTAGTTTTGTGCGTAGTCACCCTTCTTTTGGTTAAGAAGCTATTTTGGTGCCACACGCCTCGTTCTGTCTTGTTTTACATGGTTTCTATTTGCTGGCAATCAGTTTTGAGTATTTGCATCATTTGATTTTAGATAAAGGTAAATGGGTTTGTTGGAGGAATTGTAGTGTGATGCGAATCATATTCTTGCCATTTTCACCTTCGTTGACTTCAAAGACCAATCGAGACACATTTGGATTCCGTACTAATTGTTAGACAAGAGATCCGACGCCAATGGAATTATTGCTTGGGCTTGTTTACTTCATCACCTAATGCTAAGTGATTCTTATAATTCTTCCACTCGCTGCAAGCATCCATTTTATGTTTAGCCTGTAGATCAAGGCTGAAGTTTAAGTCGCTGCTTTAGCCTTTAGTCAATGCGAATTCCAGGTACCATTTCCAGTACTAATTACTGTGCTCTTTACAGCTTGTCTTCTTCGGTTGCACCTGCTTTTGGTTTTAATAGTTGCAGTAGCTGTTGAAGGCAATGGAAGTGGTGATGGGTATTGTAATCACAAGAGTTCCTTATCACCGAGACCACACAGTGTTACCATTACAGAGTTTGGAGCAGTGGGAGACGGAGTGACCTTGAACACAGTTGCCTTTCAGAATGCTGTTTTTTACTTGCGGTCATTTGCTGACAAGGGTGGTGCTCAGCTGTATGTTCCGAAAGGGCGATGGTTGACAGGAAGTTTCAATCTAACGAGTCATCTAACTCTGTTTCTAAACAAAGATGCAATTATAATTGGCAGTCAGGTATTGACCTCAATACATAAACAATGTTTGCCTTACATTTATCTGATTGTGGACTCCATGTTAGTTATTCTTTATCTGTTTCCAGAAATGCTAACTTTCTGCCTTCACTATAGGGGATTACAAGCGAAGTTTTATAATATATTGGTTAAGTATAGAGAATCATTTTACTAAAGTTACAGGTATAGTTTATGGTTAAGTTCACCAAATCCTAGAAATATATAAACTCAGAAGATAGTACTATGTCAGATATGATAATGTAATCTCGACATGTAGATGCTTGGTCAGAAATAAAATTATTTGATGGAAGGACTTTGGTACATAGGCTATATTTACAATCTAAATATATAAATACCATAATATGTGTCTCTTCTATGTGTTATCTTCTTTGTTTTATGAATGGATTTTTAGCACATTTGTAATTACATCAATTGTTTCTTCTTATTGTTATGGTACTTCATTCATCGTTACTTGTTTTATGAATGAATCCCTTGTTTGTCCCCTCTTTCATTTTTCTTAGTACACGAGTGCATTTACTATCAGATAGATAAATCTTTAAAATGGTTAGATTTTGGGAAACGGACAATGATATCAAAAGGAGTTTCTTGCATACATATATTGTTTTGCAATTTCATTACTTCTGCTGTGGTTCCTATTATTGATATTAATGATGATTTTGTTAAGAGACATACTGCAATAACTGAGTTAATTCTATTAATGCCCAAATGATGTACTTGCTACAGTTAAAAATTAATAACCCCTGCACTTCATTTATTTTAGGATTCATCTCAGTGGCCCATTGTGGATCCTTTACCTTCTTATGGTCAAGGGTTAGACCTTCCTGGTGCAAGGCATCGTAGCTTGATAAATGGATACAATTTGACAGATGTAGTAATAACAGGCATGTTTTTCTAAATTTTGGCAGATTGATTGATGTCATCCCCTTATTATGATCGCAAGTTCTTATCTTTATGTACAACATTCTCAATTTTATTCGTGGAACAGGTGATAATGGCACTATTGACGGTCAGGGGTCTGTTTGGTGGGATTGGTTTAACTCCCACAATTTAAACAATAGCCGCCCTCATCTTCTTGAACTTGTCAGTTCTAGCAATATTGTGATCTCAAATTTAACTTTTTTGAATCCTCCTGCCTGGAGTATCCATCCAGTCTATTCAAGGTGAGTCCTTATAAGTATATGTTTATTTTGTGTTTAATATTTGTCAAGACATGTTGAGAATTTGGATCCAACTACAACTATTAATCTTTTTGTGATGCAGCAATGTAACCATCCAGAACATTTCTATCCAAGCCGCATCTGATTCCCCATATACTAATGGTATTGTTCCAGGTAAGAATACAAGTCTCGAACAAATTCTTTCCTCAATGCATATGATTTTCTTCCCTATTGATTATTTGATTAACCTTGTAATTTTTTTGAGTAATAACTTATATTTCAATAGTTTTTGTCTTCTATTTGGGTGATAATCTTGTGTTCTGTGATGTAAGTCATTATTTTTGGTTTATGCTATCGTAATGCAAGAGATCATGAATGCTATCTTAGTCCATCGTATAGCCATGAGGGTATGTGGGGTGAACATTGGATATTCAAGGATATGAGAATGGTCGGAAGACAATGTTTCCACATCTCAATATAATATCCTTGAAACTTTCTCCAAGGCCATCAATGAGCTGCAATTATTGTTTTAGAGGGAACCAATGGTCATCAATGAGGGCGAGCCTTGGAACAACTCTAAGGTTGCTCCACCATGAGCTGATCTAATTTATTTAAGGTAGAGTACCAGTTTTGTGTGCAACAGATGCTCTGCCAGGACTAATTTTCTAAAATCTTCCATTATATAGAGTCTTAGGCTTTGAAATCATATTATTTTTGTTTACTTGCTATTGGTAAATGCTAAATAAAGTATTTTTACAGAAAAGTAACATTGGCAGTTAGGATATTATAACTATGTTAGACTTATGTCTTCTTGAGATGTTATTTTTTGTGCCCCATCTGTTCAAATTCAATCTCTGATCATATTGTTATGTGCTTCATTATTTCAATAATCCAACCATACTATATACATTAGAATACAAACCTATACTTGAGTTTTCTTGGCTAATCACTTTTTGGGAATATAATCAGCAAATTGATTCTGTATCTAACTCATCTGCTTTCCTCAGATTCATGCTCAAATGTCTGCATCAAAGATTGCAGCCTCAGTGTTGGATATGATGCCATTGCTCTCAAGAGTGGTTGGGATAACTATGGGATCTCCTTTGGCCTACCTTCTTCGCATATTCAGATCACCAATGTCCATTTGCAGGCATCTCTTGGTTCAGCACTTGCTTTCGGGAGCGAGATGTCAGGTGGCATCTCAGATGTACAAGTTGAGCATCTCCATGTCCACAATTCTCTCACTGCCATAAAGTTCAAGACCACTCGTGGACGTGGTGGCTTCATCAAAGATATTGCCATATCTGATATGGAGATGGAGGATGTTCAAGAAGCATTTGTGTTCACAGGTCACTGTGGGGGCCATCCCGACGATCAATACGACTCAGATGCTCTCCCCATCATTAAGCGAGTAACCATAAAGAATGTGGTTGGATCCAACATCTCCATCGCGGGAGTCCTTTCAGGAATCGATCAAGATCCCTTCACCGCCATCTGTCTTGCAAACATCAACTTGTCAATGACCTCGCAGCTTTCTAATCCTTGGACTTGTTCCAATGTTTTTGGATTCTCTGATTCTGTCTTTCCTCAACCATGCTCAGATCTAAACACCAACTCTTCTCTCTTATGCTTCTCGCTTGACAACTCGGATGCTCTAGCGGAAATCTAGTGGAACCTCCCTTCTTGTGGCTTTAATTTGTTCATTCTCTGTACAATTCCAGTAAACTTCAGCTGTTCCATATCCTCGCAAATTCTTTCCAATAAATCCCAACAAAAAAGTGAGTATCTTGTCCTCTTGTCATCCATTCAATGCATATTTCTTTACTCAGAACCCAAGTCATCAGTTGTCTTGCTCCAAAATTGCAGCAAATTATCATCAGAGATGATGTGCTTGCTTGTACAGCTAGATTTCTTCATTCAAATCTTGTAAGAAAAAGTTTTGGTAGTTGGATATTCTATATCTGTCATTACTTTATTTAATCAATGATTAGTTCTTTGTATATTATATCCTGCTTGTGGGAGTCCAGGAGGAAGTCTATATATAATATGGGCATGAAATGAGTCTCGGCCACATGTGTTGATGTTGTCAAAAACAAAAAAGAAAAAGAAAGTGTTTCCAGTTAAAAATTTAGCTGTTGCTGTCTCCTCTTTGGGCATCTTCCTTGCGCTTCCAGTGTTTTTGCCCTACCATGAGCTCTCATCATGACGTTTTTTTAAGGGGGAGTTACAGTCTCTCACACTTTCGTCAGCTTTAAGCAATGAGAAGTATCAGGCATTGACATTTTCTTCACTGGTGTTCTGTAAACCAGCCCAGACTGGTTAGTGGATGGTTAGTCGTATCCAATGTCCGGTTAGGGTTTAATTAAAACCCAGAAGTAGGTCAGCAAAGAATTAATGATAGGTTGGATAAACCCCATGATTAGATTACTGGAAGGGAGGAGACAATGTGTATGTTGGAAATTTGTGCTTCTTCCAGCCACTTGAAATGAGTGAAAAGCTTAATTCATGTGCTTATTGTCCAAACAAGCGTGCAACAAGTAATCATGAGCAACTTTTACTTGCAGTGATTTCAATTCATGCACCACCACTACAAGCCATTTTTTAAATGACTTTTTATTTGGAATTAAATCATAGAATTGAACTGTGTTGATCAATCACAACAAGAGAAAAATTATGAATGGTTACAAATATATAAGGCTTAATTACTAGATATATCTCAATTTTGATGGTTTTTTTTTAATTTATCATAATTTTTATTTTTTCTCAATAATATATTCTGCATTTCGATTTCTTTCAATTATATTCCATCGTCAATGTTGTATTAAATTTGTCGTTTAGATACTGACATGACATCACTGACGTGTATCAATATTGTCATGTCAACATCTCTAAATGAATAAAAAATTTAAAAAAAATCACGCCATCAGATATTTTTGATAAGATTTAAATGGTTATATCTAATATCTTTTGACTTTTAAGAATTTTTTCAAATATATCTCAACTTCTCATTTTCAACCAAAAGGGGTTTGTACTTTCTATTATATCCTACTATCAAATTATTATCAATTTACCAATTTACCATTAAAATGTCAAAGTAGGACTGTGGATATATATCAAAAGTTCATCTAATATCCCTAAATATATTTAAAAATAATAAAATTATTTCATCAAACCTTTTTAAAAAATTATCTTCTCATTTTTCAAAAATTTATAAAAAAATTGTGTCCCCTACATTCTCAATATATACCCCGAAGCCTAACTCAATCATAATAACCAATAATTACAAAACCTTGAACAATTCATAAAGAAAACCAGTTTTCTTTCAATAAACATAATGAATCAAGATTCCAAAACCGATCAATAAATAATATGAAGATTTCAAATGTATAAAATTCATATAGAATAATCAAATAAATATAGACGAAGTTTTAACTTTCAAATGCGGAAACAAAGTTTAGACACTCATCTATCAAAAAAGAAGTGTAAGTGACCCTACAGACTCAACATATCCCCCAACCACGACGTGTCATGAGATCCGCCGTCCCTGACTCCACCAGCTGCGCTATGGCACTCCAGTACCTACTTGATCACGCTCAGGTGCTGCAAGATAGTAAATAAAAAAGTAAGTCCAACAAGGACTTAGTGAGTGACATAATCTCCTGCAACCATGCTCAAGAATCCAAACCAGCAGAATTCGGTGTGCCAAGGAATATAGATATACTCAGTGTAACCATGCATCCATTTAAGCAGCAATTAGTAAGAGCATATTAATAATCCTAACAAGAGATAAATAACAATAAAATTATTCAACCATTCATACAAGCCACCCGGGTCGGTCGTCAGTGTGGCGGTGCTAACGAGCTTCCCGGTCTAGGGACCCGTTGGTCAAATAATCCAGGGACCTATCGGTCCTACGAGTCGGGCGCTGATCATCTCTGACTCAGCGTACTTCCCGCTCGCGCCACCCGAGTCTGTCGTCAGTGTGGCGCTGACGAGCTTCCCGGTCCACATCCACAAGCACACTCAAACATCAATAAAGTGAGTAGCAACTGAACCAAGGGAAAACATAACCATAGCCTTACATTGGCCCATATCACATCATATCCAACCTCCAATATACAGTCCAGTAGAAATAAATTTCCAGGAGTATCATGTCATTCCTAATTATACACTATGTCAATATGAGCAAATAAATGTTTAAACAAGCAATGCAAGATAGTAATAGAGAAGCACCGAGTTAGACGCCTTATATTTACGCATGCAACCGTTTTACTTATCGATATAATCATTTACTGGCGGAGCCAACTCAATATCTTAAGAATCTTTCTAATAGTGACCCGGTTCTTTTCTCAATTTCCCTTCTCTTACCTCCCGAGTCCTAGGTTGTTGAATTAAAGAAATCGATAAGTTTTAGATGATCCTAGACCGCTAAGTTCTTCCCCATCCATGTACCTAAAATCTTCCACTCTCAACCGGCCCAAGTGACCCTTAGGACAGCTAGGGACACCTGGAATTGACAAATTTCCTATAGGGGCAGCATGTGTACGCCCGAAGGTTTGTGAAATTCTATAAGGCAACTTGTAGATTCATGTATACTAGGAAGTATCTAAGAGGGCAGTAGTACCAAAAGAACAAGATTTACTCATGCAGCCCTAAGAATCAAGAACAGAGGACATAGATTACTTGCATAATCTGTAAAGGCAAGAAGGAAATTCTATAAGAAAACATCAAGACACCTTCACCGAGCAAGATAAATTTTTTTATCAGATTATAAAGAAAACGAAATCTTAATGGGACAACATGCATAGTTTCATATAATAATTATATTCTCTAGGTAATTTATCAATGACACAAGGAATTGACCTAATCTTCATCAAGTACAGGATGAAGGCTGCGACACCTTGAAGTAGATTTGATACATGCGGCCATGAAATTGAGGCAAAGAGGAGCATGAATTTTTCTAAACCATACACTTGTGACGTGGGATTTAAGGTTAGACATCAATGAAAAGAAATCACCAATAGATTTTAGGGAAGAAATTCATAAGTGAGAGGCGGCGCACACCCAGTCGAGTTGACTGGATCATGCGGCCTCTCCTTCCAAAACAGATTGTTTTTGGCTCGAATTATTGACCACAAAATGAATTCATACTTCCGATTCAAGGTCCAAAAGATTTATCAAGGAGACACACGGCAAGAATTAAGAACGGGGGAGGGGGGGCGGTGGCTTGAATCAAAGAGTAAGGGAGGAATGTTAAATCACTCACCGGTTGAAGGGAGAGATGCAATAGGTTTCTCCCGACGATGATCGCCTCCGACGAGCTCGCAAAAATTTGGTCGTGGCTTCTTGGTCCGCCTCCAAACGCCGCAGCTCCTTCCCCGTTTAAAGCTTGGGGTTTAATTATACCTCAAATTACCCATTTGCCCTTCACTAATAGACCCGACTAGAAAAAAAAATCGTATTAAGTCCGTTTTAGGTCCGATTCGAATTCTGATCGAACCGTTGAGTTCGTCTCGAGGTCTACTCTCACCATGACATATCAAAAATACAAAAATAATAATTATAGAATCCCTCTAAATTTTTCCTAAGTTAAAGCTTACCAAATTTTTGCCCCAAAATTCTGCTAACTCGCTTAATTTAAGTCCTTGTTTTTCTGCTATGAATCCAAATAAATATAATCAATTTTTTTGATTATAACATGGACCCCAAAGATTTAGTGTCATAACATATTATTATTTTTAAATGTATTTAGGGATCCTAACTAAAATTTTGATCCACATGGCAATGCAATTCAAAATCCAAATGGATAAATTGATGATAGTTTGATGATAGGATATATTGAAACAAATCAAAAAGTAAGGGTTCCCTTATGGTTAGAAATAAAAAGTTAGGATAGATTTGAGAAAATTCTTAAAAGTCAGGATATATTAATATAATCATTTCAATCTTATTAAAAAACTATTGATGACATAATAATTTTTAAATTTTTTATTCATTTAGAGATACTGACGTGATAATATATTGATCCATGTCAGCAATGTCACATTAACATCCAAATAATAAATTCAACACTACATTACTGATGTAATATAATTGAAAGAAATCGAAAGGTGAAGTATTGGAAAAAAAATTAAAAGTTGAGATAGATTAAGAAAAATTATTAAAAATGAAAATATATTTAGTAATTAACCCAATATACAACGATGAAGGAAGCTAATGATTCTCCATTAAACAACCACTAATATCTAATAATTAGCTTGTCGTTGCCGGTGCATCTTGTATAGGTAGGGTAGCCAATTTTATATTTAATACCTTTATGCGACCATTTTATTTTTAAGTTTGCGCGTACTGGTGTGTTTGGTACGCATACGGGATAAGGTACACAATAAACTAATACAAGCCAATAAGAACAAGGAGTTATACCCTATTTATTTCGTAAAGTTTGTTGGCTTAAGGTTTTCAATTATGGTCTTAATCTCGGTTTTGATGGTAACAAACATGAAACTAATATTTTATTAAAAAATCTTTCAGGTTCCATATCGGTTGGCGCTCGACGTTCTCGATCGAAAATATCGAGGAAATCGGAAGGACGTTGGTCGACGCGCTCGGATTTGTCGGGAAGAAAGAGTTTAGGTTTAGGGTGTCTAGTTTATGTTGTAATTCCTCATGATGATGCATAAGAATCCCAAAATATGAAAAATCCGGAAATTGCCCTGAATTCACTAAGCCTAGGAAGCTCCTTGAAGGGCTATATGACCTAGATAGTTTTCTAACATAAAAAATGGCGGTAATTATTTCTTGGGTTAAAACTAGATAACGAAGTATTTTTAGAGATATTTTGGAAGCCTTTAGCCTACCTATACTTGACTCGAAAAGTTAGGAAATTTTCGTTTTCGGAAAATTTGTACTAGACCCCAAAAACTAGATTTCGATTCTTAAGAATTTTAATTTTTAAGATATTTTTATTGAATCCAAATGTGGGGTAATCCTTATATAAAATTTATGTTTTAAAGTTAATTAACTTAAAGTTAATAAATATTATATAAGTAGACTTAGCGAAGACGGAACCAGAAAACGAACCAAGCAAAGAAAATTGCCCTGCCTAGGTTCGGTCGACCGACCAAAGGAGAAGGCAGTTCGGTCGACCGAACGATGCCAAAAATTGGCAGTAGCTCGAGCGATTGACCGATCGATCGATCGGATTGAAAATTGCAGGTTGCGCCTATGGCTTCACTGCGCGCATCGGTCGACCGATTCAATCGACCAGATCTAGGATTGATGAGTTCGTGACTCATTCGGTCGACCGAACAACCCGATTAAGTCCCAGAAAGGGTAGCGATCGCAGGCGGTCGATCGATCGGTCGATCGACGATCGACTGGCAAGCGATCGATCGATGAAAATGACTAGTTTTCCGCCCGTTGAGCCACCCGTTTCATTTCGTTTCTTCTTGGTTCTATAAAATACCCAAACCTAAGCCTTCCTAAAGAACTTTTGATCACTACAAAACCTCATTGAGCCATTCTTGATCAATTCCAAAGCCTTCATTGAGTTAATCTTGTGAAAACCCTAGCTTGAACATGTGATCTCCTTGATTAAGCCTTCATTTCATTGTTTCATCATCAAAGGCATCAAGAGGAAGCTAGAAAACTTTGTTTGGAGCTAAGTATTTTATTATTTGATTTATTGTTACATTTAGTGTTGTATTTTTTTGTTTATTTCTTTGTATTTAAACTTGTAAGAAGACCTAGTGTTAGGTCTTGTCATTGAGTGGTATCCTTGGTGTAGAAGGAGTAAAGCCACTTGTGTAAACATAGTTTACTAGGATTAGATGAGTTGTCCCTTAGGGTTGAGGTGGAAGAGTGCTCTCGATAAGAAGGCGAAGACTTCCGGGTGTGGAAGTGCCTTAGGTTGAGAGTGAGACTCTTCGAGTCAAAGTCCTCTGTGTAAGGGAAATACCATTAATCTAGTATAACTAAGTTTGAAAATCCTAAGCGGGGTGCTTAGGTAGTGGAGTAGGCATTGGGGCCGAACCACTATAAATCTCGATCTGTGTTAACATTGTTTTCGTTGCATTTCTTACTGCTTACAATTTATATATTTATTCTGCTTACTACTCGATTTGTGAATTGCCTAAGTATCTAAGAAACATCTAAAACTAAAATTAGACAAATAGATTTAGTTAACACACTATTCACCCCCTCTAGTGTGCCATTTCACCCAACAAAGTACAGCACAAGAAAATTAGTTTTGCTATACTTTTGTTTCTTATTATTACAACATAGGATAATTCATATTGATCGAAATACTCCTGTGTCACAGGGGCGGACCCACACTAGGGTTAAGGGGGTCACTGGGCCCCCTGAAATTTTCCAAAATATCAAATATTAAATATAATTTGATAATTTTTTAAAAAAAATATGGTAAAATTGTATTATTATTATTATTAATTTTGACTTTATTTAGGTATTCATAATCTAATGGTTAGTTATTTTAATTTTTTGCTTATAGATCTTAGGTTCGAATCTCATCTTTTATCTTCTATATTCATTAATTTACTTTATTTCGTAATGGCTAAATGTAAAATCTGATTTTTTTAATTAAAAAATTTAAAATTTTTTCTATTAATTTATGACTTAACTCCAAAATTTTCTCTATTAGTTTATAAGCTAAATTCAAAATTTTCTCAATTAGTTTTTTACATCTAAAATGTTGGTTTGATTTATTTCTAATATTTTTTTCTATACTATTATCCATGCTCATGCTATAAAGTTGTGTGAACTTTTGCGTATGAGTTATTCAATATATGATTGAATAATTAATTTTCTCATCAAACATTCAAGAAAATGAATAAAAATTATGTTATATTTCATCCATGACTGTGAAATTTATTTAATTGAGAATCCAAATCTAAAATACATCTATATTAATTATATAATACATCTTCACGGTGTCAAGTTAGTTTTTATTTTTAATGTAATATTAAGTACTATTAATGCAACAAAGAACAATTATTTTTCTTTATGTATTTGTAATTTTGTTAATCTCTTACTAATTTTTTAGTTTTCTTCATATAGTTTCATAATGTTGGCACTTGAGATGACTAAGGCGACGACCACATCATAGTAGAGCTAGCTTTGGATAATTTAGATGAAAGAATTTTCACAAGAGCTTTAATTATTTTTTATTTAAATATTTTAGCAATATTTTCAAAATATAAAAATAAAAAAATAAATTTGTACTATTATAAGTTTGTGATTTTAATTAAAAAATTTGAAAATAAAGAGTTAAAATAATATTTATTAAATTTTTATATCCTAAATTGAGCTCTTCTAGTTGAATTTTTTACGTTCATGGTATAATAAATATATAAGATCCACAGTAGGAATGCATTTGTGCACCAAAGGGACAAATGTAGTTGTCTTGTCAAATATCATATTTTTAATAGTACCAAACACACTTTTAAAATGGGAAAAATATAAACTAATTCAAAAATTTAGAAAATCTAATCACTTGGTTTGAGTTTGATCGGAAGGTTGAAACATACTTTGTTCAAGTAAATTTGACTAGATTTAATCTATTGTTCATTTATATATTAGGATAACTTAATTTTTATTACGCTATCATCCTTTTTGGTTTTTAAAATTATACTATTATCCACTCTAACTTTAAATCAACGCCCCTATACATTAATATTTTAATGCATATTATTACATTTCATATTGTTAGGTCTATAGATTTTATAGGCATGTCAAATAATTTTCTATGTATATTAAGCCGTTAGAGACTAACTGGTCAATATAATTATAATTAATATCTTATTTTATATTTTTATATTTACTAATTTCATAAGCATGTCAAATTTATAATTTACTATACAATAAGATGTATGTCTTTTTTCCAAAATCTCTAACCGCTAATATAAATATAACTAAGCAAATAAATAGAAATGAGGGGCAATTTGAGTATATTATAAAAGAAATGATGATTTTGACAAATACCATAAAGTATTTAGAGTAAAAAGCAATTTGCCTTCTTACCTATAGGGATAGACAATATTTGCCCCACAATAGGCAACTTACACCATCTGATAAATTTTTTCGGCCAAAATATATCATGTGCAGCGCACATGAATTTTCCAAGGACAATTTGGTCATTATAATCAAAATTTGAGAAAGAAATTAAAAATTGAAACAAGAAAAATTAGAGCAGCACTACTACCCTATCAGCAACGCCACCATTGTGAAACCCACGCACAGTCGTGCTCTGATTTTTTTTTCTCCATTTTTTTAAAAAAATTTGTTTCAAGTTTTGATTACAATGACCAAATTATTCTTGAAAAATTTATGTGCCGTGCACATGACATATTTTGGCCGAATTTTTTTTCTGAATGGTGCAAGTTGCATATTTATGAGAAGGTGAGGTGGTTAAGTGTAATTTTTAAAAGGTTGGGGGGCAAATGTTGCCTAGCCCCATAGGTAAGGTGGCAAATTACTTTTTACTCGAGTATTTATGATTTTGCCAATAAATCATAAAGTGTATAGTTTTGCGAAATTTCTATTGAAAGTATATATGTTTGATTGTTCTTTCTCTATTTTAACAAAAGATCAAATAAGAAATTTGAATTTGTTTTTTAACCTTTCATCTAAAAATATCATTACTTAAATATGATCTAAAATGATTTTAATAGATATCCAATTATACAAATACCCATCACATATTGCATATTGAAGACAAACTATAGGAAATGAGAAGTTGTAATACCCGTGCTTTTAAATTATCGATTTTGGTGTTACAGCGAAAAGCTCGAGATGCGTGCCAGAGCGAGTTGAGTGGATCGTCGGGGAACGCGATCAGAGGTACGCCTCTTGTGTGTGGAAATTGATCATAATGTAGGAAATATAAATTCTTCTTCGAGTCGAGTTTGGAGGTTACCTTAGGTGTGGTTTGATCGAGTCCATGGGCTAACTTGGAGGTAGGCTCAAGTAAGGGCATTTTGCCTTAAGTAGGAAAAACATAAATTAAAAGAGGAACTTGCGCACGCCTCCCAAGGGATAGGAGACACACAAAATCCAAGGGGGCAAGAAAACACACACACACACACTCTCCAAGGAAGGTCGAGGGATCGAGGGCTCATCGCGAGGATCCATCGTTGCGCTCGATCAGCGAAATCTTCTCCACAAGCGTTGGTCGGACTTTGATTTGAGGCGAGTGGCTTGGGCCTACACCTTGGTGGCTTGCCACTATAGGGTTGGCTGGATTTCTTAGCTTGGGTTAAATCTAAGATTATTTGAGTTTTCATGTTTTTGGCAAACATAGGAACACAATTTGAAGTCTGTTTTGGAGTGTACGTGTTGCCTCCCTTGATGTTCGGCCATGTAGGGCAAAAAATAGGGTGAATTTTGGGTCGGGTATAGTCCATGTTGATGGCTTTGGTTTTGGTGCTCGGTACAAGTTTTATGTTATATTTATTTGATTAGAGGGTGCTTAGTATGAGTCACTCACTGAATTTTGAGAATTCATGCCTCACTTATGTGTATTTGCATGCTCTAATAAGTAGAGGTATGCGGGTACCTGGGTTTGCAGCTAGAGGTGCAAGCTCGACAAGCTGATCTAGTGTCGTAGTCGTATGAGTGTCGTGTGTCACGTAGTGTTATATTATGTATGAACTCCACAAGGGTTCACTTCACTTTTCATACAGTTGTTGAGTACTCATGTAGTTTGGTATACTTGGGTTTATATAAAATGTATTACCTCTTCTATTTTGTGCATGTATATGATAGGCTTCGGAGTACGGGTAGTATTTCCGATCGGTCATGTGATTCAGAGTTTGGGGCGTGACAAAATTATTTTTGCACACAAGAAGAGGAAGGTGTAAATAGCTAGTGTGTAATAAGAACAAAACTAAATAGTATTCTAAATATACTAGTGTTAGGTAGTAGCAAACAATATAATTTTATCATTAAATATGATAAAAATGTGAGCAGATAAGAATGACAATCAAATTAATGACAATCAAATTAATGGGAGTTTGGGGTTGATTGGTTTCAGATAGGCTGAGTTTCAAATGACTAGAAAACTAGTTGTTATGCTGTCAGTCGATGATATGTTATAGTCTATAGTCGATCAACTGAGGATATTTGCCAAAGATTAGCAAAATTGCCCACTGATAGAATTCCTTAGGATTTTCTAGAACGAAATTGATTTCAGATTTTGGGTATCAAAATGGGTTTGTGCTTCATTTGATTAATAACAATTGATGTGATAAATTTTACTTCCTAACAAATATGATTTTTCCCCCTAGTTTGGTTCACAAGAAATGGGAAAATGAAGGGTTACACTTCCCACGAAACATAGGAAATAACTTACCTAGCCCCCCTTGGTAATTTGTACTTGTATTTTTTTAGGTGCAAAAATATAAAATTACCCACCCTCCCTACATACTCATATAATAATTAAATATAATATATCATAATACTATTCATAACAATTAAGTCATTGTAATATTATTAATTATCAATTCTAAAATATAATATAATATTATAAAATTATATAATAGTTACAAATAAAAGGACATATTAGTCATTTGATGTGTACTCCATGAAAAGTACATAATTGACCCAAATAAAATATAAGAAGTTAATTCATGGAAGTACAACTTCCGACAGAAAATTACTTCATATGTGAACTAAACGAGTCCTTGGAAATATATGGAATCATTATATCAAGATATATAGAGATTACATACAAAATTCTAGATCCAAAAGTTTGTCCTAAGGTCCATGATTTTTCTTTCCTCAATAATATAATATCCACTAATTTTTCTAGCTCAAAGTTTTATTATGATGTTGCTAATTAGAATAAGTTAAAATAGAATATATTATTTTTCTTTCCCCGAGAGTGGGTGACAGCTAAGCGCCGCTTCAGTTCCGAGCCTTGCCTCGGTGTCTTTCGGATTCTTGATTGGGGTGCTTCGGATGACTAGGGATTTGCGCGTCGCTTCGACTTCTTTATAAGCCAAAGTGATGGCAAAACCTAGTTGTTTGCCTGTCGCTTATCTCTTTTCGCCTCCTTCTCCCCCGATTTTGAAACCTTCGCCTCGACTTCTTGATGGCGATTCGGAGATGCGCTCTGTGGTTGATGGGCCGTCAATTGATGTTCCGTTGTCTTCTCCTTGTGAGTCCTCGGCTCTCTTGGACTCGGATCAGGATGCTCCGATCGGTGAGTCAATCTCTACTTTGGTTCAGGTAAAAAAATCTTCCCTTCATAAGAATGCTTCTTTTTCGTTGGGCTTTGGCCAAGTTTCGGCTTCGTCGAAATCTTGGATCCAAATATTAAAAGGTTCTTCGTCTTCTGTTTCTTGTCCGGTTGCTTCATCTACCCTAAATCGCATTCTTTCTACTTCCTCTGATCATGTGGTTTTCTTGGATGAACAAGTTCAATCTTGGCGCCAACCTTGGGAAAATACTCTTATCGGGAAATTTCTTAATAAACCACATTCATCAGAAGTGATTAAAAATTGGGCTATGCGTATTTGGTCTTGCTTTGGTCTTCAGTCGATTCTCGATTTAGATGAGCATTTTTATGTCTTTCATTTTGTTTCTGCAGAGCAAGCAAATCTGGTTCTTACAGGAGAACCATGGTCCTTCCGTGGCGATACCATAAGATTAGTTTGTTCGAAACCTCTACTTAAACCTTGGAATAAAAACTTTTCTTTTGCTCTTATTTGGATCCGTTTGCAATCTCTTCCGTTAGAATATTGGAATATCGATTCTATTCGTGCTATTGCTTTTGTTATTGGCTCGGCTTTACGTATCGACGATAGATTTTCGATGTTTGAACGTGGTCGTTATATTAGGGTTTGCATCTAGATTGACTTGGCTAGCCCTATTCACCAAGGTATGGAAACCCTGAAAATGATTTTTTTCAGCCTATCATTTACGAAAATCTTCCGGAGGTTTGTTTCCAGTGTGGTATTCTTGGACACAACGAAAGTTCTTGTACTTCTCTTAAATCGGCTGATTCTTTGCTTGGAAATATTTTTGTTAATAAATTTTTTGCTAGTGTCGCTGCTTTTATGATTGCCCCTTCGAATATTATTCCCGACTCGATTCCTCTGAAAGATCCGGTCCAGCCAAAGTTAGCTTGTGGTCCGTGGATCAGGGTCGAACAGAACAACCCTCCTCGTCGTCGTCCTGAACCAGATAGAGCTCACTCTTCGGTTAGGGCTGATGCAAGGAGATCTCGTCCTCAACCACTGGACTCAAGCAAGGGAGACGTGCTGGACTTGGATCTGGACGAGAACATGTCGGATCACCAGGGTGAGGTTTCTTTGGTTAATCCTTCCCGTTCGAAATAGGAATCCTTTTTCTCAGGCCCTCGGCACCTCAAAAAAATATTTTCCTCCCCATTTTCAAAAAAATAAAAAAACTTCCTTTATCCCAAAAAAACTCTAATACTAGCCTTACGCGTTCGGGTTCTATGAATATTGATTTGAATTTGAAACCTACTTAAAAAATGGATCTTTCGGATAATAATGCTGCTTCTGGTAAAGAGTTTTTCCCTTCTAAGGCATTTTCTATAAATGGTAATTCTTCTGAGAAATCTGTTGAAGGGTTTGCAAATGATTTGAATTTTATTTTTTTGTCTACTACTCCTATTTTACATTCAAAAAATAAGGGATCCTCCTCTAAGCCTCCAAGGCACACTAAACATCCAACGTTTAGTACGATTTTGGTTCAGGATAGCTATAATTTGAAAAGGCCTCGCTCTGAATGTGCGTGGGGCACGGAGAAAACCGATCACAGATCACCTATCTATTCTTCTTAAAAAATATCATTTTAAAGTGATTTGTTTGCAAGAAACTCATTTGGATACTCCTAAAGCTTTAAAACTTATTAGATCTGTTGGTAGAGGCTGGAAGGGCTCAGTACAGCCCTGTCCTGTTTCCTCTGGTGGCATAAAGTCACGCCTCAAATCCAGGGTCACGTGATCGGCCAGAGTACACGTCCGTACTCCGAAGCTTACCAACACATGCATACCAATGCAAAAATAAACGAACAATAATGCATACTCACATTTAAAATGCCAAAATGTTAGGTATGTTTACATAACCAAACGACTACAAGGAAGTTACAACAATATGCAATTAAGGACTCTACACTCGACTACGATTCAACACGTCGCGAGATCCATTGCCTGAGTCTGCAACCCCAGCCACGCTACATGGGTACCACCGTACCACTAACAGTCAAGATATGCAAAACAACAACGAAGAGAGGGGTGAGTCCCAAAGAACTCAGTGAGTGGCTTGAACTAAGCCCTCGCCAAGCCAACACATGCAAATATCTCAAACATTCAGTATTAATAATACTGTGCCCATAATATTAAACTCCCATGATAATACATATGCTTAATAATTACCCATCTCGTGCGTCCTCGCACAACTGACTATATCGGCCCACATCGGCCATATCACATTGTAACACCTAAGTAATCCTCTTGTGTGCCCTCGCACAACTATTCACATCGTCCTACATCAGACAGATCACCACAATGCATATACAAATCATATTAAACAATATGAAGAAAATGGTGAGTTCCTAGGGAACTCAATAAGTGGCTCTACTCGAGCCCCCTACATAAATACCGAGCATAAGCATAATAAATATAAATCATACCTATTAAATTACTCAAATGTAATAACATATAATGCAAGGATATTCATCCTCAAACTCGTGCTCAGATGCACAACAGTCACTCGGCCCGTACTAGCCCAACATTAATCACAACATCCCTTCGACCCACAATGGACCAATACATGCACTTGACCCACAATGGACCAACATGTAGCAAACACTATATCAACTCGGTCCATGATGGCCCAGACAATGCAATTATATGAGTTGGTTGCTAGAGTCTTTATCTAGCGAGCTTTTCACCCGGCCCACTAAACTATGATGGCCTACTAGCTATTGCGTCATTCTGGTTTGGAAAAGCCCTCCAACCAAACCACTCAGGTCCATCGTTAGCATGGCTCACTGACGGTAACTCTCGACCCACACCCAAGCTCGACGAGTCGGGCCAACTTGCCAAGTTGGTACGATTCTCGGCCCGGCCACACGCCAAATACAAGTATCACCTCAAGAAAAAAAATATACAAGAACACATGTCAATAAAAATTTGCTCGAGTGGTTTAAAATGTTTTGCCAACACAAATAGTGTGCGCGTTGCCACATCGAGTCCGGTCTATCCCCGGCCTCAACCTTTTGGTCATGCCTCCCACCACTCTGATCAAAAGAACCAAACTCAGGTATATGTGTTCTTGACCATTTACGATTCAACCGTCCAAGAGGAGAACTCCCGCAGCCCATTATTACCTAACGAGTTGGGATTTCAACGCTAGTATATGCACCTCTAAAGTTGGACTTTTATGACACTATACTACACATCACCACCCATGAGTTATACATCATGACTCATTTTAATGTGTGTCTAAATCAGTCCCATTTCAGTCATAAAAGTAGTCCACTTAGCTCGGAAATTTCAGCCACCTAGGTCCGCACATTCTTGTCGAAATTTCAGCCCTACGCGATTCTTACCATGCTGAAATGCTCACAGTTGAGGGGTTTCATACTCACACCATTAATACTGATTTTCTCTAATATTTAATCAGTTTTGTCTTGTATAATTTCAATCTATAGCAATAAGAAAGAAGTCACCACTCTCAGCACATTACCTCTAGCATTTCATAGCAAAATGTTAGCATAAGCATGAACAACATAAGCAAGTACCACAACTATGAAAATAAGGTAAAACACATGACAAATAGCTATCATGAGGGCCATCCATCATCTCCAATCAGTCCTCTACAACCATATTTTGAGACATGTCATAGTTCCCATGTTCTACCCTTTTCCTTACATCAATATCTAGGTTCACCTTAAGCCAAAATAGAAACTTCATCTTTAGAACCATTGGGCCCCTAACCCTTAAGGTGGGGTCTCTAGCCAAGTACCCCTAATAAGGAGTCTTATATCATCACAAAGTTATGCTAACCATCGTGCATGAATGTATGTAAAAATAGTGATCTACCAACGTCATTTCTCTATTACCAACCGCCGTTACCCTACGGCCTTAGGTACTACCCCAAACTGCCATGCATCGGCTCTGATTCTTAAGGAACCAATTTCTCATTCATTTTGTGTAAATTTATAAGTAAAAGAGTGACTTAATAGTGCATAAATGCGAATTTTCAACAATCAATATCTTTCCCGAGCCGTCGGCCCCTAATCCCTAGGGTTGCCCTAATCAACCCTACACCGATTCTTATCGACAAAGAATCATTTCTCCTCCATGTCTCGTCCACTCTATATGAGAATAGTAAACAACATAAGACACTCAAAAACATATGTGTAGCTTTTCCCCTAGGCTACCGGCCCTTAATCCGTAGGGCTCAAGTATGAAATCACCCCAACTCATACTAGTACAAACCATGGTTTCCAATTTCACTTTCAACCATACCGCCAATTCAAAGCTTACTGTTATAACCCTAATCAAATAAGATTTCGTTGACTACACAATCTAGTCAACCTCCTCTCTATATGCGGTGACAAAGAAGAATAAACATGTGGCCACATCATTAAATTTAGGGTTTCAATTCTATAATCAACCATGCAATCAACTAATCCAAGAATAAAAATTTACCTTCAAGGATGCTACTCATACCAGCTTTAAACGAAGAAAAATTCTCAAAACTTCCTCGTGACAGTAGGCAACTGCCAAAATACAAAAATCCCCATGCCTAGATTTTTACATGTTTAACTCTGAATCCAAGAAGAATTCGGCACAAAGAACACGACTCAAGTCCAACTGAAGAACGAAACAAAATTTCAAGAAAGAAAATCCAGATTTCTCTCATGGTGAGGGGCGGCACCAAGAAGAAGAAAACAACCACAAATCTTGCAAAAAGAACCACTCACCGGCAAGGAGAACGCAAAGAAGTTGAGGAGGGAAACCTCTGATCTTCGCGGCGATCGGCTTCCGACGACGACGAAGACCCGTTACCCCAACTCTTTCACGCCTCCTCTTGCCATCGCTTGGGGATGCGTGCGACTCCAAGGAGGAGCCGTACGCCCAAGTGAGTTATTTTTATTTTATTATATTTTTTTTACTTTTTACAATTTTGCCCTTATGATTTAAGTGGACATAACTTGACCCATACTCATCCGAATCGAGTTCCGTTTGAACCTACAGACTGGACTTGACCCAACCTTCCATCTCAACTCAAATGAAATAATTTTTCGAATACATAAGGGTCATAACACAAATTGTGCCCTCCGACGATTTCTTGGCCCGCTCCGACGCACATCCCGACATTCCTGCTGAAGCCAAAATTATTTATTTATTTTCACGGGTATTACATTCTTCACCCTTAAAGAAAATTCGTCCTCGAATTTTGGGGTACGCTATGGATTCACCAAACCATTGAACCCGAACAAGTGTCACCTACGCACATTGCGAGACGTCGAACCTCATCCATACTCGACACAATAATTCTATCTCTAAATTTCTCGAACATCCTCTCTATCCACTCTTCACCCATGGTTACGGTACAATCTAAACACGTTGGCCTGACATGCACATTCTCAACAGATAAAAGGTATAAGTTTACTCACCACCATCTAACTCGGGTGGGTGTGGTTTTCACTCGAGGGTACACACCACTTGACCTTTATCTTGGCCCCAAAATGTCCAACCACACGTACCCAAAGACTTCGTTAACCATAGAAATCACCAGGTTGAAAAATTATAATCGCATGTACTTATACCTATCCTCGGGTGGTTGGGGTACCTCGCCAATGACCCCGGGTGCGCATATGGGCACCCACCAACTCTCGAACCCTCTTACGGGTCATAACTCACGGCCACATACCTCGCCAACCCAATTCACATATAAATGCAATAAAGTAAATCAATAAATCATCATTGAACTGATAATAAGCATGTGAGGATTTAATAATTCATCTTGTGCGTGCTGCGCACCCTCCGTCCCAACTCGGCCCAAACAAGATATCCTCAACTATCACATAATACAACTCGCAAGTCGCTCACTAGGCTGGCCATTCTAGTGAACTCCCCTTCTCGAGCTCACTGAGCTAGGAAGGCCCTCTAGTCTTAGTGCCCTAAATACTCGGTTGGGAAAGACCCTCCAATCAGTGCCAAATCGACTGCCCAACTAAACTCCCAATCTCGGCTCACTGATTTAGGAAGGCCCTCTAGAGTCACAGCTCCAACTATGGCTCACTGATCTAGGAAGACCCTCTAGATTCAGTGCCCAAAACTCAGGCTCACTGATCTAGGTAGGCCCTCTAGAATCAGTGCCCAGAACTCGGGCTCACTGATCTAGGTATGCCCTCTAGAATAAGTGTCCAGAACTCGAGCACACTGATCTAGGTAGACCCTCTATAATCAGTGCCCAGAACTCAGACTCACTGATCTAGAATCAGTGCCCATAACTCGGGCTCACTGATCTAGGTAGGTCCTCTCGAATCAGTGCCCAAAACTCGGGCTCACTAATCTAGGTAGGTCATCTAAAATCAGTGCCCAGAACTCGGTCGGGAAGGCCCTCCGACCCATGATGACTCGTACGCTAGGCGCACAACTCGGCCCAATATGCGGCCCAATATCACCTCGTGCACGTAGCCACCATTCGGCCTGATGAGGCCCATTTTTCTACTAATTTCAAGTCAAACTTTCAAGTTTTTTTTTACAGCATATCAGGAGCGTCGTACCGAGTCCGCACCCCGGCTTGCTCTACACATGCATAATAATTACAGCCTACTGTAAGTATCCATTTCCCACCCGTACACATCTGTTCAGGCTACCAAAATATTTCCTATGGTTTCAAACTATAGTTTACACGAAAATCGATAGATCACATCGATATATTATACCACAGACTCACAACTATACAATCACAAGAATCTCAGCCTAGGCATAACACTGTTCAGCAAATCAGCATGTAATATACATTCACAGCACAAATTATACAATTACAGCATATATCACATAGTTTCATAATATCATGTATAATTTCAGTATCATTAACATAAGCTTTCCAACATCAAACACTAAGGAAAATTCTGCATCAAAATTTTAGCAAACTACAACTAAAATGTCAACTATTTAAATCTACTCAAGCATTTATCTGTAATAAGTACAACCATATAAAAATATTATTACTTCCCAAATGTTTCATCACCCATCCATTCCTGTACGCACCCCCAAGGAAAGTAAATAACAATAAAATAAAAACATAGGACATGCGGCACATGCTCTCCCTCACCCAATTCCTTTCCCACACGTGATTGTCCTAAAATAAGGGAAAATCACACATACCAACTAGTTCCCAAACCAAAAACTTGAGTTGTACCACTCTGGGTCCTACTCAACCTTGGCCGCCCATTTATCACATTATTCACAATGGCCTCCATTAGCCATGAGGTAGTAACAAATAATTAAATATAAAAAAAACTATAATATACAAATATCAACTGACCATACATTACCGCCGTTGGTGCCCAGACTCAGTCGCTTGATCTCGTGACTAGGATACACTGTATGCCAACATGCTAGCAATGCTCATACAGTACTCAATGCCCTATAGTCGTAGTCAGGACCTAACCATGCTCTGATACCACTTTGTCACGCCTCAAATTCAACGTCACGTGATCGACCAGAGTACACGTCCGTACTCCGAAGCCTACCAACACATGCATACTAATGCGGAAATAAATGAACAATAATACATACTCACAGTTAAAATGCCAAAATGTTAGGTATGTTTACATAACCAAACGACTACAGTGAAGTTACAACAGTATGCAATTAAGGACTCTACATTCGACTACAACTCAACACGTCACGAGATCCACTACTTGAGTCAGCAACCCTAGTTGCGCTACATGGGTACCACCATACCACTAACAGTCAAGATCTGCAAAACAACAACAAAGAGAGCGGTGAGTCCCAACGAACTTAGTGAGTGGCTTGAACTAAGTCCTCGCCAAGCCGACACATGCAAATATATCAAACATTCAGTATTAGTATATGTGCTCATAATATTAAACTCCCATGATAATACATATGCTTAATAATTTCCCATCTCGTGCGTTCTCGCACAACTGACCATATCAGCCAACATCGGCCATATCACATTATAACACCTATAAGTAATCCTCTTGTGCGCGCTCACACAACTATACACAATGTCCTACATCAGACAAATCACCACAATGCATATACAAATCACATTAAGCAACATGAAGAAAATGGTGAGTTCCTAGGGAACTCATTGAGTGGCTTTACTCGAGCCCCCTACATAAATCCTAAGCATAAGCATAATAAATATAAATCATATCTATGAAATTACTCAAATGTAATAGCATATAATGCAAGGATATTTATCCTCAAACTCGTGCTCAGAGGCACAACAGTCACTCGGCCCATACCGGCCCAACATCAATCACAACATCACCTCGGCCCACAATGGACCAATACATGCACTCGGCCCACAATGGACCAACACGTAGCAAACACTATATCAACTTGGCCCATGATTGCCCAGACAATGCAATCATATGAGTTGGTTGCTAGAGTCTTTATCTAGCAAGCTTTTCACCCGACCTACTGAACTATGATGGCTTACTAGCTATTGCACCACTCTGGTTGGGAAAGGCCCTCCAACCAAACCACTCAGGTCCATCATTGGCATGGCTCACTGACGGTAACTCTCGACCCGCACCCAACCTCGACGAGTCGGGCCAACTTGACAAGTTGGTACGATTCTCGGCCTAGCCACATGCCAAATACAATTATGATCTCAAGAAGAAAAATACACAATAACACATGTCAATAAAAATCTGCTCGAATGGTTTAAACATTTTTGCCAACACAAATAATGTGTGTGTGGCCACATCGAGTCCGGTCTATCCCCGACCTCAACCTTTTGGTCATGCCTCTCACCACTCCGATCAAAAGAACCAAACTCAGGTATATGTGTTCTTGACCATTTACCATTCAACCGTCCAAGAGGAGAACTCCCACAGCCCATTATTACCAAACGAGTTGGGATTTCAACGCTAGTATATGCACCTCCAAAGTTGGACTTTTATGACACTATACTACGCATCACCACCCATGAGTTATACATCATGACTCATTTAAATGTATGTCTAAATCAGTCCCATTTCAGTCATAAAAGTAGTCCATTTAGCTCGGAAATTTCAGCTACCTAGGGCCGCACATTCTTGTCAAAATTTCAGCCCTACGTGATTCTTACCATGCTGGAATGCTCACACTTGAGGTGTTTCATACTCACTCCATTAATACTGATTTTCTCTAATATTTAATCAATTTTATCTTGTATAATTTTAATCTATAGCAATAAGAAAGTAGTCACCACTCTCAGCACATTACCTCTAGCATTTCATAGCAAAATGTTAGCATAAGCAAGAACAACATAAGCAAGTACCACAACTATGAAAATAAGGTAAAACACATGACAAATAGCTATCATGAGGGTCATCCATCATCTCCAATCAGTCCTCTACATCCATGTTTTGAGACATGTCATAGTTCCCAAGTTCTACCCTTTTTCTTACATCAATATGTAGGTTCACCTTAAGCCAAAATAGAAACTTCATCTTTAGAACCATTCGGCCCCTAATCCTTAAGGTGGGGTCTCTAGCCAAGTACCCATAATAAGGAGTCTCATATCATCACAAAGTTATGCTAACCATCGTGCATGAATGTATTTAAAAACAGTGATCTACCGACGTCATTTCTCTATTACCAACCGTCGTTACCCTACGACCTTAGGTACTACCCCAAACTGCCCTGCATCGGCTCTAATTCTTAAGGAACCAATTTCTCATTCACTTTGTGTAAATTTATAAGTAAAAGAGTGACTTAATGGTGGATAAATGAGAATTTCCAACAATCAGCATCTTTCCCGAGCCGTTGGCCCCTAATCCCTTGGGTTGCCCTAATTGACCCTAAATCGATTCTGATCGACAAAGAATTATTTCTCCTCCATGTCTCGTCCACTCTATATGATAATAGTGAATGACCTAAGACACTAAAAAACATATGTATAGCTTTTCGCCTAGGCTACCGGCCCTTAATCCGTAGGGCTCGAGTATGTAGTCACCCTAACTCATACTAGTACAATTATGTTTTCTAATTTCCTCTTTTTAACCATTCCATCCCTGGCTAATTTTAGGTTATTTTAATTCTATTCTTAATGCCGAGGACAAGTTTGGTGGGTCTCCGTTCTGTTTAATTACTTTTGTTTTTTGTTTTAGGAACTTTCTTTCAGATTGTGGCTTAATTGACTTAGGCTTTAATGGTAATAAATATACTTGGACTAGTGATTTTGCTAAGATTTTAGTTAGGCTTGATCGCATATTTGCTAATGCTAGCTGGTTGCATCATTTTGATAATGCTCAGGTTTTACATCTTAATAGAACTACTTCAAACCGCAGGCCTCTTTTATTATATATTCCTCTTCATAATCAAGTTAGGAGTAGACTTTTTAAATTCCATAATTTTTGGATTGAGTATAATGAGAGTTCTGATATTATTTCTATTGTTTGGAACTGTCACACCCCAAAACCATGTATGACCCGCCAAAGTAGTACACATACCCCAAAGCCTAAACCAACCATCAAACTAAAAGAAATACACCATGGACAACTCATGAGACTCAATGAAAAGTGAAAAACATGAACAACGTCAAGTATAAAAATCAACCCAAATATTTAATAATATCAAATAATATTTTATAATTCTTTTCAAGAATAGCTATCATGAATATTAATTCTCAATATCAAAGTGCGAAAAAAAAGAATACAAAATCCAAACCAACATGACTCAAGAAAATATAAAAGGGCTCCAAACTAGGGTAAACACCCCCATGACCACGACGTGTCACGAGATCTGATGTCCCTGATGTCACCAACTGCGCTACTGCGTCCCAATATATATTTGATCACGTCCGGATGCTAAAAAATACAACATAATAAGGAGTAAGTCCAACTAGGACTTAGTGAGTGACATAATCCTCTACAACCAAATCTAATGATCCAACAACCAACGGGTAAGAGATTACAGATAAACATATACCATGCGCAGAAATAAATATACATAATCACCATTCATATGAGATATAAATATTATCAAGTATAAACATACATTCATAACCGTAGTGAGCATATTCAAGTGTGCAATGAAAGTATAAACATAATGCAAAAATCCAACCATCCCAAGCAAGCCACGTGGGTCGGTCATCAGTGTGGCGGTGCTGACGAGCTTCCCGGTTGAAGGACCCATCGGTCCAATATCCAGGGACCCGTCGGTCCAATAATTCAGGGACACGTTGGTCCTACGAGTCAGGCACTTATCACCTCTAATCTCAGTGTACTTTTCGCTCATGCCACCCGAGTCGATCGTCAGTGTGGCGGCTGACGAGCTTTCCAGTCCACATCCACAAGCACACTCAGGCATACATAACTCAACCTGCAATTTTATATAAAAGTACAAGAAGATATACACAACGTACTCATGCCTGAATAACACCTAAGGGCCCCTCATTGCTCACGCACTGTGCATGCAAAAGGATTAACCCATCTTGCAGAGTACTTCCATGAGGTTTATTTACAACAGAACTTGTACAGGAAATAGTAAAAGCAATTTGTGTTAAAAATGTTCCACGGGAATTATTTACAACAACGCTTGTGCAAGAAAAGCAATTTCTATTAAAGAGTCCATGATGTTTATATGGGTAAAACAATAGCAGTTCATAGTTAAGCTGTACCATGAGATTAAATCTCAAACAGTACTTGTGCAGGATGAAGTAAAAGCATTTAGACTATTTGCTCCATGAGTTTTAAAAAATAGAATTAAGGATAAATATACTAATTTGGGGAGAGAATCTAATCCACTTAGATAGAACCTAATGTGATGATGTCAGATCAAGTGTATAGCCCTAAATTGTCCAACTAAGGAATGAAATGTGAACTTAGGTGAGTCTATGTTTAAATGTCTTCCTATCCTTTCTCTCTATTATTAACCTACTCTAAAATCAGCTTTGCAGGGAGCCTCTTGTGGGCGGCATGAACCTAAATAATTTAGGCGAGCATCAATTCAAAATCATGTGTAGCATCAATTCAAGAAAAGAAACTAGAATCCATACAATCTATACATCTGAGAGTATAAATTTTTACTATAGTTAAACTAGATAACTATATGACTAATAATAACCATCTCATACATCGAAATTAGCTAGAATCAATATATTAACCGTCTCATTTAATACTGAAAAATATTCAAAAGACCTATTAAACGACATCCGATAAAAATCAGCCACTACCATCTGGCTCTTGAATTTGGATCAGATGAATCGTGAGTCTTGAGAGCGCGTCTGCCAATGAGTTCAGTTTTTTGTAGATCTTTTGTAAGCGAATCTATGGAGTTCGCAAGATCTTCAGGGTTTGCTAAGCCTTTGTTTAAAGATTTTTCTTTAAGGGACTTGACTTCAAGTTTTAGAGAGCTGCTCTAGCACGAAGTCTGAAGGATTTATCAATTTGTGCCCAGATACCCATACCTGGGTACTACCAAAAGGAGAAGAAATACGGTTTGCGGAAATCCACATCCTATAAGGGCAAACCTCACAACACTCATGTGTTCAGGATGTGAAATCCTATAACTTCCATATTTACCTCGATCTTATCCGATATCTCTAAGACTAACTTCAATTATACCTCAATAATTTACGCATATCGACGTATTTCTAATGATACAGCTCTCTTCATTAATTATTAAAGAAAAAAAAAGAAAGAAAACCTGAGCGCTCGACACTCGCCCGCTCGCCGACCCACCCCCTTTGTCTCCTCACTGCTCCTCGCCGGGCGGCCACTTGGCCGCCGGCGATCACCCCCCGCCGGTCCCGCTGGCGTCTCCCATCGCCTCTGGCGCCGGTGGAGCGCCGGCGCACGGCTGGGAGGCGACGGTGGCCTCCCCGCCTTCCCTCGGTAGCCATAGCTGCCACCATGGTGCAGCAGCAGCCCAGCGTCGAGATGCAAACAACAAAAAGCATAATTTCATTTAGATTTCTCAATTTCAAAGCAGATAATAAGATTGATTCAAAGTCTAGGAGATTCGATTGCAAAGAAACAAAACCACTACAATGAAATTTTGATAGGGGTACGCGACTGCTTGAATCAAGAATAAGATAGGAGAGGAATTAAACCACTCACCGATTGAGGGAAGGAGAAGGAAGAGAAGCAATTGGATTTTCCCGACGATTGTCTCCGACGAGTTCGACAACTCCGGTCGGTCGCCCGCCCCTTCCGCCTCCAAACGCTGCTACCTCAATTGCTCGGGTGCTGTCGGCGACCTGCTGCACAGCCTCCCTTAATTTATAGTTTGGAATTTAATTGATATCCCAATTACTATTTTAACCCTACTTTTAACTCAACTAAAAAATTCATTTTAAGTCTGATTCGAGTTCCGATCGAACCATTTAGTTCGTCTCGAGGTCTACTTTCACCATGACCTGCCAAATTACAGAGATAACATATATAAATTTTCTCAAAATTTTTCTATGCCAAAAGCTTACTCGAATTAGACCCGAAAATTCCGCTAACCCGTTTATCTTAAGTCCACGCTTTCTTGCTATAAAACCAAAATAAATTTAATCAAAATTTGGTTATCACAATCTCCCCTCGTTAAATAAAATTCATCCTCGAATTTTGGCGTAAGCTATAGACTCAACAAATCATGAAACTCGAATGAGCATTAGCCGCGTGCATTACTCGTCACCAATCCTCTACCATACTTGGCACCATAATTCTATCTCTAAATCCCAGAACATCCTCTCTACTCATTATTATTATTATTATTATTATTATTATTATTATTATTATTATTATTATTACGAAAAAGGTCTAAAATGGTCCCTAAACTTTTTCGGGATTTTCACATTGGTCTCACAACTTTTTTTTCTAGTCAATTGAGTCCCTAAAGATTTGTTTGGTCCTTTGTCGTGACCAATTACCAGGGACCAAAGTGACACATTTTTTTTAACGACAGGGTCACGACCATGGACCAAAGTGACGTTTACAAATCTTTAAGGACCTAATTGACTCGAAAAAAAGTTGTGGGACCAATGTGAAAATTTCAAAAAAATTTAGGAACCATTTTAGATATTTTCCCTTATTATTATTATTATTATTATTATTATTATTATTATTATTATTATTATTATTATTTTCCGCCCAATGCACTCGACCACACTGACCCACCAACCCTAAAAAAAAAGCCACGCTATAGGCTGAAAATTTAACAAGTTATGCACAATTTTCCAAGAATCAAAGGTGGTTTTACTATGTTTAAAAATAAAATTCAGTTTCCAAGCTAAAATCTCAGCGTTATATTTTCGCAGTGGGATACAAAATCAAGACAAAATTTTAGCATCAAATAAGGTGTACTTAAGCTGAAAGTCTAATAATGTAGCAATCCGAAACTTGAAATTTACAATGAGCCCGTTCAACCAACATTTTAGGCACACAAGAAGAAAATCCTAGGCTAAAATTTTCAACACCAACCGGATTCCCTAATACGAAGTTCATTTCAATCGCCAACTCAAACAATCATACTAACATAAATTCTCATCGAAAATAACTGTTGGCTCTAAGTTTTCAACCTTAGCCTTAATCTCAGCTTTGATGGTTTTGATGATAACAAACATGGAACTAATGATTTCATTAAGAATATCTTTCAGGTTCCATATCGACTAGCGTTCGATGTCCTCGATTGGATAAATCAGAGAAATGACAAAATCGGAAGGACATTTATCATCGTACTCGGGTTCGTCGTGAAACTTCCCGAAGATCGACGAGTGCACCAAAGTCACTTGGATGAGTCCAAAGATCAAGTCAAAAGCTCTCCAAGATGATGCTCGTTGAAAGTCGGAACCCGGAAACGAAGCGCGGAAGAAATAGGCTGAAAAAATAACATTCAACCTAGGTTCGGTCGACCGACCAAAGGTAAAAAAAGTAGTAGAGCTACTTCGGTCGATCGAGCGATCGACCAGTGGAAGCCCAAAACGGGCAATAGCTCGGGCGGTCGACCCGTCGGTCGACAGACCTACTGATACCTGTGACGCAAGATCACGTCGATTGACCGACGGGTCGACCGAATGGCGAAAGAAATAGGCCAAGGCTGGCGGTCGACCAATCGGTTGACCGACCTGCATATCAGCCGCGACGCAATACTACGTCGGTCGACCGATGGGTTGATCGAAGATCACGGATCGCGCGATCTGCGTCTGGCGGTCGACCCGTCGGTCGATCGACCACAGGGAAAGTTTTAGCGGTCGAATAATCGGTCGACCGATGCTTCGACCGGCGCTTCGACCGGCGGTCTATAACGAATAGTTTTCTACCCGTTGAACAGTCGTTGCTTCACGAGGGTATAAATACACCCTCTGATGCTTCATTTAATCTTCTTCTCCCAATCTTACAGAGATCATTGAGCATTCTAAAGAAGATTTAAGGCCTTCCAAGGAGTAATCACGCGCGCTCTACTTCTCTAGCGAGTTCCACTACAAGCGCAAGTTCTTCCTCAACTCGAGAATTAAATCGAGCAGTTCGTCTTGACGAGTTGGAGGCGTTGAAGGCTTGAGAAGAGAACTAATGCTTGGTTTATCCTTTAGCTCTTTTCAAATGTAATTTTACTGTTATTTTAACTGTTTGATTTGTTTGTGTGAAGACCTATGGTGTTAGGTCTTGCTGTGTGTGAAGTGGTATCTTGGTATAAGAGTAAAGTCACTTGTGTAAACTTTGTTGTTACTAGGATAAATTCTAGTTGTCCCTTAGGTTAAGGTGGGAAAGTGCTCTTGGTAGGAAGGCGGGATACTTCCGGATGTGGAAGTGCCTTCGGTTGGAGAGCGAGTCTTTCCGGTGAAAAGTCCTTGTTGTAAGGGAAACTAATTAATCTAGTAAAACTTAGTTTGGAAATCCTAAGTGGGGTGCTTAGGTAATGGAGTAGGTATTGGGGCCGAACCACTATAAATACCCGTGTTTGCATTGATTCATTGCTTGTTTTAATTGCTTAAATATTTATCACTTCCGCATTCATTCATCGAATCGCAAATCTCCTAATTGATCTAAGTAAACGATTAAAATTAAAATTAGGCGAATTCTTTAGTACACACACTATTCACCCCCTCTCTAGTGTCGCCATTTCGCCTTCAATTGGTATCAGAGCGGGTCGTAGATTGTGATTTCACCATCCCTTCTACAATTCATCTCAATCTCGAAATGAGTCTAGAGTCGGTAGCGTTTACACCTCCTAGGTTCGATGCCTCTAACTTTGGTCTATGAAAATCTAGGATGTATACCTTTCTAAAGACTCAAGGTTTAAGTGTTTACAACATGGTAAAAATCCAATATATTGAACCTAAGAAAAATATGGATGCATGAACCCAAGAATAAATTAGCATGTTTGAGTTAAATGCCAAAGCTAAAAATTGCTTATATTGTTCTTTGGAAAATAATATATTTGAAAAAATCATGCATTGTACTTCGGCATATGATATTTGGGGTACTTTGAATATGCTTTATGATTATGCTAAAAGTGAAGAACTTGTTACTCTAAATGAAGGAGATTGTGACAATTGTCATACTCCTATATCTAATGAAGTTCTTGAAGCTTTTAGTGTTTCTAGCCATAGAAGTACAAAGAACCGAAAAAGGAAGGTAGTGTGTCATGCATGCAAGAGAAAGGGCATGTTAGGAAGAACTGCCCTATCATAAAGAACAAGGCGAAGAGGAGGTCAAATGCTTCCACATCATCCTACTCAAGTGAAACATCCTCCCATCATGACTATGAAGCCATCTCAAAAGAATGCCTCATGAATGATGACAATGAGGTACACTCCACCTCTTCTAGTCATGTTAATAACAATAATAGTAGTAACTCATCTAGCTCTCATGATTTTGATGAATTGATGGATGAGTATAAAATCATGTATGCCTTGCTTGTTAAGAAAGATAAAGAAAACAAAAATTTGAAGAAAGAAAACTCAAATCTTAGCTCTCAATTACATGAAGCAAAATTAGAAAATGAGAAGCTAAGAATTAGTGTCAACAATCCATGCCATGATACTTTAAGTATTGACACTAAGTATTTGAAAAATGAAAATGACACATTGAAGAATGAAAATAGCATGTTGAAAACTCAAATGCATGCTTTAGACAACTCAATGATTGATTTGAAAAATAAGGTTCTAAACCTAAACAAGAAAGTGAATGAAATGAAAAATATTTCCTCATTTAAGAAGTTTAGTAAAAAGAATGTTCATGCTAATGTTAAATCTCATGTTAGACATTCAACTTTAAACCTCATGTTCAAAATAAAAATGATTCATGTAAGAATGTCCATGCTCATCATGCCTCTCATGCCATGCATTCTACCATTAGACCTCATAATTATAAGAAGATGAATGAGGTTTCTAAGAATGCTCATACTCATCATGTTTCATATGATAAGCATTCTAAAAATAAATCTCATGTCCATGTTAAAAATGAAAAGAAAAAATTTCATGGACATTATTTTTGTTGTGGTGTTTATGGCCCCGCAATCCATGATTGTGCATTTAAAAAGAATCTAAGTGTTGCTAAGACACTTTGGATACCTAGGCCAACTAACCCCCAAGGACCCAAAGCCATTTGGGTACCAAAAATTTCATGTTTAATTGTAGGGGGAGGTACCAAACAAGGGTGAGATGAAGGTGGTTGATTGAAGTTGCTTGAGGATTCAAAGATTGAACCATTTCATAATTGCAACTTCAAGTCATCTAGATGCCTTAGGTAAAGTTGACATCAAACACATTGGTATCATCTCCTATATTCCATTGCTTAAAATTATAGTTGGAGTTTGATATGTACTTAATATTAGTAGATTTTCCGCTCTTGATAAGTTTTAAAAACGTTCTTTGATTTTTGATTTCCGGTCTCTTCGGAGACCCCGGTGGCCTGTAATGGGCCTAAGCAACCTTGCGGTTTTAAATCGTAGGCTACTTGTGGCTCTCTGTTTTCAACCAATAGGAAGGGTTGGAGATCTTATGTTTCAAATATTTTATATTTTGAGATCTCTTGATTCATTTTATTATCATGAAGATTTATATCAAATGAATCCATGCTATTTAGTGAAGTGGAATTTGATAAATGATACTTGGTTTTTCTCTTCACTATTTAGTTTGATAGCTTGCATGTAGATTTAATTTCATTGTCTACTTATGATGTATACTTGCGAGTTATGAGATTTTAGGAATGCTACTTAGGAAGAAAAAGATTAGTTTGACAAATTATCATGAATTAGGTATAACTTCAATTAATTCAAAATCTTATTGTTATACCTCATTGTTTAAGCTAAAATCACGTCTCTATACTCATGATTAGAATTGCATGTAAAATCATTGATTTTCCATGAGTAGGTAAAAACTTAGTACTTAGGCAAAATTCATCAAATGAAACTTGCTCTAGGTTGACACTTACTATAAGAGACATTCCTTTAAGACAAAACTAGTTAAACTTGTTTAGGGACCACATTTCTCAAATGGTTCACATCTTGATCCCGTAGATTCATTTTAATATCATGGCAAACTTTCTTAAAAATGAATCTTAACTATCTAGCATAGGTTAAGGTTTTAAATGAAAATTTGTATTGAACATTTGCTAGTTAGTAAATTAGCTTGCTAGTAGACATATTATTTCACTATGATACTAATGATGTCCATTTGCAAGTTAAGAATTGGAAAACCATGCTATCTATAAGTAAATGAAAAATAAGATGAAAAAGTTGGGCAAATTTTCAAGAAAAAATGTACGATTTTGATTTTGCAAAAATCTTTGAAAAAAATAATAATTGAATTTTCATGTTTAATGATGTCTCTATATACTCATGATTGATTATGCATGATGAATATTTGATCTTTCATGAGTAGAAAACAATTTGATAACTTAGGCAAATTTCATGATAATCTTGATTAAATAAAATTTGCTCTAGGTTAAAATTCTTATTAGATACCTCATTTTAAGTTAAAATTTGATGAACATGTTTAGATACACATATCACATAAGTCTAGAAAGTTAAAATTAAAAATTCTTGTCTAGATAAAAAATGTTATATCTATATCACTTTAGGAGACTTAAGCTTGAAAAGCTTGGTTTAAGTCAACAAACCACAATTGGTATCAATTGACCTGGTCCAAACCTTCATAAACATGTTTAGGAATATATATGATATATTTCCATGCACCTAGAATGAAAATTCTTATGGATATGGATAAAATGACAATTGAGGTTAATTTATGAAAACCTCTTTTGAACCTTGTTGACCCAAGTCAATAAATTGAGTTAAAGGTCTCATTCATGATCTATATTTGAGAAACATGTTTAGATTTACTCGTGTAAGGTATTCATAGGTTTAAACTTGAAAAATCATGAGTAAATGTTAAGATTGAAACTTGGCAAGTTTCGAAAAACTAGTTTAGTTTTGAATGAAACCATACTAGGTTGATATCTTGATTTAATGACAAAATTTTCATTTCAAACTTGACATATACTCTTGACATGACCATCATGTGGTGTCATGAAAGTTTGAATGAAAATTAAAAAAAAATTTAAGAAAATCTGAAATTTACAAAAATACCATTTCAACCCACATTTAGTATAAATTTCAGTTATTTTTAGAAAAATATACAAAAAAATCTTTTTTAGGTGATTCTTAAAACTACACATTCATTGAAAAATTTAGTATGTTGTGTAAAAACTACAAAAAGTTTCATCAAGAATCTAATTTTTAGTGAAATTTTGAAGTTGGATTTTCAAAATGAAAAGTATCATCTTTTTGAAATATCATTTTTTTAATACTTTGATTTTTCGAAAACTTCAAATGAAAATTTGAGTATACCATTTTGATTATGTTTCTAATATCATTCACACCATTGATTAAGTAAAATCATTTCTAGGAATGATTTTGAATTCTTGAATGATAGCTAGAAACTACATTTGGTTTGGTTTGATTATAATCAATATAGGATGAAAAATGGACTTTGATTTTTAAACTCATTTTGAGTTCAAACTTGATACCAAAAATTTTCAAACTTAATTGTGTTTCAGATTTTCACTAAAAATTAAACTCATTTTTGATACCAAACTTGATACCATACTAGGTTGATACCAAATATAGGATGAAAATTTTTAAACTTCATGAATCTTTAATTGTGTTTCATCCCTTTGAGTAGATAGCCTCTCTTGCCCTTTTTGATTGATGTCAAAAGGGAGAGAAGAGTATGGATAAAGGGGGAGAAGAGTATAGGTCAAAAGGGGGAGAAAAATATAGGAAATTCATGCATATAGATAGGAGGAGTTTATCTCATAGATATGCATGTTGATGGGGGGAGAAATCCTTAAGTTGATATCCTTGTACTTTAATGATTTATATTTTCTTAAGGATGTTTGTCATCATAAAAAAGGGGGAGATTGTTGGCTTTAGGTTTTTAACCTTAGCCTTAATCTCAGCTTTGATGGTTTTGATGATAACAAACATGGAACTAATGTTTTCATTGAGAATATCTTTCAGGTTCCATATCGACTAGCATTCGATGTCCTCGATCGGATAAATCGAAGAAATCGCAAAATTGGAAGGACATTTATCGTCGCGCTTGGGTTCGTCGCGAAACTTCCTAAAGATTGACGAGTGCACCAAAGTCGCTTGGATGAGTCCAAAGATCAAGTCAAAAGCTCTCCAAGATGATGCTCGTTGAAAGTCGGAACCTGGAAACGAAGCGCGGAAGAAATAGGCTGAAGAAATAACATTCAGCCTAGGTTCGGTCGACCGGTTGATCGATCGACCGAAGGTAAAAAAAGTAGCAGAGCTACTTCGGTCGACCGATGGAAGCCCTAAATGGGCAGTAGCTTGGGCGGTCGACCGACGTACTAATACCCGCTACGCAAGATCACGTCGGTCGATCGACGGGTCGACCGAATGGCGAAAGAAATAGGCCAAGGCTAGCGGTCGACTGACCTGCATATGAGCCGCGATGCAATACCGCGTCGGTCGACCGAAGATCGCGGATCCACTACTAGAAACTTGATCTTCAGCAACGGTTATCAGCAACGGCCGCTCAAGCCGTTGCTATTTGCAACGGCATTCTTACGGTCGCCCGAGCCGTTGCAGATATCTGTATCTGCAACGGCGTTCTAACGGAAAACCGAGCCGTTGCGGATTATTTTAATTATCAGCAACGGCTTTCTGACGGAAAGGCGAGCCGTTGCTGATTTTTTAATCTTCAGCAACGGCTTGCTAACGGATAAGTGAGCCGTTGCTGATGATAACTTATCAGCAACGGCTTTCTAACGGGCGAGTGAGCCATTGCTGATAAGTTTATATAGGGCACGCTCTCGCGCCCGACCCTTCTTCCTACCGCTGCTACCGCTGCCGCTCCTGCCGACGCCTCTCGCCGCTGCTGCCGACGCCGACGCCTCTCGTCGACGCCTCTCGCCGCCGCTGCCGCTGCTGCCGGTATGTTGATCGACCGGAGTATAGGTTAAAATCTGACCGAAACCCTATTTCTAGGGTTTCGGCCGGCGGCGGTCGGCCTATGGCCGCCGCCGGACCTTCTACAGTGGTCGGACAGTGTGTCCGGCCACTGTACGCCGGTGCCGGAGGGTGGACTCCGGCGCCGGATTTTATATATATATATATATATATATATATTATTGTTTTGAAATTGTTAATTAATTATTTTATAATTGTTAATTAATTGTTTAGATTAATTGTTTAATTTGTTAGATTAATTATTAGTGTTTAGATTAATTTCGGACGTGCGCCGGAATCGTCCACTTCGGACGCGCGCCGGAATCGTCCAATTCGGACTCGTGTCGGAATCGTCCACTTCGGACTCGCGCCGGAATCGTCCACTTCGGACGCGCCCCGAAATCGTCCAATATGGACTCGAACTGTCTCGAAACATTTAGAAAATAATCATCCATCCGACGAGTTGATATGTTTCACGTACGCATCGACGAATCGGATATGATTTAGCAAAACCTTAGATCCGTTCGGGAATTGTATGTTCGTGTAAAAGAAGTAGATGATCTTTTACGACGTACAATTCTTGAATTGTCCCTGATAGGACAATTTGGGAATATAGTTATTTGTACCGCACTTACGTTTTTATTTTAACTGTTAACTAATTATTCTAAAATTCGGCAACATCTCTCTTGTTCTCCGATACGCGCCCAGATGATATGCGTATTCGGAGAACTGTAGGGAGATGCTGTCGAAATTTAGAATAATTAGTTAACAGTTAAAATAAAAATGTAAGTGCAGTACGAATAACATAAATCCCGAATGGAATAGGACAATCTCACCTAAAGACATTAACCAAAGAAATTGTCATTGATTGACAGAATCATGTCGGCTGATCGAAGTTGGATGTACCGACGTCTTGATCATGGAGCTTTAACGAATGAGTTTCGATTAGGCGTAACGTACTTCCTAAATTTCGCCTATTCGAATCGGAATTTCGTTAGCATGGGTGATCAAATCCGATGTCCGTGCCGCATTTGTTCAAATGGTCGATTTTTGGATCGGGAGACTGTCACTCTGTATCTATATAGCAAAGGATTTGCACCAAGATATTTTCTATGGACTTGTCACGGGGAGTCACGCGAAGTCGGGACGTCGAACAATCCTGTCGTTCAGACATATGGTGAATCTTCCTCTGCTGGTGCTTCTTCATCCAGTCAATGTAATCCCTATAGAACTATGATACTTGATAGTCTTGGGGGTCAATTCCACCTGAATGATAATGTTGATCGGCCAGATCTTCAGACATCAGTCCCACCAGATACTACAGCGGTTGATATCACAGAAGTAGGGGCTGCGGTAGAGATTGAATTACCGAATAAAGAAGCTGCAGAATTTTACGAGATGTTGAAAGCTGCCGATGAACCTTTGTATGAGAATTGTCCTAAATACACTAGGTTTTCAGCAATGACACAGCTCTTAAACATCAAGGCCGATTGTAATATCAGCGGAGTTGCGTATGATCGGATTGCTGGATTGATTAATGGAATGCTGCCTACTGATAACAAGTTTGAGCCTACTTTTTATAAGACTAAAAAGCTAATGAGAAAATTGGGGCTTAGGTACGAAAAAATACACGCGTGCCAAAATAACTACATTTTATATTATAAAGAAAATGTGCAGTTGGATAAATGCCCTGTATGTCAACACCCTCGTTACAAGGAGAAGAAATCGGTCCGACAGAAAAATATCCCGTTTAAGGTGCTTCGGTATTTTCCACTAACACCGAGGCTTCAAAGATTATTCATGTCGGAAAAGACAGCCCCCTACATGAGTTGGCATGCAAGAAGTCGTGATGATACAGTAATGACTCATCCATTTGACAGTGAAGCATGGAAACATTTGGATACATGTTATCCTTCATTTGCTAGGGATACTAGAAATATCAGATTGGGATTGTGCACAGATGGTTTTAATCCGTTTGGACATTCTGCAACTCCTTATTCAATTTGGCCAGTGCTGCTGACAGTTTATAATTTACCACCGTCAATGTGCATGAAAGATGAATTTATTTATCTTTCGATGATTATTCCGGGGTCCTAAGGGTCCGCGAAAAGAAATTGACATATTTCTCAGACCCTTGATAGATGAATTGAAAACATTGTGGACTGAGGGAGCTGTCACTTATGATTGTCATCGGAAGCAAAACTTCAATTTAAAGGCCGCGGTCTTGTGGACAATCAATGATTTCCCCGCGTACGACATGTTGTCGGGTTGGAGCACTCACGGCCGACTCTCTTGCCCGTATTGTATGGAACACTCTAAATCAATCAGTCTTCAGAACGGACGAAAAATCTCATTCTTTGATTGTCATCGTCGATTCCTACCGGTTAATCACCAGTATCGAAGGAATCGTAATAAATTTACTAAGGGCAGAGTCGAAAGAGATGGGCCACCACCGATGTTGTCTGGTGAACAAATATTAGCACGTGTTTAAGCACTTCCAGATATAGTATTTGGTCGCAATGAAAGAGTGTCAGGTTTTGGCCAAACACACAACTGGGTGAAAAAAAGTATCTTTTGGGAATTGCCCTATTGGAGTTCATTATTGATTCGACATAATTTAGATGTCATGCACATTGAAAAAAATGTGTTTGATAATATTTTCAACACTGTGATGGATATTTCTGGAAAAACTAAAGATAATGTCAAAGCCCGACATGATCTGAAAATACTTTGTAAAAGACCAGAGTTGGAGTTACAAGAGGTCAACGGACGATATCTGAAACCGAAGGCCCTATATGTGTTAAATAAACAACAGATCAAAGATGTTTGTCAATGGGTAAAAGAACTCAGATTATCCGATGGATATGCTTCAAACTTATCTCGATGTGTGAACGTCGATGATTGCAAAATATCAGGGATGAAGAGCCATGATTGTCATGTATTCATGCAGAGATTACTTCCGATCGCATTTCGAGATCTTCTACCTGATAATATTTGGGGTCCGTTGACTGAATTAAGTATGCTTTTTAGAAGCATCTGTGCAAATGTCCTTCGAGTCGAAAATATGTCAACACTTGAAAATAATATTGTTGAAATCATATGCAAGCTGGAGCAGTTTTTCCCTCCTGCATTTTTTGACTCGATGGAGCATCTACCGATACACTTGGCATACGAGGCACGAGTTGGTGGCCCCGTTCAATATCGTTGGATGTACTTATTTGAAAGATACATGAATCTTCTGAAGAAAAAAGTAAAGAACACCGCAGCTGTTGAAGGATCAATATCTAAATCGTATATCATTCAAGAAATTTCAACATTCTGCTCATTTTACTTTGAATCGACAGTACAGACAAGATTTGATCGTCTTCCACGTAACGACGACGGGGGTGTTCGACATTCAGATGGACGTTTAAATATATTTTGTCACTCTGGTCGTGCTTTTGGTTCTCGTCCATCTCGACACTTAAGCGATGAAGAGTATCATTTGGCACACTTGTATGTATTACTCAATTGTCCAGAGATTGAACAATTCATTGAAATATTTGACATTGAGATGGTGCAAAAATACTCTATTCACAACGATCAAGAATTGGAGAGATTACGGAATCGTGATTTCCCTACTTGGATTCAGACTTACAGCAAAGATCACAGAGCTGAAATAGATGAAAAAATATTTGAGTTTGTTAGTGGACCGTCGCGACTTGTGTCGTGCTATAGCGGATATTTTGTTAACGGGTATAAATTTCACACGGTTGAATATTCATTTGCAAAGAAGACGATGAATGCTGGGGTCTGCGTGAAAGGGACAACCTATGTTGAATGTGATATGGATTTTTATGGACTGGTGGAAGAAGTGATAGAGTTGCACTACTTCGGCTTGAAATCAGTGATCCTATTTAGATGTCATTGGTTCGATACAACAGGAAGGGGCATGAAAGTTCATCCAAAATACAAACTTGTTGAGGTTAATTACAAATCGAAATTGGCAGCAAATGAGCCTTTTATATTGGCATCACAAGCCGAACAAGTATATTACGCGAAGTATCCGGCTCGAAATAAAGATAGAGCAGATTGGCGTGTAGTCTGTAAGACAAAAGGTAGAGGAAAAATTGATCCGATAGTAGGAGAAAATGATCCTCCTGGTTTCTATCAAGAAGATGATCTTCCTGCTGTGGATCGTATTATTCCAATACTCGAGGATGCAGACACAACGTCAATTCAATTAGAAGTTGAGTATGCTGATGATGACGATCATGAAATTGAGGAAGCTGGAGATGAAGAAGATGAAGAAGAGGAAGAAGAGGAAGAAGAGGAAGAAGAAGAAGAATTCGAAGACTATTATTCAGATGATGAAGAATAATTGTAAAGTATATATTTTATTAAATATATCTCTACTATTTATACAATAATCTGATTATATGTCTGTTCGACAGATATGTCTGGTCGTGGTTATCGACGCAGGAGAGTTTCGGAGTCTCCGATCGGTGAGACTCCAGCACTTACTCATGCTGCTCATCCTCCTGTTGCTGATCCTCATTCCGATGATACTGCCGAGGCTAGTACATCCAGACGTAGGCTGCCACGCGGGCCGAACAGGTGGCAGTCTCCACCAGCCACAGAGTCACGTAGATTGATTAGCGTGATTGGGGAGCGGTAATATATCATGAATTATGAATCATTACAAATTCATTATATCATAATATAATATTAAAATTTATTTTTGTTGTGTAGGTTCGAGCAAGAAGAAGTGCCGAGGAGCATTTCTTCTACTATTCGACGATACATGCACGGGGCATGGCCTACGTGGTCTCACGTGCCTAGCGAGCACGTCGACATGTTATGGCGCGAGTTTGAGGCACGTATTATTATTATTTTTTACATGCATGATGATATATTAATATTGGTACTGATATTATTATTTTGCAGGCTCGCTATACATGGGCCGAGGACCAGAGGCCCTTCATTTACGCTGTCTGGGAGGCTATTTCCCGGGCAAGGTACAATGGGCAGCTGGGGCAGGCTCGGTCCCAAGCGATGGCCCGAGCTGGGACCACTAACATCGCAGAGACTCGGGGATACGGCCCCGGTTGGATTACTCCGGATATATGAGACTAGCTCGTGGGGATATGGTCGACGGATCGATGGCAGGAGGTTTCTCAGAATGCGGCTAGAAATCGCATGTCGGGAGGAGCAGCGCGTCACACCGGCGACTCTGTTGCATTTGCAGTGCACGCAAACCGTATGGTAAGTATATCTTTTAATTATATATTTTATTTGTTATTATGTGTACTAATTAATGTATTTGTTTTGTAAATATAGACGACGGTGTCGGATGACGGGACTGTCCAGCGACCCTCCCCGATGGCGGTGTTTGAGCGGACTCACCGTCGAGCACATGGGACGGGGGAGTACATCGACAACCGCGCTGCATACATTATAGTAATTATATATTTGTTTAAATTATTCATTATATATTTATAATTTAAGTTTTATGATAAATATTAAACAAAAAATCAAACTCGAGTAGGAGACCTACAGCCAGACGGTGGTGCAGCGCGGGGGTACCCCCGAGGACTTTGACGCAGCATCGTGGGTCGAGGCCGCAGGTGGCTGGGACCATGGCCGCGTATATGGCTTCGCAGATAGTGGTCATGCGCGAGCCGTACTAGGGCCACTTGGGGCACCGACCCCTCCGGTCGCTGGTGAGCGGCCGTCCACCTCTAGATCCAGTTATGATCATAGTAATAGGATAAGGACACTAGAGGAGACGGTCGTGCGTCAGACTGAGATGATGGAGCGTCAGAGTCAGACGATGGCGAATATAGAAGCTATGCTACGCAACTTGTCAGGTCATCCCGAAGCAGTCATCTCTTCGGCATCATCTAATCCATCGTCCTCGAGTCAGTCCACGCCGGTGTACACTCAAGCGCTCCAGACCCCGCCTTATAATCCAGACCATCCTCCATCGTGATCGTGAGATTTTTTGTTTGGATATTGAACTTGTTTAACTTATTTTGTTTGGATATTGATACTTCAATTTTGCATTTGAATTGTTTTTATACTATCGTGGATAATTATCAATATAAATATAATTGTTTTGATGTATATATGTTGGTGTGTTTGTGATGTGTGAATGAATGTGTATGAGGTGTTTGTGATGTGTGAATGAATGTGTGTATGAGGGTATGGGTGTGTGAGTTATGTATCAGATAAATGTATCAATGTATCAATGGAAATTTGAAAATTTCAAATTTTCTGGTTGCAGGTATACGTCATCAGCAACGGCTTTCCCACGAGCGTCCGTGGGAAAGCCGTTGCTAAAAGTGTATCGAAAGCCGTTGCTGATGACCTACAGCAACGGCTTAGCGACGGAGTTTTACTAACGGCGTTGCTACGGACTCAGCGGCCGTTGCTATTAATGTTATCAGCAACGGCTCCGGGTCTGTGGTAAAACCGTTGCTGATAATAGTTTTAGCGACGGCCCAAGCGGCCGTTGCTGATAATGTTTTGAGCGACGGCCCGAGCGGCCGTTGCTGATCCGTTGCTAAGTCATCAGCAACGCGACTTTCTGTCACGGCTCTATTGCAACGGCTCAGCCGTTGCTGATTCTCTTCAGCAACGGCATCAGCCGTTGCTGATGACCATTTTTCTAGTAGTGATCGTGCGATCTGCGTCTAGCGGTCGACCCATCGGTCGACCGACCACAGGGAAAGTTTTAGCGGTCAAATGGTCGGTCGACCAATGCTTCGACCGGCGCTTCAACCGGTGGTCTGTAACGGATAGTTTTCTACCCGTTGAATAGCCATTGCTTCACAAGGGTATAAATACACCCTCTGATGCTTCATTTAATCTTCTTCTCCCAATCTTACAGAGATCATTGAGCATTCTAAAGAAGATTTAAGGCCTTCCAAGGAGTAATCACGCGCGCTCTGCTTCTCTAGCGAGTTCCACTACAAGCGCAAGTTCTTTCTCAACTCGAGAATTAAATCGAGCAGTTCGTCTTGACGAGTTGGAGGCGTTGAAAGCTTGAGAAGAGCACTAATGCTTGGTTTATCCTTTAGCTCTTTTCAATTGTAATTTTACTGTTATTTTAACTGTTTGATTTGTTTGTGTGAAGACCTATGGTGTTAGGTCTTGCTGTGTGTGAAGTGGCATCTTGGTATAAGAGTAAAGTCACTTGTGTAAACTTTGTTGTTACTAGGATAAATTCTAATTGTCCCTTAGGTTAAGATGGGAAAGTGCTCTTGGTAGGAAGGCGGGATACTTCCGGATGTGGAAGTGTCTTCGGTTGGAGAGCGAGTCTTTCCGGTGAAAAGTCCTTGTTGTAAGAGAAACTAATTAATCTAGTAAAATTTAGTTTGGAAATCCTAAGTGGGGTGCTTAGGTAGTGGAGTAGGCATTGGGGCCGAACCACTATAAATACCCGTGTTTGCATTGATTCATTGCTTGTTTTAATTGCTTAAATATTTATCACTTCCGCATTCATTCATTGAATCGCAAATATCCTAATCGATCTAAGTAAACGATTAAAATTGAATTTAGACGAATTCTTTAGTACACACACTATTCATCTCCCTCTAGTATCGTCATTTCGCCTTCAACAACAACAAACATGGTCCTCCCCCTATCACCAAAACACTACAATATTCATTCCAGGATCAATTAATAATAAAAACTATAAGGCTATGAGACACCTTAAGTTCATATTCAAAATGCTAAACAACTGTATTGTACTCGTACAACAGAGATCCACTTGAGGTCAAACTCTAAGAAATTATTTTAATGCATCGAGTTGAACAATTGCTCTTTCCATCTCCTGTCACTACTATGACTCACATAAGCCCCAACGTATCCACAATTAAATTTAATAATTATTTACTCCTAACCCTTCTTCTTTTCCTTCATTCTTAATTCTTTTCTTTTTTCTACGTCTCAGCAGATTAAATCTGAACAAGTCCACCATTCATCATTTTACCAAACTTGAATTTATCATAATTAACTAATGACAAACACAACCACTCGCCGTTCTAACAAAAGATACAATGTACAAACATATTCCGAATTCTCAAGGGATTATAGTGTTTACATAATTTACCATCTTTGTATTATATTTACCTGGGAGAGATCCTTATATGTTATTAAGAAATACCATGTCTAAATCTATTTATAAGTCCTTTAGGAGTAGGAATAAATAATCACAAGGAAAGTTACAAATTCATGCTAAACCTGTGAAATTTTTTACTATGAATTGCTTATTTGACCTATGTATGATCATCTTTTTCAAACGATCCGTACTTTTAAAATTATATATTTAGTGAAAAGTCTGATTTAGGGAAGTTAAGAACTTAAGCTACTAAAACATGAATTTTATCATGCCTTTTATTAATAAATTGCAAATGCTAATATTTTTATCAAGTGCATTGAAACTTGGGAAACTACTCCCCAATATTGGGGTATACATTTAAATCAAGGATTCAAGTAGAATTCAGATATTCCTTTTGACACGTTGGACAGATAAAGACACAAAAATACTGGTACGAGCTGTGCATACCTATGGCTTGTTAGGTTGGTAGTAGTAACAGTTCTTTCCCAGATAGTATCAGTTGATAGCATATTGGTTGGGACTATATGGATGAAAATTTGATCTGAATATAAAAAAAAAGAAAGCACACAAAAGGTGTCATATTTATCTATGTTCTATTACCATTTGCAAGAAGCTTCCAACCACTTGCTTAGATTTGCTGACTATGATAGTCACCCATCTGTGTACAGTGCTACGTACCACTCCAATTTGCCAGAAACCATCAGCAATTCTCCCTAGATATCAACAACAAAAAAATTCCCTTTTTTCCATCCTCTTTTTCACTACAAGAAAATAGGGTATCACCAACGGACGAAATCCGTCGGTGATACTCCAAAATCCGTCAGTAATACTATTACCGACGGACACTCCGTTGCTAAAATCCGTCGGTAAAAGCCTGCTCGGTAATACTGACAAATTTAGTAAAATCCGTCAGTATTACCAACGGATTTTTTCGTTTGTTGGTAATACCAACGGAAGTATTTCCGTTGGTAATTATTCCGATGGTAATACCAACGGAAGTATTTCTGTTGGTAATACCAACGGAAGTATTTCTGTTGGTAATACCAACGGAAGTGTTTCGTTGGTAATTCCGTTGGTAATACCAACAGATGTATTTCTGTTGGTAATACCAACAAAATATGTTCGTCGGTAATACATTTTATTGGCTAATACTTAAATCAATCCTGAACACCTAAAATATATCACATTTACACGAAATCATAAGATAAAATTTGAAACCACATATGAACCATTATATTTCTAAATTCACACACACACAGAAATTCACACACAACCATAAATAACTTAAGGAAATCATTGTATACATTAAAATTGTGCTAGTCAAAATACATTCTGCTAGTTAAGCAAATACATTCTTTCGGAGTTTCAAATACATTAAGATTGTTTCAAAAACACATATCAGTGATAGTCTTTTCCAAAAAGTAGATCCTTGCACTTTATCCTTTTTATACTTGCATGTAAAAACAAAAGAAATATGAATAAAATCAAAAGATAAAATCTTCAACTATACGAGGCATTTGGATTGCTACATGATGATAAATTATAACTCATAAATCTAATTAACTAGCTTGGGGACATTGCGATAGGCAATAGATTTTAAACCCTAACAATCAACATAAGTAGAAGATGAATATTGCATCAGACTTCACACTATCCTAAAACAACTAATGTGATTTGTGCAAGCAACTAATGTGATAAATCACACATTAAGGCATATATTAAGCAAATTAACAAAATAGGAGCAAGGTTAAAACAAATTACATTTACTACCTAGGTTTACCCACCTAGACTTTCACCCAAACTTTAATATACCAAGTGAAGACAATAAGCGTGGCATTATCTCTTATCCCCAATGTTATCGCTTGCAACAGAATAATAAACTGATTTTTGATTTAGAAATAATCATGCTGAAATTTTTGTTACTGCTGAAATATATATGTTTACCATTTGCCTTTTTTCATTTATCTCATCAAATAAGAATGGTAGTAACCACGAAAAATTGCATATGTTGTAGTTATTCTTAAGTACAATTTGTATATCTTTTCTTCACTGTTTGATTGTAAGAACATCATTTGTTTTCAACACTTCCTTGTGTTTTTTCTGATTTATGATGATAATGGGACTTACTCTCATAATTTTGATTGAAGAATATAACTTAATCCTAGGATTGCTATGAAATTGCTAAGACTTATAGTACCGCTAAGCATGCTGCTTAAAGTCTGTTGCTTGAGGGAAGGGGCAAAGGATTAGTTGTTAAACTTTTATGACAGTAGATTAGGGTTATCTGCGGTCACTGTTGTGTTCTGTTGTAGAGACACCCTTTTCTTACTCTCTACTCAACTCCTCAAGGTGAAAACCAATCTTGCATATGACTGCTTATTGGAATAATGTTCAAGCTGAATATGGAACATTAGGATGTCATGACTTGACTGGTACTGTTAAATACATCACTTGGTGATTCTAAGTACTTGATTTCAGTAAGATAAATTAGTAATATCAAAGCAAATTCTGTTTTCCATATCTTATCTACACTTATGAAGTGGATGTTTAAATTTTGTTTAGCACCTTAATACTTGGTAGAGTACTGGGTTGTTTGAGTCCAGCTCTTTTTTCTTTTGACCTTGTTTGAGAGCTTTAATTTTTGTGTTTGAGCTCATCATGTTTAAGTTTTTCTTGTTCGAGCTCAACTCGCTAGATCAAAATCTTAAATGAGCTATAAACCGGCATTGGATAATCATTCATCAAGCTTTTATAAGTATTCTTAAGGTATGAGAGCAGTAGGCAGTATACCATACAATTGGATGCAAGTTGGTTCATTTGTTGCTTCCTATGTTATTGTTTTATGATTTCATCCACTTAACCTAGTAAACTCTTAGTTCTCTTATGCCTGTTTGGTGATTAATGTTATTTCACTTCTTAATGACAGAATGTGCCCTTAGACAAAAGGAAGGAACATTAATTGTCTTAAATTATGGCCTAAAATCTAGGCCTTATTAATGTCTAACATAAAGCGGAAATTAATATATTTCCTAATTTCAGTTTTTGATTGCATTAGTTGGCTTCTTAGATCTTTTCTTGCCACTAATGGGGAAAATATTGATGGAAGTAGGATACTTTTTTATCATATGCAAAGGGTTTAGTCAACCCGCATATGTTCTTTTCCCAGTATTTCTGGACAGCTGCAGGCCTACTAGACTAAAATTAGAATATCTTTTAAGAAGAAAGTTATTCCCTAGTTGGTATTTTCTATATTTGTTTTTGCATTTTATCTCCTTGAGTTCTCTATTCATATTTTTAGGGAGCATATTTCTCTATTCATTGTTTTCAAAGACATAAGAAAAATAATGAAGACATTCTATTACACTATTGTAATTCATAAATCTCAAAAATCCAAGTGATCACTTGATAGAGTAAACCTGAGAGGCAAGAGCGCTAGAGGATATGTGGTAGAGGTATTGAGTGCTAGAGGATAATGAATGTCAAGGCAAGATTAAATTTAGATTAACTAATGAATTATCCTATGATCAGCAGGAATATAGCATATAATCCTAATATTCCTCCCAGTTGAAACAAGGTTTATAAGGAAAAGAAACTTATATATGCATTAATGTAAGAACAACGGTCAAATAACACAAAACAATTGAGCTTCAATGAACATGAGATTCAATAGGTAAAAGGTGGTATGAACATTTGCAGCAAAATGATCAATGCAATAAAATGCTAGACATAATGTGAAGCAAAAATAATGATTAGAGTTCTCTTGCACATGCACTAATGTGAGGCAAAAATAAAATGCTACAACTACTTTATTACATAATGGATTAATTGCTTCATTTTTGGATCTATTGGGACAACTAATGTGTATCCCTTGATTTATCATGCTTAATTAGCTTCAGGACAAAACCAATTTTAGCCTTGTTTGGCATTGAAGTTCAATTAATAGTCATTGAAGTTGATGGCAAATTCTAAACAAAGACCCAGATCAAACTTGATGGCAATGAATACACTGCAATGAATATATTGTACATTCAACCAAATACTCTTGTTTTGTTGCCATTTGTAAGCTATAGATGCTGAATAAAAGAAGGGTCATTGTCTATGCTAATTGCTCAAGTGCAACAAGTCTCCTGAAGAAGCAAATTCGGAATCCTGGAACTATATAACAAAGGCATGCTTCAAGACTGGAAATCATAGTTTAAGCAAGAAGCGAAGCAATTGTAACATGAAGAGGTAATAAAAGAACATATTAAAGTTTATCAATTGAGGCTTTGAGCAATAATAGTAAACAAGAAAAGTACGTAAATACTGAAGGCTCTGAAGCATAATTAAGAAAACTAATAGCTCAATAACAGTAAAAATCCTTACCTGAGGTGTGGAATTGAACTTCCATTGTATAGAGTTTAGTTCAGTCATAGCAAATTCAACCTCCATATGGTCGTACCCACCCGAGATAACCTTCTTATCATGTAGTGTACGTTATGTCCATGTTATCCTTGCATGAATATGAAATCTATTTTGAGGATTATGAATGCATGAACTTGTACTAAATAGCAAAAGGAATGGATGTCTACAAAGCAAAATAAGATTAATGGAAATTCTTACCTAAAATGAAATCTACAACTTGATGTGAAAAGGTAGCAAAGAAAGCTCCAATTTATCCCTGCATGAGAAAAGAGGCTTAAAGAGAAATCAGATGCTATCATGAAAAAGTACAAATATGTGAAGCATTACATAAAATAATATCTCACCTTGTGACAACATTCAAGAGCAGCTCTCATGATAGAAACATTACCGATGCACTCAAAACTATAATCAACGCCACCATCAGTAAGGTCAACAAGAACCTGCTGTATTGGTTTGTCATGGTCTTTAGGGTTCACAAACTCAGTAAATCCAAAGTTCTTTGCTGTTAACATTTACAAAAAAGATTAACTTATGGAAAGACTCAATAATAAGGATTCTGTAGATTTGGGCCTTGGATCATCTGTTGTGAGAAGTATATTGCTCCTTATTCAGAAACTTGTTTTTCAAGTTAATGTCGGACTGCCCATGAAAGTTATCAGTAGCACATGAGAGTATGAGACTATGGATCCAGCAATGAGTTTAGAAGATTGATAAGATGTTGACAGCTATCCACTGTCAAAATTAACACAGAAGCTTCCCTGAAAATAGACAATGTTTCAGGGCATCCTAAACTTCATAGTGCATTAAAAAAATCATTATCAATAAAAAAGGGTGATCCATTGCGTCGCGCTCCAAGGAGGGTTGATTGTGTTCTATATACCAACGTAGGTATATTGAACACAATAAACACGAATGCTAAGCACCTAATGGGATTCAAAATGTGGCAACGTTGGGTATGAATTGGTGTTTGATCTATTGATAAAAATCATAAAATACATCTAGACATATTCTACATGTAGATGCTGAAAATTGTATAAAATGAATACTAAGAAATTGAATCCAGACATTCACTTTTATCATAAAGCTATAGATGCCTTGCCAAGGAGACTTAACAATGTCATATTTTTTGCTATCAATATCTACGCCAATGATTCGAGAAGTGCCTGCTGTTTTGGCTCCTTCTGCAACCTATGAAAAAAATTAAGGCTTGTTTGACTTTTCATCTAAGAGCAACGAAGCAACTTTGGTTAACTTACTGCAAGCCCAACAGTACCAAGACCAAATATTGCAACAATGGAACATGCTTCCACTTTAGCTGTATTCCATACAGCTCCAAGACCTGAGAAAATCATATAAAATAATTAGGAACTAAAAATACACCATGGAACAATAAACAAAGATATTGTACCGCAAATATTAGATTCAAGAAGAAGAAAATAAAGAGCTCATGGGAAGATAAGCTACAAACCCTGCCACTTGGAAAGGACAACAGAACAACATGAATGGCTAACAAGAAATGGTCGTGTAAATAATTGCATGATTGATTGATTGTTTGCAACAAATATAAAAAATCATTTAAGAACCATAAAGACATAAAATTATTCACATTAACAACATTATGCAGTTTATCAATATGTGATCATATCAATACGTAGCATTTTTCCTAGAAAATTGACGTGGTGCTAAGAAGGTGTAAGAATAAAGTGTTTCAGTTGATAAAACTCTGCTGCCAAAGACTCAGGTCAACTTTACAGGACTATAAAGTATTACAAATAGTACCATTATAATTCACATTATTACCTGTAGGGACACCACAACCAAGCAAGCAGACTTTCTCGAGAGGTGCCTAACTGCCTATGGATGAATATTAGCAACAGTAACGTAGTTTACAACTGTATATTGGCTGAAGGTTGATGTGCCCATGAAATGGTAGATAGGCTTCCCATTGACAGAGAACCTACTCTTGCAATCACTCAACATGACAGCAACACCAGTAGTTGAGCGAACTTTACCACATAGGTTGGTCTTTCCTGATTTGCAGAATTTACATTCTCTGCATTCTGCTTGGTAACAAGGTATAACATGGTCTCCAGCTTGTACTTCAGTTACACCTTCTCCAACACTCTCAACAATCCTAGAAATGGAACATCTATTAGAAACCCTTAAGAAACAAAATTAAAGCTCTTTAATAAAACACAATATAGCTTATATGTACCAGCAGCCTCATGGCCAAGAATACAAGGAAAAAGACCTTCAGGATCCTGCAAAAGGAATAAGATACTAGATTAACTCAACTTAAACATGTAATAGGGGTTTAATTCCCTAAAGGGCCTAAAGATTTACTAGTTAATTAATATAATTAATTTGTGATACTGTCATGACAGAGGAGATTAAATAGAATTTAGGAATTATTATACTTATCCAATCAAACAAAAAAGCTAAGTTTCACGTACTAAATTGAGCCCCTGAGTTTCAAATTTCTCCAGTTATTTATTTAGCCTAGCCCTTGCAACTTGCAAGGAATGTACATGGATATTCTGATTGTTTCTTGCAACTCAAAAGGTGGTGACCAAGATACACGGAATTTGATGAAAGAAGTAAAACTTTAGTGCAAAAATGTGATTTCAAAAATAGCTCTTCAATCATTCACCATCGTGTGTCATCCATGAGTAAAAGGCACAAAAAATGAACCGGGCTTATGGACTTGCAAGTGGTAGAGAAGAACCTAGACATGAAATCAAACTTGTTAATAATTTGTGATACTCTGAAAGACAAATGACTGCTATACATATGCTGGTGTTTCTACAACCCGGAATGATGACCATCATATGGTTTTAGAATTCAATCGACCTTAATAATATCACAAGACTCCTCTCTTACACACAATGAACCTAATCACTGAATTTGATGCTAACAAGCCAAATAAAATTGGTGGGAACTAGCAAATTGCTAGTGTCTACCTAAATCCTTGAAAAATGCTAATTGCATAACATCTCGAGAGCTCAAATGTCTTTCTTGCCTAGTAAATTTATTAGGGATGTTGTCACACCCTAACACGATAAATGAATAAAGACAACCTTTTTTTTTAACCAAGAAACTTGTATTCTATTCAAGAGTTATGAAAGGATACAAGTGAGGGGGGCGAGGGGGCAGAGATTACAGAAGGAATAAAAACTAAAATTACACTAAGAACTCCCGAACTCCACAAAAGAGAGGGAGGCTAAAAAACTAAAGATGGCCGAGGCCTCCGCTGCAAGCTCGCTGGGGGATCTAGCGTTGTTTCCGAAGATTCTCAAATTTCACTCATGCCAGATCTTGGATCTCCAAAACATTACCAGACGGAATCTCTTGTATTCCGCCTTGGTCTATCTAGCAGGTAAGGCCTCCCAAGTTTGTATGTAATTGGGAAGAAAGCCGAATTTGAGGATTGTAAGAAGATTCTCCAGCCTTGTAGGGTGAAGGGACATTCCTTGAATAGGTGGGAATGAGATTCGACACCATCGATACATAGAGTGCAGGAAGCTGGAACCGAGACGTTATGCTTGATCAATTTGTCTCTCGTGGGGAGCCTCCTCTTCTCAATCAACCAATTATTCAGAGATACAGCCGGTGGAAAGAGTCTTTGCCATAAGAAGGGTACCCTGGGTCCGCAATCCCTCCAAAGTTGAGTATCCGATATAAAGAACTCGTCGAGAAAATCCCATCCCTATTCCACTTCCAACTAAATCCGTCTTGGCCCGAGCAGTGTAAGAAGGGTGCTAGGTCGTTAGCCAATCTGTGAAGTAGGTTCGAAGGGACCAGATATCTAAATTGGACGGACCAACCCGTTATCTCCCCCGTAGCAGCTCTTGATTTCACCTCGTCAATGGAGATATCTTGATTGCACGCAGCCAAGAATAAGGTAGGGTGCTTGCATTTTAGTCTCTCGCCTTTTAGCCATGGGTCATGCCAGAAGCGGAAGGAGGAGACCTCACCCTCCTGGCAAGATAGAGCGGTCTGGAAAATGTCAAACAAACTACTAATCCCTTTCCAGATAGGCCAGAGTCTGAGGTGATCAGCTCGACTAATAAACCACAGTCTCGGGAAAAGAGCCAACAGAACCTCTCTCCATGGCATGCCCTCAGGTTGCAGGAGCTTCCAGACTCATTTCCCCAGTCTTGCGAGGTTATGCGATGAATGGTCTAGAATCCTCAAGCCTCCTTCCTCTCTACTCCGGGTTACAGTGTTCCAGCCCACCAAGCATTTTCCCTTGATATTTGCCTCATGCTTTTCCGTCCAGAAGAAAGTTCTCCTTCGTCTGTCAGCCTGCTTTAAAACCCATCGTAGAGCCTTGTAGATCGAGAAGATATAAGAAGTCTGACTCGTCAGAACACTATTCAGGAGGGTCAAGCGCCCAGCTCTGGAGAGAAGAGATCCATGACAAGAAGCTAATGAGCGGTCCATTCTGGTGATGATCTTGGTCTAGTCAGCCTTCGTCAAATTATCCTGACGCAGGGGCAGCCCCAAATAATCCATTGGGAAAGTACCCGTGGAGCAGCCCAGATTGGTCGTTGCCTGCTCTACCTTCGATACATCGCCTCCTATATGAATGACCTTGGTTTTTTGTAGGTTGATCTTCAGGCCGGTGCACAAGTCGAAGCATTTGAGAAGCAACCCGAAAGAGGATAAGCTATTTTCAGTAGCCTTACTGAAGAGGAGTAGGTCATCTGCGAAGAGGATATGAGTGATTCCCCCTACCACGAACTACTTGAGGGCGCCTAAAATGATGCCCGAAGAAGAGTAGAGGTGATAAAGGGTTACATTGTCTAAGCCCTCTTTTGTGCTTGAAGGTTCTTCCCTCTCTGCCGTTAATAACGATGGATGACTCCGCGGTATGAAGGAGGTTCTGATGGAAATCCATTTCGGGGGAAAACCCCTGGCTTGGAGCATCTGGATAACAAATGACCAATTGACCGAATCAAAGGCCTTTTCAAAGTCGACCTTAATAAGGCAGACATCTTGATCATTCCTACGACACTCCCACACAGTCTCTATAGCGGTCATGAAACAGTCCAGGGTGCTTCGACCCCGTGAGAAGGCTCCCTGCTTGTTGTCAATCAGATCAAGTATAAACCTCGCCAAGTGGTCAGCTAGCAACTTGGAAAAGATCTTGATGATGCTATTTTCCAAACTAATAGGTTTGAATCCGCCCACATCATTTGCTCATTGAGCCTTGGGAATGAGAATGATAGTTGCCTTGTTTATACGGGACATGATACCTGGGTCCGCCTGCATTTGGAGGAGAATGTCTAACACCTGGTTCCCAATAGTTGGCCAAAACTTTTTGTAGAATTCCATAATTAGACCATCTGGTTCCGGAGACTTGAAATTTTTTCCCTCCTTGATAACTTCAAAAACCTCAGACATAGTGAAAGGGTCATCCAGACTATGAATATTAGGTCCGAGAGGCTCATAAATAAGATTTCATTTGACTTGTAAAAGCGGTTTGATTTCTTTTCCAAGTAAATTTACATAAAACTCCCTAAACGCCGAAGTAATTTCTTCACTGTTAGTAATAGAGGATCCATCCTGCTGAATAGAAGTAATCAAATTGGTCATTCCGCGGAAGGAAGCACAGAGATGAAATATCGTGTGTTCCGATCTCCATCTTTCAACCATCTTTTCTTTGCTCTTTGCCCCCAATACGTACAAGTGTCATTGTAGCATTTATGAAGAACCCCTTTTAGACTTTTAAGTTCCTCAAATTTCGCCTCATTGATAGAGTCAGAGTTCGCCAATACATTCAGAGAGCTGATGCGGGATTCAGTCTCCACTCTGAGCTTGGACCAGGAGACCCGACGGAATTTATCCCATTCTAAAATGGTTCGCCGAAGGGGTTTCCATAATGAGAGCCATCGGCATAGAGGCGAGGCCGAACTGGATGCGGAGTGTGGGGGAACCAGACCTGCGTGAATTATGTGAGAGAATTGATCGCATTTTAGCCATCCTACCTCAATTCTAAAGGGTCTTCTAATTGCCTCGCTTTGGGATGAGGAGTGCCACATTAATGGATTGTGATCAGATAGCCTGCGATTACCAGATGAGGCTACCGACAAAGGAAATGAAGATGCCAGGTTGTTGTTGATCAGAATCCTATCCAATTTAGCCAAGGTCGACGGGCGCTGTTTATTCGTCCAATAATATAAATTTTTGGAAATTGGGAAATCCAAGAGCCCAGTGTCTGCAATCAGCTTTGAGAATCTTCTAGAGTCAGCTGCGTTACCAACACAATTCAATCTTTCCCCATTATGCAGAGTAATATTGAAATCTCCTGCGGCTAGAATCGGCTCATGGTTGTTAGAAAAAAATTGACGCAACTCCTGAAAGAAAGCAACTCTATGGATACGACTCGGTGGACCATAAACCCCAACCGCGATAAAAGCAAAGTTGGAGAGGTGGTGCTTGAGGAACAATTGAATGGACCACTCCCTAATTATACAATTCGTGCAAGACCAGATCGAAGAATCCCATACTGCAAGAAGCCCGCCAGAAAGCCCATTAGCATTAATAACTTGATAATTATTAGAAGAATGAAATCCTGACAACTGTCTGACAATTCTTCTGCAACATGCATTCAACTTAGTTTCTGATAGAAAGAAAAGACTACATCTATTATCCAGGACAATTTGCTTCACCATATAACGTTTAGAAAGTCTATTGAGGCCTCTAACGTTCCAAAACAGAACACAAAATTTGTGAAACATGCAAAAGTTGACTATGGATACCCCCTACTAGACAAAAGATGAGACCTCCGCGATTCATGCGGCCACCCCCAAGGCCCTGATGACGCTGCCTTCATTCGCATTATATTTGAATCCTAAAGCTCCTATATCCTGGAGCAGAGCTGTATCAAGTGCATTGCCCATGTCAAAAACGAAGGATCCCAAGCTATTAGGATTTTCCTTCCCTATAGCTAAGGTATTCTCCACAATTTTGACTCCTTCATTCCTAGCAGCTTTAATCACTGTAGCATTCTGAAGGGGAGACTTGCAAGACTTTTCGGCAATGCGAGAGCTCCTGCGCACCACCACGGGCTTTCGGAATTTGACCCTCCTTTTGTAAACTTCCCCCACTTGAGGAGGAGAGGCATTCATTAGCCCAGATGCTCTAATGGGCTTGCCACGGACACGGGGCCGTTGCTGGTAATATTATTAGCAACGGCCCGAGAAGCCGTGGCAAGGCCGTTAGTGAAAGACCATTGCTAAACCGTTGTTGTAGATCATCAACAACGGCTTACAATACACTTTTAGTAATGGCTTTCCCATGGACGACTGTGGGAAAGCCGTTGTTGATGATGTAGACCTGCAACCGAAAATTTTTTAAAACTCCAAATTTCTATTAATACATTGATATATTATCTGATACATAACTCACACACTCATACACCCATACATACATCCATTCACACATCACAAATACACCCAGATATACATCAAAATAATTATACTTATATTTATAATTATCCACAATCGTATAAAAACTATTCAAATTCAAAATTGAAGTATCAATATCCAAACAAAACAAATTAATCAAGTATAGTATCTAAGTAACAAAGTCAATAAAAAAAAAACAATAAATCTCACGATGACGATAGAGGATGGTCTGGATCATATGGCGGGGTGTGGAGTGCTTGGGTGTACACCGGAATGGACTGACTCGAGGACGATGGATCAGATGATGCCGAGGGGATGCCTGCTCCGGTTTGAGTTGAGATGTTGCGTAGCATAGCATGCATCTCCGCCATCATCCGACTCTGACACTCCATCATCTCACTTTGACGCGCGACCGTCTCCTCTAGTGTCCTTATCCTGCTACTCTGATCATAACTGGACTTGGAGATGGACGGCCGCTTACCAGTGACCGGAGGGGGCGGTGCCCCAAGTGGCCCTAGCACGGCTCGCGCATGACCACTATCTACAAAGACTTATACGCGGCCGTGGTCCTAACCACCTGCAGCCTCGACCCATGCTCCTGTGTCAAAGTCCTCGGGGGTGCCCCCGCGCTGCTCCACTGTCTGAGTGTAGGTCTCCTACTCGAGTTTGATTTTTTATTTCATATTTTTCTTAAAACATAAATTATAAATAAATAATGAATAATTTAAACAAATATACTTACCATAATATATGCAGCGCGGTTGTCAATGTACTCCCCCATCCCATGTACTCGACGGTGAGTCCGCTCAAACACCGCCACCGGGGAGGGTCGCTGGACAATCCCGTCATCCAACACCATCGTCTTCATTTACAAAACAAATACATTAATTAATATCAAAGTAACAAATAAAATATATAATTAAAAGTAAGGTATAGTTACCATACGGTTCGTGTGCACTACAAATGCAATAGAGTCGCCAGTGTGACGCGCTCCACCCCCCGACGTGCAGTTTCTAGCCGCAGTCCTAGAAATCTTCTACCATAGATTCATCAAACATAATGCCACGAGCTGATCCCATATATCCGAAGTAATCCAATCGGGGCCATATCCCCGAGTCTTCGCGATGTTAGTGGTCCCAGCTCCGGCCATCGCCTGGGATCGGGCCTGCCCCAGCTGCCCGTTGTACCTCTATCGGGAAATAGCATCCCAGGCAGCGTAAATGAAGGACCTCTGGTGCCTCAAACACGTGCCATAGCATGTCGACGTGCTCATTGGGCACGTGAGACCACGTGGGCTATGCCTCGTGCATGTATCGTCGAATGGTAGAAGATATGCTCCTTGACACTTCTTCTTGCTCGAACCTGCACAACAAAAATAAAATTTAATATTATATTATGATATAATGAATTTGTAATGATTCATAATTCATGATATATTACCGCTCCGCAATCACATTAATGAATCTACGTGACTCTGTGGCTGGTGGAGGCTGCCACCTGTTCGACCCGCATGGCCGCTTGCGTTTGGATATACTAGCCTCAGCAGTATCATCGACATGAGGATCAGCAACATGAGTAAGTGTTGGAGTCTCACCGATCTCTGAAGCTCTCCTGCGACGATAACCACGACCAGACATATCTGTTGAATAAGCATATAATTAGATTATTATATATATAGTAGAGATATATTTAATATAAGATATACTTTACAATTATTCCTTATCATCTGAGTAATAGTCTTTGAATTCTTCCTCTTTTTCATCTTCTTCATCTTCAGCTTCCTCAATTTCATGATCGTCATCATCAGCATATTCAACTTGTAATTGAATTGACGTTGTGTCTGCAATCCTCGAGTATTAGAATAATACGATCTACAGCAGGAGGATCATCTTCTTGATAAAAACCATCTATCACATCAGGTATCAGCTCATTTTTTCCTGCTATCAGATCAATTCTTCCTCTACCTTTAGTCTTACAGACTACATGCCAATATGCTCTATCTTTATTTCGAGCCAGATACTTCGCGTAATATACTTGTTCGGCTTGTGATGCCAATATAAAAGGCTCATTTGCTGCCAATTTGGATTTGTAATTAACCTCAACAAGTTTGTATTTTGGATGAACTTTTATGCCCCTTTCTGTTGTATAGAACCAATGACATCTAAATAGGATAACTGATTTCAAGCCAAAGTAGTGCAACTCTATCGCTTCTTCCACCAGTCCATAAAAATCCATATCACATTCAACATAGGTTGTCCCTTTCACGCAGACCCCAGCATTCATCATCTTCTTTGTAAATGCATATTCAATCGTGTGAAATTTATACCCATTAACAAAATATCCGCTATAACACAACACTAGTCGCGACGGTCCACTAACAAACTCAAATATTCTTTCATCTATTTGAGCTCTGTGATCTTTGCTGTAAGCCTGAATCCAAGTAGGGAAATCACGATTCTGTAATCTCTCCAATTCTTAATCGTTGTGAATAGAGTATTTTTGCACCATATCAATGTCAAATATTTTAATGCATTGTTCAATCTCTGGACAATTGAGTAATACGTACAAGTTATCACAGATTGGTAGGCAAGCTAAACTACCTTGCAATTACACAACGTGACATTTCCTTTGTTGCAAGTGTAATTAGCCAATTCCTTGATTCACCCTGTGAGGGTCACTGGGAAGCTACATTAAGAATTCTTCATTATCTTAAGGCTGCACCAGGAAAAGGTCTCTTATATAGTGATTGGGGACACCTACAGGTGACAGGTTATTGTGATGCTGATTGGGCTGGCTCACCTACTGACCATCGATCAACATCCAAATATTGTGTAATGCTTGGTGGCAATTTAATCTCATGGAAAAGCAAGAAGCAGACTGTTGTGGTCATGTCTAGTGCAGAGGCAAAATATAGGGCTTTGGCCCTTGTAAGATGTGAACTGATATGGCTCAAGAAATTTATGAGGGAACTTAGTATTACTCAAGTAGAACCGATGAAGATATTATGTGATAATCAAGCAGTCATACATATTGCCTCTAATCCTGTGTTTCATGAAAGGACAAAACACATAGAAATTGATTGTCATTTCATTAGGGAGAAAGTGCAATCCAAGAAAATTGTCTTATCATTTGTAAGTTCCAATGATTAGTTAGCTCATATGGTAACTAAATCTTTAAGAGGTCCTAGAGTGATTTATATATGTAACAAGTTGGGTATGCATGATATATTCGCTCCAACTTGAGGGTGAGTGTTAAGGGACCAAAGTGTAAATATATTATATCCTTGGACCATAGTATAATTAACTTAGTATTATATATATTTGGAGAGGGGGGGGGGGGGGGCTACCAAGAGATTTTTCTCCCCTAATTTCACACTCATCAACAAAACGGTGTAGTTGAGAGGAGGAATAGATGCATTCTTAAGATGGTAAAATGTATGTTGAAAGAAAAGGAAATGCCTAAGTTTCTTTGGGCTGAGGCTACTCAAACAACAGTTTATATAGAATAGATGCTACTCAGTTGCCGTAGATGGAAAAACTCCCTATGAAGCATTATTTGATAGAAGACCTAATGTGTCACACTTCAAAAAATTTGGAAGCTATGTTTATGCTCATCGTTCTAATCAGCTAAGGAAGAAATTGGAATGCATTTTTGTTGGTTATTCCCAGGAATCTAAAGCATATAAGATTCGATATAAAGCCAGACTTGTCGCCAAAGGCTTTATGCAGAATGTAGGAGTTGATTATTTTGAAACATTTTCTCCTATTGCGAGGATTGAAACTATTCGAATTATTCTTGCTGTTGCTGCATTTTAAGGTTGGATAGTGTATCAACTAGATGTGAAATCAGCATTTCTGAATGGTGATCTTGCTAAAGAAGTGTATGTTTCCCAACCTGAAGGGTTTATACAAGAAGAAGGGAAGGTTTATCTTCTTAAGAAGGCTCTTTACAGGTTGAAACAAACCCCTCGAGCCTGGTACTCAAGGATTGACAGTCATTTCTGCAAACAAAGTTTGAATGGAAGTAAACTTGAACAAACTTTATATACACTATTCACTCTTGACTTAAGAGATTGGGCAGGGTCAATCGAAGATCGAAGAAGCACCTCTGGTTTTATATTCAAATATGGATCTACAGCTCTAAGTTAGAGTTCTAAGAAGCAAGTTTCGCAGCTTTATCTTCAGCAGAAGCTGATTCCGTAGCAATCACTACAGTTGCATGTCAAGCTATTTGGCTTCGTAGAATTCTTGAAGAGCAGAGTTTTAGAACTAATCAGCCAACAACTATATGGAGTGATAATCAATCAATCATATCTATGACTAAAAATTCAATGTTTCACTCAAGGTCCCGACATATTGACATCAGACATCACTTTATACAAGAACAAGTTAAAGCCGGATTGATTCAACTCAAGTTCTATGAGAGCTTTAATCAGTTACCTAATAATTTTACAAAAGCTCTACCTTCAGATAAATTTCTTAATTTTCAGTATGAGCTTCGTCTAAAACTAGTTTGAATTAAGGGGGAGAATGTTAGGAGTTAATTCATAAACTAGTTTGACTTTAGCTTGACTTTCTTAGATTGTTTCCAGAAGCTTGGAGATTGTTTCTCATGTTACGTAGTTTCATTTTTCGTTTGCTGATAACTGCAGCAACTTAACGTTGCCTGCATATATAAGCTTCCTTCTTGTAAGTCTTGAGTATGACTGTTCAGAATATTCATTTTAGTGCAATACAATCTTCTTCTACATTTTGATCTTCTTGTTCTCTTTCTTTTTCTTCTCTACAACCTGAGTAGATTACTCCCCAAAGTAATCAAATTTTCAACAACGAACGTTAGAGTATAAGAGTGCGGACTGAACCAATAACTTTGAGTTGTTTGATTGTTTATTTGTGCCTGCTCTATGCTTCAGATGGAGTTTGATCTTTGGCAGCTTTGACCGGAAAGTGTTTTAGCAAGTACACAGACAACTTCCTCTTATTTGCTAGAAGGCATAGATAATATGTAAAAGACAGATTACAACGATGAAATGATCATGGAAAAGACAAAGAGATGATATGTTTTATTCCATAATTATAATTAAAAGAGAGTAGAATTGAATGAGCACTTCACATAGACATAGCTACAAGGATTTTACACTTTTCAAAGATGATTTCTAGGAGTCTCCTTCATGATGTTTCACCAAGAATCTCTTATATAGGCAGGATAAATTATCAGATTATTGAGTGTGTATATATATACATAACATGAGGGAATTTCCACATCGGCTCATAACATGGTAATCTCAACCTTTAGCTAAGTGAGAAATCACATAATACACTACAAAATACAAATAACACTACTAAAGTTATTCATTCATTGTACCCAAATTTGTGTTACCATTGACCTAAGAGAATAAAAAACGTTTATTGGATTCAACCAACATCCAGTGTATATCTATAGCTTGGATCAAATTATATACAAGTTCTAACTTAACCTTGGCAATTGCTAAGAAACTAACTAATTAGCTTAAATCATCATCTGATTATTGGAATCTCTCCTTCAAGAGATTCCAAAATCTTTGATCCAACTATAAACCTTTGTGCATATCTTTTACCTACCAAATTGTTGTTCTATTTTAACAGAATTTATATTGTCTAGAAAATGTGTTATGCCTTGAAAATTTTGGACCTAATTGTAAATATTTTCTTAGAGGGGTTTTTTGCAAAAGTGCAAATCCTATTTAATTATCCCTAATTCCTCTCTAATTCTTTTTCCTCTCTCGATCACTGTAGCGGCAGCAGGTGTGTGGCGTCGGCTGTGAGAAGGCTCCGATAGGAGTTCGAAGGAGTTTTCTGGTAGGATTCCCCTCCTACTTTTTCGTTTCGTTTCGTGTAGGGTAACTTCGATTATAGGATGAGAGATTTTGCCGCTGCATTCTGCCGAATTCTAGATCTGTGTTTTCTCGTGATTTTTGAGATTTTTGTGTTCGCGTGTTCTAGCATTTCGGATCTATGGTTCTTTCGCAGAATAACGTTTATTTTATCATTTTTTTGTTCATCCGTAGACTGCTTGTTGATCAAGCCGCCGGCAAGAGACGATCGTCACCACGATCGACTCTGTCAGGTGTGGCGGCAGCAAGATGAAGCCGATCGGCAAGGTTTGTGTCGCGTGGACTACTATTGTCGGGCGCTGCCGCATCTACCCGTTGATCCTTGGCGTGTCGCGATCGCCCTCAAGCCGACGACGAAGCCGTCAAAAGCAGCGCTCGGCGGGACATCACAGTCCCCCGTCGAGCACCGCTCAATCTGTGGTGGTTGGCGCCGTTCAATCCGTGGCGATTGGTGGCGGGCTCCAGGGCAGTGGCGTCCGCCTCTTTGAGTTGTCGCCGTACGTTGGGCAACAACGAGTCATCATCGGATGATGAGATTTCCGGCAGGAAACTTGTCCGATCAGATGCAGCAAGGGGCGGCGGCGGCAGCGTGATGGAGGAGGCGCTAGTGAACTTAGGGAAGATGAATGGGTTATAACTTTGTTATGTAATAGAATCAAGGGTTTGTATCAGTGATATGATTGTTGAGTTGTAACGGTGTTATATTTGATATATCGGTGTTATAGTTGATATATCGGTGTTATAATGATTTATGAGTTGTAGCAGTGACATATAAGCTGTAACACCGTTATATAACACTGGCTTATTAATTAGTATTTAAGGTATTTTTAATATTTATCCTAAATATTATTTTGAGGCTTTTTGGTCAATCAAAAATAGTCGTATTATATATGATTTTGTACCTACTCGGCGCCCCGAATTCATTGGTGGGGTCAGTTTCGTTGTTTGACTCTCGGATGTTGAAAACAGTATGCATTATTGCCTCGTTTTGCCTGTCGGACTGGAAAATATTATTTTATTCATTTTTGTGGTTTCTACCCGAGTTGTTCTGTTGTTGTAGTTATCGTCAAGGTGAATCTCATCCTAGATCGGTTGTTACCCTATGTCGAAATATATCTTGTTGTTCTATTCCGTTGAAAATTGATATCTATTGCTGTTGAAACTCTTTATGCATATTTCGTTGATACATGTTGCCAGCATGATATTTTTATATGCATATTAGTTGAGAATTCTAGTATAGACGTTGCATGTCTTATACTGTTGTTTATATATTTAATTCATACATGATGACATGACTACTAGCATTATACTAGTTGAGTTGTAGTAGAGTAGTTGTTGACATGATGCATAGTTGACCTACTATTGGGCGATAGCCCTGGACACTGTTGATATATTGCCCAAGGTGTAGGGCAAGTGACACCGGTGATCACCTATTTATCACACGGGGTGCGTGTGCGGCGTCGAGGTGTTAGACGTCGGCGGACTATCATTTTTGGATAATCGCATCTCTAGCTGGAGCGGGCTTGAGGTGCCACTCTCGAGGTGCGAGAGTGCAGGGGGAACCCATGTCCACTACGCTCTTGATTGAGTCTATGACTATATATTCATGTAGATAATAGTTGACCTAGTTGACCTAGTTGACATACTTGTTTGGTGTAGATGCATTAAATGAATCGTTGAACAATATCTTTCGTTGCATTCCTGGCATCATAGCATCTTGTTGCAATCCTACTCAGCCTTCTGCTGATATTTGTTGTTTTTGACGGTATTTTCTTATGGGGTAGCTAGAGTTTTGGAGGAGGAGACATCTTCCGCACAGTATTTAGTTTCCTATTTTACTAGTAGAACTGTTCACTCTATCCACTTTGGACTGTTTAGACTCTTTGGCTAGACTTTGGGATTCCTTTGTTCGTATGGACTGTTGAACTTTCATTATTTATTACCTTATTGAACAATTACCTTGGAATCTGGTTGTAATTTAAATTTTAGTCCACCTATTATGTTGTTGTTCTGTTGCTAGTTGCGTTTCTCCTAGGTGAGGTCCCTTATATAGGGATAAACCTAGGCGGGGCATAACAAAATATTTTTAGTGTTGTTTGATTGTTTCTCATTCAGAGTATTCATTGCTTCTTTTTCTTCTTTTTCTTGATCTTTTGTTCTTTTAGGTGTCTTGCTCCCTGTTTTGTGCAATTTCTCATAAATGACTGTTCTTCGATCATATGCTCTTGTGCAAATAAATCCACAGAAGATAAATTATTGCTCAAAATAGTGTCTAAATTGAAAGAATAAATATTCATTGCCGATCCTTGTCTGTTCTATTTTTGATACCATCAATTAATATAAAGTATGTACTGAATGAAACATTATGAAACTATATATATAAAAAATTATTTCCCCCCTTCTCAATATATTTATAATGAAAATTCCCTTTTCCAGTATTATTGAAGTTTAGGTTGATTTCTCTAATCTGTCATTTCTTTTCACATGATGAAACCCTTGAAAAGTTATTCATTTGAATCAATGTACTCCAACGAGAGAAAATAGTCTCAAAGACATGCATTAATATGTATCCTCAAAGCTAAATAAAAAGTTTCAGTTTATTCAAGAAAAAATTCCTTAAAAAGAGAAAATTAATATTGCATACCACTTTTGAAGCGTGTTGAAGCGTGTGAAGATCTTCTTTAGGTGATTGCTCTAAAGATCTTTAGGTGATTGCTCTAAGACATGTAAACATCTTCGTCGGCATTTTGTTTATCATGAAATCAATTGTAAAATGGTGTTGCTCTATACAATAAGTACCTATGTACGTACATCCCTGTGGTGCTGGTTCAGTGTAAGCAATAGTTCTTTCCAGAACCTGTATCAAATTTCTAGGAACATTGATGGGATTTTGAGTAGTTTCATCATCTGCAAGCAAATACCTATATGATGTACACCACACCCTCAATTCCGTATTTATTTACTCCTTTGTATTAAATAAGAAGAAGAACAACAACAACAACAACAAGTTATCTGCACTGAAAAAGAAATCAGTAAGTATTGCAGCAATAATGGTGGAAGCTAGAAACTTAAGCTCAACAAAGAACAAGAAATCAGAGTACACCACAGCCTCAATTCTGTATATATGTACTCCTTTATATTAATTAACTCACATTACATAATTTTTTTCTTTTTTGTTAAAAGCAAATCAATTTTATTTCATATGCAGACTAAGAAGCAAGATCTTGCATACCGGTTAAACATACAGCCAAGACAAGTAGGGCTGTAAATGAGTCGAGCCGAGCCGAGTATTAGCTTGTTCGAACTCGGCTCGTTTATTTCAAGCCATGTTCGAACTCGGCTCGAACTCGATTCGAGTATTTTAACTTATGTTCGAACTCGGTTCGTTTGATTTTAAAATTATTCAAGCTCGACTCGAACTCGGTTCGTTAAAGATAAACGAACGAATAAACGAGTACTTAAACGAACGAACAGGTAAACGAGCATTAAACGCACGAAAACGAGCATCTATCCGAACAAATAGACGAGTTGTAAATGAATACATAACGAACCATAAATGAACAAACAAATAAACTTTAAAAGAACAGATCCGACGAGATGATCCAGCGAGGGCACGAGCACGCTGAGATGATCCGGCGAGCAGATGCGAGATGAGAGGATCCGCGTGGGTGGGGAGGTCGTCGAGATGCTTCGAAGCCACTGAGACTCTTGATAATGTTCTCGAGTTCAGTATGCTCGATTCCAATGCCGGCCGCGAACTCACGCGAGTCAGAAATCTCATCGTTGGCCTGAAGGAACCCTAGAATCACATCCTCCGCCATTTTCTCAAGTACTCGCGACAGCGATCGAGAAGCCGAGACCTGCTGGAGACGGCAGCGACAGCGATCGAGAGATGAAAGGATGGGGATGAAACAGAGAAGAAGAAGAAGACCGGCGCCGGCAGAGAGGATAACCAGAGATGGAGATTGGAGATAACGGCACCGAGAGGGAAGAAGAAAAGGGCCGAAGCAAAATTAGGGATAAATCTCGGTTGGAGACGGGAGTTGGGAATAGCCGAATAGGTAAGTTTATTAACGGGTCGGGTGTTATTAGAGGGTAACGAGTAGGTATTAACGGGTATTAAGGGTAACACCTTCACAGTGGGTGTGTGAACTGTGAAGGCAGTCGGCGGGAGAGTGAGGGTGAGTGGGTGATGAGGGTGAGTGGGTGAGTCACGTGAGTGGGTGATGGGTTGGTTTGACTTTTAGGGTTCATTGGTTTAGTAAATGGGTAATGTTAAAATTTAATATTATATTAATTAACTAAGTAATCTATTAATTAATAATTTATAATTTATAAAAGTTACAAAATATTTATAATTTATAAAAGTTACAAAATATCAATAGTTAAATAAGTATTTAAACGATTTGTTCACGAACAATAAACGAGTATTTAAATAAGTATATTCACGAACAATAAACGAATATTTAAACGAGTATGTTCACGAACAGTAAACGAGCATGTTCGTGAACATAAACGAGTCGAGCTTGTTTGTGTTTGAACTCGGCTCGTTTATTAAACGAGCTTACAAATTTGGTTCATACTTGTTTATTTAATAAATAATCGAACATAAACGAGCCCTAAACGAGTATGTTCACGAGTTGTTAACGAGTGTATTGGTTCATTTACAGCCCTAAAGACAAGTAGAAGTCTGGTTCCATAACAGAAGAGCAAGGTACGTATTAATCAGTTTCAAACAATGTTAATTTGAATGAAGCTAGAATTGATGCATGCAATTAATCAAGCATCGCGATGAGGCAGGGGGAGGGGGTGGAGGGATCCCCGACGATGAGGTAGGAGAAGGTAGCAAAGTCGAGGGCTGAGAGAGGGGAGAGCTTCACGATGAGGAAGGTTGGTTGCATGGGGTTGGTGGGCACCTTGCGGATCAAGTACTGGAACAACGCAGCCCTAGCTGTGGAGGGATTCGATGCCTTAGGGAAGCATTGGAGGCCGCCACGTGGGCAGGTCAGTAAGAGAAGATAAACAAGGTGAGGATGAGCAGAAACAAGAAAAGGAAGGATAAAGGAATCCTATGTGTACGAGTAGGGGTGAGCAAAATTTTTCAATTCATCGAAACCGATTTAACCGAATCGAATTAATTTCGGTTCGATTTTCGGTTCAGTTCGGTAAATTAACTGACGGTTCAGTTAATTTACCGAATTAACCGAATATATATACATATATGTATATACATATATATACATATATGTAATAATAGTTATATCAAATGTTGGTAATTGTCTTGGTGGTTAAGTGTGATGTTGAGCTTTCCATCCGCATTCGAATCTCAGTGTTGTGTAATATTATTTATTTTACATTCGATTATATATATAATAAGTGTTAGTTAGAAATGATTTGATAATAAAATTTGTTAAGATGGTTAGAGAGGAGAAAAATAAATTAAGTTTGGTTGCCAAGCCCAAGTTCAAGTTTGCACATGTACATTTTTGAAAAAAAAAATTGGTTTTTTTTTTTTTAAATTTTTTCGATTAACCGAACCAAATTAATCGAACTGAACCAAATTAACCGAATTTTTTCGATTCGGTAAATGGTTAAAAAATATTCTTTGGTTCGGTTCGGTTAACCGAATTTTCAATTTGGTTTTTAACTGAACCGAACCGATGCTCACCCCTATGTACGAAAATGATATGGCGACTGAAATATTTTTTTAATTATTTCCGGATCGCCGCGTCTTCAAGTTAACGGACAAACTTACGGATCACAGACGACAGACTATTATTGGAACCAATATGTGAGTTTGCGCATACAATTGAGATCAATAAAAAAATTGGCCAAAACTGAAAATTTTGCCAAAGTTTGAACTATTTTTAGCTAATAAACTTTATTTATATGATATATAATGAAAAGAAAGGGTTGATGAGCAAAAACTAATCAGCTCACCCCTTTAGGGTGAATATCAGGAAGCACATGTACGAAATCAAGAAAATAGTAATGAGCTTAAATAATAGGAAATTAGAGACTTTGTTAATGTTGTTAATTTATGCAGAAAATTGAACCCCTAAATTGGATAAATAGTTTCAAGTCATGTTTGCTTATTTATCAACAGGTTGAAAACTTTTAGTTCTATCAGTCAAGAAGGGATAGAAACTTATGCATCATGCACTGTTCAAAGGGAAGTCACATGTAGGAGTTGATGTAGCTTCAGTAGAAATAGCATGCAAGTAGAGTCATTTTTTAAGGGCAAACTTGTTTTCTTCTAGGTTGAAAAGATCTTCAACGCCGGTATATAAGTTGCCTACATCCAGGTAGGGGCTCGGGGCTCCTGGCACCTTCTTAAGATGCTCCACTATTCGAAGAGTGATCATATCAATAATTTTCTTCTATTGAATCAAAATATTAAAAAATGTGTTCCATGTTCACGATATGAAAATGACCACAAATGTAAGAGAATGGAAATTATGAAATATACCTAACATCGACACTTGCAAAATGTCTGCACTCTCCTTTCATTGGGTGTGAGTAACAAATTTGATTCTTCTTCGTACAAAACAACTGAATGATTAAATTCAAGGATCTCAGGTTAGAAGGTTGCTATACTTGGAATTTGGAGTTAAGTTCTTTTTTTTGAAAATTTTAGATATAATTGGAATTATGAAAGGCATGGGTTAGAATATAAATAGTCCTTTGTCTCATTATTTCTCCCCTTTTTGAACTCTCAGCTATGGAAAAAGGGGAGGCATGATACATGGAGGTGGCAATCGTTCCTTTGGAGGTAGGTTTCTTCCTTTGGAGGTAGGAGTCATGGCGAGTACTAGTAGGCATTATTTCGCCCCTACCTAGATGTAGACAACTTGTACATACTAGCATTGAAGAACTTTTCAACCTAGAAGAAAACATGTTTGCCCTTCAAAAAATGACTCTACTTGCATGCTATTTCTACCAAAGCTACATCAACTCATGCATGTGACTTCCCTTCAAAATAGTGCATGATGCATAAGTTTCTATTATTTCTTCGCTACTATAACTAAAAAGCTTAAGTTTCTATTACCATTTTCTTGATTATATGTGCTTCTTGGAAGGTGTTAGCTGATTAGTTTATGCTCATCAACCTTCCTCATCATATAAAAAACTATATTAATGATAACTTCATCAATACAGATGGATCCGAGAGAGTATGTTGATCCATGTCCCAACATCCTCCGTACATGGACACCAGGTAAGCAAATGTTTCAGTTGTGCATAAGGTCATTGCTTATTGAGGAAGGTCCCCCAAATTTGAAACTAATCAGCTCACCCCTAGCTCACCCCTACCAGGAGAGGAGAGGAGAGGGTAGATTTGAAATCAAGAAAATGGTAATGAGCTTAAATAATAGGAAATTAGATACTTTGTTAATATTGTTATTTATGCAGAAATTTGAAACCCCAAATTGGATAAATGATTTCAAGCCAAGCTTGCATATTTATAAGTGGTTGAAAAATTGACAACAGTTGAGAAAAATTAAGCTTTTCGATTATATTAGCCAACAGAACCTTACACATCATGCACTATTCAAAGGGAAGTCACATGCTTTTTTTCAGTATTAGGAGTTGATGTAGTGCAATTAGAAATAGCAAATGGAGTTATTTTTCGAAGGGCAAACTTATTTTCTTCTAGGTTGGAAAGATCTTCACTATGTACAAGTTGCCTACACCCTGGTAGGGGCATCATAAAGTGTTTACAGAACTTCTGGCACCTTCTTCTGTGCTCCACTATTCCAAGAGTAATCATATTAGTATTTTACTTCTATTGCATCAAAATATAAAAAAATGTGTTACATATTCATGAAACGAAAAAGATCATAAATGTACACAACAATCATAAATACTTCATTAGCTAAGTAGAGTGAAACTCAGTAAATATACCTAAGATGGGCACTTGCAAAATGTCTGCACTCTCCTTTTATTGGGCACGAATAACAATTTGGATTCTTCTTTGTACAAAACAACTGAATGATTCATTCAGAATTCAGGTTAGAAGGAATCCCTAAATGTACACAAGCGATGAGACGTGAGGAGCCAATCCCTGTTGCACTCCACCCTCCATCCTTACTTAAGTCGACCACCGCCCCTGTTGCACTCCCTGAGGATATGAACTGGATTATTGTTCGTGGCAAGCATCATGAGCGTGTGGTCTCCTTCGCCGTTGCACCCAAGCCATTTGTTGCTCGGTGGATCTCCGCTCACGGACATAGTTCATTCTTCCCCTATTGTTGATCCCCATTACAATTGTTCTTCATCAACCTCCATGCCTCGACCTCCGTCCTCACTACCACATTTTGTTGCTTGCGTAAGGGAAAATTCTTCCGCTATTTTCGAGAAGGTCATCTCAGCTTTCAATGTCAAAGGCAAGTGGTCTGCTTTCAATGTTTGTGGACGGGACATGGAGGATTTGCATGCGCATTGTTCCCCCGTCACGTTCAAGACTTCAAGGAATCCTCTCAATGGAAGCAGTGTGGTATCACCTCATTCATTACCCAGCCTTCTCCTACAGCCTTGAAGGGCCCTTCTACTGCAACCTTAAAGGACTATAGTAAGCAACCCCTGGCTCATCAAAGTTAGTTGCCTTCTCCTCACCCCTGTTCATGCCACCATTAATGATCGACCGCCTTATCTCCATGTTTTCATGCTTAACTCTGCTTCGACTCACTCTCGATCTCGCAACCTTGGCAATCGCTACTTGCCGGTATCAATTCGCAAACAGCTCCATGATCAGGCGAAGATTGCTGGGTTTTTTCTTTCATTTTTTAGGATGTCCATCGTCACTCCCAACTTTGGAGACAGAACTGATTGCCCGACGGTAGGTTTCTGATCACTACCCCGACAATAAGAAAGCTAATACTATGAATAAATCAAATTACCACGACACATGATAAAAATGGCCACGTCAGCCATTCTCTTCGCTCATCTCTGCTATGAAAGAACAAACGTTACTATTTTGTTTTATACTAAGGCACTGTGTATAAATATATGTACACTCCATTACATGAAATCAATTCTTATCAGCTGCCTATTCATTTGTTTATTATTCGCTTTCTGATAGCCCAAGCAACGCTTGCATTCTGCGTTCGTATTCTTCCTTGCAGCCTAGAGAAGCCTCAACATGGTATTAGAGCTCTCCCTGCTTTAACGAGCTTTTTTTTCTCTTCTTTTTTTTTTCCGTTTGCAATCGACTTTCTTGAAATGGAAACTCATCAAAGCTCCTCAAACACTGCTAATCCGTCTGGTCATGAGGTAACTAATACCATGACCACAGGTCTGCAGTTTATCTCCATTAATCCAATTGCTCAACTTCCTATTAAACTAAATGGAAGTAGCAATTATTTTACCTGGAAAAGGCAGCTTAGTCTTCTTCTCATTGGATATGATTTAACTGGCTTTATCGATGGATCTTCTACTCTTCCTACATCTGAAACTGAAAAGAGCTTTGGCTTCGTCAAGATGGGCTAATTTTACATGCCATAATGACATCTGTTGACGCCACTATAGCTCCCATTGTAGCTAACTCTTCCACGGCTAGAGAAGCGTGGTTAAGAATGGAAAGCCAATTCGCAAACAAGTCCCAATCCCGAATTTATGGATTGCATGACTCTCTTGCCAAACTGGTTAAAGGAGACATGTCTATCTCCCAATATTTTGCTGAGGTGCGTTCAATCGCCAATGAACTTGCTATCGCACAGTCACCTGTAAATGAATCAACACTGGTTATAAAAATTTTAAGTGGTCTGGGACCAAATTTAACGATGTTAGTGCTGCAATAAGAGCTAGAGATACTCCTATCTCCTTAGAAGAACTCTTTGATAAACTCATTGGTCATGAGTCATTTATTCGACTTCGACAAGAACCTGTCTTAATGACTGCTCAATACACTCAGCAACAATCAAATTGGACTCGTCAGCAACCTTTTCAACCTTCAAATATTGCTCAACGACCTCCATTATTAAGCAATCAGGCCGGAGCAAACTAGTACTCTTCTCCCATATTGTAGCGACCACTCTTCACTCGACCAAATGGACCGCATTTTGTTCCAAATGCACCTTGGAGATCTTCTCAGTTCAGCAACTATCGTCCAAGAATTCAATGTCAACTGTGTAAAAAGTATGGACACACTGCTCGTACATGCAGAGCTAATTTGCAGCATCCAAACTATCAATCAAATTATTTAACGCAGCAGCCAAATCAAACTGCAAACTGGGGACTTAATACAGGAGTATCTGATCAAGCACAACAGCCTAATCAGAATACAAGTTGGGTTCTTGACACTGGAACTTCCAGCCATGTCACCTCCAATCCTTCCAACCTACAGAACTATGATGCCTACACTGGCATGAACAATTTGGTTATCGGGGACGGTAATAGTATAAGAATTTCTCATCTTGGACATACTATTATTTCTTCATCAACTAATCAGTTTACTTTAAACAATATTCTTTGAGCGCCTGACATTACAAAGAACTTAATTTATGTCTCACAATTTTGCAAACAAAACATGGCATCAATTGAGTTCTTTCCTGGTTTTTTTGTCATCAAGGATCTGAGAACAGGAGCGCCTCTTGTCCAAGGCCCGAGTAAAAATGACTTATATGAGTTGACTGTTGACTCTCTTCCTTCCACAGCTTATACAGCAACCTGTTCATCCAAACATCAGAACTGTCAAAAATATTTTAAATTTGCACTGTTTACCTTATTCTAAATTCCATGTTAACACATGCAATTCCTGTTTGAGTAACAAGAGTCACAAGTTACCTTTTACAAACTCTACTTTACAAAGCTCAAAACCTTTTGAATTAATCTACACTGATGTTTCGGGTCCTGCACCCGTTACATCTGCCGAAGGACATCGCTTTTATGTGATTTTTGTGGATCATTTCACTCGGTACACCTGGTTGTTTCCAATTCACAGAAAGTCTGATGTTTCATCTGTGTTTTCCTCCTTCAAGTCTTTGATAGAAAATTACTTAGTACAAATATAATCTCAGTTTACTCCGACGGAGGTGGAGAATACTTAAGCCTGTCAAAACTTCTCTCTAGCTATGGTATTCAACATTTATTCTCACCTCCATACACACCACAAAGGGTTAGTATTGCCGAACGCAAGCACAGGCACATAATGGAAACTGCATTAACCTTACTTCACCAATCATCTACTCCTCTCCACTATTGGCACCATGCTTGTAGCCACGCCGTTTATCTTATCAATCGTCTAACCAATCCTAACTTATGCAACTCATCTCCATTCGAAACCTTATTTCATGAGAAGCCAAATTACTCATCACTAAGAGTATTTGGCTGTCTCTACTATCCATGGCTTAAGCCATATTCCTCTCACAAATTTGTTTCCAAGTCTTCTCCATGTGTTTACATAGGCTATTCAATCAAGCATCATTCCTATAAATGTCTTAATTTAAGCACTCATAAAATTCATCTCTCAAGGCATGTTGTCTTCGTTGAAGACACCTTTCCCTTCTCTTCTTGTCATCCCAATCTCATTCGTGCAAATGAATCCACTACTCCAACATGGCTTGACTCTGTTCAAAACTATCTACATAGTTCAGCCACAATACCCTTCCTCATTCAGCCTCCACCCAATAACTTACCTCCCACTGAGCCAACCCAGCAGCCACCACCCATACCAACCTTGGACAATGAGGCTCCAGAGTTCTCTCAAACTAACAGTGAGCCTCTAACAGACCTTCTTCAGAATTCTGAACAACCAATAGTGTCTCACCAAGCTGAGCAGCCCCGGCGCATGACCACTAGGTCCCAAAACAACATTTTCAAGCCTCGGAGACCACTCGACTACTCAGCTCTTACTGTTTCTGCATCCGATTATGCTATTCCTCAAACATTTAAGCAAGCTGTTAAGCACAAAGAATGGAGAGATGTCATGCAGCGTGAGATTTATGCTCTACACAAAAATCAAACATGGACTCTGGTTCCACCATCAGACACACAAAATGTCATCGGTTGTAGGTGGGTCTTCCGAATTAAAACATCCCCTAATAACCAAACCAGGACCTTCAAAGGCAGGCTTGTTGCCAATGGCTTCCATCAACGGCCAGTAATAGACTTCACTTCAACGTTTAGCCCTGTTGTGAAACCGACAACAATTCGGCTTATCCTCACAACATGCAACGATTCGACTTCTCCTCACTATTGCATGCTTTCATCACTGGCCATTACTGCAGCTTGATGTGAACAATGTGTTTCTTCAGGGACGTCTTGATGAGGTTGTTTACATCACTCAACCACCGGGATTTGTATCAGTTGATATATAAGCCAGAGTTCGTTTGCAAGCTGCATAAACCCATTTATGGTCTTCGACAAGCCCCAAGAGCTTGGTACAATGAACTGAAATCATTCCTATGTTCAATTGGCTTCGTCAACTCAAGGTCAGATACTTCACTATTTTTTATAAATGATCTGGGTTACAAAATATATCTTCTCCTATACGTTGATGACATTATCTTAACTGGGTCCTATGCGTCAAAAATTCTGGAGATCCATAAAGCTCTATCAGCAAAATTCTCTCTTAAAGAATTGGAGAACTTACATTACTTCCTTGGCATTGAAGTGCACTATACCAATTCTGGTTTACTCCTATCTCAAAAAAAATATATTGATGACCTATTATTTAAATTCAGCATGCATAATGCAAATGGCAATAAGACACCAGCTGCATCTTATATCAAGTTGATGTTAAAAGATGGAGCCCCACCGACTGATGCAACTCAATTCCGTTAGCTTGTTGGTGCTCTTCAATATCTTGTGTTTACAATACCAGATATATCTTTCATCACCAATAAGCTCTCCCAATTTATGCACTGGCCTTTTCAAATTCATTGGGCAACATGCAAAAGAGTTCTCTGGTATCTCAAATCCACAAACACTCTTGGACTGTCAATATCACCAAACATTCCACTTGATTTAGTTGCATTCTCTGACTCAGGCTGGGGTGGTGATCATGATGATTGCTGCTCCACTGGAGCTTTCCTTCTATTTCTCGGTGGCACAACAGTCAACTGGTCGACCAAGAAGCAACAGTCCATTGCGTGTTCATCCACAGAGGCTGAGTACAAGGCTCTTGCAAATGCGACAGCGGAAATAAATTGGGCAACCAATTTACTAATTGAAATTGGCTTTGCCCCAACAGCCGTACCCACAATATACTGTGACAATTTGAGCACTACAGCATTCTCCTAGAACCCAGTACTCCACAGTAGAATGAAACATTTGGCTCTAAATTACCACTTTGTTTGAGAACAAGTGCAAGCATGAACACTCAATGTTAAGTTTATTCCTTCGCTTCATCAGCTTGCTGATCCGCTCACCAAAGCTGCCTCTCCATCAGTTTTTCTTCAACAGAGATGCAAGATGGGCATCATCGAAGCTCCACCCATCTTGAGGGGGCGTAATAAAGCTAATACTATGAATAAATCAAATTACCATGACACAAGATAAAAATGGCCACGTCAGCCATTCTCTCAGCTCGTCTCTGCTATGAAAGGACAGACGTTACTATTTTGTTTTATACTAAGGCACTGTGTATAAATATATGTACACTCCATTACATGAAATCAATTCTTATATGCTGCCTATTCATTTGTTTATTATTCGCTTTCTGATAGCCCAAGCAACGCTTGCATTCTGCGTTCGTCTTCTTCCTTCAGCCTGGAGAAGCCTCAACGGACACATCCAAAATGCTACTACAAACTCACCTTAGTGTTGCTTTGCTTGATTCGCTAGCTGAATGCCGAACTATAATTAGAAGATTGGCAGCCTAAAGCTACCTCCGCTATCACCGACCCGCTTGAACTTAAGGTTGGATTGGAGCTTCGTGATCTCCAGATCTTTTAATGGAATATCGACTCAATCACAACATAGGTCATTCATTTTGGTACTTTTTATGCCATAGACGAGCGATCTCACTTGTGATAGGATATCTCTGCCCGTCAAGTATAAATATGGGCTCGGGAGCTTGATCGGCATGGTACTAGTGGATCCACCAAAAAGAACACGACCTACACATTGACGATACACCTGACAACAGCTTCAATGATTTCAATGACCAAACCGATGACTTCAAGAAGTTTTCCTCCTTCAGAAGAAATGGAACCTATGGCTGATCATGGCTCTCGCGACTATGGGGATGGTTAGCCTTCCAACTCATGTGGCATCCCTCCAGGCACTCCTTCCTCAGTTGGATGCTCTGCGTTTGTGCTCTCTCCCTCTTCCTGCTTAGGCAAGGCGGTGCAACCTACCCTTGCTAAGCAAGAAGGGAACATTCTTGTTTGTCGGGTCTTTCACCGAATCCATTCCTCATTGGTTCGGCTCTGAGAGATGTGATCTAGGTCCTCAGTGGATCCTGAAAGAATTTTCTTAAACAGGAATTAAACCCAAAAGACAATAATTTACATGCTAAATCATTAAGAGTAACTAAATGCGGAAGCGTACCTGAATCCATTGCTTAGCTTAGGAGATGGGGCCGGCCTTCCAGGTCTATGCACCGTTCACTAGTCATCTCTGAATAATGGGGCTTCAGAAACTGGAATCAAGTGCATGACCTAGGGACCATAATCCCTCTATTTATAACAAAAACCTGAGGTAGTGGTAATTACTATTTTGCCCATCATAAAATTAATAATTACCCCAAATGGTATCTGTACAATTAAATCTCATATAATATTGAGATGTCGCGGACCCATAAATAAGAACAACTAGATCACTTAAGATCTGGGCCGTTAATTTTACAGTGATGGATGCACGCCTATTGATATATGTTGGCCCATATCAAATTATTAAAATAATCTAACAATCTCCCACTTGGGCCAACAGTGTATCACCGTATAGCTATGCATATTAACTTTATGAGCTCATCATCACTATTATTATCAACCATCTCCAACAATCTGGTCCACTGATCATACCAACAACGAACCAAAGCGACTTTTGTCACATTTATCGTGACTAAATCCATTAATGATCACAGTGTTAATACTCTCAATGACATAGATCATATATGAGTGCATAGCATGAAAATTACATGCAATGTGATCCTAACATCCCTATTTCCAACTGGTCCAACTTTATTGCGATCAACCAAAAATATTCATAGTGTAAAATAAAAAACTTTATTCTGCAGAAAGATGTCATAAATCACAGTAACAAATTATAAACTCTCACAAAACCATCATATCAATACACGATGCTACACCCAAATGAGCGACATGCTCATGAAAGACCATGGGTGGAAAAACTTTAGTAAGCGGATCCGCCATTGTGGAAGTTATACCTATGTGCTCTATGGTCACTCTGAATTTTTCTTTAGCAAGGAATTTTACATTGATTTGCTTAAATTTCAAAGAGTTCTTGCTGTTATTGGAATATAACACTGTCAATTTATTGTCACACAATAACTTTAGTGGTCTTTCAATTTTATTACTATAGGCAGCCTAGTGATAAAATTTCGCAGTCATATTTCAAGATTGGATACCTTAAAATAAGTTATGAATTCTGCTTCCATATCTGAAGCTGCAGTGAGTGTCTGCTTAGCACTCCTCCAATAAACAGCTTTTCTGGCAAACAGAAAAATATAACCAGAAGTGGATCTTCAACTTTTTAGGCATCCAGCAAAATCAGAATCAAGAATACCCAATGATCTCCTACTGATCTAATTTTCTATATGTAATGCTTTATTCTCTGTAGATACCATGTAACCCATTTGGCTGCTCTCTTATGATCCATTCCGGGATTACTTAAATATCTGCCTAATATCCCTTTAGTGTGCGCAATATCCAAACACGTACTTTCTTGAGCATACATCAGATTCCCTATAGTAGACGCATATGGAATCTTCTGCATTTCCTCCTGCTCAATTTTATCCTTAGGGCACGATTTGAGACTAAAATTACCTCTTTTAGCAATAGGGGTACTAGGATAATAACCTTACTCCCACTGAACTCATGGTATATGCATTCATCAATCATATTTATCTCAAAACAAAATGAGATAATAACATTATAAATTTATAATACCTTTAACGGGGAGCATTAGTTCTAGAGGTCATTGAGGTCATTGAGTTTGTATTTCATGGGTAGATTCCTAAAGAATATCCTTATCTCCCCCAAACTCAATAACTTCAATGAACTGGGTATTACCTATATCAAAAATATCCTATAATGTCTCATAGACCAGTCAAAGTATCCAATAAAGTAGCAGCGGACTGTTCTAGAGTCTAGTGATTTTTTCTTTGACCAATATGGCCTAGTCTCAGCTGGACAATCCCAAATATTTAGTATGGGCTTCTTGCCCGTCCATAATATATAAGGGTTTCTATGCTTTGTTTTAGATGGTACTCTAATCAGAATATAAGCTGCAATCTTAAAATTAATTAGATGTCTCACTATTTAGATATAGGTACCCGTATATGGAGTAATTATCTATGAACATAAAAATATTGTTTGACCATTCCAAGAAGCCATTGGGAAAGGTCAATAAACACCCGTATAATTATGTTCTAAGACGATTTAACTCCTATTAGTACCTTAACCCTAATGTTTGTTTGTTCTCCCTTAATGCATTCAATATAGACATTAAAGTTCATAACATCAGGGATAACTATAATCCTATTAGACACAAGCCTTTGTATCCTATACTTGGATATATTACCTAAGTGCTTATGTCATATCATGATAGAATTCTTATCAGCTAATTTATTTTGTACCATGAGAACTGGTATGCAAGGTTTCATTAAATGAAGCAATTACATCAAGCATATAAAAGTTATCATCACAGGATAAAGAACCAGTACCAATAATATTTGGTTAAGCGATAAACTGAATTTTCCATTTCCAAATGTACAAGAATAACCAAATTTGTCCAATACAGAAATAAAAATCAAATTTTGTCTAAAGATGGAACTGCAAAAAGTCTCTTTTAAGTCCAAATAAGATCTGGTCCTTAATAATAACCTAAAAATGCCTAATGCCTATAGTTTCAACTTTAGCTGATTTGCCATCGCCCACAAGGATGAATCTTTCAGCATCACTCAGTAGTTGGTAGCTCAGGTAATCCTGCACATACATATTTATGTGGATAGTAGCACTAGAATCTATCCACCAAGTGTCTACGGGTACATAATTTTTAAATTAACTGTTGAACAAACCAAAGTGAGAAATGTACCCTTCTTAACACGCCAAGCGTGGTACTTGGTACAATCTTTCTTTACATGCTCATTTTTCTTGCAGAAGAAACAGGTAGAAGCCTTAGTCTGTTCCTTTTCCTTTTTCTTTTGAAGAGCATCTGCAGCTTCTGTAGTCTTAGGTCTTTTCTTGCCCTTATCTTTAGAGGCCATAGCCAAATGAGCACTTTCAATCTTATCTTGCTTTAGTCTTTCTTCCTCTTGCACACAATGAGAGATAAGCTCATTAAGAGTCCATTTCTCTTTTTGACAGTTATAACTGATTTTAAAATGATTGAATTGTGTCGGAAGAGAGATCAGAACCAAATGCACCAATAAGTCCTCAGGGAGGTCTAATTTCAGTGCCTTTAATCCAGAGACAAGATTTGACATCTCCATAATGTACTCTCTAATGTTCCCTTTGCTTTTATACCTCATTGAGACTAAATTTGTTAATAACATGCTTGTCTCAACCTTCTCATTTTTCTCAAAACTTTTTTCAAGAGCATCTAGGAACAATTTGGCATCAGTCTCTTCAGATATAGTGCCCATAAAATAGTTTGGAAATTGTTCGTCTCATTATCATAAGACTTAGATGGTTGGCTCAGTTATCCTAGATACATCGAGATCGCTCTTTGGGTATCCTTGGATTATCACAAAAGAACTATATCGATAAGGTGCTCACAAGATTCGGCATGAAGGATTGTAAACCAGGAAATACTCTTGTTGCTAAAGGAGATAAGTTTAGTCTTAACCAGTGCCCCAAGAATGAGATTGAGCAGAAGGAAATGCAAAAGATTCCCTATGCATCTGCTGTAGGGAGTCTGATGTATGCTCAAGTGTGTACGCGTCCGGATATTGCGTACATAGTAGGGATGTTGGGCAGATATCTAAGTAATCCCGGCATGGATCATTGGAAAGCAGTCAAACGGGTTATGCGATATCTTAAGAGAACAAAGCATTACATGCTCACCTACAAAAAGTCAGATCAGTTGGAGATCATCAGGTATTCTGACTCTGATTTTGCTAGATGCCAAGATACTCTAAGATCCACTTCTGGCTATGTTTATCTACTAGCTGGCGGAGCTATTTCTTGGAGGAGTGCTAAGTAGACACTAACTGCAGCTTCCACCATGGAAGCAGAATTCATAGCTTGTTACGAGGCATCCAATCATGGGATATGGCTGCGAAACTTTGTCACTGGGCTGCGCATCATAGAAGGAATTGAAAGACCATTGAAACTATTTTGTGATAATAAATCAGCAATGCTATTTTCCAATAACAACATGAGCTCTTCAAAGTCTAAGCATATCGACATTAAGTTCCTGGTTGTTAAAGAAAGAATTCAGAGTGATCAATTAAACATAGAGCACATAGGTACAACTTCCATGAAAGCGAATCCGCTTACTAAAGGCTTACCACCCACGGTCTTTCATGAGCATGTTGCTCATTTGGGTGTTGCATCATGTATAGATATGATGGTTTAGTGGGTGTTTGTAATTTGTTACTGTTCTTTATGACATTTTTCTGCAGAATAATGTTTTTATTATTTTACACTCTGAATATTTTTGGTTGATCTCAATAAAGAAGGACCGGTTGGAAATAAGCATGTAAGGATCACATTGCATGTAATTTCCATGCTATGCACCCATATATGATATATGTCGTCGAGAGTATTAACATTGTGATCGTTGATGGATTTAGTCACGATAAATGTGACAAAAGTCGCTTTGGTTCTTTGTTGGTATGATCGGTGGACCAGATTGTTGGAGATGGTTGATAAAATAGTAATGATGAGCTCATAAAGTTAGTATGCACAGCTATACGGTGATTCATGTGTTGGCCCAAGTGGGAGACTGTTAGATTAATTTTAATAATCTGATATGGACCAACACATATCAATAGGTGTGCATTCATCACTGTTAAAATAAACGGCCCAGATCTTAAGTGATCTAATTATATTTATTTATGGGCCCGCGACATCTCAATATTATATGGGATTTAATTGTACAGATACCATTTGGGGTAATTATTCATTTTATGATGGGCAAAATAGTAATTACTACTACCTCATGTTTTTGTTATAAATAGAGGGATTATAGTCCCTGGGTCATGCACTTGATTCCAGTTTCTGAAGCCCCATTATTCAGAGACGACTAGTGAACAGTGCATAGACCTGGAAGGCCGCCCCCATCTCCTAAGCTAAGCAATGGATTCAGGTACGCTTCCGCATTTAGTTACTCTTAATGATTTAACATGTAAAGTTCCTGGCTTGTGGTTTAATTCCTGTTTAAGAAAATTCTTCCATTGGTATCAGAGCCAATCATGTTGAATCATTGAGAAATAATATTTTTATGATTTATATCTACTGTTCGTATGCCGATGCATGCTTTACATCAGAATTTTCTATTCTTATTTTGATGATATGAATCATGAAAATTGTTATTTTCTTATCCATGTTTTTGATCAATACTGCTTATGATCATGTTATGGTTTTGCTTCGTGATTCTTGCAAACAGTAGATTCATCATATTACACACTGTTTCCATCAAATAAATAAAAAAAAGGGGTTGCGGCAGCCATGAAGGCTACCGCATGAAGCATCTCCCCTTTCCTCTTCTTCTCTTCTTCTCCTTTTTTCCTCTTCTACTGCCGAAGGTGATCCTCTCCGGATCAACCTCCTGTCGCCTCTCGTCGACATCTTGATGTCTGTCGGCGTCTCATGAAGGGGCGATTGGTCGACCGGCGACGGCGCTGTGGCGTTGGCGTCGAGAGGCTGCGTCCTCGTCTTCTTCGCCTCGAGGCAGCGGTCGTCGGCGGCTTCGGGTCGTAGAAGGGGAGATCGACATGAGGCAATCGGCTGGAGGCCTCCCCGTCACCTCCCGACACCGATATTTGGGTCGCCGGCGTTGATGTCGGAACGGGTGAAGGCGGCAGCTGGTGAGGACATGTTTATGAAGTTTGGACTTAAAATCAAGTGTCCAAGTCAATTTGTTGACTTGGGTCAAACTTTTTCAAGCTTAAGTCCTCTAAATTGAACTAGTTTTCAATTTGCTCAATCTCTTATGAATTTTAATTTTAAGCAAATGACAACTAATCATCAACACACATAAACATGTTCATCCAATTTTCAACTTAAAATGAAGTCTCTAAAGAAAAATTTCAACCTATAGCAAGTTTTATTCAATCAAGATATCATGAAATTGCCTATATATCAAAAATTTTACCTACTCATGAAATTTCATATATTTATCATGCAAAAACAATCGTGAGTATAGAGACATCATTTAAGCATAAGTATTCAAATATTATACTAAGATTTTTGCAAAATCAAACTCACACCTTATTCTTAGAAATTTTGTCAAACTTGTCTTTTTACTTTTCAATTTTCTTCATGATAGCATAGCCTTCCATTAACATTCTCAACTTGCAATTAGACTTCATTAGTAGATTTAATGAAATTAAAGGCTACTTAACAAGCTAACCAAACCAAATAGCAAAGAGAGATTCAAATATCATTTTCAAAGTCCACTTTGCTAAATAGTTTGAAATTCGTTTCAAAATAAATTATCGTGAATCCGAAATGAATTAAGAGATCTCAAAATATGAAATTTTGAAAAGTAAGATCTTCAACCCTTCCTATTGGTTGAAAACCGAAAGGCCACAATTAGCCTACGATTTAAAATCGCAAGGTCGCATGAGCCCATTACAGGCTACATAGGTCTCCGAAGAGACCGGAAATTAAAAATCAAAAACATTTCCAAAAGACTCTTATCAAGAGCGGAAAAAATAACTCAAATTAAACATGTATCATACACTCTAACTTAAATGATACCAACCAAATTAAGGAGATGATACAAAGTGTACCTAGATGCCAATTTCCATACATATGACATCATGATGGTTTGAAGTTGCAACCAAAGGATGAATCTTCATTTAAGTCCATGATCAACTTCAACTCTTCACTTCTCTTTATCCTTGTGTGGTAGCTCCCCCTACAAGAGAGCAAGAAACCTTTGGTACCCAAATGCCTTTGGGTCCTTGGGGGTTAATGGGCTTAGCTACCCAAAGTGTCTTTACAACACTAGGGTTCACTTTAAAAGCACAATCATAGATGGCATGCCCATATATACCACAACAAAAATAATGTCCATGAAACTTTTTCTTTTCATTTTTAACATGAACATGAGATTTAAAAGAAGAATGCTTGACATGAGAATGATGATAGGTATGAGCATTCTTAAGTAAAATATTTTTCTTCCTAGAGTTTCTAAAGGATGAAACATTGGATAAATTATGTGTTTTCTTACTCAAGAGAACAACCTCATTTTTCAAGTCATTAATGGACTTATGCAATGCATGAGATTGAGATCTCAACAAACAATTTTCATTTTTCAAACTCTTATTTTCCATTTTGAAATCATTTGAAGAATCATTACCTTTAACTTTTAATATATTTTTTAAGCTCTCATTTTCATTTCTAATTTTGGATGTCTTGTTTAATAATTCATCATTTTCAATCTCTAACTTTTCATTTCTATGTTTTAAGTTCTTAATTTCAAGCTTCAAATCATCATGGCATGTATCAAGCATACTAGTGTTCAATTTTTCATTTTCAACTTCTAAGGCATGCAAGTGACTAGTGAGCTTAGAGTTCTCCTTTTTAATTTTCTTTATTTCCTTGTTCTTTTTCATGAGCAATTCATACATTTTTCTACATTCATCAACTAGCTCATCATAAGACATGTCAAATGAGCTTGAATTGCTAGATCACTATTATGACAAGAAGCGGAAGACTTTACCTCATCGTTAAGACCCATGAGGCAAAAGTTTGATGTAGCTTCATCATCATGTCTAGAAGAGGCTTCACTTGATTTGGATGTGGATGGAGAAGTACACTTCTTCTTTTTGGATTTCTTCTTCAAGAGAGGACAATTCATCTTTTTGTGTCCCGTCTCTTGGCAAAGGAAGCACCTAAGTTTTCGTTTCCGATTCTTGCTTGTGCTTCTTTGGCTAGAAGTGCTTTGGGCATCAAAACCGAGGTTAGTACTAGGGGGATGACCATTGTCATCACCACACTCAACAAAAGTATTAAGCTCTTCGGTTTTAGCATAATCATATAACATATTTAATATTGCCCAAATATCAAAAGCCAAAGTGCAATGCATGACTTTTTCAAGGATGCTATTAGGTAAGGTACAAAAAATACTATACATAGCATCTCCATTAAATTGAAACATTTTCTTATCATGTTCACTCCAATCATGCATGTCAACCTTAGGCTCAATGTATTCTAGTTTAATCATGTTATAAACATCAAGACCTCTAGTCTTTAAGTAAGTGTACATCATAGACTTCCAAAGATCAAAGTTTGATTCATCGAACCTAGGAGGTGAAGATGCTACCGACTCTAGTGTCATTCTAGGATCGAGACAAATTGTAGAAGGGATGGTGAAATCATAATCTACGATCCGCTCTGATACCAATTGTAGTACGAAATGGCAACACTAGAGAGGGGGTGAATAGTGTGTTAACTAAATATTTCGCCTAATTTCAATTTTAATTAATTCTCAAATCGTTTAGGCAAGTTACAATTTTGTGATTAAATGCGGAAGCAAGATAAAACAATTAAGCACAATCAACAATAGATAATAATGCTAACACATAAATTTATAGTGGTTCGGCCCCAATGTCTACTCCACTACCTAAGCACCCCGCTTAGGATTTCCAAACTATATTTATTAGATTAATATCGAGTTTCCCTTACAACGAGGACTCATCGAAAAGTCTCCGCTCTCCAACCGAAGGCACTTCCACACCCGGAAGTATCCCGCCTTCCTATCGAGAGCACTCTTGTAAGCGAAATGGCAACACTAGAGGGGGGTGAATAGTGTGTTTACTAATTCTATTAGCCTTAATTCGATTTTAATCATTTTCTTAAAATGTTTAGGCAATTTGCAATCTTACGATTTGATACAAAAGCGATATAAACAATTAAGCACAAGCAATAATAAATAACAATACAAACACAAGATTTATAGTGGTTCGGCCCTAATTCCTACTCCATTACCTAAGCACCCCGCTTAGGATTTCCAAACTAGTTTTACTAGATTAATTCGGTTTCCCTTACACAGAGGACCTTTCACTCGAAGAGTCGCACTCTTGACCTAAGGTACTTCCACACCTGGAAGTCTTCGCCTTCTTATCGAGAGCACTCTTCCACCTCAACCCTAAGGGACAACTAAACTAATCTTAGTAAATACCAAGTTTACACAAGTGGCTTTACTCCTTCTACACCAAGGATACCACTTCACCCAATTTCAAGACCTAACAACCTAGGTCTTCTTACACGCACAAATCCAAAAATAGTTTAAATAACAATTAAAATTACAATTGAAAAGAGCTTAAAATAGAACCAAGAAATCATGCTCTTTTCCAAGCCTTGGAACCTCCAACTCGCCGAGGGGATGAGTTTGACTCAATTTCCGAGTTGAGGTAGAAAGCTAAGCGCTTCATATTTTCCTCACGAAAGAACAGGGCACCGTTGATCGATCTTTTAAAAGGCTCTAAACTTTCTTAGAATGCTCAATGATAACTGTAAGAGAAGGAGAAGAAGGTTAAAAGAAGTTATATGAGGTATATTTATACCCTCATCAAGAAACGGCAGCTCAACGGATAGAAAACTATGCGTTGCAGACCGTCGGTCGATTGGTCGATCGACCGACCGATCGATCGCTCACATCGACCGCCACTTACTCTCTGTGGTCGGTCGACTGACGGGTCAACCGCCCAGAAACAAATTCTTCGATCCCGTATTCGGTCGACCAGTCGGTCGACTGACGCAATCTTGCGTCTTCAGCAAATGCAGGTCGGTCGACCGGTTGGTCGACCGACAGAGCTACTGCCCATTTTGGGCTTCGATCGGTCGACCGCCCGGTCGACCGAAGTAGCTTCTACCTATTTTAGGCATTGTTCAGTCGACCGACCGGTCGACCAAAATGGCTGGTGCCATTTTCCTTACCCTATTCGGTCGATCGCCTGATCGATCGAACCTAGGCTGAAATTTATTTTTCAGCCAATTTTCTTCCGCACTTTGTTTTCGGGTTCCGGCTTTCAACGACCATCAACTTGGAGAGCTTTCATGTAATCTTTGAGCCCGTCCAATACGTCTTTGATGCACGTGTTTCTCTTCGAGAAGTTTTCGCGACGAACTCGAGTGCGACGATCAATGTCCTTCCGATTTTCTGATTTCTTCCGATGTATCTGATCGAGAACATCGAATGCTAATTGATATGGAACCTGAAAGATTTCTCGACGAAATATTAGTTACATGTTTGTTATCATCAAAACCGAGATTAAGAGATTAAGACCAAGGTTGAAAACCTAAAGCCAACAATCTCCCCTTTTTTGACGATGACAAACATCCTTAAGAAAATATCATTAAAGCATAGAGGATATCACCTAAGAGATTTCTCCCCCTATCAACATGTATATCTATGAAAATAAACTCCCCCTATCTATATGCATGGATTTCCTATATTTTCCTCCCCTTTAGTTATAATTTTCTCCCCAATTTTTCTATACTTTTCTCCCCCTTTTTCCTATACATTTCTCCCCCTTTTGACATCAATCAAAAAGGGCAAGAAAGGTTAATCTAGTCAAAGGGATGAAGAACACATATTTTTTCATTAAGTTGAGACTCTAAAGTTATTTTTCATGAAACATGACAATCTCAACCAAAGGGATGGAAAACATGAAACGAAATCATACATGATGTGTTCAAAGTTAAATATTCGAATTCAAAAATTAAATCATGTATGCAATCAAGTATGAATATTTTCATGAATATGGTTCTCTTTCATGACATTTTTAGATTTCATTCAAACTTTCAAAATATCAAGATATGGTCATTTAAATCATGTATATGAAGTTTGAAGTGAAACTAATGTCATTTGATCCAAATATGAACTTAGCATATTTTCATTTGAAATAAGCATGAAAACTATGAAAATACTAAATCTCAATGTTTTGCTATCTACTCATGTTTTCTCAAACTTAGGCATCTAGACATCAAACATGAGAGAATGTAAGTCTATGAATCAAGTTTGGGCTTAAGATGAAATTTTTAAGTTACTTTGTTGACTTAGGTCAACCTATACTTTAAGATTTGAAAAAATCAAACTTTTAAAATTATACAATATCATATTTTCGATGAAAAAAATTTGGTACCAATTTTTGGATGAAAATTTTGATACCAAATATTGAATGGTCATTTGAAATGCATGAATAAAGTTTAAACTCAAAAGAATTCTCAAAGTTCATTTTTCATCCTATATTAATTTTAATAAACAAAATGATATTTCTAGCTATCATCCAAGGTATCAAAATCATTCCTAGAAATGATTTTACTCAAGAAATTGTATGAATGATATTAGAAATGGAATCCAAATAGTATACATGAGTTTTCATTTGAAGTTTTTGAAGAAAGATCAAAGTATCGAAAGGATTGATATCTCAAATAAGTGATACTTTGAGTTTTCGAAGTTCAACTTCAAAATTCCATTTTTAAATCAGATTCTTGATGAAACTTTTTGAAATTTTTACTGATAAAACTAGATTTTTCAGGAATGTGCAGTTTCAAGAATCACATAAAAAAGATTTTTCTATATTCTCCTAGAAATAACTGAAATTGCTACCAAATGTAGGTTGAAGTGGTAGTTTTGTAATTTTCAGTTATTCTTAAAATTTGTTCAATTTTCATTCAAACTTTCATGACACCACATGATGGTCATGTGAAGGGTATATGTCAAGTTTGAAATGAAAATTATGTCCTTAAGTCAAGATATCAACCTAGCATGGTTTCATTCAAAACTAAGCTAGTTTTTATGAAACTTGCTAAGTTTCAATCTTAATATTTATTCATGATTTTTCAAAATTAAACCTATGGATACCTAACATGAGTAAATCTGAACATGTTCCACAAATATGGATTGAAAATGAAACCTCTAGGTCAACTTGGTTCAAGAGAGGTAAGCTTGAATTGACCTCTATGTCATTTTATCCATATCCATATGAATTTTTTTACTCTAAATGCTTGGAAACATGTCATATCTATTCTTAAACATGTTTATGAAATTTGGACTTAAAATCAAGTGTCCAAGTCAATTTATTGACTTGGGTCAAACTTCTCAAGCTTAAGTCCTCTAATGTGATCTAGTTATCACATTTTCATCTAGACATGAATTTTCAAGTTTTAAATATCTAGACTCATGTGATATGTGTATCTAAACATGTTTGACAATCACTAACTCAAAATGAGATCTCTAATATGAATTTTAACCTAGAGCAAATTTCATTCAATCAAGATGTCATGAAATTGCCTAAGTTATCAAACATTTACCTACTCATGAAATTTCATATATTCATCATGCAACATCAATCATGAGTATAGAGACATCATTAAACATGAAAATTCAAGAATTATACTAAAATTTTGTAAAATTAAATTCATACCTTTTTCTTGAAAATTTGCTCAACTTTTCATATCATTTTTCATTTTCTTTTAGATAGCATAGTCTTTCATTAGCATTTACAACTTGCAAGTAGACTTCATTAGTAGCATAATGAAATAATATGCCAACTAGCAAGTTATCATACTAAATAGCAAAGGGTCAATGCAAAGTTTCATTTAAGAACTTTAACCTATGCTAGATAGTAGAGATTCATTTTAAATGAATTTTCATGATATCAAAATGAAACAAAGAGATCTTAAGATGTGAAACATTTGAGGAATAAGATCTCTAACCATATTTAGAAAGTGTTACCACTCTCGTTGAAGGCTCTCCAATGACTTGGTCCATTGGATGATCTCTTACCAATCGGCATCCCTTTGGGAGAGGTGGTAGAGCTTCTTCTTCTTCTTCAACTTGAGGTTGACTTGAGGATGGAGATTCTTCATGTTAGGTCTCCTCATTATCTTCATCCTCCACTTCCTTATCATGAAGTGTGAGATCCTCAAGTTCCTCATCTACATTCACATTCTTCATATTTCTTGAAGAATCATTAGTTTCATTGAAAGTAACATGCATGGATTCTTCAACAATCATTGTCCTACAGTTATAAACTCTATAAGCCTTAGAGTTAGTAGAATAACCTAGGAAAATTCCTTCATCGGATTTAGAATCAAATTTTCCTAAATTCTCCTTAGTATTTAAAATGAAATATTTATATCTAAAAACATGAAAATATCCCACATTTGGGATTTTACTATTCCAAAGCTCAAAAGGTGTTTTTTTTATTTTTGGTCTTAATAAAACTCGATTAATAACATAACATGAAGTATTTATGGCTTCGGCCCAAAAATATTTAGGCAAATTATTTTCGCATAACATGGTCCTAGTCATTTCTTGTAAAGTTCTATTCTTCCTCTCAATCACCCCATTTTGTTGAGGGGTCCTAGGGGAAGAAAAGGTATGTTGAACCTAAATCATCACAAAACTCAGAAAAAATTTTATTTTAAATTCACCTCCATTGTCATTCCTAATTTTCAAAATAGAAATTTCTTTTTCATTTGAAACTTTCTTTGCAAATTTTTTGAAAAACTCAAAAGTTTCATTTTTCTTAGCCAAGAAGAAAACCCAAGTAAATCTAGAAAAATCATCAACCAATACATAGCAATAAATCTTTCCACCTAGACTAGCTACATCACATGGACCAAAGAGATCCATGTGCACAAGCTCAAGAATTCTAGATGTACTAACTTGATTAATACTATAGAATGATGATTTTACTTGCTTACCTAGTTGACATGCATCACAAAGTTTATCTTTTTCAAACTTTATCTTAGGTAATCCTTTTACCAAGTCTTTCCTAGATATCTCTTGGATGTGGCTCTTGCTAGCATGTCCTAGCCTTCTAGGCCACAACCAAGAGTCATTTTCCATGGTAACTAAGCATCTAACATGAGGATTGAGCAAGACATTTAATTCTAGAGTGTATACATTTTCTTGTCTATTTCCTATAACATAATATCATTTGAATGTGTACTTCTAATAATGCACTTAGATGCTTCAAAGATAATTATGTACCCATTATCACATAATTGGGATATGCTAATCAAATTATGCTTTAAACCATCAACTAGCAAAACATTTTTGATACATGGGTAAGGGAGTATACCTATGTCACCAATGCCAACAATCTTACCTTTGGCATTGTCTCCAAATGTGATATGTCCACCATCTTTACTTGATAGGGTTGCAAACAAATTGGTGTCTCCTGTCATGTGCTTGGAGCAACCGCTATCCAATATCCAAGTACTCCTACTTGGTTGAGGATGCTTCTCCATCTACAAAAGGAGAAGAAACTTCCTTAGGTACCCAAATTTTCTTGGGTCCTTGGGTGTTAGTCAATTTGGAACTCATGTTAATCTTGCATGTGGGTTCCTTCTTAATGCACAATCTTTGGCCATGTGGCCAAAAATACCACAAGAAAAATAATTTCCATAAAATTTTCTTTGTGTGTGTGTGTGAGCATGGGAGTGTGATAATTTCTTTTTATTGACAACTTTTGGTATGACATTTTGAATAGTTGTCATCTTTTCATTGAGCATGCAAAGTTCCTTTTTTAATGTAAGCATGGTATCATTTAAATGCTCTATTGTATCACATTAATACTTGTTTTCTTTTTCTAGTTTTTCATTGTCAATCTCTAAGTCCTTCCTAGCCTTTTCTAGGGTGCAATTTTCTTCCTTAAGGTTCTCTATTTCTTTCCTAAGATTATTGTATGAAAGTAATAATCTATCATTTTCAATTTCTAAGGATCTATTATCCTTTTTGAGATCTCTAAATTTTCTCCTAATTGCAATAAACTCATCATGCATTTGCTCAAATTCAATTTGTAATTCTTCTTGAGTAAATTCACCAAAATTAAATTTTACCACATCATCCTTTGCCATCAGGCAAAGGTTTGCTTTTTCACTCCTTGCCTCTTCTTCACTTGATGAGGCCTCGCTTTCGTCCCATGTAGCCATCATTGCCTTCTTCTTCTTCTTGTACTTTTCTTTCTTGTGAGGGTTGGAGGTAGTGGCCATCTTTAGAAGCGGGCAATCCTTCCTTAGGTGCCCCGTCTTGTTACAATTGAAGCAAGTGTAGCCACTTCTTTCTTTCCTCATGCCTCCCCTCATGAAGTTCATGAATCTTCTAGCAAGCATCGCCATTTCTTCTAGATCATCTGTCTCTTCCTCGGATGACGATGACTCTTTGGCTCGATGCGATGCTTTTAAGGCAATGGTCTTGCCTTTAGAAGCATCTTCTTCTTGATATTGCTTCATGTGGGTCTCATGTGTCATGAGAGACCCAATGAGCCCGGTGATCTTTAGCGTGCTCAAATCCTTGGCTTCCATGATGGCCTTCACTTTGGATTCCCAAGATTTTGGAAGGGAACGAAGGAGCTTCCTTACCTTCTCCTCTTCCCTTATCTCCCTGGCATGGCATCAATAGACTCATGTGAAAGCATTTTAAACATTTCATAGTCATGCATGAGTAAATTGATTTTGGATTCCTTTACTTGCGAAGTCCCTTCATGGGTAGTCTCTAGGACCCTCCACACTTCGTATGCGGACTTGCATGTAGAGATCCTATTGAATTCATTAATTGATAGGCCGCAATATAGAGCATTGACGGCCTTGGCATTAGCATTAAAGAGCCTAACTTCCTCTTGGTCCCATTTATCCATGTCCTTATCGGGTTGTTTATACTCTACTAGGATCATCCTCCATACATCCATGCCTAAGGATTGAAGGAAGCCATTCATGTGGATCTTCCAATAGGCATAGTTGTTCCCATCGAATAGTGGTGGAGTGTTAGTAGAGGACCCTTGAGCTAATTGAATTTCACTAGACATAATGACTTGTAGGGAATATGGTTAAATCTTATCCTACTACCTTGCTCTGATATCAATTGTTGGATAGATCTTGACACTAGAAGGGGGGGTTGAATAGTATCAATCCCCTTATTCAACGATTTTCTTTTAACTCAATTTTATCTTAACTTAATGCAAGTATTCTTTAATGATTGATATGATCACAATTCAATAGCAATGATAAAGCAAGTAAACAGGCAATGCAAACAAGACTATTTAGAGTGGTTCGGCCAACCGCCTACTCCACTGCCTTGGCTGCTTACCAAGGATTTCTAAATACTACTTTATAGAAATTATGTTTCCTTTTGAATACACTTGAGGACACCCTTCTCTCACACTTGGAGAACACCTCAATCCTATTCACCTACGCAAAACACAATTCTACAAAGTTGACCCTAAGTGTTTCCTAGCACACCTAGCAAGCTATCAACTTGAAAACAAGATTCAACAAAGTACAAATACAAGGAAAGAGCTAAAGAAAGAAAAATTGAACCAAGCTTCTTTCTATCGCCTTTTTTTCTTCAACTTGCAACAGGATGATGACTTCAATGAAAGCATCACAGTTGAAGCAGAGAGAAGCAGCGCCTGGAAGATGTCGAGATTGGGAGCAGAGAGCGCGCACACAAGTGAAGTTCTTTGAAGGCTTTTATGAACACTTTTAATGCTTAAGTAGGATCACAAAAAGTGTTTAATAAAGTTTGGTGAGGGGTATTTATAACCCCTCACCCGAACGGACCGTTCAACGGGCGAAAAGTCGACCATTGAGCCATTCGGTCGCGGTCGATCGATCTGTTAGTCGACCGACGGATCGACCGCCAGTACGACCGCTTGCAGCTGAGAGAGGTCGATCGACCGATGGGTCGACCGCCAACAATTCTTCCGACATTCGGTTGACCCGTCGGTCGACCGAATTGCTGCAACGAATCGTGCGATAGAGGCCATCTTTAGGTTGGTCAACCGATTGGTCGACCGCTACCTTTCTTCCAAATTTTCACTTCTGTTGGTCGACCAACCGGTCGACCGACGCAGCCCAGCTTATTTGCCCTTCGCCACGTTCGGTCGATCGACTGGTTGACCGAATGGCTTCTGCCAGATTTTTGCAATCTCTGGTCGACCGAATGGGCTGCATCGCCATTTTATGCCTTGATCGGTCGATCGACCAGTCGACCGATCCCAGGCTAAGGATGATTAATTCCTTGTATTTTTACATGCCATTTCTAAGGGTTTGGTTATCAAGTTTCAACTTGGATAACCTTACATTTTAGGCTTGGGATAAATTATTCTAGGGACATATTACATTAAATCTTCTTGACTTAATCTGGAGACTTTCTTCAATGATTTCTTCTTCCGTTCTTTTGACGATCCTTTCCGTCGTCCCATTTGAATGGATTTGGCATGCATACCGCAACATCAACCTGAACTCAAAACTACACACTTGGATTAAATACATGTTTGTTATCATCAAAATAAAGATCGAGGGTTAAGAAAGAACCTTAAGCCAACAAGCTATACTAATATTTTTAGAGAAAATATAGCTACTTAGCAAGCTAACTCAACCAAAAAGCAAAGAGATGCATCAAGTATTATTATCAACAATCACTTTGCTAAATGGTTTGAAATCCATTTTAAAGATGAAATCGAGTGATATCAAAATGAATTTAAGAGATCACAAATATAATATAAATGAAAAATAGATCTCCAACCCTTCCTATTTGTTGAAAACCGAAAGCCATAATTAGCCTATGATTTAAAACCGCAAGGTCGCATGAGCCCATTACAGACTACATAGGTCTCCGAGGAGACCGAAGATCAAAAAATCAAAAATCATTTGAAATATATTAAGAGTGGGGAAATCTACTAATGTTAAGCATATATCAAACTCCAACTCTAATTCAAACAAGAGGTATAGGAGATGATGCCAAAGTATTTGATGCCAACTTTACCATAGGCATCATGATGATTCGAAGTTGCAACCTCTTAGAGATTTCTCATTTAGATCCAAGGTCAACTTCAATTCTTCAATTTCCTTTACCCTTGTGTGGTTGCTCCCCCTACAAAAGAAGATGAGATCTTTGGTACTCAAATGGCTTTGGGTCCTTGGGGGTTAGATGGCCTAGTGATCCAAAGTGTCTTAGCAACACTTGGATTTCTTTTAAATGCACAATCATGAATGGCATGGCCATATATATACCACAACATAAGCAATGTCCATTAAATTTCTTTTTGTTTTTGCTATGGACATGAGCTTTATTATTAGAATGATTGTCATGTGAAACATGATGAGTATGAGCATTCTTGGAAACATCATTCCTCTTCTTATGATCATGAGGTTTAAGAGTGGAATGTTTAACATGAGATTTAATATTAGCATGAACATTCCTTTTTGAAAAATCATTTCTATTAAAATTCTTAAATGAGGAATTATTTTTCATTTCATTCATTTTCTTGTTTAGGTTTAGAACCTCATTTTTCAAATCAATCATGGAGTTGTGAAATGCATGTAATTGAGATTTTAACATGCAATTCTCATTTTCTAAATTGTTATTTTTAAGCTTCAAATCCTTAAGCTCGAGTTCTACATTATCATGGCATGAATCAAATGACCTAGATCTCAATTTTTCATTTTCTAGTTTGGATTCATGCAAATGAGAATTAAGCATCACATTTTCCTTTTTCAACCTTTTATTTTCCTTATCTTTTCTAACAAGCAAGGCATACATTTTTAGACATTCCTCAACTAGTTCTTCATATGGCATATTGAATGAACTAGAAGAGCTAGTATTATCATTATCATTATTATGACTAGAAGGGAAAGAGTGTACCTCATCATTGGTACTCATGAGGCAAACTTTTGAAGTAGCTTCATAGTCATTGCAAGAGGATGCTTCATTCGAATGAGATGATGACGTAGAAGCTTTTGACCTCTTCTTTGCCTTGTTTTTCATGGTAGAGCAATTTTTCTTTACATGTCCTTTCTCTTGGCACACATGACAAATCATCTTTCTCTTTCGGCTTTTAGTGCTCCTATGACTGGAAGAGCTATGGGCATCAAAACTAAGATTAGTATTAGGTGAGTGACCATTGTCAACTGGAAGAGCTATGGGCATCAAAACCAAGACCTAAGGGACAACTAGAACTAAACCTAGTAAACTATGATTACAACGGTGGGTTTAAGCCTTAACACCAAGGCAACCACCAACTCAATTAAACCTAGCAACCTAGGTTTACACAAGTTCAATTTCAATGAAATAAATAATAAAATACAATAACAATTGGAGCAATAAATCAAACACTAAGAACTTAGCTCCAAAAGACACTCCCTAGTCCTCTTGATATCTTAAGATGATGAATCGGTAAATCTTGAAGGCTAAATCAAGGTGTGTAGATCAAAGCTAGGGTTCTTGAAAGGATTGCTCAATGAAGGCTTGTAGAAATGCTTAGGATCACTCTTTTAGGCTTGAAAGCATCGTTAGAAGGCTTGAAGAGGGATTGCGATGGGTATTTATAACCCCCCAGGTGAAACAGGGCGTCAACGGGTATATTTTTGACCGTTGTCGACACCCGATCGATGGTCCGGTCGATCATCGGTCGACCGACCGATCGATCACTAGCTTTCTGTGAGATATTCATGCTGTTCGGTCGACCGATGGGTATATTTAAAAATACATCATTATCTAGTTTCTATCCAAGGAATAATTACCGCCATTTTTATGTCAAGATAATGTCTAGGACATATAGCCCTCCAAGGAGCTCCCTAGGCTTAGTGATTTCAGGGCGGTTTTCAAGTTTTCAAGTTTTGGGATTCGGGGATGGTTTTTGGGTTCTTTGCATCATAAAGAGGATTACATTATAAACTAGACACCCTAGACAAAAACTTTAACTTCTTAACGAATCCGAGCGCCGATGAGCGTCCTTGCCGATTTCTCCGATTTCTTCAATTTTTCCGATCGGGGATGTCTAGCGCTAACCGATATGGAATCTGAAAGATATCTTAATGAAACATTAGTTCCATATTTGTTATCATCAAAATCGAGATTAAGACCAAGGTTAAAAACCTTAAGCGGCCAACACCTAATCTCAAGCATAGGGAAGCAATGGCATATGAGTTGGCCTTACCTCCTAGTATGGACCGAGTGCATCCGATGTTCCATGTATCCATGCTGAAGAAGTATGTTCGGGATGAGTCCCATGTGATTGAGCCTACTGCGGTGGAGGTGGATTCAGTAGTCTCCTATGAGGAGCGACCAGTTGAGGTGCTAGACCGTCAGATCAAAAAATTGAGGTCCAAGGAGATTCCCTTGGTATAGGTCAGGTGGGAGCACCATTCCGGACAAGAGGACACCTGGGAGGTGGAGCATCATATGAGAGAGCGATATCTTTCGCCGTTTGAGAATTTGGTAAGTCCTTAAGCCTTGCTAAAATTCGAGGACGAATTTGTTGGCTTTAGGTTTTCAACCTTAGCCTTAATCTCGGTTTTGATGGTTTTGATGATAACAAACATGGAACTAATGATTTCATTTAGAATATCTTTCAGGTTATATATCGATTGGCATTCGATGTCCACGATCGGATAAATCGGAGAAATTGCAAAATCGGAAGGACATTGATCATCGCGCTCGGGTTCGTCACGAAACTTTACCGAAGATTGACGGGTGCACCAAAGTCGCATCGGACGAGCTCAAAGATCACATGAAAAGCTCTCCGTCATGATGCTCGTTGAAAGCCGGAATCCGGAAATGAAGCGCAGAAAAAAAGGCTGAAGAAAATAATCTCAGCCTAAATTAGATTGACCGAGCAGTCGACCGAATAGGCTAAGAAATAGGTGGTAGCCCTAGCGGTCGACCGATCGGTCGATCGGACTGATGCTAGCTGCAGACGCAGCTTGCGTCGATCGACCGATCGGTCAACCGAAAGATAAATCGCAAGCTTATTGTGTCTGTCGGTCGACCGACCAAAGCCCAAAAAGGGCAGTAGGCTTGGCGGTCGACCAATCGATCGACTGACCTACGAATAGTCGAAGACGCATATCACGTCGGTCGACCGACGGGTCAACCGAAGATCGCGGATCGCGCAATTTGCGCCTGGGGTCGACTCGTCAATCGACCGACCAGAGAGAAAATTATAGTGGTCGAATGACCGATCGACCGACAATTCGACTGCACCATCGACCGAGCATCTGTAATGGTCGAAAATAATCTCGTTGACGCCCCATTTCAGCTGGGGGTATAAATACACCTCATACACATCTTTTAATCTCTCTCTCACACTCTTATAGAAATTATTGAGCCATCAAGAAGAGAGATTTGAGCCTTCCAAAAGAAAGATTGCTTGTGCTCTGCGAACACCTTCACAAGCGCCAGCTGCTACCTCAACTCGGGAGTTAATTCGAGTTGTTCGTCTTGACAAGTTGGAGGCATTGAAGGCTTGAGAAGAGCTCTATTGCTTGGTTTATTCTTTAGCTCTTTTCAATTGTAATTTTAATTGTTATTGAACTTGTTTTTGATTTAAGCGTGTAAGAAGACCTAGGTTGTTAGATCTTGAATTGGGTGAAGTGGTATCCTTGGTGTAGAAGGAGTAAAGCCACTTGTGTAAACGTAGTGTTTACTAGGATTAGCTTAGTTGTCCCTTAGGGTTGAGGTGGAAGAGGACTCTCGATAAGAAGGCGGTAACTTCCGGGTGTGGAAGTGCCTTAGGTCGAGAGTGCGTCTCTTCGGTGAAAAGTCCTCGTGTATAAGGGAAACGTAAAGTAATCTAGTAAAACTAGTTTGGAAATCCTAAGCAGGGTGCTTAGGTAGTAGAGCAGGCATTGGGGCCGAACCACTATAAAATTCTTGTGTTTGCATTATTACATTTGATTGTGCAAAATTGTTTTTATCTTGCTTCCGAATTTAATCGCATAATTGAAACGCGCCTAACCATTCTAAGTAAACGATTAAATTATAACTTACGCGAATAAATTACTAAACACACTATTCACCCCTCCTCTAGTGTCGCCATTTCGCAAACATTTAGTATCAGAGCGGGTCGTAGATTGTGATCTCACCATCCCTTCTACAATTCGTCTCGATCTAGAAATGGCTCTAGAGAGTGTAGCGTCTTCACATTCTAGGTTTGATGAATCAAACTTTGGTCTTTGGAAGTCTAGGATGTACACTTACCTAAAGACTAGAGGTCTTGATATTTACAACATGATTAAACTAGAATACATTGAACCTAAGGTAGACATGCATGATTGGAGTAAACATGACGAAAAATTATTTCAATATAATGGAGATGCTATGTATTCCATATTTTGTACCTTACCTAATAGCATTCTTGAAAAGGTCATGCATTGCAATTCGGCTTTGGATATATGGGCAACATTGAATATGTTATACGATTATGCTAAAACCGAAGAGCTTACTACTTATGTTGAGGGTGGTGATGACAATGGTCATCCCCCTAGTACTAACCTCGGTTTTAATGATTTTAGTGCTTCTAGTCAAAGAAGCAAATCAAAAAGCCGAAAAAGAAAAGTGATTTGCCATTTGTGCAAGGAGAAGGGGCATATCAAGAAGAATTGCCCACTATTGAAAAACAAAGCAAGGAAGACGTCAAATGCTTCTACATCGTCCTCCGAGTCCCTCGAAGCATCCTCTCATCATGAAAATAGAGCTACTTCTCAATTGTGCCTCATGGGATTAAAAAATGAGGTAAATCCCTCCACCTCTTGTCATGATAAAAATTTCATTGATAATGATAATCATAGCTCCTCTAGTTCATTTGACATGCCATATGAGGAACTAGTTGAGGAATATCAAAAAATGTATGCCTTGCTTGTGAAAAAGAATAAGGAAAATAAAAAATTAAAGAAAGAAAATTTAAGGCTTAGTTCTCATGTGCATGAATTAGAGAAAGATAAATTGAATATTAGTGTTGTTAATTCTTGCCATGACAATTTTAAGATTGAAATTGAAGACTTAAAAAGTGAGAATATGGATTTAAAAAATAAAAATGATGATTTGAAGAGTGAAAAATGAAAAATTGAAAACTAACATGATTGATCCTTGTCATGATACATTAACTCTAGAAGTTAATGACTTGAAACATAAAAATGAAAATTTAAAGAATGAAAATAGCATACTAAAAACTCAATTGCATGCTATTCAAAGATCAATGAATGACATGAAAAATGAGGTTGTTTGTCTAAATAAGAAAGTCAATAATTTATCTAGCAATTCATCTTCTAAGAATTCTAGAAATACAAATATTTCTTTCAAGAATGCTTATGCACATCATGCTTCTCATATCAAGTATTCTAACATCAAATCTCATGTTCAAAAGAAAATTGTTTCCTTCAAGAATGCTCATACTCATCATGTTTCAAATGACAAGCATTCTAAAAATAAATCTCATGTCCATAACAAAAATGAAAAGAAATTTAATGGACATTGCTTTTGTTGTGGTGTATTTGGGCATGCTATATATGATTGTGCATTCAAAATGAACCCAAGTGTTGTGAAGACACTTTGGATACCTAAGCCCACTAACCCCCAAGGACCTAAAGTAATTTGGGTACCAAAAGTCTCATTTTCTCTTGTAGCGGGAGTCACCACACAAGGGTAAAGAGAATTGAAGAATTGAAGTTGACCTTGGATCTTAATGAGAAATCTCCAAGAGGTTGCAACTTCAAATCACCTAGATGCCTATGGTAAAATTGGCATCAAACATTCCGGTATCATCTCTTATATCCCATTGCTTAATAGTATAGTCAGAGTTGATATATGCTTAATATTAGTTGATTTCCCCGCTCTTAATATATTTCAAAAATGTTTTTGATTTTTTATTTCCCGGTCTCCTCGGAGACCTAAGTGGCCTGTAATGGGCCTAAGCGACCTTGCGGTTCTAAATCGTAGGCACATTGTGGCCTTTCGGTTTTCAACCAATAGGAAGGGTTGGAGATCTTATGTTTCAAATTTTCATATTTTGAGATCTCTTAATTCATTTTGGATTCATGATAATATATTTTGAAACGAATTTGAAACTATTTAGCAAAGTAGATTTTGATATTGATATTTGATCCTCACCTTTGCTATCTAGTATGATAACTTGCTAGTAGATATGATTTGATTACCATTCATAAACTATACTTGCAAGTTATAAACTTTTAGGAAGGCTAATAACTAAATAGAATAGATTAGTTTGGCTAAACTTTCATGAATTAGGTATAACTTCTATTATTTCAAAATCTTAGTGTTATACCTCAATGCTTAGGCTTAAACTATGTCTCTATACTCATTATTAGATTTGCATGTCAAACCCTTGAAGTTTCATAAGTAGATAGAATCTTAACACTTAGACAAATTTCATCTAATGAAACTTGCTCTAGGTTGAGCTTACTATATAAGAGACATTCTTGTAAGTCCAAACTAGTTTAACATTGGTATAGATCTTAATCTTTAAATATTTCACAATCTTAGGATCTCTTAGATTCATTTAGATATCATGAAACCTTTCTTTAAATGAATCTTAACTATCTAGCATAGGTTAAGGTTTTAAATAGAACTTTGTATTGAACCCATGCTATTTAGTAAATTAGCTTGCTAGTAGTCTTATTATTTCATTATGATACTAATGAAGTCTACTTGCAAGTCAAGAATTGGAAAGCTATGCTATCTAGAAGTAAATGAAAAAGGAAATGAAAAAGTTGGGCAAATTCTCAAGAAAAAAAGGTATGATTTTGATTTTGAAAAAATCTTAATATAATAATTAAATATGTATGCTTTAATGATGTCTCTATATGCTCATGATTGATTATGCACGATACATATTTGAATTTTCATGAGTAGGTAAAATCTTGATAACTTAGCTCATTTCATGATATCATGATATCTATGAAATTGAACTAGGTTAAATTCTTCTTTAGAGACTTCATTTTAAGTTAAAAATTGGATAAACATGTTTAGGTGTGTTAATGATTAGTTGTCATGTGCTCAAGATTGAAAATTCATGTCTAAATAAAGAAAGTGACAACTAATTCACCTTAGGGGATTTAAGCTTGAAAAGCTTAGCCCAAGTCAACAAACCACAATTGGTATCAATTGACTTGGTCATTTGATTTTAAGTCCAAAACTTCATAAACATGTTTAGGAATAGGTATGACATATTTTCATGCTCTTATAGTGAAAATTCTTATGGATATGGATAAAGTGACAATTGAGGTTAATTCATGCAAACCTTTTTTGAACCATGTTGACCCAAGTCAACAAGTTGACTTAAATGTCTCATTTTCAATCCATACTTGTGGAACATATTTAGATTTACTCATGTTAGGTATCCATATGGTTAAATTTGAAAAATCATGAGTAAATGTTAAGATTGAAACTTAGCAAGTTTCATAAAAACTAGTTTAGTTTTAAATGAAACCATGCTAGGTTGATATCTTGACTTAAGGACTTAATTTTCATTTCAAACTTGACATATACTCTTTACATGACCATCATGTGGTGTCATGAAAGTTTGAATGAAAATTGAAAAAAAAATAAGAATTACTAAAAATTACCAAAATATCAATTCAACCTACATTTAATATCATTTTCAGTTATTTCTACAAAAATATAGAAAATTAATTTTGAGATGATTCTTGAAACTTCACATTCACTGAAAAATATAGTTTTATCAGTAAAAGTTTCAAAAAGTTTCATCAAGAATCTAATTTAAGGTGAATTTTTGAAGTTGGATTTCAAAACACAAAGTACCATCCTTCTTGAAACACAATCTTTCTGATACTTTATATTTTCTTCAAAATCTTCAAATAAAAACTCATGTATACCATTTGGATTCTATTTCTAATATCATTCACATAATTTCTTGAGTAAAATCATTCCTAGAAATGATTTTCATATCTAGGATGATAGATAGAAAAATCCATTTGTTTCATTGGAATCAATATAGGATGAAAAATGGACTTTGATTTTTAAATTTATTTTGAGTTGAATTTTGATACATGCATTTCAAATGATCATTCAACCATTGGTATCAAAATTTTCATTCAACAATTGGTATCAAAAAATTTCATTCAATAATTGGTATCAAAAAAATTTCATCCAACAAATTAGTATTTCAAATCTTGAAGCATAGGTTGACCTAAGTCAACAAAGTGAATTAAAAATTTCACCTTAAGCCCAAACTTGATTCATCGACTTAGATTTTCTCATTTTTAATGTCTAGATGCCTAAATATGAGAAAACATGAGTAGATAGCAAAACTTGAGACTTAGCATCTTCATAGTTTTCATGCTTATGTCAAATGAAAACATGTTAAGTTCAAAATTTGATTAAATGACATTAGTTTCACTTCAAACTTGATAATACATGATTTAAATGACCATATCTTGATATTTTAAAAGTTTGAATGAAATCAAAATGTCATGACTTCAAAGTTTGAAAGTTTGAAAGTTTGATTCATGGACTTCAAAATGTCATGAAAAAGATAAACTACAACATTGGTATCAGACTTGAGTGCATACATGATTTAGGCTTGAATTCTATCTATTACTTCTTGATATCATGTATGATTTAAGTTGGTATCATGTTAATTACTTGTTTTCCATCGCTAAGGTTGAGATTGTCATGTTTCATGAAAAATCCTTAGAGTCTCAACTTCATGAAAACTTATTTGTATTTCATCCCTTTGAATAGATAGATATTTCTTGCCCTTTTTGATTGATGTCTATAGAGAAAATATATGTCAAAAGGGGGCGAAATGTATAGGTAAAGGGAAGGAAAATATACGAAATTCATACATATAGATAGGGAAGTTTATTCTTATAGATATGCATGATGATAGGGGGACAAATCCCTTAGTTGATATCCTTAATGCTTTAATGAATATATATTTTCTTAAGGATGTTTGTCATCATCAAAAAGGGGGAGATTGTTGGCTTTAGGTTTTCAACATTAGTCTTAATCTCGGTTTTGATGGTTTTGATGATAACAAACATGGAACTAATGATTTCATTGAGAATATCTTTCAGGTTCCATATCGACTAGTGTTCGATGTCCTCGATCAGATAAATCAGAGAAATCGCAAAATCGGAAAGACATTGATCGTCGCGCTCGGGTTCATCACGAAACTTTACCGAAGATCGAAGGGTGCACCAAAGTTGCATCAGACGAGCTCAAAGATCACATGGAAAGCTCTCCGTCATGATGCTCGTTGAATGCCGGAACCTAGAAATGAAGTGCGGAAGAAAAAGGTTGAAGAAAACAATCTCAGCCTAAATTTGATCGATCGAGCGATTGACCGAATAGGGTAAGAAATAGGCAGTAGCCCTAGCAGTCGACCGATCAGTCGACCGGACTGAGGCTAGCTGCAGACGCGGCTTGCGTTGGTCGATCGAAAGAGAAATCGCAAGCTTATTGCATCTGTCGGTCAACCGACCGAAGCCCAAAAAGGGTAGTAGGCTTGGCGGTCGACCAGTCGGTCGACCGACCTACGAATAGCCGAAGATGCAGATCACGTCGATCGACCGACGAGTCGACCAAAGATCGCGGATCGCGTGATTTGCGTCTGGCGGTTGACCCGTAGATCAACCGACCAGAGAGAAAATTGCAATGATTGAATGACCGATCGACCGACAATTCGATCGGACCATTGACCGAGCATATGTAATGGTCGAAAATAATCCCGTTGATGCCCCATTTCAGCTGGAGTTATAAATACACCTCATACACATCTTTTAATCTCTCTCTCTCACACTCTTACATAAATTATTGAGCCATCAAGAAGAGAGATTTGAGCCTTCCGAAAGAAAGATTGCTTGTGCTCTGCGAACACCTTCTCAAGCGCCAGCTGCTACCTCAACTCGGGAGTTAATTCGAGCTGTTCGTCTTGACGAGTTGGAGGCATTGAAGGCTTGAGAAGAGCTCTATTGCTTGGTTTATTATTTGGCTCTTTTCAATTGTAATTTTAACTGTTATTGAACCTATTTTTGATTTAAGCGTGTAAGAAGACCTAGGTTGTTAGGTCTTGAATTGGGTGAAGTGGTATCCTTGGTGTAGAACGAGTAAAGCCACTTGTGTAAACGTAGTGTTTACTAGAATTAGCTTAGTTGTCCCTTAGGGTTGAGGTGGAAGAGGACTCTCGATAAGAATGCGGTAACTTCCGAGTGTGGAAGTGCCTTAGGTCGAGAGTGCATCTCTTTGGTGAAAAGTCCTCATGTATAAGGGAAACGTAAAGTAATCTAGTAAAACTAGTTTGGAAATCCTAAGCGGGGTGCTTAGGTAGTGGAGTAGGCATTGGGGCCGAATCACTATAAAATTCTTGTGTTTGCATTGTTACATTTGATTGTGCGAAATTGTTTTTATCTTGCTTCCGAATTTAATCGCATAATTGAAACGCGCCTAACCAATCTAAGTAAACGATTAAATTGTAACTTAGGCGAATAAATTACTAAACACACTATTCAACCCTCCGCCCCCCCCCCCCCTCTAGTGTCGCCATTTCGCAAACAGAATTTTCCCTAAGAAGGGAGGATTGTAATATCCGAGAGATTATGATAATTTTTATTATTTATCTTTACCAGTCTAGTGGGCTGATTCAAGGTCGGGCTGAGTCGAGTCTTGATCCGGTGCGAGCTTGAAAGCTCGGATAAGTAGAAATATGATTTATACGATTTCTTTTCCTGCTTAGATAAATTTATTTAATTGTTGTAATGTGTGTTCTTGATTTATTAAAATGCATTGCATGGGTGTGCATGTGATTGATGTTTATATTTAGCATGGGGTTAGTTTGGGTTAAGGAGTTAGCGGGTTTTGATCCGGGTTTGAGACGAATGTGGGTTAAAAGAGGTTAGGGTTGGATGAGATGGGGAAGGGATTATAAAATCCCCCCCTAGTGCTAGGCGGCTCCCTATTGGAGCCGCACAAGCCACCTAGAGAGAAGAGAGGAGTCGCCGCCCCTCTCTTCCCTCTCTTGGAGCTACCGACCTCCCTTCCTCTCTCTTGGAGCCGCCGAGCCTTCCTCTCTCCCTTTCCTCTCCCTTGGAAAATAAGCCATCGGCTTGGTAGTAGCCACTGCCCCCTTTCCCATGGTTGGAGCCGAGCCTTGGAGCCATCGCCGCCTTGTCGTGGCCGGATTCGGAGGCCATCGATCGGGGATTTCTCTCTTTCCTTTTTCCCAATCATGTGAGTGGATCTTCCCTCCCCCTTTTTCTTGGATTTCTTGTGTTCTTGAGCCGTTGTTGGAGATTTATGAATTCTTGCAGAATTCTCCGTTGCTCTTGAAGTTTTATTGTTGGTTTCACGTGTTTCCATGAAAGAGGAGCCCGAAGACCCTCCCTTTGTGGTGTGGCAGCCCTAGGATTACCCTAGGGAGGCTTGGCCAAGGTGGGAGACGGGTTGCCCTCGAGATGTTCGATAAAATGCCTAAGAGAAGCCCTTGGTGTTTTCTTTAAGATCTAAGCTTTCAATTAATTTCCTTAATTAAGTTCCTTTGATGCCAATGCATGATTTGTATCTTGATATGTAAATTTCAGCTTATGAATCTACGTTTGCATGTGGAAAGATTAATCTTGATGCCCTATAGGGATTCTTGATTTAAAGCTTGGGTCTTGATCTTAAGAAGATGTAGATTTATGCTAGGTCTTGATTACAAATTATGATTTAATTTTTGTATGATTGACTTGATGTTATAAATCTGCGATGATGGTAATTTGGGATTTAACTGCTGAGATTTTCGGGTTAATTACTTTAACATGCTGAAAACTCAACTTGCTAAAATTTCATGCTGAAATTGTTAATTCCATGCTAATTTTGTAATCACTTTTGTGGTGTGTATGGTTTACTAAATATAGTCGTGTAACCTATTATTTTAATCAGAAAATATAGTCTGGATCCATAGGATACACTTTAGAAGTCAGATTCGACTTGGGTGCACCAGTTTTGGGCTCAACAGTAAACTATAAACAAAACCATAATTTTGGCAAATGAAAATTTTAATTGTATAATTAAAATTCAATGGGCAGCATAATCTGTTAAAAGCCAATAAATTAAATTATATGCATGAAACAAAACCTCATGGGTTTATAATATTACGGGTCTAGGAATTGGGATTGGGCATTGAGTGTTGCGGTGTTTCCCAATAAAGACATCCCTAAGATATCGTAGGAGACACTTGACTTAGGTCTTGTTAGCGTCATATCTTCATGAATGATCGAGAGGCTCAAATAGCAGCCGGATTGCGGGCTTGGCCCGGAAGGTTGAATGGTTAATTAAGAGTAGGAGCATCCATGATAACATTTTAATTGTTCAAGAAATAACTCATTCTTTCTATAGTTCTAAAAGTTCTACTCCTTACATTTTCATTAAAATTGACTTAGAAAATGCCTTTGATACTTTGTGGTGTTTATGGTTTACTGTATATAGTCGTGTAACCTATCATTTTAACCAAAAAACATAGTCTGGATCCATAAGACACACTTTGGAAGTCAGATTCGACTTGAGTGCACCAATTTTGGGCTCAATAGTAAACTGAAAACAAAACCCTAATTTTGGCAAATGGAAATTTTAATTGTATAATAAAAATTCAAGGGGCGGCATAATCTGTTAAGAGCCAACAAATTAAATTATATGTATGAAATAAAACCTCATGGGTTTATGATATTACGGGTCTAGGAGTTGGGATCGGGCATTGAGTGTTGCAGCGTTTCCTAATAAAGACATCCCTAAGACATCGTAGGAGACACTTGACTTAGGTCTTGTTAGCGTCATATCTTCATGAATGGCCGAGAGGCTCATATAGGAGCCGGATTGTGGGCTTGGCCCGGAAGGTTGGATGGTTAATTAAGGGTAGGAGCATCCATGATAACATTTTAATTGTTCAAGAAATAACTCATTCTTTCTATAATTCTAAAAGTTCTACTCCTTACATTATCATTAAAATTGACTTAGAAAAGGCCTTTGATACTTTGAGTTGGGAGGCAATTTTACATGTTTCAAATAGCTTTGATTTCCCTCCTAAATTTGTTGCTTGGATTATAGCTTGTATTACTACTCCTTTGTTTGCTTGTTTGATTAATTCTAGGCTGTCAAATTTTTTTAAATCCCATAAGGGTGTTAGACAGGGGGATCCACTTTCCCCATTTATTTATGTTTTAGCTGATCAAACCCTTGTTGGTGAAATGGCCTACACTAGAGGGGGGGTGAATAGTATGTTATCTAAATCTTTTTGTCTAATTCTGGTTTTAATCATTACTTGATTAGTTAGGCAATTCACAAATAGAGTAGTAAGCGAAAGTAAGATATAAAAGATAAAGAATATGAAACGCAAGGTAAACAATGCTAAAATAATTATTTATAGTGGTTCAGCCCCAATGCCTACTCCACTACCTAAACACCCCACTTAGGATTTCCAAATTAGTTTTACTAGATTAATTAGTTTCCTTACAATGAGGACTTTACACCGAAAAGTGTCCGCTCTCGAACCGAATGCACTTCCACACCCGAAAGTATCCCGCCTTCCTACCGAGAGCACTCTCCCACCTCAACCCTAAGGACAACTCAACTAATCCTAGCAAACTACATTCACACCGGTTGATTTAAACCTCAAACACCAAGGCTACCACCCAATTTCAAGACCTACACTCTAGGTCTTACACTAACTCAAATACAAAGAAATAAATAAGAAAATACAACACTAAATTGAGCAATAAATCAAATAATAAAATACTTAGCTCCACAACAAACTCCCTAGTCCTCTTGATGCCTCAAGGTGATGAATCGGTGAAGCTTTGAAGGTTATATCAAGGAATAGAGAGATCAAACTAGGGTTTCAAGAATGGTGGCTCAATATATCAAGCACAAAGATCTTCAAAATATGGCTCTATAGAAGCTTAGATGAAGGGTGGAAGGCTTGCTAAGGCTTCTATTTATAATCCATGGAGAGTTGGCATGAAACAGCCAACTCAACGACTATGAAACTAGTCGTTTTTGCCGTCCGATCATAGGTCCGGTCGATCATCGGTCGACCGACCGAGAGACCGCATGGCTACTGCCAAATTTTGGAAACATTCGGTCGACCGACTGGTCGACCAAAACTGGGCAGACTACTTGGTTTGGCTGAGTTTTTTGCTTGTTTGCTCGTTTCTGGGTTCCGTCTTCACGAAGTCTACATATATAATATTTCTTAAGTCTATAATTTTAAAACATAAATATTATATAAGGATTACCCCCATTTGGATAATAAAACTATCTAAAAAATCAAAATCCTTAAGAATCAAAATCTAACTTTTGGGGTATAGTACAAATTTCCGAAAAACAAAAATTTTCTAATCTTCCGAGTCAAATATGGGTAGGCTAAATGCTTCCAAAAAATCATTAAAAATACCTTTTTATCTAGTTTTTACCTAAGGAACAATTATCAGCATTTTTTATGGCAATAAAATGTCTAGGTTATATAGCCATCCAAGGAGCTCCCTAGGCTTAGTGAATTTCAGGGCATTTTCTAATCTTTTGGGTTTTTATATTTTGGGATTCGAGATTAGTTTTTGGGTTCTTATGCATCATAATGAGGATTTACAACACAGGCTATACACCCTAGACCTAAACTTTAACTTCCCAAAGAATCCCGAGCGTCGACGAGCATCCTTGCCGATTTCTCCAGTTTCTTTGATCTTTCCGATCGCGGATGTCATGCACTAACCAACTCGGAATCTGAAAATATTTCTCAATGAAACATTAGTTTCATATTTGTTATCATCAAAACCGAGATTAAGACCAAGGTTGAAAACGTTAGGCCAACAACCACTACTACAAAAATGGGCATCAGCAACGGCTGATGCCGTTGCTGAGTCGTTGCTGAAGAGCATCAGCAATGGCCGGAGCCGTTGCAATGGAGCCGTGGCAGAAAATCGCGTTGCTGATAACTTAGCAACGGATCAGCAACGGCCGCTCGGGCCGTTGCTAAAAATATTATCAGCAACGGTTTTGCCACGGACTCGGAGCCGTTGCGGATAACATTAATAGCAACGGCCGCTGAGCCCGTAGCAATGCCGTTAGTAAAATCCCGTCGCTAAGTCGTTGCTGTAGGTCATCAGCAACGCTGATGATGTGAACCTGGTAACGAAAAAATTTCAAATTTCAAATTTCCATTGATACATTGATACATTATCTGATACATAACTCACACACCCATACACTCATACACACATTCATTCACATATCACAAATACACCAAGATATACATCAAAACAATTATATTTATATTGATAATTATCCACAATAGTATAAAAACTATTCAAATGCAAAATTGAAGTATCAATATCCAAACAAAATAAATTAAACAAGTCCAATATCTCAGTAACAAAGTCAATATAAAAAAAATCTCACGATGACGATGGAGGATGGTCTAGATCATATGGCGGGGTCTGGAGTGCTTGAGTGTACACCGACGTGGACTGACTCGAGGACGATGGATTAGATGATGCCGAAGAGATGCCTGCTTCGGGATGACCTGACATGTTGCGTAGCATAGCTAGTATATCCGCCATCATCTCACTTTGGCGCTCCATTATCTCAGTCTGACGCGCGACCGTGTCCTCTAGGGTCCTTATTCTACTACTATGATCATAACTGGATCTAGAGGTGGACGGCCGCTCACCAGCGACCAGAGGGGTCGGTGCCCCAAGTGGCCCTAGTATGGCTCGCGCATGACCACTATCTGCAAAGCCATATACGCGGCCATGGTCCCAGCCACCTGCGGCCTCGACCCACGTTGCTGCGTCAAAGTCCTCGGGGGTGCCCCCGCGCTGCACCACCATCTGGCTGTAGGTGACCTGATATGTTGCGTAGCATAGCTTGTATATCCGCCATCATCTGACTTTGGCGCTCCATTATCTCAGTCTGACGCGCGACCGTGTCCTCTAGGGTCCTTATTCTGCTACTATGATCATAACTGGATCTAGAGGTGGACGGCCGCTCACCAGCGACCGGAGGGGTCGGTGCCCCAAGTGGCCCTAGTATGGCTCGCGCATGACCACTATCTGCAAAGCCATATACGCGGCCATGGTCCCAGCCACCTGCGGCCTCGACCCACGTTGCTGCGTCAAAGTCCTCGGGGGTGCCCCCGCGCTGCACCACCGTCTGGCTGTAGGTGACCTGACATGTTGCGTAGCATAGCTTGTATATCCGCCATCATCTGACTTTGGCGCTCCATTATCTCAGTCTGACGCGCGACCGTGTCCTCTAGAGTTCTTATTCTGCTACTATGATCATAAATGGATCTAGAGGTGGACGGCCGCTCACCAGCGACCGGAGGGGTCGGTGCCCCAAGTGGCCCTAGTATGGCTCGCGCATGACCACTATCTGCAAAGCCATATACGCGGCCATGGTCCCAGCCACCTGCGGCCTCGACCCACGTTGTTGCGTCAAAGTCCTCGGGGGTGCCCCCGCGCTGCACCACCGTCTGGTTGTAGGTCTCCTACTCGAGTTTAATTTTTTGTTTAATATTTATCATAAAACTTAAATTATAAATATATAATGAATAATTTAAACAAATATATAGTTACCATAATGTATGCAGCGCGGTTGTCGATGTACTCCCCCGTCCCATGTGCTCGACGGTGAGTCCGCTCAAACATCGCCATCGGGGAGGGTCGCTGGACAGTCCCGTTATCCGACACCGTCGTCTACATTTACAAAACAAATACATTAATTAGTACACATAGTAACAAATAAAATATATAATTAAAAGGTATATTTACCATACGGTTCGCGTGCACTGCAAATGCAACAGAGCCGCCGGTGTGACGCGCTGCTCCCCCCGACATGCGATTTCTAGCCGCATTCCGAGAAACCTCCTGCCATCGATCCGTCGACCATATTCCCACGAGCTGGTCCCATATATCCAGAGTAATCCAATCGGGGTCGTATCCCCGAGTCTCCGCGATGTTAGTGGTCCCAGCTCGGGCCATCGCCTGGGACCGAGCCTGCCCCAGCTGCCCATTGTACCTTGCCCGGGAAATAGCCTCCCAGGCAGCGTAAATGAAGGGCCTTTGGTCCTCGGCCCATGTATAGCGAGCCTGCAAAATAATAATATCAGTACCAATATTAATCATCATGCATGTAAAAAAAATAATAATACGTGCCTCAAACTCGCGCCATAACATGTCGACGTGCTCGCTAGGCACGTGAGACAACGTAGGCCATGCTCCGTGCATGTATCGTCGAATAGTAGAAGAAATGCTCCTCGGCACTTCTTCTTGCTCGAACCTGCACAACAAAAATAAATTTTAATATTATATTATGATATAATGAATTTGTAATGATTCATAATTCATGATATATTACCGCTCCCCAATCACGCTAATAAATCTACATGACTCTGTGGCTAGTGGAGGCTGCCACCTGTTCGGCCTGCGTGGCTGCCTGCGTCTGGATGTACTAGCCTCAGCAGTATCATCGGCATGAGGATCAGCAACAGGAGGATCAGCAGCATGAGTAAGTGTAGGAGTCTCACCGATCGAAGACTCTGAAGCTCTCCTGCGACGATAACCACGACCAGACATATCTGTCGAATAGACATATAATCAGATTATTGTATAAATAGTAGAGATATATTTAATAAAATATATACTTTACAATTATTCATCATCATCTGAATAATAGTCTTCGAATTCTTCCTCTTCTTCCTCTTCTTCATCTTCTTCATCTTCAGCTTCCTCAATTTCATGATCGTCATCATCAGCATATTCAACTTCTAACCCTTACGTAATTATCTGTTAAATAATGTTGTGAATGAAAAATTTATAACCCCTTTTAAGTTGAAGGATGTTTTTGTATCTCACTTAATGTTTGTTGATGATGTTATTATCACTTTGAAAGCAAATAATAAAAGCCTTACTACTCTCACTCATGTCCTTAAACATTATGAGGGCCTCACCAGTCAAAAGGTCAATTTGAACAAGTCTAATATTTTCTTTCCAAAATTTACCCCTCCTCGTATTAGAAATAGAATTTGTACTTTTATTAATATGAAATGTAGTTCCTTTCCCTTCAAGTATTTTGGTACTCTTATTGCTCCTAGGAGGCTTAAGTTGCAGGACCAAAATCAAATTCTTGATAAGATTGATAATAAGCTTTGAAATGGGAAGCAAAAACTTCTTTCTCGGGCTGAAAAGCTTATTCTTATTAAATCTATTGTAAGTGTTGTACCTACCCATTCTCTTGCTATTACTTGGTTAAATAAAGGCATTAGTAATAAAATTGATCAAAAAATCAAGAATTTACTTTGGAACCATAATTCTGATAAGCCTAGTATTCACTTGATTAATTGGAATATTGTACTTCTCCCTAAACACTTAGGGGGACTTGGTATCCAAGATATTAATACCAGGAGCTTGGCTTTACAAGCTAAGATCATTCAGTTGTACTTAAACAAAGAAAATTCTCTCTGGTTTAATATTGTTAGTGCTAAGTACAAAGTTGTTACTCATTCAAATAATGTTTACCCTAAAAATTTCTCCTGGGCTTGGAAATTGTTTCTTAATGCTTTTGATTATCTTAAGTTTGGATTTGTCAAGCTCATTAGCTCTAGAAATAACACTGACTTTATGCATGATAACTGAATTTTAGACCTTCCTCTTGCACTTAAACCAACTTATATTAATATGGATTCTGTGCATAATATTCATACTATAAATCAATTTATTGTTGCTAGATCTAGATTATTTTCTTTGAATATGTTAAGTAATTAGTCTTGTGTTCTTTGTAATAATGATGATGATGAAACTCAATTTCATCTATTTTTTAACTGCACTTGGGTCAGTCAAATTTGGTTGGGTCTAGAGCAATTCCTAAATGTTAGCATGTCTAATAGAACAAATTGGTGTTCTGGTAGCTGGCTTTTAGCCCAATCCTTTTCGAAGGAAGCAAAAGTCATTGTTGCTAACACCATCTGATATATTTGATTTATTAGAAATGTTGTATTGCATGGTGACCAGAAGCCATCTAGTATTCAATTGATTAATCGCATTATTGCTTTTTCAAAGCAATATTTGTCTGGTCCCGGGTCTAAGGGCCCTATGTAAAATAACTCAATTACTTCAAAATGATCTCCCCCTTACTGGTTGGCTGAAAATTAGTTGCGATGGTTCCTTTTTCTCCCCTGGTGGTGGTGTTGGTTTTCAAATTAGAAATCAAGTGGGATACTGTATTTTTTATCAAGCTAAGTTTTTTCAAACTGATTGTACTTTACATTGTGAATGCCAAGCTATTATAGATGCTACTAATTACATCGTTTCTCAAAATTTGCATCGAGTGATTGTTAAATCAGATTCTTAAATAGCTATTGAAGCTATAAATTGCAATATTAATCCTTCCTAGAGAGTTCTTAACATGATTCAGAATATTCAGCAGCTTACTGCTGAAAGGAACGATATTAAGTTCATCTTTTCTTCAATGACAATAAACCAAGCTGCCCATTTGGTAGCAAACCAAGCAAGAATCAGAAGAGATATACTGATTTGGTCCTCCAGCTGATCTCCTGAATTAGAAAATATTTTAGCGAAAGATTGTATTGATTTGATTCTTGACTGTATTATTCAGCCCGATATAGGTTAATAGACAAAGTTCTTTTTTCTTTAAAAAAAAATACGATATATTATTTTTTAGTATAAATATTCAATATTTTTAATAAGAATATTATGATTATTTTACTCATTATTCCCGATTTATTTTTGATGCTAACAAAACAATGAAAATATCTGGTATATATTTCATTCCTTACTTATTTGTATTCCTAATACTTTCATTCTATCCAACTAAAAACCCAGTTAGGGTTATTTGATCATATACCCCACTAATTTACATGTGGCACCGACCTCTCCAACATACGACATGCCCGATTCATTTTGTATATATAGCACTAGTTTAGTTTATATGAGATTTTCCTACTAGAAGGTGTACTTTTCATAAATTAATTTTTCACATGAATTTTTTTTTAAATACAAAAAACATATTCAATTGCTAGCAAAGGAATTGCAAATTCACATGAATTAACTTTCACGGTCTTATTTTGTTCAACTATGTAATTCCTAGAAAATACACATCGCATGATTATTATGTCATTCATTTGAAAATATCAATTAATTTTATAATACAAGATAATATTATATTAAATAAAACTAATAATATTAATACAAACATGCAGGTTTGGTTTGTAAATATTATATTAGTAAAATATAAAAAAAATATAATTAATAATATTATCATGCTTCAATTATTTATTTATAATTTATAATTTATAATTTATAATTAATAAATATGGGGGCAAATTTATATTTTTTGCTTTCAAAAAATGATTAAAGTACAATTTACCTATCGGCTAGATAAGCCACTTCTTACATTTTGTGAAAAGTCCAACTTCTTGTATTTTTTTCCATTTACTTAACCAAACAAGAGGGAGAAATCCCACTTTTTGGGAAGTAAAACTTCTCACACCACTTACTATTAACCAAATGAGGTCTTATTACACTACAACAAAACTTTGAAATATAAGTGAGAAGAAATCGGAGCCCTATTGAGGCGCCAAGTGGAAACCGGTGTTCGTTTCCACTGGGATTAATCCCACATCATTAATTTAATTATTTTAACCTCATTAATTAGTTTAAATAACTCATCAACTCTTACGTTAAATCATCAAATTTTGATTAATATATCCTTCTTAACGGCAATTAAATTTGTTTTTAAACAATTAATACAATTTTTTTTGTCTGGGATTATTTTTTTTAACTACAATCTTGATACTGGTGCATGCATCACATGCATGCATCCTAATTTATTCACGGCTTACTTTTTACTTATATTCCATTGGCGAAAGTGGAGGAGGTAGCTGCGATTAGCAATTGTCCTCAATATTGTGGAATTCTTCTGCAAAGATGTTGGTGAAATGGTCTACATTCGAGGGGGTGAATAGTATGTTTACTAATTTTATCATCTAATTCCGATTTTAATCTTTTCTTTAAACTACTTAGGCAATTAACAAATCGAGTAGCAAGCGGAAGCATAGTAAATATGCTAATTAAACAAACACAAGTGGAAGCAATGAAAACACAATGATTTATAGTGGTACGACCTCAATGTCTACACTGCTATCTAAGTACCCCACTTAGAATTTTCAAACATAATTTTACTAGATTATATCGTTTCCCTTACAAAGATGATTTTTAACCAAAGAGTCTCCGCTCTCAACCTAAGACACTTCTATACCAGGATATCTCTGCCTTCTTACCGAGAGCACTCTTCCACCTCAACCCTAAGAGACAACAATCACTAATTCTAGTACACTATGTTTACACCGGTGGAATTAAGTCTTAACACCAAGGCAACCACCAACTCAATCAAACCTAGAAACCTAGGTTTACACAAATGATATACAATGAAAATAAGTCACAAAATACACAAACAATGGAGCAAATAAATAATACAACGATTACTTAGCTCCAAACACGAGTCCTAGTTCCTCTTGATGCCTCAATGATGAATCGATCAAAGCTTGAAGGCAGGATCAAGAATTTTTCATAGATACTAGGATTTGCAAAGAGATGGCTCATGAAAGGTTTTAGCAATGATCAAAAAATGGCTCAATGAAATCATGGATCAATGAGGAAGGCTTTCATGGCTTCCTATTTATAAGCCATGAAGAGAAGAGGCAACACACCTCTTCTCAACGGGCAAAAATTTACTCGTTACCGATCGTCGGTCGCTGGTTCGATCAAACGTCGGTCGACCGACCAAGCGATCGCCCGAGCGATCGGAGCTAGTGATGGAAATATTACCCGTTTGGGTAGGTACCCGCAGGTATTTACCCATTTATGACAGGTATGGGGGTAGTTTCCTACCCGCGGGGATTTCGCGGGTAACTTTTCTTACCCGTTTATTATATGGGGCGGGTACGAGTATTATAGTACCCGTACCCGCGGGTACTCGTTATCCGTGAGAATTAATAAATTATAATATTATCCTCGGTACATATACTAAAAAACCCTAACCTAATTCAATACTCATATACTTTATGTTTTAAAATCTTATGATGATGTTGTTATCAAAATGTTGTGTGTTTATCAAAATGAAATTGTTATACTTGAAGTTGTTATCAAAATACTTGAAGAGTTGAAGTATTATTAAAATATTATAATTTACATTTTTTTTTAAGTGTCATGAGTACTCGTCAATACCCGTGGGTATTCGTCCCCCTGCGGGTAATTAAATGGGTACCCATTTTTGATACCCGTGGGGAATAAACGAGTAGCGGGTACTCATTTATTTCACGGGGTGAGTAGCGGGTAGGCAACTCGCGTACCCACCACGCCCCGTTGACATCCCTAGCCAGAGCACTCTATGCATTCTGGGCTCGGTTCGGTCAATCACTCCTACGATCGAACTTGACAAATCAACTATTTTGCTAATTTCTTATCGTGTTCTTCATTTCCGGATTTCAGGTTTGGTTTTTGGGCTCTTTGCATCATAAAAGAGGATTACATATACACTCTAGACCTCTAAACCTAAACTCTAACTACCAGATAAATTCGAGCGCGTCGACGAGCATCCTTGCTGATTTCTCCAATTTTTCCAATCGCGGACGTCGAGCGCTAACCGGCTTGGAATCTAAAAATAATTCTCCATAAAAATATTAGTTCTGTGTTTGTTATCATCAAAATCGAGATTAAGATCAAGGTTGAAAACCTTAGGCCAACAAAAGAGGGGGGCATGGTGAAAGAATTCTTGTACATGGGGGAGGGAGGGGTTATAATTAAGTTAAGAGAGATTGGGAGGCCCCAAAGTCGGGGAGGCAAGGAAGAAGGCGATGAGGGCGAAAGAGGGGGAAGGAAGAGTGGAGGTACCGCACGATGGTATGGGAAGAAAGCAGAGGCCATAAGTTAAAGGGTGATAAGAGAGAGAAATATTTTATTAGTGTTTGGCTTATGATGTGTTGGGTGTATTTGGCAAAAGTGCTTTTGGTAAATTCTCAGTTTTTGCATAGTCTCAACAGTAAGAAACTCTGCTTATGTTTTGACAATTTCAACTGTGTTAGGATAGTTTCAACTGCTCCTTTTGTCAATGACTTTCTGGATCTGATGACAGTCTCAATTGTTAAGGGACAATTTTAACTGCTTATAGACTGAGGTTTTTCTAGATATTTTTACTGCGAATGTGATGGCTGCTGGACTTCTGGTTTAAATGATGATTCTTGGTATTTTTTATTATTTAATCATCATTTGTTACTTATGTCAATTGAGTAGTGGAGAGTTTCCTATTCTTTATTTCTAGGCTTACTATTCTCTTTTAATGATCATATGTTTATGATGCCTACTTATATTGACTGTTTCAAACTATTGTTTGTGTAAAGGACAGTGATTGATGTCAGCATTGATGTCAACAGGTAAGAAGCTCTATATTTGGCAAAAGGATTATCGGTCAGTTCTTAGTTGTATGACAGTTGCAACTACTATGAAGTTTATACTAAAGTTCTCAGTTGTATGTCAGTTGCAACTGTTGTGGAGTTTATGTTGAAGATCTCAGTTTATACTTACAGGTTACATTATGTTGTCAAACTGTTACTTGCTCTGTGGTTGCTTAAGCAAAAGTATTTCAGTATGATCTCAGTCTTAACTATAAGGAGTTTTGCTTACGTTGAAGGCAGTTACAACTGTGTGATGATAGTTTTAATTGCTCCTGCATTCTATGGTTTTCTGAACGGGGATGCTGCGATGCTGCGCAAATGATGACATTTTATTTCCAGTATTAATGATGATTCTATTTTATATCTCAGATATTTTTAAATCATCTTTAATTACTTGTTTATTGTCTATGGTAGAAATAAAGTAGTATTCATTGATGGGCTGACGATTATCTTAAAGTTTTTATGACCAAAGTCAATTATGGAAAAAATAAAATGGTCTTCATTAATGGGCTGGCAATTTTTCATGAAGCTTTTATGGCCGAAGTAATAAGTGCTATGACTGTCTTTTGAGTTTAAAACCGCTGAAGTTAAGATCATTAACTCCACCAATAAATGACCAAGGCCATAAAACCGCTGAAGTAATTGTTATAAAAGGTGTGAGATAATGTTTGAGAAGATGAATCATCTTTGATGGATCCACTCCATTGCGGATCCTATCCTATTGATCTACTCTTATGAATCCACTTTTATCAATTCCTATGTGTGTAAACTGTGTTGCCAATTATATGAGGAGTTGAGATTGCTGAGTGCAAAAAGGCAACAATCTACATTTCTTATTTTCAGGAGAAGATTGGTTTCAAGCGGATAACTCACTACAATACAAGACTGTGTGGATGACGGAACTTTATGGTTGGGATGTCATGGAGAGGTAAGTTGGTATTTACTTGTAATAGCAAATATAATTTTTGTTAATTCCAATTCACTATAGTACTGGTAGTCGGATTTCAGATGTAAAATCTAAAGGACTTATATTGTACTTATAGAGAATGGATTGGGCATCTGTCCGGTGAGTGCCCCGCAGATTAGGTGACTGATTTTGTCACTGAACTGCATAAACAAACTTTTGTGTTTGTGTGTGATTTTTATTTTGATTCTTACTTTGCTTCTAGTAGCAATTGCAACTTTCTATTCAACTGTCCTCAACAGAAGTTCTCTTAAAGACCTATATTACCTATATTGTCACATTTGACCTACACGTTGAGTCATCAATATTTTGATATGATTTGATAATTTGTTGTCATATATGCTAGGTATAGCATAATAAATTTAATTTAAAACTAAGAGAGATATTTTATGAATAAAGGGGAAGCCAATGGTGTAGGATGAAGTAACTCTAATATTGAATATCTTTCCTAAATCTTTTTCTATAATTATTAAGAGGAGAAAAATATTATTTTACAAGTAAATCGCATATATTATTTTTTTCAAAGATAGATAGAGATCTTCATTTCAAGATTAAGAAGCCGGTTATAAATAACAAGTGCAAGACAGTTCCTTGCAGAACTTGAAAGATCACTTCCGAGAGAAAGGAAAGAAATACTGAAATAGTATTCAAAGAAGATTAAATTCATGATATCATGTTGTGTGCAAGCGTAAGAACTCCTTCAGTCGTGACTGAGACTTTGTTGAAGATGAAGTCATTTTGACATTTCCAACGACTCCATATCATCCGGCCAAACTTCAGCAGAGAGGAGGTTCTATTCTTATATTTGTTGGTGACCATGGAGCATTCTATCGTGGAGGAGAAACATCGAGCAGCTACAGCTGTGAATGGGATACGGCTCCAAACCTGTTGTGCGAACTGGCATACCATAAAGGTGTGCAAAGATGTTTCAGGAAGGGAAGAGCAAGCTGGGCATAAAGTTGTCTCAATGTTAACGCCTCTCTTTCCCAGTTGAACTCGCACTGGAGAGAGTCCCGATCGAAGCGCCATATGAATAGCAAAAGCTTCCGGGGGGGCTTCAGTGTGGATCCATGGGGTCTCAAATACCATGGTGGAAGAATAACCAACATTCCACCGTATACCTGTTAATAAAAATTCGTGACCTTTAAGGATGCTACGCCATCCTCAGGATGGATTGGATCCTAGCAGGGTATCAGAGAAGGATGAGTAAGAAAAATATCTTCCTTGGAGGGTCCCGCTGAGGAGAGAAGACGGGTTAGAGAGAATCGCCAGGCCTGCTTCGCTAGCTAGTAGAGCAATATTGAAGAGCTTGCAGTCCCGAAAGCCAAGGCCATCTTGTTGTTTGGCCTTGCATAAGGTTGTCCAATTTACCCAATGAAGGCCTCTACTCTCACCTTTACCATGCCACCAAAAGTTTCAACAAAGTCTATCGATTTCGGCAATCAAGCAATCCGGTAACTGAAAAAAATTCATAGCGTAAGTCGGGATTGCAGAGAGAGTAATTTTAATTAACGTTGCTCTTCCTGCTCGAGACATAAGACGAGCCTTCCATCCCTCGAGTTTAGCTTTCACCTTTGAAAGAATATAGTCAAAAGTTGTTGATTTTGATCTATTAATAGTGGCTGGTAATCCAAATTAATGATCTTGCGCTCCCACATTCGGTATGTTAAGTTCCCGACTCAATTGAGAACGCAGGCGATGGAGTGTTCCTGGAAAAGAATACAGCTGATTTTGTCGTATTAATGGAGAGGCCGCGTCCTTTCTCAAATGTTGCAGGAGTATTACAAATTAGCTGGATATGAGGTTTATTAGTTTTGCAGAAGAGCATAATGTCATCCGCAAAGAACAAAAAAATATAGCTAGGAGCGTGTGAGCCATTGCAACTCAATAAGTTAATTAATGTATGTTTTTTCTATGATGCTGCTGCTTGCTTTGAAATGGATAACCTTATAATGATTGTTCACAAACTTTTTTTTCTCTTGCATTACTATTTAGTAATAAGGCAAGGCAGAGAGCAGAAAACTTTGTTGATTAATTAATGCCATTATGATGCTCCTGGTATTTGAATGATGATTCATCATTTTTGGTTATGCAAAAGAAATAATAATTGATCCTTTAAGTTACAAGTATCATAAAAGGGCAGAAGCTAGTGTCATCATATATCATCTTATTTAATTGGGTTATTAATTCTACCGCTCTCATCTATTTTTCTTTAATTAGTTGGACTTTATGAGTAGTAATTTTTTTTTTTGGACTCTCCTCGCAACCAGTAAGCTGGTGATCCCTATGCCAAAACTAGACTAACCCTGGAAGTCTGGAACTATATTCAGATTCATCGTCATGTACGTTTTGACGTTCTTTTTCACCAACCTGGAGCCCCAAAACACCATGTTAGTTAAGGGTGAGCACGGGTCAGATCGGACCGGGACGTCTAAAAAATTTCATCCTGGTTCAAAATCGAGATGGGACCGGAACGACATAAAAAATCAGGATTGTTCCGACTCGATCCAGTTTATGATATAAATAATATTAATTATATAATATTACTTTTTTAGGACGTTGTAATGCAATGCGCTATTAATTATTTAATGTAGATAATATTTTTATTTTATAGAAAAAATAATATTAATAAATTTGGAACGTTCTAATCCTATCCTAAAAAATTCAGGACGAGACAAAATTAAGATGCTTCATATTTAAGATAGAGACTCATTTGTATTTTGACTAAAAACCAAGATGGAAGCTGGACATATCAAAATCCAGCCGTCCCAGCCGAGCTCACCTCTACTGCTAGTGGTGATCATTAGGCTAACGTCGAAGTGTTGTTGGATCTCCTCTAGGATTGGGGAGAAGCTTTTGTGTGCACGGTTTTAATAATAATAATAATAATAATAATAATAATAATAAATAACTTAATAAATAAAAGGATTATTATGAGAAGAAAAAGAAGACTTCCTCTGTCCTGAGGTATGTTGGTATACAAAATGAAAAAAAAACATTTTACTTTATTTTTCGCATCATTGGTTAAAATTAAATGTTTTCAATTACATAAATGTATTTATTTTACTCTTAGTTTTAATTAATTTTTAATTACTTCCGGATAATATTATTTTTATTTTCTTTTAAAAATATTGTTTCGTCCAAAAAATACTTTCTTAACAAAAATATACTATATAATTTTTAATTATAAAAAAAAAAATTCACAATTATATTTTAAATATCATCTATTTGATAATATCTTTTTCATTGTATATTTTAAAATTTTATTCTCTACGTACGCTATTTTCTTATGCTTAATTGATATAGATTTATTACTTCTTAAGAGAACAATATTAATAATTTTACATAATTGTATTAGAAAAAATATTTTAAAAATATTTGGTGTTAATTTTTCAATAAAATTTATTTTCTTTCAAAATGTGTTGCTTCCAATTTTAGTGATGTAACTCAAAATGTCTTTTCACTTTCATTGTCATATGCACCACATCATCAAGTTCTACTTAAGTGATGTAACTCGATCAACAACGTTGGAAATCTCTCGGTTAAGGCCACAAATGAACTGAGCCATGGTTTTCTCACGGTCCTCTTCAACATTAGCTTGAATAAGAGCTATCTACATCTCTTTATGGTACTCCTCCACGGTCTTGGAATCCTGTATGAGACTTTGTAATTTTAAGTATAAAGTCTAGATAATAATGAGCAGGAACATACTTTCTTCTCATGATGGCTTTCATATCCTCCCAATTGTCAATTGGATGCTCACGATTCTGGCGCCTACTCAAAGTCAACTAATCCCACCACCCAATTGCATAATCGGTGAAAGCCACAGTTGTGAGTTTTACTTTCTTTTCCTCCGAATAATTGTGACAATCAAATACAAGTTCAACTTTTATGTTCCATTCAATGTAAACATCATGATCATTTTTACCTTGGAGGTTATTTGTATCAATTGCAGGTTCCTTTGATGCTGGGAGAACCGAGTGTTGGTTCTAGATAAGACTTGGTTTGGATTCGAGAACTACATTCGAGGGTTCAAGACGAGCACGCCGAGGAGCGTAAGGCGTGTGCGAGGAGTTATGTAGAGGTGGTGAGGCCAGAGGTAGCGGCGTGATAATCGAGAACTACACTCGGGGGGTTCAAGCCGAGCTCGCCGATGAGCTTAAGGTGGAACCACGCGCAAGGAGTTATGTAGAGGCGCTGGGGCTATAGGTAGCAGTGCGGTAGCCGAGGACCACACTCGGTGAACACTGAGCTCGCGAAGAGCATGCTTGGGGTCATTGAGGGCGTAAGAGCCCAGATTAGGCACTGAGGCCGGTGAGCCAGACCGTGTTGGCCCAAGTGTTCCCCCCAGGCTTCGATCTCTATTTTGATGATGACAAACATGTATCTAATATATTTGTGTAGTTTTGAGTTCAGGTTGAGGTTACGATACGCACGCGAACTTCGCTCGGAGAAATACAAAAATCGGCAAAAAGGATCCGATATAAATTGAGTAGATTTCATAGATCACCAAATAAATTTTATGTAATATATCCCTAGGAACATATCACAAGCCTATTTGTAATGTTATCCAAGTCAAAACTTGGTAATGGAACCAGGGAACAATGCGCGAAACAAAACAAATGTAAAAAAATAGCCTCAGCCAGGTTCGGTCGATCGAAAAAGGTAAAATATTGGCAATAGCCAATTCGATCGATCGAATGTGGCCGGGAAAGGGCAGTAGCCTAGCAATCGTTGGGCGGTCGATCGGTCGGTCGATCAACGATCGACCAACAAGCGATAGGACGACTTCCAATGGGCAGAAAAATGCCCGTTGGAATGAGTTGCCGAGTGAGGGGTTATAAATACCCCTCACCAACCTTCATTAACCCTTCTTAACTATTCTTAAAAGCTTTCTAAGTGCGATTTGTGTCTTCTAAGCTTGAATTGCTCGCGCTTTCTTCTCCGATCGACAAGCACTCATTTTCCCGCGACTCCGGCTTTGATTCGACCTCAACATCTAGTGGAGTTGGAGGCGTTGAAGGCTTGGAAAAGAGCTTTTCGTTGTGGTTTAATCTTTTGCTCTTTTCATTGAAATTTTATTTGTTATTTGAACTTATTTCTTCATTATTAGCTTGCTAGGTGTGCTAGTGCAAACACTTAGGGTTTCCTTCATAGAATTATATTTTGTCTAAGTGAATAGGTTGAGAAGCGATTCCTCGGTTGTATTCAAAGGAAAACACAAAGTCTATAAAGAATTTGGTTAGAAATCATAGTGGAGTAGGCGGTTGGTCGAACCACTATAATTATTTGTCTTTCCATTGCTTGTTTGATTATTTTTATTGTCTAATTATTACTTGTCAAGCATTATAATTTAGTTGTGTGATCAATTTGGTTGCATTAGAAATTGAATTCAAAAGAAATATATCGAATAGAAGTTAAAATTCACCCAACACTATTCAACCCCCCCCCCCTTCTAGTGTAGGTATTCGATCAACAGACCGGTGAAGATCGGGTCCTGATCGCTATGTGATATGTCTGGGCTTCTGGAGCCGACACTACTAGAAACTTCGTCTTCAGCAACGGCTATCAGCGACGGCCGCTCAAGCCGTTGCTATTTGCAACGGCATTCTTACGGCCGCTCGAGCCGTTGCAGAAAACTGTATCTGCAACGGCTTTCTAACGGAAAACCGAGCCGTTGCTGATTATTTTAATTATCAGCAACGGCTTTCGGACGGAAAGGTGAGCCGTTGCTGATATTTTAATATTCAGCAACGGCTTTCTAACGGATAAGTGAGCCGTCGCTGATGATAACTTATCAGCAACGGCGTTCTAACGGGCGAGTGAGCCGTTGCTGATAAGTTTATATAGGGCACGCTCTCGCGCCCGACTCTTCTTCCTCCCGCTGCTCGCTGCTGCCGCCGCCGCTGCTGCCGCCGCCGCTCGCCGCCGCTGCTGCCGCCGCCGCTCGCCGCCGCTGCCGCTGCTGCCGACGACGCCGACCGCTGCTGCCGAGTTGTTCAGGTAAGTCTCCCCTGCTCTTCCCTGCGGCCGGCGGAAATCACCCGACCGAAACCCTATTTCTAGGGTTTCGGCCGGCGGCGGTCGGCCGATGGCCGCCGCCGGACCTTCTGCAGTGGCCGGACATTGTGTCCGGCCACTGTACGCCGGCGCCGGAGGGTGGACTCCGGCGCCGGAATTTAGTATATATATATATAGTTTATATTATTTTATATTTGTTAATTAATTATTTAATAATTGTTAATTAATTGTTTAGATTAATTGTTTAATTTGTTAGATTAATTATTAGGGTTTAGATTAATTTCGGACGCGCGCCGGAATCGTCCACTTCGGACGCGCGCCCTGTATCGTCCAATTCAGACTCGCACCGGAATCGTCCACTTCGGACGCGCGCCGGTATCGTCCACTTCGGACGCGCGCCGGTATCGTCCAATTCGGACTCGCACCGGAATCGTCCACTTCGGACGCGCGCCGGAATCGTCCAATTCGGACTCGCGCTGGAATCGTCCACTTCGGACTCGCGCCGGAATCGTCCACTTCGGACGCGCGCCGAAATCGTCCAATATGGACTCGAACTGTCTCGAAACATTTAGAAAATAATCATCCTCCGACGAGTTGATATGTTTCACGTACGCATCGACGATCGGATATGATTTAGCAAAACCTTAGATCCGTTCGGGAATTGTATGTTCGTGTAAAAGAAGTAGATGATCTTTTATACGACGTACAATTCTTGAATTGTCCCTGATTGGACAATTTGGGAATATAGTTATTTGTACTGCACTTACGTTTTTATTTTAACTGTTAACTAATTATTCTAAATTTCGGCAACATCTCTCTTGTTCTCCGATACGCGCCCAGATGATATGCGTATTCGGAGAACTGTAGGGAGATGCTGTCGAAATTTAGAATAATTAGTTAACAGTTAAAATAAAAACGTAAGTGCAGTACGAATAACATAAATCCCGAATGGAATAGGACCATCTCACCTAAAGACATTAACCAAAGAAATTGTCATTGATTGACAGAATCATGTCGGCTGATCGAAGTTGGATGTACCGACGTTTTGATCATGGAGCTTTAACGAATGAGTTTCGATTAGGCGTAACGTACTTCCTAAATTTCGCCTATTCGAATCGGAATTTCGTTAGCATGGGTGATCAAATCCGATGTCCGTGCCGCATTTGTTCGAATGGCCGATTTTTGGATCGGGAGACTGTCACTCTGCATCTATATACCAAAGGATTTACACCAAGATATTTTCTATGGACTTGTCACGGGGAGTCACGCGAAGTCGGGACGTCGAGCAATCCTGTCGTTCAGACATATGGTGAATCTTCCTCTGCTGGTGCTTCTTCATCCGGTCAATGTAATCCTTATAGAACTATGATACTTGATAGTCTTGGGGGTCAATTCCACCTGAATGATAATGTTGATCGGCCAGTTCTTCAGACATCAGTCCCACCAGATACTACAGCGGTTGATATCACAGAAGTAGGGGCTGCGGTAGAGATTGAATTACCGAATAAAGAAGCTGCAGAATTTTACGAGATGTTGAAAGCTGCCGATGAACCTTTGTATGAGAATTGTCCTAAATACACTAGGTTTTCAGCAATGACACAGCTCTTAAACATCAAGGCCGATTGTAATATCAGCGGAGTTGCGTATGATCGGATTGCTGGATTGATTAATGGAATGCTGCCTACTGATAACAAGTTTGAGCCTACTTTTTATAAGACTAAAAAGCTAATGAGAAAATTGGGGCTTGGGTACGAAAAAATACACGCGTGCCAAAATAACTGCATTTTATATTATAAAGAAAATGTGCAGTTGGATAAATGCCCTGTATGTCAACACCCTCGTTACAAGGAGAAGAAATCGGTCCGACAGAAAAATATCCCGTTTAAGGTGCTTCGGTATTTTCCACTAACACCGAGGCTTCAAAGATTATTCATGTCGGAAAAGACAGCCCCCTACATGAGTTGGCATGCAAGAAGTCGTGATGATACAGTAATGACTCATCCATCTGACAGTGAAGCATGGAAACATTTGGATACATGTTATCCTTCATTTGCTATGGATACTAGAAATATCAGATTGGGATTGTGCACAGATGGTTTTAATCCGTTTGGGCATTCTGCAACTCCTTATTCAGTTTGGCCAGTGCTGTTGACAGTTTATAATTTGCCACCGTCAATGTGCATGAAAGATGAATTTATTTATCTTTCGATGATTATTCCGGGTCCTAAGGGCCCGCGAAAAGAAATTGACATATTTCTCAGACCCTTGATAGATGAATTGAAAACATTGTGGACTGAGGGAGCTGTCACTTATGATTGTCATCGGAAGCAAAACTTCAATTTAAAGGCCGCGGTCTTGTGGACAATCAATGATTTCCCCGCGTACGGCATGTTGTCGGGTTGGAGCACTCACGGCCGACTCTCTTGCCCGTATTGTATGGAACACTCTAAATCAATCAGTCTTCAGAACGGACGAAAAATCTCATTCTTTGATTGTCATCGTCGATTCCTACCGGTTCATCACCAGTATCGAAGGAATCGTAATAAATTTACTAAGGGCAGAGTCGAAAGAGATGGGCCACCACCGATGTTGTCTGGTGAACAAATGTTAGCACGTGTTTCAGCACTTCCAGATATAGTATTCGGTCGCAATGAAAGAGTGTCAGGTTTTGGCCAAACACACAACTGGGTGAAAAAAAGTATCTTTTGGGAATTGCCCTATTGGAGTTCATTATTGATTCGACATAATTTAGATGTCATGCACATTGAAAAAAATGTGTTTGATAATATTTTCAACACTGTGATGGATATTTCTGGAAAAACTAAAGATAATGTCAAAGCCCGACATGATCTGAAAATACTTTGTAAAAGACCAGAGTTGGAGTTACAAGAGGTCAACGGACGATATCTGAAACCGAAGGCCCTATATGTGTTAAATAAACAACAGATCAAAGATGTTTGTCAATGGGTAAAAGAACTCAGATTACCCGATGGATATGCTTCAAACTTATCTCGATGTGTGAACGTCGATGATTGCAAAATATCAGGGATGAAGAGCCATGATTGTCATGTATTCATGCAGAGATTACTTCCGATCGCATTTCGAGATCTTCTACCTGATAATATTTGGGGTCCGTTGACTGAATTAAGTATGTTTTTTAGAAGCATCTGTGCAAATGTCCTTCGAGTCGAAGATATGTCAACACTTGAAAATAATATTGTTGAAATCATATGCAAGCTGGAGCAGTTTTTCCCTCCTGCATTTTTTGACTCGATGGAGCATCTACCGATACACTTGGCATACGAGGCACGAGTTGGTGGCCCCGTTCAATATCGTTGGATGTACTTATTTGAAAGATACATGAATCGTCTGAAGAAAAAAGTAAAGAACACCGCAGCTGTTGAAGGATCAATATCTGAATCGTATATCATCCAAGAAATTTCAACATTCTGCTCATTTTACTTTGAATCGACAGTACAGACAAGATTTGATCGTCTTCCACGTAACGACGATGGGGGTGTTCGACATTCAGATGGACGTTTAAATATATTTTGTCACTCTGGTCGTGCTTTTGGTTCTCGTCCATCTCGACACTTAAGCGATGAAGAGTATCATTTGGCACACTTGTATGTATTACTCAATTGTCCAGAGATTGAACAATTCATTGAAATATTTGACATTGAGATGGTGCAAAAATACTCTATTCACAACGATCAAGAATTGGAGAGATTACGGAATCGTGATTTCCCTACTTGGATTCAGACTTACAGCAAAGATCACAGAGCTGAAATAGATGAAAAAATATTTGAGTTTGTTAGTGGACCGTCGCGACTTGTGTCGTGCTATAGCGGATATTTTGTTAACGGGTATAAATTTCACACGGTTGAATATTCATTTGCAAAGAAGACGATGAATGCTGGGGTCTGCGTGAAAGGGACAACCTATGTTGAATGTGATATGGATTTTTATGGACTGATTGAAGAAGTGATAGAGTTGCACTACTTCGGCTTGAAATCAGTGATCCTATTTAGATGTCATTGGTTCGATACAACAGAAAGGGGCATGAAAGTTCATCCAAAATACAAACTTGTTGAGGTTAATTATAAATCGAAATTGGCAGCAAATGAGCCTTTTATATTGGCATCACAAGCCGAACAAGTATATTACGCGAAGTATCCGGCTCGAAATAAAGATAGAGCAGATTGGCGTGTAGTCTGTAAGACAAAAGGTAGAGGAAAAATTGATCCGATAGTAGGAGAAAATGATCCTCCTGGTTTCTATCAAGAAGAAGATATTCCTGCTGTGGATCGTATTATTCCAATACTCGAGGATGCAGACACAACGTCAATTCAATTAGAAGTTGAATATGCTGATGATGACGATCATGAAATTGAGGAAGCTGAAGATGAAGAAGATGAAGAAGAGGAAGAAGAGGAAGAAGAGGAAGAAGAAGAAGAATTCGAAGACTATTATTCAGATGATGAAGAATAATTGTAAAGTATATATTTTATTAAATATATCTCTACTATTTATACAATAATCTGATTATATGTCTGTTCGACAGATATGTCTGGTCGTGGTTATCGACGCAGGAGAGTTTCGGAGTCTCCGATCGGTGAGACTCCAGCACTTACTCATGCTGCTGATCCTCCTGTTGCTGATCCTCATTCCGATGATACTGCCGAGGCTAGTACATCCAGACGTAGGCGGCCACGCGGGCCGAACAGGTGGCAGCCTCCACCAGCCACAGAGTCACGTAGATTGATTAGCGTGATTGGGGAGCGGTACGTAATATATCATGAATTATGAATCATTACAAATTCATTATATCATAATATAATATTAAAATTTATTTTTGTTGTGCAGGTTCCAGCAAGAAGAAGTGCCGAGGAGCATTTCTTCTACTATTCGACGATACATGCACGGGGCATGGCCTACGTGGTCTCACGTGCCTAGCGAGCACGTCGACATGTTATGGCGCGAGTTTGAGGCACGTATTATTATTTTTTTTACATGCATGATGATATATTAATATTGGTACTGATATTATTATTTTGCAGGCTCGCTATACATGGGCCGAGGACCAGAGGCCCTTCATTTACGCTGCCTGGGAGGCTATTTCTCGGGCAAGGTACAACGGGCAGCTGGGGCAAGCTCGGTCCCAGGCGATGGCCCGAGCTGGGACCACTAACATCGCGGAGACTCGGGGATACGGCCCCGGTTGGATTACTCCGGATATATGGGACCAGCTCGTGGGGATATGGTCGACGGATCGATGGCAGGAGGTTTCTCGGAATGCGGCTAGAAATCGCATGTCGGGAGGAGCAGCGCGTCACACCGGCGGCTCTGTTGCATTTGCAGTGCACGCAAACCGTATGGTAAGTATATCTTTTAATTATATATTTTATTTGTTATTATGTGTACTAATTAATGTATTTGTTTTGTAAATGTAGACGACGGTGTCGGATGACGGGACTGTCCAGCGACCCTCCCCGATGGCAGTGTTTGAGCGGACTCACCGTCGAGCACATGGGACTGGGGAGTACATCCACAACCGCGCTGCATACATTATGGTAATTATATATTTGTTTAAATTATTCATTATATATTTATAATTTAAGTTTTATGATAAATATTAAACAAAAAATCAAACTCGAGTAGGAGACCTACAGCCAGACGGTGGTGCAGCGCGGGGGTACCCCCGAGGACTTTGACGCAGCATCGTGGGTCGAGGCCGCAGGTGGCTGGGACCATGGCCGCGTATATGGCTTCGCAGATAGTGGTCATGCGCGAGCCGTACTAGGGCCACTTGGGGCACCGACCCCTCCGGTCGCTGGTGAGCGGCCGTCCACCTCTAGATCCAGTTATGATCATAGTAACAGAATAAGGACTCTAGAGGAGACGGTCGCGCGTCAGACTGAGATGATGGAGCGCCAGAGTCAGATGATGACAGATATACAATCTATGCTACGCAACATGTCAGGTCATCCCGAAGCAGGCATCTCTTCGGCATCATCTAATCCGTCGTCCTCGAGTCAGTCCACGCCGGTGTACACTCAAGCACTCCAGACCCCGCCATATGGTCCAGGCCATCCTCCATCGTCATCGTGAGATTTTGTTTATATTCACTTTGTTACTCAGATATTGAACTTGTTTAATTTATATTGACTATGTTACTCAGATGTTGATACTTCAATTTTACATTTGAATTGTGTTTATACTATCGTGGATAATTATGAATATAAATATAATTGTTTTGATGTATATCTTGGTGTGTTTGTGATGTGTGAATGAATGTGTATGAGATGTTTGTGATGTGTGTATGAGGGTATGGGTGTGTGAGTTATGTATCAGATAAATGTATCAATGTATCAACGGAAATTAGAAATTTGAAATATTTCTGTTTGCAGGTATGGGTCATCAGCAACGGCTTACCCACGGCCGTCCGTGGGAAAGCCGTTGCTAAAAGTGTATCGACAACCGTTGCTGATGACCTACAGCAACGGCTTAGCGACGGGTTTTTACTAACGGCTTTGCTACGGACTCGAGGCCGTTGCTATTAATGTTATCAGCAACGGCTCCGGGTCTGTTGCAAACCCGTTGCTGATAATAGTTTTAGCGACGGCCCGAGCGGCCGTTGCTGATAATGTTTTGAGCGACGGCCCGAGCGGCCGTTGCTGATCCGTTGCGAAGTCATCAGCAACGCGACTTTCTGTCACGGCGCTATTGCAACGGCTCAGCCGTTGCTGATGCTCTTCAGCAACGGCTCAGCAACGGCATCAGCCGTTGCTGATGACCATTTTTCTAGTAGTGCGAATACCATGGACCCGAAGGAGAAAATCCGTGCTTTTAGAGATTTTGGGTCGAGTTCGTATGTGGAGCCTCGAACAAGTTTCGAGTAAGGTATTTGTTAAAGCAACGAGATTGCTTCAATGGTTACCTCATCATTCATAAAGTAAAATGCGAGAAATATAATTTTATTTGAGTAAATAAAGAAATTGAGCGTACAGGAGGAGTGCTTGGGTCCGAGCTCTGTCAATTTTTCGAGAATGAGTTGAGTTTTTTTTCAACAATGAAGCCATGGTTGCTTTCGTGCGCCTCGTCCTAGTTTTGATTCGAAGGCTTCGGTTGGTTGCTTTGTTTTGGACGTGGAGGGCATTTTCGGGCCACTGTACTAGAGCCAAGCCTTTACCATTTTTCCATAAACCTGTGTTCTACGGTATTGGCCCTAAAAGTGTAGGGTATAACTTACATGAGTGTACAACCCTACAAATACTTCATAAACTAAATTGTGAAGTTAATGTCATTACTAAGTGAGCTAAGAGCCTACGACATCATCGATGTCTCTAATTTACACAAATAATCCTACCCGGGCTACCCTAAAACCCTAGGGTAACCCTAGTGTGGCTGACCCTTCACAATTCCTCATTTCATGCAATATAACACAAAAAAAAAAATTAACATCCTAGGCAATATATCAAGGATTTCTAAGTGAAATTTTTATAGATTTTGTTGCCTAAATCATTCGGCCCTTACCCTAAATTTAGGGTAGCTCTATGCGATCGGCCCTCCTAGTCCTCCTTACTAGGGTATTTAATTAAAGCAATGTATAGGGAATGAAACCACACAACCTTAATCGAAATTTCAAAGCCAAATCCCCTCCCCCCCTTCTTTTCCTATTTCGGTCAGTCTAAATCCCCTAGGGCTACAAAAGGGGTTGTTGTACCTTGAAACATGCATAAGGAAACAAGGACCGTAAAAAATAGGACATAATCCAATAGCTAACATCCGAGAAACGACGACTAATTAGAATAAAATTCGAAAAATCTTCAACTACAAGGGGAGGCTAGGATAATATGGAAACTTACTGTTAAGAGCAAGGAAACCACTCACCGAAAGAAAAAATCGAAAAGGAAGACGGCCCTCCGCATTCCTGCGTCAACGAAATCAGGAAGCGTCGAGATCCTAGTCCTCTCCTTCCTTCGAGCACCCAAGGGGGGGTGTGGCTGCTGCTATGAGTCGTGCATCCCTGAGGGGTGAAATATGTATTTGGTTCCCCCCCAATTGTCAAATGACCAAAATGCCCCTCCAAATAAGTTAAGTCTAAAACAAGCCATAATTTAACCAATTCAAGTCCGATTCGAGTTTCATTTGAACCCAAGCAACGAAAATACTTAATATCACGATTTCTTTGAGATTCAAATCATGATTTACCCTGATCCTTGATGTCGGGTTGGGCCTTGGCCATGGATTTCTCTCCTTTCGATTTCAAAATTGCCTTCTCATCTAGTTTTGAAGAAGAACTCCACTTTGGTTTCCAAGAGGAGGAACCTGAAGCTTCAAATTTGGAGGATGACCCCCCCCCCCCCTCGAGATGCCTTTCCACTTTCATTGTCATATGCACCACATCATCAAGTTCTACTTAGTGATGTAACTCAACAACATTGGCAATCTCTCAGTTAAGGCCACAAATGAACCAAGCCATGGTTGCCTCACGGTCCTCTTCAACATTAGCCCGAATAAGAGCTATCTCCATCTCTTTATGGTACTCCTCCACGGTCTTGGAACCCTGTATGAGACTTTGCAATTTTAAGTGTAAGTCTCGATAATAATGAGCAAAAACAAACCTTCTTCTCATGACGACTTTCATATCCTCACAATTGTCAATTGGACGCTCACGATTCTGGCACCTACTCAAAGTCAACTAATCCCACCACCCAATTGCATAATCGGTGAAAGCCACAGTTGTGAGTTTTACTTTCTTTTCCTCCGAATAATTGTGACAAGAAGTTCAACTTTTATATCTCATTCATTGTAAACATCATGGTCATTTTTACCTTGGAGGCTACTTGTATCAGTTGCAGGTTCCTTTGATGCTGGGAGAACCAAGCGTTGGTTCTAAATAAGACTTGGCTTGGATTGCAAACCAGCTTGAGAAGAGACCATTGATAGCGAGGAGATGAGGTTGGTAACCTCATGAGTGTTCCAATTTAGGAGCTTCCCAATATCATCCTTCTTTCCGAAGGAAGTATAGTTATGGTTGTGATAAATTCTTGTCCCAACTTGATCTGCTTTAAGCCATGGTCCAAGTTTTTTTGACCTTTTGAATCCTAATTTTTTCAACTTGTATCTGAATACTACAGTTCCGATCATCATGTCTAAAAGGGGAATCTTTTCGTACTTAAAATTCATCCAAAATGAGCCTTGAGAGTTGGAGAAGGAGTTGATTCCTCTTTCGATTGGTTTTGATACATCTAAAATTGTCCGAGCTTTGATGATGAATCCACGTGCATCCCTTACTGAGAAGACACTAACTTCCCTTCCCCCATCTGGCTACAGATCTTACATCTAACATTTATATTGTGAAATTATCTCGGGATTCCCCAGCAATGGATCCAAAAAGGGGCCCTGTGGAACTCATAATATATCTAGCACAGGTTTATCAAGTCACCATGGCCGCAGAACAAGAAGTTGGTGTTTATACAACCAAGGTTCATTACGAAGAATCTTGATCATCTCTACTTCCTCCTCGAAGTAAAATTTAAAGACTTTATTATCTCTTTCTTCACACCGAAACCTTGAGGACTTGTTCCAGATCCCTTGAAGAATAGTGAGCATGATCAACTAGGATTGAGGTCTATCAGACCACAGTTTGCCTATCAGATAGAACTTCAGGCTCTCCTTTGGTGGAAGCAATTTCGTTTCTTCAAAGAAGACACACGGTTCTTCATCTTCAACATGTTGCATGGTTGGAATGGTTGATGTCGACGGCTTCGTTCATGGTGGCCATCTTGTCAGCGACAACGTATGAGTGCAAGTTTCTGTAGGAAAGATAAAGGAAAGGAGGACAGAATGTGGTGAAGAGCTTCTGTTGGCATGTGGGATGAGGGAGAGGGAGAAGAGAGGTGAAGAAGACCGACGTTGGGGAAGACGACGCAGAGCAACTGATGGAATTTCGTCGGGCGGAGAAAGCTGTACAGTTTGCACCCTTTCGCGAGGGGGCAGAAACGACAGATGGAGAACATATCAAGAGTCAAATAATTAATTGGTCAAATTGGCATAATAATAAACTATGATATGTATAATACTAACTATATCATTGGATATAAAAATTGCATTTTAATTTTTTTTCTAAATCTAACATGTTTAAAATAATATTTTAATACAATCAATATAGTTGTATATAGTTTTCAATTATATAATTAATTTATTTATATATTGGATTGGACTAGAACTATTGGGCTCGATCGGATTAGACCTAACATCGCCCTACAATCCAATTCGAGCCAAACCAGACAACTCTGTTCGAGGGCTCCACCTGGCCGTACTCCCAAACTTGACTCGAGTCAGACCAGATGGCTCTGTCCGAGGGCTCCACCTGGCCAAATAAGGACATCCACGTCCTTATCACGAAGAATACACCATTACAAATCTGCCATCTCTGGGATCAACCTCGACCCATTCTGAGCAATATCCCCGTGAGATTGTCGGGCGGTGTGATCATCTCCGTCTTCAATAAATACATATATGACATGCCTCATGTATCATAAGTTTTATTTTCTATTACTTCCTCCTTGGAGTCCAACGAACATGAGCGTCGTAGTGTCTTTTGCATGCCCCCCTCCCCCGTCAGAATTGCATTTGACCATGAGAGACACCGAGCCGGACCACACTACTCTGATAGCAAGATAATTTTTTTTATCTTGCATGAAGCTTGTTACCTTTTTAGAGTATAGTTTTTAATATATATATACTTTAAACTATTTAATAACATTATATAATCGATGTAATTATATATATATAGTTTTCGATTATACAATTAATTTATTTCTTAACAAAATTTAATAACAAGATAACATAGTTTTATTTGTTTGGGTAAATAGCAAAAATCTCCCTTGATCGAACTATGACTCATTTGTAATTACCCTTCGTGAAATTTAAAATTAGACAAAAAAATGACTAAATTTTATGAAACTAACAAAAATACCACATTTGTTAATTCAATGTTATTTATTTAATATAATATTTTTTTAAATAACACATGATAGTATTTCATTGGTCCAAATATTAAAAGATAAATAAAAAAATTGATTAAAAAATTTATAAATTATAAATTAGGAAATATTAATTGGTAGAAAAGTTAATTAGGAAATAAATTTATAATTAATATTTTTTAATTTTTTTAATTTATTATTTTTCTAATTAACTTTTTATTTATCTTTTAATATTTGTACCAATAAAAGATTGTCACGTGTCATTTGAAAAAAAAAATCTGTTAAATACATAACATTGAGTTAACAAATTGGTGTTTTTATTAATTTCATAAAGTTTAGTTCAATTTTTATCTAATTTGAAAATTTATGAGAGTAATTGTAAATGAGTCATAGTTGAGGTTTTTGCTATTTACTCTTCTTCTTTTTATGTTGCATACATTTATAATTTAACAACATATATTTATATTTTAGTAACTTGATTTATTTTATTATTATAGCTAGGGTGTGACAAGTATTATTATAGGATTGCCTAGGATTCACTTTGACCTACCTTGGCCTGATTTAGGTGTTGATTATTTTAGGAGCATGTAGAGGACCTATTGGTACTTTGATGTTAGCAAATTCATGCGATTGATTGCGGACTTGAGGTAGGTTTAGTATATGCCATTTATTAGGGTTGAGAGGTGACACTTGGGTCCTATTCTACTAGTTTATGAGATTAACCTAGGATTCAAAAGAGTAATTAGACATTATTTGAGCTAGGATAAGTCGCCTACAGGTCCTAGGTATGTATCATGATTATTTGGTGAACACATTAATCATATATTTGTTTTATTGAATTAGATATGAATTTCTTAAATTTGATATACATCAAATATAATATTTATTTTATATTTTTTTATTCTTATTTTTTTAATACAGGTACTAAACAAATAATGGATTGATGTAATTATTAGTTATGTTAGTAGAGACTATATGGATCCTAGTCCATTTAGATTGTTTGTAATTGCTACCTCACGCTACCATCTAATCATTTTCGTTTAGTCTTTGAGACCTATATATATATATATATACACACACATATTGATTCACTTGTCATGTGTGATTATATTTTTTAATATAAGAATTGAACTTATTTTTACACTTTACAATAAGCGAGTCTTTTGCAAGAGTTAATTGCTTAATGTTATGATATATCATATTTTTTCCATTAAACAAAGACATTGTTGTAAATATTTTAATTTAGTAGGTATCTTTGCAAATGGGCAAGAAAAGTAAATAAAAAACGAGGGAGGCAAAAGATGATTTGAAATTAGGAGAGGAGAAAACCCGTGAACAAAAAGAAGAAGAGCAGAGGAGAAGCATATATAGAAAGAGGAGGGGGCTGCGAGAGGTGGTGGCAGTTCGGCCTCATCAAAATCAACGAATTGAGGTATGAAAATATCACCTCTTCTTCTCCTTTGATTCTGAACTTTTATTTTCGACGACGGTGTTGTATGTATCTCGTTTGTCTACATATTAGGCCATATTATTATTTATGATTAAGTTGATACTATAATACATGTTACTAATCATATTATAATTCTTCTACTATGCATCCGTTGTTTTTTCTTTAGACTTGCAAGGGTGAGTCGTCAAACACTAGATAGAAATGTAGACATGTAGATAGCTAGTAGGCATAGAGCTCTTGTGGCCACTACTTTGTGTATTTTATTTTATCTTGTCGTATACTAAATATGCTTATTTTGGAAGTTATTTTATGTGGTATAGACTTGATAATATAAATAAACTATTTATCATCATATATCTCTCGTCGGAATTCTTGAATATAATTATCGTTCCTAATGGTTTTCCTTCAATTGCATGATCTCAAGTTGCACGTTGTTATGTTTCGGGACACGGCCACCGCGGAGCGTAGCGGTAGAACCAGCCGAGGGTGTGACACTTAACATTTGTTTAGCAAGCAACCAAAGTGCTTAAAATGCAAGTAACTCTGCAACTTGAAATATATGTGATGTAGGGTGGAAAGGCGGAAGTGAGAACAGAAAGAAAACTAAGAAAAGACCCAAACAAAACTCAAACCAAGACCGGAAACAAGCACGCAAATAAAAGAAGATAAAATTGAACCAAACATATTATTATGATGGCATATCCTTAATTTGACCACAATGATCAGAGAATGAAGAAAAACTGATGATGGTCGTATTGCAATTGTTGCCATTACACTTGTTGGGAAAAACAATATGTTTAATGAATGTGGTATACCTTTTTTTGACATTTCGCCAATGTTGTACAACCTTCCTGATAGACAGATAGAAAGAGACTAATTAACTAGTCTTTCAACAGAGATCTCACCACACAGAAAATGGGTTGAGGTAATTGCTATAGTAGTAGTATTCACAAACCATGAGACTGAAGAGCTTTATAAATCCCTCTTGCCAAAACAACAAATTTAATCTCCTTCTGTTCTACCATCAGTCTACTTCGCACTTGTTGTCTTGCCATTTTGCCTCCGTTTCACATCCACACCACTCGACACAACCTGCTTGGCTGCTCGGTTTGCTGTTTGGCTAGACGGTGTATTTGAGATCTTTTTTGATGGAGATGGCATGTGGGCACGACTTGTTCTGAGTTCAGAGGATGAGCAAGTAAGAGCAAACAATGAAATGGCAGAAAAGATCAGAAACACAATTCAGTGATATAAGCACTTGTTAAAGATGAAATCAGTAATGACACTACAGTAACATTTTACCTGGAGCTGTACTTGCACTGGACAAACAAGCATAAGTTTTTAACTTGTTCTTCCTTTGAAATAGATAATGTCACTGGCAAAAGTAGCGAAGGTTGTGCAATGAAAACAAAGATGGGGGGATTTACTCTATGATTACTTCAGCTTCCTTGCTTTTACTCATGTGCAGACATGTATTTATCACTCAAGATTTTATGTAGATCCTTGTGTTGTATACTTTTCTCTTGTGGCCTGTTTGTTTCATTAGATAGGATAGGATATAGGGTAGGATAAAAATGGGAGGTGGTTAAGTAGGTTTTTTTATCCAGGTATATATGGGATATAACACCAAATTATCTTTTTTTAATCCTATGATCAAATTTATTTAGGCAATAGAATTACCTTATGTCCGAGCTCTTAAACGGACCTGACCGCTTGATTCTTGATCCACCATTGGCTGCGTTGCTGCTTTTGGGTTGACTGGATTGAGATAGCGTATCTTGCTCTAAAGAATCACTTGTTGCAAAATCCAAATCATCAGAGTCATCAGTTGCTACAGAATTAGTCCCACTCCTGAGCTCCCTGAAGACTCTCACATCAGGAATATAGGCCTGGTAAAATGAGTCTGGCACATTTATGTTATCGCGATCCCAGTCCCTTGCAACATCCTCATCATTTGTTGCTCTCAAGACCGCTTGTAGATCAATATCTGCCACCTCCTGTGTCATGAAATCATCCAGAGTTGAAGCGAAAATTATAGCCTAAGGGTTTGAGATGGAAGGTTTTCCTAGAGTCCATATAAATTTCGGAGAAGATACTAAGCATATTCAAACTCTTCGTAAAAATATGACCATGTATTTTGCTGTTAGACTTCAGTGCAAAGATTGTCTGTCTACCTCTATGTTTCCAAAATCCTCCATTATCTGCATCGGGTTTGAATTTGAAGGTGATGTTGCACCCGATTTCATCTCATCAGGACTTGACATTACACTTTGAAGGCTGTCACCCTCTTTCTTAGACAGTGCTGCTTTGAGACTGGCTACCTAAAGCAGAAAGGAACAAACTTATCTGACTTGAATGATTAGGATAATTAAGTAATAAATTTTTATTGTCTGAAAGGAAATACCTGCTGCCTGAGCTCCTTGACCTCTCCATTATCTTTGTTTGCCTGGGCTGCACCAAGTTCAATTGTTGAGACCCTTTCAGCAAATTTGAGTGTGCTTATAGTCTCACTTAATGCATCTGCCTCAGGGCTTATGTGGACAAACATCAATGTCTTAGCCTGCCCTCCTGAGAAAATAAAGATAATCGATGATGAACCTGAAGAGAGAAAAGTGAAAGATGAACCTCATTGAGTTATTACCTAGAGAGTCTTGTAGGAGCTGCGTAAGCTTGCTGTTCCGATAAGGAACATGTGAGTTCTTCTGAGCAAGGGCAGATATTACATCCCCCAAAGCTGCTAGTGATTTGTTAATATGTGCTGCTTCTTTTAGCCTGTCTCCTGTAACCTCAGATTTACTAACTCTTTCACTACCTGCCAAATCAACTAGATGCATAGAACCTCTAAGAACAACTCCAGAAGTTAACTCTCTTGCTTGAACATGAATGGTTAGACAACTGCAAACTAGAAACCATCAGTCAAACAGAACATAAATTATATACATCCCCCCACAATTATAACCAAACCTGTGAGAACGACTGCTACGGTCATTCATGGCGGTTGAACACACTGCACGGTTCTTTTGACCAATGTTCATTAGTTCAATAACCTCTTCTGTTGTTGAGACAGGAACCAAGTTTGCATCAGGCACTGCAATACCTTTCTGGGAATTATTGCGAATCTCTAGTGTGTGACAAGTGAAGGTACTCAAAGAATGTAATGATGGAAAAAAGTTATATTGAGATCTCTAGCATTCAATCTAAGAAATTTAGGGATTTCATATGTATAGAAAAGATGGATGAAAACTAAAACAACAAAATAACAGTAAAGAGTAAGGTTTCAGAAAAGGATATCTTTTCTGAGGACCATCGTTAAGGAGATCTCTAACTTGCTCGTTATAGATCTCAATCATTTGAACAGCAATTTCATAGGAAAATGTGTCCTTTCTCTGTTTTGATATTTGAAACAAGTCATTTAATGCCCTATAGTTTACTCCATAACCCTCTTCTGTGAGTTCTTTTGGTCCACTCTGCACAAAAAATTGAATAGCAAAATAATAAAGAAGTAAATTTGTTTCAATGGATAAATAATTGTGAGCTAAACTGAAGACATTTTTTCTTGTTGAAGTTGTTACCATCGTAAAAGTTTTGCCCGATCCAGTTTGGCCATATGCAAAGATACAGACATTGTAGCCATCAAGAATAGATCGAATTAAAGGTCGCATGTCTGAAAAGACTTCCGCTGCATTGACTCAAGGAGGTTAACATATTGATTTATTTAGATAAATACTGAAAATAATCAAATATGGGGTTTTACGAACCTTGAGTCACAGATGGGCTAAAAACTCTGTTGAATTTAAAAGATTTATGAGTATCTTTCCCATACTTTGAAGGGGTCATAATAGTAATGTTTCCCTCATCAAGATGACTAACAGTGCTCAGATTACTTGATTTTGCACCAGGTAAGAAAGGTCTAACACGACAGTACACCCTAATGTTTCCTAATAGTGGACACATGAAATTAGTATAAGCCATTATTTTCTAATAGTAATATTTTCAGCTTGAGGTCTATCTGACCAGAATATTACCTTTAAGATCCTGCACTTCATTGTATAATTTTCTATTTTCCTCAAGAACTTTATGATATCCTGAAGCTGCATGAGCTAGGACCTGCACATGCTTCCCTAAAATGACGAGCAAAGGCCTGCTCAGTATATCTAATAGTTACTGTTTATAATTCCCTATTTTACAATTTACACAACTTACCCAGATTTGTAAATTCCTGTGAATATCGTGTTCTTATCAACTCTACACTAGCTTTAGTCATCACAAGTGTATTTTTCAACTCCTGTAGAGGAAACCAGGCATCCAAAACTGTTTGATAAATCCTAAAATCTTTCAAATGCTAATAAGAAGAGCCACGGAAGGCATACCTGAATTTCTCTTTTTTGTCTATCAACTAGTAAGACCTGCTTCAGGAGCTTGTTTTTTGCTTTCTCTTCCTCCTTCAATCTCTTACTAAGCTCTTCATCCCTCTTTTTGAGGACAAGCTCCACTTCTTTTCTTTTGAGGGCAAGCTCCTCTTCTTTTTTTTTAAGGGCAAGCTCATTTGCTTTTTTTCTAAGGGAAAGCTCCTCTTCTTTTTTTTTAAGGGCAAGCTCATCTTCTTTTCTTTTATCAGCAAGGTCGTTTTCTTTTTGTTTGACGGAAAGATCCTCTTCCTTTGAACATGATAAAGGATTCATGGATTCCTCTATCTAAAACATAATAAATGATTAGAAGGATCAACTACTCATGTAGAATTTTCTTCAATTGGCAGCACAGTGCATTCAGAAAGTATAATTTTTGTAAGCAAGCATATGTGTCTCTCAGTAGGAAAGTATGAGGTACCTTATTTTCAAAATAATTAGATTGAATCTCAGCTGAATTGCATGCTTTATAGACGGAACTCGTTATCTCAGTTAGATCTTCTGTAATACTTTTCACCTATCAAATATTGCAATATGAATTGAAGTCATTTCAAGGTTCGAGTGGTAACAATGTCAATGAAATCATTATCATATATTGAGTTGCATAAGAAGGAAGATAATCAAGAATAGGCATCATTCAGTACTGAGTTACCTCATTTTCAGGATAACTGGACTGAATCTCTGTTAAATTGCTTGCTTCACAGAAGGAACTAGTTTCATCGGTTAGATCATCCATAGTTGTTTTTACCGTTGCAATATCAATTGAAGTCATTTCAAGAATCTAATAATAGCAACATCATCAAAAATTGTTATCATATACTGAGTCCAATTAGAAAGAAGAGAATCAAGCATAGGTGACTCCCAGAAGGAAAATATGAGGTACCTTTTCTTCACAATCTGAGGATTGAATCTCCGTTGAATTGTTTGTTTCATATAATGAACAGGTTCCATCAGTTGGAACTTCCAAATTTGTTTTCACCTATGAAGTTTTGGAATACCAATTGAAATCATTTTGAGGATCTAACAGTAGGAAGAAAAATTGAAGTCATTATCACATTGACTTGCATAAGAAGGAACACGATCGAGCGGGATTTGGAAGGGGAATATGGTGGATAATTTAATTGGTGATTAGAGTTAGACGAGGTAGTAATAGATTTCATTATGCAAAAGATAAAAAGACAATAAGGGGTCCTAGTCAGATAAATGAAGGTTTGCACGAATGATCAAACTACAAGGGCATACCATCATATCTTGGCTTGCAATGCGACGCTCGAATTCTTGCATTACATTGCTTAACATTGACTCGACAATCTGCAAACAAAGAACAACAAACCTCACCTCTATCTAGTTTCTGAAGTTAATTGCCATAAGAAATTTGACATACCAATGGGATTTCTTCAGGTTTCTTATTTGTCAGAATGGTACGGACGAGCAAGCTCAGAGAAGGTGATGTTAACTGTGGACGTAGCATACCAGCACTTTAGCTAATCCAAGATTGTTCAATACAGTATATAACTCATGTAATTCAGCTTACCAACCATTTCAGTGCCTTCTATTGAAAAATCAAAAGTGAAATTCTGCTCCACTGGCTCATCGTCCTGAACTGATTGGCATTTAGAAAGGGAATTCATGAAAGGCTCCGAGTTTCTCCTTATGATGTATTTCCCAGTGCTGGAAGGTTTCAAAATCCCACCATGCTTCAAGCTACCATTTTTTCCCGTATGTTTATTCTCACCATGAGATTTTAGAGCCAGAACGGAATTCACAACCCTAGACCCTTTACCACCCTGTACTCCATCCAACCAATGGAAAAAACAAAGAAAGAAAAAAGAGATAAGAACGAAAGTAATTAAGCCGAGGCATACAATGTAATACCAATTTTCAATAGATATACTTAAGTGATCGTATTGGTCATCTATGTATTCATATAGGCTGCTAATTCTGATTCGAGGAGAAGTGTAAAAGTTGAGATTTTCTTTTACCCGTAATTGTAATTGATATATAATGGATGGAGAACTGGATAAACAACTTATAACCTAGCTAGCTATAAGAAAGAAAGTCATATATACCCGTTCTAGATCCGATGCCTCAAATGTGGGCAGGCCCAATTCCTCCATGGCATCAAGGAAGTTCCTCAAGTTCTCAAAGTACTGATATGCTGAGAGAGCAACACCATCGGAATCAGCAGGAACTTCTACTACCTGTAAGCAATAAGGATTGATAGAATTTGTATCAAAGAAGAAAGACAAAGTTCACTATATACACTCCTCCGAATAGCTGCAAAAAGTGCTAACCTTGGGTATAGCACCAGGCTTAACCTTGTTCAGTGCATTACAGAGGACAATTCCATTCCTGAGCCCTAGCCGGAATTCCTCCTCGGTAGGCTCTTCTGGTAAATCTCTTGCGCCAACCACGCCGACCATCTTCCTCAGCCAGCTCGCTGCCTCATACCTTCTCATAGCTGTCATGAAAAGTATACCCAGAAAAGAATCTCATTCTTACTAGTTACACTTCCGATTCAACGATTTCAAGAGAATTAGTAATCAACAAACAAAAGCACCTGCTTCCTCCTCCTTCCTAGAGGCCAGGTTCAGCACGTCCTCCACCACCGACACCACCGATAACCGAATCGACGCCTCCGACGACATTTTCCTCGCACCGAACAAGGATTGCGAGAACGCAAGCCCGTGCTCCTTCCGAAAACAACTACTTTCCCACCGGGTTGAATTGCCCAAAAGACGACCAAAGCCAAAAACAAAAAACAAAAAACAAAAAAAAAAGAGATAGATAGGGTTCTGACGAGGAGAGGAGGAGAGCAGCTGCTTCTCCTCCAGGCTTCTATCCTCCGCCTTTACGTGGGGAGGGAAAAGGATAGCTGGAAAGTTGAAGAGAAGGGGAGGAGAAGGGGAGAGGTTTGCGCCCTCTTTGTCTCGCTCTCTTTCTCTCTCTTGTTTCCGAGCCGCAGGTTTGAATTCGGAGGGTGTATTAATAGGATTCAAATATAAACTGATTGCTTTGTTGTGTATTTATAGCTTCGTCTTTTAATATTATTTTTACCTCTCTTTTTTCTTCAATAATCCACATAGGAGTATAATAATTTTTATAATAATAGATTTTATGAAATTTTATACTATATATAGACTAGACTAGCTCTCTAGGCCTAATCACACTGATCTTAGAAGCACCAATTTCAACTTAGTTCGATGGTTCCATCCGGCCAAACAAGAATATTAACATTCTATATTTATCATCAGAGATTCAACAATAATGAGCCAACGATCTAAGAAATAATAATCGATTCATTCAGTGTATATCCATGTAGAATTTCAAGAGATATACTTGTCGAGTATCCAAATCTGCCTCGTAAAATAGGCACAACATACTATATCTATACTCTATGTTTCAATTTCATGCCCATCATCTAGAGTTCTCTTCCATTTGAGCGGCGGAGTATCTTTGTAGGTCACTATCGGAGCTGCACTGAATTAGGAGAGTTTAAAGATGTTTTTTTATTAGAAAAAACTACGGTAAAGGATGTTTTTGTCCTTTGAAAAAAATTAAACTTTTCTTTGTGGTATTGTAGTTAATCTTGCTTTGAAAAAAATTAATATATTCGTATCATCGTAGAATTTTATATTTTAGTCATTTAGAATAACTTATTAATGGCTAATGCATGCCTTTTGGATTTAATCACAAATTAAGCAAGATAATAATGTAAAACTTATTATATGGACTTAATCGTGTCAAGCTATGAATGCATTATGTTAAACAAAGCAAATTTATATTTTGTTCACAAGAATAATAGCAAGGTATTAGCAAGAACCGAAATTAAAATCAATTTTACGGTGATTCAACTTTTAAGCAAGATTATATACTACCTAAGTGTCATACTTAGGATTTTAAACAATTCTAGGGGTGACAATAGTTCGATTAAATGTATTTTTTATGGTTAACTGAAACTGAAATCAAATTAAAAACATGCTAACCAAAAATTGAAACCTTTTGGTTTTAAAAACTAGTATCCGAAATTGCTATCTCAACCAACATATTTGCACTTCTGGTCGCCTAGGATGCTTGAACAGCCTTTTCAAGATATTTGCACTTCAAAAAATGGGTTTGAGGAAGCTAGGCTGAGTAAGATTGCACAAGAATGTTTCTAGAACTAAGGTTTTGCTTTCCAAGCTCAAAGATGCTAAGAATGACTCTATAATAGCATAGGGCATACTATTTTTATAAGCAAGGCCAAGACAAGGCTTTTATAAGAAAGTCAAGTTACAATAATTAAACAAGTAGTGCTTCAACAACTAAAAAACTATTCATTACACAATGGGTCGAACTTCTACAAAGGTCAATCAACTAGGGTTCAATCAAACTTTGGTCAACAGTCAATAATCAACATTGTTCAGTTTTTGATTTGTTCAATTCGAGTTTCAGATAATTTAATCGGAATAAGGTGTTGTTCTTGTTTGAAATCGGAGTGGTGTGATCTGATCTGGTGTGTCTCCTGGTCAGGTACAACTCCGACGAGAGGAGGGGGAATCTGCAAAAGATTCTTTGACGCTTAAGTTAGGGGACTTTCCTACCATGTCTGTAAACGAGATCCGTGATCGAGTTGCAACATGTTCATGCTAGTAAACATATAGGGCTGCATTCGAACTTTATATCATAAGGTCTGTTACGAGATTAATCTGTTGTGTGTGACCCATTGTGCCCCACACTAAGTCGGCAGTGAGTTATGCATAACGGAGAGTTGAATCCGATAGAATGACTTCTATTCAAATCTTACGAGCCACCACTAAACCCATTTAGTGTGGTCGTGAGAGACTTCATTCATAAGTCAAGATTGACATCTAGTAACGTGTCATGACTACCCGGATAATGTGAGGTTCAATCTACAAGGATCGAACGCCCTTCGGTGATTAGTTACCGTGTAACTAAGTTCCTCGGTTACAATATCCCGAATACGGCTAGGGTACAAAAAAAGTGTCAAATCCTAATACTGATTCATATGTATTCTGCCTGCCAAGTCGTCGTCTCGATAATGACATGTCAGAAAACCTTTTTCCGATATTCATATCTACTATGGTCAGAGATTCCTAAGCCGACACTTGCAGTGACACATAGGACATTATCTCCTTTTACTATGAGTAATTGATTCCATATTGGTTACTCACATACCTCCATGGGTGCTTTCCCATACCCAGAGGTATCCATGACACTAAATGCCACATAAGGATAAGTCCAAAGCAATAGGTCAACACTCACAAGGTAACCATGACAACCTCAGGTCCAATGACTGCTTGCACCCACTATCACTCGAGGAACATCCTATTGATACTCATGTAAGGATTTCATTCTGTGTTCCTCGTGTAGGTTCGTTCAGTGAACTCATTCTCTAATGAGCACCTACACTTGTACATTGAATGATGGCTCATAGGTAACTTTGAGATCAGCTACCCCTTATCGTATAAGGCATGTACCAAGTGCACCAGTCTATCCGAAATCACCAATCCTCTAATTGGTGATCCTACGACTGGGAACATTTAGAATAGGGGCATCTGAATTCCAAGTCTCACTGACATGACCTCATCATGGCCTTGGAATCAATTGCCCGGGTCCATGAAGTTCATCACAATCTAATATATTCAAAATATTGATGTAGCATATGATGAAAAGTTACCTCAAATTATTCATTAACCAAAAATAGTTTCTTACACATCAACATGTGATTGACTCAATGACACTATTTCTTTCACGTAGGGTGTCAAGGTAGTGGGTAGCTCACTTCTCGATGGGAGATGAGTTACCATGATGTGCTTGGCGAAGAGCCCTATGTCAAGGTGGGGAGCAGCCTCAATTCCTTGAACCTTTAGGCCTTCGCCCTTTTTCGGTCAAGGGGTGCTAGAAATCTCGTCTCGAAGGACAGAGACTGGTCTTCTTCTTTCTGAGTGGTTTCTCTCCCCATGCTCTGAGTGGCAACGTTCGCGTTCAACCGGGGGGCTGTCCCTGAGGCCGCGCTAGTGTTTTGGCTTGTGCCGACGGTTGTTGGTTTTGTTCTTCTAACTCGTTTACCCGTTGTCGAGGCTTTTCAAGGGGAAGGGGGGCTGGTATCGGAGCATCGCTCCTCGTTGTTTTAGCATCACCAGGTTCCGATCGATCATCGTCGTCGGGTCGTCGTTGCCGTTGGCGTGTTGTGGCGATCGCTTGGCTCCAGGTTCCAACCATTGTGAGGGAGGTAAGCTTTACTCAACCCCACGTATGGTGGGCGCCAAATATTCTTGCTTGAGAGTCGGAGCCTTATGGTTCAATTTGGTGTCTCTCCTTGTCTGGTTCGACACCGATGGGGGGGGGACCTGCAAAAGACACTTCGACGCTCAAGTTGGGGGAACTCCAAGGTGGAGGTAATGGAATTAGAACTTATAGTTACCTGGGTGCGTCGTGTCTATTTTTATTGTAGGGAAGCACGGTGTTGCCGCCCGAAAATCTTGTAGTGAGATTTTCCGAATGGGTCGAGGTCGATCCCGAAGATGGTATGTGTATATTTTCTGATAAGGTAGAATGCAGATATCCTTGGGCGGCCAAGTGGGGGTCCCTGGGCAGAGTTGTTTAGTTTGGCTTGAGCCTGACTCATGGACGTAGTCAGGCGAAGCCCCCTGGATGGGGTCGCGCAGTCTAGTTCGGAATGAAGGATATATAGAGCGTTGTTGGGTCTAGTCCGTCTGGGCCCTATATATCTAGTCCAGTCCACCGCCAATCGCCCCTCTCTTTCGTTCCTGCGTCGTACGATCCCTGGTGTGGTGCAGGTATAATATGTTTTAATTTTTCATTTATCAAATTACTAGAATACACCATCTACAAGTTAGGTCTAATATAAACTATAATTTATTCAAGTCCGATTTGAGTTCCGTTCGAACCTCCATACTCGACTCGAATCCTACTATTATCTAATGATCAAACCACCCTAAATAAAAAATAATTACCTTGCGCGTAAAGGTCGTACCTTAATTCACGCCCTCCGGCGATTCACCCGGCCTGCGTCCAAAATTTTCGGCTGAAATAATTAAACACAAATTTAGAAAATTTGTTGGTATCACAATAGTTCAACCCAAATTTTCATATAAAAATTCAGACAACAAATCTGATTTTTCTCTCGAGTGCACATCTTTGATTATAAATTATTATATTAATTCATAGTCAATATTTTATTTCCCTCCAAAATCCCATCAATCACTTTAATTCAAGGTGTACAATAAGTGCATAAAAACACTTATACATTCTTGTAATTTTCAAATGTGGGATAAATTACTTTCTCTTCATGATTTCTTAATCACTAACTAACACCGACAATGGCATCTATATAAAACCTCATCTTTAGAGTATTGTTGTTTAATTCAATATTTTTCAGTAAGATTCAAATCTATAATATTTGGGCAGTCACGACACACACACAAATCAAAGAGCAAAATTGCCAATACTATAAATATTTTTGGTAAATTATAAAAACATAAATAGATTTGATAAATTTTCAAAATCAAATCATTTATGTGTGTTAAGAATATAAATGAATAGATTTGTCTTTTTCCTAACAGCTTAAGTTTTTAGGAAAGTTGATCATCCAATCAAATTTGACATAGTATCAGAACAGAGGTCCTGAGTTTGAATCATCCTAACTTTAATATTGAAAAAAAATATCTCCTTAAGTCAATTCATTTGTCGGGCTTGGGTCAGTCTCCTTAAGTTCACCCGCCCACAAATAAAAAGTAGTGTTAAGAATATAAATGAATAGATTGATAATTTTTCTAATTTTTTTTTAAAATACTTCTTTTTAAAATATTCTATTGAACCAAATTCTAAACTTCCTGATTGAGAGATTTTATCCAATATTGTAACTATTCACATTTGAGTTATTTATAAACTGTATTTACCTAATGACAAGACAATGCGTCTTAGTTTTTGTTATACCGGTGGTCTCCAAATTGGGGGTTATATTCCTGTTATGACCTACAACTATTCAAGTTAGATTTATTTATGATTTTCCATCGTAATTCTATAATTTCATTACATCAACTTATTGTTTTAATAGGAAGGATATTCCATTCAAAAATCATATTATTCAAAATGCATTTAGATATATTTTTAAAAAAATTCAACTACTAAATTCTTGCATCACTTCTCTATAGTTCTTCAAGTAAGTATATCATCTGAGCTCATACTTAGACAATAAAAAAAATAATACCTTAATTTCTAGTTGAAATAAATGTTTTTTTAAAAAAAAAATATTGCAACTTAAATAATCTCATATTCCTATATTATCCAATCAAGAAAAATTCAAAAATTATAAATCATCTAATAATTTAGTACTTCTAGATAATAATACAATTCCTAAATTGATCTAAAGTATTGATATATCATAAATAATCGAGAAATACATACTAATCAATTGTTGATTCGTAATATTTTTTTAAAACGTTAGTTATATTTTAAAATTAATTAATTAAGTATCGGTAAACATTAATTAATTAAATATCGTTAAAAACTATAATTTACAACTCATTCATAAATTAACGTATAAATGAAATTATTATTTAATTAAACTATCAATTAGCATATCAGTTAATTAATATAAATTAACTAAAAATAAATAAAAATAAATTAACATGCATATCAAAGGTGAGAAGATGACTGCGATATTGCGATGAGTATACCAATGATGGTTGGGAGGCAATTAAAAAATTATTAACTGAATTTAAAATAATTGATTTATATTTATATACATATATAATATATAATATGTAATACAATTATATATGATTATATATACATAAAATTATATAAAAATATAATTCTATAATATAATTGGGCAAATTACACTGTATATCCTAAACTTTAAGGGTATTCCCAATTTTGACATGAACTTTCAGTTGTATCAATTTTATACTCTGATTTTTAATTTATTTCAATAATATTCCGTCGTCAAATCATCGTAAATTTTACCGTTTGTTTGATGATGTGACATTGCACACGTGGACCTGAAATCATATAATATATTTAAAAATACATCCAATGTCACGTCAGCAACAAAATTAAAAAGGGTTAATTACATTATATATCCTCAACTTTAGGGATCTTTCTAATTTTGACCCAAACTTTCATTTGCATCAATAGTATACTCTTATTTTTAATTTGTATCAATAATATTCCCTCGTTAAGTAACCGTGAGTTTTGTTGTTTGACTGATGACGTGGCACTACATGCGTGTACAAGCGTTGAAATCAACACATAAAATTTGAATAGAAAATGAAATCAGTGCCAAGTCATCATTGTAAAATTTAACCTGAATAAAATATTTAAAAAATACATGTCAGCAAAAACTTAAAATATTAAATTATTTTCATTAGGGTCCAGCCATCTTAGGCACTTGTCGGGGGAAGCCGGAGCCGACTCCTGATCCAACCTAAGCTGGTGATGCTGCTTCCTAAATAGAGAAGCTAAGGATACCTAATTAAAACCCCATAGAAGAGGAGGTTGCTCATGAAGAAATCCGCAAACACCGCCCTGATGTCGTCGTCACCGACATCCCCTTTGGTGACCACCGAAATTGCAGCAGAGCTTGGCATTCCTCGTGTTCAGTTCATGGCAGCGGGAGGCGAGGGAGAGACGGCGAGGAAGAAGGCGAGGGAGATGTCGGTAGCAGCGAGGGTAGCAGTGGAGGAGGGCGGGTCTTCATAGTGCGATCTTGACGGTCTCATCGACGAGTTGCTTGCTACTCGTTTGGGGTCGACAAAGCAGGAGAGCCGCAATGGTTGTTTGATAGAGCTGTCGAACTTCCTGCTCAAGAAAAACCATGACCCAACGTGTGGGACTTGATTAAGGAGGTGTTGGCTTCCACAGCGTGGTGGTCAACATGTTCTACAAGCTCGAGAAGGAGTACTGTGACTGCTACCAGAAGGTTGATGCCGACGAGCCAAGTTTGTTGGGGCTGTCGCGCTCACCACGTGCACCGACGTCAAGAGAGGTGGTGGAGCGGCGTCCAATGAACCCCGACAAGTGCCTAAGATGGTTGAACCTTAATTAAAATAATTTAATATTTTAAGTTTTTGTTGACATGTATTTTTTTAATATTTTATTCACGTTAAATTTTAGACGTGGAGTGAAATGATGACTTGGCACTGATTTTATTTTTTATTCAAATTTTATATATTGATTTCAACGTTTGTACACATATGAAGTGTCGCATCATTAGTCAAACGACAAAACTCACGATTACGTAACGAGGGAATATTATTGATACAAATTAAAAATAAGAGTATACTATTGATACAAATGAAAGTTTAGGTCAAAATTAGGAAAACTCCTAAAGTTGAATATATATAGTGTAATTTTTTAAATTTTGTTGCTGACGTGACATTGGATAAATTTTTAAACATATTATATGATTTTAGGTCCACGTGTGCAATGCCACATCATCAAACAAACAGAAAAATTCACGATGATTTGACAACGGGATATTATTGAAACAAATTAAAAATCAGAGTATAAAATTGATACAAGTGAAAATTCAAGTCAAAATTAGGAATACCCCTAAAGTTCAAAATATATAGTATAATTTGCCCAATATAATTTATATATATAAATTTCTTAAGAAAAAAACCTCCCATATTATACCAATCGACATAGTGTCTGAAATAAATTTTTATAATAAGTATAAATCTCCTTGGTCCCTAGCTGAACTGTGGAAGATATTAAAAATCTGGCTAAGATGACTGGTGTTCAAGAGTGGGTTTTGACTCAACACTAGAGTTAATGACTTAGCAAGAATTTTTTTTTTAAAAAAAAAAACTTTGCAAGAAAATTGCTTACTTGCTTAACTGATGTAAAGTGTAAACAATGTACGTATCTAATTGTTCATCTTCATTGTTGGAGGACAATTAATGAACATGCTCTACAGTATCAGCACATTGAGTTTCCTTCTTTGTATCTTATTTTGAATTTCTAGGTTCTGACAATGAGAAAATTCCTGCTACTTATGAGGATGGTACTTCGGCTCTTTCTTCATTAATAGTTGAAGCAGTTTCAGACAAGCATGGTTACCCTACTGCAACTCAAAATACGAAACCTAATGCAAGTTCTATTAATAATCCATCGGTAGCCTCATTTAGAAAATTTGGGAAGGAAGATGAGTTTAAGGTCCAAATTCATAAGATATGAATTTCATATTTTATTCGTGCTTTTTATCCTATGTCAAAATAAACATAAAAAATAAAATTTTAAAAAATTCTCTTGGATTTCTATCACATCCTTATCCATCTTAAATCATATGTTATCCAAATTATATAATGCAAAGCAAACATGACCTAAGAAATTATATTTTCAATTTCAATTAAATTTCAATCATCTATTGCGCTAAATTTTTTATTGATTATTTTGTCTCGCCTTCTTACTCGTTGCATTAAAAACACCAGCTCGTGACTGCTCAGGCCCTGACTTGTCTCATTGATAAGGCTGTGCAAAATGGTAGACTTACCCCCTTTAAGATTCGTAATTCTGTGGCTATTAGTCACCTTTTATTTGCGGATGATATTCTGCTCTCTTTTAGGGCTAATGCTAGAAGTATTTAAGTCGTTAAGAATATTTTTGAGGTTTTTGGTAAGTTTACCGGCCAGTATGTGAATTTTGAAAATTTTGAAATATTCTTTCCTAAATCTGCTACTCGTGACTGCATTGCATATGTTAGTAACAGTCTCAACATGAAAGTTGGTAGGTTTCCTTTCAAATACTTGGGCACCCAAATTTCACCTAGGAGACCTCCCATTCAGTACAAAAAGTAGTTGGTAGATTCGGTCAATTCCAAGCTATCTGCTTGGCAAGCTAAATATCTGTGCTAAGCTGGCAGACTTGTTCTCATCAAGCTTGTTCTTAACTCCATGCCTTTACACTCTCTGGCTGTCACTTGGGCGTCCCCTTCGATTATTGATAAGATTGAAATGCCAATGAGGAAGTTCCTTTGGGCTGGGTCAGCTGATAAAAAAAGCCCTCCATCTGATAAAATGGGATATTGTCACTCTGCCCAAAGAGGATGGGGGGCTTAGCATTCATGATTTTATTGATAAATGTTTGACCTTACAGGCTAAAAGAGTCCATAACTATCTCAATCAATGTCCCTCGATGTGACATCAAATTATTTCTATGAAATATAAGGATCTTAGGTCCTTTCCTAGGATCGTTGCCAATAGCTCCTGGAGCTGGAGGCTGTTTCACTCAGCGTTCTATGAATTAATGCCTGATTTTGTTAAAATTATTAATTCTGGTGTTAATACTTCAATTATGCTTGATATTTGGACAGGTGACATGCCTCTGGTATGTAAACCTTCTTTTATTAATTACAATTTGATTGATGATGATGTTTCGGTAAACTGCTTAATTACAAATCAAGCTTGGAATGTTGATTTATGTAATAATTTATTCGGTTCGGTGTTGGGTGAATCCATTTGCAAAATTCGGTTGCCTTTACAACCCAATGAGGACACATATGTTGAGTGAATACCCACACTAGAAGGGGGGTTGAATAGTGTATATCTACTTTTATGATTAATTGAATTCTTTTCAATTTTAATCAACTCAACTACCCAATTCAAGTTATTTGATTCTTAATGCGATTAGATGCAATCACAATTATATTAAGCACAAGTGAAAATCAAATTAAGCAATTAAGATAATAATGCAAACACGAAATATATAGTGGTTCAGCCAACACCGCTTACTCCACTATCTTGACTCATCACCAAAAATTTCTAACCTTAACACTTTATAGATTGATAGTTTTTCTAAGAATACAATGATGACTTATCCCTCAACCCTAGAGGTGAGCCTCAACACTTATTCTCTAGCAAAAACAACAATCTACAAGACACCAAGATGTTTACACGCACACCTTGCAAGCTACCCTAAAAATCGATACAAAGAAAGATGAAAACAATATAAATGGAGCTTAAATGTAAAACAATACTTGATGTAGCTCCAACGCGTCTCCTCCGAGCACTTCAAAGCTTCGAGTATGGATTTCTCGATGAAGACCAAGCTTGATGAAGTGAGGAGGGATTGAGAGTGTGGAAACGGAGATTAGAACTTTAAATAAACTCCTTTAGACTTGTAATCTCTAAGGATATGCTCAATGAAGTTCTCAACAGCTGGGGAGGAGGTTTATGAGTGGTATTTATAACCCCTCACTCGGCTAAGGCATCCAACGGTCATTTTTCTGCCCGTTGGCGACGCTCGATCGCTTGCCAGTCGATCGTCGGTCGACCGATCGATCGACCGTCTTCTGCTTGCACGCTTCGTTTTCGGGTTTCGTTACCATGTATGGACTTGGATAACATTACAATTTGGCTTGGGACATAATTCTAGAGTCATATTACATGAAATCTATTCCTAACTCTAAATTTTCTACTCGATCGACGATGGAGCCATTTTTGTCGATTTGTGGACTTTCTCTGAACAAAGTTCACGTGCGTATCGCAACCTCAACCTGAGATCAAACACTTGATAAATTCATTAGAATAAGTTTGTTATCATCAAAATCAAGATGATGACCAAGGTTGAAAACCTTAGGCCAACAATCTCTCCATTTTTGATGATGACAAACTTCTCAATAAATGCATTAAGAAATATATCAACAAGCATAGCATTTCATCAAGTGAATGTATAATGCTCCCCCTATCAACATGCATATCTAGAATAAACTCCCCCTAACTATATGCATATCTATGTCTAGATTATTCTCCCCCTTTTGACATCAATCAAAAGGGCCTAAGTTAAGCACTTCTAGACTTTCCTTAAATTCCACAATGATAAGATTTAAGCATACATGATATCAAGGATACTTTGAAATAATAAACACAAAGATAACACAAGCATCAAGATATGTCAAGAGGGTTATACACACTCAATTATGGAATATCTGAAAGTCATTTGCTCGATAAATACTAAGTTTCCGATTTTTGATAAAGATGTATCCGAAATCATATAAAATCAAAATCTCAATGAAACTTTTTGCAACTTTTCCAGCGAAAATTAGATTTTGCAAGCAAAGTGCAGAAACAAGAATTTTTCAAAGATTTTTTTTTTTTTGCATTTTTTTAATAAACCGCTGAAATTTCAGATTTCACATTTTATCAAAAAATACTCATTTTTCATAATCATTTCTAATTTTGATCAAACTTGTATATGACTAAGATATGATCATTCTAATCATGTATATGAAGTTTGAATTACTAGAAAGAGTCCCAAAGATTACTCAAATGACTTACATAATTTCTATCAAGAATTAACATGATATATCAAGAAATTGTCTACAAGTCATTTTCCTAAATGCTCATGAATTTTCATATAGACACAATCAAGTGTTTTATCAAGAGCAAAGTGCAAAAGTTTCTACATGCTTTATGAGGTATCATACTTAATAGTGCAAAGGTGAAACTACTACCTCATAGAATTTTCAAGTATTTAGCATGTGTTCTCTAAAAACATTTGCATCCTAATCAATGCTCAACTTGCAAGTAATTGAATCATAAACAACACAAAAGACATTTTCTTACTTAGCAAGTTTATGAACTAGATAGCAAAAGAAAGTCAAGATTAATTGTTTCTCAAAAGTCAAATTTTGTTAACTAGTAGAGATTCATTTTTCAAGATACAATCAAAAGTGAAATCAAAGAGATCTTAAGAAGTGAAAACATTTTAAAATCAAGATCTCAAACCCTTCCTAAGGTTGAAAACCGACACGGTCACAATTAGCCAAGGTTTCAATACCAAAGATTGCATAGACCCATTATAGGTCACAAATGGCCTCCGAGGAGACCGAAAATAAAATAAAAAATTAAAATCCAAAAACTTGATACCACAAGGATGTTAATCAAGGGTGAACATACGGACAATCAAGTATCAAGTGAGTACTAAATAAAGCATATACACTAATTATCAAACTCCAATAATGATGTAAACAAGAGTAGAGTTAGGAGTAACGATCACATTAGTCAAGAAGTTGCAACAAAGTTAATTCCTCTTTCTTTACTTTTCAAGCAACTTCAAGCCATCAATGTGTCTTCATTTAAGTGTAGTGCTTTCCCCTATATTTAAACATGAAGATTTTGGTACCCAAATTTCTTTGGGTCTTGGGGTTAGAGGCTTTTGGAACCTAAAGTGATTTAGCATTGGGGTTCTTTTTAATACACAATCCCTAACCATATGTTCATATATGCTACAACAAAATAATGACCTTCAAATTTAATAGAAGCATGATGATGGACATGAATGTGTGGATGAGCATGGGAAGATACTTTAGAAATTTTTGCATAAGAGACATGAGCATACATATTTTTTATTTTCTCATTTAATAAAAATAACTAATTTCTTAATGATAACATGTCATCATTCAAATTTTCAATTTGTAAGCATAATGAGGCATTTTCTATTTTCAATGAGTCATTTAAATTTTGTAGATCTATATTTTTCATTTCTAATAAATTTTTATCGTTTTCTAGAAGCTCAACCTTCATTCTTGACTCATTATAAGAAAGCAAAAGATCATCGTTTTCTTGTTCTAGCATTTTATTTTCCCTTTTAAGTTCCTTGAATCTTTTTCTAACAATACTAAATTCTTCATATATATGCTCAATTTCATTTTCTAATTCTACTTGAGTAAAGATATTACCACATATAGTAATAGTGGGTACCTCATTATCTTTTGTCATGAAACAAAGGTTTGCATTCTCCCCTGAGCTTTCTTCCCCACTTGAAGGTGATGATGACTTGCTTACATCCCAAATAGTCATTAATGCTTTCTTCTTCATCCTTCTTCTTTTTTCTTTCTTTGAGGATGATGAGGAGGTGAGCTTGGTCTTAGGACAATCGCTCTCCAAGTATCCGGGCTTGTTGCATTGGAAGCACATGATTTTATTTTTGTCCTTCTTCTTCTTGAGAGGCTTTCCCATTAGTTCCATCAACATCCGCCCAAGGTGAATCGTATCTTCATGGTACTCGAATTCTTCATTCTCTGATGATGATGAGGTCCGATCACCAAATGATGCTTTTAAGGCAATGTTCTTGCCTTTGGGAGCATCTTTCTCCTTTTTTACCTTCATATGGATCTCATGGGTCATGAGGGATCCAATGAGTTTGGTGAGCTTCATGGTGCCAAGATTCTTGGCCTCCATGATAGCAACCATCTTTGGCTCCTATGCTTTGGGAAGTGATCGAAGAAGCTTCCTCACTTTTTCTTCCTCTTGTATGTCCCTTCCAAAGTTAGTTAAAACATTCATAATATTTTGAAAACGGGTATACATTTGATCTATTTTCTCATGAGTATGCATTTTAAAGAGTTCATAGTCATGCATAAACAAATTTATTTTGGACTCTTTAACTTGGAAAGTTCCCTCATGAGTAGTTTCTAAAATATGCCAAATATCAAAAACAGATTTACAACATGATATTCTATTAAACTCATTTATGGATAAACCACAATGTAATGCATTTACTATTTTGGCATTCGAACTAAACAATTTGATCTCTTCTCGAGACCAATCATCCATGCTCTTGGAGGGTAGCTCATAATTAACATGAATAGTTCTCTAAGTATCTAATCCTAGGGATTGCAAGAAAATACTCATCCTAGTTTTCCAATAAGGATAATTGTTTCCATCAAAAAGAGGAGATGATGACTTGCTTACATCCCAAATAGTCATTAATGCTTTCTTCTTCATCCTTCTTCTTTTTTCTTTCTTTGAGGATGATGAGGAGGTGAGCTTGGTCTTAGGACAATCGCTCTCTAAGTATCCGGGCTTGTTGCATTAGAAGCACATGATTTTATTTTTGTACTTCTTCTTCTTGAGAGGCTTTCCCATTAGTTCCATCAACATCCGCCCAAGGTGAATCGTATCTTCATGGTACTCGAATTCTTCATTCTCTGATGACGATGATGATGATGAGGTCCGATCACCAAATGATGCTTTTAAGGCAATGTTCTTGCCTTTGGGAGCATCTTTCTCCTTTTTTACCTTCATATGGATCTCATGGGTCATGAGGGATCCAATGAGTTTGGTGAGCTTCATGGTGCCAAGATTCTTGGCCTCCATGATAGCAACCATCTTTGGCTCCTATGCTTTGGGAAGTGATCGAAGAAGCTTCCTCACTTTTTCTTCCTCTTGTATGTCCCTTCCAAAGTTAGTTAAAACATTCATAATATTTTGAAAACGGGTATACATTTGATCTATTTTCTCATGAGTATGCATTTTAAAGAGTTCATAGTCATGCATAAGCAAATTTATTTTGGACTCTTTAACTTGGAAAGTTCCCTCATGAGTAGTTTCTAAAATATGCCAAATATCAAAAACAGATTTACAACATGATATTCTATTAAACTCATTTATGGATAAACCACAATGTAATGCATTTACTATTTTGGCATTCGAACTAAACAATTTGATCTCTTCTCGAGACCAATCATCCATGCTCTTGGAGGGTAGCTCATAATTAACATGAATAGTTCTCCAAGTATCTAATCCTAGGGATTGCAAGAAAATACTCATCCTAGTTTTCCAATAAGGATAATTGTTTCCATCAAAAAGAGGAGATGCATGAGTTGAAAACCCTTGACCTAGTGTGATACTAGAATCCATAAGTGTAGGTTAGATGATTAAACCTAAGCCTACAACCTTGCTCTGATACCAATTATTGAGTGAATACCCACACTAGAAGGGGGGTTGAATAGTGTGTATCCACTTTTATGATTAATTGAATTCTTTTCGATTTTAATCAACTCAACTACCCAATTCAAGTTACTTGATTCTTAGTGCGACTAGATGCAATCACAATTATACTAAGCAAAAGTGAAAATCAAATTAAGCAATTAAGATAGCAATGCAAACACGAAATATATAGTGGTTCGGCCAACACCGCCTACTCCACTATCTTGACTCATCACCAAAAATTTCTAACCTTAACACTTTATAGATTGATAGTTTTTCTAAGAATACAATGAGGACTTATCCCTCAACCCTAGAGGTGAGCCTCAACACTTATTCTCTAGCAAAAACAACAATCTACAAGACACCAAGATGTTTACACGCACACCTTGCAAGCTACCCTAAAAATCAATACAAAGAAAGATGAAAACAATATAAATGGAGCTTAAATGTAAAACAATACTTGATGTAGCTCCAACGCGTCTCCTCCGAGCACTTCAAGGTTTCGAGTATGGATTTCTCGATGAAGACCAAGCTTGATGAAGTGAGGAGGGATTGAGAGTGTGGAAACGGAGATTAGAACTTTAAATAAACTCCTTTAGGCTTGTAATATCTAAGGATATGCTCAATGAAGTTCTCAACAGCTGGGGAGGAGGTTTATGAGTGGTATTTATAACCCCTCACTCGATTAGGGCATCCAACGGATATTTTTCTGCTCGTTGGCGACGCCCGGTCGCTTGCCGATCGATCGTCGATCGATCGACCAATCGACCGTTGAGCGACCGAAGGCGTTCTGCCATTTTCGGGCCACATTCGGTCGATTGGTTGGTCGACCGAATTGGCTACTACCAATTCTTTGCTTCGTTCGGTCGACCGACCAATCGATCGAATTGGCTACTGCCAATTTTTGCCTTCATTCAGTCGATTGACCGATCGATCGAACCTGAGCTGAGGCTTATTTTTCAAGTCTTTTGCTTGCGCGCTTCATTTTCGGGTTCTATTACCAAGTATGAACTTGGATAATATTACAATTTGGCTTGGGATATAATTCTAGAGTCATATTACATGAAATCTATTCATAACTCTAAAATTTCTACTCGATCGACGACGAAGCCATTTTTGCCGATTTATGGGCTTTCTCTGAACAAAGTTCACGCGCGTATCGAAACCTCAACCTGAGATCAAACTTGATAAACTCATTAGAATAAGTTTGTTATCATCAAAATCAAGATGATGACCAAGGTTAAAAACCTTAGGCCAATAACATACATTTGGAAGGATAGTTAGGGGGGTAATGTTATCGCCAAATCGGCTTTTAGGTTACTAAGAAGTCATAACCAGTGTGTCTTAGCAAATCCCTTTTCATGAAAACACATTTGAAAACTGAAAACAGCTCCCAAAGTCCACATCTTCTGTTGGAAATTACTGCATAAAAAATTGCCCACTAGATTTAGGTTACACCAAATTAGAATCAATACCCCAATTTCTTGTCTCCTTTGTAAGAACTCGATTGAATCCTATGAGCATCTCTTCTTCAGTTGTAAGTTTGCGGTTGATGTTTGGACCCTTCTCTCTGCTAAGACTGGCCTTTGCCTAAGGAATCATCCAAATTTTTTGTCGGGTGAATGGTTAAATCCTTCCCTTGGAACCCATCCTCACTTGATTTTTTTAACACCTTAATTGCCAACACACGCTTCTTCTGACATGCTAGGAACCTTAAGCTGCACGAAGCTAGGCAGCTTGCCCCTTCTTATCTTATGAATAGAATTTCATGCTTCACTAATAGCTATTGGATAAGCAAAATCCTTGAGGGTACCAGTAAAATAAATCGTTCTTTGGTTAAATGGATTCCTCCAGCACCGAACTTACTTAAAATTAATTGTGATGCGTCCCTTTTGAGTTGTGTAGGAGGATTGAGGATTATCGTTCGTGACTCTTTGGGAAGCTGCCTGGGTACGATTGGAATCAAGTTAATAGAAGAGAATGTGTTAATTTTGGAAGCATTAGCAGTTCGGGAAGCTCTTAAAATGGCGATGGAGGAAAACCTCCCGACTTTCACTGTGGAAACAGATTAAAAAATCTTGGTTTATGCAATCTGTAATGCTCGGAACCCTTCATGGGTTATAGGGAGCATTGTTCAAGGATATTCGCTGCCTGATCGAGTCCTGCCAATGCGTAGGATTTACTTTTTGTTATAGAGAAGGAAACAAAGCTGTCCATTGGACAGCAAACAGGGCATGAGTGAAAGGTGATTTTGTAGTTTGGTCGTCTTTTCGTCATCCTAAATTGGAGGATATTTTGATCGACAACTCTTTTGTTTCGGCTTCGGCTGAATTTTATCTTTAATATAGCATTTTTTACGGTAAAAAAAAAAAACACTACTGCAGCTAGGGCTGTCCATGGTTCGGTTCGAACCGAACCGAACCGAATTTTTCGGTTCGGTTCGGTTTCAACCATGTGGGTTCGGTTCTTTGACCCGAACCGAACCGAAATTTGAATTTCGGTTCGGATTCGGTTTTCGGAATTCGGGAACCGACCCGAACCGAAAACCGAATTAATTAAAAAAATATTTTTTTTTAATTTTTAACAGAATTACTTAAATAGGTATTAAGTAATTATTTTGAATTTTGAATTTTTAATTAAAATAATTAAAATTTCGGTTTTCGGGTTGAAAACCGAACCGAACCGAATAATTTCGGTTCGGGTTAAATCGGTTTAGGTATAGTTCGGTTCGGGTTCGGGTTGGAATTCGGGTATAAAAAAATTTCGGTTTGGGCTTGTTCGGTTCGCGCGGTTTGGTTCGAACCGAATGGACAGCCCTAGCCAGGAAGCCAGCCACATCAGCTGAGGGAGGAAGCTGGACCCTCACAGTAACCACCACACAACGTCTAGCGAGATAACGGGCATGATCAACAGTGGCAGCCGAGTTCGGCAACATAACCCGGACTCAACGAGGTTCATGCGAGTCTTGGGAAGAGGGAACAAAGCTGGCCATGGCGGGAAGAGCAAGTGGAGAAGATGAAGAAGAGTTGGAAGACGACACCGAGTGAGAAGCCCGCGAAGGGGAGGCAGCACGAGCTGAGGTGTAGGCAGTACACCTTCGCCAATGATGGTTAGAACGAAAGCAAAGGAAACAACGCGGATGCACAGAGCAAGCGGAGGCACGGTGCCCAGATTTAAAGCAAGAAAAATATTTTCTAGAGGTACGAAGGTAAGCAATAAATGCAGAAGGATCGGAATGAGAAGATTCGCTAGGAAGACGCGGGGGAAGGCATGTGGCGGGAGGCAAGAAACAGACCGCGGAAAGGAATTGGAGGACTTGATACCCCAACGGACCACGTCGGCAAAAGAAGCACCTGAACTGATCCAAGCTCGAGAGGAGAGTTTGGGAGCGTCCACAATGACAACCCGACAGCCACGAGGAGACCAAGTAACAATGGACCAACCAGGGGAGGAGGGGGGGAAACAGGAGGGATGGAAGGAGTCAAAAGGGAGGAAGTGGAAGTAGCCACCAAAACCTTATGACTCGGAGCGGACGGGGAAGAGATCGGAATCCAGCCTTGGTGGGGAAGAGAAAGATGCAAAAGAGGCGGGTAGGACAGCAATGGACAATGGGGGATGGTTGACGGGAAGGGAGGCCATCTCCGCCACGAGATAGGAGGTTTTTCAAACAAATTGTTACCTGCTGCTGTCTCTAACTCTCAATGCAGGAAAAGGCATGACTCAAGTCGATTGTCAACCAAAATATGATTAGACTCTCAACAAAAGAGTGACTCAACATGTCCATATATAATAGCTCAAGGTACAAATAAATTCAACACTGAAGTTTCTATGATAAGTGACAACAAACAATTCCTACCACACATACAAAGAATTGGTGACAGTTTAATAAAGTCTTGCATAGAAACTTGAATTACTAGTTTCTTCTTTGCATGCCTTCCTCAATAATGACTTCTTTTCTTCCAAAACTATCAACTTAATTCTCAATAAGATCTTTAATCTTCTCTTGTCATTCGAAGACATTGGAGCAGATACAAAAAATAATATTACGATCAATATTCATACCACCCATCTATGTCTTGACTTGTTTTCAGCTGATCATAAGCGCATCATTTACCGTATGAATTTAAACAAACATAAATAATAGTTTATGAATTCATCAAGTGATAAAATCACAATTAAAACCATGCATTCCGTGTTTAAATATTAGATTAAGGAAGTCAAGGAATGAAATCTAACCTTGGACGTTGTCAATAATGTAGGATGAATATGATTTGGGCGAAGAGATCCTAAAGTGAAATCTGGTCATCGGTCATCAGCCCAAAAATATTACCAGGCAGCAAGTGAGAAAAAAAACCTATCTGTCGAGCGAGCTTCCCGAAGTCTCTTTTCTTCATTGACTATATATGAGCGGGCCCCATAACATTATTAATCCAATATTAAATTTTATTATATCTTTTTTGGTTTTTATTTCGCTGTATGATAAATAAATAAAAAATATGTTCATCATTAAGAAATTAATAAAATTGCTTTGTATGTTTAGAAATTGATATATATTTCTTTATTATTGTTAAAATTACTTATAATAACTTCTGATCTTATAAGTAGCAATCTAAAATTTTACATATTTACTTAGATTGGATTGAATAATAAATAAAAAAGAATTAGATAGGATTTCATTATTATCCTATGTGCACGTAATATATTATAAATTTCCTAATTTTCTAATCCTATTTTATTCTAATCCAAACACTAAACAAATAAGGATCAAAATTTATCTATTATCCTATCCTCTTTCATCCCTCAAAAGAATCATATGAAGCAATCATGCTCTTGAGCATCAAAAGAAATCAAGTTTATGGTACACTAGAATCAGATTAATTATGGAAGGTATCCGGTATTAACAACAAACCTGAATGTTGAGCCCATTACAAAATCCAGAAACAAAACTAGATGATGAAAATAATCCTAGCATTCCGCTTGATGTATCACACAAGTGCACGTTCTCGATGCACTGCAGAATTATTTCTGTTCTACTGAGAGTATCTTCATCACACAACCAAGATTTCAATGAAAATAACCAAGAACTTGGCCGCCGACGTTCTGCTTCATAGCTTCCTCATGGTCCAACACACCATTAGGAGTTGAGATTACAACATATCCCCACTGCAAAAGAATAAATGTTGCGTTAACCATTAAGGGTTTAGTAAAATAAGATACTTGAAATCTATTAGTAAAATAAGAACGAGCAGCTGTCACATTAGTAACTATAAAATTAAATACTAGAAATCTATTTCCCATTGCTAACTTAAAACCAAGTAAAAGGCATTAGCACAAACCCCACATTGGATTTCATTTGGTCAATAAATAATTAAAAGTTCAAAGTTCATAAAACTAGGAAAAATACGGACACTATTTCTTCTGTTCTAATACATTCAACATTGCTTTTGATATTTTGAAATATATTTCATTGTATATGATCACAGCTAATTCTATGCATTTATTCATACTTTTAACATAAATGATTACATCTACAATATAGTAATTTAGGAAGTTTAGGATGTAGTACGGCAGCATTCTCATGTTTTCTCTTTTTTTCTTTTTTTTAAAAAAGGTGGTTAACTATTTGTACGGCAGTTCTGAAAGAGCATGTGCCTTTTTGTTTTTATCATTTCTTTTTTTTGAATTGTGTTTATTCTTTATTTTTTTGTTTTAACTATTTCCTTTTTTTATAAATTTTCAATTCTAATTTTATTTCTATATCAAAAAATTAATTTCAAACTTTTCTTTATCCTTAATTTTAGTAGTATTAATTATATATTTTAGTAAATATTTAACAATATTATTATCTTTTATTTTATTTTTTTTAACAAAGATATAAAGTTACAATAGGTTACCATCTCTAGACAACCTACAACATATTATTGCTATTATTATCTTTTATTTACCAAATTAAAATTTGACTGTTTATAATTTGATTAATTTATTGAATTTTTTTATTTAATGCAATTTATAATATTTTAAAATTTTAAATTTTCAAAACACCCTTCTTAAATTTGATTCAATTTTTGAACTTTTATTTTTTTTGTTTAGCTTTGCATAAAAAAATCAAAATTTTAAATATTTATGTTTTCTTAAATTTATCCTATTTCATAGTTTTTCATGAATAATTTTTTTAATTATATATTTTCCAACAAAAATCTAAAACCTTCAATTAAACGAAATCATAAATTAATATACATTATAAAATTTCAAGTTCAATAATATATTATAGATCTACCTAAATTATATTTGATTTTAATTTGATCAAATTTTAAAATTGATTCGGACTTCTATAAACTTTAGTTAGAAAAAATGCATGCTTTCGTCGTTCCAATTTTTCACACCTTTTTAATAAAATATATTGTATAAATGTACACTTTTTTCATATTATATATTATATATCTTTTATTTTATTTTATTTACTTTCTTATTTTCTATATTATTATTGTTGTTGTTGTTTACCGTCTATAACTTCTAATAAAAATTTTACTTACATTTTACTTTGTTGGGATTAGTTCATAGTAACTTTTGATACATATTTATTATCAACTTTTAAAATTATGGTTAAAATTTTATATTTTTCAATTTTTATCAAGTATATATATACATTTTATGAAAAATTAAATACTTCAATTTATACTAATATTTTTTAATTATATTATTAATTAATATTTAAAATTTCATTAAAAATTTAATATCATAACTAAAATTTTCATTAAAATTTTTTTCTAAATTATCCATTTTATAAGAAAAATTTTAAATCTCGAACGAATATAACTGATCTAAATAAATAATTTTATATAATAGGTAGATTATATATATATATAATAATATTTCACGCCATGCTAGGAAGTGTTGTCTAGTCGAATAACTCACTGGAGCCTTCATTGGCCCGACCTTTTCTTTTTGGGCAATTTGTCGAAAATCTCTAAGAAATGTAAGAATCATAAAAAAACTCCAAGAAATATGAAATCTGCCGAAAACCGCCAACACAAAAACTCGAACAAAATCCCATCTCAAACACCGAACATAATAAATCCTCTCAAATTTACAGGTTACTCTACACTAATGACTTGAAGGCGAAAAAGATGAAAGAATTCTATCTCGGAACGTAGACCCATTTGACTCACAAGCACTCTCCCTCACACGTCATGCATTCTCACTCTCTGAAATCACCAATTCCAAAAAGACGTGAGCGTGACAATGACGCGTGTGTCATATTTATCGACGATAAGTTTCATCTTTTTGTATAAAGCCACTCAAATATAATAAATCTAAAATAACCCCTAAAATGTCAAAAAAATCAACAATAATTAAATTTATAAAATAGGAAAAATGTGGATATGACATTTATTTCTCTATTATCTACTAAATATGAAGAAACTATTACTTTTATATTAATTAGATATCGAAGTTTTTCATTAAATTTTTCATTTAGTTTGTACCTTTATCTTTCACTTTCATTTAAGATATTAAAGTGATAGTAATAATATAATCGTGTGATACATAGGAAGTTGGACTCTTAATTTTTTTTAAAGAAAATATAATTTAATTATTTAACCTTTATCAAAATTATAATTTTCTTAAGCTATGATTCTTTTAATTGATCAATTATATTATTTTTAATGTCTATGATTAATGTTATTTATTTTTATTAATTGTTGTTTATTATTATATTAAAAAATTGTAGATGCTTTTATTAAGCATTTCACTTTTTTTTTATTGAGTATATTAACTTTATTAATATTGTTCAATTTAATTTTGATTATTATATACGACTAATCTTTATTTTTTTTATGTATTAATAAACAATTTTATATTTATATCATATTATTTAATTATATTTTAACCATTATATGCTTTAATACATAATCAAATTCATAATTTTTAATTATTTAATTATTATATAAAAATTATGTCAAAAAATGCAAAAAAAATTCTTATTGATATTGTATTTTCTTAAACGCTCATTAGTTTTTACTAGCAAGTAAGTTATTTTGAGTATTTTCATTTATTGCTATTTTCTATTTTTTTTATTTTTTAATATTGGAAATTTTTCAACATCATTTAAGTTTAATTGTAAAGTTAGTCTGTATAGATATTTAATTGTACTAATGAATTATCTTATTTTCATATATTAATGTTTGATTAAGATATTTTTTGTTTGATTAAGATGTATTTATTTTATACGTTATAAAATAAAATCAATATTATTATAATTATTAAATTAAATTCATTAATAAAATATTTTAATCCCACTGCGGAGCGTGGGGATTTTTCTTGTGTAATATTAAGAGTGTAAAAGGAAACCAATATCCACGAAGTGCAATGTAAATGCTGGGGAGGTTATGGTGGTTATTACTTCATTTATGAATAAATATACTAAAAGAAACTAATGGCTGGGGAGTAAAAAGTACACGAGCCACCAAGATATAAGTCTGGAAGAAAGAGGTGCTAACTAATATAAAGTGTAGAATTGAAGATTGGGCGGGATAAGGGATCACTCAACTATTTAGGAACCAAAAGCAGGAGCTTGTGTATTCAAATACTACCTGAGTCGCACATTATTCAAATGATATATATCCCAATTAAGTAAAATCATTTCTATGTTGCACTTGGGCCAGTCTAGTTAAAACCACTTGCTTCAAATGAAAGGGGAAGAATATAAAGTGTATATTGTCCTAATAGCTTAAGTTTTTTAACAAGTAATTACCCAATCAAATTTAACAAGAAACTGAACTAGTGTGTAACACCATAAAACTTAAGGAGAGGGTGATCAGATGAAGTCTGAGATTAAAAAAGTGAGTGTAAACTAGATAATTCAATCAAAACTCCTCATATATTGAGAAAAGAACTATTAAAAACCATATCCTAGCATATAATTTTTTTGATGATTTAGAAAATGCATATAAACATAATGACTCTAGCAACTATGAGGTCACCCAGGATAATTCAGTCTTGGTTATTTTAAACTCCACATGGGTGCACTCAGAAAACATATTCAAGAGGAAGTTCACTACTAGAAAAATGAGCATCAGCAACGGCTGGTGCCGTTGCTGGGCCGTTGCTGAAGAGCATCAGCAACGGCCGAGCCGTTGCAATAGAGCCGTGACAGAAAGTCGCGTTGCTGATGACTTAGCGACGGCTCAGCAACGGCCGCTCGGGCCGTCGCTAAAAATATTATCAGCAACGGCCGCTCGGCCGTCGCAACGCCGTTGCTGATAACATTAATAACAACGACTTTCGATACCGTGGCCTGCGCCGGCACCAGCGATGCACCAGCGACTTTCGATACCGCCTGGTGCTTCTCCGCCCCGGCCGAGTTCTCCACCTCGAAGTCCTTCCCGATGAACCCGTCGCCAACGTCCACTCGCAACGCCTCCGATATGGTCTTGTAGTTTCCGCTCCCATCTTGCGCCGACGGAGACGATCAGCTCGCGATGGCGGAAGGGGACGAGTAGCGTCCAGGCGAGGAGATCAGCAGTGCCGTGGTTGAGGACAGTGGCGGTGGCGCGGAAGGCGTACGGCTGGTCCGCCGGGTTGGAAGTGAATGGATGGATCTTCTCCCGTTGCTCAAGAACGTAGGAGAGGTAGACGTCGTTGCAAAAGGTATCCGGTGAAGGCGCGGGAGCCGGCGCCGGTACCGGTACCGCTGCCCCAGACGGCGGCCGGGTTCTCTACGATCGGGAAGTGCTGGCGGAAAGCAAGAACACAACTAGAACAAGAAAAACCGTTGGGTGGATTAGGGCGAGAGGAAGAAGAAATATATAGAAGGAAAGAAGTAGGGAAGGGGAAGCGCGTTGGGGTCGTCGGCGGGAAGGGGCCGGCCGGCGAAGCATACCTGAACAAGTCGGCAGCAGCGGGAGGAGGAAGAGGCGTCGTCGTCGTCGGCGTCGGCGTCGGCAGCAGCGGCAGCGGCGGCGAGAGGCGAGAGCAGAAGCGGCGGCGGCAACAGCGGGAGGAAGAAGGGTCGGGCGCGACTGCGTGCCCTATATAAACTTATCAGCAACGGCTCACTCGCCCGTTAGAAAGCCGTTGCTAATACGTTATCATCAGCAACGGCTAACTTGTCCGTTAGAAAGCCGTTGCTGATAATTAACATCATCTGCAACGGCTCAGTCGCCCGTTAGAAAGCCGTTGCAGATACCTCATATCTGCAACGGCTCGAGCGGCCGTATGAATGCCGTTGCTGATAATTAACATCATCAGCAACGGCTCACTCGCCCGTTAGAAAGCCGTTGCAGATACCTCATATCTGCAACGGCTCGAGCGGCCGTATGAATGCCGTTGCAAATAGCAACGGCTTGAGCGGCCGTTGCTGATAGCCGTTGCTGAAGACCATATTTCTAGTAGTGGTTGTTGATAAAAGCATATTCAAGAGGATATTCAGCAATTGCCAGAAAGAGAAAAAGCAACTAATTCCTGAAACACCCAAAATACGAAATTGATGAAGAAGTGAAAATGTTGTTGCTTTTGTGTGGGGAAAAAAGCTCATCAAATTTATATTTTTACAATTTCCTTTTTCCAATTTTCAATTCCCTTCCATACTGTTCCTTTATTGTTATTTTCCAGTGCCTACAAGTAGCTGCATTGTTTTCACATTTCTTTCACACCAGACATGTGGAGGAATAATACTCCAATCTCATCAAACTAACAAGCCAGATCATACATTTTTTAACAACCTCAAATCTAGTGGGGCAAACTATGCAATATTTGTTAAATAACAAATGCAATTTCTACAGGCTGGCAATTTCTACAGTTCAACATCATTAAAAAGATTCCATAATTTAAACTTTAAAGGCTGATAAATGAGAAAAAAATCAGAAAAAAAAAACAAGAAATCGGAAAAGAAGATGAGAAAAAAAAAACAAGAGGAAGAAACAAGATGAGAATGTGCAGGGCCTGTTTGGTTAACGAAACCGAGCTCGTTTTCGTGGTTTTGGTTTCAGCAAAACCAAACCAATTTACGAAACCGTGTTTGGTTCTATGTTTTCGCGAAACCGAATCAAAACCGAGCCGAAAACCGGTTTCTGCGAAACCAACTTTTCTTAAGGAAAGTGAAAACAAGCTTCACCTGTTTTCGTCGGTTTCAAATCACACGGTTTCAAAAAAATGAAACCGCGGTGGCAAACTTGTAATAAAACAAAAATCTTGGTTTCAACACAAAACCCGATTTTTGCAGAGAGGCGATCGATTCGGCGAGTCTTCTCCAAGGCTTCCGTGAGCGAGGCGACAAGTGCGACGACTCCGCGAGACTTCTCCAAGCTTCTACAGGTTACTTCCTCCTCCTTCCCTTCTCCTTCTTCCCTTCTCCTTCTTCTTCTTGGTCAGATCTGTCCTGATGCCTCTTTTTCTTCTTCTCTCGGCTAGATCTGGCCCAACCTTCCTCTTCTTCTTCTCGGCCGGATCTGGCCCGACCCTTCTTCTCTCGACCAGATCTGGCTCGACCTTCTTCTTCTCAGCCAGATCTAGCATAAGAATGGTCGAAGTATGGGATTCATTCCTATTGGCAGTGATCTTGTTGATGACATTGAGGTTGCTACTGTCTCACATCTTCTTTGTATGAGATTCATTCCCTTTTTTTGGTCAAGTTCTCATCTTCTTTGTATGGGATTCGAGGCTTTGGTATTTTTGGAGAGATTGGGAGGCAGGGAAAAGGTTGGTATTCCTGATCGATGGGTGTATCTTGATTTGGTTTCTTTACTTTTCTCGGTAATACTAATCTTTTTCTTTCCAGCATCTGTTGAATGAATTCTCTTGAAGTTACTCCTCTGATATCGGTGATTTGGACTTGATCTGTATACCAAAGATCGGTGCTTTGCTCGCCCCAATAGTTCTTAGTTGTTTCTTCTTACATTTTATTTTTTTGCCCATGCAGCCTATGATTTTACTTTGCTAGTTGAATCAAAGAGTCATTACTGCTGATATGCACAGGGGAGTGGCTTCCCACTGAATCTTTTAAACTCCCATTCAGGTTATACTTGTAAGGAGATACATCCTTGATATGATCATTATACTTCTAGCTAGTCTGTCGAAATCTTGATATGAATAACACCTTTCTGTATGTTGATAAGTGGGAGATCTTGTAGATTGTGATGCAAATAGTAATAGTAATAAAAAGATGAATGGAATTACATCCCTAGTTATTATCCGTATTATTGTATTCATCATAGTCTTGTGAATTTAATTTTCAGATGTATCCTGAGATTGCTATTTGTAATTGGACCAACCGTTGACAATGAGCAGTCTGATTCATAAGGTTTATCTATTAGAATCAGCTAGTCTGAAGTTAGAGTTATTTGTTATACATTACACAAGAGTCTATGACTAGAAGTGCTGTTAAATTCTTCAACTTTTCATGATATAGTAACCTTTGTTGCATTTCTTCTTGCTTTAAAATGAAATTGAGTTAAGATAAACCTAATCTTTACTTCCATGGGTTCATTGCCATTATATATTTTCCACTTAGAGTTGCATAACCTAGTCAAATTACCTCCAATTATAAACTATCAGCAATATGAGGGGAGAAAAGTACATACATCTTTTTCTGTATTAATTATTTTTCTGTATTAACAAATAACCTAGTCAAATGATTGATGACATACTTCTTTTGGCTGTATTAATTATTTTTCTGTACTTGGCATATTTTCAGCCTGGTTAGATACTTTCCCCCATAACATTTTCTAGTCTAGCATGATATTTACTAACATAGCACCTTCGGTTTGTAAATATAAGAGCTTCGTTAATAAAATTTCAGTCTGGATTGTGATGCTATTTGGTAATTTCCAAACTATCACAGTGATAATGGTAGCTTGAACAACCTTTCTAACTAGTAAAATTTGTCATTATAATTTCAGTGGATCTTTCTATAAGATATGGCTGGCCATCGGAAACCTCGAGAAAAGATTGAAACTTGGCCCACTAATATCACCGAAGAATTTTTACTCATTTTGCAAGGATATTTTGCAGCACATGGTACCACAAACTTTAAGCCCTCCATTTGGGAAGAAATGTGAAATTAACTTTGGGAGGGAAAAGTGTAGACAGAAGAAAAATCGTATTCATCGGCTGTATCGAAATTTCAAGGAATTAATTAACCATACCGGCGTCACGTGGAATCCAAATACCAACAAAATCGAGGCTGATGAAACAGTGTGGAATAGTGTTTCGGTATGAGTTAATTTATATTGAATTGGTTTATATATTTTGCACATATTTCTCATTTAGATATTTTTAATGCATTTTCTTTGTATACACAGAAATAAGGGATAGCGTACAAAATGTGGAAAAAGGGACCACCTAAACATTACCACTTGATGGATATGATATTTGAAAATCAATCTGTTAATGGTATGTTAGCAAGATCCTCTACGCTACAACCCTTGACTTCTGATGACGAACGAGCGTTGGAGGATGATTTCATAGGAAATGGTGGGCATAGCAAAAGAACAATAGATATTGAGGATGAGTCAGATGAGGAGACTTTATCATCTAAGCAACCTGTTCCAAGTGCGACTCATTCATCTCGAACCAAGAAAAGAGGTAAATCAAGAGAGTGCCGATCTTATTTTTGCAAAAGGGTTTGATCAAATGACTAGTGCACTAAATTCATTTGCTGCAAGTTATCTATGAATGCAACAACAAGTAGCTCATGCAGTGATCCACATACAATTCCTAATTGCATTGCACGGTTAGATACCATTCCCAATTTATCCGATGAAGTTTATTTCAAGGCAACAATGGTTCTTAAGGATGATGTTGGAGCTCGAGCTATTTTTATGTCAATGCCAAAGGACCGCATGAAATATTAGGTTCAAAATCTTGATAAATTAGTTTAGATGTTATTCCACTCTTGTAATTTTCATAATATTACACTGTTTTAATTTTCATAAACTTATGTTGGACATGTAAAATTATTAATTTTAGATGTTATTGCACTCTTGGAACTTTTCACTCTTGTAACTTTCAATCTCTAATTAGTAATTTGATATGTTATTGGAACTTGTAAAATTAGTATTGCACTATTGTAATTTTCATAATATTGCACTTTTTTTAAGTAATCATCACTCTTGTAACTTTCAATCTCTAATTAGTATTTTGATATGGTATTGGTACTTGTAACATTATTATTGCACTCTTGTAATTTTCAAGAAAATGGTAGTTGTGCAATAATGGAAATTAGTAGACTTGCTCTATATATAGATGGAAGATAATAGAGATCATAGTATAATTGTTCATTGTGAATTGATATATGCCTGGTTTGAGCCTTTGAGGTATGCCTAGTTAAATTTTTTTTCTTAAGTCTTGTAGCAAATAATTTCAAATACATATGTTGGTTTTGAATGCATGCAGGATGAGTCACCCACCAAATAATTTAGATGATGATGAAGTATTTGAAAATGCATTGGAAGAGTGTCTTGTAGCTATAGCTGTACGTGTCGGAAACTATATTAGTTCTTGTTCGCTTCGCCAACCAGTACGAACATCTGCATTATCTGGTGTGACATATGTGCAAGAGCTTATGCATAGTAGAGTAAGGTGTTGTGAAAATTTACAGATGGAACCAAATCTCTTTAGAAGATTATGTGACGAATTAAAAGGGTTTGGATTAGAAGATCAAAGGATCTCTGATGAGGAAGGTGTCGCGATGTTCTTGTACATAATTGGCCACAACGAACGTGTACGGGTGGTCGCAGAGCGTTACCAACACTCAACGGAAATAGTCCACCATTGGTTTAAGAGTGTTTTAGCTGCAATAATAAGACTAGGGACACAAATAATAAAACCACGATACCCTCGGACAGTGCAACCAGAGATACAAGGTCATCCTACGTGGTATCCCTATTTTAAGGTAATATTTAATCAATCATACTAATAATCCTTTTTTGCCCTATGATATGAGTTCTTAATTAAACTTGTTTTCCTTTATAGAATTGCATTGGTGCAATAGATGGAACCCATATTCCAGCATGTGCTCCCATCGCAAAACAAACAATGTATCGTGGTCGAAAGGGAACAAACACTCAAAATATAATGGCTGCTTGTGCCCACAACATGATGTTTACGTATGTGAAAACTGGTTGAGAGGGAACAGCCAATGACTCTCGTATATTTACAAACACTATATATGGGCCAAATTCGGATTTTCCTATGTCGGTTCGAGGTAAAAATTGTGATAAATTATCTCTATATGGTCAACTATGATATATGCTAATATGCTTACATTCATATTTGTGTAGATGAATTTTATGTAGTCGATGCAGGATATCCCAACATCTCTGGATTTCTAGCTCCTTATAGAGATGAACGATATCACCGTTCTGATTATCGTAGTCGAGCCCCATCTACAAAGCGAGAATTATTCAATCAGAGGCATTCCTTGGTGCGAAATGTCATTGAACGTTGCTTTGGTTTGCTTAAAGCAAGATTTCCTATTCTAAAACAGATGCCTAATTATAAGTTGGCTAGACAAAGTAATATAATCCTTGCTTGTTGTGCGATTCATAATTTCATAATTCGACACCAACAATATGATGATTTGTTTGAAGAGTGGGCAAATAATGAAGTTAACAATGACGAAGATGAAGACCAAGGTTCGTCTAGCGCACAAGATGGTGTGGGAGAATCTTCAGACCAAAATGTGATGCATGCAATTAGGGAGGAAATTGCAAATCAAATTTGGGCAAATCGGCGTTGAGAGATTGCCAATTGAGTTTTTATTTATAATTATGTCGCAATAATATTTTCTAAGGATGATATAATAAGCATCACTTGTGATTTTTATCTCAAATGAATTATGTCAACATAGTTTTATCTCAAATAAGCATCACTTGTGAGTTTTCACTAACCAAACACGTTTCCACTAAAACTGCATGATGAAAACTAATACTATTTTTTATAACCAAACAAGTTTTCATTGGTTTCAATCAACTGCAACTGACACTAATTTTGCTAACCAAACACGTTTTCAGAAAATTTGTTTTCTGGATCCGAAACCAGTTTTCTGAAACCAAGTTTTTGGTTTTACTGAAACCAAACCAAAAATTAGTTTTTGCTAACCAAACGGGCCCGTATGATTCCACTAGAAAAGAACAGGAAAAAAAAGAGAGGGCTGCCGAGTAGAAAGAGAGGAGAGAATTAAAAAAAAACTTGATGGAGGACAGGCAGCCGTCGGAGCTGAAATTTGATGGAGGGCTGGCTGGAACTGAAACCCGGTGGAGGAGGATTGCCCGGAGCAAAGAAGAAGACTCGCTGGAAGCTGGAACTGAAGAAAGAAGAAGAAGTAAGAAAAGAGAGGTGGCGGCTGAGGGAGGGTTTCGGGTGCCCTAAGTTTCTAACTTAGGGCACCCGCTATGCCTGCAGATGGCGCACACCTTGCACCGCTGCTGAGACGTGCGCCTAAGACCTTAAGGCAATATGGGATTGCCTAAAGGGCCTGCGCCATGTGCCATGGCGCGTCATTTAAAACTATCACACGGAAAGAGATATGCATGTGTGCCAAATGCACAAAGCAGGACTCATGTTATCGCAAAGAAACTAGCACACACTTTAAACAATAGGTTCGTTCTATTTAACTTAAATCCTGAAGGTAGATAGATAAGGTAGGTGATGGGACTGTGATACCTATTCCATATTGAACCTTTAGAGCTTCCTTCACTTCTCTCACTCCTTTTCGAGTGTGTAGCTCCCTTAGTTGAGTGAACTTTAATTATAGAACAAACATGCATGACATAAGAAGCATAAGGAGAGTTCTGACAGAATGTAGCATATGATAAGAAGCTAATAATGTAGCATATGATAAGAAGCTAATAGCTAAACAACTCAAACATAGTTCAGCTTGTATAGTGCATACTATTTACTACCAAACAAATATGCATATTCTGATATCAAAAGGTAAAACAAACCTGGCGTGTTGGAAGCATGCGCAATCTGTATTCTTCTATGTTTTTAGCTGTTAAGTCCTGTCTATATGTAAGAGCTTTGCAATCCTTTATCCTGCCTTGTAATTCTACAGTAATCTTTCCCACTCTATGTGGATCAAAAACCTGAAAGTCTTTAATATATCCTGCAAAAGCACAAAATCTTTGAAAAATAAGATTTCTAATTGTGAAAACATTTACCTCATATTATTCAAAGAATACAGCAGAACTAAAGCACATACTACTATATGACATCTAGAATCATATTGTGAGGTCATCAATGGTTAATTAAAGTATCAAACAACAAGTCACTTAGTCACATGAATAAGAGAATCCAACTATATGATCGATATTACTAGTAATCATTTTCTCATGGTTAAGCAAATGGCTCTAGGGAGACAGTCCTGCTGAAAGCACGACATTCCCATTTTTAGCATAAACTTTTTCCGTTAGCAAAAAAATACACAAACTTTCATTCTGTTACCCCGTTTAGCATGCACCGTCGTTTTTGACGGTTTTTGCTAATGTGTCACTTAACAGTGACGCCGTGACATAAAAAAGAAGTCATGTAAAATAAATAATGTCACGTAGATTATATTATTGACTAAAATATTGATCTATCTTATCTTTTCTCCTTCTTCCTCACCTCTTTTCTCCGACGACGGTGGCGGCACCCATTTCAAACCTTAAAATTTCGCCAATCTAGAGAGGTCGTGCAGATCTCTCCATCTGGACCTCCTCTCAGAGAGGTCGCACCAAAGAGGTGGCGGTCGGCGGAGAGGACGCGCCGCCAGAGAGGTCGCGCGATCACGCGCCGCTAGAGAGGCTCTGCCTCCTCTCCACCTCTCTAGCAAAGAGGTCGCACGCCTCTCTGCCAAAGAGGCCGCGCGTGGCAGAGACATCGCGCATGATCGCGCGGCCTCTCTGCCTCTGCCTCCGCCTCTCTGGCAGAGAGGTCGTGCGCCTCTCTGCCAGAGAGGTCGCGCGATCACGCGTGGCAGAGAGGTCGCGGCCTCTCTGCCTCCGCCTCCTCTCCGCCTCTCTGGCAGAGAGGTCGCGCGATCGCGCGTGGCAGAGAGGTCGTGCGATCACGCGCGGCCTCTCTACCTCTGCCTCCTCTCCGCTTCTCTGGCAGAGAGGTCGTGCGACCTCTCTGTCAGAGAGGCCGCGCGTGGCAGAGAGGTCGAGAGGCGGAGAGGTCGCGCCTCATCTCACCGACCTCGCATGCAATCTCTCTGGCGGAGAGGTCTGCGACGGCGACGATGAAGAGCTTCTACCCTGCGACGACAACGAGCTCGTCCCCAGTGGAGACCTGTGGAGTGCAGTTAGCGTCAAGATTTTGAGAAGGAACACGTCATTCATAATAATAATTTTTTAATAATAAAATTAATTAAAATAATAATTTATGTAGTATAAAATTTGCCACGTCGTCACAGTTAAGTGACACATCAGCAAAAACCGTCAAAAATGACGGTGTGCTAAATGGAGTAACGGAACGAAAGTTGGTGTATTTTTTTGCTAACGAAAAAGTTTATGCTAAAAATGTGTAAAGGTCTAAAGTTCGTATTTTTTTTGGGTATTTACTCTTTAGAATATTAAGATCATGTTTAGTCCTAAATAACAAAAGGAGGTAAAAACAAAGGTGCAACTCGCACTGATAATATAATTGTCAGGGGCGAAAAGCGCAACAACGTGCAAAGGTTCCCGGGAGCTATAGCGCGAAGCGCGCGGTTTATTGAAATAAAGCGCAAAATAAAAACATAGGTATATATTTTATAAATACACCAAAAATACCACTAGAGTCCAACTATCATAAAGAATAACAACTAAATATTCAAAAATGATGAAGACCAAATGTATAAAAAGAAACCATGTTTATAAGATAAAATAAACCAAGCAAAACATCATGAATCAACCATAAGAGATAAGTCTAAAAGTTAGCAAAATAAAATTTTAAAACCTCAAATTCAGATTTCAAACTCTAGAATTTCCTCAAGGCCCTAACTTTATTCATCATTGTTGAGATTTTCATCCTCAAGGTTAATCTCATCATCCACATCAAGACCATGAGAGCAATAGACTTCACTGTCATTCTCCTCTTCCTCCTTCATATCAGTTTGGTTGGCTCTAAATTCTTCCTCCATCATTTTTTAGAATTTCTATCTACTTTCCCTCCAAAAAAAACCCTTGTCCTTCCAAGGAAAAAGACTGAAATCGAAGAAACAAAATGCCTTCAACGTACTTCAGTGTAGCGCGCTTTTTGCTGCAGATAGCGTCGTGTAGCGCGCGCTACGCTGAAGTCTACTGCGCATAGCGCAGCGAAGCGCACAAGGTGTGCTATGTGCGCTATTTGCGCTATTGACAACTATGTCTAATAATATGATACTCCGGGCCAGATCAAATACTTTAATGAACACCCATAATATATACCTATAGAGAAAGTCGATTAGTTATAACTCAGCAAGATAATTTTGAATTACTAGCTTGTGCATAAAGTTTGTTTGATTGCAGCCTAAACATAAAACGAAACAGCTTAGTTCAAAATAAATAAATAGGCCACAAATCTCTTCTGTCTAGAAAAACGAAAAGTATAATATTCTATAGATCTTCTATCTAATCAGTAAATATTCCAAAACATAAGCAATCAGCAAAGAATGCAGTTATTAGTTAGAGAACTCCAATGTGCTAACTTACTAATTAGATGGAAACACTATAAATTCTAACATCAATAGAATAGTGTGCAAAGTAGCTTGATTTACTAATTAGAAGACAATTACAACATAACAATTGTTCAAATGAAAATTTAAATCATATTAAAATGCATATCTGCAGACTGCAGCATATTTTCTCACCATAATAGATTTTGTATATATAAAAGAAAGCAATATCACAAATTGACCGGACCCTCTCAAACAGTCAAACCACTCCTAGTCATGCATCTTTGCAAAAGCATGTGTAATGGAGTTATCCTTTATTTTAAAATAGTTTTCCCAGGATATATCTATAAAGTCTACAATACCATTTGAGTCTATTGCTCTACAATAGTACGGGACTACGGGTAGGGAAATTTTAGCTATTAGGAGGATATTTGGAGAGTTAGGTCACTTTTGGATGGACTTTAAAAGATGACAGTAGTACAATAAAGAAAATGTATAATCTCTTTTCCTCCGTACCTATTTGTTCTCCTGAGTTTAAAGAATGCCTTGATTGAAGAGACATCTTCCAAAAACAAAAGGTATACATAATTTATGCTCAACAAAGAAGGAAAATGGAAACAGGCCATGTAGAATCCTTAAAGAAGCTGACCACGACTACAAAGTCCACACGATGCTTTAAGCTAATTCGCAATTACCAAAAATGTCGAAGAGAAATATGCACAAACAACAAGAAAAAATTTCCAAAGCAACAGGAAATTTATGCAGTATACCAGGTTATACACCTTTTCGTAAACACAATGCACTTTCACCAACAATGCACTTTCACCAAATGTAATATAAAAATGTTGAATTTTTTTTGTAAATATGAGGAATAAATGCTAAGAAACAAAACATGAAAGTATTCCGTAGAAGACTTGAATTGTGGTTAAAATCAGTAACAAATTGTTTTTTCCTTAAAGCGGATACTAGTAAGAAATCCTGATAACAGTGAACGATGTCAACAACAATACTAAATCTTTAACTGATATTAAAATGGGCTACTAAACGACTCAAAGTTTTAACTTAGCAAGCATCCTAAACGAAGATTCTAACAATTGTTTCGTGACTTTATGCTTCATTATCTAGTAAAATGCTAAAAAAAAACATAAAGAAATTATATGATGGTTCCCTTGATAATGAAGTCTAGAGATCTAACGCTAAGATTTAGAAAGAGCACCTTGATTTTTCATGATTTTGAGGAAGGAGATCATGACGTTGGAGATGGGCTGGAGGGTGGCGGTGGCCTTTTCTCTCCTCTCCGCGTTCACCATCGTCCGGAGCGCATCATTCAATATCCTCCGACCCATGGCTTCTAACGAATAAAAAAAAAGAGAGAGAGCTGAGGGAAAAGAGGACGGTAGGGTTTAAGGTTCCATTAGTTGGGGAAAAGAGGAAGGAGAATGGAAAGGAGAAGGACAATACGAAGGAGGAGGATGAGGAGAAGAGATAGAGGAAGAAGGAGAAGACGAGACTTACCACCACCCAGAGGAGAGGCAGCAGAAGATTTCGCCGCCTCGATGAAATCGCGGTGTCGGGAGAATACGGGAGAACGCGAAGTCTTAGGTCACACGGTTCAATCCGTTGATTCCAAATACCAGCCCACATCCGGAAAACCCATATGGCCATGGATCCGCCTCGAACCGAAATTGATCCGTTCTTGTCCGCTCGCTTTTTAATTCCGACGCCCGAAAGATAGGATTTGTCCGCGCTTGGTATTGAAAACCAACATGCTTGTCGACTGCAGCTGACCAACAATGGACACCCCTAGCCGAGTCCAAGCTCGGGTGCGTGCTATTGAAGATATTTCGGACTTCATTCAAGTGGATGCGGAGGATTGTAGCTTCCAAATCGCTGTCGTTATTGCTGGGCAGCAAGCGTTTTATCACCCCGAGCTACCTCCTGCTGACGATCCTCTTCAGCCGCCTACTCCTCCCCATCCTGAAGATGACGCTGCTCGTGATGGTGATGCTGCGAATTCTGAGCTCGATCCGGTGGAAGAAGAACCGATGGGGGACTCTAGCGATGTAGCGGATCTGTCGGGTTATCAGACCGTAGGGATGGGGCGTCACCATGCCTCGCGTTCTCCCCTTCTGGGGTCTCCATCTGCTCCCTCTCTGCTTCAGGCTCGTGTTTCGGTGCCCTCAAGGGTTTGGAGGGTGGAATGGCTTGCGAAGGTTGCCGACGTTCTTCGCTAGTCCGGTGATCCATTTCCTCCGGCTACTCCAATGGGATCTGTTTGCGCCAGCCCTATTTTGGCAAGCATCCATGTCGCCCTTGAGCAGGCTACTACGCCTTCCTATTCTGGGATGGAGCAGGGGCTGATGTGGGGCAGCCCTTCTGGTTGGGTCGACGGCTGTGATGGGATTCGTCTTGATCCTTTGCTGGCTTCTCGGCTTCTTGCTAGCTTTTGGTATGAAGTTTTTTGCTCGACGTCTCTACATGCTGTAAGACCGCTTATTTTAGTCTCCTTCTTGCCTCCGCCAACGGGTATCTTTTCAAATGAGGCTTTACATTTTATGGTCACGGATTTGGGCAGCTGTTCCTTCCCAGGTTCGGATCCTTGGTTGGTTTCGATTAATACCCGTTTGGCTCCAAACTCAGAGGACTTATTTGCATCACTTCTAGACCTCTCAACTGGTGGGCCGACTGGGCTTAATTGTGTTGCTCCCTTATCTGGTGGTTCTCGTTTCATTGATGACGTGGCCTCTTCGTTGACCAAAGGCTCTCTTCCTTATGATGGGGTACCTGATGACCTTTTCTTTGTAGTCGGTCTTACTCATGAAGTTGTCACTTTTGAAGACTCCTTACTTGACCCCATTTCGGCTGCTCCTGCGGCTAATATCATCTCGCCGTGTGATGTGTTTAAAGATACTTGATCTCTTGGCTGCCCCCCTTCGGGCGGTCCGATCACTATCCGTAGAAGCAGCCGTTTAGCTTCCAAAAACCAATGCCATTCTTTATTAACGGCTAAACAGCGCAAAGCTACTCTCTTGGTTGGAAACAAGTTTTCTACTCCTTCTGTGCCCGACCTCTCGGGCAATTGTGGGTCTTGTACCGATGATGTGGTCTGTTGCTTGAACAACGAAGTGATCGCCTCTATTGCTAATCTGGGCTTTACTCTATCTAGACTGCCTGCTGATATCTTGAAGGCCGTGTCTCCGCTGGAAGCATGTTGCCACCCCTAGGTATTTTTGTTGCTTTCGGTATTTGTGGTGTTGCTTTTAGTTTCTTATGTCTGCTTTAATTTTTAATGCTGTCTTTTGGAATGTCCGTGGCCTCAATCGTCTCAGGAAAAGGTACATGGCCAAGCAGCTCCTTCGTGAAGAATCTTGTAGTGTAGTTCTTCTTTGTGAGACTAAGTTATCTCAAATCTCTAGTCACCTTGTCAAACAAAATTCCGATTTTAGAAGTAGTGCTTTTGGCAATTACATTGCTGTTAATTCCCCTAGCTTGTCTGGCGGTTTACTTATGATTTGGAATCCTGCACTTGGACCTGTGTTTCCTTCAACACTAGTGAACATTTTATTACTGTCAACTTAATGTCTATTAAGGATGGCTGTGTGTTGACTTTTACGGGCACTTATGGGCATCCTCAAAGGAATGAAAGTCGTTCATTCATTCATAGCCTCTATCATATCATTAATGGTGTTTCTGACCTTCATATCATAGGTGGCAATTTCAATTTGACCAAGGGGAACTTTGAGAGGCTTAATTGTTCTGGAGCTGCTAGGGATTCCAGATTATTTTCAAAGTTCATCGCTGATTCCGATTTAATTGATATTCAAACTTTTGGGACAACATTCACCTCGACGAACAATCAAAACCCTCCGACTTTTGCAAAGCTGGACCGTATCCTCATCAGCCCAAACCTGATCAACAAATTGCCTCTGTTAAGAATCTTAGGTGGCTCTCGACGGTTATCGGACCATACCCCTCTCATTATCAACTCTAGGCACAATAGTCCTAAGATGGACAAGCCCTTTTGAATGGAACTTTCTTGGTTCAATCAGCTCGAGTTTGCTAAAGTTATAAAAGAAGGCCTACGAACTCTCGCTTCTGACTCTTCAAGAACCGGTGGGATTCTTTTTCGATGGATCAAAGCTTGGAAATCTCTCAGACGTACTATTTAGGATTGGGCTCTTCTGAAAAGGAAAAGCTACAACTTCGAGTGCAAGTTTTTGGAAAATAAAATCCTTACGCTAAGTATCAATCTTGAATCTGGTAATTCTAATTCTTCTGATACGACCTCTCTTAAAGCGGCCAAAGAGGGCCTCGAGAAACTTTATTCCTCAAAAGCTCAGTACTGGCGTCAAAGAGCTAAAAAGAGATGGATCAAAGAAGGGGATCAAAACACAAGATACTTTCAACAATGTGCTTCCAACAAAAGAAGATTTAATTGGATCGGTTGTTTACATTTGGACCAAGGGCCCACATCAAATTAGGAGAAGATTGTGGACTGTTTTCGAGCACGCTATATCAATTTCCTGGGAGTGTCACACCCCCCGCTTCTTCAAATCAATTGGTATGATATTCTCCCTCCTCATCCTGATATAAGGGCTCTTGACACTCCCTTCTCTGCCTCAAAAGTTGATCAGGTGATAAAGTGTATGAAAAATCACAAGTCCCCTGGACCGGATGACATCCCTATGGAATTCTTCAAGGCCTTTTGGAAGGATCTTGGTCCTTCAGTCACCAAAATCCTTAATGATCTTATGTTGCAGCATGCGGACCTTCAAAGAATCAATTCTGCATTCATTACTCTGATCCCTAAAAAAGAGGGTGCGAACACAATAAATGACTTTCGACCCATCAGTCTAGAAAATAGCATCGTCAAGATCTTCTCAAAACTTCTCGCCAACATACTAGCTATTCATATGAAATCCCTCATTGATAATAAGCAAGGAGCGTTCACCCAGGGTAGATCTACCTTAGACTGCTTTATGATAGTAGCTGAAACAATTGGTGCATGTAAAGTGTTGGATCAAGATTCTTGTCTCATTAAATTCGACTTCGCTAAAGCTTTTGACAGTATCGATTGGAGCTTCATTGAGCATATGCTTGCGGCCAGAGGCTTCTCTAATAGTTGGATTTCTTGGATTTCCTATCTTTTATTGTCTTCATTCTCATCAATTCTGATTAACGGTAACCTCGGTATTTCTTTTGCTTATAAACGTGGCCGTCCCTCTACCCCCTACTCTTCAACTTGGTTGCGGACACACTTTCAAGATTGATCAATTCAATGGTACGGCGCGGCATTTTTCATGGTGTTCTTCTTAATTTTACTCCTAATGTCATTTCTCACATTCTATTTGCCGATGACTTGATCATGTTTTGCAAAGCCATTTCCCAATATTTTTCCAAGATTAGGCTTCTTTTCAAATGTTTCGAACTTGCCACTGCCTCTTGATCAATGCAAGCAAGATCAAAGTTATTCACCTTGGTGGAAATGAACAAATGGCTAATAGCTTGGCAAATATTTTTGGTTGTTCGGCGGGCAACTTTCCAATTCAATATATAGAACTTCCGCTTAGAGGTGGCAAGCTCATAAAAGAAGACTAGTTTAAGTTGATCAATAAATTTGATACCTTACTGGCCTCCTGGCAGGGACTTAATCTTTCTAGAGCTGGTAGGCTGACTCTCATTAACAGCACCATGACTAGTCAGGCTTCCTACATGTTGTCCATCTTTGATGCTCCATGCTGGGTTATTAAGAAACTTGATCAAAGGAGACGACGTTTCTTCTGGTGTGGCCCCTTGGATGCTGATTATAAGTAAGGGTAAATGTTTGGTTAATTGGCATTCCTTAGAGACAGATATTTCGGAGGGTGGACTGGGGCTCCTTGATATTAAATTGCACAATAAATCTAGGTTGGGGAAATGACTTTGGAGACTTTGGAAGAACAATGATTTGTTATGGCTTGATCTCATCAAATCGCTCTACCCTTCCACACTGGGGTTTGCTTCGTTTGACAAACTCCCTCCATCTTACATCTGGAAGGGAATCTTATCCATGGTTGACATTTTCATGCTCTCTTCATCCCTAGTTGTTGGAAATGGTCGCCGTTTCAAATTTTGGAAGGATCGATGGATTGGTCCTACACCGCTTATGTCTCTATTTCCAACCTTGTTCGCTCATGCCTCAGCTCCTAATGTTCGTATTATTGACCTTAAGGAGTTTGATTCACAAGGCTTACCATCTGGGTGGAATATTCAGTTCGACAATTACATTTCATTTTCCTAAATCATCTGCTTATTGAATTTTATTAATCCCTTCCTCTCGGGCGCGGAGGAGGATGACTTCTCTTGGAAGTGGAATATCAATGGGGAATTCACGATCAAATCACTTTTTGCCCTACTAAATTACCGTGGGATTGTCGACGAGAAATCTAAATTTCTGTGGCGAGCTACATGTCCAAGGAACATCTCCCTTACGAACTGGTTCGGCTTCAAAAATAGACTGAACACTAAAGATATATTGATTGCTAGAGGGCTCCAAGTGAACCCGTCTTGTGTCCTTTGTGGTTGTGCGTCGGAGGATCATCCTCATATCTTCACTTCATGCAGCTTTTCCTTGCTTGGATGGAGAAAGATGCTTAGCTTATCTCATCTAACTCACTTTCCGTTAAATTACACCCTTTGGTCTGATAGTTGTCATGATAGCAAAGGCTCCAAAATAATCAAATTTCGTGCGATTATGATTTGGAGGTGGAAGGTTTGGGAGGAATGCAATTCACGTTGTTTTGAGGAAATCGAAAACAATGTTCTCGAAACAACGTTCACTTCTCCATCCAGGTGGAAGGGGCACCCACGTATGCAGACTTCGTCAAACTGAGGCAAACAGAGTTCACTGGGATAGATCGATAGGTGGAGGTCACTGTGTTCCTTAGCGACTGCTATGAGCTATGCGCAGAGCTCGGGTGTTCATATGAGGCGACAACTCGTATGATAGGGCTACAGTTGAGAGGACCGGCCAAGGAGTGGCTTCATACCTGGAGGGGTCGCAGAGCGACAGACGCGCCACCCTCTACCTGGGAAAAGTTGAAGGATGCTATGGTGGAGCGATATTTGCTGATGAGCGCCCACGATTAGTGGGCAATAGAGTTCGAGCTGCTGCGTCAGACGGGTAGCATGATAGTGTCGGGCTACGAGATGGAGTTCACCTGGCTCTCGAAGTACCACCCTACTACATTGGTGGCTACTGAGATTGCTAGGATCAAGAGGTTCGTCGAGGGGCTGAGGGCTCAGATCAACAGACTTATTCATTACATCGAGGACACTACATTTTATTGGGTAGTGGATGAGGCACTCCGGAAGGAGGCTTTGGTGCCGTTCGAGAGGTATGACGCCCCCCCTCTCAAAGAAAAAGTTCCGGCCCTAACACTTTGGGGGTCGGCCGACTCACTCTGAGGGGACCGCCGCAAAGGAAAATCATCAGTCTGGCAAGGGACACAACAGTTCTAGGGGCCGCATGGGCCCTGGGCCGGGGGCGACTCAGCCGGCTACTTCAGTAGGTCCACTACAAAGGCCTGAGGTGCCGCTGTGCGGCAATTGTGGTAGAAGGCACCGGGGAGAGTACTATGGTCGTAACATCACGTGTTTCAGGTGTGGACAGGCCAGGCATATCTGGAGGGACTATTCGGACAGGGGCGGTCAGTAGCCTGAGCAGTCCAGAGGAAATGCGCCAATGTCGATGGGTTTTGTGGGTCAAAGGAGTCAAACGCAGGGCAGAGGACAACAGACTAGTGGTTTAGAGATACCTCCGCTGTGTTGATGGCTGAGTTAACATTTTTGTCTCTACTAGAACTTGATGTAATTTTGGGCATGGATTGGCTAGCAGACCATTTTGCGTCATTGGATTGCAGGGATAAAACTGTTACCTTTAGTAAGCCCAGGTTGCCTCAGTTTATCTTCTAAGGAGAAGGAAAAGGAGACCATATGGGGGTCATTTCAGCCCTGAAGGCCCGCTAATTGCTTCTAGGCAATTGTTAATCCTTCTTGGTCTTCGTATATGTGGCAGAGGAGGACAGAGGTACGATAGAGAATGTTAGGGATACCCAGGTGGTTTGTGTGTTCCCCGACGTATTTCACGAGGAGTTGCTGAGTTTGTCGCCAGAGAGAGAAATAGAGTTTTGCATAGAATTGCAACCCAGGGTGAAGCCGATTTCCATTCCACCATATCGGATGGCACCAGCAGAGCTTAGAGAATTGAAGGCACAATTGCAGGAGCTGCTCGACTTGGGTTTTATTTGCCCGAGCGTTTCTCTATGGGATGCTCTGGTGCTCTTTCTGAAGAAGGGTAGGTCCATGTGCATGTGCATTGATTACCGGCAGCTTAATAAGGTGATAGTCAAGAATCGTTACTCGCTGCCTAGGATCGCTGACTCGTTTGATCAGCTTCAGGGGGCACAGTGGTTCTCCAAGATTGATCTGAGGTTTGGTTACCAGCAATTGAGGATCCAAGATTATGATGTGCCCAAGACCACTTTCAGGTCTAGGTATGGCCACTTTGAGTTCCTGGTCATGTCTTTTGGGCTGACGAATGCACCATCGACCTTCATGGATTTGATGAATCAAGTGTTTAAGAAGTACCTAGATAGATTTGTGATTGTTTTTATTGATGACATTTTGATTTATTCTAGGAGCAGGGAAGAGCACTCTGAGCATTTGAGGTTGGTTTTGGCAACCCTCAGGGAGCATCGGCTGTATGCCATATTTTTCAAATGCGAGTTCTGGTTGGAGAGCGTGGGATTTCTAGGCCACGTGGTGTCGCGAGAGGGGTGAGAGTGGACCCCTCAAAGGTTGAGGCAGTTCAGAATTGGAGGCGGCCGACCAACATGATGGAAATTCATAGCTTCTTAGGGTTGGCCAGCTACTACAGGAAGTTCGTGGAGAACTTTTCCAGAATCGTGGCACCATTGACTCGCCCGACGCAGAAGAAGGTCAAGTTTATTTGGGATGACAAGTGTGTTGGTGAAATAGCCTACACTAGAGGGGGGTAGGTGAATAGTGTGTTCTCTAAATCTTTTTGCCTAAATTCAATTTTAATCGTTTCTTAGATTACTTAGGCAATTCACAAATCGAGTAGTAAGCGGAAGCAAAATATAAATGATAAGAAATAAGAAATGCAAGGTAAACAATGCTAACACAATTATTTATAGTGGTTCGGCCTTAATGCCTACTCCACTACCTAAGCACCCTGCTTAGGATTTCCAAACTAAATATACTAAATTATGAGTAGCTTACAATTGACGACTTTACACCGAAAAGACCCTACACTCACCTCGAAGGCACTTCCACACCCGAAAGTATCCCGCCTTTCTACTGAGTGAGCTTTCCCACCTCAATTCTTAAGACCTACTCCTAATTTAGTTTACACAAGGGGCTTTACACCTTCTACACCAAAGTAATCACTTACACACAAGACCACACACTAGGTCTTTTTACAAACTCAAGTAAATTAAAGTAAAAACAAATCAAAAACAAATCTATTACAAGAAGGAGGTGAAGAGAACTTATCACAATGAAAGCACCTCTTCTTCTTGAGCCCAGCACCCTTGATGAGCCCTCCAATGAAGAACACTTGAAGATGAGGGATCAAGAGCAAGGTTTGAAGGATTTGATCAATGAGAAGCTTAGAGGATGCTAAAGATCACTTTTTGAGGTTTATGGGCATCATGAAAGGCTTGGAAGTGAGTTTGGAGTGGGTATTTATAACCCCCAAAACACCAAGGCTCGTCAACGGGCGTTTTTCTATCCGTTGGCGATGCTCGGTCAATCGTCGGTCGACCGACCGAGCGACCGAAGGCCTACTGCCCATTTCAGGCATCATTCGGTCGACCGGTCGGTCGACCGAAATGCCTTCTTCGTTTGCCGGTCAACCAGTCGGTCGACCGAACCTGGGCAGGGTAGACTGCTTGGTTAGGCTGATTTTTCTGCTTCTTTGCTCATTTCTAGGTTCGGTCTTTGCTAAGTCCGCTTATATAACATTTACTAACTTCAAGTTAATAACTTTAAAACATAAATATTATATAATGATTACCTCCCATTTAGGTTCAATAAAAATATCTAAAAAATCAAAATACTTAAAAATCAAAATCTAACTTTTGGGATCTAGTATAAATTTTCGAAAATTAGAACTTTTATAATCTTCCGGGTCAAATATGGGTAGGCTAAAGGCTTTCAAAAAATTCTTAAAAATATATCATTATCTAGTTTTTATCTAAGGAACAATTATCGGGACTTTTGGTGCCAAAAAAATGTCTAGGTTATATAGCCCTCCAAGGAGCTCCCTAGGCTTATTGAATTTCAGGGCAGTTTCTGGGTTTTCATGTTTTGGGGTTCGGGTTTAGCTTTAGGGTTCTTTGCATCACAAAAGAGGATTACAACACATGCTAGACACCCTAAACCTAAACTCTATCTTCTCGAAGAAATCCAAGCGTCGACGACTGTCCTTGTCGATTTCTCCGATTTATCTAATTTTTTCGATCGGGGACAACGTGCACTAACCGACTTAGAACCTGAAAGTATTTCTCAATTAAACATTAGTTCCATGTTTGTTATCATCAAAATCGAGATTAAGACCAAGGTTGAAAACCTTAAGCCAACAAAGTGCGAGGAGAGCTTTCAGAAGCTCAATGACTGTTTGACGTCGGCGCCTATCTTGGCAGTACCATCAGGCTCGGGGGGGGGGGGGGGGGGGGGGGGTTGTGCTGTACTGCAATGCCTCTCGGGTCGGCTTAGGCTGCGTCCTGATGCCTCTCGCAGGGTGACAAGGTGATAGCTTATGCCTCTCGCCAGTTGAAGGTTCATGAGAAGAACTATCCCACCCATGACTTAGAGTTGGCGACTGTAGTTTTTGCTTTGAAGTTGTGATGCCATTACCTCTATGGTGAGGCTTGTGAGATATATACTGATCACAAGAGCCTCCAATACTTACTGACCCAAAAGGAACTGAATTTGAGACAAAGGCGGTGGCTCGAGCTCCTGAAGGACTATGATTGCACCATTATATACCATTTTAGGAAGGCAAATGTGATGACAGATGCCTTTAGCAGAAAATCCATGGGCAGTTTGGCATACATGGCAGTTGGGAGGAGATGGCTGGCTCATGACTTAACGGTGTTCTTAGACGATGGGGCAGGTCTGACCGTGACTGACTCTGGGGTCCTGGTGGCGTACTTGCGAGTGCAGTCTACGCTGGTGGACATGCTGCAGATGGTGCAGGAGGAGGACGCTTTTTGTGCCTTGACTAAGGATCTGGTCAAAAGAGGCAACGCTGATAATGGTTATGGCATTGACTTCGAGGATGTCCCGAGGTTCAGGAATAGGATAGTGGTACCTGACATGGTCGAGGTTTGCAGGCAGGTACTAGAGATAGGCCACTGTTCCATATACACGATGCACCCGAGGGCCACAAAGATGTACCGTGACCTGAGGCAGAATTCATGGTGGAAAGGGATGAAAAGGGAGGTGGTAGAATTTGGGTCTAAGTGTCTGGTCTGTCAGCAGGTAAAGGCCGAACACTTAAAGCCTGCAGGGCTGCTTTAGAACTTAGAGGTACCTAAGTGGAAATGAGAGAAGATAACCATGGACTTTGTGACATGGTTACCGAGGTTTGGAAAGGGTAATGACTCTATCTGGGTCGTGGTCGATCGTCTGACCAAGATGGAACATTTCATACCGATCAAGATGACCTTCCCAGCCGAGCAGTATGCTAGATTGTTTCTGGACCGAATTGTGGCGTATCATGATATCCATTGTTATGATCATCTCAGATCGGGGTACCCAGTTCACAACGCGGTTTTGGCAGTCTTTTCAAGAGGCCTTGGGTACTCAGCTGCGGTTCAGCACCGCGTTTCACCCGCAGATCGATGGCCAGTCAAAGCGGACTATCCATGCATTCGAGGATATGCTGAGGGCTTGTGTGTTAGACCTAGAGGGCGGTTGGGAGAGACACTTAACCCTGATAACCCTGATTGAGTTTGCATATAATAACATCTTCCATAGTAGCATTGGGATGGCTCCTTTTGAGGCACTATATGGGCGGCGGTGCAGATCGCCCGTAGGGTGGTTTGAGGTAGGGGAATCCCTCATGGTGGGACTCGACTTAGTTGAGGAGGCGGTTGAGAAAGTGAAGCTTGTCAAAGAAAGATTGTTGGCAGTTTTGAGTCACCAAAAGATATATGCTGATGGGAAGGCCAAAGAGGTGGTGTTTGCTGAGGGGGACATGGTGTTTCTAAAGATTTCCCATATAAAAGAGGTGGTGTGGTTTGGAAAGAAAGGGAAACTGAGCCCTAGGTTCATTGGGCCGTTCCCTATTCTCAAACGGAGGGGCGCCGTGGCATATGAGTTGGTCCTACCCACTAGCATGGACATAGTTCACCCAATTTTCCATGTATCTATGCTAAAGAGATATATCTGAGATGAGTCCCATGTGATTGAACCTACTGTAGCTGAGATGGATACAACAGTCTCATATGAGGAGAGACCTGTAGAGGTGCTCGACCAGCAGATTAGGAAGCTAGGGTCTAAGGAAATTCCCTTGGCAAAGGTCAGGTGGGAGCACCATTCTGGCAAGAGGCTACTTGGGAGGTAGAGCGGGACATGAGGGAAGGTTACCCCTCTTTGTTTGAGATTTTGGTAAGCCCTTCATCTTGCAAAATTCAAGGACGAATTTCCTTTAAGGGGGGATGATTGTAATACTCGAGAACTTATATATTTATTTTTGTTTAATTCAGTGAGCTGATTCAGGGGCGAGCTGAGTCAAGTCGCGAGACCACCACGACTAAAAGGTACAGTCGAGTACTTTTTAATTACATGGCTCTATATATGTGTTTAGTTATGAGTTAATTGGATTTTAGAATCTTGTTGGGTTTGAATCGGGTTCGGTTGGGGCTCTGATTGGATGTGGGTAGAGATAGTTTATCGTGTTTAAGTGAGAGGGGCATTGAGGTAATAAATAAATAAATAAATAACCCCTCAAGCGGTACGGCTCAAGAGGAGCGGCACGCACAACAAGGGGGCAAGGAGATAGAGAGAGGAAGAGGGGCGGCAGCCGAAGCTCGGGTACACCGTTGGAGATTGGAACCGCGTTGATCAATTTTCTTCTCGTCGAATTAGAGGTTGTTGGAGAAATGGCTACACTAGAGGGGGGGAGGGGTGAATAGTATGTTATCTAAATCTTTCGCCTAATTTTGGTTTTATACGTTTCTTAGATTACTTAGGCAAGTTACAATTTATCGACTAAATGCGGAAGCAATAATAAAATAATTAAGCACAAACAAAGATAACAATACTAACATAATGATTTATAGTGGTTCGGCCCAAATGCCTACTCCACTACCTAAGTACCCCACTTAGAATTTCCAAACTAAAATTTACTAGATTAATTTTGTTTCCCTTACAACGAGGACTTTGACCCGAAGAGTCTCGCTCTCAACCTAAGGCACTTCCACACCCGGAAGTCTCTGCCTTCTTATCGAGAGCACTCTTCCACCTCAACCTAAGGGACAACTCAACTAATCCTAGCAAACTACATTTACATAAGTGGCTTTACACATTCTACACCAAGGATACCAATCAATTACAAGACCTAACACTAGGTCTTCTTACAAGCTCAAGTAAATCAATTCAAAATAAAATAGAAACACTTTAATCACAAGAAGAGAGTAAAGATGACTTATCATAATAAGAACACCTATTCTTCTTGAGCCTAGCACCCTTGATGAGTCCTCCAACGAAGAACACTTGAAGATGAGGGATCAAGAGCTAGGTTTGAAGATTTGATCATGAAAGGGCTTGTGAGATGCTTAGGATTACTCTTTGAGACTTCGAAGCATCAACAACAGGCTAGGAATGAGTTTGGGATGGGTATTTTATAACCCCCCAAACATCAAGGCTCGTCAATGAGCATTTTTTTTCCTGTTGGCGATGCTTGGTCGCTTGCCGGCCGATCATCGATCGATCGTGGATCGACTGCCCAAGCGACTGCGGCATTTTGCCGCTTCTGGGTGAACTTCGGTCGACCGAATTGGCTACTGCCAATTCTTCGCCACATTCAGTCGACCGACCAATCGATTGAATTGGCTACTGCCAATTCTTCACTATAATCGATCGAACGACCGGTCGATCGAACCTAGGTTGAACTTGATTTTTTCAGTCTTCTTCTTGCGCGCTTCATTTTCGGGTTCTGGCCTTCAACGTGCGTCAACTTTGGAGAGATTTTCATGTGTTCTTTAGACTCATCCAAGATGCCTTTGGTGCACACGTCGAACTTCGAGAGATTTCCACGATGAACCCGAACGCGTCGATCAATGTCCTTCCGATTTTCTGATCATCGAGCGTTAACCGATATGGAACCTGAAAACATTTCTCAATGAAATATTAGTTTCATGTTTGTTATCATCAAAACCGAGATTAAGACCAAGGTAGAAAATCTTAGGCCAACAATCTCCCCCTTTTGATGATGATAAACATCCTTAAGAAAATATATATATTAAAGCACAAAGGATATCAACCAAAGGATTTCTCCCCCTATCAACATGCATCAATAAAAAAGGGCAAGAAAAGTCAACCTATAGTCAAAGTTGAGACTCTAAAACTATTTTCCATGAAACATAAAAATCTCAACTAAAGGGATGAAAAATCAAATATCTAATATGAGACTAAATCATACATGATAACATTAGATGATAAATATATTCCAAGTCCAGAGATCATGTATAGGCTTAAGTATTGATATTTTCGAGTATCGATCAAGGAGTCAAAAATTACTTTGGAAATGATTTTTCTCATAAAATGAGTAGAACGATACCATAAATGAATTTAAATATCATACTTCAAGTCTCATTTGAAAATTTCAATGAAAATCCAAAGTATCCGAAAAAAATGAGTAAGTTGAGAAGAGTAATACTTTAGTGGTATTTTCATAAATAAGTGAGTCTTTCATGATATTTCTATATTTCATTCAAACTTTCAAAATACCAAGTTATGATCATGTAAAACATGTATATTAAGTTTGAAGTGAAACTAATGTCATTTAATCAATATATGAACTTAGCACGATTTCATTCAAAGTAGGCTTGAAAATATGAAAATGCTAAGTATCAAATTTTCCTATCTACTCATGTTTTCTCTAACTTAGGCACTTGGACATCTAAGATGAGTGAATCTAAGTATACAAGTCAAGTTTGGGCTGAAAATGAGGTTTCTAAGTCACTTTTTAACTTTGGTCAAAGTTTTCAAAAATCAAATTTTTTAAATCCATACAAAATCATATTTTTGATAAATTTTTTTAAAACTTTAACAGGACAAACTAGATTTTTCAAGGAATCTACAGGTTCAAGAATCAGTCAAAAATCAATTTCCTATAAATTCATAAAATTCTTAAAAGTCCAGGGGCTTTTTCATAAATTTTAGGTGTTTTTCCGAAAGTTATCATTTTTTATTCAAACTTTCCATATTTCGCTGAATGGTCATTTGAAATTCATGTGAAGTTTGAACTCAAAATGAATTTTCAAAGTCCATTTTTCAATCGATCTCGATTTCAACTAAAAGCTCATTTTTTCAAGATATCGTTCAAGTTATCAAAATCATTTTTAGAAATGATTTTACTCAAAGAATAGTGCGTACGATATTAGAAATGAAATAAAAATAGTATACACAAAGTTTCATTTGAAGTTTTTGATGAAAAATCAAAGTATCAGAAAGATTGATATTTCAATAGGATGATACTTTGCATTTTTGAAATCCAACTTCAAAATTTCACTATAAATCAGATTCTTGATGAAATTTTTTGAAATTTTTACTGAATAAACTAGATTTTCCAGTGAAAGTGCAGTTTCAAGAATTAGTTAAAAATTTTTTTTTTACATTTTTCTAGAACTAACTGAAAATGCTGAAATTTCAATGATATATTCGTAACTTTCGGTCATTTTTCAAAATATGCTCAATTTTCATTCAAACTTTTATGACACCATAAAATGATTATTCAAAGAGTGTATATCAAGTTTGAAATAAAAATTATGTCCTTAAGTCGAGATATCAACCTAGTATGGTTTCATTCAAAACTAAACTAGTTATCATGAAACTTGCTAAGTGTCATTCTTATCATTTACTCATGATTTTTCAAACTTAAACATATGGATACCTAACATGAGTAAATCTAAACATGTTTCTCAAATATGGATTAAAAATGAGACCACTTGTGTTAACTTGGTTCAAAAGAGGTTAATATGAAATTGGCTTCTATGTCATTTTATCGATATCCATATGAATTTTTCATTCTAAGTGCATGGAAATATGTCATACATATTCCTAAATATGTTTATGAAGTTTGGACTTTAAAATGAAGTGTCCAAGTCGATTTATTGACTTGGGTCAAATTTTTCAAGTTTAAGTCATCTAAAGTGATTTAGTTATCATATTGTTCATCTAGACATGAATTTTCAAGTTTAAATACCTAGACTCATGTGATATGTGTATCTAAACATGTTTGCCAACCACTAACTCAAAATGAGATCTCTAATATGAATTTCAACCTAGAGCAAATTTCATTCAATCAAGATATATATCATGAAATTTCCTAAGTTATCAAAATTTTACCTACTCATGAAATTTCATATATTTATCATGAAAAAACAATCATGAGTATAAAGACGTCATTATATCACAAGTATTCAAGTATTATACTAAGATTTTTACAAAATCAAACTCATACCTTATTCCTAAAAATTTTCCCAAACTTTTCATTTCCTTTTCCATTTTCTTTTAGATAGCATAGCTTTCTATTAACATTTTCAACTTGCAAGTAGACTTCATTAGTAGATAATGAAATTAAGACTACTAGCAAACTAACTAAACCAAATAGCAAGAGAGATTCAAATATCATTTTCAAAATGCATCTTTGCTAGATAGTTTGAAATTCGTTTCAAAATATGTTATCATGAATCTGAAATGAATTTTAAGAGATCACAAATGTAATATTAATGAAAACATGATCTCCAACCCTTCCTATTGGTTGAAAACCGAAAGGTCACAATGAGCCTACGATTTAAAACCGCAAGGTCGCATGAGCCCGTTATAGGCTACATAGGTCTCCGAAGAGATCAGAAATCAAAAACAAAATAATTTTTCAAAAGACTCTTATCAAGAGCGGGGAATCTACTAATATTAAGCATATATCAAAACTCCTAACTCTCATTTAAAACAAGTAAGTAGAGGAGATGATACCAAGTTATTTAGATACCAATTCTTAAACCTAAGACATCTAGTCTAGGTGAAGATTTTGAAGTTGCAACCATGTAAGGATCATTCCTTCAATTTCTTTCTCAACTTCAACTCTTCAATTTCTTGGTCAACTTCAACTCTTCAATTTCCATTACCCTTGTGTGGTGGATCCCCCTACAAAAGAGCATGAAACTTTTGGTACCCAAATGACTTTGGGTCCTTGGGGGTTAGATGGCCTAGGAATGCAAAGTGTTCTAGCTACACTTGGATTTTTCTTAAATGCACAATCATAAATAGCATGACCAAAAATACCACAATAAAAATAATGTCCATTGAATTTTTTTTATTTTTGCTATGGGCATGTGCTTTATCATTAGAATGTTTGACATATGAAACATGATGAGTATGAGCATTCTTAGAAACATCATTCTTCTTCTTATGATCATGAGGTCTAATGGTAGAATGCATAGCATATGAATGATTATGAACATTGACATTCTTTAATAAGAATTTTTAGTGTTCTTAAGAAATGAAATATTTTTTAATTCGTTTACTTCCTTATTTAAAGACACAACCCCATTTTTCAATGAGTTAAGAGATTGATATAAGGCATTAGATTGAGATTTCAAATTGTTGTTTTCACTTATAATTTTTGAATTCTCAAGTTTTAAATTTTCATTCTCAAGCTTTAAGTCCTTAAGCTCAAGTTTCAACTTATCATGGGAAGAATTAAAAGAACTAGATTTTATTTTCTCATTTTTTAATTTTAACTCATCCACATGAGAGTTAAGCCTTATATTATCTTTCTTCAATCTTTTATTTTCAACATTTTCTTGTATTCACTTACTAACTCATCATATTGCATATCATGTGTACTAGAAGAGCTAGTACTATCATTATCATTATCATGACTAGATGAAGAAGAAAGTACCTCATTATTTGCAATTTTGAGGCTCACTTTGGAAGTGGCTTCAAGTCATGGGTAGAGGATGCTTCAAATGAGTGAGATGTGGAGGTGGAAGCATTTGACCTCTTCCTTGCTTTGTTCATCATGGTAGGATAATTTTTCTTCACATGCTCATTTTCCTTGCAAGCATGACAAATCACCTTTCGTTTTTGGCTCTTAGAGTTGCTCCTTTGACTAGAAGCACTATGGGCATCAAAACCAAGATTAGTAGTATGTGAGTGACCATTGTCATCACCACTTTCATCAAAAGTGCCAATCTCTTCGGTTTAGGTATGATCATATAAAATATTTAAAGTGACCCATAAATCACAAGCCGAAGAGCAACGCATGACTTTTTCTAGGATGCTGTTTGGCAATGTACAAAGTATACAATTCATGACATCTCTATTATACTTAAACATTTTCTTATCTAATTCACTTCAAGCATGCATGTCAACCTTAGGTTCAATAAATTCTAGTCTTAACATGTTAAGCACACCAAAACCCTTAGTATTTAAATATGTGTACATCCTATATTTCCAAAGACCAAAGTTCGAGGCATCAAACCTAGGAGGTGAAGATGCTACATTCTTTAGTGCCATTTTTCAGATCGAGAGACGATGTAGAGGAAATGGTGAAATCTCAATTTACGACCCGCTCTGATACCAATTATTGGAGAAATGGTCACACTAGAGGGGGGTGAATAGTATTTTATCTAAATCTTTCGTTTATTTCCGGTTTTAAACATTTCTTAGATTACTTAGGCAAGTTACAATTTATCGACTAAATGTGGAAGCAATAATAAAATAATGAAGCACAAACAAAGATAACAATGCTAACACAATGATTTATAGTGGTTCGGCCCCAATGCCTACTCCACTACCTAAGCACCCCGCTTAGGATTTCCAAACTAAACTTTACTAGATTAATCTTGTTTCCCTTACAACGAGGACTTTGACCCGAAGAGTCTCGCTCTCAACCTAAGGCACTTCCACACTCGGAAGTCTCCGCCTTCTTACCGAGAGCACTCTTCCACCTCAACATAAGGGACAACTCAACTAATCCTAGCAAATTATGTTTACACAAGTGGCTTTACACCTTCTACACCAAGGATACCACTCAATCACAAGACCTAACACTAGGTCTTCTTACAAGCTCAAGTAAATCAATTCAAAACAAAATAAAAACACTTTAATCACAAGAAGAGAGTAAAGATGACTTATCACAATAAGAACACATCTTCTTCTTGAGCCTAGCACCCTTGATGAGTCCTCCAACGAAGAACACTTGAAGTTGAGGGATTAAGAGCTAGGTTTGAAGATTTGATCATGAAAGGGCTCGTGAGATGCTTATGATCACTCTTTGAGACTTCGAAGTATCAACAATAGGCTAGGAATGAGTTTGGGATGAGTATTTATAACCCCCCAAACACCAAGGCTCGTCAACGGGTGTTTTTCTGCCCGTTGGCGATGCCCGATCGCTTGCCTGCCGATCATCGGTCGATCGCCCAAGCGACCGTGGCATTCTGCCGCTTCTGGGCGAACTTCGGTTGATTGAACCTAGGCTGAACTTGATTTTGCACCCTTCTTCTTACGCGCTTCGTTTTCGGGTTCCGACCTTCAATGTGTGTTAACTTTGGAGAGCTTTTAATGTGTTCTTTAGACTCATCCAAGACGTCTTTGGTGCACACGTTGAACTTCGAGAGATTTCGACGACAAACTCGAACACATCGATCAATGTCCTTCTGATTTTTTGATTTCTCCGATATTTCCGATCGAGGACATCGAGCGCTAACCGATATGGAACATGAAAATATTTCTCAATGAAACATTAGTTCTATGTTTGTTATTATTAAAACCGAGATTAAAATCAAGGTAGAAAACCTTAGGCCAACAGAGGTGAGTGGTTTTTTCGTCGTCGACTTCTTGCCCGAATCTTGGGGTGTCTTGATGTTCCTTCTCTCCTCTTGTCAATGCTTTGGTTCTTAAATTTTTGTGTGGCGTTTTTGAGTCTTTGGAGGGCCGGCCGAATACATGAATTTAGCGGAGGTCATGCCCAAATTTTCTTTAAACCCCAAATTTATAGAAAATTGCAAATACTTGAGGCTAGGAAGCATGAACATCTAAGGGAAATATAGAGATATGGTTTACTCATCAAGAACCTAGTTTGATCCCCTCAAGGAGGGCCGGCCCTATGGTGAAACCCTTGGGATAGGGTCGGCTGAACACTATGTGAGAATTGAGGTGGTAGAATTTTCTTGTGACATGATAGGGATAGGTGTAATTCATTATATCTTGAAGGGTGATAAATGAGAGAGCCTTGTAGTGGTCGGCCGATTACCCTATTGAGGTAAATTTGGGGTTCGGCCTGGTAGACAAGAGACCTTGTACCATGTAAATTTTCCTTGATGCTAATGCTTAGAAGTTTCTAATATTATTGCAAATTTTGTGGTAGTTGATGCTTATGTATTCTTAATTCTAGCAAATATACTTTAGACTGTATTTATCATGCTAGAATTGTGGGATGTTTATCTTTATGATTTATATATATATATGTGTAGATAAAATAAGATGTAAAATTATGAATTTTATGTAAAGATACATGCTTAGGCTAGTCATGACATTGGATGTGCGCATGCTGAAATTAAATTACCATGCTATAATTAATTAATTATGTGCAGAAATTATAAATTAAGTTGCTGGGAATTATTAATTAGGTGCTGAAATTTATTTAGAATGCTGTCCTAAAATTTAAGGGCTGTGAATAAAATGTTATGTGCTGTAATCAACCTCTAGGAGGTCATTTTCTAGGACTAGACCTATAGAATTAAATTCACGCCAAGGAAGAGTAAATTGTAGAGACAAACAAGACGAATAGAACATGACTTCATGAGATACTGTACTAGTAGATGATATCGAATGAAGAAAACCCTATATAGGTTTAAGCCCGGACAGGGGTCCCAAGCAGGCGCATGCCTGGGTTTAAGCTGGTAGGAATTATGAATGTGTGATGTGTGGTATGTATTGTGAATGTACGACTGGTCAAGGCAGTTTACCGCACACATGACTGGTCGAGGTCGATTGATGTGCATGATTATCCGACTGGACGAGGTCGAGAGTAACCCACGATCACCCGGCTGGTCGAGGTCAAAGTTTGATCACATTGATGCGACTGGTCAAGGTCGCCTATGCTTTATGATGCACGGCTGGTCGAGGCCGATATGCAATTTTGTGATGAAGCCTGTTAGAGGCAACTGTCTTCTTGTGTAGGTAGGCCAATGGGCCGTCGTTGTGTGTTATTGGGCCGAAGAGGCCGAATTGTTATGTTATATGTTGGGCCATGTATGGCCGAGTGGATTAGTTTTTACAGGTGGGCCGAATGGCCATGTTCTCTATAAACAACTCACTGACATGATACCTTTATTGCTTATGCTAATTTTATGAAGGGTTTTCGGTAGAGGTTCATTAGAACCACTCACTGAGTTTCTTTTGGACTCATGGTTTTTTGTTTGTTTTGTTTTGTAGAGCCCGACTAGTGAGGTAGGCTGTCGGACGTGGCGCGACTGGAGGAGCAAACAACACCGAAGATCTCGTAGCAGACTGGTTTAGGGAGTCATAGTCGAGTCGTTGGTTTTCTTTCATCATAGAGTTGCTTTAGCTGTGATTATTGGAGTTTGTATTTTCGTTGATAATTAAAAACATTTGCAGTCAGCTGGGCTTTCGCTCAAAGTTTATGTCATTCATCATTTATCATATATCTGCATTGTTGTATGCATGAGTTAGGCTTCGGGGTAATTACATTTACCCTGGCCGGTCACGTGACCCTGAGTCGGGGCGTGACACACTTGGTATTCCAATCACCAACTATTCATGACTGAGAGTTGGGGCCTTCTAGTCCGGTTCAGTGTCTTTCCTTGTCTGGTTCGGTGTTGGGGGCGACCTGCAAAAAACACTTAGATGCTTAAGTCAGTGGGACTCCAAGGTGAAGGTAATGAAAATTAGAATTATGGTTACCTGAGGCGTGCCATGTCTATATTTATTGCGGGTGGAGGTGACGATTCTACTCGGCAATCTTGCGGGGATGTTGCCCAGAATGGGTCAAGGGTGATCCCGGAGAAGGTGGGCCTGTAATGTAGTATCCTCCAAGATAAGGAAAGACGTGGATGTCCATGTTTGGTTGGGAAGGACGTGATGACGTCCGGTCTAGCTCGAATCTTGTTTACGGGTGTGGCCAGGTGGAGCCCCCAGGCAGAGCCGTGTGGTTTGGCTTTGTTGGGTCTGATTCGAACGGGCCCAATAGTCCTAGTCCAATCTACAGCCCCCGAGCCCGATTGGAGTGTGGAGGACTGTGTGCCGAGCTCTTAAGTATAGTCAGCCTTTGTCTTTTTGGCATCTATGATGAGTTCGTTGGAACGTTCTTCCAAGCTGCACTGGGTGGCTAGGTGTTAAAGTCCCACATCGCTTGAGGTTGTGGTCTAGATGGCCTTTAAATAGATTGGGCAATCCTTCCCCTTTGAGCTAGCTTTTGGGGTGGAGTTAGGTCCAAGGCTATTTTCTAACATGGTATCAGAGTCAGACCTATTGTTGATTGTGGGCCACCTGCAGAACTTCACGCTCCAGATGTGGATTCTGGGCGTGAGGGGAGTGTGTTAAAGTCCCACATTGCTTGAGGTTGTGGTCTAGATGGCCTTTAAATAGATTGGGCAATCCTTCCCCTTTGAGCTAGCTTTTGGGGTGGAGTTAGGTCCAAGGCTATTTTCTAACACTAGGGAGGCCGAGCTGAAGGAAGTGGTCAGGGAGGCCGAACTGGAATAGAGGTCGAGTAGGTGGCTACTGAAGCTAGATGGATCTTGGAGCGAGTGGGCGGCCGCAGAGGGTGAACTGAAAAGACTGACCATGGAAGCCAATACAATTTCTTTTTGTCATAGGGCTTTCTCTTTCTTCGTGGTGTTTTGCAATTGGCTCCTACACTCCCTCGGTTGAAGAGGTGATCATGGCGAAAAGGGAGTTTTCACACGTTCTCCCTTATTCCCTAGGAAGCCGTTGCTTTTATTTGAACGGTCTAGATTTGTCTCTGGCGAGATTTTTGACGGTTTGATGAGAGAAAGTTCTTTGCCTATCATGCCGCCTATAAAGCCTTTTTCCTTTCTTGCCTCCGAAGTCTAGCGTCTTCCTCGACTTGGTGTTTTTAGGGATTTTCTTCAACAACAGCTTCGAACTTTGCTCGACCATCGCCGACTCCATTTCTTCTTTAGGTTAGTTCTCCATTGTTGTCGTAGGTCCTGTCTTAGGTTTGTAGGTTTAAACTGACTAGTCCCCGTTCTAGGGTTTTCGCAATGGCGAGAAAAGGTGCCATAGTAAAATAAGAAATTGGGATGCCGGTGAAGGATTCGAATTCCTACTCTAGGGTTCAGGAGGATGTGAAATTAAGTGGTTCGATGTTAACCGATCTTAACAACATTCTATCTTTCCGGGAGAGCGTGTCTATTACACGTGAAGGCAACGAGGAGGATTACAAACATCTTCCAAGCTTCGTGTCGGATCGGGCATGTTGTAATACTAACTCAGAATTTGTCTTCATATATCCAACCTTCTTTGAGGAATTGGGAATTTGTCTGCCTTTTACCGAGTTTAAGCACGACATCCTGAACCTGGTTAACGTGGCTCCTATACAATTGCACATGAATAGTTGGGCTTTCGTTTGATGCTTTGAGATTGTGATAGAGTGCCTTAAGATCAAACCAAGCCTCCATATTTTCTTTTCTTTCTTTCAAGCGAAGGGTGCCCAATAAGGACTGTGGGTATCCTTCAATGCTGTCCTAGGGAGGAAGCTTTTTGCTTTATTCAAGAGTTCGTACAAAAGCTTCAAGACCCGCTTCTTCAGGGTTAGATTGTGAGAGGGGGTTTGGCCCTTTTGGTTAGAGCCTCCAAGTTGTGTAGAGAAGTTTCCTTTGTCATGGAGGTCGAATCCCTGTTCCATTCAGGATTTTGAGGAGGGGAGTATCCCTCCCGAGGAAGAAGTTTTAATTGACTTTTTAGAGAAGAATTGTCTACCTGTCCATCTTGCTCCTTAAGACATTTTTGACAGAAGTCACGACGAGTCATCGGTCTTGAAGTATATAAGTCGGTTTTGTGGTGTAATGCGTTCAGTGTCAATTCTTCATTCGAAAATTATTCACTCGTTCAGCCTTTGTTTTGTGCAAAGAGAATGTCTTTGTTTTGTGGTGTAATGCATTCTGTTGCTCACACCCGATGGGCGGCAATGAGGGGAAGTGACTAAGAGAACAATCCCTTGACGGAGACTTTGCTAAGGTCCATGAAGTCTCGGTCCTCAAAGCCTTTAATATCTCCTACTTCAGATACAAACGAGAGGTTGGCATTCTCGGATGCTCCTACCCCTCCCTGCTCCACCTTGAGACGCCACAAAAGAAATAGAAGTGCCATCGAGGATCCAAACTCCCAATCAGCAGATTTTCTAGTAGGTGGGGTTACGATTATGCCTATGGAGATGACGAAAAATCTTCCGTCAGTTAACCCTTCTGGGGTGGCAGTGCTGTTTGCGCCGGTGTTTAGGTGACGTCCTTGGCGGGGGTAAGTCCATGGGAGTCTTTTCAATCTAGTTTCTTCAGCTTGGTCAGGCAATTGCAAGAGTCTTTGCACAGGAAATCGATCGATCATTCTCGTGAGGTTGAGCCGTTAAAGAAGGCTCTGGAATCCAAGACCGGTGAGGTCAGTCGAGGTGCGTCACTTCAATAGTGTTGGTGAAATGGCCACACTAGAGGGGGGATGAATAGTGTGTTATCTAAATCTTTCGCCTAATTCTAATTTTAATCGTTTACTTGATTACTTAGGCAAGTTGCAATTTATTAACTAAATGCAGAAGCAATAATAAAACAATTTAGCACAAATAGAGATAACAATGCTAACACAATGATTTATAGTGGTTCGGCCCTAATGCCTACTCTACTACCTAAGCACTCCGTTTAGGATTTTCAAATTAGTTTAACTAGATTAATTAGTTTCCTTACAATGAGGACTTTACACTGGAAAGTCTCCGTTCACAAATCAAAGGTACTTCCACACTCGGAAGTATCCCGCATTCCTACCAAGAGCACTCTCCCACTTCAACCTAAGGATAACTCAACTAATCCTAGCAAATTACGTTTACACCGGTGGATTTAAACCTCAAACACCAAGGCTACTACCCAATTTCAAGACCCACACTCTAGATCTTATACAAACTCAAATACAAAGAAGTAAACAACAAAATACAACAATAAATGGAGTGATAAATCAAACAATAAATTACTGAGCTCCACAACAAGATTCCTAGCTTCCTCTTGATGCATTTGATGGTTAATCAATGAAGGAATGAAGGCAAGATCAAGGCTTTTTGGCTCAAGCTAGGGTTTTCACAAGATTGGCTCAATGAAGACTTAGAATTGATCAAAAGATGGCTCAAGGAGGTTAGAGGTGATTAACATAATGAAGGAAGGCACTCATTGTTGGCTTAAGGTTTTCAACCTTGGGCTTAATCTCGGTATTGATGATAACAAACATGGAACTAATGGTTTATTGAAAAATCTTTCAGATTCCATACCGGTTAGCGCTCGACGTCCCCGATCAGAAAAATTAAAGAAATCGAAGAAATTGGCAAGGACGCTCGTCAGTGCTCGAATTCGTCGGGAAGTTAAAGTTTAGGTCTAGGGTGTCTAGTGTATTATGTAATCCTCATGATGATACATAGGAACCCTAAAACCAAACCCGAACACCTAAATATAAAAACCCGAAAACCGCCCTAAAACTCACTAAGCCTAGGGAGCTCCTTGGAGGGCTATATGACCTAGATAGTTTCTAGTCATAAAAAATGACGGTAATTGTTCATTGGGTTAAGATTAGATAATGAGGTATTTTATTTTTGGAAGCCTTTAGCCTACCCTTATTTGACCCGAAAAATTAGAAAAGTTCCATCTTCAAAAAATTTGTACTAGACCCCAAAAACTAGATTTTGATTCTTAAGGATTTTGATTTCTTAGATATTTTTATTGAATCTAATTGGGGGATAATTCTTATATAACATTTATATTTTAAAGTTATTTAACTTAATGTTAATAAATGTTATATAAGTAGGCTTAGCAAAAATGGAACCCAAATGAGCAGAGAAACAAAGCAAACCAAACTGCTCAGCCTAGTTTCGGTCGACCGGTCGATCGATCGAATGACGTTAAAAAGTGATAGAAGGCCACTTCAATCGACCAGGCGGTCGACTGACTGATGCCAAAAAATGGCAGTAGCCATTCGGTCGACTGAAGTCGGTGAAGCAATCGCGGAAGACTTGCGTCGGTCGACAGCAGATCGCAAGAATCGCATCTGGCGGTCGGCCCGTTGATCGACCGCAAAGAGAGGTTGAGCCAACGGTCGCTCAAGCGGTCTATCGGTCGGTCGACCGATGATCGACCGACATGCGATCAAACGGCGGTAACGACTAGTTTTTCGCCCGTTGAGCTGGCGTTTCGTTGACAGGTTATAAATAGCACTTTTCTAACTCCTTTAACCACTCTTACAGATTTTATTGAGCATTAAAAAGAAAGTTTTGAGCCTTCTAAAGATTGATTAATAGCGCTCGATTCTTCCGTCGACAACTTCTTCAAGTGCACAGTCTTCCTCAACTCGGGTTTCAATTCGAGCTCTACAACTTGGCGAGTTGGAGGCTTTGAAGGCTTGGAAAAGAGCAGTTGATCTTGGTTTATTCTTTAGGCTCTTTTCATTGTAATTTTAATTGTTATTTGAACACCGTTTTCTTTGGACTTGTGCTTGTGAAGACCTAGGATTGTTAGGTCTTAAAATTGGGTGATTGCCTTTGTGTTTGAGGCTTAATTCCACCGGTGTAAACTCAGCTTACTAGGATTAGTTGAGGTATCTCTTAGGGTTGAGGTGGAAGAGAACTCTCGATAAGAAGGCGGAGACTTCTGGGTGTGGAAGTGCCTTAGATTGAGAGTGAGTCTCTTTAGGTCAATGTCATCTTGTAAGGGAACTGATTTAATCTAGTAAACCTAATTTGGAAATCCTAAGCGGGGTGCTTAGGTAGTGGAGTAGGAATTGGGGCTGAACCACTATAAATTCTTATGTTTGCATTGATATCTTGTTTATATTAATTGTTTTATCATTTATTGCTTCCGCATCTAGTCGATTAATAACGATTTGCCTAAGTAACCAAAGAAATGATTAAAATCGGAATTAGACAATAAGAATTAGTAAACATACTATTCACCCTCCCTCAAGTGTGCCATTTCACCCAACAATTGGTATCAGAGCGGGTCGTAGATTGTGATTTCACCATCCCTTCTACAATTTGTCTCGATCCTAGAATGACACTAGAGTCGGTAGCATCTTCACCTCCTAGGTTCGATGAATCGTGAAGGCAAAATGACGACACTAGAGAGGGGGTGAATAGTGTGTTTACTAATTCGATTAGCCTAAATTCCAATTTAATCATTTCTTGATTAGTTTAGGCGATTTGCAATTCGATGATTTTATATGCGGAAGCAATAAATGATTTAGCAATTAAAGCAAATAAGAAAAATGCAAACACAAGATTTATAGTGGTTCGGCCCCAATGCCTACTCCACTACCTAAGCACCCCGCTTAGGATTTCCAAACTATTTTTACTAGATTAATTTACGTTTCCCTTACACAGAGGACTTTTCACTGAAGAGACGCACTCTCGACCTAAGGCACCTCCACACCCGGAAGTCACTGTCTTCTTATCGAGAGTCCTCTTCCACATCAACCCCATGGGATAACTAAACTAAACCTAGTAAATACTACGATTACACAAGTGGCTTTACTCCTACACCAAGGATACCACTTCACACAGAAGACCAAACACCCGATCTTCTACAGACGCACAAATTAAACACAGTTTAAATAATAGTTAAAATACAGTTGAAAAGAGCTAAAGAATGAAACCAATAGAGAAAGCTCTTTTGCAATCCTTCAATCCTTCAACTCGTCAAGGGGTAGAGCTTGAATCAACACCCGAGTTGAGGAGCAGACGACACTTGAAGAAGAACTCAACAGAGGAACGGAGTGCGCTGCGATTACTCCTTGGAAGGCTTTAAATCTCCCTTAGAATGCTCAATGATAATTGTAAGAGAGGGAGAAGAAGACTAAATGAAGTATATAAGGGTGTATTTATACCCTTGTGAAGAAACGACTTTTCAACGGATAGAAAACTATCAGTTACAGGTCGTCGATCGATTGGTCGACCTATCATTCGACCGTTCCATTTTTCTCTCTGGTCGGTCGATCGCCTAGGTGCAAGATTGCGTGATTTCTTCTTCGGTCGACCAGTCGGTTGACCGACGCGATTGCGTCTTTGGCTTATATGCAGGTCGATCGACCGCCAACCTTACTGCCTATTTCAGGCCTTTGTCGGTTGACCGACCGGTCGACCGAAGTAGCCACTGCCTATTTTTGGTAGTGTTCGGTCAATCGACCGGTCGACCGACAAGGCTACTGCCTGATACCTTACCCTATCCGGTCGACCGCCCAGTCGATCGAATTTAGGTTGAGATTTGTTTCTTCAACCGATTTTCTTCCGCGCTTCATTTTCGGGTTCCGGCTTTCAACGACCATCAACTTGGAGAGCTTTCATGTGATCTTTGAGCCCGTCCAATGCATCTTTGGTGCACTCGTCGTTCTTCGAGAAACTTCCTCGATGAACCCGAGCGCGATGATCAATGTCCTTCCAATTTTTGATTTCTTCTGATATTTTTGATCGAGGACATTGAACACTAATTGATATGGAACCTGAAACATATTCTCAATGAAATCATTAGTCCCATGTTTGTTATCATCAAAACCATCAAAATCGAGATTAAGGCTAAGGTTGAAAACCTAAAGCCAACAATCTCCCCCTTTTTGATGATGACAAACATACATAAGAATATATATATTCATTTAAAGCATAGAGGATATCAACTAAGAGATTTCTCCCCCTATCAGCATGCATATTTATATAATTAAACCCCCCTTTTTATATGCATGAATTTCCTATATTTTACTCCCCTTTACCTATACGTTTCTCCCCATTTTAACTATACATTTCTCTCCCTTTATACCTAAACTTTTCTCTCCCCCTTTTGACATCAATCAAAAAGGGCAAGAAAGATCAATCAAGTCAAAGGGATGAAGAACAAATATTTTTTCATGAAGTTCAGACTCTAAAGATTATTTTTCATGACACATGAAAATCTCAACCAAGGGAAGGAAAACAAATAATTTGATATTTTTAGATTTCATTGAAATTTTCAATATACCAAGATATGGTTATTTAACTCATGTATATCAAGTTTGAAATGAAACTAATGTTATTTAATTCAAATATTAACTTAGCATGTTTTCATTTGAAATAAGCATGAAAATTATGAAAAAGCTAAGTCTCAATTTTGCCATCTACTCACATTTTCTCATATTTAGGCATCTAGACATCAAATATGAGATAATGTAAGTCTATGAATTAAGTTTGAGCTTAAGATGAAGTTTTTAAGTTACTTTGTTGACTTAAGTCAACCTATACTTCTAATTTTCAAAAATCACCCTTTTGAGGTTATATGAAATCATATTTTTGATGAAAAAGTTTGGTACCAATTTTTGGATGAAAATTTTGATACCAAATATTGAATGGTCATTTGAAATATATGAATAAATTTTGAACTCAAAAGAATTTTCAAATACCATTTTTCATCCTATATTGAATTTAATCAACAACTTATTTTTAAGGTATCACTCAATATATCAAAATCATTTTTAGAAATGATTTTGCTCAAGTAATAATGAGAACGATATTAGAGATGAAATCAAAATAGCATGCACAAAATTTCATTTGAAGTTTTTGAAGAAAATTCAAAGTATCTTATATATCAAATATGTTTTTGAAATCCAACTTCAAAATTTTATTTTAAATCCGATTCTTGATGAAATTTTTACTATAAAACTAGATTTTTCAGGTAATGTGCAGTTTCAAGAATCATTTAAAAAGAATTTTTCTATATTTTCCTAGAAATAACTGAAATTGGTGATACCAATTGTTGAACAAATGACAATTCCATAATTTTTCAGTTATTTTCAAAGAATGCTTAGTTTTCATTCAAACTTTTATGACACCACATAATGGTCATGTAAATAGTGTATATCAAGTTTGAGATGAAAATTATATTCTTAAGTCAAGATATCAACCTAGCATGGTTTCATTCAAAACTAAACTAGTTTTTATGAAACTTGCTAAGTTTCAATCTTAACATTTACTCATAATTTTTCAAATTTAAACCTATGGATAAACTTATCATGAGTAAATCTAAACATATTTCTCAAATATGGATCATAAATGAGACCTTTAAGTCAACTTGTTGACTTGGGTCAACTAGATTCAAAAGAGGTAATCATGAATTAACCTCTATTGTAATTTTATCCATATCCATATGAATTTTCAATTCTAAGTGCTTGGAAACATGTTATACCTATTCCTAAACATGTTTATGAAGTTTTGGACTTAAAATCAAGTGTCCAAGTCAATTTGTTGACTTGGATCAAATATTTTCAAGTTTAAGTCCCCTAAAGTGATATAGATATCACATTGTTCATCTAGACATGGTTTTTCAAGTTTTAAATACCTAGATTCATGTCATGTGTGTATCTAAACATGTTCATTTCATTTTTACCTTAACATGAAGTCTCTAAAGAAGAATTTTAACCTAGTTCAATTTCACAAATATCAATATATCATGAAATGAGCTAAGTTATCCAGATTTTTCCTACTAATGAAAATTCGAATATTTATCATGCATAATCAATCATGAGTATATAGAGACATCATTAACCATGAAAATTCAATTATTTTTCAAAGATTTTTGCAAAGTAAAATTCAACATTTTTCTTAAAAATTTGCCAAACTTTTCATTTCCTTTTTCATTTTCTTTTAGATAGCATTGTCTTCATTTACCTTCATAACTTGCAAGTAGACATCATTAGTATCATAATGAAATGATATGTCAACTAGCAAGCTAACATACTAACTAGCAATGGTTCAATACAAAATTTCATTTAAAACCTTAACTTATGCTAGATAGTTAAGATTCATTTTAAGATGGATATCATGATTTCAAAATGAATCTAAGGGATCAAGATGTGAACAATTTGAGGTATAAGGTCCCTAGACATGTTTAACTAGTTTGGACTTAAAGGAATGTCTCTTATGGTAAGTGTCAACCTAGAGCAAGTTTCGTTGGATGAAATTTGCCTAAGTGCTAATATTCTACATACTCATGAAAATTTAAGGGTTTTAACATGCAATTCTAATCATGAGTATAGAGACATACTTTAATCTTAAGTATTGAGGTATAACACTAAGATTTTGAATTTACCAAGGTTATACCCTATTCATGATGATTTAAGTCCAATGAAACACTTGGATTTCTCTTTAATGCGCAATATAACTTGGATTTCTCTTTAATGCAACACTTGGATTTCTCTTTAATGCGCAATCATGGATGGCATGCTCAAATACACCACAACAAAAGCAATGTCCATGAAATTTTTTTCTTTTCATTTTTAACATGGACATGAGATTTAATTTTTGAATGCTTGTCATGTGAAACATGATGAGTATGAGCATTCTTAGAAAAAATATTTTTCTTTTGAGTATGAGGTTTAATGGTAGAATGCTTAGCATGAGAATGATGATGAGCATTGGCAATCTTTACATAAGCATTTTTCATTCTAGTGTTCTTAGGAAATGAAGCATTTTTTAATTCATTTACTTTCTTATTCAAGAAAGTAATCTCACTTTTCATTTCATTCATGAATTTATGTAATGCATGTAATTGAGATTTTAACATGCAATTCTCTTTTTCTAAAATGTTATTCTTGAGCTTCAAGTCCTTAAGCTCAAGTTCTACATTATCATGGCATGAATCAAATGAACTAGATTTCAATTTTTCATTTTCTAGTTTGGATTCATGCAAATGAGAACTAAGCATTACATTTTCCTTCTTTAGCATTTTGTTTTCTTTATCTTTTCTAACTAGCAAGACATACATTTTTTTGACATTCATCAACTAGTTCTTCATATGACATATTGAATGAACTAGATGAGCTAGTGCTAACATTATTATTATTATGACTAGAAGGAGAAGAGTGTACCTCATCTTTGGTACTTATGAGGCAAACTTTTGAAGTAGCTTCATAGTCATTGCTAGAGGGTGCTTCAAATGTGTGAGAGGTGGAGGTGGAAGCACTTGACCTCTTCCTTGCTTTGTTCTTCATGCTTGGGTAATTTTTCTTCACATGCCCCTTCTCTTTGCAAGCATGATAGATTACTCTTCTTTTTCGGCTCTTGGTGCTACTTCTTTGACTAGAAGAGGTATGAGCATCAAAACCAAGATTAGTAGTAGCTGTTTGACCATTGTCATCACTACCTTAATCAAACGTGCCAATTTCTTCGATTTTGGCATAATCATATAAAACATTTAACGAGGCCCATAAATCAAAAGCCGAAGAACAATACATGACTTTTTCTCAGATGCCATTGGGTAATGTGCAAAGAATATAATTCATGGCATCTCCATTATACTTAAATATTTTTTTATCTAATTCCCAATGTAGCATGTTAAAGACTCCAAACCCTTTAGTCTTTAAATAGGTGTACATCCTATATTTCCAAAGACCAAAGTTTGAGTCAACGAACCTAGGGGGTGAAGACGCTACACTCTCTAGAGCCATTTCTAGATCGAGATGAATTATAGAAGGGATGGTGAAATCACAATCTACGAACTTGCTCTGATACCAGTTGAAGGCGAAATGGCGACACTAGAGTGGGGGGGGGGGGGTGAATAGTGTGTTTACTAATTCGATTAGCCTAAATTCCAATTTAATCGTTTCTTGATTAGTTTAGGCGATTTGTAATTTAATGATTTTATATGCGGAAGCAATAAATGATTTAGCAATTAAAGCAAATAAGAATTTAGTGCAAACACAAGATTTATAGTGGTTCGGCCCCAATGCCTACTCCACTACCTAAGCACCCCGCTTAGGATTTTCAAACTAGTTTTACTAGATTAATTTACGTTTCCCTTACATAGAGGACTTTTCACCGAAGAGACGCACTCTCGACCTATGGCATTTCCACACCCGGAAGTCATCGTCTTCTTATCGAGAGTCCTCTTCCACCTCAACCCTATGGGACAACTAAACTAATCCTAGTAAATACTACGATTACACAAGTGGCTTTACTTCTTCTACACCAAGGATACCACTTCACATAGAAGACCAAACACCCAATCTTCTACAGATGCACAAATTAAACACAATTTAAATAATAGTTAAAATACACTTGAGAAGAGCTAAAGAATGAAACCAATAGAGAAAGCTCTTTTGCAATCCTTCAATCCTTCAACTCGTCAAGGGGTAGAGCTTGAATCAACACCCGAGTTGAGGAGCAGACGACGCTTGAAGAAGAACTCAACAGAGGAACGGAGCGCGCTGCGATTACTCCTTGGAAGGCTTTAAATCTCCCTTAGAATGCTCAATGATAACTATAAGAGAGGGAGAAGAAGATTAAATGAAGTATATAAGGGTGTATTTATACCCTCGTGAAGAAACGACTGTTCAACGGATAGAAAGCTATCCATCACAAGCCGCCGTTCAATTGGTCGGTCGACCGGCTGGTCGACCGATCATTCGATCGTTTCATTTTTCTCTCTGGTCGGTCGACCGCCCAGACGCAAGATCACACGATTTCTTCTTCGGTCGATCGACGCGATTGCGTCTTTGGCTTATATGCAGGTCGGTCGATCGCCAACCTTACTGCCTATTTCAGGCCTTTGTCGGTCGATCGAAGTAGCCACTGCCTATTTTAGGCAGTGTTCGGTCGATCGACAAGGCTACTGCCTGATACCTTACCCTATTCGGTCGATCGCCCAGTCGATCGAATTTAGGCTGAGATTTGTTTCTTCAGCCGATTTTATTCCGCGCTTCATTTTCAGGTTTTGACTTTCCACGACCATAAACTTGGAGAGCTTTCATGTGATCTTTGAGCCCGTCCAATGCATCTTTAGTGCACTCGTCCTTCTTCGAGAAACTTCTGCGACGAACCCGAGCGCGACGATCAATGTCATTTCGATTTTTGATTTCTTCTGATATTTTCGATCGAGGACATTGAACGCTAATTGATATGGAACCTGAAATATATTCTCAATGAAATCATTAGTCCCATGTTTGTTATCATCAAAACCATCAAAACCGAGATTAAGGTTAAGGTTGAAAACCTAAAGCCAACAAATCGAGCTTTAGTCTTTGGAAGTCTAGGATGTACACTTACTTAAAGACTAGAGGTCTTGATGTTTATAACATGATTAAACTAGAATACTTTGAACCTAAGATTGACATGCATGATTGGAGTGAACATGATAAGAAAATGATTCAATTTAATGGAGAACATGTATAGCATTTTTTGTACCTTACCTAATAGCTTGCTTGAAAAAGTAATGCATCGCACTTTGGCTTTTGATATTTGGGCAATATTAAAAGCTTAATAGTTTTGTTGAGGGTGGTGATGACAATGGTCATCCCCCTAGTACTAACCTCGGTTTTGATGCTCAAAGCACTTCTAGCCAAAGTAGCATAAGCAAGAATCGGAAATGAAAACTTAGGTGCTTCCTTTGCCAAGAGACGGGACACAAGAAGATGAATTGTCCTCTCTTGAAGAAGAAATCCAAAAAGAAGAAGTGTGCTTCTCCATCCACATCCAAATCAAGTAAATCTTCTTCTAGACATGACAATGAAACTACATCAAACTTTTGCCTCATGGGTCTTAACGATGTGGTAAAAAGTCTTTCGCTTCTTGTCATAATAGTGATTCTAGCAATTCATGCTCATTTGACATGTCTCATGATGAGCTAGTTGATAAATGTAGAAAAATGTATGAATTGCTCATAAAAAAGAACAAGGAAATAAAGAAAATTAAAAAAGAGAACTCTAAGCTTACTAGTCACATGCATGCCTTAAAAGTTGAAAATGAAAAATTGAACACTAGTATGCTTGATACATGCCATGATGATTTGAAGCTTGAAATTAAGAACTTAAAACATAGAAATAAAAAGTTAGAGATTGAAAATGATGAATTATTAAACAAGACACCCAAAATTAGAAATGAAAATGAGATCTTGAAAAATAGATTAAAACTTAAGGGTAATGATCCTTCAAATGATTTCAAAATGGAAAATAAGAGTTTGAAAAATGAAAATTGTTTGTTGAGATCTCAATCTCATGCATTGCATAAGTTCATTAATGACTTGAAAAATGAGGTTGTTCTCTTGAGTAAGAAAACACATAATTTATTCAATGTTTCATCCTTCTTATGTTAAGCATTCTAACATTAAATCTCATGTCCATGTTAAAAATTAAAAGAAAAAGTTTCATGGACATTATTTTTGTTGTGGTATATATGGGCATGCTATCTATGATTGTGCTTTTAAAGTAAACCCTAGTGTTGTTAAGACACTTTGGGAACCTAAGCTCATTGACCCCCAAGGACCCAAAGTCATTTGGGTATCAAAGGTCCATTGCTCTATTGTAGGGGGAGCTACCACACAATGATAAGATGAAGGTGGTTGATTGAAGTTGCTTGAGGATTCAAATATTGTACCATTTTGAAGTTGCAACTTCAAGCCATCTTGATGCCTTAGGAAAAGTTGGCATCAAAACTATTCCGGTATCATCTTCTAACTTGCATCGTTTTACCTTAGTTGAAGATTATGATACCATGTTTAACTCTAGTTGATCTTTGTGCTCTCGATTCGTTTTATGAAATGATTTTTGATTTTGATTTTCCGGTCTCTTCGAAGACCTATATAGCTTGTAATGTGCTCATGCGACCTTGCGGTTTTAAATCGTAGGCTCATTATGACATTTCGGTTTTCAACCAATAGGAAGGGTTGGAGATCTTATTTTTTCAACTATTTCATATTTTGAGATCTCTTGATTCATTTTGTTATCATGAACAATTTATTTAAAAATGAATCTATGATATTTAGTGAAGTTGAATTTGGAAAATGATACTTGATTTTTCACATCGCTATTTAGTTTGATAGCTTGCATGTAGATTTAGTTTCATTTTCTATTTATGAAGTATACTTGCAAGTTATGGGTAATTAAGAATGGAAGGCCCTGTCAATGAAAAATGAAAAGTTTGGCAAAATTCTCATGTAAAAGGTATGCATTGGAATTTCATAAAATCTTAGCATAATACCTCAATATTCACATTTTATTGATGTCTCTATACTAATGATTAGAATTACATAATAAATCCTTGAATTCTCATGAGTATGTAGAATTTTAGCACTTAGGCAAATTTCATTAAATGAAACCTGTTCTAGGTTGATATTCATTATTAGAGACCTTATTTTTAAGTCCAAACTAGTTAAACATGTTTAGAGATCTTATTCTTCAAATATTTCATATATTAAGATCTCTTTGATTCATTTTGATATCATGATAACCTCTTTGAAATAAATCTTCACTATCTAGCATAGGTTAAAATTTTGAAATGAAACTTTGCATTGTCCTTTTGCTATTTAGTAAATTAGCTTGCTAGTTGGTATATGATTTCATTATGATACTAATGAAGCCTACTTGCAAGTTGAAAAAGTGGTAAAATTTGGAAGGCTAAAGCAAAATTAAAAGAAGGTGAAAATTTTGAAATTTCTCAAAAAATGAGATATGAGTTTCATTTTGGCAAAATTTTTGCATATCACCTATATTTTCTTGATAAAATGATTTCTCTATGCTCATGAATGATTTTGCATGATAATTGATTAAAATCTCATGAGTAGATAAAATTTTGATACTTAGGCAATTTCATGTCATCTAGATTGAATGAAATGTGCTCTAGGTAGAAATCCATCTTAGAGACTTTATTTTATGTTAAAACTTGATAAATATGTTTGGTCCACTCATGATTTGCTTCCATGTGATTAAAATTGAAAAATCATGAGAAAATGAATAAATTGATAACAAGTTCACTTTAGGAAACCTAAAGTTGAGTAGAGTTGACATAAGTAAATAAATTGACTTAGAAACTTCATTTTAGGTCCAAACTTCACCAACATGTTTAGATTTACTTATGTTAGGTGTCCATATATTTAAATTTAAAAAATCATGAGTAAATATTAAAATTTGATACTTAGCAATTTCATGATACAATGCTTATTTTTGAATGAAATCATGCTAAGGTAAAATTTTGACCAAATGACATTATTTTTATTTCAAACTTGATAAACATGTTTTAAATGATTATATCTTGATATTTGGAAAGTTCGAATAAAAACTGAAAACTTTTGAAAAATAGCTAATATTTATGAAAATATCACTAGATTTCAGTTATTCTTAGGAAAATGCAGAAAAATGATTTTTCGATGATTCTTGAAACTGCATATTCTCTGAAAAATCTAGTTTCTTCAGTAAATTTTTTAAAAAAAATTAGTAAGAATATGATTTGATATGGATTTTTGAAATTGAATTTCAAAACTTTAAAGTATCGTTCTTTCCAAATATTTTTTTTTTCCGATACTTTGATTTTTGGTCCAATTTTCGAATGAGACTTCAAGTATGATATTTTGAATTCACATTTGGTATCGTTCCTCTCATGTGATGAGAAAAATCATTTCTAAAATGATTTTTGACTCCTTGATCGATACACGAAAATATCAATACTTAAGCCTATAAATGATTTCTAGAGTTGGAATGTATTTATCATCTAATGCTGTTATGTATGATTTAGTCTCATATTAGATATTTGACTTTTCATCCCTTGAGTTGAGATCTTCATGCTTCATGAAAATTATTTTTAGAGTCTCAACTTTGACTAGATTGACCTTTCTTGCCCTTTTTGATTGGTGTCAAAAAGGGAAGAAAAATATAGGTAAAAATGGAAGAAAATATATGTTAACCATGCATATAGATAGGGGGAGTTTATTTTCATAGATATGCATGTTGATAGGGGGAGAAATCCCATATTTGATATCCTTTGTGCTTGAATGATATATTTTCTTAAGAATGTTTGTCATCATCAAAAAGGGGGAGATTGTTGGCTTAAGGTTTTCAACCTTGGGCTTAATCTCGGTTTTGATGATAACAAACATGGAACTAATGGTTTATTGAGAAATCTTTCAGGTTCCATATCGGTTAGCGCTCGACGTCCCCGATCAAAAAAATCAAAGAAATTGGAGAAATCGGTAAGGATGCTCGTCGGCGCTCGGATTCGTCGGGAAGTTAAAGTTTAGGTCTAGGGTGTCTAGTTTATTATGTAATCCCCATGATGATGCATAGAAACCCTAAAACCAAACCCGAACCCCTAAATATGAAAATTCAAAAATCGCCCTGAAACTCACTAAGCCTAGGGAGCTCCTTGGAGGGCTATATGACCTAGATAGTTTCTAGTCATAAAAAATGGCGGTAATTATTCCTTGGGTTAAGATTAGATAACGAGGTATTTTTAGGAATTTTTGGAAGCCTTTAGCCTACCCTTATTTGACCCGAAAAATTAGAAAAGTTCCATTTTCAAAAAATTTGTACTAGACCCCAAAAACTAGATTTTGATTCTTAAGGATTTTGATTTTTTAGATATTTTTATTGAATCCAAATGAGGGATAATTCTTATATATCATTTATGTTTTAAAGTTATTAACTTTAAGTAGGCTTAGCAAAAACGGAACCCAAACAAGCAGAGAAACAAAGCAAACCAAACTGCTCAGCCTACTTTCGGTCGCACGGTCGGTCGACTGAATGGCATTAAAAAGCGGCAGAAGGCCACTTCGGTCAACCGGGTGGTCGACCGACTGATGCCAAAAAATGGAAGTAGCCATTCGGTCGACCTGTCGATCGACCGAAGTCGGTGGAGAAATCGCGGAAGACTTGCTCGATTGATCGGATAGCAGATCGCAAGAATCGCATCTGGCGGTCGACCCGTCGGTCGATCGCATAGAGAGGTTGAGCTAGCGGTCGCTGAAGCAGTCGATCGGTCGATCGACCGACGATTGACCGACATGCGACCTAACGGCGGTAACGACTAGTTTTTCACCTATTTTCTGCCCGTTGAGCTGGCGTTTCGTTGAGAGGTTATAAATATCATTTTTCTAACTCTTTTAACCACTCTTACAAATTTTATTGAGCATTAAAAAGAAAGTTTTGAGCCTTCTAAAGATCGATTAATAGTGCTCGGTTCTTTCGTCGACAACTTTTTCAAGCGCACACTCTGCCTCAACTCGAGTTTCAATTCGAGCTCTACAACTTGGAGTTGAAGGCTTTGAAGGCTTGGAAAAGAGCAGTTGATCTTGGTTTATTCTTTAAGCTCTTTTCATTGTAATTTTAATTGTTATTTGAACACCGTTTTCTTTGGACTTGTGCTTGTGAAGACCTAGGATTGTTAGGTCTTAAAATTTGGTGGTTGTCTTTGTGTTTGAGGCTTAATTCCACCGGTGTAAACTCAGCTTACTAGGATTAGTTGAGGTATCCCTTAGGGTTGAGGTGGAAGAGAACTCTCGATAAGAAGGCAGAGACTTCCGGGTGTGGAAGTGCCTTAGATTGAGAGTGAGTCTCTTTAGGTCAAAGTCCTCTTGTAAGGGAACCGATTTAATTTAGTAAACCTAATTTCGAAATCCTAAGCGGGGTGCTTAGGTGGTGGAGTAGGCATTGGGGCCGAACAACTATAAATTCTTGTGTTTGCATTGATATCTTGTTTATATTAATTGCTTTATCATTTATTGCTTCCGCATCTAGTCGATAAATAGCGATTTGCCTAAGTAACCAAAGAAATGATTAAAACCAGAATTAGGCAATAAGAATTAGTAAACACACTATTCATCCTCCTTCTAGTGTGCCATTTCACCCAACAATTGGTATCAGAGCGGGTCGTAGATTGTGATTTCGCCATCCCTTTTATAATTTATCTCGATCATAGAATGACACTAGAGTCCGAAGCATCTTCACCTCCTAGGTTCGATGAATCGAACTTTGGTTTTTGGAAGTCTAGGATGTACACTTACTTAAAGACTAGAGGTCTTGATGTTGATAACATGATTAAACTAGAATACATTGAACCTAAGGTTGACATGCATGATTGGAGTGAACATGATAAGAAAAGGTTTCAATTTAATGGAGACGCTATGTATAGCATTTTTTGTATCTTACCTAATAGCATCCTTGAAAAACTCATGCATTGCACTTCGGCTTTTGATATTTGGGAGTCGTGTAAGGACTTTGAGGCCGAAAGTAGTGGCGTGGTAGCCAAAGACCGCACTCGGGGGTTCAAGCTGAGCTCGCTGAGGAGTGTAAGATAAAATTGCACACGAGGAGTCGTGTAAGGGCTCTGAGGCTGAAAGTAGTGGCGTGGTAGGCAAAGATCGCACTCGGGGGTTCAGGCCGAGTTCGCTGAGGAGCGTAAGGCGAAACCACGCGCGAGGAGTCGTGTAAGGGCTTTGAAGCCGTAAGTAGTGGTGTGGTGGCCAAAGACCGCATTCGGGGGTTCAGGCTGAGCTCGTTGAGGAGTATAAGATGGAACTATGCGCGAGGAGTCGTGTGAGGGCTCTAAGGCCGGAAGTAGTGGCGTGGTAGCCAAAGACCGCTCTCAGGGGTTCAGGCCAAGCTTGCTGAGGAGTGTAAGGCGGAACCGTGCGCGAGGAGTCATGTTGCTCGTTTTAGAGCTTGTCAGGTTGAGCTGGAGGCCTTATTTAGGGTTGAGGACCAGACTCGGTGACAATTGAGTTCGCGAGAAGCGTTTGGGGTCATTATGGGCGTAGGGAGCCCAGGATAGGCACTTAAGCCGATGAACCAAACTTGTGAAAACTGAGTTCTAGTCGCTGAGTGAGATGCTAGGCTTTGGGGCCGAAGACCACAACAGCGCAAGGGCGGAAGACCGTGTTTTAGGGTCTATCATAATTCTATAATTCCTCCTTCTTGGAATCAAATCATGCTTACCTTCATCCCCAAAATCAAAGACCCTAAGCTGGTTAAGGACTTCAGGACTATTGTCCTCTGCAACCTTTCTTATCACATCCTTTCCAAGCTTTTAGCTAATAGATTGAAACCTTGCCTGCCCTACCTTATCAGCAATGAGCAATATGCTTTCGTCAAGGTAAGGCATATTCAGAACAACATTCTTATTGTCCAGGAGCTTGTTCATTCCTTCTTTGACACCAAAGGCAAGAATCCCTACATCATTATAAAAATTGACACTGAGAAGGCTTTTGACCTTCTAAGTAGGGAAGCTATCCTTAAAGTCCTTCCCCTGTACAACTTTCCTTCTAAATACATTAACTGAATTAGGGCTTGTATTTGTTCCCCCACCTTTGCCTATCTTACCAACTCCCACCTTTCTACTTTCTTTCCTTCTAACAAAGGGATTAGGCAAGGTGATGCACTCTCACCCTTCCTTTTTATTCTTGTTGCTCAGATCCTCACCCAACTTATCAACAAAGCTATTGATCAGGGCAGTTATACCCATTTTAAGATGAAAACCAACTTCTCCATTTCTCACCTTATGTTTGCTAATGAGCTTATCCTCATTTCAAGGGCCAATAACAAAAGCCTATCTACTGTTAAGGAAATCTTCTCTGTCTTTGAAAGATTAACTATTCAAAGAGTCAACTTCTCCAAATCTAACATTTAATTTCATCCACCTCTCAGGCCACCAAGTAGTCTGTAACTCCCTTGGTATGAAAAAGGGCAATTTCCCCTTTAAATACTTAGGTGTCATGATCTCTTCTAGAAGGCCTCTCCCTAAAATCCATGATCACATTCTTACTACTATAGACTCCAAGCTCAGTAACCGGAAGACTAGCTTGCTTTCGCAAGCTGGTAAACTAGTTCTAATTAATTTTTTCGTCAACTTCATTCCTACCTATTCCATCTCTGTCATCTGGATCAACACTGATCTCTCTAATAAAATTGAATATAGAATTAGAAACTTCCTTTACAGTCACTCTTCTAATAAAAAAGGAATGCATTTGGTCAACTGGGATACCATCTCCTTACCTAAGAATAGGGAAGGTCTAGGTATTCAAGATCTAAAAACCAAAAGTCTCTCTCTCCAAGCTGTTAGAATTCAGAAATACCTTAACAATAATAATTCTATTTGGGTTATCCTTGTCAAGAACAAATATCCTCCTATTAACTCCTTTCATAGTTGCCATCAGCCGAAATCTTCTTTTGCAACATTTACTTCAGGACTAGAAATGGTCCTCCTTCATTGGCTCTACTATGTGTGGCATTACCTTGTGGGAGGTGATCACAAGCATTCGATTACCTATGCAACCTGATGATGACAGAGTGTTTGGGAGCATGCAAATAATGGAATGACTTCTTCTGCATATGCATTTAGATTTCTAAAGTTCTCTAATGAACATTCTATGAGTTTAAATCTTGTTTGGAAACTGATTTGGCATTTAAAGACTGCCCCTAAAGTGAAGCTATTTTTATGAAAAAAAATTCATGAAAACTTCCTACTAAAGCCCGACTGATTTCTTTGGGTATTTTAGTCGATGATACTTGCTGTTTTTGTCTTAGTTCTGCTGAAACTTTAAAGCACTTGTTTTTTGAATGCTCCTTTGCTTATGCTTTATGGATTTCTCTTGGTGCTCACCTTAACGTGGATTTTACTTGTAGAAATATATGACATTCAGGTAGCTAGTTTTTGTTAAATTTTAACTTAAATTTAAGTATGGAATCCAAAACCATAGTTGCCAATGCTAACTGGTTCATTTGGTTCTTTAGAAATTCTATCATGCATGGTTAGTTGAAGGCTTGAAGCCTTCCATTCCTAAGGCTATGATGCGAATATTGGCTTTCTCAAGTCAATTTATAGATACTTACACTCCTTAGGGTAATATGTACTTGATAACAAATGCTTGTGTTTGGTCTCCCCCTCCTATTTCATGGCTCAAATTTACTTGTGATGGCTCCTTTACTAACAATTGTAACACCCAAAATAAATAAATAAATTAAATTAAATGATCATTTAAATAATTTATCCAAATTGATTAGTCCTTAGATGAGTGGTTGGGTCGAGACGAGTTCGGAGGTTCAAATGGAACTCGAATCGAACTTGTATTGGTTGGGTTATGGTTTGTTAAAGACTTGACTTAGGTTAAGGGGCACTTTAGTCATTTGACGATTGGGATTTTAATATTTATACCTTATCCATCAGGGGTGTGCGGCTCATAGCAGCCGCCGCACACATCCCCTTGGACGCTCATTGGAAGAGACACATGCATGGAGAGGGAGGAAGGAATCTCGGCAGGGTGGTCCTTGTGGCGCTGGACGTCTGAAAACTATGCGATCGGCGGAGTGTCTGTGGTCGGATCGTAATGAAATTTTGACTATAAGTTTAGCCTTCTTATTTCACATTTGATCGATGGTGATCGGTTTTTGATGGCCGGATCTTTCGCTGTCATAGAATTACCAAGGCCCTATTTTTGGTTTCTTCTCCAAAATTCTGCTACGTCGAGTTCCGCCGATTCGAGCAATTGGGACCATATCCTGTGGCTGATCGGGATGAAATTTGGGGAGCATGTTCGAGACCCCTTGCTCTTGGATGTGAACAGTGGAGATTGGATTTGGACAGCTAAAGCTTGGGTTACACGAGAGAAAAGGAGAAGGCATGGGAAGGACTCGAATCTGGGCAGCGCAGCCGGACTTGTGGGAACGTGGAGGACCATCTTCCTTTTTAATTTCCTCAAGTCGGTGAGTGGTTTAAACCCTCCTTCCTTGTTCCTTGATTCCTACCGCCGTCCCCTTCCTTAATGATTTTATCGAGGATTTTTATATCGTGGTTCCGAGATTCTTGGTAAATCAAGAAGCTACGTTGTTGTTTTAACGAATATAATCTCCGGTTTCTTCCGATTCTTTCTCCTTGTCGCATGGGAGATGTCAAAAATTTAGGTGTGCTGCCCCTTTTTCTTGGAGTTCTTGGTCTTGGATTTTTTATGACAATTTCTGTAGGTGGTAAACCAAATTGTGAGATTTAAATCACCATTGTAAATATGCATATTGAAATCTTTCCCTCTTTAGCCTATGCCGCATAGGGTAGCCCTTATCAAGGGTTGTGCTGCCTCTTCCCATCATGAAAAAAATCCATGATATCTATTGTTTAAATTCCTAGACTTGCTTGTTAGATAGAATTTATTCTCATTAGAAAGCATCCACTGTTTTGATTAAACTAGGTGGCCTCATGGCTTTAGGTAAATTAGGGAACTTGCCGCCCTCTCTAAGACAAGGTTTGAGGAGCCTAATGTTAAATTGATGAGTTTGGATTAGTGTACAATAAATTAGAGTTCTTAACTTTGTTGAGCAGGATTATACCGTCTTGTAAAATTATTAAATTTGATTAGGAAGATAATCATAATTAGGGAAGGGTTAAAGACACATGGAATTTAGGCTCTCATTGACATGCTATTTAATTTTTGTATAAACTCATGTAATCATAAATTGGTGATGAGGAAATTCTAGTCTAAGCCGCCGGCCCCATGAACAGAAAATAGGGTGGAAATTAAATTTAATTTTTCTCTTGCATGGGATTATGTAATAATTAGTATTGTTTAATTATATTGTGCATGAGACTAGTTACTTAATCTATCATTGTGAGTTATCTTTATATGGATCATGCGCCTACTTGTATGTGGATATCAAGGGCCCTAGTGGCCCTAGCGAGGTTTACAAGCACGAGGGTACTATGTATTTATTTAATCTTTACATATATTATTGATTGATTTATAAATGCCAAGATGTGCTTGTGGATGTGGACCGAGAAGCTTGTCAGCCGCCACATTGATGACCGATTCGGGTGGCAATAGCGGAAAGTACGCTGAGACAGAGGTAATCAGCACCCGACTCGTAGGACCGACGGGTCCCTAGATTATTGGACCGGCGGGTCCCTGGATATTGGACTAACGGGTCCCTGGATATTGGATTGACGGGTCCCTGGATCGGGAAGCTCGTCAGCGCTGCCACACTAACGACCGACCCGGGTGGCTTGTATGGAATGGTTGAATGAGTTGTTATGGTGTTTATATCACGTTGGTTTTTCTTTATGATTATGCTTATGCTAATTGTTGCTATATGGATAAATGAATGCTTTATTTGGTATTTATTTTTGGCATAATCTTATTTCTGCACATGAGGTATATATGTAAGCTTATTTATTTACTGGTTGAATTAATGAATAGGAAAGTAGGGAATTATGCTACTCACTAAGTCCTAGTTAGACTTATTGTTTATATTTCTATCTTGCAGCACCTGAGTGTGATTAGATAGGTACTGGGGTGCAGTAGCGCAACTAGTGACGTTAGAGACATCAGATCTCCTGACACGTCGTGGTCGGGAGATGTATACCCAACTCTATAGGGTCATTATATTTTAGTCTTATGAGTTTGTGTTAGAATTATTTTCCACATCTAAGTGAAGGATTTTATTCTTGTTAATTAGTCTCGATTCTTTTGTTTTGGACATATTGGCTTGGGACTGTTATTAAAATTCTTATTTATTTAATAAATTTATGTTAGAAAAATAGCTTCTATTTTATGAGTTTGTTCAGGATTTTTATGTAGTTGTTTTTTCTTTTGGTTGGGTTAGGCTTCGGGGTACGTGTTGTACTCTATCCGGTCACACATGATTTTGGGGTGTGACAACAATGAAGGCGGTGCCGGTATTATTCTTCGCAATCACATAGGCGAGTGTATCTTTGCCTCTAGTGCATAATTTTATTCTTCCTATGCTTTTTATTTAGAACCTAACAATTTACATTGTACTTTCTTATGCTTGTGGCAAGAAAATTGATCATATCATTATTGAATCCGACTGCAAGCAGCTTGTGGACATCATAAATAGTAACACTGATCAGCCTCCAAGTCTAGGAAACCTGTTCTTGGATATTAAAGCTCTGTTATCTAAGTTTTCTTATGTAAATGTTTCTTTTGTAAGTAGAGATATGAATAAAACTTTTTATTGGGCAACAAACTTAGCTCGGGGTGGTAAATAATTCATTTCTTGGACTTCAAATAGACCTCTTGAGCTCGAGACAATTTTGTATCATGACTCACTTGTGGTTGGCTGATTGCCCAATCTAAGTTTTTTTTTCTGGAAAAAAAAAGTGATGAACTTTTTTGTTCTTGATTATTCTTTGATGAATACTTGTCATTAACTTATGTCCGTATCAAACTACTAATGATAATAATAATAATAATAATAATTATTATTATTATTATTATTATTATTATTATTATTTCCGTATCAAACTACTAGTGATAAAAATAATAATAATAAAGTAATTGACATGTGAGACACTATTCTAACATGCCACTGTATATCCACATCTTCATGTTTATCTTAAAGTAATTATATAATATTTTTAATGTTTATTAATAATATATATTTTAAAGCTAATAAAAAAATATTGAACTATTATATTTTACATTTACGTCCCATATTTTTTTATGTTTTAGACCTTTTCAATACAAATTATACATGAAAAATAATTGAGTAAAAAAATAATGAAGATAATATTAGAGAAAAATATATGTACCAACTTTGTAAATATAAATTAATTTATTAATATAAAAAACTTACCACATAGTAAAATTGCATTTGTTTTCACGTACTTTGCATTTATATTGATCATAAAGAGCTGCTGCCCTTTCTTTTCTTTTTTTTTTAAAAAAAATATTTTATTTGTTTTTATTATTCAAATCATTTTACTTTTTTAATTCTATATATTTTTTATTCTGCATTTTTATTTTATTTTTTTGCTTTAAGAAAAAGAGGGCATTTTTTCTTTAATTTTTTTGCTTTAAAATTATTTTACTCTTTTGTTTTTATATATTTTTTATTCTGCATTTTTATTTTATTTTATTGCTTTAGAGAAAGGAGAACATTTTTTGTTTAATTTTTTGTTTTTAAAATTATTTTAATTTTTTGTTTTTATATATTTTTCATTCTTATTTTATTTTATATCAAAGTTATGATTTCAAATTTCATTTTGTTTTTAATTTTGGTTGTATTAAATTATTTTTTATTATATTTATCTTATTTTGGTTTTTAAGCATGAGAATGTGGACTTAAGCTAAAAGCGGGTTATCAAAATTTTTCGGGATACTTTCGGGTAAATTCTTGACGTAGAAAAATTATAAAAAAATATTCTATATTTAGATTTTCTGCAATTTGGCATGTTATTACGATAGTAGACTTCAAGTCGAGTCCAACGGTTCGATTGGAACTCGAATCAGACTTAAAATAAATTATTAACGGATTTAGTTAGACGGGTTGTAAGTGAAGGGTGAATGGGTAATTTGGGGTTCAAATAAATCCCAAGCTATAAAGGAATGGGCTGTGCGCGCAGACCGGAGACGAGAGGGGTGGATGACGGCCGGAGTTGTCGAGCTCGTCGGAGTCGATCACCGGGGATTTCCAATAGCTTCATTCCTTCTCTTTCATTTCAAACGGTGAGTGATTTAGATCCTCCTTTCTTGCCCCTTATTCCAAGTCGCCGCCTATCTCTTCTTGATTTCTCGATATGGTTTTCTTTTGCTTTTCTTGTGATGAAACGATTGAATCTTGATCGGAACATGGATTCTTTTATCGTTGTCAATGAATTTTGCTAGAAAATTGAATTGAGGGGTGTCACATAGTCCAGCCGAGTGGACTGAGTGTGTGTCAAACCCCCCATCTATAAATACTGAGTGTGTGTCACATAGTTCACCCTGCCGCACGAACCAAATTGGATTGAGTGCAGCCGCCCCTTTCTCCCCTTGTTGATGATTGAGATTGCTTATGTACCTTGGTATTTTCTTTAGGAGATTATACAAGCTGTTCATATAGAACAAATGCCATATTAGGTGATTTTACATGCTGCTCATATAAGCTATTCATATATGAAGGTGTAGGCTGTTCATGTAAACTGTTCACTTAGAAACAACACCATCTTAGGTGATTTTATATGCTGTTACGTCCCAAATTCTAAGGTCACGTGACCGGCCAGAGTACACATCCGTACTCCGAAGCCTACCAACACATACGTACTAATGCGGAAAAAAAATGAAAATAACCGTGCAATATACTCATGAATAGAATCAAATATCAAATATGAGTACAAAAACCAACTGCAACGACTGAAACAACATGACTCAAATGCAAGTACACATGACATCCTACTATACGACTACGACCCAACGCGTCACGAGATCCGTTACCTGAGCTTGCAACCCCCAGCCGCGCCACACAGTCCAATATGTAATACCCGTGAGCTCATATTTATTTTTCTTTGGTTCAGCAAGACGGTTCAGGGGCAAGCCGAGTTGAGCCGCGAGACCATCACGACTAGGAGGTATGGTTGTGTATGTTCTTTTGTGGCATAGCTTCTTAATGTTGTTTATTGTTAATTGGGTTTGGATTTCTTGATGGGTGGTAACTGGGTTCAATTGAGTTAACAGGTGCGGGTAGAGAAGGCTTAGCGGGTCTTAATGAGAAGGGTAAAAAAAAAAAATTATATCCCACCCCAAGCTGTTGCACGCAAGGAGAAAAAGTGGCGGACAGCTTGAGGCGAGGGGTAATAGAAAGAGAGGAGGGCGGTGCTGGTACTCGGGATTCGTAGCCGAAATTCGGGGCTTCATCAAGTGTCTTCCATCTCGTTCAATCAAAGGTGAGTGGTGTAGGATTTTTCCTTTGGGTTTGCATGTGGGCCGAATACCCTATGATGGGCCGGGAAATAGATTTTTTCTTGGACGTTCTTGCTCAAATCTTGATTCTCTTGATCCTCAATTTTCCTCCTTTCTCGATGATGAGATGTTGTGGATTTGTGACGGCGTTTTGTCGAGTTTTAGGACCGGCCAGTTATGATATTTTAAGTGGAGGCCATGTCGAAATTTTCAATAAGCTTTAAACGATTGAAATTGAGCATGTTAGAGTTTATGACTTCAAGATCTTTGAGAAAACTTTAGGTAGATCACCATTGGTAGGAAGATGATTGTAGAGCCCTAGGGGGTTGGGCAAAAGAGAGGAAAAACCCTATAGTTGGGTCAGCCGAGTGCTTAGGGGTAGGAAATAAAAAAATTAGAAAAAAAAGGAGAGGATTTCTTCTTCATGTAGGTGCAATGGTAGATTCCTAGATCTAACCAATTGTTGATGAACATTGTGGGGTTTGGGTTAGGGCCGATTACCCTATAAAGATAATAGGGAGGGGCGGCCATGATGTTAGAGAAGCTTAATCCTTGATAAATTTTATTCTTGTATCTTGAAAATTTCCTAATCTCTAGGCTATTCTTGTGATACCTGAAGTTATTAGTTATTATCTAAGTAGTAGGGTTATGTGGTATTTCTTTTATGTTATGAATTACTGAAAGTATGTTATCATGTTGTTATGCTAGTGAAGATTGAAATATATTAAATGAGTATGGATTCTTTTTGGTGATGTCGTTTATTTTGGGCTCTACAATTTGATACCTGCATGCTGTGATTTTATTTACCATGCTGAAAATAAAATATATACTATGTGCAAAAATTATAATGTTTAATTGCTGGAATTATATATCTATGTGCATAAATTATAATGTTTAATTGCTGGAATTATATATCTATGCGCAGAAATAGAATTTCTATGTGCAGAAATTATAATGTTTAATTGCTGGAATTATATACTTAGGTGCTGAAATTGAATTGCTACGTGCAAAAATTACATTCTAAATTGCTGGAAATATATAATTGTAAGCTGAAAATTTTATAATGCTGTCCCGAGGAATTCATTTCTAAGGGCTAGGACCACAATAATCGATAGTAACTTTCTAGAGATATATATTTATATAGATAAATTATTGTGTAGAACACAAATATCATGGAGACCCTTCTACTAGCTTGGTGACATTGAAACTATAGTTAGCTTCACACCTAGAGACATCAGAGTAGGAACATGAACTCCTTGTACTATAGGCTGGATGACTCGTTGCATGCCCATTCACGAAGGGTGACCTTTATGGGTCGAACGTGAAAGCTCGGGGATGAGCGAGTAGCGGACACATACCTATACTAAAATGGTAGGAACCATACATGTGTGATGTGTAATGTGCGATGTGTATTAAACTTGACGGCTGGTCGAGGCCGATGTTTGCACACCTGACTGGTTTAGGTAGAGGCATGTGCGAGGTTATCCGATTGGTCGAGGTCGAGATTAACCATGATCATCATACTGGTCGATGTCGTGATTTGATCACTATGACGCAACTGGTCGAGGTCGCTTATAATTTTGATGTACGACTAGTCGAGGCCGGACTATAAGAATGTGATATAATGTGATTCATTTTTGTGTTAGGCCGGGTAAGGCCAAATTGTGAAGTTCTTGCTGGATGGCCAAGTGGCCATATGTTTATTGATTGCGAGGATTTTGGTGGAGGTTCGATAGAGAACCACTCACTAAGTTCCTTTTGAACTCATGGTTGTTGTTTGATTGTTTTTCTTGCAGAGCCTAACCAGTGAGGTAGGCTGTCGGGTGTGGCACAGTTGGAGGAGCAAACAAGATCGAAGAATTCGTAGCAGTCTAGTTTAGGGAGTTGTAGTCGAGTCGTTGGTTATTTTCTTTCATGCATAGGATTGTTTTAGTTATGATTATCAGAGTTGTATTTCTATTGATTAAAATATTTACTATTAGTCGAGCTTTCGCTCAAGTTTTATGACATTCATGATTTATCATATGTCTGCGTGGTTGTATGCATGAGTTAAGCTTCGAGGTAATTAGACGTACCCTGACCGGTCACGCGACCCTAAGTTGGGGCGTGACACAATCGCACTTCTATGGGTTAGGATCTGCAAAACATAGAAGAAAGTGGTGAGTCCCTAAGGAACTCAGTGAGTGGGTTTTCACCGAACCTCCACCTAAGTCCCAGAATATAAATAACATAAGCAGTATAATATTATGTCAGGGATTTGATGCAAAACATGGCCAATCAGCCAACCTACAAGAGCATGCACGTTCAGCCATATCTGGCCTATCACAAGATGTAAAAATTCGGCCACCATGGTCCCTAAGCAGTGTATAGTCTTTAGGCCACAGTTAGCCTATACATTACACATGGCAGCCGGCCTACTGGCCTACCTGCAAAAAGGAATACATTTGGCCCAAATAGGCTGCATCACATAAATACAATTCGGTCTTGACCAACCGTGTATCATAAATCACAAGCGACCTCGACCAACCGCATCATTATGATCAAATCTCGACCTCGTCTAGTCGGATGATCATGGGTTATTCTCGACCTCGACCAGCCGGATAACCCTGCACGTTATTCGACTTCGACCAGTCGTATGTGCAATAATTAGCCGTACAATCACAATACACATCACAAATTACAAATACATATTTCCTACTCATTCCACACCCAGGCATGAGCCTATTCCTAGCCCCTTTCCGGGCTCTCTCAGTCAATTCTTAAAGGACCACCCTTCCTTATTAGGTGCAGATTAAGACTAACATATTCATAGCACAGAATATTCTGTTCCTACTATGATGTCTCTAGGTTTGAGGTTAAGGATTTTATTTCCTCTATTGATCGTCATCTACTAGTAGGTTATATTATGATATCATGTCTTGCATGTCACATATATCAATCACTACTGTCATTTAATTTTTATGTGTCACCCTACGCATATTGTCTCTATGTTTAGAAATAATTCATAACTTTTCTAGCAGTTCACCGTCATCTACTAGCAGTTCTGTTATGATCTGACATGATGCCATATCAAGTATCATGCTCATCCTACTAACATTTGCCTCTAGCATTTATCTACAACAGGATATGATAAGCATGACAATCCACCCTTTAATTCAGCATGTATTCAATCCATATCAACTTGTAACAAATAATTTCAACATGAATAGAAATAATTACTAACACATATCAAAGTATTCCCAACATCCATAAAGGTAATTTCAGCACGTGTAAGGATAATTTCTAGCATAAATAAACAGGTAGGTAGTGCTACACAAATATCAACTACAAAACTGAGCTTTACCACGATTCCATGTCTCCAAAATTAATAAATGAAATCCAACATGTGTACGTAAATATTTCAGTAAAAAAATCTTCTAGCACTAATAGGGCTTAACTCGGTCCTTACTACCATAATTTTAATGTGAGTCTCAAACCAGATTCATTTCACACTTACACCAAGCATATAATATTTCCACTTGATATAAACTAAAGATTAAACATTTAATAATCTAAAATTTAGCATGCTCCGAACTAGAAATCGAGATGTGCAAATATAGGATTTCCGCGGGCCAACAACTCAATTCATAAGGGTCGGCCTTAAGCATAGGGTCGGTCCTACCCCTTTATTACAAACATGCCATTTTATTCCTACTTCGAGACTAATTAAAATTAAAACATTAATCATCTCCTCTAAGATAGAAAAATATATAAAAGGACCTATCAAACAATCACCGATCAGAAATCGAACACCACCATCGCGTTCAGAACGTGAAAATCTATAACTTTCATATTCACCTTGATCTCATCCGACATCTATAAGATCAACTTCAGAAATACTCCAATAATCTTCAAATACCAACCTATTTCTTACAATACCATTCTCCTTTATAATTAAATAAGTTTTATATTAAAACTACTCGTCTCATACCCCTTGATGCCGCCTCTACTTCTCCACGCCTGACGCCGTTTCCACATCCCGGGTCCACGTCGTCGGCCCTCTAGGCGTCGGCAATCACCTCCTACCGTCGGCCTCGTCGACCTCCACTGCCACCCCCATCGCGCTGGCAAGGCACCGGCGACAAACCGGAGATCGCGAGGCCTCATGTCATTCCCCAAACACTAGGTCACGTGACTGGCCAGAGTGCAGCCAAGCACCCCGAAGCCTAACCCATTACATAAGCAATTAAATAGGTACAACTTGAAAACAAAGTTTATATAGCATAACTAAGAAATGGTGGTGACAACTCAGCATCAAAAACATAGTTCACATGACAAATATTTCATAAAACAACTCAACCAAAGGTTTATCAATATATTCTAGAACACCTTGAATGCTATTAAGTCTTAGTTCTCAAACACGGACTCGACTGAAGCTGACTCGACTACGCCAACCAATTCACGAGATTGCTACCGGAGTCCGTCGTCATCAGCTGCGTCGTACCTCATAATCACACTCTGCAACATAAACACATAAATAAAAGTGAGTATAAAACTCAGGGAGTGGTCTCCCAATTCTCACCAAGATACAATATGTTAAGTGAGTGCTGATGTCAAATTAATTAAATAAGGAATATGCTCTCATCCGACTCTACGAAAAAATATCGTCTAATTTTCGAATCCCAATTAAACACTCTTCTCAGGTCCACTAATCTAGGAAGGCTCTCTAGACTCAGTGTCCAACCGACTCTCCTCTCGAGCTCACTGATCTAGGAAGGCCCTCTAGACTTAGTACCCAACTATATCCCTTCTCGGGTTCACAGGTCTAGGAATGCCCTCTAAACTTAATACCCAACTGTATCTCTTCTCGAGTTCACTGGTCTAGGAAAACCCTTTAAAACTAGTACCCAACTGTATCTTTTCTCGGGTTCACTGGTCTAGGAAGGCCCTCTAGAACTAGTACCCAACTATATCTCTTCTCGAGTTCACGGGTCTAGGAAGGCCCTCTAGAACTACCCAACTCGGCCGGGAAGGCCCTCTGACCCATGATCACTCGTACGCTATGCGTACCACTCGACCCGACATGCAGCCCATAGTCATCATGTGCATTGCGCGCACCACTCGACCTGCACTGCTCGATGCCATCTCGTGCACGGGGCGCACAACTTGACCCAATAAGGCCCACCAAATGTCCATTTCCTACCCGTACACCTCTGTTCAGATTACCAAAACATGTCATATGGTTCCAAACTATAGTTTACATGAAAATCAATAGATTACATTGATATTTCTTGCAGTAAACTCGCATCCCAATAAAATAATCAATCTCAGCACGTACTTAATAGATTTCAGCTAAACAACATAAAATTTCAGCATATGAAAATCCATCCTTGCACTTTCATTTTCAGCATAACATAGTAGAACTATATGCACACAATTCATCCAATTCAACGATCACATTTATAGCATCTAAGTTTCAGCAACTAAGTTACCAAACACCCAAGAAGTTCCCGCACATAGTGAACATGCATATAATATGAAATTTCAGCACATATAAAAAACTCAGCATTCAACTATGCAATTACAGCATGTATACCCAGCATCATACACATCATTTCAGCATCATTTTTATATGAAATTTTCAGCATTGTTACATATTATCTCAGCATCATAACTATACCATTTCAGCATAAAAAACTAAGCTATTTCAGCATGAAATCTATACTATTTTAGCATCGAAAAGCTATGTAATTTCAGCACCATTACATATAAATTTCAGCATCTAAAAGCTACGTAATTTCAGCACCATTACATGTAAATTTCAGCATCAAAAAAATCAGAAATTATACTACACGATTTCAGCACATAGAATCAATATTCACTCATCAATTTTTAGCATATAATCTGATTAAAGCTTCATGTAATTCCAGCCCATAAAATCCATTATCAAGAACACCTCACAGCCCCCCCTCCCCAGCGACCAGCCCTAGGGCATGCTGCACATTGCAAGGAGGTCCTAGACTTTCTTTCTTCGCTAACCCTACACCAACGACCAAGCCAAGAAATTTAGGCAACTTCATCCAATCCTTAAAAATCCCCATGGAAGGGGCGGCACAAGTGAGGAAGAGAGGGAGAGAAAGGGAGAAAAAGGGAGGGGAGGTCGGAAGGTAGATGAAAGCCTCGCGAATTCTGGCATCCAATCTCCGATTTCCTCGATCTCCGGCGTCCGATCACCCACGCACCCAAGTTCTTGATGTCGCCTCTCCCAACCTTTGCGTCGCGGTTCCGTGCGGCTGTAGAAGCCGTACGGTGCCCCACTTATTTTTTTTATTTTATTTTTTCATTTCGTTGGCTGAAATTACCGATCTGCTTCCAAATTATGTTGTTCACTAAACCTCCTCTATCTCACTCGACTCAAGTCCGAATCTGAATCCAATTGAACCGGTGGATTTCACTCGGAGTCCTTTTTAAATCCATAACACATAAAATATTTTGCAATTAAAATTTATAATTAAGAAAATTTCTAAAGTATCCGGGTCTCACCTCAAGTTAAGCGCCAACACTCAAGCCCACGCGCACCATCTCGCGTCATACACAAGCCGCTGAAATCAATACATATAAAATATTTTAGCGGGTATTACACCTCTTGAGGAGCAGCCGCGCGCGACTGCTGCCCCGGCGCGGGCAGCAGATCTACCTCGCCTGCTTCGGCGTCGCTAACAGCAGCATGCCTACCGTGACTACCGATTTCCCTCTCCGACCATCTCCAGTCATCCTCACTTTTCCTTTTCCTCGCCTTGTCCTACCCGCCGAAGAACAGAGAACCAGGAATTAGCAGAAATAAGGAGAAAAAAAACAATCATAACACCACTCACCGACTAGGAAGATCGAGAAGGAAGGTGCTCCTCCGCGTTCCAGCACTGACGATCTCCGGCGGCGCCCGACCACTGATTGTGCCTCCTCCTCCCCTCGTCACCCAAACTTGGGATGTGTGCGGCTCTTCCAGTCGCACGGTCCCAAGCATCCCTTTTACGTATTTACTTATCTTTAATTACATTAATGCCCCTAAGCCTTAAGTGAGCCATAAATACGTCTATACTCACTCGATTCAAGTTCCAATCGGACCCCCAGACTATTCTCGAGTCTAACCTACATCTAACATCCAAACAACTTAATCCAAATAATTTTTACTTGCGCGATAAAGTCCGTAACTCAATTCGCGCATTTCGGCGATTCGCTCGGTCTGCTCCGACGCGCATCCAAACTTCTCTGATGAAATTACAATAAATCAAAAATATTTTTTTTTTCACGAGTATTACAATCTTCCTCCCTTAAAGGAAATTCGTCCTCGAATTTTGGGGTAAGCTAAAGATTCATCTATGAAATCCCAATAACCTATGGTGCTTCAATCATAGATTTCGGATCAATATCACAACCTCTTAGTCCACAACTTCAGGACTATATACTTTATTTACCCTCACAGTTCAACATCCCGAACTCCTATACAGTTCTAGAAAATTTCAGCTACACGTAAACACCTTAAGATAAAGTTTCAGCATGAACAAAATAATTTCAGCGTGCACAAATATTTCAACCATAAATAAGCATGCATGAGTTGCAATGTAGACACCAAATTTCATTACACCTACACATGTACAATTGAAATTTAAATTACACCTTTTTTTTTCTACCCGGAGCCTAGCCTTAAGGCCGGCTCCTAAGGGTATAGGGGCTGCCCAAACTTAATTCCTATCAACTCATCACCATTTCCCTTTCAAAGAATACCAATCGAAGAACAGAAATCTAGTAGCCCATTCTTGCTCAACAAGTTTGAAATTTCATAACTAGTACAAGTGCCTCAAAACCTGATTTCCATAGCACTAACACCCTATTCCCTAGACTATTAACCGAGCATATGAATTGACCCCCAAGGGTGAACAAAACAGCGACGTTCTCCAGTGAAGGGAGAGACCTACCACGCTGAAAATTTCAGCAATAAAAGGTTCCACTCTGAGTAATTTTCAGCATCATTCACACTCAATGAAATCCAAATTTGTGCACTTCTAATACCCAACAACTTAAGTTCCGTAAGTCTACAATCTCAACGTCTAAAAACTGAGAATATACTTATATTTCAACAACAACAGTAATGTACAATAGATGCAAAGTTCAGCTCACTACATATAGCTTACTACCTAATTTTCAGCATATGCAAAATTATTTAAATCAACTTCAGCAGCTATAAGAAAGACAGGAGCTTACATGAGCACTTAGTGAAATCAAAATAACTTCTATCATCCCAAAACAGCCCACTCTATCTTTGGTTTATGACTGAAGAATATGTAATGCAGAAGTTTCAAATGTTCTCTATTCTCTATACGGAAACCAAGATCCCGACTAAAGCATTTGATAATTTGTCAAAGCACACATCAATGTAATTGTCACGAGCCATGCACGTGATACGCCACTGGAGCTGGGAGCAGACGTAGAAGACGCAAGTCATATCAACTTAAAAATAGCCAATGGGATGCACGCGCGTGGTAGAAGGCAGCCACGTCAGCCACGTTACTTAAATGATTACATTGTGCAGTAAATAAAACCACCGTAAATGAGCAATAGACTATAAATAGACTGCGTGTCATTCAACTGTTAAGCATGAATAATATCAATTGATTCCTCTAAACTCTCTCTTCTTCTCTGTTCTCTCTCGTTTCTCTCTCTTCTAATCTCAGATCTGTTACGGTTGCCAAGAACCGTAACATTGGTGCTTTCATTGAGAGCTCCCATCGAGTCCGATCATAGCTATTAACTCCAGATCTGATGGAGACCCGAGCGCAGGCAGTGGCGGAATCATTGAAGGTCCTCCACGAGACCAGTTCGCGGCACGATCAAATCCTGGGGAGTTTACAATCGAACCTGGAGGCTCAACAACAAACACTGGAGCTTCAACGCCAATCGATGGAGTCACAACAGAAGCTGCTCCAAGGAGTGACTTCCCAGATCGCACTCTTAAACACCCAGTTGGTCCAGATGACTAAACCAAAGAGTGAGACATCTGGATCTGGATCAAGAGGCAGTGGATGGGCGAATCGGGGCAAGGGACCTCGAGAAGAAGCCGATGATGACGAGTTTCCATTCCCTCCGAAACCACCTCAAGTGGAGTTGCCAATTTTTAATGGAAGCGATGCGGAAGACTGGATCGCATCAGCGGAAGATTTTTTTGAGTTTTACGCTACAGAGGACCAACATCGGGTGGTGATGGCTTCTTTCCGCATGGAGGGGACAGTAAAAAAATGGTTTCGCTGGATGCAACGCCGCAAACAACTTGCCGGATGGCGACACCTGGTTGAGGCGATCCATCGGCGATTCCAGCCCACGGATCTGGAGCCACCCGAAGGCCAGCTCACGAAGCAGGTGCAGTTGACAACAGTGGAGGAGTACGAAGGCAGATTCGAGGACATGGCTCTCCGCACCAGTCAACTGCAGGAGTCATTCTTAATCAATTATTTCATCTCGGGCTTACGAGCTGACGTCAAAACTGAGGTATTAATTCATCAACCCACTACTATGCATGAAGCTGTGACGACTGCAAAAAGGCAAGAGACGAAGTTGTTGGCTACCTGCCGATTCCAAGGAGGAAACATACCTTCACGGAGTACGGGGATACTGCCTACTCCGACCCGGGGCATTTCTCCCTCCGTCTCTATTGATAAAGGAGCCACAGTGGCAGTAATTGGAGGTCGACCGGCTCCGAATGGGCCAGCAAAGGAGGTGCAACCGAACATGCGTCAGATCTCGTCGGTGAAAGCTCAAAAACGGAAAGAGCAGGGGTTGTGCTTTTATTGTGATGACAAATACACTTGGGGGCATAAATGTCGATCTCCCCAACTGTTCATGCTCGATGACGGGACGAATGCAGATCACAAAGATGAAACAACGATGTTGGAGGCATCCGAAGAAGTTGGCGAGGTGGAATCGACTGAGCAGTCTATGATCTCATTCAATGCTTTGTCAGGGTGCTTTCTGCCCATGACACTACGATTTCGAGGCTTGATAGCAGGACAGGAGGTGCAAATTCTACTCGACGGAGGAAGCACTCACAACTTCATCCAGTCGAGAGTCGATAAGCACCTAGGACTTCCAATTGAGCCGGCACCAAATTTTGGAGTCATGGTACGTAATGGAGCTCGAGTCCAATGTGAGGGCCTGACTCGACAACTGAGGTTGTTGATTCAAGATACCACAATCGAAGCTGACTTTTATATCCTGCCAATTAAAGGATCTGAAATCGTGTTAGGAGTGGCCTGGATGGAAACTCTTGGGCCTGTAATGATGGATTACTCACAGTTGCGGTTTGAATTCCAAATCCAAGGACGCAAGTGTGTGTGGAAAGGTGAACAAAGCAGTTCGATAGAACAAATACCTTACCAAGCACTAAGAAGGATGTATGGAACGCAAGCCATAGCTGAATTGTATCATCTGGAAATGAGGCAAATTGTGCAGTCAACAAAAGGTGGGGAAGGAGCAGAGATGAATAGTCTGTTGTCAAAATACGATGTTCATGAAGCCACGGGGCCTCCCTCCGGCAAGAACGACAGATCATCAAATTCACTTGCCCTATCATAAGACTGAGATTGAGCGGTAGGTGCAGCAGATGCTGTCCGAGGGGATCATCCGTCATAGCAGTAGTCCATTTTCATCGCCGGTATTGTTAGTAAAGAAAAAAAATGGCACCTGGCAATTTTGCGTGGATTACCGGGCGTTGAATGCGGTGACAGTGAAGGATAGGTTCCCTATCCCCACAGCCGACGAGCTTTTTGATGAGTTAGGGAAAGCCCGGGTGTTCTCCAAACTCGACTTGCTCTCTGGTTACCATCAGATACGAGTTGCTCCTTCAGACGTGTCCAAGACAGCGTTTAGAACGCATGACGGACACTACAAATTTTTAGTGATGCCCTTCGGGCTCACTAACGCTCTGTCAACGTTCTAGGCGACGATGAACCGAATCTTCCAGCCATATCTTCGCCATTTCGTTTTGATATTCTTCGATGACATCCTTGTATACAGTGAGACTAACAGTGAACACCTCAGGCACTTAGAGATGGTTCTGCAAACTCTATAACAACATGACTTGGTGGCCAATCGGAGCAAATGCTCCTTCGGATGTGCTACAATCGAATACCTGGGCCATCTCATATCGGCCGAAGGGTTGCAAGTGGACCCGAATAAAGTGACTATTATCAAAACATGGCCACTGCCGACGGACATCCGAGGGGTGCGAGGCTTCCTCGGGTTAGCCGGGTACTATCGCCGTTTTATCTGAGGGTTCGCGAGCATGGCAGCGCCCCTCTCTGATTTGCTACATAAGGGCGAGTTCCATTGGACGGACCAAGCGCAACAAGCTTTCGGACAGGTGAAGGAAGTACTAAGTAAAGCTCCGATTTTGACTTTGCCTGACTTCAGTAAAAGCTTTAAAGTAGTTTCGGATGCGTCGGGGGTGGGAATAGGAGCGGTGCTGACTCAGGGAAATAAGCCGATTGCTTATTTCAGCCAGAAGTTGTCTCCGCGCCTCCAAGGATCATCTGCTTACCATGGCGAGATGTACGCGATTACTCAGGCAGTGGGCAAATGGCGGCAGTATTTGCTTGGTCGAAGGTTCACCATCATCACGGACCAGCAGGCGTTGAAGGAAATGACGACGTAAGTAATTCAAACACCAGAGCAACAGAGGTGGCTGAGCAAATTACTGGGTTATGATTTTGACATAAAATATAGGGCTGGGAAATTAAATATAGTGGCTGATGCTTTATCCCAGCAGTTTGTAAGCCAGTGCATGGTATTGATACAACCAATACATGGGGTATTAGAATAGATCAAGCAAGCTATACCTCAAGATCCTCAGTTGCAGAAGCTGTGGACAGATGTGCATCAAGGTCAAGAACCCAGTAGCCAGTATATTGTACAGAACGACATGATATTGTACAAGAGAGGGATGATGGTGCCCGAAGACGAGAGTATACGCTCGGCCATTTTGAAGGAGTACCACAGTTCCTTAGTGGGAGGACATTTCGGCCAGGATAGAACATACCGTCGAGTGGCAACCGACTTCTACTGGAAGACAATACGCAGAGATGTAGAGAAGTTTGTTAGAGAGTTCCAGGTGTGCCACAGGATGAAATCAGAGTAGCTGGCCCCAGCGGGGCTCCTACAACCATTGCCAATACCGGAAGCAATCTTTGAAGATGTTGCCATGGACTTCATCACCAATCTGCCTCCTTCCGAAGGCAAGACAGATATATTAGTGGTAGTCGATCGTTTGAAAAAATATGGGCACTTCATGGCGCTGCCCCGACGTTACACTAGCGAGAAGGTAGCTCAGACATTGGTCGAAGGTGTGATTAAATTGCATGGCATTCCGTGATCTATTGTCAGCGACAGAGACGGGCATTTCGTGGGAGAAGTATGGAAAGAACTAGCTCGATTACAAGGTACAGAGCTCAAGTTCAGTTCGGCTTACCATCCTCAGATGGATGGACAAACCGAAGCCCTGAATCGCTGCGTTGAAATGTACCTCCGCAACTTTGCATCGGATGAGCTGAAGACGTGGAGAAAATATCTGCCGTGGGCCGAGTATTGGTATAACACAGCATACCAATCGGCAGCGGGGATGACCCCCTTCAAGGCAGTGTACGGGCGAGAACCCTCGACTCTAGCACGTTATGTGGCTGGATCGATGACTAATAGCGGAGTTGGGAAAGAAATGGAACAAAGAGATGAGGTGCTGAAGTAGCTTAAGGCCAACCTATTGCATGTACAACACGGATGAAAGCACAGGCAGACCAGCATCGCCGAGAAGTCAATTACCAGATCGGTGATTGGGTGTACATCCGACAGCAACCTTACCGACAATTATCAGTGCGATTTCAGAGGCAACACAAGCTTAGTCCAAGGTTCTTCGGACCCTTCCGCATCTTGAAGAAGGTGGGAGTTGTTGCTTACAAGGTCGACTTACCAGTATCGTCCATCTTGCATCCGGTGTTCCATGTTTCCAAGCTCAAACCCTGCCATGGCCAACCTGAGATCCAAATCACTCCCATTCCATTGTTGGCACCTATTCTGAAAAGTGAGGGGCCAGATCAAGTAACGGAAGAGATGTCGCAGACGGAAAACGACAAAGAGGAAGCAGACTCAGCTTTTAACCTTGAGGACAAGGTTCACCTGGAACAGAGGGGCATTGTCACGAGCCATGCACGTGATACGCCATTGGAGCCAGGAGCGGACGTAGAAGACGCAAGTCATATCAACTTTAAAATAGCCAATGGGATGCAAGCGCGTGGTAGAAGGCAGCCACGTCAGCCACGTTACTTAAACGATTACATTGTGCAGTAAATAAAACCACTGTAAATGAACAGTAGACTATAAATAGACTGCGTGTCATTCAACTATTAAGCATGAATAATATCAATTGATTCCTCTAAACTCTCTCTTCTTCTCCGTTCTCTCTCATTTCTCTCTCTTCTAATCTCAGATCTATTACAGTTGCCAAGAACCATAACAGTAATTAAGTTAAGAAGGGCACTAATGCTTAATAATTAATACCTTGAAACCCAAAGATGCAGATGTATGGAACATGTCAAGCATTTGCTTAGAGGAAAGCTCAAGAGCTCTACATGAGCAAAGAAAGTCAACAGCAAACCACAAAGGCTAACAACCGTACCAGAGCTATATGACTTTATTCCTCGCTTCAGATAGAAATAATAAAAGAAACTCTTAGGACATGTTTGCTTCATAGGATAAGAAAGGATATGATAGGGGATGGATTAATATCCATTATTTATTCAGTGCATGAATTAGAAGAAAATGAGTATAAAAATGATATTATATCCGGTGTACACCAGATTTAAAAAATTCATATCCAATCTACTCTCATATATTATCCAATCCTATCCTATCCTATCCAATGAAGCAAACATACCATTATAGACTTACACTATACTTGCTTTTTTTATACCATTGGGTGTGCTTTCTTCACATATACTAAATTTTGTTATAATAAGTAGAAAAACTGTCACACCTCAACTGAGGGTAGTGTGATCGGCCAGGGCCTATATCCTACCCTGTAGCCTACTATCTACACTGGCATATAAGAAACCAGAACATCTCGATAAAAAGAAACCTCAATGCAAACTTTATTTAAAATTTTTCAAAGTTTATAATATATGTTTTCAAACCAAAGAAGAAAACCAACATCGTAACAATACGAACATCTCAAGTATCAAGGTTTTACAAACTTTTCCTAAACACAACTGTCAGTGTAGAAAAGGAAAACAACTACTAAGACACTGGACTATGACCCAAGGACGCCGCTACGAGATATGGTACCACCACCTGCCCTCCAGCTGCACCATGCCGATAAGCCACAATCACTGCTCATGCTCTGCAAAAACAATGAAACAAACTGTGAGTTCACTTGGGACTCAGTGAGCGGTTCTTCTGAACCTCCAGATAATCCTCAGTTAGTCATGCATAACATATAAGACATCATTGTATATAATCAGGGAGGTAAGTTACTTTTTTAAAATGCGACTACTGGCCCTATAGGTCATGTTGTATAAACTATGTAGGTAAAAACCTACCATAATGGCCTATCAAGCCTCTAGCATCCGGCCCTTGGGCCTAATCATGGTATAAGAATCCCGACTATAACCGGCCCTACCATACAAGGTAAAATCACACTGGCCGTTCGGCCACATCATATCAAGATGTAAACAATAAATCCAGGGCCATCGACTAGGATGGTCTACTAGTCTCCGGACACCGTCTGGGGTAGGGATAGCTAGTCTCACCCAACTGGGGTCTGACACCTAGTGGGCCCGCTGGTGCATCTCAAGACCCAATCACTGGCCGAGCTAAGCATTGGTCATTTCCGACCTCCACGCTTCTCGGCGGACCATCTCAAGCACATCACAGAATCAAGTGTCCTAGGGTTTCCTTATATACATTTCGGGTCGTTGCCCGTATCCGGCCGTAATTCGGCCTGCAGGGTCAACAAGTCATTGATGCCCTTCCAAAAACGTGTACACCTAATAATACTAGGTTTTCAAAGATGAATACTAGAAGTCCTAGAAGTTATATTATTTCCTCGTTCAGTTTTCTTATCTATTATGCACCTTACTATGTCCTACATGTTATCTAGCGTTATACGCTACCTTGGGTGAGGAATTCTGTGAACCAAACTTAGAATTCCACCCCTGAACATTTTCGGACAGCATATATGAAATAAAGAACGGTAAACATAATTCACAACAACTGTCATGTATAACTACGAGGTTCAACGATAAAAATTTATATACTGCATATAGAATTAAATTCATCCATAGGAATGTCCTAGAATCTAATTCAGATGGTAGATAACAAGCTATTTCTCATTTTATTGACTAGGACCTTTTCTCTTTTCATCTACTCATTCTCAAATCCACTCTTTTCTTCCAAACAAAGGGAAGGGTCTTCTTGAAGGGTCTTCCTATGTATCTTATATTTGCAAAAATATTTTGGACTGGTTTTGATTGTGTTTTCACCCATTTCTTCCATTTATACTGTACTCAGACTCAAAACAATAACAGGAAATGATATATTGCATTAACAGTACACATAATCAATCATAAATACATAAGCCTTAACTAGCTATAAGAAAAATCTCTCAATTCAGGGATGAAGTACCATATCAGTCAAATGTAGGAATTTGAGATTTTCTACCACTTACTGCTGGTGTTTCATTGAAATAAGAGTTGAAATGGTATCAACAAATGTAGAGGTTGAATCTTAAGTACCAAACAACCACTTTGCAATTAGCATACAGTTTTGAAACAGCTTTCACACTAAATATTTCTAACCAACTTGAAATCTCAAGGATCTAGATGGAAATGGATCAGGCCATATGTAGGTTTTACTTCCGAATTTGGATCACAAGAATGTCCTTGAGCCCCATTTCAAGCCGTTTTCCAGAACAACAACGCTAGAAGCTTCTCTAGGCCAATCGAGTAACAAAACTGGTTTGCTAGATCAGCCAACAAGGTTTTATCCCTTCTTATCTCCCCTTCAGAGTTATAACATCCAAGCCAGGCATGGTATGTCGCTTCCTTAATCCTGTTGGCTTAAGGTTTTTAACCTTGGTCTTAATCTCGATTTTGATGATAACAAACATGGAACTAATGTTTCATTGAGATATCTTTCAGGTTCCATATCAGTTAGCGCACGACGTCCTCGATCGGAAATATCAGAAAAATCGAGAAATCAGAAGGACGTTGGTCGACGCACTCGGATTCGTCGGGAAGTTAGAGTTTAGGTTTAGGGTGTCTAGATAAATTGTAAATCCTCATGATGATGCAAAGAAACCCAAAAACCTATCCTGAACCCCAAAACATGAAAACCCGGAAACCGTTCTAAAACTCACTAAGCCTAGGGAGCTCGTTGGAGGGCTATATGACCTAAATAGTTTTTTGTCATAAAAAATGACGGTAATTGTTCCTTGGGTTAAAATTATATAATGAGATATTTTTTGGAATTTTTGGAAGCCTTTAGCCTAACCATATTTGACCCAAAAGATTAGAAAATTTTCGTTTTCTGAAATTTTGTACTAGACCCCAAAAACTAGATTTTGATTCTTAAGGATTTTGATATTTTAGATATTTTTATTGAATCCAAATGGGGGATAATCCTTATATAATATTTATGTTTTAAAGTTATTAACTTGGAGTTAATAAATGTTATATAAGTAGACTTAGCGAATGCGGAACCCAAACGAGTAGAAAAACCCAAACAAAATAGAAAATTGCTCAGTTTGTCCAATTTTCGGTCGATCGGTCGGTCAATCGACAGAGGCGAAAAAATGGCAATGGGTGTGTCGGTTGACCGGATCGCGGAACAACGCGTATAAAGCACAGAAAGCTGCGGTCGCTCGAGCGATCGATCCACCGGTCGACCGACGATCGACTGGCATGCGACCGAATGGTGGTAACGGCTAGTTTTCCGCCCGTTGAGTCGCCTGTTTCATTCTATTTATTCTTGGCTCTATAAATACCCATGCAAAAGCCTTCCTAAGAAACTTTTGATCACTCCTAACCTTCATTGAGCCATCAATGATCAATTCAAAGCTTTTATTGAGTCATTTTTAGAGAAATCCTAGTTTGATCTTTCAATCCTTTAGTTTGCCTTCAAGCTTGATTTGATTCATCATCAAGACATCAAAAGGAGCTAGGATTCATTGTGTTGGAGCTAAGTATTTGTATTGTTGTAATTTTTGCTCCATTACTTTATATTTTCTTGTTTACTTCTTTGTATTTGAGTTTGTAGAAGACATTGTATTAGGTCTTGTGTGTAAGTGGTTACCTTGGTGTAGAAGGTGTCCCTTAGTGTTGAGGTGGAAGAGTGCTCTCGGTAAGAAGACGGAGACTTCCGGGTGTGGAAGTGCCTTAGATTGAGAGTGAGACTCTTCGAGTCAAAGTCCTCTATGTAAGGGTATCAATTTAATCTAGTAAACTTAGTTTGGAAATCCTAAGCGGGGTGCTTAGGTAATGGAGTAGGCATTGGGGCCGAACCACTATAAATATCTGTGTTAGCATTATTATTTTTATTTGTGCTTAATTGATTTATTTTTGCTTCCACATCTAATCGATAAATGACGATTTGTCTAAATAATCTAACAAATGATTAAAACCGAAATTAGGCAAAAAAATTAGATAACATACTATTCACCCTCCCTCTAGTGTGCCATTTCACCCAACAATTGGTATCAGAGCAGGTCGTAGATTGAGATTTCACCATCTCCTCTACATCGTCTCTCGATCTTAAAATGACACTAGAGTCAGTAGCGTTTTCACCTCCTAGGTTCGATGAATCGAACTTTGGTCTTTGGAAGTCTAGAATGTACTCCTTCTTAAAGACTAGAGGTTTTTGTGTTTATAACATGTTGAAATTTGAATAGACCTATCCTAAGGTTGACAGGCATGATTGGAGTGAACTTGACAAGAAAATATTTTAATTTAATGGAGAAGCCATGAATTGCATATTTTGTGCCATACCAAATAACATCCTAGAAAAGGACATGCATTGCTCTTTAGCTTTTGATTTATGGGCCACTTTAAATATTTTATATGATCATGCCAAAACCGAAGAAATTGACACTTTTAATGAAGGTGGTGATGACAATGGTCACTCGCTTACTACTAATCTTGGTTTTGATGCCCATAGTGCTTCTAGTCAAAGGAGCAATTCTAAGAGCTGAAAACGAAAGGTAATTTGTCATGCTTGCAAAGAAAATGGGTATGTGAAGAAAAATTACCAAATCATGAAGAACAAAACAAGGAAGAGGTCAAGTGCTTCCACCTCCACCTCTCACTCACTTGAAGCACCCTCTAGCCATGATTATGAAGTCACATCTAAAGTTAGCCTCATGGATGCTATTGATGAGGTACACCCTCCTTCACCTAGTAATGCTAATGAAAATGATGATGAGTGTAGGAAAATGTATGCCTTGCTTGTTAGAAAAGATAAGGAAAATAAAATGTTGAAAAAGGAAAATGTGATGCTTAATTCTCATTTGCATGAATTCAAATTGGAAAATGAAAAATTGAAATCTAGGTCATTTGATTCATGTCATGATGATATGAAACTTGAGATTGAGGACTTGAAACATAAAAATGAAAATTTAAAGAATGAAAATAGCATGCTAAAAACTCAATTGAATGTTATTCAAAGATCAATGAATGATTTGAAAAGTGAGGTTATTTTATTGAATAATAAAGTAAATGAATTCAAAAATGCTTCATCTACTAAGAACACTAAAATGAAAAATGATTGCGTAAAGAATGCCAACGTTCATCATCATTCTCATGCTAAGCATTCTACAATTAAATCTCATGTTCAAAAGAAGAATGTATCGTTTAAGAATGTTCATGTTCATCATAGCTCCCATGTCAAGCATTCTAGCGATAAATCACATGTCCGTAGGGAAAATAAAAAGCTTCACAGACATTGCTATTGTTGTGGTACTTATGGCCATGCAATCTATAATTGCGCATTTAAGAAGAATTCAGGTGTTGCTAAGACACTTTGGATACCGAGGCCAACTAACCCCCAAGGATCCAAAGCCATTTGGGTACCAAAAGTTTTCTATTCTCATGTAGGGGGATCTACCACACAAGGGTAAAGAAAAAAGGAATATTGAAGTTGACCTTGGATCCAAATGAGAAATTTCCAAGAGGTTGCAACTTCAAATCATCATGATGCTTAAGGTATGGAAATTGACATCTAGGTATATTTTGTATCATCTCCTTACTTAGGTTTGTTCTATTTAAGTTGAGTTATGATACATGTTTAATTTGAATTATTTTTCCCGCTCTTCTTAAGAGTCATTTGGAAAATATTTTTGATTTTTTTTTTGATTTCCGATCTCTGCGAAGACCTATGTAGCCTGTAATGGGCTCATGCGACCTTGCGGTTCTAAATCGTAGGCTAATTGTGGTCTTTCGGTTTTCAACCAACAGGAAGGGTTGGAGGTCATGTTTTCATATTTTATTATTTTAGTGATCTCTTAAAATTCGTTTAGGTATCACTTGATTTCATTTAAAACAAATTTTAAACTATCCAGCAAAGATGCATTTTGAAAATGATATTTGAATATCTCTTTGCTATTTGGTTTGGGTTGCTCGCTAGTAGCTTTATTTTCATGAAATCTACTAATGAAGTCTACTTGCAAGTTGTAAATGTTAATGGATGGCTATGCTATCTAAAAGAAAATAGAAAAGAAAATGAAAAGTTTGGGAAAATTTTCAGGAATGAGGTATGAGTTTGATTTTGCAAAAATCATAGTATAATATTTGAATACTTATACTTAAATGATTTCTCTATGCTCATGATTGAGTATGCATGATAAATATTTGAATTTTCATGAGTAAGAAAAATTATGAAATCGAACTAGGTTGAAATTTTTCTTCAAAGACTTTATCATAAGTTGAAAATTGGATGAACATATTTAGATACACATATCACATGAGTCTAGGTATTTAAACTTGAAAATTCATGTCTAGATGAACAATGTTATAACTAGATCACTTTAGGAGACTTAATCTTGAAAAGTTTGACCCAAGTCAATAAATCGACTTGGACACTTCATCTTAAATCCAAACTTCATAAACATGTTTAGGAATAGATATGACATGTTTTCATGCACTTAGAATGAGAAATTCATATGGATATGAATAAAATGACATAGAGGTCATTTCATGATAACATCTTTTGAACCAAGTTGACCCAAGTCAACAAATTGACTTAGAGGTCTCATTTTCAATCCATATTTGAGAGACATGTTCAAATTTACTCATGTTAGGTATCCATAGGTTTAAATTTGAAAAACTATGAGTAAATGATAGGATTGACACTTAGCAAGTTTCATGATAACTAATTTAGTTTTGAATGAAACCATGCTATGTTGATATCTTGACTTAAGGACATAATTTTCATTTTAAACTTGATATACACTCTTTTCATGACCATTATGTGGTGTCATAAAAGTTTGAATGAAAACTGAACACTTTTTGAAAATAACTGAAATTAATTACGGAAATGCCAATGAAAATTGAGCATTTTCAGTTATTTATACAAAAATATAGAAAAATCTTTTTTAACTGATTATTGAAACTACACATTCACTAAAATATCTAGTTTCTTCAGTAAAAATTTCAAAAAGTTTCATCAAGAATCTGATTTATAGTGAAATTTTGAAGTTGGATTTCAAAAATGCAAAGTATCACTTTCTTGAAATATCAATTTTTTCGATACTTTGATTTTTCGTCAAAAACTTCCAACGAAACCTTGTGCATACAATTTTGATTTCATTTCTAATATTGTTCTCACTATTCTTTGTGTGAAATCATTTCTAAAAATGATTTTAATATTTTGAGCGATATCTTAAAAATGATTTTTTTTTTGTTGAAATCAAGATAGGATGAAAAATAAACGTAGACAATTCATTTTGAGCTCAAACTTGACACATGCATCTTAAATGATCATTTAGCAATGTTAAAAAAGAACTTGACAACTTTTGAAAAAAATACTTGAAATTTACGAAAATGCCCCTGAACTTTCAAACTTTAGGAAACTGATTTTTGACTGATTCTTGAACCTCTAGATTCCTTGTAAACTCTAGTTTGTCCTGTTAAAGTTTCAAAAATAAAAATTGACAACTTTTGAAAAAAATACTTGAAATTTACGAAAATGCCCCTGAACTTTCAAACTTTAGGAAACTGATTTTTGACTGATTCTTGAACCTCTAGATTCCTTGTAAACTCTAGTTTGTCCTGTTAAAGTTTCAAAAATATGATTTCATAAGGATTAAAAAGTTTGATTTTTATAAACTTGAAGTATACTTTGACCTAAGTCAACAAAGTGACTTAGAATTTTCATTTTAAGCCCAAACTTGACTTATATACTTAGATTCACTCATGTTTGATGTCTAGATGCCTAAGTTTGAGAAAACATGAGTAGATAGCAAAATTTGATACTTAGCCAATTTCATATTTTTCAAGCCTACATTAAATGAAATCGTGCTAACTTCATATTTTGATCAAACGATATTGTTTTCGCCTCAAACTTGATATACATGCTTTAAATGACCATATCTTAGTATTTTAAAAGTTTGAATTAAATTTAAAAATGTCATAAAAAGGATATGATATTCTTGAAAATATCGATACTTAAGGAGTTGTTTGGTTAGCGAAAACTATTTTCTGGTTTGATTTCAGTGAAACTGAAAACTTGGGTTCGAAAACTTGGTTTTGGTTTCTAGTTTTCAGTTTTTTGAAAACGCGTTTGGCTAATGAAAACAACATCAATTTTAGTTAGTTGAAACCAGTGAATATTTATTTGGTTATAAATTAATTTTTCTTGAATATTTTTAGTAGTAATTAAATGTTTAGTTAGTTTATAAAATTAAATGTTTGTTAATATGATTACAAAATATTTATATGATTTAATTAATTAAGTTATTGGTAATTTAAGATTTTTTTGTTCAATTAGATATAAAAATTAATTAATAGTTATTATAAAATTTTAAAAAAATAAGTCCAATGATCTAAAATTAAGTTTGATTAAATTATAAATCGATCAACTTTAAGAAAATTGAGTTATTTAAAATTTGGATTTGAGTTAGATATAAATTGGTTTAATTAATTTATAAATTTAATATAAAAGTTTGAGTTGAAAATGATGATTTTTATTTTTATTTTTAAAAATTAGATATAGTTTGATTTATTTTTAAATTAATTAATTTTATTTTAAAAAAATATTTATAATTACAAAGTTGCCACTGCATTTTGATAACGAAACCGATTGTCTCGAAACCATAGAAAACAACATTATGGTGTTTTCATTTTTATTAAGAAAACTGGTTTCGTTTTCATTCTGGTTTCGATTCAGTTTCATGAAAACACTGAACCAAACACGTTTTCGTAAGCAGTTTTGGTTTCAGTGAAACCGAAACCATAAAAACAAACTTGGTTTTGCTAATCAAACAGGCCCTAAGTTACTACATGATTCTTGGTTTTGGATTTCATTTATCATTTCACGTTATCATCTATGACTTAGTCTCTTATTCGATGTTTGGCTTTCATCCCTTGAGTTGAGACTTTCGCGGTTTTGAAAAATCTTTTAGATTTTCAACTTTGACTTTTGATTGAATTTTCTTGCCCTTTTTGATTGATGTCAAAAGGGGGAGAAAAATATAGGAAAAGGGACGAAAATATAGGAAAATCATGCATATAGATAGGGGGAGTTTATTTTCATAGATATGCATGTTGATAGGGGAAAAATCTCATATTTGATATCCTTTGTGCTTTAATATATATATTTTCTTAAGGATGTTTGTCATCATCAAAAATAGGGAGATTGTTGGGTTAAGATTTTTAACCTTGGTCTTAGTCTCGATTTTGATGATAACAAACATGGAACTAATGTTTCATTGAGATATCTTTCAGGTTCCATATCGGTTAGCACACGACGTCCTCGATCGAAAATATCGAAAAAATTGAGAAATCGGAAGGACGTTGGTCGACGCACTCGAATTCGTCGAGAAGTTAGAGTTTAGGTTTAGGGTGTCTAGATAAATTGTTAATCCTCATGATGATGCAAAGAAACTCAAAAACCTATCTCGAATCCCAAAACATGAAAAGCCAGAAACCGCCCTGAAACTCACTAAGCCTAGGGAGCTCCTTGGAGGGCTATATGACCTAGATAGTTTCTTGTCATAAAAAATGACGGTAATTGCTCCTTGGGTTAAAATTAGATAACGAGATATTTTTTAGGAATTTTTGGAAGCCTTTAGCCTAACCATATTTGACCCAAAAGATTAGAAAATTTTCGTTTTCTGAAATTTTGTACTAGACCCCAAAAACTAGATTTTGATTCTTAAGGATTTTGATTTTTTAGATATTTTTATTGAATCCAAATGGGGGGTAATCCTTATATAATATTTATGTTTTAAAGTTAGGGAACCCAAACGAGTAGAAAAACCCAAGGAAAATAGAAAAATGCCCAGTTTGTTCAGTTTTCGGTCGATCGGTCGATCAATCGACAGAGGCGAAAAAATGGCAGTGGGTGTGTCGGCCGACCGATCGGTCGGTCGACCGAATTGCGGATCGCTGAAGCCACAACTCATTCGGTCGACCCGTAGGTCGACCGAACAACGCGTACAAAGCATAGAAAGTCGCGGTCGCTCGGGCGATCGATCCATCGGTCGACCGACGATCGATCGGCATGCAACCGAACGGCGGTAACGGTTTGTTTTTCGCCCGTTGAGCCGCCTGTTTTGTTCTATTTCTTCTTGGCTCTATAAATACCCATGCAAAGGCCTTCCTAAGATACTTTTGATCACTCCTAACCTTCATTGAGCCATTTTTAGAGAAATCCTAGTTTGATCTTTAAATCCTAGTTTGAAATTTTTCTTTACAGACTTCTTCTTAAGTTGAAAATTGGATGAACATGTTTAGATACACATATCACATGAGTCTAGGTATTTAAACTTGAAAATTCATATCTAGATGAACAATGTGATAACTAGATCACTTCAGGAGACTTAATCTTGAAAAGTTTGACCAAAGTCAACAAATCGACTTGCACACTTCATCTTAAATCCAAACTTCATAAACATGTTTAGAAATAGATATGACATATATGCAAATAGTATGCAAACATGCTAGCAATGCCCATACAATACTCTATGCCCTATTGTGGTAGTTAGGACCTAACCATCATCTGATACCACATTGTCACGCTGCGAATCCTAGGGTCACGTGACGGACCAGAGTACACATCCGTACTCTGAAGCCTACCAATACATACGTACCAATGCGTAAAGAAAAATGAAAATAATCGTGCAATATACTCATGAGTAGAATCAAATATCAAATATGAGTACAAAAACCAAATGCAACGACTGAAACAGCATGGCTCAAATGCAAGTACACATGATATCCTACTACACGACTACGACCCAACGTGTCACGAGATCTACTGACTGAGCTTGCAACCCTCAACCGCGCCACACAACCACACATGTACAATTGCACTTCTACAGGTCATGATCTACAAAACAACATAAAAGAAAGTGGTGAGTCCTTAAGGTGCTGTTTAGTTAGTGAAAACTATTTTCTGGTTTGGTTTTAGTGAAACTGAAAAGTTGGTTTTGATTTCTAGTTTTCAGTTTTTTGAAATTGCGTTTGGTTAATGAATATAACATTAGTTTTGGTTAGTTGAAACAAGTGAATATTTATTTAGTTATGGAAAATAATATTGATTTTCCTTGAATAATTTTAGTAGTAATTTGATTTTTGATTAATTAGTAAACTAATTCATATGAAATAGTTAATATGGTTGTCACTCCCCATCCTAGGGTCACGTGACCGGCCAGGGTATACGTGCCTATACCCCGCAGCCTATCCCACACACATGCCAACTCAGAATAAAACATAGCGGAAATATGAGACAAGTTTTATTATAACTGAGAAACCAAATCGGTTTTCATTTTAAGAAATAAAGTTTCGCAAGCCAAATAGAGTGCAGAAACAACAAATGAAAAGTTCATCAGTTTTTCTCAAGAAACGTAATCTGAAATCAAACATATGAAGGTCCCAAAGGACTACAACTCCAAGAATGCTAAAATACTAAGTGCATGACCAAATACTATCAAGACTCGACTACGACCCCTAACTAGGACTGCTATGAGATCAACGTTGCTCATCTGCCCTCCAGCCGCGTCAAGTGCTCCAGCTCACCTCACTGGTTAGGCTCTGCAAAAAAAAAGAAAGCAAACAAGGGTGAGTCCAAAGGAACTCAGCGAGCGGTTCTACCAACCCCCACCACAAAAACCAACCACAAAGTAATATCCATATATACATATATACACCTGTCTCATATAGAGAGAATGCAAAACTAGTGGTATGGCTAACTAACAAGCCACTTGGCCATCTCATGCCCAAAGGCAAACCTATTTACATAGCAGTGAATATACAACAAACCTATCTGCCTACCCATGGCGTAAGGCATATAAGTCACCCACAAGGGTTATGAGGATAATCGGGTTTTACCCATCCGAACTTATCTCATAACATGCCCTTAAAGAAAAATACAGGAATAATCGGGATTCACTCATCCGAACTTATTCCAAATAGAAATGGGAATAATTGGGATTCGCCCATCCGAACTTATTTCTTTTTAAACACAGGTTGGGATTTACCCATCCAACCTTCTGGGCTCAAGCCCGCAAATCGGCTCCTACCCGAGCCTCTTTGCCATTCATGAAAGATATGACGCCAATAAGACCTAAGTCAATTGTCATCCACGGTGTCCTAGAGGTGTTCTTACTGGAAAAAATGCAGCTACACACTATGCCTGATCCAAACGCCCCAGACCCGCAATATCATCAGCCAATGAAGTTTTGTTTCATGCAATTAAATTCTTTTGTTGGATCTTCAACAGTTTATTAATTCTTCCCCTTAAATTTTAATTGTACAATTAAAATTTAAATTCTCGAAATTAGGTTTTGTTTTCAGCCTACTGTTTGAGCCCAATCATGTTGTACCCAAGCTGAATCTGATCTCCAAAGTGTGTCCTATGGTTCCAGACTGTATTTTCTGGTCAAAATTATAGGTTACATGACTATATTCAGTAATCGTCACGCATCACAATAATAATTTCAAATCTCAGCATCATTAATGATAATCCAGCATGAAATTGCAGCATGTATTAGATTTCAGCATGTCTAATTAATTAATACGAAAATCACAACAGCAATTATTCCTAAATATTGCCAAATCAGATTACAACATCCTAAACAACAACTTAAAAATAAATCTATTCACTAAACATAATTAGACATGCATCAAATTCTACATCATCATCAAGATTCATGCTTCATAAAACAAGAATCATCAAGAATATAAAACATGTCAGCAAGATCCCTTCTTTTCACATGAAATCATAAATTTAATACGCCAAGATTTATGATTTTGAAATTAAATGTACTCTAACATCATATGATCATACCAAGATTTATCATTAAGGGGTCTAAATCTCATTTAACACATTAAATTCTCTTAGGCAATTTCACAAAGACTTTGAGGGCATCTTGTCACCCGTCTTGGCCGAGCACCCCTAGGATAGACCTAGGGCTGTCGCACCATAAGGGGGGGAGGGTCCTCGGGCCTCCTCTTCCACGACAACACAAGGAAGCGACGAGAAATCCCAATTTCAAATGGTAAAATCGACAAAATTTCTCAAGTTCCAAAGAACGGCTCAAGAACATAAGAAAACAAAAAGGGAATAGGAAGGAAGAACCACTCACTTGATTAGGAAGAAGGAAAAGAACAATTCCTGATCGGCGGCCTCCGCAATCCGGCCACATGCAAGGCGGCGGCGGCTCCAAGAGAGGGGGAGAGGGGCAGCGGCTCCTTTCTTCCTCAACGGCTCGACTTCACAAGAGAGGGGGAGAGGGGTGGCGGCTTGGTGGCTTGCGGCTCCTCTCTCTCTTGATGGCTTGTAAGGCTCCAAGAAGGAGCCGCCTAGCCCTAGGGGGGGCGATTTTATAATCCCCTCCCAAAGCCTCATCTATACCCTACCCATTTAGCTAACCCGCATTCGCCTCAAATCCGAATCCGAAACCCGCTAACCACAAGCATCAATAACACATGCTCAAACATATGCAATACAAATTTAATTAACAAGTAAAGAAAACACACAACTTATATTTTTACTTACTTGAGCTCTCAAGCTCGCACCAGACCATGAGTCGACTCAGCTCGACCTCGAATCAGCCCGCTAGACTGGCAAATAGAAAAATGAATAATAACAATTAGCCATAATATCTCAGATATTATAATCCTCCCTCCTTAGTGAAAATTTGTCCTCGAAGTTTTAGCAAAGCTTAAGAACTTACCAAACTCTCAAATAGCGAAGGATATCGCTCCCTCATATCATTCTTCACCTCCCAGGTGGACTCCTGCTCGGAATGGTGCTCCCACCTGACCTTTACTAGAGGAATCTCCTTGGACATCAATTTTTTGATCTGACGGTCTAGCCCTCAACTGGCCTCTCTTCGTAAGAGACTGCCGAATCTACCTCCACCGGGGTAGGCTCAATCACATGGGACTCGTCCCGGATATACTTCTTTAGCATGCCTACATGGAATCCCAAAATGGGCAGTAGCTCAGGTGGTCGACCCGTCGGTTGACCGACCTGCTGATTCCCGTGATGAAAGATCGCGTCAGTCAACCGACGGGTCGATCGAATGGAGGCAAAATCTACCTGAAGCTGGCGGTCGACCAACCGGTCAACCGACCTGCATATAAGTATGACGCGTGATCGCGTCGGTCGACTGACGGGTCGACCGAAGATCGCGGATCGTGTGATCTGCGTCTGGCGGTCGAACGACCAAAGGGTAAACAGAAGTGATCGAATGACCGGTCGACCGATGCTTCGATCGGCGCTTCGACCGTCGGCCTATAACGGATAGTTTTCTATCCGTTGAACGCCTGTAACGGATAGTTAAATGCTAAAGCTACAAATTATTTATTTTGTTCTTTGGATGATAAGATTTTTGAAAAGATCATGCATTGCACTTCTGCTTTCGATATTTGGGCTACTTTAAACATGCTTTATAATTATGCAAAAACCGAAGAGCTCAAAACATTTGATGAGGGGAGTGATGACAATTGTCATCCACCCACTACTAACATGGTTTTTAAAGCCCATAGTGTCTCTAGTTATAAGAGCATAAGAAATCAGAAAATGAAAGTGATTTTCCATGTGTGCCAAGGGAAAGGGCATGTAAGGAAGAATTGCCCTAACATAAAGAATGAGACAAAGAAGAGGTCAAGCGCTTCCACATCATCATCATACTCGAATGAAGCATCCTCTTCCCATGGCTATGAAGAAAATTCAAAAGATTGCCTCATGAATACTAATGATGAGGTACACTCTTCTTCCTCTAGTCATAATAACAAAAAGTGTAGTACTAATTCATCTAATTCTCATGATTTTCTTTTTGATCGATTAATGGAAGAATATAAAAGCATGTATGCCTTGCTTGTTAGAAAAAATAAAGAAAATAGAAAAATCAAGAAAGAAAACTTGAAGCTTGTAAATCATGTGCATGAGTTGAAGAGTGAAAATGAAAAATTGAAAACTAGCATGATTGATCATTGCCATGATACATTAACTCTAGAAGTTAATGACTTGAAACTTAAAAATGAAAATTTAAAGAATAAAAATAGTATGATGAAATCTCAATTGCATGCTATTCACAAATCTATGAGTGATTTGAAAAATGAGGTTGTATTCTTAAATAGGAAAATAAATGATTTATCAAATGCATCTTCCTTTAAGAACTCTAGAAATAAAAATGTTTGTGTAAATAATGCTAATATTCATCATCATTCTCATGTCAAGCATTCCTCATTTAAATCTCATATTCAAAAGAAGAATGTATCTTTTAAGAATGCTCATGCTCAATCTAGTTCAAATGACAAGCATTCTAAAGATAAATCTCATGTCCATAATAAAAACAAAAAGAAATTTGATGGACATTGTTTTTGTTATGGTGTTTATGGGCATGCTATACATGAGTGCCTTTAAAATGAACCCAAGTGTTGTGAAAATACTTTGGGTAGCTAAGCCCACTAACCCCCAAGGACCCAAAGTCATTTGAGTACCAAAATCTTCTCTTATAGGGGGAGTCACACAAGGGTAAAGAGAATTGAAGAATTGAAGTTGACCCATTGAGTTGAAGGAATGATCCCTACATGGTTGCAACTTCAAAGTCTTCATCTACACTAGATGTCTATGGTAAATTTGGCATCAAACTCTTTGGTATCATCTCCTTACTTTGATTTGCTTTATTTAAGTTGGAATCATGATACATATTTTAAATTGATTGTTTTCCCCGCTCTTGCAAAAGAGTCTGTTTCAAAAATGTTTTTGATTTTTGATTTTCCGGTCTCTTCGGAGATCCAGGTGGCCTGTAATGGGCCTAAGCGACCTTGTGGTTCTAAATTGTAGGCACATTGTGGCTTTCGGTTTTCAACCAATAGGAAGGGTTGGAGATCATATTTTTCATTCATTATTTTTGTGATCTCTAAAAATTCGTTTTGGTTTCATGTTGATTTTATTTGAAACGAATTTGAAACCATTTAACAAAGTAATCTTTGATAATGAAACTTGATGCCTATCTATGCTTTTTGGTTGAGTTAGCTTGCTAAGTAGCTAGATTTTCTCTAGAATATTAGTGTAGCTTACTTGCAAGTTATAAACATGTTAGGAAGGCTAATTAAGAAGAAAAATATTAGTTTGGCTAAATCATCATGAATAGGGTATAACCTTGATAAATTCAAAATCTGTGTGTTATACCTCATTGTTTAAGCTAAAATCATGTCTCTATACTCATGACTAGAATTGCATGTAAAATTCTTGTTTTCTCATGAGTAGGTAGAATTATGGCACTTAGGCAAACTTCATTAAATGAAACTCGCCCTAAGTTAGAACTTGTCATTAGAGACACTCCTTTTAAGTCCAAACTAGTTTAGCATGGGTAGAGATCTTATTCTTTAAAGGTTTAATATTCTAAGATCTCTTAGATTCATTTAGATATCATGAAAACTAATTTAAAATGAATCTTAACTATCTAGCATAGGTTAAGGCTTTAAATGAAACCTTGCATTGAACCTTGCTAGTTAGTATAGTAGCTTGCTAGTTGACATATTATTTCATAATGATACTAATGAAGTCTACTTGCAAGTTAAGAATTGGAAGGATATGTTATCTAAAAGAAAATGAAAAAGTTGGGCAAATTTTCAAGAAATAAGGTATGAATTTTATTTTGCAAAAATCTTTGTAAATTAATTGAATATTCATGCTTAAATGATTTCTCTATGCTCATGATTGATTATGCATGATAAATATTTGAATCTTCATGAGTAAAAAAAATTTTGTTAACTTAGCGCAATTTCATGATATCTTGATTAAATGAAATTTGCACTAGGTTAAAATTCTTGATAGAGACATCATTTTAAGTTAAAATTTGATGAACATGTTTAGATACACATATCACATAAGTCTAGAAAGTTAAAATTAAAAATTCTTGTCTAGATGAACAATGTGATATCTATATCACTTTAGAGACTTAAGCTTGAAAAGCTTGGTCCAAGTCAACAAACCACAATTGGTATCAATTGACTTGGTCAATTCATTTTAAGTCCAAATCTTCATAAACATGTTTAGGAATAGATATGACATGTTTTCATGCACTTAGAGTGAACAATTCATATGGATATGGATAAAATGACAATAGAGGTCAATTCATGATTAACTCTTATGAACCTAGTTGACCCAAGTCAACAAGTTGACTTAAAGGTGAAATAACTAGGAACTCAAAATGGCCATACCTCGACCTGAAAGCAGACTTAGGGATGTCACTATCCCGGATCCTCAACTGGTAGTACCCTAACCGCAGGTCAATCTTCGAAAACCATTGAGCCCCCTGAAGCTGATCAAACAAGTCATCAATCCTGGGCAGCGAGTAACGAATTTTTTCATTGTCACCTTGTTAAGCTGCCGGTAATCAATGCACATTCGCAAGGACCCATCCTTCTTTTTCACGAAGAGCACTAGAGCACCCCAAGGCGAAACACTCGAGCGTATGAAACCCAAATCAAGAAATTCTTGCAATTGGGACTTCAACTCTTTCAACTCAGTTGGTCCCCTCCGATAATGTGGAATGGAGATCAACTTCACCTCAGGTTGCAACTCAATACAGAACTCGATCTCCCTCTCCGGGGTCAAACATGGCAACTCTTCAGGGAAAACATCGGAGAACCCGCATGCCACTAGCGTCCCCTCAATATCCCTGGCTGCACCTCCGCTTCCTACTGCCACAGACACAAATGCCAAAAAGGACTGGCAACCGCCTAGAAGTAGTTTCCGGACCTTGAGAGCTGAAATTGCCACCAACGAGTCTCTCATTCCCTCACCCTGGAAGGTAAACTAGAGCAATCTAGGCTTACTGAAGGTAACAGTTTTAGCCCTGCAGTCCACTGAGGCGAAATGGTCCGACAACCATTCCATGCCCAATATCACATCAAGTTCCAGCATCGGCAAGAGTGTCAATGCGGCCATCAGTACATGCCCACAAACAACCACCTCACAACCCCCAAAAGATTATCTCTGCCAGCACAGCATTTCCCGTAGGCGTAGACACCACAAGAGGCAAATCAACCATAGAGGGTTTCCCCGACAATTTAGCAACAAATAATGCAAAAATGAAGGATTGCGTAGCACTTGGATCAAAGAAAAACAAAAGCTATAGTGGAACCAACAGTAAGGTTACCTGTTAGTACTGCCCTGGATGCCTCAGTGCCCTCTCGGTTCAAGGCAAAAACCCGTGCAGTAGGCCTCTCTGAACTACCGGCTCGCTGACCTCCGCCCTGAGTCTAACCTCTCTGAGCTACAGAATCCACTGGCATCGGTGCCTTCCCTCTAGTCTGATCAAGTTGCTGACTACCTCTGCCAAGACAATCCTTCCTGTAGTGCCCAACCTATCCACAGCCAAAACATGCCTCTAATCGTCCAAAGCAAGCTCCCTAGTGCTTCATGTGACATCGGCTACACGGCTGCGGCTCAGGCCTCCGCTGCGAGACTCCTATTGACGCCCCCGATCATGGACCCATGTGGCTTCTGACACTGCCCTGTCCTCTACCGTGCTGTGGATCCACCGTCGTGCGAGTCTCCTCAAAGTGAGCTAGTCTACCCCCTGAGTGCTGGGGCCAAACCTATTTCTTCTGGGGTCCATCATGCCTGTTAGTCAATACCAATGCCTCCTTCCGGAGCACCTCATCCACAACCCGAGCAGAAGAAGTGTCCTCTATGTAATGGATAAGTCTGGTGATCTACGACCTCAGCCCCTCAACAAACCTCTTAACCCTGGCGATCTTTGTGGCTACCAAAGTGGGATGGTACTTCGAGAGTCGGGTGAACTCCATCTCATAGTCCATTACTGACATACTGCCGGTCTGGCGTAGTAGCTCGAACTTTTTCGCCCGTTTATCTCGAACGCTCAACAACAAGTATCGCTTCACCGTAGCGGCTCTGAACTCCTCCCAAGTAGAGGGTGGTGCACCTGCTGCTCTGCGGTCCCTCCAGGTGTGAAGCCAAGTCCTCTCAGCTACAACCCGATCATCTGTGCGGTCGCCTCAGAAGAACAACTGAGCTCCGTGCACAGCTCATAGCAATCCCCAAGGAAGCTGGTGACCTCCACCCGCTGATATGTCCCTATAAACTCCGGTGGCCTGAATTTGACAAAATCTGCATACGTGGGTGCTCCGGGAACTCTAACTACTGGTGCCACTGGCTCGACCACCTCCGGTACCATGGGTGTAGCCGGCACCGATTATGGCTGCTGCCTCAGTTCTTGCTCCTTGCGGAGTGCCTCAGTCAGCTCAACTACTCGAGCCTGCAACTGCACAACCATGGGATCCTATCCCACATCCTCTTGGACCTGCTGTGCTCTCCCACGGCCCTGACCTCGGCGCTCTGTGGAGTTACTGCCACTACCGCTCCATGCGGCACTAAAAGCCTCCATCACTCTCGAATCACCACAAAGAAAACATCATAATTAGATAATTCAATTCACCATTGAATCTTAAAATAAACTAACCACATGACGCGCCGAGGTGCAAACTTATCCCAATGATCTCATAACACAACCCTACCGTATACTAACACGCTAGCAATGCCCTATACAGTAAACATACTCTAAGTTGTAGTCAAACTGAACCATATGCTCTGATACCCCATTGTCACGCCCCATCCTAGGGTCACGAAACCGACTAGGGTATACGTGCCTATACCCCGCAGCCTATCCCATGCACATGCCAACTCAGAATAAAATATAGCGAAAATATGAGACAAGTTTTATTATAACTGAGAAACCAAATCAGTTTTCATTTTAAGAAATAAATTTCAACAAGCCAAATAGAGTGCGAAAATAACAAATGAAACGTTTATCAGTTTTTCTCAAGAAACATAATTTGAAATCAAACATATGAAGGTCCCAAATGACTACAACTCCAAGAATAATAAAATACTAAGTGCATGACCAAATACTATCAAGACTTGACTATGACCCCTAACTAGGACTGCTATGAGATCAATGTAGCTCCTCTGCCCTCTAGCCGCGCCAAGTGCTCCAACCTACCTCACTGGTCAGGCTCTGTAAAAAAAATAGAAAGTAAACAAGGGTGAGTCCAAAGGAACTCAGTGAGCGATTTTCTACCACTAACTGCTAGTGTTTCATTGAAATAAGTGTTGAAATGGTATTAACAAATGTAGAGGTTGAAGCTTAAGTACCAAACAATCACTTTGCAATTAGCATACAGTTTTTGAATAAGCATTCACACTAAATATTTCTAGCCAACTTGAAAGTTCAGGGATCCAGATGGAAATGGATCAGGCTATATGTGGGTTTTACTTTCGAATTTGGATCCTAGGAATGTCCTTGAGCCCCATTTCAAGCCGTTTTCGTGAACAACAACACTGGAAGCTTCTCTAGGCCAATCGAGTAACAAAATTGGTTTGCTAGATAGCCAACATGGTTTTAACCCTTCTTATCTCCCCTTCAGAGTTATAACATCCAAGCTAGCCATGGTATGCCACTTCCTTAATGCTTGGGTCAACTCTATGAATAAAATCTTCAACCTTCTCTCTTGATATCATCTCAATATCAAATACAACAGTATAATGACAAGAATCAACCATGAAACCATTAGGAATTTCCAACATGTATACAAGATGAAGAATTCATCGAGCAAGGGGGGTAATTCTAGGGAAAAGGTTCTTGTTCCACTCACACAACATTGTCATTTGACTACCAAGAAAAATATACAATAATCAATTAAAGCATTTCAAATTTTTACAATTATCAAATGTCCATACATACCGTCGCTGGTGCGCAAGCTCAGTCGCTCGATCTCGTGACTAGGGCACACTGTATGCAGACACGGTAGCAATGCCCATGTATATATAGATATAAAATATAAATAGAATTTTATTTTCTTGTCATTTCTTCTTTTTGGTTTCATATTTCATATAATAATAATAATAAAAAATTTAGATTTTTTCCTAAAAGAAAAAGAAAATCTCAGCTATTGCTTGATTGTACTCTATGCCCTATTGTCGTAGTCAAGAATTAACCATCCTCTGATAACATATTGTCACGCCCCAAATCCTAGGGTCACGTGACCGGCCAGAGTACACATCTGTACTCCGAAGCCTACCAACACATACGTACCAATGCGTAAAGAAAATGAAAATAACCGTGCAATATACTCATGAATAGAATCAAATATCAAATATGAATACAAAAACCAAGTACAACAACTGAAACAGCATGGCTCAAATGCAAGTACACATTACATTCTACTACACGACTACGACCCAACGCGTTACAAGATCCGTTGCCTGAGCTTACAACCCTCGACCGCGCCACACAACCACACATGTACAATCGCACTTCTACAGGTCTGGATCTGCAAAACAACATAAAAGAAAGTGGTGAGTCCCTAAGGTGTTGTTTGGTTAGTGAAAACTATTTTCTGGTTTGGTTTTAGTGAAACTAAAAACTTGGTTTTGGTTTCTAGTTTTCAGTTTTTTAAAAATGTGTTTGGTTAATGAAAGTAACATCAGTTTTGGTTGGTTGAAACTAGTGAATATTTATTTAGTTATGAAACTAGCCAATGAGGTTTTGTTTCATGCAATTAAATTCTTTTGTTGGCTCTTTAACAATTTATTCTGCCCCATAAATTTTAATTCTACAATTAAAATTTAAATTCCTGAAATTAGGTTTTGTTTTAGGGGTTTTATTTTGTTTTGGGGGGGGGGGGATTTTATAATCCCCTCCAAAAGCCTCATCTACACCCTACCCCTTTATTTAACTTGTATTCGTCTTGAACCTGAATCCAAAACCTGCTAACCACAAGCATCAATATATTATTTATTTAATATTTATTTTTTCGTAAATTTGCTTATTCCTTAGTTTCTACGTGAACAATTTTTTTCAAAGTCTAACTTTTCCAACAAAATTTATAATCTCAAATTGAATGAATTCATAAATTAATATATATTATGTAAAATAGTAATTTATACTCATATTATATTATATTATATTATAATATTATATTATATTATATTATATTATATAAGTTTATATAAATATCAATTTTAATTAGATCTGATTTGATGTAATCAAATTTTTAAATTGATTCAAATTTTTCTAAACTTTTGTTAGCAAAAATGATTCCATGATTTCATCATTCCAAAATTTTCACACCTTTCACTATACATTTTTCTAAATATAAAATATATTATATATTATATAAATATACACATTTTCACATTATATATTATATATTGTTTTTTTTCTTTTTTACTTTCTACTCGAAATTTTAATTTCTAAATTTATAATATTAATGACTATCTATTATTTCTAATAAAATTTTAATTTAATTTTTTTATTTTGGTACTATTATTCATATTATCGTTTAGCATATTTATTATTATCTTTTCTAAATTTGTTTTTTTAATTCTTTTAATTTTGTAAATCAAGTTCATATATGCATTTTAGAAAAGCAAAATTGATACTTCAAATCATACCAATATCTTTTATTATATAATTATTCCAATATTTATTTTTTCCTCAACTTAGTTTGATTAATAAATTTTTCATTAATTTTTTAAGTTATAATTTTTGCATTCTATAATAAAAAATTTAAATCTTAAACGAATATAGTTTATTTGATTTGAATAAATTAGTTTTATAATATGTATATATATATATAATACTTAAAAACAAATATATTCCAATCAATTCAAAAAATTTAAATAGATTTTACTCAAATTGAATTGGATTTTTCAAATTCGAAATAAAAGATGTGATTTCAAACATCTCTAAAATTTGAATATCTATTTAAATAAAAAATATCAAATTACATATTTTAAAAAAAAACAGAGGCACCGAGATTCTTTTTTTATTTCATTAAAAATCGACTTCATAAGTAGAGGCGCTTATATTACAAATTTGAATGTGGGATTATTAAATGTTGTTGATTAAGAAAAAAATTATTAATGATTTTTAATTTTTATCGAAATCTTACTTATGAATTGATATCATATGGTATTAAAGTTATATAGATGTGATTAAGTCCAAAAAATTGTGCTTCCGATGTGGGATTAAATGCTAAATTTTTTTATATAGATCGATTATTGGGAAACTGAAGCCATAATTGACGTCGGTCTCCTAAGTTTCTTCGTCAAATTTTGATCTATTTTATAATAAGAGTTCTCAAGTTTCTTCGTTAAACATTTTCGATTTGGTTTATATTTTATATTTTCTTAGCAAATCTGATTGAAACAACTAATATATTAGTAGTATATTTTATTATTTAATTAATTATATATTGAATATGTATTATATACAATATTTATTTATTATATTAATCATTACTGCTATTATCTTATTGTTTGTTATAGTTTATTAAATATCTAATTATTTTGCCAAATGTGACTAGCATGGTTGGTGGCAACAGTTATAAGTTGCCTAGAGGTTTGAGGTTCTTGGTAGGAGTCTCCTTTGTATGAATTTTTCACCTTGTGTGGAACACGCTTACTTTGGCAAAAAAAAATATATATCTAATTTTTTCTTTTATATTTCTTAATTTTATTAAAGTTTTATAATTTTTCAGTAAATTTTTTTAACAGCAATTTTCCAAAATCGGATTTTGGAAAAAGGAAAATTCCCAGATTCGGATTTTAGAGATCAAATGTCACACCCTAATTCCACAATGGTGTGACCGACCAGGGTATACAAGCATACCCTGAAGCCTAACTCAAATCACCAACCATAGAGATAAAACAAACTAGTCACAAACCACAGAGATAAACCAAACTTTTTATTTCAACTCCAATCACTAACATGAATGTTATAAAACAAAACAATTTCATCCTTTGTCAAAGAAATCGTGAAAACATGAATGTTCAATCGAAACAAACTTTAAAGAAAGTTTGAAACAATAAATGAAATAAAGAAACCATGAATGAAATAAGGTATAATAAGTCTCGATACAGGACTCTCTTTAAACCTGACCACTACCCTAACTCTAACTTCGACTTGTCACGAGATCAGCCTTGAACCTGCTACTCTCAGCTGCGCTACTCAGACACTCCAGTGCTACTACTGGTTCTGACCTGGTGCTACAAAGACAACAAATAAAGAAGAAGGTAAGTCCAAATTGGACTTAGTGAATGGCTCGGTCCTGAGCCCACCCCTATCCACAGATAATAGTTATACAAAAATAAAACATAATTACCACATAATATATATAATTTTCACAGTACAACGAACAAATTCTTGACTCGGAATTGAATCTTTTATCTGTGTAAAATCCAAAGCAATTCATATGTAACCCATTGCAGAACAAAACCACATTTTCCCGCAAGCATACTTCCAATTAATACGAGTCGGTCACTAGAACATGCCTAGTGAGCTTCCCGCCCATGGTTCCCGAGCTAGGCAGACCCTCTAGCCTCGGTAACCCCAAATTGGTTGGGAAAACCCTCTAATCAGTGCCACTCCGAGTCGGTCGTCAGTGTGGCTCGCTGACGAGCTTCCCGGTCCACACCTCCTCCACCCATCCGCCCAACCAAAACCCCCATACCATCCATAAACACAAGTATATTACATATGAAGAATGCAGCAACAACGTATACACACACCAAATCCAACCAGTTCGTTCAAAGTAAATGTTACCAAATACAGGCTTGGTAATAAAACATAGCTACACAAGTATTATAGATACTGTAATTAATCATGTTTGCAAACACCCCAATTCATACTAGCACAACATGTAAATGCATAACTGCATATGAAAACGATTGCATGAACCACCATAAAATTTACATTTAATAAGAAACTATACTAATTAACTTAAAGGCTGCCATCTATTGATATTTCTACTACAATCAAAACCAAAGTTCATCCATATAAGTATAAAATTAAAATGCTACCACCATCACTCTAGTTTAACCTCAAATGTTCCAATTTCTCCTAATCACAGCAAATTCAATATTAAGCTAACACTAGGCACCACCCAACTAATCAAAACATGAAACATACTTATCAAGACTAATTACCAGGCAATTAGCAAAGAAGCATATATATATATATAAACAAAGTTCCACCAATCCTCTTACCAGCCGGCACGGTCAAGGGAAAAGAAAAAAATATATTTACATCTCCCAATTCACCAAATTACCTATTGTTCAACCTTAGTCTAACTAGACTAATGAGTTACTATATCTTTCTAACCCCATTCTATATCATGCGGAGACAAGAAAATCACCACCTGCTACTGCTACCATTCAAAATTTTATTTTTTTCTACTACACTCACTTGCTACCATCAACCCTTTTAATTTATACATTAAGAGCAATAACAACACAACCAATAGGAAATTATTTATCAAGAAGCTTCAACACCCCCATGGCAGTGGGTGGCTGCTTCAATCCAAATTCCACAATGCTCAGCATTAGTACACAATAAACCCCAAATTCCATTAAGAATTAACCTAGAAATCCCCCTCCAAACCCAATTGAAGAAAGGATTAAAATCCTCAAAGAAATTTCCAGATTTCTTCATGGTGAGGAGCGTCAAGATGAGGGGAGAAACCATGAATTTTGGCAATGATTTAACCACTCACCGGCAAGGGAAAGCAAGGTACAAGACCCTCTTTACGATCCTTGCGCCGACAATCACCGGTGTCGGCAACATATCCGATGGCAACCACCCCGGCCTCCTCACTCGTCACCTCCCTATCGCCCAGTCGAGTTCTTGGATGCGTGCGGCCCTAGCAGCCGTACGGTCCAATAACTCCTCTCTTTTTTTCTTTTTTTTTTACGCTTCTACCCCTAACTTAACCCAACCTTGGTTTCCACTCAACTCAACCAAAACTCGTGCAAATTGGATTCTGATCGAGCCGTTGGACTCGACTTGACTCGACTAATACCCAAAACATAAAATAAAATATTACGCATGCACAATGACCTCACCTTAATTCGCAACATCTGGCATCTTCTCCCGGCCCAATCCGATGCTCATCCTTTTTTTTCCGCTGAAATGATTTAATAAAATTTAGAAAAATCGCAGGTATAACATCAAAATTCCCAAAATCGAAACCTAGTGGATTAGATACCCATTTTACCCCTAGGCCAAAGTCTCTAACTGGAGACTTTGATCAAAAATTTAAAAAAAACTATAAAATAATATTAAATAATATTAAAAATATTAAAAATATTTTAAATTTATAAAACATTGTTTATGATAAAAATAAGATATTAGAGTATAAAAAATATATTTCCAAAATCTCTATTACATTAAAGACTTTTGCACAAAGTCTATAAATTTAAATTTGAATTAAAAATTATGAAATATTTTGATGTAAAATATTTTTTTGGATCATAGTACATCTTTGTATCATTAAAAAATTATTTCATGAATTCAAATATTGTTTTAAAAATATATGAAGCTATTATACTCTTTGCACAAAAGTCTCTAATGAGTTACAAACTTTTGTTTATAATAATTTTTAAATTATAAAAAATAAAATTTAATTCACAAAAAATATATATGTAATATAAAATATGTGCTAAAGTATATCAAAATATTTTGGATAAAAAATATTTTAATATTTTAAATTTAAATTTAATTTTATAGACTTTGGACAAAAGTCTCTAATGTATTAGAGACTTTTGCACAAAGTCTATAATAGCTTTAATTCATAAAATATCTTTTTTTAAATACAAAAGATGTATTGCAGTTCAAAAGAATATTTTTCATCAAAACATTTCATAATTTTTAATTTAAATTTAGTTTTATAAACTTTGTGTAAGTCTCTAATAAATTAAAGAATTTGTAAAAGTCTCAATTTTATTATAATTTTTTTATAAATTAAAATTATTTTTAAAAAAATATTATTTTATTTTATTTTGACCCAGGGGTAAAATGTGTATCAAATCCACTAGATTCTGATATAGGAAATTTTGACTCCCACATGAAATTTCCCTCTCCCAAAATCCAGTTTTGGAAAATTCCTATTTTTTAAATTTGGATTGGTGTATCATATTTTTCTTTTGAAATTTAAACTTTAAAATATGCTAATTATATATACTTATATATTTTTAAATTTTCTTTTTTATTATTTTTCTTATATATTGTATATTATATATTATTTATTATTACTATCATTATTTTATATTTAATTTAAATATATATTATTTACTAAGAAAATATTATTTTCAATTAACTTTATTTCATTGTCACGTCTTTTATTGATTTTCAATTAGTTTAAGCTTTTATATTTTTGTAGGAGTTTAAAAATTTGAAACAAAACAATTATAAGTTCCAAATATATATATAAATTTAATGAATGTCTTAATAAGATAAATGATATCTTAAGCAAGTGGTATATGAGAAGTCATACCATTCTTTAGTAAATATGATCCAGATTTTGATTAATATTATATTAATTATTATTTATATTATCTATTTTTATTTTCCTATTTTAAAAGATGTAGAGATTTAGTTTTATTACCCTTAATTATTTAATTTTGTTCAAGTTTTAAAGATTTTCTGTAGAATTTGTTATTTAGTTTGATGTTTCATATTTTTCAAAATTATTTCAAAGCTCTAAAATAAATTGAGTATAATTATATATTTTAAGTTTTCATTTTTTTTTCTTATATATTTTTGTATTTTCTATATTATTTATTTTCTATATAATTTATATTTTTGTTATTTTTTACTATTTACTGCACATGAAGAAAATATTATTTATTCATTAAATTTGAATTTTTAAATTTTTATTAAATTATTTAGTTTGAGCTTTTCCTTTAACTTCTATTTTAGATATTATAGTGAGGTTAGTGATATAATCAAGTAATATGTAATAAGTGGGACCTCTTAGTTTTTTTTAGGTTTTATTTTTTATTTTTTACTTTTATTATAATTAAAATTTACTTAAACTACGTTCCTTTTTAATTTACCGAGTATATTGTTTTGAGTGTTTATGTTCAATATTATTTTTTTATTAAAAAAATATATCTATCTTTATTCAATATTCAATAATTTTTATTGTGTATATTAAAGTTTACTATTATTGTTGAATTTAAATTTGATCATTGTAAAATTTATTTTTATTTTTATTAATATGTGACCATATATTTATAGTATAGTTTTAATTATATTTTATTCATTATATATTTTACAATATAATTGATTTCATATATTTTTTAATTAAAAATTATTTTTTTCATTTTTGAAATTGTACTTTAGCTCTGATTCTCTTTTTAATTAGCAAATAAGTTATTTCACTTATTAATACTTTTTCTTTTTCTTTTGTTTTACTTTTGTATTCCATTTTTAAAATTTTTATCTACCTTTATTATATTTTCATTAATTTTCTATCTAAAATATTAAAAATTTACTATTATGGTTGAATTTAAGTTTATTATTATAATATTGATATTTATGTTTAGCCCTATTAATAAATGACATTATTTTTACAATTATTTTTTATTTATTTTATATATTAATATAGAATAAATTTTATTTTTATTTTTATTAATTAAAAATATTTTATAAAAAAATTTGGATCCCAGTTGCGTATCTTTTCTAGTACTATTAAAATAAGAACTGTGATAATGCAACTGACCAGATCAAACTCAATTCAACTGAACCAATATTTTGAATTTTATTATTTATTTGCATCATAAGTTGAATCCGTCAAAAACATTAATCCTATATGTAGTACCAATTAATGAGCGCAACTGAGTTCTAGGATGAGTGCGAAAGGGGGCGATCGTCGCGGCGGGCAAAAAAAGTTCGAATCGGGGGAATCGCAAGGGGAGCGTCAGCATCCCAAGAGACCCCCAGATCCAGGCACTAAGGGGATCTTCTTGAAGGGGAAGGTGACTGCTGGTAGTGAGAAGGAGATCAGCTCGTCAAGGATGGCGGCAATCGATAATGCGAAGGTGTCTTATGAGAAGGAGAATGTATTGCGACCTGATCCATCTTCAAGTAAGAAAGTCTGGATGAAAATAGATAAACCTTTTGGATCTGTTTTACCTGATGAAAATTAAGATAGTTTTATTGCTTTGAATAATCCACTCTTTGTGAAAAATGCTTCTGGTATAAATGGCGAAAAGAGGGACATTCAGCCTAGCTCATGGGCAGATTTATTCAAAGGGGTGAGCTTGTTTGATAATTTGCTTGAGAAAGCGGAGCTAGTTGACAAGTTCAAAGTAATCCAAAGTTGCTCTGAGAATGAAGTCGGTATAGAGGATGAGGTCATTAACCAATCAAGAATAGAATGGAGTAACAGTGTTTATGGAAAATTTTATGGGAGGGCACCTTCATTGAGCCTGGTTCAAGTTGTTATGCCAAGACAATGGAAGCTTAAGAACAATGTGCAAATTATGGATTTAGCTGCGGGGTTCTTCTGCTTTAGGTTTGCTTGTAATGAGGATTTGGAGCAAGTTTTGTTTGGGGGCCCATGGTTCTTGAGGGGACAGGTGCTGCTATTGAGACAGTGGAGGCCGAACTTTCAGCCAATGCTAGAGAGGATAGATACTATTCCAATATGGGTTCAGCTACCAGGACTTCCACTGGAATACATGCATAGAGAGGTGCTTAAGAGGATTGCATCTTCGTTAGGGCAATTGATAAAGATAGATGATGTTACCATGAAGGGGCAAAGAGAAAGGTTTGCTCGGATATGTGTAATGTGGGACCTTAGAGGGGCAGTTCCAAATGGATTATGGATTAATGAAGCAGGCAAAAGATTTTGGCAGCCAATAGCAATGGAGAATATTCCTAAACTTTGCTTTGAATGTGGCAAAATAGGTCATGTTAGAGAGCAATGTGTAATAAAGGAAAAGGAAAACATTTTCAATAAAGAAAAGGAGACAAGTTCTGTTCAGGATTTAGCTGAATCCGGCCAGACTAAGTATCAGAGTGACAAAGTAGGGATTCATGGTCCCTGGCAGGTTGTGAACAAAAAAAGGAGAACAGGTTTTAAAAAAATGAGATGGCAGATGCAGGTGGAATCAAAAATAAGTTTGATATGCTGAAACTGGAGACTGAACAAGATATGGAAATAAAAAAAGATAAGAAGGTTGTAGTTGTTGTTGATAGCAAGAACAATAATGAAAGTGTTAAGAGAGTGGTTGAAACAAAAGAGTTAGAAATGAAAAGGATTGGGAGAAGGAGGGGATAAACACTAATGGTACACAGATGGATTTCAAGTTCAATGCAGATGGTGAAGGACCAATACAAGTGCTAGTTAACTTTGATAAGAAAGCTGAGGAGTTGCATAGAAGGCTAACTGACTCCTTGGAAATTGCAATTAATAGTATTAAGGAGAATGCACTGTTATCACAAGAAGGGCAGGATCCTAACATGGTTAGAGACTCCCCTGTTAGAGGTTCAAGAATAAGGAAATCTGTTAGCCAATCCATTCATGCTGAATGGTTCCCTTTCAATATTAAGCATAGCAAGGTAAAAAGGAAAAAGCCAAACACTGAGTTTGAAGAGGAGCCTAGCAGGGAGGCTGAGGGGGATCCTACTAAACTTATTCCATAATAAAAATACTCAGTTGGAATATAAGGGGGGGGCTGAAAACAGAAGGAATGGTTTACTTGAACCTTTTACTAAAAGAGCAGAAGCCAGAGATTGTTATTCTAGTTGAGACTCATGCTGAAGAGGAAGGTTCCAAAATCTGTATTAGCAAGTTTGGAAAGGAGTGGGAAGGGTGCTTTGTAGCTGGAAATGGGAGGGCTGGAGGTATTATAATAGTATGGAAGGTTGAGAAATATAAGATTGTGCCTGTGTATAGCTGTACCCAGATCTTACACACCATTGTTTATGAAGAAAAAGGGGAACCTTGGCTGTTAAAAGGGGTCTATGCAAGTAATAAAGGAAATGAGAGGAAAGTTCTTTGGGAACTGTTGAGAAATGTATATGTTAATTCAAATAATATTCCATGGTTGTTGACAGGAGACTTTAACTGTGTAGATTACCCAGAAGACAAAAAAGGGGGAAAGCCTTTTGTGTATGGTACTTCAATTTTTGGATACAAAGAGTTTTGCAATGACTCTGGCTTCGTTGATCTAAAGTATAGAGGGGTAAGATACACCTGGTGTAACAAAAAAAGGGGTAGTAGAGGAGTGTTAGCAAGGCTGGATAAAGCACTTGCAAATGGAGAGTGGTTGTCAAGAAACATCAGTACACAAATTTGGCATTTGAGAAGATTAGCATCAGATCACTGCCCTTTGATTATTGATACCAGGAGTAACAAAAAAACAGGGAGGAGGAATAAAAGCTTTGTATTTGAGCTATTTTGGCTTGAATATGAAGGGATCAGTGAGAAAGTGAAGGAAGTGTTCAAGGAAAGTAGTAAGAAGGGTAATCAATTAGAGAGCTTTGGGAGAACATTAAATAGCTTGAGCAAAGAACTAACTGTGATCAGTAGGAACCGGATTGGTTCACTGGAAAAAAAATTGAAAATAACTTTGGAAGAGTTGGAGATGTTGGAGGTAAAGGATGCAAAGGGAGAAGAACTTGACAAATTGATGAGTTTGACAAAAAAAAAGCAGCTGCTCTAAATAGGCAAATTCAAGTTAAATGGTGGACTAAGGCCAGGACTAAATGGATTGAGTTCAATGACATGAATACTAAATATTTTCACAACATCACCAAGATGAAAAGAAGACTTAATACTATAGTAGAAATCCAGACATATGGGAAAGTGGTCAGTGAGGAGAAAGAGATTGTGAAAGAATTTGCAAGCTGGTATTGTAATCTTTGGAAAAATAAAAAAATTAGTGAGCAAAACTGGGAACAATTTAAAGATTTGAGATGGAAAAGAATCCCTAGAGCTGGTCACAGAGACTTAACTAGAGACTTTTTTGAGAAAGAAATTTACAATGCCATGATTAGTCTGGGAAGACGGAAGGCACCAGGCCCAGATGGGTATAACTTAGAGTTTTATATCAACTTCTAGGAGGACATTAAGAAACCCTTATGTGCAGCCTTTAAAGATTTCCATCAGAATATGCATTTACCAAAAAATTGGGGGCATACAAACTTAGTATTCATTCCTAAGAAAGAGCAACCAAAAGTTATCAAGGACTTTAGGCCCCTTGCACTTTGCAATGTGGCCTACAAAATCCTATCAAAAGTATTGGTGAACAGGATGAAACCATTCATCAAGGAAATAATTTCTTGGGAGAAGAGGGCTTTTGTTGAAAAGAGGAGAATACAGGACAATGTTGTTGTTATTTCGGAAATAGCAACTATAGTCAGGAAATTTAAAAGAAAGCATCCTTATTTCTTGATGAAACTGGATTTAGAAAAGGCCTATGATAGAGTATCATGGAAAGCCTTGGAGGAAATATGGAAGATGATGAATGTGCCTTGGAAGTTCAGAAGGTGGTTGTTAGCATGCCTGAACTCAACAAGATATAGATGTGTGGTCAATGGAGAGTTTTCAGTGCTAAAGGAGTGAGGCAAGGGGATCCCCTTGTCCCCATTTATGTTTATAATGTTGCAAGAGATGTTATCTTTGCTAATCAATAAAGAAGTAGAACAGGAGAAAGTTAAGCCATTCAAGCACAAAGACATAAAAATCAGTCATTTGTTTTTTGCAGATGATATTATGCTTACAATAAAATGCTGCAATATGACAGTGAGGAGGGTTAAAGAAGTTCTGGAGATATATTGTAAAATGACAAACCAGAAGGTAAGTATTGAAAAATCTAAGATCTTTTCCCTGAGAACTGTGATGGAAAAACAAAGAGAGATATATGTGGTATCCTAGAGATTAAGGAAGGAGTTTTCCCCTTCAAATATTTGGGTACCTACATTGATAAAGGTAAGTTATCAGTGAAATGTCAAAGACAGATAGTGGAAAAAGCTGAGGAATGGTTAGACAATTGGGCTAGTAAACACATATCTCAAGCAGGAAAGATAGTGTTGATCAATTCTGTAGTAAACTCTATACCAATCCACAATTTGTTAACAACATGGATAGTGAAAAAGTGATAGAAGAGCACAAGAGTAAAAGCAGAAATTTTCTTTGGAAATCAAAGGAAGGAAGTCATGGGTGACCCTGAATAAAGCAAGTGGAGGTTTAGGGATCAAAGACTTCAGCATCACTAAATTCTCAATTCATGCAAAGAGAATTTTGTCATTCCTAAACAAGAAAAATAGACTATGGGTCAAGTTGTTGCAGGAAAGATATGGGAAGGTGCACCCTTGGGATCATAAGAAGAAAGGAGGTTGGTATGGGACTTTTAGAAGTTTAATAGAAGCAATGTGGAAGGTGAGGGTGGTCTAAAAATTAAAATTGGGAATGAAAAAGATACCAACATTTGGGGTGACCCATGGATAGAATGACTACCATTCAATAGATGGCCGACATATATTAACATGAATCAACAGTTCGAGAGGGAAATGGAGAATGGGATTTGAAGATACTTAGAGGTATGTTTGGGGAGGAGTTGGTAAGGAAAATTCAGCAAGTTTATATAGCCAAGAAGGATACATATGATAGATGGGTGTGGGTTCATAATGAGAAAAGGAAGCTAAATTGTAAAACAGCCTATAATTTCCTGAAGTGTAAGATGAATGCAGGAAATAAGGAAAACATCAACTGGTTAAGAGTTTGGGAGATGAATGCATTGCCTAGAGTAAAAATATTTGTGTGGAAATTATTGCAGGGGAGGCTCCCACAACTGAGTTGTTGTCAAAAATAAGTAAAATCCAAATTTATCCCTGCTATTGATGTAAAGAGGAGGTAGACAATGCTAATCACATTTTTTACAAGTGTAAAGCAGCAACAAAATTTTGGAAGGAACTAGAAAGGACCAGTAACATCAGATTTGTGAAAAGGGAGAGTTGGATTGAGGGGGGATGGCTTGAGGAAGGAGAAGGTTTGGGAAAGGAAGAGATGAACAAACTGGGTTGATAGCAATTGGACACTGGTTCATTTGGAAGAACAAAAATAAAATTTGCTTTCGAAATAGTAGTCAAGGAATCAATACTTTGATATTTAGAACCATGGCAGACTGCAGTAATATAAATGAATGCAAATTGAAAGGTAGAGTAGAAAGAAAGAAGAATCTGGTAGCTGAAGGTGATACAGTGACAAGTCTTAACCAAAGAAATTATCAGGTTCAGAGTGACAGTGAAATTATTTTTTTTTGTGATACAGCCTGGAGTAAGGAAACAAAAGATGCAGGTATGGGTTTTGTGATTGAAGATGGGAGTGGAAACAAGCTCTATGAAGCTGGTTGCTATAAAATAATTGAAAATCCTATGATGGCTGAAGCTGAAGCATTGCTATATGGCCTGAGAAAGATAAAGGAGTTGCATCTAAAAAACTTGAAGGTTTTTTCAGATTGTCTAAACATCATCAATATGCTTAACAGAGCCAGAATGACTCCATGGTTCATGAAGGATATCATCACCGATATTGAGGACGCAGCAAGAAACATTGGCAGCAAGGGATGGTATCATATAAAAAGAGATAAAAATTGTGTAGCTCATAATCTGGCAAAGGGGGCATTAGCCGATAAAAAGGAATGGGAGAGAAACCACTTGTTTAGTAGTAATCTTGTTAATGTCTGTTATAGGAATATGCAAAGTAAGCTACCTGCGAGTAGCAGTAGAGAAAGTTATGTTTCTTTACTTTCAACTATAGATGCTCCTGTAATCAATTTGAGAGATATAAATAAAGAATTGGATGCTCAAGGTGGAATATATTTCTGTTCAATTGGAGGCGAGGAATGCACGACAATTAGTCCGTTGTTTTCTCTACCCTCCCAGTTGAGTGGGGAGTGACCACTTTTATTGAGCTTTTTTGGAAGAAAAAAAAACATTAATCCTAACACATGGAAAATTGTGATTTTTTTTAGAAAAATCATTTTAAAACTGAACTAAACTGAATCGCACCAATAATTTTGGTTTCATTTTTTGTTCAATTTAAAATCCAATTCAGTTCGATTCAATTGTGTAGTACCCACAAAAAAAAATTCTTTTTATAATTTTTATTTAATTATTCCGGCAGGATAAATTGGTCGTGCGTCAGGATGGGCCGGATGAACGCTGGAGGGCATGTTGAATATTGGCCTTTGCGCTCAAGGTAATTAATTTATCTAAGTTTGATTAGTCCTTAGATGAGTAGTTGGGTTTGAGACGAGTCCGGAGGTTCAAACGGAACTCGAATCAGACTTGTATTGGTCGGTTATGGTTTGTTTTAGACTTGACTTAGGTTAAGGGGCACTTTGATCATTTGGCGATTGAGATTTTAGTATTTATACCTCATCCCTCAGGGGCACGCAGCTCATAGCAGCAGTTGCACACCTCCTTGGGCATCCATAGGAAGAGACACACACATGGAGAGGGAAGAATGGAATCTTAGTAGACTGCTCTTGGCAACGTCGGACGTCATCCAATTTCACGATCAAAGGAGAGTCTGTGATCCGATCGTATTAAAATTTGGAAAGATTTTGCTACGTCAAGTTTCGCCTAATCGGGCGATCGAGACACTATCCTGGGGCTGATCGGACTGAAAATTGGGGAGCATGTCTGAGACCCCTTGCCTCTGGATGGGAACGGTGGAAATCTATTTTGGAAGGCTAGATTTTTGGATACATGAGAGTGAAGGAGAAGGCGTGGGAGGATTTGGAACTTGGCAGCACGCCCGGACTTCGTTGACACGGAGGCGCAGAGGACCGTCTTCCTTTCCAATCTTCTTCTCTGGTGAGTGGATTTGGACATGTCTCTTCCATGTTCATCACCATTGCCGTCGTCCCTTTGAACGAGGATTTTGGTTGATTTCGATTGGTTTTTCTCATATTGGAATCGGATTGTAGAACAGAGGATTAACGTCTTGTTGTCGTGGATTTTTAAATCGGATTGTAACCTTTGGCTGCATGGTTCATGGCCAATTTTGGTGATGCCACCCCTAAATGATTCATGTAGATGGCATTGGAACGTGATGAATTGTAAAGGCTTCACCTTAGGGATTCACCTAGATGTGATTAGGACAAAACTAAATGTAGAGACTTAAATTCAGGATAAACATGGAACCTAGGCTCACCTAGAAACTTATTGATTATTAGATTAATATTATATGATGGCTCCACTATAGGAAGAGGGTAAGGGCTGAATTCCCCTTTGGGAAATATCCGGGTATGGATGGTCGGCCCTATAAGGTAGGGACATAGGTCGGATGGACATTTGGCTAACTTTATACTATACATCATGACATGTTATTAATGTTGTGCGTAGTTATTTCTTACATGTTCAGATACGGTGTTCTTATGATGTGGATGATTCTTCATGTTGGAAATTACTATCGTTTCATATGTTGTTCTATGTTATGCATTGGATAGGTATTTATGTTAATATATAAACACGTGGGTATATGGATATGTAGCATGTGAATGTAATGGCACATGGACATGTTGGTATATGGATATGTAGCATGTGAATATAATGGTATGTGGATATGGAAAGGCCGTAGTACGGCCATGGTATATATACATGCACGGGGAATATTAAGGGCCCTAAAGGTTCTAGAGCATTTTTACTAGATATGTGGATGGTATTTTTATTTCTTTATGATTATGTTTATTATGCATGGATATACTTGGGTGTGCTTGTGATTGCTCTCTCTCTCCCTTATGGATTTCTAGATCGGAAAGCTCATTAGCCGCCACACTGACGACCGACCCGGAGTGGCATGGGCGGGAAGCTCGTTGAGCCAAAGCCAGACTCAGTGACCGACTCGTAGGACCGACGGATCCCTGGATTATTGGACCGACGGGTCCCTGGATATACGACCGATGGGTCCTTGGATCGGGAAGCTCGTCAGCCCACCACACTAACGACCAACCCGGGGTGGCTTGATTGGTTTTGGTGATTATATATGCATACTGGTTGTTATATTATATCTGGATTGGTAATCATGCATGCTCGGTACTGCTTATGAGTTATATGCATACCTGCTATTATATATATTTACTCGCTAAACTTATATTACTTGGGCATGATGGGTAGAGGACTGAACCAATCACTAAGTCCTAGTTGGACTTGCGATTTTATATGTTATTTTTCTTGTAGAATCTGAGCGTGATTAGAAGGGTACTGGATGCAGTAGTGCGTAGGGACAGCGAATCTCGTAACGTGTCTTGGTTTGGGTGTTTACTCGAGTCTGTAGAGGGTTTTATATTATTCTTTGAGTCATGTAGACTTAGGTTTAGTTTTCTTATTTTCGCACTTTTGATGTTGAGGGGTTTTATTGTGTTAAACTGATTTTCTTTCAAAAAGATTTGGAATTTAGAATTTATTCAATTTATGTATTTCTGTAAACCGTGTTGATTTTATAAACCGTGCAAGTTTTGTGATTTAATCTGATTGTCTTGGTTGGATTAGGCTTCAGAGAACGGGTGGTACGTCTGGCTGATCATATCCTGAATTTAAGGTGTGACAAGTTGTATATGAAAAAAAAAATACTAATTTTGGTTCAGTTTTAATTCGCTTAGATTGGATTCGGTTTGGATGGAATGGATTTAGGCTTTCTGCATGTGATTGATTAAATCTTAGTCGAATTTAGATATAACCAAATGCACATCTAAACTTAAGATGAATTGAACTTCAATTATATTTCATGCTTTAAGTAAATTGGACAATATCTACATAGGCTGCATTTGTCTGATTGAATTTATTTATTTATTTATTTTCTTTATAACATTAATCATTATAAAACATATACATACATGAAAAAATACACACAATGCGCACACATAGACGCAAAAATAAACGCATAAAATATTACTATTATTGATCAAAATTCATTGCAAACATATATGGATGTCTCATCACTAAGCTACCAGTGGATACGATTGAACTACTTAATTAAATATTATTTTAATTAGATACATTTTCTGCAAATTAAATACTATGATTTTTATTATTATTATTATTATTTCGGACTATGATTTCTATTATTAATGTTGAACTTTAGGACACATATATTATGCATTCATTTAATACTAGCTAGATTGAACCTAGGGAATTAATTAATTGTATAATAATTAATCTTAATATTTTGCAGAGTTAATTAATATTTTTTAATCATCATATGCAAATTGTTGCCACAAATTTAATTAAACGAAGACAATGAGAGCAACTCAACAATGAGTACTCCAGAAATTGTACGAAGAAAATCAAAGATGATCCAGTACATTACATGGAAGGAAATCAAATACTTGCAACAAGAACACCTGCATGCCAAGATCAAGAACTCAATCGTCGACGTCGTAGTCGTCGTCGCCGTCTTCCAAGCCATCTCGGTCGTACTTGGTCTTCTTCAGCAGCAGCGTCGTCATCCTTCTCGCGCTATCAAAGATGTCCACGGCGTCTTCCAAGATGGACGCGAGCCGAGCCATTTGCATCCTGCTGAGTTTCTTCTTCCTCGTCATCATATTCTTCATCAAGGTGATGTCAGACTCCGCCGCCGGGACATTGTAAATGATCAGAGCCAGAAAGTGGCGGAGCACGACCGGGCCGTCCATTTCCTCGAGCGTCTTCACGTTCATCAAATACTCGTAAGCACGAGAAACTCCTCCACGCTCCATCGAGAAAGCTCGCTTCATCAGTCTTCTTTCTTCTAGCGTGAGGCGCACGTCGACCAAGGCAGCTGAACCCTCGTCGACGTCGGGCGCTGCGGTACTGGAGGATGTCCGCGGCGGAGGTGAGGCGGAAGGAGGAAGGGGGAGGAGAGGCGGCAGTCTCGGCGCCTCGGCTGGAGGATGGTCTTTGGTTGAAGAGGAGAAAGGAGGAGGAGAGGCGGCAGCCTCGGCGCCGGAAGTCACGCCGGAGGTGCCCAGCGACTGCGTCTTGGACTTGGAGCCGCGACCTTGGTTCTTCTTCTTCTTGGGCGCCATGGCAGGCTGATGGAAAGATTTAGATTTCATGTCCCAATTTAATTAAATTACAGCCTGTCACTGAGAAGTTGTTGCAACCATAAATCAACTCCTTAATTTTTATAAGATTTTTAAAATTAGCAAATAAATATTTTTCTCTTAATTATGTTTATAAATATATTTTCTCATATTTTTATATAAAGTTATTAAATAAGTAAAAAATAGTTTATAATTTTGACATCTACATTCTTAAAATTAAATATCACACCATTAAATTCTTTATAAATAAATAATGAATTTTTGAATTGTCAAAAGATGAAGTATGACTACCTAGTACCTACTACTTCCAAGTTTCAAATTTATTAGGTTTATTATTATGATTTGCCTATTACCATTAGCATAATATGATCGACTTATATTATAAAACTTATATTATATATGCAAAACTTTAAAAACAAGCTTATTCATGACTATAAACTTAGCTTTTTCACTCACCTTAACGAGTTGATTTTGTATTATTCATTAATATGTCAATTGTATTTGACATAATAATATTACTTGACTAATTAATATGATATATATATATATACACTAGTTGTACTAGCTACTCGTGCTTTCAACTGTTAAAATGTGATTTTAAAATAAAAAAGTTTGAAATTAAATTTTATATTTTTAATATATTATTATATAACACGTAATTTTAAAAATTAAAAAATTTATAATTGAATTTTGTATTTTAATATAATAGTCTATCGAAATTTTTTGATATTTTCACATTTTATAATATTATTTTAATTTAAAATTATATAAATTTAAAGTTAAATCTGATTTTAATAATTTTAGGACAATAATTATTTTAAAATTAAATTGTAAATTATTTTTTTTATTTAAATTTTAAATTAAATTTGTAACTATAATTTAATATTTTTAATAATTTAAATAAAACTTTTAAAATTAAATATTTGTATACCTATATTTTTATAAATAAGTTATCATATTATAAAAGAATTATACTTTTAAGAATAAAAATCGATAGTAAGATTAAAAAATTAGTTTAAATTAAATTACAATTTTAAATAGTAATATATAAACACACCACAAAGTATGTTTATTATAACCAAAATCATTTTTGTAAAACCAAAATCATACCTCATTCTTGGAAATTTTGTCAAACTTGTGTTTTTCTTTCCAACTTCTAAAGTCTTCCATTTTATTATAACTTGCAAGCAATATTCATTAGTAGGATAATAAAAATGTAACTACTAACAAGTTATCAAATTAAGTCTATTTTGCTTAATAGTTTCAAATTCGTTTCAAAATGACATCGAGTGATATCAAAACGAATTTTAAGATATCATAAGTGAAATATAAATAAAAACATGATCTCCAACCCTTCCTATTGGTTGAAAATAGAAAGACCACAATGAGCCTATGATTTAGAACCGTAAGGTCGCATGAGCCAGTTATAAGCTACATAGGTCTCTAAAGAGATCAGAAATCAAAATCAAAAATATTTTTGAATTCATGTCGAGAGTGGACAAAACTCAACTGAATTATGCATATTATCATAAACTTCAACTAAACTGGATCAAAGTAATTAGATAGAAGATGATACCAAAATGTTTGATGCTAATTTTACCTAAAGCATCCAGGTGAAAGCTTGAAGTTGCAACATATAAGGATCATTCATTCAACTCTTTGGTCAACTTCAACACACCATCAATCTTTCACCCTTGTGTGGTAGCTCTCCCTACAAAAGAACAAGAGACCTTTGGTACCCAAATGATTTTGGGTCCTTGAGGGTCAATGGGCTTAGGTACCCAAAGTGTCTTAACAACACTAGGGTTCACATTAAAAACACAATCATAGATCGCATGCCCATATATATCACAACAAAAGCAATCTCCATAAATTCTTTCTTTTTATTATTTTTGTGAACACGAGATCTAAAGTTAGAATATTTGACATGAGAAGTATGATGTGCATGAGCATTCTTGAAAGAATTATTTGTATTTCTAAAATTCTTAAATGATGAATTACTAACTTTCTTGTTTAGAAAAACAACCTCATTTTTTCAAATCGTTCATGGATTTATAAATAGCATGCAATTGAGTTTTCAACATGATGTTTTCATTCTTTAAAATGTTTTCTACTTCTAAGGCATGCACATGTGAACTAAGCTTAGAGTTTTCCATCTTTAGATTTCTATTTTCCTTCTTCCTTTTAACTAGCAAGGTGTACACTTTCTTATATTTACTTACTAACTCATCATATGGCATTTCATGTGAACTAGAATAGCTAGTATTATCATTATCATTATCATGACTAGGTGAAGAAGAAAGTACTCATTAATTATTTGCAACCATGACGCAAACTTTGGATGTGGCTTCATAGTCATGGCTAGATGGTGCTTCAAATATGTGAGATGTGGAGGTGGAAGTACTTGACCTCTTACTTGCTTTGTTCATCACAGTAGGGCAATTTTTCTTCACATGCCCATTTTCCTTGCAAGCATGACAAATCATCTTTCGTTTTCGGCTCTTAGAGTTACTCCTTTGACTATAAGCACTATAGACATCAAAACCGATATTAGTAGTAGGTGAGTGACCATTCATCACCATCTTCATCAAAAGTGTCAATCTCTTTGGTCTTGGCATAATCATATAAAATATTTAAAGTTGTCCATAAATCATAAGCCGAAGAGTGAAAACCTTAGGCCAACACTCCTAACTTGAGCGTCGGAGTGTCTTTTGCACCCCAACAGCGTTGAACCAGATAAGGAGAGACACCGAACCGAACCGAAAAGCCCCGACTCTCAGGCAGGAACAGTATCCATTTTAAAAGAAGTTGAAATTTAATCAATTCAAAAAATGAATAACTCTAGTGATTAATGTTATTACCTTCTCAGCATAATTATCCATTTTATTTTGTAATTAAACCATTATAAAGATGAAAAACAAGTTTTGTAGGTTTATAAAATATTAATTATGTATTTGTAGTTAGTTTACAAAATTATTATTTGCTAATATGGATGCAAGATATTTGTAAGATTTAATTAAGTTATTGGTAATTAATTTAAAAAATATATTCAATTAAATATAAAATTAATAAATAAATATTTATAAAATTTCAACAAAAAAAAATTCAATAGTCTAAAATAGTTTTTTATTAAATTATAAATAGATTGAGAACAAAAATTTGATCACTAGTCTAGAATTATTTGGTCAATAGATCGAAAACGAAAAATTAAGTTCAATAGTCTAAAATTATTTTCTGATTTAGTTTTAGTTAAAATGAAAACTTGGTTTCAAAAATTAATTTTCTAAAAAAGACGTTTGGTTAAAAAAAAAACATCAGTTTTAGAAAATAATATTAATCTTCATTAAACAATTTTAGTAGTAATCGGATTTTGATTAAATTGTAACCTAATTCAAATGAAATAGTTTATAAAACATAATATGATGGTAGAAGAAAGTCACATAAAAGTAAGAGGAGTCACTATTTAACATTATAATTTGGAGTACAAACAACTAAGATAAATTTGTCAAAAATCAAAATATAAATTTTTGTATTCATTTTAAAAAAAATTAAAATTTAATCAATTCAAAAAAATGGATAACTCTATTGATCAATATTATTACATTCTCAGCATAATTATTCATTTTATTTTATAATTAAACCATTATAAAGATGGAAAAAAGCTTTATAAATTTATAAAATATTAATTATATAAATAGTCTAAAATAGTTTTTATTAAATTATATGGACTAATTTTAAGAAAATTGAGTTATTTTAAATCTTAGGTTGAGCTCAATTAGATATAAATTGGTTTAACTAATTTATCAAATTTAAATAATAGTTTGAGTCAAAAAATAAATTTTTATTTTATTTTTTTATAAATTAGATATAATTTGATTTACTTATAAATTAATTAATTTTATAAGAATATTATATTTATAAGTTTGTAACTGTATTTTGATATTGAAATTAGTAGTCTCGAAATTATAATGTTACGATGTTTTCATTTTTATTAAGAAAATTAGTTTCATTGAAACATATTTTAATTCTGATTTCAATTCAGTTTTATAAAAATACATAATCAAATATATTTTCATAAGCCGTTTTGATTTCGCTAACCAAACGGTCCTAAATAAATAAAAAAATCAAATCTCCCCTAAATCAAAATTATTTCCTATATCAGATTAATGCAGCCTCCATTTCCAGCCTCAGCTTCTCGTAAAATCTCGCGATGAACTCCTCCGCCCTCGCATCGATCGCATGGTCTTCTTCTGCGTCCAGTGCCCGAAGGTCCTCCTCCGCCCTCCCGTCGATCACATAGTCTTCTTCTGCGTCCAGCACCCAAAGGTCCTCCGCCGACGTGTAGCTGCTCATCTCATCGTCCCAAGACCAAGAGCTTGCCGGGGAGGACGGCACCTCGTGGAACGACTCCTGCCACGCCGGCGATGGAGGCGGCAAAAGGAGCGACAACTGGCGTTGGTTCTCGTCAAGTTGGACGTGGAGAGGCCGCATGCCATCGACAAGGCTCTTCAACGCGGTGGCATCGGCCACGGTGGAAGGATTGTTCCTCTTCTTCTTCTTGGAAGATCTGAGGCTTAGCGCGGCGATGGCAGCTCGCATGATTCTGAGCGTGCTGCGCTTCTTGGATTTCTTTAGAGGTTCGGTGATGATGGCATTGTTGTCTTCCTTCCGGTCCATAATTTGAATGAGGAAGAAGAAGGGTGGCGAGGAGTTCTTCCTCTCCTCGCCCTCTGCCAAGTCTTGTGCTCCCTCCGATTAATCCATCGGAGAAGAGAGAAGCTTATAAGGGTGTGAATAATTCATCGTATCCACTCCTTTGTGTCTAATTTGAGGACAAGGAAATAGGAGTAATTAATGGTCAAAGTCAACTCACTAAAACTGAATTCAAACATATCTCGCCTTTGATTAGGCTGCCTTCTGTTCTATCTTGTAATTAGAATCACCTGATCAAAATCAAGCAGCAGTACAAGTTAGATGTATAAACTCTGCCTGAGACAAAGGAGAGTTGCCAAACTTATAATATAAAATTTTAAAAAAAGAGGCCCGCCTCCCACCTACCCAACGGGCGCGGGCTTGCGCGCCCACGTAACCGCATGGTGCGTAGCAGCCACGGGCTCATGAGCCCGAGTACCCACGCAGGCTCACGAGCCTACGTACTCGCTTGGCGCGTCACAAGCACGCTGCGTATGAGCGCCAAAGGGGTCGATACACTGGCACCGGTAATTACCAACACCTGCAAACCGACAACGGCACTGGTTCGCAGGGGCTGAAACACTCCATTGCGACGCTGGCACTGCATTCTCCCTCGTACACTTGAACACATCTTATTTTTACGCATCAATGCCTTGTTCAAGCGTTGATATGTAAATATTATTATTTGTTTCTTCTTTACATTTCGACACCATTAACGGGCATCGAATTTTTTCCGCCAGTACCATGAAAGTTTCTTGTAGTGAATTCTATATGTGAGTTGTGTATAGTAAATAACATGATGATGTTAACAAGGATTGTCAAAACAAGATTCAAAGTATACCTCAAAGTATCACAATGTTTAATTCACGACATTTGGAAAAAAAGACTGACCAAGACAAAACAAAGCAAATATTGGCGTTTGCCAACGAACATGTAGAATTTATGCTTTATAGGAGGTTTCCCATATGCTTTGCAATAGAAATGCTTAGGTTTTAATTGGGGCTTCAATCAAATCACCTCATTGACCAATCCAGATCAAATGCAAGACACCAAACTGGGTATTCGGCGCTTGTGGCTCATAGCTTATCTAAATACGATTCCAGTTGACCTGTTGCTGCCAATATAAGACCTGCAGTGCCAAGGAGAAATTGTAAACCAACGCAAAACATAAATGGAAGTATTTTTTATCGAATATTTTATTTTGAAAAATAATCAAAATTATTGTAAAAAATGTTTGTTTTTAATAGAAGCTTGGTTCTGGTCAATTTAATCTAGAAAAAAAAAAATCTTCAAATTGGGAAGTCTTTGGTTGATCCAGTTGGTTTGGTTCAAATTGAGAACCATCAACCATTATTCCAAGAAGGAATGGCACTTGCCCGTTCATCGCATTTTTTAGGAATCAAAAACAGCAATTTAGCCTCAGCTAAATGCTGATTGAACATGGAAACTGGTATAAAAAAAAGCTGTCTATCATACTAGTTTTTCTTGGTCAGCTGATCTAATCTGAGTACTCTGGAATTCTCAGATAACTGCATAATAGTGGTTCACATAATACTGAATTTAAACAGACTGGTCATAAATTTAAATCACTCAGACTCTCAAATACTTCAAAGAAAGAAAAATAATATGAAAACATAATTTATGTAAAAGCATGTGCAAGCAATTACTTTATCTTATTTTCTTTGGCGAATGAATTAACTTTCACAAGTTCTGTTAGATTTATCAAATTAAAGTGATCTAAAATGTCCTAGAGATTGTCTGCTGTTGATAAATAGCACATTACCTAGAAACAAAGCAGAAGGATTTCCAGGTCTTGATTTAAACTCCGGATGAAATTGCACGCCAACATAGTAGGGATGACCTTGAAGCTCCAAAACCTGTTAAAAAGTTCCCAGTAAGTATTCAAATGTCAGTTTCACAAATGTGAAAAAAAAACTGGATAATTGACAGGATACCTCCATTCTTGTTCCACTTTCATCATTGCCAACAAAATCAATGCCTGCACTGCCCAGCTTCCCAACGTAATTAGGGTTTACCTATCCAATAATAAGGATAAAAATTGAAAAAACATGATGCTGAGAGTTTAATAATCCTTTAGATAGAATAGCATCTCTTAACACAAGAATTAATTTTAGGTTAATTGTCAGGTGTGAGTTAAATAAGAGTTACTTCCAAATTACTAGTAGGAAATAATAGGGATATTTCCTTCATATAATGTCTCTCCAAGTGGACAATATCATTAATGTAACAAAGAGAAACTTTATTTAATCAGTTACACGTAATTGCACTTAATGGAGTGTAGCAGAAATGAGTTATGTGATATATGTTACTTGAAAAAGATGCGAGCCTTTCCATCCTACCATTTTGATTAAGACAATTTTGTAGAATACAAGGTTTAAAATCTAATACTGATATCGATCTTAGTGTTTGATCCATACGCCTCTATCATTTTTTTTTTCATTTTAAGCTCCAAAGTCATAATTTAAAATGATAATTCATTAAAATGACTAAAAACATAATCCACTAGTAAAGCATAGAAACATCTTATTCTTAACTCACAAACAAGATTTAAAAGCTCGTATCGATACTGATCTCGATAACTAACCAGTACCAATACATATGGTACCATACCTGCACTCAATACAATCCAATACAAACAAGAGTGTCTATGTAATTACTGTTTTTTTTTTATTTTAGACTCCAACTTCATATTTTAAATGATTAAAAAAACATACATAATACACTAATAAAGCATAGAAGCATCTGAAATTAAGTATACTTTTAGTTAAAATGAAAAAAATACAAATTTAAACCTAAAAGGTTTAAGAGTTGCGTCCATCAAAAAAGGTAGGTGGCATCTCAAGGGTGATCCCTCCACCATGAGCAATGTAATCAAAATTGACGCATTGTCAATGGTTTCTCTCTAATCTACCACAATGTTGTCATGCTCTTCGGTGCCATTTTGACAGTTTAGGATAAAAATGACAGTTTTGAGAAAAATTAGAGAAAGAGAGTAGTGTAGGGAAAAGAATAAGGGATTTGAGGGCTTTGTAAAAACTGATCCAAGGATCTAGGTCAGTTGAAGTATTTTCTTGGTATTGAGGTTGCTCAGTCTCGTTCAAGGATTGTCATTTCCCAACACAAATATGTCTTGGACATTCTTAAAGAAACTAGCATGTTGGATTGCACACCTGTTGATACACCAATGGATCCAAATGTCCATCTCCTTCGAGGACAGGGGGAGTCTCTTGCAGATCTTGGAAGGTATCGAAGACTGGTAGGGAAGCTTAATTATTCGACAATAACAAGACCGGACATTCCATTTGTGTAAGCGTGGTGAGCCAATTCCTACAGTCTCCTTGTAAATACCATTGGGATGTTGTGATTCGCATTCTCAGTTATATTAAAGCAGCTCCTGGCCAAGGATTATTGTATGAAGATAAGGGTCATACTCAAGTGATTGGTTATTGTGATGCAGATTGGGTTGGTTCTCCTTTCTACTACCGGGTACTGTGTTCTAATTGGAGGTAATTTGGTATCCTGGAAAAGTAAGAAGCAAGAGGTTGTTGCTAGATCTAGTGCTGAGGCAGAATATCGTGCTATGGCCTTAACAACTTGCGAGCTCATGGTTGAAGCAGTTGCTTCAAGAATTAAAGTTTGGAGATGTTGGGCAAATGAAACTAATACATGACAATCAGGCCGCTCTGCATATTGCCTCAGTCATGAAAGGACTAAACACATAGAAGTTGACTGTCATTTTATTAGAGAGAAGATCCTGTCAAGGATGTATAGCTACGAACTTTGTCTGTTCGAATGAGCAACCAGCTAATATATTTACTAAGTCACTTAGTGGTCCTAGGATAGTCTTCCTATGTAACAAGCTGGGTGCCTATGATTTATATGCTCCAGCTTGAGGCGGAGTGTTAGAATACAGAGTTAGTACTAGTTATATATAGTCTCACATTGCTTAATTATTTGGTTAGTCTTGTATAGCATCTCTGTATTTGTATCCTATTCCCAGTGAATAAGTGTTATACTTTTCACAAATACACCATACTATTTCACAGATTTGTACTGTATCCTATGTTGGGCGCTACCAAACCAATACACCGGATACAATGCATGTATTGAGTTGTGCTGATACGATGTGAGATTTAAATCGATGCCAAATATTATTGGTGTTAATCAAAGATTGACAAGAATACCTACTCGGTGGCCATTAGTTAGAAGGATCTAATTTAGTTTCTAGTTAGTGTAATTCATGGTTTGAAATTTCATACCGTACCGGGTGGTATGCCCGGTATTTGCTGGTATTTTGAGTTTCTGATATACGATATACCCGGTATTTGATAAATATCGGGTATCTCGGTCATACCGGGCGGTATTTATCATATACCGCCCGGTATGGGCGGTATGATGCCTTAGAGCCGTTGGGCCACCCAACGGCGCTCAAGCCTGTTGGCAACGGGTGCCCGACAGCCCGACAGGGCTGTCGGCCACCTGGTTTGGTTTAATACCGCCCAAACCGGGCGGTATTATGTGCATACCAGGCGGTATTACCGCCCGGTATGATGAACAGTATCCCCAAATAGCTCTATAGCCATTTGGGGCCGGGTCAAAGAAAATTTCCCAACAAATTAGTATGCTAATGTCAATGTGGTATAATGGATACCAAGGCATTATGCCATGGGAAAATTTCCAAATATGGGCATTAGAGACCTACGGTGTTGACCTTAATCGTGTATGTCCCGAAGCCCAAGATATGTATGGGTACGACGGACGTCATTCGTCCGCATTTTAAACATTGTATTCATGTGTTTGACATTTGAATATTGATTTTAAGCATTTCTTCGTCAATTATGTGTTATTGGAGACTTGGAGTTATTTCTTTAAAAAAAAAAAACGGCCGGTATGCATTTTCATACCAGCCCGTATCAAACCATGAGTGTAAATATACCTTCTGTTCGAAAGAGTGTTGTTGGTATAACTCGCAGGCATTCCTGAATGAGCTTGTGCCTTGCAACTCATCTTGGCAAGTTGGGACTATGGATTAGTTATTGTCTTAATTTTTGTATATATAAAAAAGAACCAGAATAGAAATATGCATTAATCTTAACTTTTATATAAACAAACTGTTGCTGTACTCACATTCATCAAAACTAGATACATAACAAAACAAAATTAACTACATAAATTACATTGCTAATTTTAAATTCATTACTAACCTCATATCTGTGTCGATGCCGTTCATCAACATAAGGAGAATGTTTGTAGCTAGCATTTCAAACAGTTTTTAGTTAGCAAATATGAAAAAAGGGCTTTCACAACATTAAAATATCAAATAACAATTACAAAAACAATGCATAAATTGTAGGTTAGTCGATAGCATGTGCGCATGTCTCTTCAGAAAATAAAATAGTACTTAAAATAAAGAATAAGAATCCTTGTTTTTAGTGTAATTGATAGAATGTAACAACATAAGAGTCAAAATTAAGTGAAATTCATAGAATCTTAAATGGGGGATTGCTTAAGAGTCAAAAGTCTCTGCCATACAGCTTTGAAGTAATACAATCAGGATTTTTGATGAAAGTTCTGCGAGACCCCAATCTCATCGTACTTCCCATGTGTGTTCTTGAGCCCTGCACAAAACGATAAACAATACGATCAAAGTAGGCATTTAAATCTCCAAAGGAGCAGCCATGTTTGACATACCTCAGGCATGAACATTACAACAGGATGTGGTGTTTGAGGGTCAAATTCTTCACTGTTGGCTCTTTCCAAACCCAGAATCTAGCCAAGAGTCAGTTAAATGAGGGAGTGAGAGGTAAATACACTGGTCTCGTCATTGTAAAACAATGAAACAGAATTTCTAAAGGAAGCATACAGATCTTGAAATCTCGATCACAGATATCTGCATTCCTAAGCAAATGCCAAGATATGGAATTCTCTTTTCCCTAGCATATTTTGCTGCTAGTATCATTCCCGGAACCCCACGATCACCAAATCCACCAGGTACGAGAATGCATGAAGAACCCTACATGGCCAAGTTAACAACCATCACTTTTGTAATGTACTCGGGAAATGAGGGTATGAACTGTTAAATGAGTAGAGAATTAAGATAGTTAAGGTTCTCCATGAAGTCTGTGCAACAGAAAAGAAAATGCAATACTAAATTAAATTCTTGCCTTCAAGGTTTGCCATGCCATTTCATGTGCTTCTGGTGTCTGAATGTTGGAAAAGACAGCCAAAATGAGCAAGGTATAAAAGAAGGAAGAAAAAGATGGCTAAAAGAATATTTACCACTCTTGCACTCTCATCTTCAAGGTCTGAGGCTGCAATCCATTCAACTGATGGTTTCAATGAGCAAGCAACACAAGCATGTAAAAGGGCCTACAGTAAAAGAACTAATGCATGGGATTGATAATCAATTACAATAATTATACAAAAAACTCTAGACCAACCTTATGTCATACAAACACAAGTTGCAAACATAAGAGAGAATCGTGAAAGGTTCATCTCAAGGTATAAAATTATTTACATGGCATCACAATTTCAAAAATGCATGCATGCAAGTGGTATGAAGTTCGCCTACTGCATAGTGCATATATATAGCATGAGTGTATATACAAATATAGACCATTAGTTACATGGTTTATGTTTAAAAGTATTTTAAAATATCCAATTAAAGAACACATTAATGTACATTACTGCTAAGAACTTAAATCAAAATAATTCAAGAGACAAACTATAACATAGGTTAGATGGCCATTCATCATAATTTAGTGTCCAATTTGAATTGAAGATATAAAACAAGTGAAAGCAGCAAACATTTCGCATATAACAAAACCATGATTCTAACACTTATTTGATAAGCAAAGAATCCAGTACTTATGCAAAAAGTTCCAGATATACTAATCTTCTCCAACAATGGACTTATAATCTTCAGAATCATCAGAGGCTAAAATGAAGTTTTAGTAGTATGATTGAGGGACCAAAGTAATTAGTAGGTTGGTTCCAAAATTTGGTTAAAGCCCAAAAAACTATTCCTTCAAACAGCATATGCAATTGCAAAGTGTTGTGCTCATACATTAGCGGCCCAACTACATACCCTATATGCAATACAACTGAGAGCTACGTACAGATGTGCAACTCCATTAACCACTTTTTCAAACAATATATATTAAAAAGGGTTTCTCAGCTAGTGACACATAACATATCAAAATTACTAAAGGAAATAGAACATTTGTCTAAATAGTTAAGAAAAATGATGTCTCATTTGCTCCATATCATGGGAAAACTTATCACAAAGTAAGAGCTAATAATCAAACTTATCATCTCGACGAGATAAGATAGCGACGAGATATCGTCGTCTCGGTCGAATCGCCCGTATCGTCCGGACGATACATGCGATCCCGAGATATGATATATCTCATCAGGATCTCGTCCAATCTTGGACAAGACCCCGACGAGATAGGCGCTAAAAGAAAAAAAAATGTGCAGGATTCGAACCCTGGCCCGCACGGTGGACCAGGAAAGGTTCCACCGCTAGGCCAAGGTTATTTTTTTGCAATTTTTTCATCCAACTTGTAGATAAGTGTTATCTACATTATTGATTTTTAAAAAAAAAAACCTAACTTAAACCTGCTCGATCGGCGCCTCTCATGATCTCATCTTTTCCTCGTTCCTCGCATCCCGTCGGCGGCTCTCTCGGAAGCTTCCTCACATCCCGTCGGCGCCTCACTTCTCCGGCGACGCTTTTCTATTTTCCGGCCAGGTATGTTCCGGCGATCTTCTCTCCACAGCTCGGCACGTCTGCATTTCCGCCACTTCTTTTTTTTTCCGACATAGCTGCTGCAAACCAGAACAGCTTTAAGCTGTTCTGGAATTTGATTCGATTCCAAAACAGCTTAGATGTTCTGGTTTTGATTTCAGAACAGCTTAAGCTGTTCTGGAATCAAAACCAGAACATCTAAGCTAGTTAGTTGTTCTGGAATCAGTTTGATTCCTTGTTTATGCTTGATAAGTTGATAGTATATTTGTATTGTCCTTGTTTAGCTGTGTTCATTTTGTAATTGTGTATTTGTGTGCAACATTGTTTATATTGTGCAGTAAATTATAGAGGAAAATTCCGGTGAAACGCCTTATGATCCATCTAAAGATCCTAAACGGAAACCGAACTCGAAAGATATTGGTTGGAGATAAGGTTTAAAATACCGCCCGAAACGGTATATACCGGCCGGTATATACCGGTTTTTGAGATTTCCGGTATTCGATATACCCGGTTTTGAAAAAACCGGGTATATTGTGTATACCGCCCGGTATGGGCGGTATATACCGGTATACCGCCCGGTATGGGCAGTATATGGTGGTATGTCACGAAAAATAAAAAAATAAAAATAAAAAATAAAAAAAACCCGGCCGATATGCATTTTCATACCGGTCCGTACCGTGTGTCGGTACGGTACGGTACCGGTACCGAGATTTTAAACCATGGTTGGAGATATGGATATTGGCCGGATTTAAACAAAAGACAATTGATTGCATGTTCACTTTGTGGCAACTAATTGAATGGGGGAATCACAAGACTTAAACAACATTTGGCGGGTGGTTATGGAGACGTAAAAAAATGTGATAAAACCACAACCCTGAAAATGAGAGAAATGCATGATGCCCTTGCAGCTAAGAGGAAGACACCATTCAGTTTGGATGATGAACAAGAAGCAGTGGCACCAGTAGACCATTCTACAGCTTCCAACTCCATGCCAAGCTCGGGAACAATTTACAAGAAGAAAAAAAAAAGGCTACTATCCAGTTTGCAGTAATGTCACAAGTGTCACACTCGCAATCCACATCACAAACCAAGATTGGTGGATTGCGACAGAGAACAAGAAATTGTGAATGAAAGGCACTCCAAAGGTCCTAGCGAGCAATGTTACATATTTTTGAATTTTAATATTTTATATTTTTAATGTTAGTTGAATGGTGGAAATCCTTCGGTGGACGTACTCCCGAGTTTTCAAAGTTTGCAAAGCGCATTATTAGTCTTTGTTGTTCGTCCTCCGGGTGAACGAAATTGGAGCACTTTTGAGTTTGTAAGTAACTAAGTATTTAATGCTTTCTTAGTGCTTTCTTAGTAGTTATTACTTATTATTTTTATTTAATTGCTTTTCTTTTGTATAGATTCACACCAAGAAAAGAAATAGATTGTTGCACCAAAGATTGAATGATTTGGTGTATGTCCAATACAATCGAAAGATTGCCACGAGATTTCAAAAAATTCGTGAAGGTGGCAAAAACTATGATCCACTAGTACTTGACGATTTTGATTGGGGGACAAATGCATGGTTCAACAATGATGATGGAGAGGATGATAGAATTCCTTTTGAGCTTGTTGATGAAGCCATTGGTGCTTCAAATGCCCTTGAGGGTCATAATTTTCCAAGGAGGCATGGAGTTAATGAGCTTATCACTTATAATCGACGTCATCGTGGTTCTACTTCTACTTCAAGATTGGTAGATGAAAATTCAAGTGATGAAGGAGAAGAAATATTTCCAAATGATGATGAAGACATTGAAGATGATTTTGGGCTCAAACCAACTACTCCTCCAATGGATAATACCCCTACTGGAGACATTGAAGATGATTTTGATAATCTTTTTTAGATTGGAGATTTGGAGTTAATTTGTTAATTGTTAAGACTTGTTTACTCATGATTGTGATGACTTTAGCTACTTGATGTTTTATGGTTCATGCTATGTGAATTGGATTTTTGTATATTCTATGTTTGCTACTTTGCTATGTTTTATGATTCATGACAGTTATGTTTGCTACTTTGTTATATCGTTTCGCGACCGATATATCGTCCGCGTCGCGACATATCGACAATATAATGTATATTATAAATATAACGATATCAAAGTTCGCTACCGCGAAATTTTTTTGGTCGCAATAATAAGCTTGCTAATAATATTTAAAGAACAAACCCATGTCCAAGAATCTAATTTTCTTCTTTCAATATTTTTTTCTATTACTTTCTTTTCTTCCTACTTCTGAAACAACTACAGAAGATTCACCTCTTAAACATGAATACATAACTCCCATTCTGTGGTTTGTTATTTACACAGAACGAGTGCCATAATCGTAGAACATCGAACCGATTTTTCCAAAAACAAATAATCAGTTAAAAATAAACCAATTTTACTCCATGAATGGACACCATAAAACATGAGTTTGCTGAGATTAGTTCATAGTGCTAATTAAATTTATAAATAAAATTGATGGAAAATAGCATAAAGCTAAATATATTAAAAAAACATGACAAACGCAATGGAATTAAGTATTGACCACCAATCCCTTCAGATGGCTTGAGTCACAAAATAGTGAAAAAGCTGGAGCATAGTACTAATTTCCATCAAAAAAGGAGCCGTTTGGTAGCCAATTAGGAAAGGGAATCAAATCTCATGAAAACTGGAATGGAATACCTTTCCATTGAGAGATTGCTTGGCTGCAGTATAGGAATCAAAATCATTTCCAAGTTATATGTTTTGAATTTCAATACCTAGTAATGGAATCAGTAATAATTTTTTTGATAAAAATCCAATGATGTTACCTAATCAAATAAAATATACCATTTAAAATTAGAATTTTTTTCACAATAAGTCACTGACTAAAAGAATTAATAGAATTGAAGGACATATTTATTTAAATTTACTTAATGTTATAGATAATTCTTTATTGATAAAGGACTAAAATATAAAATTATATAAAGAAAGTACTAAAATGGAAAATATACTATTTTTTGTATAATTGTAATGTATTATTTTTAGAAGTGTGTAACTTTTTTATTAACAAACAAGTAAAATATAAAATTTTATAAATTAAAAAGCTTAAATGTAAAATATATTATTTTCCACCATTTTAATTTATTTTTTATAAAATGTAACTTTTTATTGTTAAAAGATGAAATATAAGTTTGCAAATTAAAGTACTTAAATGCAAAATATACGATTTGTTAGCATTTTATTTAGTTAATTTCAATTTAATGTTGATGATAAGAGACTAAAATATAAATTTTATAAGGACTTCAATGCAATATTTTTTACTTAATTTTAATTTACTATTTAGAAATACGTATATTTTTTGTTGATAGAAGACAAAAATTTATAAACAATAGAAGACTAGAATGTGAAATATGCTATTTCATTTCTAAAAAAAGTTATTAATAAGAGAATAAAAATATAAAATTTATAAAACAAAAAATATTTAATTTGGAAGGCTCAAGAGTCGGGAATGAAATTTGGGAATGGGAATGCTTCCCAAAGAGAGATTTGGGAATCAAATCAAGGGCACTTTTGGGAATAATACCCGACTCCAAACCCCCACGGCCAAACAGCCCCTAAATTGTTTCCTATACCAAATTCTATCTCAACCATTAGCCATAAGTTCGCTGGTTCACCCACCTACCCACTAAGGTCAACAACTGATTATGGAGTGCTCATGCAAACCTTTCAAATCATAGAGAGTTCAACTCAGACCTACTAAAAGGGGTATGGTTGTTCTCAAAGACAATGAAGAGATGTGATGGGGGATTATTTGACAGTAAAATTCCGATGTCTTAAGATTAATCATGAATAGCCAATTGTGGGTAGCACAATTGGTGGCAACATGTTGTATGTTGCCTAGAGATCTAGGGTTCGAATCCTAGTATGGTCACCTATTGTGACTTTCTATCTTTGTTAAAAAAAAGATTAATCATGAATAGCAATAAGTGGTACACCTAGCTATGAATGCAGATATACATGTTTAAAAAAACGAAAGAAAAATAGAAGGTTGGAGAATTATCTAGGACAAAAAAAATGAAGTTTGACATTTTAAGATTAATCTTGATAAATATTAATAATGGAACCCAGATAAGATACCAGCAGAATATATATATATATATGTGTGTGTGTGTGTGTGTGTGTGAAAGGCTACAGGAGAAACTAAAAAAAAATTACTCAAGTAAAGAAAAAGATGGTGTGAGAGATTATTTGGGAGAGAACGAAAGGAATGTTGATATCTAGAGATTAATCTTGACAAATATAATTAATAAATATATGATACCAGCAGAATATATATATATGTGTGTGTGTGTGTGTGAAAGGCTACAGGAGAAACTGAATGTTGCAACTTGTCAACTTATAAAAAATGATAAGCTCCTATAGAGAAAATGAACAATTAAGTATACAAAATTTAGTCACACCTTCACCACTGACAAATATGAGTCTGTCAGACCAGTGTACTTTCCAACCATAGCAATCTTAACCTACAAAATAAAATACGGGTTAGTCATTCAATGAGAACTGATGAGGGCTAGAAAACAGAACAAGCTGAATAATACTCACTGAGTTGGTAAGGTTGTCATATGTCTCTGCCATCTCTGTCCAACTATTTAAATCCGGAGGAGTTGCCATACTGAAATGAAAGTTCCAGAATTAATCCAATATGTCAGGGAGATAGAAAGTAGCTTATACCATAAACTTAGCTAATGATAGACAAAATAAAGTGTACAACTTACTTGGCAAAGTTCAACTGTTTTATAATAGCCACATGAGCATTTTGGTTCTGGGCAAAAGCATACTTTTAGCTTTGGGTAGAAATATGGAAATCTTATTCAGAAAAATTTCAATAGTAACAATCTTGAGGTCCTTGGCACAAGTCATTCAAACAAAGAATGAAAGTATACTATATTTAGAGTAGCCATTTAACTAACCCGAAGCAGTAGTGGAATGTGCCAAAGGTTTGGAGCATCATGGATATTAAGAATGTTAGAAACCTGTAGAAGCACACAAAATGCATTCCAAAAGTGAGAACATAAGATGTCTAAGAGTACAAGGACTTCCAAGCAAAAAAAAGCTTACCGGGACATGACAAAATTGTGACAGTTTAACCTTCGTACTTTCTTGTATAGGCTGCAAAGTAACAAAATTGGCCTTGATTGTGAGTCGCTTTTTGACAGAATGAAATGAAATAAAAAAGAAAAATCTATGAAGATGCTACATCTGAACTGAGGAACTCTAAAAAAACTTAATTTTTGAAAGGTGATGCTGTGCTGTAAAAGCTTTGGCATCTAATAGAAAAAAACATTAAGCCTGAAGAACTACAAGGTCCTATTAGCAAGAAAGTGAGAGAACACAGAAGCTCTTGCCCAAGTAATAAAAAGAGATCTATCATAATGCTAAGTTGCTAACAATTGTGTCATACAGATAAAAGCATACTATCATATGGCTGCCAAAAACTGTATTTTGTTGATGAGAGCATTTAGGAGTTAGGACATAACCATTCTCCCTGTTGAATGGTGAGTGACATGTGGCAAGGGCTTGGCCCAATCATCCCCAGCTGGGCGCATGGCTTAGGCTTGACCACTATAGATCAGTGCTTCAGCTAGGCAGGACTACTGTTGGATAGGTGCATGGGCCTGACCCAACCACAGTCAACCAAGCATTTGGGTTTCAGTAGTTGGTAACCATATTTAACTGCTTCAAACTTTGAGCCCCTACATCACTACTGGAATTGCCCCTTATGTTAGGTATAGATACAAAAAACTGCCACCTAGCTAAAGGATCTGGATTTTTGATGCTACAATAACTTTCTTTATTTCTGACCTGTGTTGACTTCATAGGAGGGAGCAGGGATTTGTAGGATTTAGCTCAGGTTCAACCCCTTTCAATTAATTAGGCACTATCTTATCAAGAAGCAGCGACCAAATTCAATTCTATCAATTAGTAGGACTGGTAAGATTTAGCTCGGGTTCAACCCCTTTCAATCAATTGGGCATTATCTCGTCCGGAAGCGGTGACCAAATTTGCTTCTATCAATTGGTGCTTTCATTAAGATATGTGAGTTTCCAAAAGTAATCATGAGAGACTCGCCCCGATGTGTCTGCTTCGGGAGAAACATTGGTCAAACGCATTGAATGCTTCCATTGGATTTTTGATAAATATGGAGCATTTGGGTACTCATGCCAAACCATCCATCAGCACGACCACCAAATTCACAATGACCCACGAAGCCTTGTGCTCATTGCTCAACAAGCTACAAACACATTGTAGGAATGATGACGTCATTGATTGCTGGCCAAATTGCAACTGCTCCAACTGAGACCAAGCCAATAACTCCAACCTAAGCTCAGCCTATTGCCACCATAGCTCTTGTACAACCAATCATTCAGGCCATAAGCACGAGAACAACTATCAGACTGTCAAAAGGAGTCATGGTGTAAGTTTGCCTCGATCGGGTAGCATTAGCATATGGGCATCGCCCCCATATGAACAAGAGAACCGAGCCGGCACAGCGGACTTGCCTACAGAGTCAACTACAATCCACAGTGGCTGGCCGCAACTCTTGGCTGTGCTTGAATACTATTGCAGCCATCCATGAAGGGGAAAGGCACCAACGTCGATCCCCGTCCATTGGAGAGAACAAGAGCAAGGTCATTTGAGCAACTAGCTCAGGGGTTGACTGCTCAATCCTTATATTTCAAGGCGTGAGCCTCACCGCAAGTTTCCCAAGGGTCAACAGGAGGCAATTGACACTGAGCTGAAAAAAAGTTGCTCAATGCTGAGTTCACTTGACCGATCCACTTTCCATCATGGTTGACCAACGTTGTGTTGGTTCACAAATAGAACGGGATGTGAAAAATGTGCATCAACTATGCCAACTTGAACATGGCGTATCTGAAGGACTAGTTCCCGCTCTCTGGAATCAACCAGATGATTGATTCAATAATCAATTGTAGAGCCTTGTCTTTCATGGGCATCTTCTCCGGGTACAATGAAATCCGAATAGCATCGGGCGACCAAAAGCACACTGCTTTCACGATAGAGCACAACTTGGATTGCTACAATGTGATGCCATTCGACTTAAAAAATGCGAGGGCCATTTATCAAAAAATAGTGGTCCATGTCTTTGCAGCACAATTGGGTTGGAATATAAAGGCGCATATTAATGACATGCTTGTTAAGATCCACCTACTGAACAACCACGTTCGAGATCTAGAGGAGACCTTCCCCACCCCGAGGGCAGATAAATGCAGCTAAACACTCAAGAGGTGTCTAGTCAAGGTGCCAACCGGCAAATTCCTTGGCTATATCATCCACTAACACGAACCAACACTAACCCTGACAAAGTACATGCACTCCAAAACCTACCTCCGCCCAACAACTTGAAATAAATTCAATGCCTCACTTGGTGGATAGTCGCTCTCTCTCGCTCCACCTCTCGCCTACCCAAGCAAAGCCTCCCCTTCTTCAAGGCTTTGAAGGGACTGAATAATGTCAGTAGGCCTTCGATGATTTGAAGCAATATTCAGTGTAGATGCCAAGGTTGTCCTATCTAGTTGACAGCAAAGAGCACATCATATACCTCTCGATAGCAAAGGAGGTCATCAGCCTGTTAAAATAATGGGAAGCAATAACTCGATGTACTTCAACAACTGAGTACTGCAAAGACCAAAGTTCAGGTACAACCTATTGAAAAACTAACCTATGCCTTGGTCATGGCTGATATGAAGCTCGTCCATATTTCCAAACCCACCCTATCGTTGTGCTTACCTACTAGTTGTTGCACCAAATTCATACCAAGTAGGACGCGACTGATCCTCTATTGAAGTGGTCAATCTAGTTGGAGAGTTTGACATCATATGCACCTCGCACGGCGATCAAAGCCCAAGTATTGGTGGATTTCATCTCAGAGATGACAAAGCTGGACAGAGCCTCAATCAAACCTGGCTACTGCACACAGACAACTCCTCAACTATATCAGATGAGGGACCATTTGTTTGGTCCTTAGACTTTACTTCACTGTCACCAATGATGAAGCCAAATACAAGCCCTTGCTGGTTGGGCTTTGTCTCGTTAGAAGCTTGGGGGCTCGTCATTTGGCTGCCTTCAATGACTCCCAATTGATATTCAGCAAAATAACTTGGGGACTTCAGGACCAAGGAACTGAGGTTGTCGAATTACCCTAAGCTCGTGATGGAGGAAGTAGACCAATTTGAGCAGTTCACGTTAACCTTCATCCCTCAATTGGAAAATGAGACAGACTAACTCTTTGGCAAAGTTGGCAATCAGATTGACAATATGCAAGGACAGACAAGTCATCTACCTGGAGACACTATCGACATCCTATACAGATGCTAAGCTGGTGGCGTCAACTTAAGTGCAAGAATCTTGGATTGACCTGATCCTCAATTATTGAACGACTGGTACCTTACCAAATGATCAGACATGAGATTGGAAAGGGGAGGTACAAGCGGTTATTCGCAATCACAGGACCTCTCCTCCGCTATCTAAGTCAGTCGAAGTTGATGAGGGTTTACGTGAACTGCACAAACAGTTGTGTAAGAAGCCATATAGGCAAACAGGTGCTAGTGCACAAAGCCTTATACAAGGATTCTTCTAGCCCACTATGGGGACGAAGACATAGCCCAAAAGGTCCAACTATGCGAGCAGTGCCAGAAGTTCACCTCCGTAGAGGCTCCAACGGTTGAAGCAGTACTCTTCCAAGCCCCCTTGCCCATTCGACCAATGGGGGCTTGATCTAGTTGGGTCATTCTAGACCGCTAGCTAGAAGCGAAAGTTCATCATCGTAGTGGTCAATGTGATCAAGTACTTTACCAAGTTGGTCGAGGCAGAACTACTGGCCAAGATCACCAATCCAAATGTCATTAACTTCATATGGAAGAATATTGTAACTAGATTCGGCACTCGAGCTTAATTACCGACAATGGGACTCAATTTATGGGTCCATCGTTCATCCACTTCTGCCAAGAATTGGACATCTAATTGAGGTTTGTTTCAATCACCCACCCGCAGATGGACAAATAAACAAAAGTCACCAACCGGGCTATCGTCAACAGGCTAAATGGGGCAAAGAAGAAATGGGCCAATTAATTGTTAGGTATCTAGTGGGCCTACATAATGATATGGACAGCAACCGGTGAATAGCCATCCAACTCGGCGTATAGGTCCAATATCGTGCTACCAATCGAGTTAGCCTTTCCAACTCAACGCGTTATCACCCACAACCTAGAGAAATTGGTGAAGCACTCCTCACTTACCTGAACCTGCTCAAAGAAACCAAAAAGGCAGCAACAAATGGTCAGCATTCTACTAAAGGCAAGTGGTCTAGTATGAAGGTTGGCATTCTAAAAAAGTCAGCATTTTGGGTAGGACATTTTGGCAGGACATCTCATCAGTGGCAAATAACGAGGAAGTGTTTGCTTGTGTGGCTACTGTTTCAGATTCCGAAACGTTCGCTTGTTTGGCTACTGTTTCAGATTCCGAAACATTTTGCTTGTGTGGCTACCGTTTCAAATTCCAAAACTAACCAGGGGACTATTGATGGGGGCATTTTGAACATCACCATTCTCATCCCCAACCAGTTAGTGACACTTGCCATGGGCCTAGCCCAACCATCACCCTTATGTCAAGTATAAATACAAAAAGTTGCCACCTAAGTAAGGGATCGGACATTTTTTTATGCTACAATGTTTTTTCTTATTTCAGACCCCAGTATTGACTTAATCATCGGAGGGAGCTCCAAAAGGCCCAACTGTCGAGGAGCTCTTCTGCAAGAATCAGACAGATTCAACTCAATATCAACTCCTTTTGACCAATAGCAAAGGCATTCTCTCATTCTAGAGCAACAACCAAATTAGACTCTATCAATTATGATATGAATTTCAAACATAAAATAAATAGCAGCTAATCAAACTGACAAACTCACTTAACTGCTCATGCAATATTTTCCAAATGTATAATAAAATATAGAGATGATTTTGTTGCCAAGTAGTATTGTAATGTTTTATTTTTTTGTAAATTAAGTTCTATATAGTTGATTTAAGACTACAAGAGAATGCAACAATATATGGGTCAACAAAAATTTCAGCAGCAATGAAGATCCTCTGGCTCTGCATAATGAGTTGGTGGTAACTTAATGATTTTAGTTCCAGAGACAAAAGTTCTTAGTGAGAATTGATCAACCAAATTATTTGAAGCAATTCAATATAAAGGAATTTGGAATTAGAGCTACAAAATGACATAATTCAATATCCAAATTCTTGTTAATTAACTCCAAAAATTACCTGAGCTGACCTGCATGCTAATAAGTCAGGAGTCAGGCCTAATGCTCTAAGTTCTCGTACACTGTGTTGTGTTGGCTTTGTTTTCTACAAAAATAAATAATTCAAGACAGTTAAACTTCTGTTTCATGTATGAAAGAAAAGAGCAGATTGTGCTTATAATAAAAAATTTCACATAGAATGTTTATGATGTTTGTCATTAGAAATTATTAAAACTATAATTCATAATCAGTTGCATTGGCTGGAGAGAATCTTGTCATAATTCTTATCTTCTTATCAATATCAACCAGAAAAAGATAAGTAGAAATATTTACTTGCTCACCGACCACACCAATTACTGGAACAAGGCTCACATGAATGAGGCAAAAATTCTCTTTACCTGTAAAGAACAACATTTACTAGATAATGGGAAATGCATCAAACATATAAACATGCATCAAGCTCAATCTTAACTACAGTTGCACAGTTTACATAATTCATCTTGCAAATTAGATACACAGGACTAAAATCCATGATTCACAAAAATTGAAGGTCACTATATTTTAAAGGGTAATTACCTAAATATATCCTGAACTATACACTTTGTCTCATTTGTGATCAATTCCAAAATATTATCAAATTATATCCCAAACTTTGACATTTGTCTCAATTACATCCTCCCGTCAACTCTCCGTCAGCAGCACCGTTAAGGCGATGACGTGGCGATCTGACGTGGATTAAAATAATATATTTTTTGTTAAGGCGATGACGTGGCAGTCTGATGTGGATTAAAATAATATTTTTTTTATTTAAAAATATATATAATCACTTTAATTTATATTAAATAATATAAAATAATATTTTTTATTTTTTATTAAAGAATTACTCTGAGCCATGTCAGGAATGAACATGGAGTGATTTTTTAATATAAAATATAAAATATTATTTTATATTTTTTAAATAAAAAATATTATTTTAATCCACGTCAAAGCGCCACATCATCGCCTTAACGGTGCTGCTGACGGAGAGTTGACGGGAGGATGTAATTGAGACAAATGTCAAAGTTTGGGATACAATTTAGTAATATTTTGGAATTGACCACAAATGAGACAAAATGCATAGTTTATGATATATTTAGGTAATTATCCTATTTTAAAGCTTTTATGTCATCTAAGACTGTGTCACAACTAAATCTTCCAAAATTCTAAACAATATTAAAGAGAGACTCTTGTCTCATCATCATTCATTTGGTTTCTTTCCTTTGATCAAAAGATTGTATTCTTATCTTGAATTGTAATTATACAAGTTACTCAACATGTAGTCAAAAGGGATTCCAGAATCCAGATGCCAACAATAGATATATATATATATATATATATATATATCAAAATAAGATTTAATTTGTATTATTCAATTAGCTTATGGCTCATGTAAATAATATACTTAAAATTCATTTGATAACAAAGATAGATGATGATTTCCAAATTACCTAAAGAAAAAGATAATTGGCGCAAAGCTTCAATAAAAGGCATTGACTCAATATCACCTGGAACGCATAACATACTTCTGTTTGTCAAAGAATAATAAAACTGGCTCAAAAGGATGAAGAATATTAACCTTTCTGCGTATCCTACCTACAGTTCCTCCTAATTCTATAACGCAAACATCAGCCACACCCTCTTTGCCATCAACAGGTATAGATGCTACTGATTCAATCCAATCCTTTATGGCATCAGTGATATGAGGGACAACCTGATCACAAGTAGTTCATTCACATAGATGTTGTAGCAAACCACAATTTGGACGAGAAATATAGAGGATATTTTTAGTAACTGCAAAGCATCACCTGGACAGTCTTTCCAAGATAATCACCCCTCCTTTCTTTCTCAAGGACAGACTGCAAAATCATAGGGAATACTAGTTAACAAAGAGAACTCATGGAACATACAAAGAAGACTGACTTCTAACAGAAGATATTTGCCTGATAAATCTTCCCTGTCGTAATATTGTTATCTCTAGTAAGGGTAACATCCAAGAAACGTTCATAGTTACCAAGGTCCAAATCGACCTGCATATGCAGTATATCTTAAAAATGCATTCTGCAAATAAAAATCAAACGATAATAATTATAAAAATGGTAAATTACACCGGCCTCCCCTGAGGTTTAGTGAAATTACACTGACATCCCTCTATTTGTAATTTTGTCTTGTAACCCCCCTGAGTTTTGTAAAAGATTACACAAACCTCCCCTATTAACGAAAATTGTTAGTGGAGTGTCTGTCATGTGCCCTGCACATGCTTACTAATGATATTTTTGAAATATTTTGCAATTTTTTCTTATTTTAAATGACAAAAATACCCTTATGTCATTTTTATTTCTCTCAAAAATTTTATTTTTAAAATATTTTTAAAATAAAATAATTTATTTTAAATTTTTATTTTTAAAATATTTATTTAATTATTTTATACATGTATTTTAATGATTTTTCAACAAGGGTATAAGAGAGAAATCACATTACTAACGGACTCTATTTAACACCGTTAGGTTCAGGGGAGGTGAGTGTCACTTGGACAAATAGAGGGAGGTCAGTGTAATTTCGCTAAACCTCAGGGGAGGTTAGTGTAATTTACCCTTATAAAAATTACCTAAATAACTCATATCAGCAACTAAATTAATGGACCAGTTCGGAGGATACATCTAAAGACCAATTTAATAAATAACTCTTGGACTCCAAATGATATAAACATAATAGTTGTGGTCAACTAAAGTAAAAAATTGAGAAAAATAAGTAACAGTTAAAGATGTTACTGACATGCACTGATTGTGGATTAAAACAAGATGAATACTATGATTATACACAGCTGAAACAAATACTTACTTTAATTAAAAATAAGTGGGTAATTGTACCTCTCCACCATCATCAAGAACAAAAACCTCTCCGTGCTCAAAAGGAGACATTGTTCCTGCATCTGTGTTTAAGTATGGATCTGCATCCACAGATAGAAACCAAGTAAATCAAAAAACAATGGTATAACCAAAAGACGAGCCACAACACACAGTAGAAGCTAAGAAGACTGATCAAGCCCCCAGCGAGCTTCTAATAAAGAATAAGGACAATCTCAGAAATCCTTATAGAAAATTATGAATATAATATGGAAGATAAGTTTAGATTCATTTGCAATTTCATCCAAAAAGAAAGATTCGTTACGATCAACTTGCAATAGATTAATATTTCATAGAATATATTGCAATGGGTAAACGACCACGAACAAACAACTCGAGAGCATATTCTTTTTGAAAAAGAATCAGGAAAAGAAAAAGAGGATAAACGTGTCCACAGAAAATGTCCAACATTCTCAACCAAATCTAAAATGGACTTCAATCAGCCACAGTTAAACAAAAAAGGAACACCACCATTCAGTCTAAATCTGAAAAACCAAGAATAAATTAATCTCGAGAGAGAGAGAGAACAATTTGCACTGGCAAAACTGTTGAGACCACATTCCGAACAAGATAATGGACGAAGTAGCAATAACGAAAAGAGGCTATTCTCTCACATAAGCAGGATCAATTCCAAGAAATATGTCCAAAGGAACAAAGAAAAACCTATTTTGATGGAAGTAACGCGGAGACCGCAGGATTTGAGGACTACGCCGATGCTACTGGCGGTGACGCCCTTCCCCAGCCCGCTCACCACGCCACCTGTGACCAGAACGTACTTCATCTGCCTATCGGGCGCCCTGCGACGTTCCATTGCCACAGGCCCACAAGGACGAAACCGCTACGCGATGGTGAAAAAAGATTTCCGCCGCCGAAATCGAGCCGCAGCGAAGCGGAGGCGAAGCAAGAACAGACGGCTGGCTAAAGTCCAAAAGAGGGCGTTTCGTTTTGAAGTCCGAAGCAGCAATAGTTAGCGAAGGCTTCCCGATCAATCCATCAGCTCATTTGTTACCGTCCACTTGCCGAAGTCATGTGCACGTCTGGGTTGCCGTTTGGGTTCGACGTCAGCCATTTAAAGAATATATATATATATATATATATATATATATATATAAAAGAAATAAAGATAAATTCATCGAGCATAATGAAAAAAAAAGATGAACCATCTCCACATGTGTCTAGTGATGTTATGTTAACTCGGATTTTTGCTTTACTGATATCACATTCAATAAGGTTGACGATTTTAGAGTTAGGGGTTGCGAAAAGTTATATTTTAGATGTGACGCACGTCGAAAAGAACATGTTCGAGAATATTTTTAATACAGTTATATTTTAGATGTGACGCACGTCGAAAAGAACATGCTCGAGAACATGTCATAGAAAAATAGAAATACTCAAAATCATAATTTTCTCTCATCTTTTTTTCAAATCCATAATTTTGAATTAGATTTTTCCAAATCCATAACTTTCTCTTCATTTTTTCGATTTTGCCCCCTAGCTTTTGGTTTGGACGTTTGCCGACCGGTTCAATAGGTTTTAATGAAAAAAACCCGGTTCACAGGGTTTCCCGCTCTATCTCTCTCTACTACATTTTACTTTTTTTACTAATCGACTTTATTTTTTACCTTTTTACCGATCGTGCTTTCGTCTTCCTTTGACGTTGTTGTCGTCGCTGTTGTCACCGTTGTTGTCGCTTGAATCGCCGGAAGGAAACCACAATCTTTTGTAGTCTTCTCCGGTCGAATCCCAGGAAGGAAACTGTGACCCTGTGTTCTCGCATCCCGCACAAAGCCCTTGAAGCAAACTGTCATCCTGTGTTCTCGCGTCCTCTGTTGCCTCTCAAATCGCTCCAACCACCGCATCATACCTCAGTGTTACCGCCCCATTCTCCGGACAAGTTCTTTAAAGCTCCTAACCCCGCAGGTAAGCTCCTTATTGTAACTTTGATGGTGTGCCCTAATTTTCCAAATCCAAGTAGTATAAATTCCAACTTTTATGAACTACTTCTTTAGTTTTTATTTATTATATTTAATTGTTACATATTACACATTTTGTTGTTTATTATTTAAGAATAGCTCATCTAATTTTAATGCAATTTCATACTTCTGCAAAAGTATGGAATACTATTTGATTATATTTGAGTCATTTATGAGCTTGTGCCCCAATTTCAAATTTTCAAGATTTATAAAAATTAAATAGTATGATTTTAATGTGATTTCATACTTTGCAAAAGTATGAATTTGTCAATAATTATGGTAATATTGCATTAATTAGCTTTATATAGACTTATATATGCATGTAGATATTGATTTCATATTTTGAATGAAATCTTTCTTTTTTTGGTTAGTTATAGACTTTTAAAGAAGTATGAAATATTATTTTATTGAGTACCATTTGATTTTATTTGAGTCTGAGTACTATTTGGTTTTATATGACCCTATTACATGCATATATATGTTGATAAACTTATGAAATAGTATAATGTAAATGCAATTTCATACTTTTGCTAAAGTATAGAATTGCCATAAATTAAGATAATATTCATTAATTAGCTTAATGTTGACTTCTATATATCGTTTATTGTCAAATTTATTGAAATATTTCTGAAATATTATAAATTCAGTTCATTTTCACACTTTTGGAAAAGTATGAAATGGTCATATATGGGTCATAAATTAGTCCAATATTAAATCATTAAGGCTTATATAGACTTCTATATTTCATTTATCCAATGATTTCATATTTTGAATGAAATCTAGTTTTTTTTTTTGTTAGTTATAGACTTTTAAAGAAGTATGGAATACTATTTTATTGAGTATTCTTTGATTTTATTTGAGTCCAAATACTATTTGGTTTTATATGACCCTATTACAAACATATAGGTTGATAAATTTATGAAATAGTATAATGTAAATGCAATTCCATACTTTTGCAAAAGTATGGAATTGCCATAGATTAGGGTAATATTGCATTAATTAGCTTAATGTTGACTTCTATATATAGTTTTTTGGCAAATTTATTGAAATATTTTTAAAATATTATAAATTCAGTTCATTTTCACACTTTTGGAAAAGTATGGAATGATCATATATGAGTCATAAATTAGTCCAATATTGAAACATTAAGACTTATATAGACTTCTTTATGTCATTGATCCAATGATTCATTTATTTTCAATGAAATGTGGTGCTTAGTTTTTTTAGAATTACATTTGAAAAATGAGGATCCGACACAACACTCGCAAGGTTAGCTTTGCAGGTATGAGTCTGTTATTTTTGTTTTCTTTATTTATTAACGATTAGATCTTATCTTATTTTTTGCAGACCCAATTACAAACTACTTAGGTTGCAGACCCAATTAAAGATAGAAGTCAGCAAGCTCCAAATCAACCAGATGAAGGTTGTGGAACAGAGTTAGTAGAACCCTCATATACACCACCCTCAAGAGTGGTAAAAGGACATGGACATGTCCTTCAATGGACTTGCTATGTAGACAGATTTAGAAGGTTCCTTCGACTAGGTTCAAAGCACAATTGGGGTAACCTGCAAAGCATTCACATAAGTGCACAAGAGAAACCTCTGATACAAACCACCCCTTTTGGAATATTTCTGGACATAGGAGAATTCCCAATGTCTAAGAATTTGCTTCTCTTAATTATGAAGCAGTGGGTGAAATACCTAGTTTTTAACTTCAAAGGAAATGATATGATGTTTTCAGAATCTGACGTGGCTCTCCTCTTAGGCTTGCCTATTCATGGAGAATTAATTTCAACTCCAGAGGCAAGTGAAGCCACTTGCGAGGGCTATATGAAGGCCAAATTTTTTCCGGATGGAGCAGCACCTAGTAGGACACAAATTGAAGACCTAATGATTCAAGTGCATGGCTCCAACAATCGTCAAGATATAGAGGATTTTTGTCATTTGTACATTTTATATGTATTTTTTTGTATATTATTTTGTACTCTCGGATATCGTGTACCGGCTTATTTATTGGGTTATGTAGATAACTTGAATGACATTAGTAAGTACAATTGGTCCAATTGTATATATTCATTCGTAGCCGAACAAATCCCCTCCATTGGGGAAAGAATCAGATTAGTAGTTGAACAACAACAAGCTAACCCAGCTGTCACATACATGCGTGGTTGTGTTATCCTTTTGCTGGTTAGTATGATATTTTATATGTCAATATTTTGTTTTATATTGTTAATAACCTGTTTTATGGATTATATTTTCTTTGACAGAGTTGGTTTTTTGAACATATTCTAATTTTGATTCCCAGAGCCATACCAAATAAGCCCAGATTGTGGAAATGTGTTATTATAAACTGGCAAACAAGGATCCTTGAGTCCAAATGGGAGGCTGTGACCCATTTTTAAGTTGTTAAAAATCTTATTCCTTCAGCCGAAGAACAAGTTTTATTCCGGGCACGCACTAGGGTATGAAGTTACATATTGAAGTTGCATATATATTCTAGTTCAATAGTATTTTCTCTAATTACATACTTTCACCAAACTATGAAATGACTTTTTATTATGTAATTTTTTTCAGTCGGCCGAAGATTTGTTGATTGATTTTGTAACGGAATACTACCAAGACCACATAGATAGATATTTACGAAGGAAAATGAAGGAAAAAATAAGGCAGAGGAAGAGATCTACTGTTGATGCATGCCCTCTCACCCCAGCATTGTATATAGGACTATTGTTATGAGGGCATCAATTCAAAAGAATAAATATAATCTGAGGGAAAGGAGGGGAACCCCCCAGTGGCAGAAAATAAATGGCAAAAAAGCCAAAAAAAATGAGAAGAAGATTGAAGAAGTTCTTGTTGCAACCCCGGAACCAACCAAAGTTCTTGTTGCAACACCGGAACCAACCATGGCTACTGTTGTTGCAAGCCCAGAACCAACCATGGCTACTATTGCAAGCCCGGAGCCAAGCAAAAGAAAGAAAAAAGTTGTTGCAAAGAGATACACTAAGAGGTCCAAACAAGAGACAAAAGATACTACATCAATTTTTTCATTGAATTTAAGTCTGGATGATGAAGATGAGTTGAAAAAAGATGAGAAAACTAAAGTTATTAAAAAACATGGAGCCGCAAAAGGAAAAATTCTTCGAAAGGTAAAAATTAAATTCTTCGAAGTGTATAAGGATGCAGCCAAATAACTATAATGACAATAACTCTCTTCTTATTTTTTGTGCATATAAGAAATGAATTCAAAGATGTGGAGGAGGACATTGCCAATTTACTTCTAACTTTGAATAAATTAGAGTGAGTGTTACTACAATTTAAATTGTTATTGCGGGACAATAATTATATTTATGAGTGAGTTTACTGGAATGTTGTAGTAGATTGAATACTTATTAGTATTTTTTATTTGATTAGGTTGAGCAATGATTATATTTGGAGATGTGGGCACTACTTTTTAAACTTGGAATATTTATGGAATATACTAGACTTCGATGCGCTCATAGACGACGACACAATTGATGGCTATGCGTCAATCTTATTAAGGAATGCTTGTAGCGGCCCAACTAATCATATATATTTTGGCACAATTTTTGAGGTAATTTATTATTTATTTTGCAAAATTTTGAAATTCCAGAGTTTTGACAAAGTTTGAAATCATTACTTTTGCACTTCCAGTGTATGGAAGTTGGGTTTTTCTGTGTATTAATGACATTCTATAGTTTTGATAAAGTATGGAATTTGGTTAATGGTTTATTTATTGGAATTTTAAAGTTTTGACAAAATATGGAATCATTATTTTTGCACTTTCAGGGTATGGAAGTTGAGTTTTTCTGTGTATTAATGACATGTTATAGTTTTGATAAAGTGTGGAATTTGGTTAATAATTTATTTCTTAGAATTTCAGAGTTTTGGCAAAGTATGAAATCATTATTTTTGCACTTCCACAATATGGAAGTTGAGTTTTTCTGTGTATTAATGACATTCTATAGTTATGATAAAGTATGAAATTTAGACTAAAAAAGTTGTTTCTTTTTCCAGAGGTCATCAGTCGTGTCATCTATTCCTAAATATATTTGTATGTCCATTAATAGTAGCCGCCTCCGACATGCAAATCAAGAAAAAGATACCGGAGGACATTGGTATCTCCTTGTGGTGGACATTGAGTAAAAAATATTCTTTCATCTAAATTCAATGTGGTCATACTATGGCTCCTCCAAAGATTTCGAGGATAATGTTTCATTGCTTCAATCCAAGCCAAATGAACATTTGGATGACATATGCCCCAACCTGAGCATCCAGATGAAATCCCAAGGTTGGAGAAAAGAAATGTTTGAATGTCCTCAACAAAATATGAGTGTTGATTGTGGTGTCTTTCTGATGAAGTATATTAAAAATTTGATCAAATCAGAACAAATGGACTGGAATTAATAGCATATGAAAAGGTTTCGGCTTGAGCTTGCAACAATATTCTTATATGACTCTTATTCTCTTATTCAACAGTGATTCTGTAACGTACGATGACAGTTTGAAACAAAAACTATTTATAATCCTCTATTTGATAAAAGATTATTAAAGTGTAATATAATTATACAGTGTTTAATTTGTATTTTATCATACTCTAAAATTCTTCTGAGTTCTATGACAAAAACTTGTTGGCTAATTGGAATTTTGAGTTGTTTAATTTGCTAGTTGGCATTTTGACAGAAAAAAACTAGTATTTTCATCAGTTTCATACTTTCATGAAAGTATGGAATGTCTTCTTTTGTGCTCAACTCATACAGAATTAAACTTCCAGACTTTAGAAAAGAATATGCAATATGACTATTTGACATTTTGACAGAAAAAAACTAGAATTTTCACAAGTTTCATACTTTCATGAAAATATGGAATGCCTTCTTCTGTGCTCAACTCATACAGAATTAAACTTTCATCCGTAGGCTGAGGAGCAAAAGGAGGAATCCGCCCGAGGAGGGGCTCGCGTTTGATTAGCTAGTTGGTGAGGCAATAGCTTACCAAGGCGATGATCAGTAGCTGGTCCGAGAGGATGATCAGCCACACTGGGACTGAGACACGGCCCAGACTCCTACGGGAGGCAGCAGTGGGGAATTTTCCGCAATGGGCGAAAGCCTGACGGAGCAATGCCGCGTGGAGGTAGAAGGCCCACGGGTCGTGAACTTCTTTTCTCGGAGAAGAAGCAATGACGGTATCTGAGGAATAAGCATCGGCTAACTCTGTGCCAGCAGCCGCGGTAAGACAGAGGATGCAAGCGTTATCCGGAATGATTGGGCGTAAAGCGTCTGTAGGTGGCTTTTCAAGTCCGCCGTCAAATCCCAGGGCTCAACCCTGGACAGGCGGTGGAAACTACCAAGCTGGAGTACGGTAGGGGCAGAGGGAATTTCCGGTGGAGCGGTGAAATGCGTAGAGATCGGAAAGAACACCAACGACGAAAGCACTCTGCTGGGCCGACACTGACACTGAGAGACGAAAGCTAGGGGAGCAAATGGGATTAGATACCCCAGTAGTCCTAGCCGTAAACGATGGATACTAGGCGCTGTGCGTATCGACCCGTGCAGTGCTATTTGGCATTTTGACAGAAAAAAAAACTAGTATTTTCACCAGTTCCATACTTTCATAAAAGTATAGAATGCCTTCTTCTGTGCTCAACTCATACAGAATTCAACTCATATATTAACATATAGTAATTATGATACAGAGTCCAAAATTAGTACTTTCACCTGTTCATTCTATATGATTTAAGCTCAGAAAAGTATGGAATGCCTTCTTCTGAGCTTAACTCATACAAAATTCAAAAATGAAGTATGACTATATATCAAATGGTATCCAAAATATGAAATGAAGTATGTTGTCAGCTGGGTGGGGGAGCTCTGCATGAACGTTTGTTCTGCCCTACTTGCTTGCATCTTGAGCACTTCCTCTGAAGTCTGCCACTATATCTTGATTCTCTTCTATTTTTTCTTTTTCTATTAGGTTGTGCTAGAGATTGGGGTGGTTTCACTTCGGTATCATAAGGTTCTTTATGTCAATATTGCTTGCTTCTTGTCGGATAAATTTTATCCTCATATATTTTTTTATAAGTCTCAACAGTTAAATAACGCTCACAATACTCATAAGGGTCAAGACTACAATAATCGATAGCAGCCATAGCATATGAACAAGGAATACCATAAAGTTGAAACTTCCTGCAATAGCATGATCTATTAGTTAAATCAACAATAACTATTTTGTATGATATTTGTACCTGGTAGCAATGGTGGTCAATATAAGAGAAACTTTACGTCTCTTGAAGAACCACTCCGAGACCTTGCGTCTTGTCATCTCAATCAATGTTGTGATTGGCAACCCACAAACTTCCCTAAATAATGCATTCAAGCATTCCACAGAATTAGTTGTTATGATATCATACCTCCTACCGGGGAAAAAGAAATTAGCTCATTTCTCCTTCTCTAATTGAGATATCCATTGGTAACTTTGCTCATGAATAGCCAATATCTTCTGCATACATTCATTAAATGAATGTTCCGTGGTTGATCTTGCAGCTGCCCAAAACAAGGGCACAACATCTTTTGAACGAACATCATATACTAAATTTTTTGCAAGATGAACCATACAATATCCATGCGCAGCATCCGAAAAGACATTTCTCACAGCAGCTATAATGTTTGGGTTTCGATCACTCATAATACTTAATCCCCTATAACCGGTGATGCATCTAAAAAGTTCATCCAAAAACCACTCCCATATTTCTATTTTTTCAATTTCAGTCACAGCAAATGCTACGGGAAAAAATCTATTTTCTACATCAATAGAAGTTGCAATCATAAGAACACCTGGGTATTTACCTCTTCGATGTGTTGCATCAATACATAATATAGGCCACATATATTCTCTAAATCCACGCAAGCTTGCACCGAAAGCCCAGAAGACACGTCGGAAACGGTGGGTCGAGGAACAACTCATCAATTTAACTTTTGATTCAAAGTCATGAATCCTTAGTTCCCTAAAATATGCTGGCAAATCTTTGTAGCATTGATCATAGTCACCACGAACGGAAACTAGAGCAATTTGGAGTGCATTGTATGCTCTCTTATAAGATATACGCACTCCAAATACCTTTCTTATCTCAGAGATAACGAAACTACTATTGATTTTCTCATTGTCCAAAAGATGCTCCTTTATGTGATTCGCAATAAAAGTGGCAGTGCATTGTCGATGGTCCAAGTTCAGCCTTGCAACAGTACAATTTTGCTCATTGACAAAAGTCACTATTTGAAATTTACCCCTGCCGATTGCTGACAACGTCCAACAACAATTGGGCTCTTTGCATCCGACTTTGATATAATGACTATTGCTTTGGATGCATCTCAATTCAAAATTTTGCTTGATGCAATAAGTGGTAAGAGCTATCCTAAAACTATCTCTATCAAAAAATACCTGAAATTAATACAAGACTGGTATTTATTAGACTTATATCTAATAAATGATAACTGGACTGATATTTTATATAACCATACTTTCACAAAAGTATGGAATATCTATCAACGAATACGACTATTAGACAGAATTCAAATATAATCATTACAAATGGTATCTATTAGACTGGTTTAAAAAAAATGATACCTGGTATCTATGGAATGCCTTATACTAGTATGATTATTGTAGTTTTACATAGGGTAACATATACAAGTATACATTATAGACAACATAACTACTATTTCCTCTAGTTGGGTTTTTCTGTGTAAAACTCAACTTCCATACTCTGGAAGTGCAAAAGTAATGATTTCATACTTTGAGAAAACTCTAGAATTCCAAGAAATAAATCATTAACCAAATTCCACACTTTATCAAAACTATAGAATGTCATTAATACACAGAAAAACTCAACTTCCATACTCTGAAAGTGCAAAAGTAATGATTCCATACTTTGAGAAAACTCTGGAATTCCAAGAAATAAACCATTAACCAAATTCCACACTTTATCAAAACTACAAAACACCATTAATACACAGAAAAATCCAACTTCCATACTTTGGAAGTGCTAAAGTAATGATTTCATACTTTATCAAAACTTTCAGAAAAGTATAGAAGACACATTATTATTTTCAAATGAATTACCTGATGTAGATACAATTCTGAAGTCTGTGAATCATCATCAATTGGATAAACATTCATGGAGTTTACCAGGGTGTCATCTTCTTCTTCTTCAACTTGAAAATCATGATCCCCTATGTCATACTGATCGTCTGTGAAATCAAAATCAATGCAATTGACATCTTCAGAAGTGAAAACATCATAGGATTCAGAAGGAATGACATCTTCATCATTGTTCACATATGTTTCAGTCTCCTCATCTCTTGTGTGGATATTCTCCACACCCCCACCTGCTCCATTATTCTCGTACATATGTTCCTCCAATGGAAAATATCTTCCAATTACATCACTAGAAGTAAAAATTGAATTTGGGAATTCCTCAATTGCCTCCACTTCTTTTCTTATCCTCTCCTCAGCAAGCTCTTCCTCAATGTAGTCATACTCATCATCATCAAATGTCAAAGGGAAGTTCAGATCTAAAAATGCTTGATTTATATTTTCTTGAGCCTCTTGAGCTACAATGACAGTGTCAGTTATAGTTTCAACCTGGTTTGACGCTTGTTGTGTAGAAGTTTGTACATTGGCATATGTATCAGGCACAATAAAGTCATCGTTGTCAAGATGTTGCGACCTACAATGATATTAGTTGATAATTATTTGTTTATCTGTAGTTAACAATAAGTGAGGATGAATAACATATAATTCAATAACTCACAAGATATTATCAATATCAGAATCTTGCACCATAAAACTATGTGCATCAGTCATCACACATACACCTATAACCAAATTAAATCAGATTGAGTATGGAATAGATCATAGAATTCTATAATTTCACAAAAGTATGAAATTGATTAAAAAAGATAATATCATTATTTTTATCATTACTAATATAGAATGATTCTACTAAAGTCTTGCGAAAGTCTTGAAACAACTCCCAAGTTACAACTAGGGTTCCTATTAAATAGAGTATAACAACCATTCTTGTTTGAGAAGTGGCTAATAATGAAGAAACTTTACTAATTGAACTGTATGTGTATGAAATGCCGCTAAGTATTCAAAAACTAGGGCATTAGATACTTTCATAAAAGTATTGAATCAAGCAAAAAAGAGTACATGATTAGAGATTTGTTTACTAATATGGCATGTTTCTACATAATAAACCAAAAAAAGTGAAATAGTAGGTACAAACATGTGACTTTGCCGAATTCCATACTTTGCCGAAAGTATATAACAGCCAAGGTATTAGTTGAGGTTGTGGAGGAATGAAGAGAAAACCTCGACGTCAATAAAGAAAGCCGCCAGTAGCAACAAGGTCGAGCTAGCTAAAAGTATGGAAGACCACGGGGAAGAGCAAACGATTGAGCGGAAGTTGAGCAAACGACACGTCCGAGCATGGGGAAGAGCAAACGATTGAGCGAAAGTTGAGCAAACAACACGTCCGAGCACGGGGAAGAGAAAATGCGACGTCAACAAAGCAAGGCGTCGGAGAAAACCTTCAGTCTCCAGAACTTCTAACGTCGGCCGGAGAAGAAGTGTGAAGAAGAAGTTACGTGCTCCAGTTCCACGTTCGTCGATACTTAAAAACCTATTTTTTTTCATTAAACCCTGTTGAACCGATTCAAATTTTGTTGAACCGGTCGGCCAGGGTCCAAACCAACAGTATGGGGGCAAAACCGAAAAAATGAAGAGAAAGTTATGGATTTGGGAAAATTCAATTCAAAGTTATGAATTTGAGAAAAAGAGGAGAGAAAGTTATGATTTTGGGTATTTGCTCAAGATAATATGACTGCAAAATTGAACTTAAAATTATATTGTAAACGTTCATATTTAGAATTACGGAACATGAAAGGAAGGCCAGTAAAACTAAAAGCCTCATATATTTTGAGTAAACATAATGGCAGGATGCCTCGTCATACCAATTGGTCTATTCCATTTACAAGTCAAGAACGTCGTTTGGTAAGTAAAAAATATTTACTTTTATTATTGTTATCATTATTGAAAACTACTATTTATTTCATTGCAGGAGACGTGCGATGATTAAGGGACGCTAATGCCTGTTAACCCTCTTAGGGTGTTTGAGGCTATGCATCGGAATTAGCGTGACCCTCATGGGTGGGGTAGGGGGGGGGGGGGGGGTCATTAGCGTAATATGTAATTTAATTAAGTTATTATTTTGATATTTATTTTGAGTTATAATATGTAATTTGATTAAATTTATTTTATAATCCACGTATAATGAATTGGTGATCCAATGGAGAGGCGATCTTGTGTAGCATCATCTTGATGCTGACGCATGGATGCAGGTGGTCGGCGTCGATCATGATCATGTATATGACATTGGCACAACGACCCACGATTGGGCATTGTTGCAGCCACATGGTGCAGGATCGTCTACCTCAACCTCCTCCACTACTAAACCATCAACATTATTTGTATACAGGCGTACTGAAGATCGATTAGCGAAGTTGGAGACTGGTCAACCACATATCTTCACTGATATCTCCGCTCTTAGAGATCAAATTATGCAAACAGTACAATATTTGGGACATCTTACATCTCTCTAGCTGAGCTTATTTTTTTTCAGCCTTCTTCTTGTGCGCTTCATTTTCGGGTTCTGGCCTTTAGCGTGCGTCAACTTGGAGAGCTTTCCATGTGTTCTTTAGACTCGTCCAAGACGTCTTTGGTGCACACGTCGAACTTCTAGAGATTTTCGCAACGAACCCGAACGTGTCGACCAATGTCCTTCTGATTTTTTGATTTCTTTGATATTTTTCAATCGAGGACATCGAGTGCTAAACGATATAGAATCTGAAAATATTTCTCAATGAAACATTAGTTCCATGTTAGTTCCATATTTGTTATCATCAAAATTGAGATTAAGACCAAGGTTAAAATCCATAGGCCAACAGACCTCAACCTGGTGACGCTGAAATCGTGAGGAGCAATGCTCTAGTACCAGCCAATCCTCCCATTGAAGACCCCCAACGTTGAATAGACGATTTGGAGGCTAAAAACCAACGACAAACAACCAAGATCGAGATGCTAACACAATCTTGGGGACAACCCCCAACTTAACACAACCACTACAACTCAGAGCATGGAGAAAGAAACCACTCCAACAAGAAGCAACATATTCATGTACTTCATGGTGAAGTCTCCGGCACCCGCCGCATGAAAAAAGACAATGATCCCAAGGTCGAAAAGATCGGCCCAATCCCCCCTCTTGACGCGGGATCCTCTGCCAAGCACATCATGACAACTCTCCCCGCTGGCGCTGAACCAGAGACGGAGGTGCACCATACTGGACTGGAAGATCCCGACTCTCAGGGAGGAACATAGGGCACCCACTGTGGGGTCGAGTAAAGTTTACCTCCCCACTAGGGGTGATAATTTTATCTGCATCCGCCAACTAAAAACCACATCTGCACCGTATCTAATCTGTATCTACAAGTAAAAATGGATATGGATCTTGATATTTTATATCCGCGCGGATACGGATTTGCCTATGTATCTGCACCGTATCCGCACCGCCTATCCGCCCCATTTTAATTACTATTTTGCCCATATATATAATATACATATATAAGGGTGATATTATAATTTTATATCAAATATCTAATCTTGCATTCTTGCCCTCTCACATTCTCTACATGATAGTACGAGACACGGCGCATACTCATTCCTCACAAAGTCACGAGTCGAGTATGCCCTAATTTTACCCGCATCCTCACGAGTCACGACGCGTCAACACCTCTCTTCTTTGCACGCAGCCAGCAACCGCAACATGCCTACATCGCGTTCGTCAGCCAATCCCGGTGGTGAGCCTCTCTTCTCTACACAGTCTACTAGCGCATCCTCACAAAGTCACAAGTCACGAGTATGCCCTAATTTTATCTGCATCCTCACGAGTCACGGGCCTCACGGTGCGCCAACGTCTCTCTTCTCTGCACGCAACCGGCAGTCACAGCACGCCTACATCGCGTTCATCAGCCAATCCCGGTGGTGAGCCTCTCTTCTTTACACAGTCCGCCAACGGTCATGTCCTCACCGCCGGCTCTATGATTTTTTGTGATTATCTATGATTATATGTGATTAAATAGACAATTATCTATGATTTTGATTATTTGTGATTAAATAGAAAATTATCCAAGTCATCTCTGCATTTAGGAGTTTGATTTTTTGTGGTTATCTGTGATTAAATAGACAATTATTCTGTAAGGATTCTATTTGTTCAATTACCTGTGATTAGCTTTAACTCGAACAATTGATTTGGTGGTTACTAGCTTCTTTAGGTATCTGTTTGTTCAAAATCAATGCTTTATTATATGTGATTAAATAAATTTTGCAGCATAAGTTCTTTCCTTATTTAGAGGTAGACATATATCATGTTTATTTTTTTTATGTAGAAGATATGAGTGATACTATTAATAATATTGAGAGTCCAAATGAACAAGAAACTCCTCATGTGGGTACAGTCGGTTCAAATGAATATCTTCCTACAGTCCAATCTGTGGACGAGTCATCTCCTAATGTCCAATCTGTGGACGATTCAGACTCTTCTACTAAGAAGAAATTTACTTCTCCTATGTGGGCTCATTTCAAAAGAGAAAAAAATAGATGGAGTTTGGAAAGTAATTTGTATTTATTGCAATAAAAATTAGGTGGTGGAGGAAAAAGTGGCACATCAAATTTACACGAGTATTATAAAATATGTGCTAAGAGATTGACACAAGATCTTTAGCAAATGGTGCTCACTAGGAATGAGAACACGGTAGAAGGAAAGTCAAAGATTCAAAATTATATTTTTGATCAAACTGTGAGTAGAAGAGAACTTGTCAATATGATAATTATTCACGAGTATCTAATGTCTATAGTTGATCACAGTTATTTTAGAAGATATTCACATAGCCTTCAACCTTCATTTGACATACCCACTCAAAACACTTTGAGAGATGACATCATGAAGATTTATAAATGAGTACAAGAGCAAAATAACGGAGGCTTTGGAAAGCAATATGGGGAGAGTTGCAATTACAACAGATATGTGGGCATCTGATCATCAAATGAAAGGGTACATGGCTGTTACAACACATTACATTGATGATGAGTGACAATTGCAAAATCGCATAATCAGGTATATTTTATTTATTGCAAAAGAAATTATATTATGAAAAGATATCATATTTCTATTTATATAGTATTTATTTATGTTTTAGGTTTTGCTATGTTTATGCCCCTCACACTAAAGAGGTGATTACAGATGCTTTAATGGATTGTTTTTTGAAATGGGATATTGATAGAAAGTTGTCTACACTTACAGTTGATAACTGTTATGTGAATGATAGTGTGATTGAACTTGATTGTGAAAGATGGTTTGGACATTATTGGCTCTGCTATTAGTGACATACGAGAGAGTGTAATTTATTGGACAACTACACCAAAAAGGCAAGAGAGGTTTGAGGAGGCAACACGACAAATAAAGATTTGTATTACAAGAAAATTAAGCCAAGATGTAAAAACAAGATGGAATTCTACATACTTGATGCTTGTGTCCATATTGCCATACAAAGATATTTTCACTCGTTTGAAGACTCGTGAACCGAAGTATAAAAAATTTCCCATCTGATTACGAGTAGAAAATGGCAAAAGAAGTTTGTGGTAAACTGAAGATTTTTCATGATGTCACAGAGTTATTTCCTGGAAGAGAATATTCTACAGCCAATATTTATTTTCCAAAGGTTTGTGAGATCAAGATGGCACTTAAGGAATGGATCAATGGCGATAATCAAACATTTTCTTTTGTGGCTACAAAGATGATGGATAAATTTGAGAAATATTGGAAGGCGATTCATGGTGTGATGGGAGTTGCAACATTATTGGATATATCCAAGATATAAGATAGACCTCACTGAATACTATTATGGCATGTTATACGGCGATGAAAGTTTTTTTTAAGTTGAAAGACTTAGAAAGATTGCAAGAAACTTGGTTGATGAATATAGTGCAAGAATGACAACTAAAAATGAGGGACCTTTAAGACAATCTTCTCAAGTAGTTGGTTATAGTAAGGTTGACCTTCGATTTGGTGTTGGTTATGATGAGTTTCTTAGTAAAAATAGAAAACACACTAGGAATGATTTGAATATATATTTGGAAGAAGATGTGTTGCCAAGAACTAGTAGCAGTGACATTTTAACTTGGTGGAAATCAAATGGTACAAAATTTCCTATTTTACAAGCAATTGCTCGGGGCATATTAAGTATTCATGTATCTACAGTTGCTTCTGAGTTTACATTTAGTACTGGTGGACGATTGGTGAGCCCTCAACGTAATAGTCTTCATCCAGAAATCGTGGAAGCATTAACTTGTACTCAAATTTGGTTATCAAGTATGTTTAAAGAAGAAGATATATATAGTCAGTTTATTTATTCTTTTAATTCATTTTATGATTAGTTCATTTATATCATTTATTTATTTTCCTATAGGTTCTACTTCAAATATTTCCAAAGTGTTTGAAGAAATAGAAGAAGACGAGAGTATAGGGATGAATGAATATTACATAATGGTAATTGTATATATAATTTTTGTTGAATTGTATTATTTTAATATGTGTTATATATTTGGGTTTTGTTTCTAATTTGTAGGATTGAAGAACAATGAAGAGAAGAACATGGTGTGAGGACTTTGGAAGAACATTTATTGTTTGCATGTTTTACTTAGCAATGCAACCAGGAGAACATTTAGAAACTTCTAAATCCTGCAGCTTTTCCATATAGAATATTTTGCAGCTTTTCCAAGTAGCAATGTAGCTTTTTCATATTGTACTTAAGAAGTATGTGGGTTGATAAGCTTTTGACCTAGCAGAGGCGCGGTTCAAGATCCGATCAGGACTCCAAGGAGCTTTGATCTTGCTTCCGCCTTTGCGAGCCTCGGTGGTGTCAATAGGCTAGGTGGCCTGACTGCTCTGGTTGACGTTTGTCTCTGTGCTATCTCGTGCTTTGCACGGGGTGCATTGGGGTTACAACCCGGTCTTTGGTGCCACCCTTGCGGGGCTTTCACTTTCAGTCGGCGCGCTTAGGGTTTCCCTCTTGGAGATTTCTCTGATATGGGAAGCCCTAAAGTGAAGATGAAACAAGTGGATCTGATGCAAACCTCGGAGGGTAAGAGTTTCATTAGTCCATTTGTTAATTTTGATCGCTCTCCTATTGCTGTCGTCGCCCCTGGGGAGATTGGATGAGAGGTTTCAATGTCTGATGTTGTGACGGAGGTACCAAACACTATAGTTAGTTCTCCTTGCTCAGATTTGGATACTAACAAAAATAAAGGTACGATTTCTGTTCCCAGTAATAAATCTTCCAGTTACTCTCTTTCGGCTTCTGGGCGTTTTAAAAACCCGATCTCTGAAAATGTTTCTTGGGCAAGTCTTTTCAAGGCTAAAGCTTCATATATCTGGTCCTTTTCATCGTTTGAGCTCTTGTCATCTATCAAATCTTCGGTGTCTGATTTCGTGGAGTTTGATTCTTCTGAATTAAATGAGCTACGTAAACCGTGGTTTGCCTCTTTGATCAGTCGTTTCTTGAGGAGATTGTCTCCTCATTTTCATATTAGGGATTGGGCGATGACTATCTGGTCTTCTTTTAATATCGTTAATGTCATTGATATGGAGAATGGTTTTTTCTTGTTTCGGTTTTCCTCTGAAGATGACGTGATTAGGGTTCTCACTGATGGCCCTTGGGCTTTTAGAGGTGAACTGATTAATCTCCAACCTTGGAAACTAGATTTCAAAGCTTTAACTGAAACCATCTCGTCTGCTCCCATTTGGATCCAACTTTCGGATCTTCCCATGGAGTACTGGCAGAATGGTAGTTTGTTTAAAATTACTTCTGCGATTGGGAAACCAATCAAAGTCGATGATAACTCTTTTAACTGGTTTCGTGGTAAATTTGTTAGAATCTGTGTTGATTTAGATTTTAGTAAACCCTTAAGCAGGGGATCTGGATTGGGCGGCCTAGTGCTGGGTTTTTTCAGGCTATCAAGTATGAGAGGCTTCCAACTTTTTGCTTTAAATGTGGTCTTGTAGGTCATCAGATGTCGAATTGTTTGCCTACTGTTGACCCTAATGATAATGTTTATACTGATAATGCTTGTTTCAATAAGGATACTTCTGCTAGTATGCAAATAGAGGGTGCTGGGGTTCTAATAAAATTAATGATAACTCTGTCTATGGCCCTTGGATTCAGGTGGGTAGGCAGGGTAAATATCAGAACAAAAGGTCTCTTCCTAACCCTAGAATTAACCCTCCTAGTCATCAAGACCTTAGGACTAAGTCTGTTCCAAGTGTTAAGAGGTCTAGAGTTGAGGAGGAAAATTTCCCTCTTTGTCCTAGTCTGCTGCAAGAGAATGAATGTGAGATAAATGATTTATCCCAAGACATTAAGCCTAAGGTCACCTTAAAAATGTCTCCTTATGCCCCTAACAAACCTAGCTTTGAGCTTGTCTCTGTGCCTATTAGGATTGTGGATAATATGGAGATTCAGTCTAATCTTAAGTCCAGTATTAATTCTCAAGGAACTTTGAATTTAGATAGGCCTGTCAATACTTCTATGGGTAACACCAACTCTCTTTTGGAAAATTTTAACTTTAATAGTCTCATTAACCAGGTGTCTATTGGTTTGGGGGAATTAGGTAGAAATGAGAGTAGCTCAACCCCTGATGCTCCTCCCACTGAAAGTGTTAAGAAACTTAAGAATCAGCCTAGGAAGGGGAGATTTACCAAAGCTAAGATATCTAAGAATTTAGGTAAAATTGAAAACCTTATGCAGACCAAAAAGAAGAAGAAGTCTAAGAAAGCTATTCCCCAACTCAATTTTGAATTAGATAGCTGGCTGATGAAATCTATCCCTTTCAATTTCTCTGATCCTCTTAACCAGGAAATAATAGATGATCAGTATCCTAATGTTCATGGGGTTAGTGTCCCTCCTGATTTAGGCCAGGTGGCTGCTGATGGTGCTATGGAAACTAACATTAATATTAATGAAGATAATTAGCTGTAGAGGGTTAAGAAGAAGACCTGTGAAGGATTTTGTTAAATTTTAAATTAAAAATAACTCTGCTTGGTTTGTTTTTCTTCAAGAAACACATGTCCATGCTGATATTTCTATGAGGTTTATTGCTTCTCTTAGTAAATGTTGGTCTGGTAAATGTTGTTAGCTCTGCTGGTGCTTCTGGGGGCCTTTTGGTTGCCTAGAATAATACTATTGTTCATGCCCAGGTGGTTTCTATGTCTAAAAATCTCATTAATGTAGTTGTTCAATTCCTTAATGATAAGCCCTGACTTTTTTTTGGTTTATATGTTGATACTAATTCTATCAATAGGAATTTACTTTGGAATAAGCTTGGAAACCTTGAGTTCTATGATATTCCTTGGTTATTAGTTGGAGATTTTAATTATATTATTAATTCTTCAGATAAATTAGGTGGCCTTCCTTTCTGTGAGAATAATAATGTGTTATGTTTGAGAAAGTGTATTGCTGATTGTGACTTTACTGACTTGGGCTTCTTTGGTAACAAACTCACTTGGTGTAATAATAGGAAGAATAACTATAGGATTCTTGTACGTTTAGATAGAGCTTTTGCCAACTCTTCTTGGTTAAATCTTTTTAGCAAATCTTCTGTTACTCACATGAATAGATATGTCTTTGATCATTGTCCTATCTTTTTGAATGTGTTGAATTCTGTTTATAAAAATATGCACAAGTTTAGATTTCAAAACTTTTGGACTTCTTACTCTCAAGCTTATGAGATTGTTGAGAACAATTGGAAGCCAATTCAATTTAAGTCTGTTGATTCTTATATGTCTTTTATTCCTAATACTCTTGCTCTTATTAAGAAGAAACTTTTTTTTGGGAATAAACACTTTCTTGGTGAACTTGAAGCTTCTCTTAGTATGGTTAATGCTCACATTGATGAGCTTGAATCTAAGGATCCTTTTGGTTTGTTGTCAGATACTGAGATTAATTGTCTTACTTGTTTGTATAACAAAGCTAAGGCCTTAAGGAGACAAATTAATCTGAAATGATGGGCTAAATCTAAAGAGAAATGGTTTCAAGATGGTGATTTAAATACTAAGTTCTATCATAGAGTTGTAGTTAAAAGCAGAAGGAGAAATTGGATCTCTGTTGTCCATGTTGGCAATGACTGTATTTACATTTCTGAGGATATCTGCTCTAAGTTTACTGAATATTATGCATCTCGTTGGTCTTTTGATGACAATTCCTTCCTAATGATGTGTGTATCCCTGCTGAGTTTAAAGTTCTTCATACTGCTTAGTCTGATTTAGTTAAAGCTTTTAACCTTCATGAGATTACTCTAGCTGTGAAGTCTTTGGGTCAAGGGGAAAGTCCTGGTCCTGATGGCTACACAGGGGAATTTTATAAAGCTTATTGGTGTTTTCTATCTGAATCTTTTTTAAATGCATTTAATGAGTTTCACTTGAAGGTTGTGTTGCCTAAAGGTTGGAATGAGACTGAAATTATTTTTATTCATTTTTTTTTCCTACTATAATTAAAGACTTTAGGGCAATCTCACTCTGCAATGTAAGTTACAGAATTTTGTCTAAGGTTTTAGCTAACAGAATTAAATCATTGTTGGATAGTATAGTTTCAAGGAATCAATCAACCTTCATTGGTGGTAGGTTCATTCATGATAATGTTATAGTTGCTCAAGAGATCCTTCATTCTTTCTATAATTCTAAAGGTAGGCGTCCTTACGTAGTTATTAAGATAGACTTGGAGAAGGCCTATGATAGGATATCATGTAACTCTATTGTGGGTATGCTTCATGTTCTGAACTTTCTTGTAAAATATATTGAGTGGATTAAATGCTGCATTTCTTCAGCTTCTTTTCATTATTGCATTAATGATTGTAACTCATATGCTTTTAATGCTAAGTGTGGTATTAGGCAGGGAGACCCAATCTCTCCCTATCTCTATATCATAGTCAGTCATCTTCTTTCTGTGATGTTAAATGAGGCAATGACTTGTGGTAAGCTTTCTCCTGTTAAGATTAAAAATAAATTTAATATTTGTCATCTGATGTATGCAGATGATATTCTATTATTTTTTAGAGCTAATCAGAAGTCAATTAAAACTGTTAAAACCATTTTTGATACTTATGGTAATATCACCAATCAAATAATAAACCTGAACAAATATGAGATTTATTTTCCTAGAAATACAAACCATAGCTTTAGACATATGATTGAGAAGGCTTTTGGCATGAAATCTGGAGTGTTTCCTATGAAGTACTTAGGGGTCAATATTTCTCCTAGACGGACTAGAGCCAATGATTGTAATGGAGTGATTGATAAGATTATAGGTAGGCTAAACAATTGGAATAGAGGCAACTTATCTCAGGCTGGTCGTTTGGTTCTCATTAATGCTGTTTTAAACTCAATTCCCTTACATACCTTAAGTATTACTTACCTTACTGAGAAAACTCTTAATAAGATTTCTTCTATTGTTAGGGATTTTTTCTGGTCTTCCAAGGAGGATAAGAAAGGTCTTCACTTGATTTCTTTGAATAATGTTACTAAACCCAAGGAATGTGGTAGGTTTAGGTGTTAGGATTTGAAGTTAATGACCCTTTCCCTCAATGCTAAGAGAGTAGCTCAAATTCTAAATGATTCTGATACTATATTCTCATGTGTGATCAAAGCTAAGTATGATGTTACCTCCTTTTGGAATCACTCTCCAAAGGCTAAAGGTAGCAATGCTTGGAAAATGATTTGCTATGTTATTGACTGTTTAAGATTGGGGTTTTAAAAAGTTATTGGTAATGATTGTTCCATTTCTGTTATGGATGATCCTTAGGTGTTTGAGATTCCTCTTTATTGGAAACCTTCTTATGTTAATACTTCAATGTTTGACATGAATGCTAAAGTTGACTGCCTTATGTGTGATAATGCTTGGAATGTTTCTGTTTTGCTTGATTGCTTTGGTGAGTGCCTGGTGGAGGTGATTTCCAGTATGCCCCTCTCCTCTCAGCCCTATGTGGATACCTGGGTTTGGTGGCCGGAAAGTAAGGGGGTTATCCATTTTAAATCAGCTTATTCTTTTATTTTTAATAATAGACATCCCGAATTAATTAGCCTTCCTTGGTGGAAGAATATTTGGAAAGCTTGGGTTGCCCCTAGAGTTAAAAATTTTACTTGGAAAGCTTTACATAACAAGCTTCCTACTGCGAAAGTCTCTTTAAATTTGGGATAGTCAATTCTCATTGTTGTGCCCTGTGTGGCAGCCCTCAGGAAAGCATTACACATGTTTTCTTTGAGTGTGAGGTAGCTAGGGTTCTTTGGGAATTGATTGAGGGTCGATTTGTTGGAATTCAGAATGTGCTTAGTAGAGTTGGTTTGAATAGAGTGCCAACGGTTGGTGTTGACTATTCTTCTCCTATAGCCTTGGCATTTTGTTTGAACACTCTCTATTCACTTTGGTTGGCTCAGAATCAAGCTGTTTTTATGAACTGTAATCCTCATGTTGATGTTCTATTTTTAGATACTATGTCCTTGATTATTCACTATGCTGTATCTAAAATTTCTAAGGACAATCGCATTAATCCTATAAAGGAGGGTGGTATATGGGAATTACCTCCACAGAACTGGGTTAAGTACAACATGGATGGGGCTGTTAATTGTGAATTTAATTATGGTGCTTATGCTTTCATTCTTAGGGGTTGTAATGGTATTTGTATAACTGCTACTGGTTTCTTTCATCATAATTCTTCTATTCTTGTTAATGAAGCTCTTGCCATTAAACATGCTTTAATTCATGCAGTCAACAATCATTATAGGAAGGTAATAATAGAAAGTGATTCCAGTATAACTGTTGATACCTTTAATAAAAGAATGGATTGCTTTTGGGAGATCAAAAATATTATGGCTGATATTAGTCTATTAGCATGTAAGCTCGAGGAAGTAAAGTTGCGGTTCATTAGAAGAGAGCACAACCAAGCTGTGGATTGGATTGCAAAGAGGGCTAAGCTTTTGGAACAAAATTTTATTTGGAATAAGGACTGGACACCGGACCTTATTAATCTAATGTAATTTTTTAGTTTCTTGCTTTGAACACTGTTTGTTGAAAAATTGAGCCCTTTTAGAACTTTCAAGTTATGCTCAAATTAATTTTGAAGTACTTTGGTTGAATTATTGATGGATGATCTTCACAGAAGACTGATTTAATTTTGAAGTACTTTGTTGAATTGTTGTTGGATGATCTTCACAGAAGGCCGATTTATGTTGTAGCTAGATATATTATGGCTGCTTAAATTATGGTTTAATGTATTATGGCTACTCAATATATTATGTTGTTGATTTAATGTAGCTTGTTTCAGATTGATTTATGTTGTAGCTAGTTTCAAATTTCTCAAATAATTTGAAGTATTATGGTTTGTTCAAATTATAAATTGATGGTGGTTTATGTTGTAGCTATTTAGATGCTAGTAATTACTGAGATTATAATTTGTTGTAACTAGTTTTAGGTTGTTATTTAGATGATTTATGTATCTTATTGTAGCTCGTTTCAAACTGATTTAATGTATATATTATGGTTGATGGTGGTTAAATTATAAATTGTGGTTGAGTAGTTTGAAGTATACTATATACTTATTTTAGATCAATGAATTGGATATTTATTAATTTTTTAATTAAATATATTATTTAATATATTTTTTAAATACGATGCGGATACGGGAGCGGTGCGGATATTCGTATTTGAAGTGATGCGAATATGAATATTCATATTCATATCCCTAGCGGATACGGTGCGGATACGAATGTGCGAATATGGGATCCGGTGCGAATACGAATAATGCAGTATCCGCATCGTATTCGATCTGTTGCCATCCCCTACTCCCCACAAATGGATGGAACCCGGAGTTAAATGACCGCCCTGCACAACAACGGTCGTGACTCGACGACGGTGATCGATTGCAATCCTGGATGATGAAGTCGGACACCCCCCGACCCTCGTCCAGATCCTAGGGATGACAAGCGCCCTGATCACCCAGAAGGCAACCCCCAAAGAGTCACCAATTACATCGCTGGTGGACTCACCAGGAGAGGGGAGTCAAGATCCACTAAGAGAAAGTCTTCTCAGTCGGCAATATCGACTACCACCGCCACCCGACAATGTGGGTTCGCCTCAAGAGCCCCGGTAATATCGCTTTGTGAATGTGAATCTGACTTTCATGCGACTAACCAAAACCTGCACCATCCAGTGGTAATTTTCGTGATTGCAATAAATTTCATTATTAAAATGGTCCTAGTTGACCAGGGCAGCAGGACTAATATTCTTTTGGGTTAATTAATGAATATATCACGACTTTTATCGAAATTCTCAAATCTATCATGACTTTTCATTTATTTCAAATTCATGCTTCAACTCTCGATTCTTTACAATTATATCACACTGTCAGACTTAATTGTTATTTATTGTCACTACCTCCCCGTGTCAGGATTGGATAATTTGCGCGCCTGCTGCCTTCCTTGGATGTGGTAGCCGTTTCTCAGGCTCCCTCTCCGGAATCGAACCCTAATTCTCCGTCACCCGTCACCACCATGGTAGGCCCCTATCCTACCATCGAAAGTTGCGCCGGCAACCCCTCGAGGGGGTTTCCGCCCGTCAGCTTCCTTGCACCTTCCGGGTTTCCGTACCCGTCGACTCGCGCGCATGTCAGACTCCTTGGTCCGTGTTTCAAGACGGGTCGGATGGGGAGCCCGCTGGCCGATGCCTCCGGCGCGCGGGTGCCCCGAGGGGCACGCCGTGGGCGCGCGCCGCGTCCTCGGCCGCTCCGACAGTATCCCTTCGGACGCACGGTGCCTCCGAGATTGGGCTGCCCGAGCGGCCCGCAGCGGTCCGCGCCCCGAGCCGAGCGGCGGACCGGCTCTCGCCGTTCCGCATCCGACCGGGGCGCATCGCCGGCCCCCATCCGCTTCCCTCCCGGCAATTTCAAGCACTCTTTGACTCTCTTTTCAAAGTCCTTTTCATCTTTCCCTCCTTGATAATGCTTGTTATCAAATATCAAACACAACAATAAGCAAACAAGCAAAGCAATGCTAACACGATGAAATATAATGGTTCGGCCAACCGCCTACTCCACTACCTTGGCTCCATACGCGAGTTTTTCGTTAAATTGCTGACCTAGCATCGATGACATATCAACCTAAGTCCAGTTAGACATTGATTTAATATAAAAAAAAAAGGTAAGCTGACGTGTATTAGTAAGTACAATATTTTGGTTACCTATTAAATTACTGTACTTACTAATACACATCATCTCACTTATTTTATATATATTATATTAATAACTGATTGGACTTAGGTTGACACGTCATAGATGTGAGGTCAACAGTGTAACGAAAAACTTAACCCGAGTCTGACGGTGTGATACAATTGAAATGAATCGAGAATTGAAGCTTGTATTTGAAACAAATGAAAAGTCATGATAGATTTTAGAATTTCGATAAAAGTCGTGATATATTCATTAATTAACCATATTCTTTTCCACTTCACCTTCGAATGACGCAATTAATAGAAACCTCACTCACCCCATGCAAGGGAAACCTCGTGGGCTTCTCCGAAGAGATAGTTGACATCCGAGGAGCCATACAGCTAAGGACGACGTTCAATTCTCGGCCAAGGGCAAAAATGATCGATGTGCAATACCTCGTCATCAATGTAGTCTGCCCATATCATATGATCTTAGGTCGACCATCTTTGAACAACCTGGGAGCCATCGTCTCCACTCCACATTTGGCATTAAAAGCTTCCCATTTCAGGAACAAAGGTAGGTGTTCTACACGTCGATCAGGAAGAGGCGCAATGGTGCTATAACGAAAGCCTCAAGCCAAAAGAGGTCGACCACAACAGATCGAAGACGTTCTCCACATCAAAGACCAGACAACCAACTGAAGGGGCCAAATCGAACTCAGGGCAAAGCGCACGGAAACAACCACGACTTCATCACCGAAACCCAGACCATAACCAAAAAACACTGACAGAGCTCGTGTCCGAACGCTCATTCTGTACGCCCATTTACTTTATCTCTTAAATAAAATTTCATTCCTAGCATCCCTTGTTGTGAATATTCAAGACACCGCTACAATTATCACGCCACTTTAAAATGGGTACTCAATCCCTAAAGCCCGCTTATATCCTCACGAAAGAGTTCAGCCTCAGTGCCTTCATACAACTCCTCGTGTGCAGTTTTGCCTCATGCACATCGGCGAGCTCGGCTCGAACCCCCCGAGTGCGGTCTCTGGCTATCACGCCAATACATTCGACCTCAACGCCCTTATACGACTCCTTGTGTGCGGTTCCGCCTTACGTTCATTGCCAATCTCGACCCGAACCCCCCGAGTGCGGTCTCTGGCTATCACGCCAATACATTCGACCTCAACGCCCTCATACAACTCCTCGTGCATGGTTCCGCCTTACGCTCATCGACAAGCTCGACCTAAACCCCTGAGTGTGGTATCTGGCTATCACGCCAATACATTCGGTCTTAGCACCCTCATACGACTCCTCGTGCGCGGTTCCACCTTACGCTCCTCGGCGAGCTCGGCCTGAACCACCGAGTGCGGTCTCTGGCTATCACGCCAACATATTCGGCCTTAGCGCCCTCATACGACTCCTCGTGCGCAGTTCCACCTTACGCTCCTCGACGAGCTCGGCCTGAACCCTTGAGTGCAACACATTTAGTTTAAGAATAACAATTTTGTTGGACCCAAAATAAATATAGAGTTTATTCATAAAGTTATTTGGGTTGAGGTTAAAGGAATGAAGTGTATGTGATACATGGAAGATAATACTCGCTCTAAGAGGACTTGTCGCTATGATTCATGCATTTCGTTTCTTTTAAAGACAGACATTGAGTTTTGAACATTGATAGTATATGAACCAAGTGGTAGAATGTAAGACATGGGGCCCACGTACCTTGTGATGTGGTCCACGTACCCATGTACTTATCCTGAAGTGGTTCATATTATATGGATAATTATTTAGTTTGATTCGTTATCGTGTCTATCCCCTTAACTCAATCAAGTATATCTTAAACACCTTTGATGACAAGGTGAATCTATAAATAGACTATCAGGGTCCCCAGACTCATCAAGACATACGCCACATACACCGTCTAAAGTGAGTCTAGATGAGAGTTCGGAAGAACCCTTGCAGAGACGATTGACACGCACATAGCAGATTACAATTTTTCTAACGATGCCACACAGAGATTGTGGTTGGAATCAATGACAGGAGGTAAGTTTTAATGCTTTTCCTTTCCTTTTTCTTGATGACTTGATCTTCACTGGTGAGGCGCATCAGACGGCGGTGGGGGAGGCGATGAGGAGAGGGGCTGCGTGGGGAGGGCATCAGTTGGCGTCGATGATGATGATGGATCTGATGTTGATGTCGTCGCGCCGAATGATGGGGGAAGCGGAGGGGCACGAACACCAAGTATGATAGAAGTTATATGCGTCAAGTACTGGTTCACATGTGCCATATACTGGGCCATTTGCGTCACAGTATCCCTCATAACGGCCATGTTGGTGGTGAGGCATGCTTGAACAGTCTCGATGGCCGCTAATCGGTCCTGATCCACACATGATGTTGATGGACCAGCGACGGAGGAGGTGAAGGTAGACGACCCCGCACCATGTGGCTGCAACAACGCTCGTGCATGGGCTATTGTGCCAATTTCATATACACGCTCGTGGTCTACGCCTGTCACATGCATGCGTCAGTATCATGCTGATGCTGCGTAGGAATCGTGTTAAAAGTTTCATTTGAATTTTTTTTCATAAAAAATTGGTGACTGCAAAAAGATTGTATAGGTTTGATTATTAACTCCCCATGTTGTGTCATGTACGTGGCATCCATTCAGAAGATATAAATCACATCTTTCTAGATTGAGAGGTAGCCAGAACCCTTCGAGAGATAATGAAAAGTCGATATGCTGCCCCTAAGATTTTAGTATGGAATTTAAGTATGAATAATGATGCTAATTAGATCGATCTCAATAAAATCCATCCTTCTTTCTCGATTGGCACTTTGTTTTAATACTTTATATTCTATCTAGTTGGTTCATAATAAGTTGTCTTTGAGCATATTAGACCTTCTATTCAGATAATTGTTGATAAAATAATAGCCTTAGCAGTTGATTATGCTGATAAAAATTTATGAGGGAAAATCTTTATTAAAAAATCCGAGATATAAATGGAATCCGCCTAGTATGGGGTTGTTTAAATGGAATGTTGATGCTTCGATTTCTTTAAATAATGAGAAAGGAGCTTATGCTGCTATTTGTAGGGATTACAAAGGAAGATTATTCATGCTTATACTGTTTTCACTCAGAATATTAATGTGCTTAAATATGAAACTCTTGCGGTTAGACTTACTTTAGATTTGGCTCTCAGTTTTAAGCATGAGAATATTATCTTAGAATTTGATTCTAAATCTGTTGTGGATATGTGCAATAATACTATCATTTTCAATTGGCCGATCAGGAATCTTATTAAAGATATTCAAATGGATGCAAGCAAGTCTAAATATTTTAAAATTAGCTACATTGGCAGAGAAGTCAGTAAAATAGCAGACTGACTAGCAAACTATACTGGGAGAATTATGGATGATAATTCAAATTGATTAACTGGTTAACTGAATTGCAAAATTCGGTTTTGGATAGTGGATTTGCGGTTTGGTTTCAATTTCGGATAGTAAAAATTAAAAACCGTTTAAAATCGATTCAGTTTCAGTTATCGGGTCACAGTTAACCGGTAACCGAAATCGATTATATATTCGATTTCGGTTATCATTTTTTTGCGATTAACCGATATTTGAAACCGATATTTGAAACCGATAGTAATATCATTTAAATTAAATATAAACCTGAAATTCGTTATCATTATCCACTTACCCATTTACCCATAACCCATAACCCATTAAATCTTTGAACCGGTTATCCATTTACTATTGGTTAATCGGTTAGTAAACGAATAACTAGTTCTATTTGAATCGAAAAATTTGGTTTCGAATTCGAATATAGGTTTTTGGGTCGGTTTAGATTTCGATTTCGGTTAGTGGGTTTGAAAATTGGTTTCGATTTCGGTTAACCCCCAAAAGTATGATTAACCGAATCGTTGTCATCGCTAAGGAGAATGAAAAGGAACTTCAGCTAGGATCAAGAATGGCTTCCGAATCTTATCAATGTAGTTAATATGGATTATGAATTTTTGTAACTTTTGTTGCTAGATTGTTCAGTGTCTTTTTTTTGTTTGAATAAAAAAAATAATTTTTAAAGTATAAAAAATTGAAATATTAAATTTAAAACATTTTTAAAAAAATATTTTTTCAACTAAACGTAGGGAGTCATAAATTAATTATATTAGAATTAACTCACAACATTTTAGGAATATTCTATTTTTGATTAATTAATTAATTTAATGATTCATATAGATTAGGAAATGCCATCTGGATTTATCATGAGCCAAAAAGTAAAATACAGCAAATAAACGAATAATTATTGGATATAATATTATTTATTACCGAAATTAAATATTGGGCATCATAATAAAAAAAATATATGTTACTAAATTTTGATTAATTAAATTAGCTTAAAAATTTTTACTCTTGCTTTATAATCTTACCTCGAGAAGCTTAATTAGATTCAAGTTGACTGTTGGCGTTAGAAAGAAATGCAGTATAAAGACAAAAAAATTATATATTGATTTTATACGATTAATAATTCAACTATCAATATTATGATGAGTTTAACCTAGGTATTTTTATATTTTATGTATATATTGATCTATTTGATTAAATTTTGGTTTCTAATTTGTAATAAAAATACAAATCATATTTTAAAAAGATATTATATTTTGATTTTATATTATATAAAATAAATTAAAATAATATTTATTATTTCTCTTTATGTTTATAATTTTTTACATATATGATATTTATTATTATTTTTAATTATTTAGGTATAAATATTATTATTTAAAATATAATATAATTTAAATTAATTTCAATAAATTTTGTCATAAATTTTAAAATTATTTAACTTTAAATTACATGTACATATATATAATTACATGGATTTTCAACTAGTTTAATTAATAAATCCAAAACATATAAAAAGTATAATATTTGGAAAAGGGTTAATAATAACTAGAATTCATAATCGTGTAATACTACCAATTATAAAATAATGTCAAAAAATTTGGTGTGAATAAATTAATGAGAATGTGTCACATGTATGATTCTTAATTTTACAGGTGAAATAGCATTTATTTATAAACACAATAGATATGTTTAGAATAATTTATTATCCACATGCTGCATGACTTCTATTTTTTAATTAATATAGTCGAAAATTGAATCTAATTTAAATTAATAAATCCAAAAAATATAAAAAAGTTGGGGTGTTGCGAGAATCGAACTCGCGACCTCTCGCACCCGAAGCGAGAATCATACCACTAGACCAAACACCCAGTTGTTAAGTTTGCCAATGTAATCTTATTGGTCGTAAATTACTTCAAGCACACCTTAACCCTATTTTTCTGTGAAGAGTCGAAACGAGTAGAGGCAGCTCTTGATCTCGATGGCGACCGCGCGACTCGTCCGCTTATGCCCCAGTCGCCTTCCTTCTCCCACCCCGCCGCCGCCTCTCCTCTCGCAGACTCTTCGGCACCTCTCCACCACCACCGAACCCGATGCCGCCGCGAGGCCTCCAGCGTCTCGCCGCCGCTATCCTCCTCCCCGCCCCCATGAGTTCTCCAAGCCGTCCGAGTTCATCGGAAGCTGGACTCCGGCCGCTGACCCCCGGCAGGCACTGTCGAGGCTCGATCGGCTGCATCGGGACTACAAGAAGCATATGAAGCAGGCACGGGCCGAGTACTCCTACGATATGGAGCTGATGAGGATCGAGAAGCAGCGGAAGGACGACGCTCGGCGCGAGGCTGTCCGCCTTGCCAACGAGGAGCGAAAGAAGGCAAAGGTCGCTGCTGCTGAGACCCGCGCTGCAGAGCGAAAAGTCTTCGAGGAGGAGTTGCGCCAAACCCTTGTATGCATTCTGTATTTCTAATCCCATTTCTAATCCCATTTCCTTTTCATTCTGTATTTCTCTTCTCTTAATATTTCTAATCCCATTTCCTTTTCATTCTGTATAGTCTTATATACACAGACTACATCAGTTTTTAGAAAATTCTGCATATTAGTGTTTCTACTCTGCATAAGCCATTTTGATTTTCTTCATTTATTCCGAATTCCGATTCTAGACATTGATTGACTGCATAGGAATTTATTTGAATCATTACTGACATAGTTTAGAATGTATGATGTAAGATTGTTACAAGTATTGGACATTTTCTTAAGAATGATGCTTATCTCAAATATGTAAGTTATAAAAGAAACCTATTGAAGGAAGTGATATTTTAATCCTCAAAAGAACAACCCATTCAGAACTGGATTATCAGTGTATTTATCTTGACAAGCAAGCCCTGTCAAAACTCTACTGCTACTATTTAGTGTTCTTTAACATAATGAATTAGCCAATTGTCTTTTCTAACCGGACTCCTTATATTGCCGTTTTTGCAGTTTCATTTTGGGTTCACTAAGGACTCTTTCATTTTACCATGAGTTCAGTGGACAAAGGAGTCTTGCATATCCACTCTAGACAATTTGCAGCTATTTTTTCGGTTTTGATTGCTAACCATACCTGCCATAACCACACATTTTAGACATTTAAAGCACAAAGAGAGCACTTCTAGGGGAGAGAGCAAATTGATAGAAATGAACATCATGAATATCAAGCTCCCCAAGGTAGTGGGAAGAGTAATATTGTAACATTCAAGGTTGTCAAAAGCGTTAAGCGCACTCAAGGCGCAAAGGGTCCATATCGCCCGAGGCGCAAAGCGCAAAAAAAGCGTGTGCTTGACTAAAATAAGGTGTACCTTACTAAATTCAAATAAAAATTAGAAATTAAGCATAAACCATAACTCATAAGCAATATAACATATACCAAACAATAATAGCAAATCAAACAATATGAATCCAAATGTACCAAGCAATATAACATACACCAAAGTGACCAAACAATATGAATCCAACATGTACCAAGCAATAATAGCAAATCAAACCACAGTTACTACATGAATCTAATTATCTTAAAGAGACACAACCACACAAGTACACAACGCACCAAATATGACTGTGAATACATGGCTGAAAAAAAAACTCGGCTGGAAAGAAAGAAAACATGGCTGAAAAGAAAAACAATAGGGATGAAAAGAAAGAAAAATCTGTTGAGAAAGTGAGAAGAAGAAAATACTAGAAGTAATGAAGAAGAAGAGAACTAGAGGAGAAGAAAGAAAGAAAATGGAAGAACTTACTTGAAGAAACAGGGCGGCACTCGGGCGGCTGGGCGGCACTCCGACGGACTTTGATGGCTGGACGAGTGAAGGAGAAGGGAAGAAACACTCGACGGCTGAAACAAGGGTGAGTAGAGAATTTTTTTTTGACTTACACGGGTGAAGCTCTAATGAGTCAATTTTTTTAATATTTTACTAAGTTACATTAAGTGGGTAGGCCCCCACTTAAAGGAAGAAAACATCAGTTCACCCAGGCGCACGCCTGATGCGCTTGGGGCTTCAAACTTAAAGCGCAGAAGCGCTGCCAAGGCGCGCGCCTGGGTGAAGGCGCTGCGCCTTGGCCGCGCAGAGGCGCTAGGCCTCTTGTGCGCCTCACCTGGTGCGCCTAGGTGCCCAGGCACGCGCTTTTGACAAGCTTGGTAACATTATTCCAAGAGATAAGGTGAAGGCTAGTGGATTTAGACCTGTTACTTCAAAGTAAGTCCCTGCACCTCTGGGAACTCTCGTGATCCTATTGATGATAGACGCAGGCTTCCAAGACCTTGTTAAATATTCCAACTGCCTGTTGAATAAACTACTTTCTCCAAACACCTCAATATATTTTACTTGTGGACAATCACAATTGTAGTAGATATGGAAGATACCTAGAAAATTAAACCATGGTTGAGTGATAGAGTGGCTAGTGATTTGCACCCATTAAGTTTAATAGGTCACCGAAGTGGTGATCCAGGAAGATAGACCGATAGTGTTGCGGCCCGAGTGCAGGACCTTGTCCAGGGTCTTTTATTCCCAGCTGTTGGAAGAGAACCAGAATGGGAGGGACAGTCACTGTTGCCTTGAGTCTCCGCCGGCAAGAAAGTAAGGAGTGGCGCCTTCTTCTTCCCTATGGTGGAGTTCAGGGAGCAGGGGACCTACTGTAGTTGGTCACGAACAAGAGAGAGATAGGGGGATAGAGATAGAGATAGAGAGAGATAAGAAGAAATAAAGACAAAGATTGTAAGAAACCTATGTATATCCCATTCATGTAATCTGCTTCTGATTTATAGTACATGGCTTCTTGAATTGAATTGGTCAAACACCCATGAGATTGTCATCTCACGTTTCTAATGGATAACAACTAATTAAATGTCAAAGGAAATAAGGTAAATAGATAATGATGCAAAAGTAAATAGATAATCATGTCAAAGGAAATAAAGTAAATAGATAATGATGCTTCTCATGCAGAACATTACGTCCTCAATCTCCAGCTTCCGGATGCCTCTTCCCACGTCTAACATAGTGATGATTCCAACGTGTGGACGTGGCTGTTGCATGCTCTGTTTCCTGCATTTGTTGTGCTTCATGCTGAGATGGCAGTTGGCTCATGACAATACCCTCCCCTTCGTGAACAAGCTTGTCCTCAAGCTCGAAAGCTGGGAAGCGAGTTCAGAAATCCTGGTAGCATTCCCATGATGCTTCGGCAGGGGACCAGCCTCGCCAATGGACAAGCAACTCCAAGCAGTTGCTCTGTCGTCGTGATTCAAGTACAGCTTGTGGATAATGGTGATGTTCTTCATTAGTAACCGGCGGTAGGGTGGGCTCGATCGGCACAGATCCTTGCTTGAATGGTTTGAGGAAGGACACATGAAACACAGGATGGATTCGTGCTGTGGTAGGAAGCTCCAACTCATAGGCCACTGATCCGATTTGTCGCCGGACTCTAAACAGACCATAGTACTTTGGTGCCAACTTGGAATGTCGTCCTTGTTTTACTATTGTTGCCTGTAGGGGTGAAGTTTTAACAGAACTTGGTCGCCGATGTTGAAGTGTAGGTCTCTATGTTTAGCATCATATCCAAGTTTCATAATTTGTTGTGCACCTAGGATGCGTTGCCTCAATAGGCCAATGGCTTGATCTCTTCTCTGGAGTTCGATGTCAACCGCTTCCAAGCGGGCTGCTGCAGTTGTGTAAGGAATCAGTCGTGGAGGAGGGCACCAATATACTATTTCAAAAGGTGAAGTTTTCAGCGTAGTGTGGAATGCGGTATTATAACAATATTCTGTCCATGGTAACCATCGAACCCAAAGCTTCGGACGATCGCTTGTGAAGCAACGAAGATACATTTGTAAGCCCTGTTAACAATTTCAGATTGCCCGTCGGTTTGAGGGTGGTAAGCGGAGCTAAAGCAAAGTGTTGTGCCACTGAGATAAAATAGTTCTTTCCAAAAGACACTTGTAAAGACAACATCTCGGTCGCTCACTATAGCCTCCGGCAGCCCATGAAGTTTGACTACATTGTTGAAGAAGGCCCATGCAATCGTTGAGGGTGTGAGAGAGCTATAAATTGCCCATATTTGGAGAGCCTATCCACAATCACCATGATGACAGTTTTCCCAAAGGAAGGTGACAGTCTGTCAATAAAGTCCATTGAAATATCAGCCCACACTTGTATGGGTATTGGTAATGGATGGATCGGTCCGGCACGATGGAGATGCTTATTTTGTTACGCTGACAGGTGACACACGATTGCACATATTGGTGAACGTCCTGCTTCATACCCGGCCAAAAAAATTCTGTTTCAGCCGCTGTAGTGTACATTGATACCCTTCGTGGGTAGTGTTGTGGATGGCAGCAATGAGTTCTTGGCGGAGGGAGGAACTGACTGGGATGTAGAGATGTGTTTTGTAGAAGATGAGGCCATTCCGTTCAGTCCATAGAGTGGGCTGAGGGAGTGTAGTAATCTCTTTAGCTTTGGTGTTCATTTTATCACGGCATGCTATGTCAGTTCGTAATGTCTCCAGGAATGTTGGTAAAGGTGCTGAAATTGCCATCAAGTTGCCATTTTCTTGGGCCCTTTGAGATAATGCATCAGCGGCTTGGTTGTGCTTCCCTGAATTATATTCGATGGTAAAATCGAATCCCATCAACTTCGAAGTCCAGTGTTGTTGAGGTCCTGTTGCAAGTCGTTGGTCAAGTAAGAATTTAAGGGCATAGTGGTCGGTTCGTACCTTAAAGGTGGTGCCTCAAAGGTGGTGCCTCAAAGGTAAGGAGTCCAGTGGCGGACTGCCTTGACGAGCCCTATCAATTCCCTTTCGTAGGCTGGAAGACTACGATGTCTCTCGGCCAAGCACCGACTGAAGTATGTGATGGGTTGATCATCTTGTTGTAGGACAGCCCCTACTCCTTGCTCAACCGCGTCACATTCAATGAGGAATGACTTAGAGAAGTCGGGCAGCGCTAAGACCGGTGCTGTAGTTAGCACATGCTTGAGTTGGGTGAATGCTTGATCGGCTATCTCAGACCACTTGAATGAGTTCTTTAAAAACATTGTTAAAGGGGCTGCAATGGAGCCATAATGTTTGATGAATTTCCTATAGTAACCAGCGAGTCCCAGGTATCCACGAAGCTCGGTTGCAGAACTCGGAGTGGGCCACTCAGAAACGGCTTGAATCTTTGCAGGATCCGTATCCATTCCCTTGGCAGAAATTATATGTTCCAAATAGCTAATAGAGGAGCTGCAAAAGTGCACTTGGACCTCTTGACAAATAGTTGATGTTGCCGGAGAAGATTGAAGACCTTCTGGAGATGGTGAATGTGGTCATCTTCCGTTTTGCTATATATGAGAATGTCGTCAAAGAATATGAGGACGAAGCGCCGCAACCATGGTCGGAAGAGGTCATTCATCAAGGCTTGAAAAGTTGAAGAGGCGTTAGTAAGTCCAAAAGGCATTACCAGGAATTCATAGTGTCCATGGTGAGTTCGGAACGCCGTCTTCTCAATGTCTGCGGGGTGCATCCGAATTTGGTGATAACCAGCCCGCAAATCTAGCTTGGTAAAGAGGGAGGCGCCATGTAACTCATCCAAGAGCTCGTCTATCACCGGGATTGGAAATTATCTTTGACGATGGATGCATTGAGGGCGCGGTAGTCTATGCAGAAATGCCATGTCCCATCCGCTTTCCTGACGAGGGCTGAATAGGGGGAGGAACTGAGTCCAACCAGCCCCTGCTCAAGCATCTCTTTGCATTGTCGTTCTATTTCATCTTTTTGCCGGAACGGATAGCGATATGGTCGAACGTCAATTGGAGTGGCAGGTGGGAGCAACCTGATGTGATGCTCTCGATGACGGATCGGAGGAAGTCCCCTTGGTTCCGCAAACAAATCAAAATAGTTGTGGATAATGGCTGAAATTTTGCTTGTTGCGCCTTGGTCCGAACAGAGGTGGAGTGATTGAAGTTGTGCGCCCGGAAGAAGTGAGCCTAAATCGCGAAGATGGATGGTGCGTCCACTTACCGTGAACTGCATAGATCGAGTCTCAAAGTCCCAAGTTATCGGGCCGAGCGTCCGAAGCCATTGTACTCCGAGGACAACATTGAATCCTCCCAATGGCACCACAAAGAACTCAGTTGTCACCTGTTTATTTCCTAGCCACAAGGTTAATGGGTTGGCAAGCTTGGTTCCTTGAAGCTTTGTCCCAGTAGCCACTGCCACTTTAATATGGTGGGCATCACTTGTGTGGAGTTGCATCCTGTCCTTCAAGTGAGTACTAATAAAATTCAACGTACTTCCTGAATCTAAGAGAACACTTACCGATGTGTCCTCAATGTGTCCTACAAGCTGCATTGTTTGAAGTTGTTGTATTCCATGAACAACCATCAAGGAGAGTTGATGGGGTTCTTCTTCCTCTTGTATACTTGGTTGTTGTTCATCTTCCTCCTCCAATATTTATAGCTAGAACAATTTCTTGCAATGGTGAGCTGGAGACCATTTGTCATAACAATGAAAACAAAGGCCTTGTGCTCGTCGCTGCGATAGTTCTGCGCTCGTGAGGGTGCGGATAGATGGTCTTCGGTGGGAAGACAAGATTGTTGTGGAAGACCCGCTACATGGCTGTGGGAGGGCTGGACGTTGTGGTTGCTGGGTTATGGAGGGAGAAAAGTGCTTCTCGTAAAGCCGAGCCAAGCCCATTGCACGGAGAAGGTCGGTGGGCTGTTGTGCCAGCACGTGGACACGAATGTGCGATTGGAGGCCACTAACAAACATCGATGTGAGATACGACTCCGATAGATGGTTTGCATGAGGGAGGTGCTGCTCAAAGTCCCTCTGGTAATCGCCAACCGTCTTGTTTTGAGTGAGCTTAGAGATGTCTCCAAATTCACCTCCCTAGTCAGGTCGACCGAAGCGACTGATGAGGTAATGTGAGAAGGTAGTCCACGTTAGTTCAGGGTGGCGGCCTTCAAAGTAGTGGAACCACGACTGAGCCTCCCCATCTAAATTTAAAGCAACCACATGCAACTTCTCCCCTTCTAAGATTTGATGGTGGCGGAAGAAGTATTCGCAACATGAGACCCAAGTGGCTGGATCCCCGTTTCCGTCGAAGCGAGGGAAGTCGAAACGTGGTCGTGGTGGAATTGGCATCCCTCGTGGAGGTTGCCCCAAGATGGAGTCTTCATCATGTTTCCGATCGGCCATGAACATTGATCCTCCTCTATGCCCTTCATCAGGTTGCATGACTAAACGTGGAGGACGACTGCCTGATTCTTCGTTGAAGCGTTGCCCAAGCCGGACTTCTTCCAAGTCCATTGATATGCTTTCTATTTTGGCTGCAAGTTGCTCTCGTTCTTGACGCTGTTGAGCACAATCCTCTTGCAAGCTTTGTAGCATGGACATGATTTTTTGTTGCAGCTCTTCTCCCATGGCTGGAACTGGCTCAGATACCAGTTTTGTTGCGGCCCGAGTGCAGGACCTTGTCCAAGGTCTTTGATTCCCAGCCGTTGGAAGAGAACCAGAATGGGTGGGACAGTCACTGTTGCCTTGAGTCTCCGCCGGCAAGAAAGTAAGTAGTGGCGCCTTCTTCTTCCCTATGATGGAGTTCAGGAAGCAGGGGACCTGCTGTAGGTGGTCACGAATGAGAGAGAGAGAGAGATAGGGGGATAGAGATAGAGAGTTAGAGAGAGAGGAAGAAATAAAGACAAAGATTGTAAGAAACCAATGTATATCCCATTCATGTAATCTGCTTCTGATTTATAGTACATGGCTTCTTGAATTGAATTGGTCAAACACCCATGAGATTGACATCTCACGCTTCTAATGGATAACAACTAATTAAATGTCAAAGGAAATAAGGTAAATAGATAATGATGCAAAAGTAAATAGATAATGATGTCAAAGGAAATAAATTAAATAGATAATGATGCTTCTCATGCAGAGCATTACACCCTCAATCTCCAGCTTCCGGATGCCTCTTCTCACGTCTAACATAGTGATGATTCCAACGTGTGGACGTGGCTGCTGCATGCTCTGTTTCCTGCATTTGTTGTGCTTCATGCTGAGATGGCAGTTGGCTCATGACAGATAGACAATATTGGTTAAATATTTTTGTTTTGTTCATAGTATAATGTATCTTTTTAGTTTGCAAATATTGTGCCATTCCAAAAAGTATATATTATGTTGTGAGATAATGCTTAATAAGTTAAATATTTTGTAAAAGAATCAATTTATGCAATATAGTGCAGTAGCACCCATCTTCTTGGCGAAGTTAAAGAGGATTGGCCACCCAAGGACTGATGTTTCTTACCTTTTGGATTGAAAAACTTAGGTGGTTGTATATTGGTGCAATCTCACATAAATACATAATGTAGCCTTTCAGACAGGGATTTTCATCTTCCATCTCATGGCTGATGAATCTAGGTTTGTGTGTTGAGCACAGTGACCCCTAAAAAGTCAGATGGTTATTTTTTCTATACTGTGGATAACTGGTGATCATGGAATTGGAGGTGTCTAAATTTAACTTTCTTCTACTCCATGCATGATTCTAAATTTAAATTGGATTTGAATGTTTGAAATTGGGTTTTGTTTTCCTTTGTCTTCATTAATTAATCTAGAAGTTTGGGAAGGCTGTATTGAATTCTTTGAATTATTTTTGAATGGTAGATATAGGTGATCAGAACTATCTTTGGTCAAGGTGGTTGAGGCTGTAGATAAATTTCACCACCATGTTCTTCCTCTCTTCCATGCACTTCCTCTGATGTTGAGTTGTTTAAGTTGCATGGATGCAATGATGATTATAATAGTAAAACATCAGTTTCTATGGTAGTATGAAGAGGTTGATGGTGGTGAATAATGGAAACTTTGACATGTTGTGGAGGAAACGAAACAACTTGATGTTTGTTATTTGAAGAAGTGATAAGATTGGCAAAACGAAGTTTTTAGCACAATCCAACTACTTGATGAGCTTCTAGTGGATCTAGTCTCAGCTCAATTGGACTTCTTTTGGCCAATGAAACAAAGCCAATCAGAAGCTTGATCAGAAACTGAAAAATTGAAGTTAGATTTTGAAATTTAACCAAATAAGATATCCTCCTATGAAGCTTCTTCTTTCTTCAAGCCAAAAAGGAAGCTTGAGAGAGAATAACATAGAATAGATAAATTGAGAGGCCTGCATAAGGAAGCAAAGATGTGGAATAGGCAAGACAGAGTAGGATGTTCTTGGTAACTTTATATGACTTGTTCCAATGCCTTCCCAGCTTTTTCTATGATGTCATTTCTCTCCTATTCTCTAGTGTACTCAATTGAGCTAGAGGCTTTATGCATAGAAAGAAAATCCTGCATCCCTACAATACTTCCTTGATATAATTAATTCATAATAAATTATGATAGGAAAATAATTAATCTAACCAACATAATATTGGTTTTTTTGGGGGAAATAACAGATTTAACTCAAGAATCAAGATTCCTACAAAAATGTTATAGTAATCCTATCCTAAGTAGAACTAAGACTTTCTTTAGATATGACTGTATGAGGCCTGAGTTCGGCATTTGGTAAAGATTCAAATTCAGTATAAACTGTTCATTTTTGGGATTATACAATATATTAGGAAATTATGGCCTCCATTCTCCAATAAAAATTAGGGCTTGACCTTTCATTGGCATCTTTCAAGCTTTGAATTTGTCTTCCAGTCTTCAGCTTTGCAAAACAATAAAAAGATTCAAATAAATCTGTTGCTCAATCAGTAAACTTTTTCTTAATTGAGTCAAAAAGAATCTATCCCAACTAGCTAATTTGCATATTTTATCAATTAACACTTCACCCAGCAACTTGCTTTGATGTTGCTTTTCTGATGATCATGTTATTGATTACAGTTGAAAGAAAGACAACAGAAATTTGAATTCTGGAAGGCAAAAGAGGAACTCAGGGAAAAAAAGAAAGCTGACAAGGAAGAGCTTCTACGTCGCCAGAGTTCTGAGTGGATTGCAGAGGAAAACTTGGAGAGGAGGGTACTGGAGGCCATAATTGATACCACACCCCTTTAGTTCTTATCTTTGTGTTGTCGCCGGTTTGCAGCTTCCCAAATTCATATATTGGTGCTCAGATATCTGCTCGCCTAGTCCAATAATTCAAGAAAACTGCCACTCAGCAAATAGCATGCACTTGGATTTTTCGCATCCAATCATGAATTTTGTCTTGAATTAGTGTAAAATCTTAGGTGATTTCAGAAAGAGTACCCCTGCCAGCAAAAAATGAATTCCATTGATGCTTGGTTTTTAATTTTATGAAAACTAGTAACTCGAGTGGTTATGCAAACTATTTAATAGTTTAGCATATTACTTATCCAGCTTGGCATTATTATTGAACCGTTTTTAAAAATCATTGAATAGATTGGAGTGCTACTAACTATTGTCTTCAGTTTTATGCAAATTGGTGCTTTCAATTGACAGTAGAAACAATATCATATTCACTCCTTTCTTCAAGTGGCCTACATGCATGAGTGAGGAGGAGCTACATTTTATGTTCCTGCTCTTTTAACCAATCATGAACAGAACATGTATTCGAAGAGTCCCTGAGAGAGGCATGACATGAATAACGGTTCAAGCATTGTATCAGATAAGTATCTTCCCGATAACAGTTGAACTATAGTAAGTTAAAACTATAGTGAGTTAACTTATGATTGATTCATCTCTTAATGAACTGTTGGACTTTAATTTTGGTAGCACTTTGGGGTTTGAACAGTCGTGTAGAATGTAGATCGATTGAGCGGGATTGAGTCAGAGATGTTCCTGAAATGTTCTTGCAGAAATATTCTTTAGGGTTAATCTCTTTGGAGTTATCTTCAAGGACAATCAAGCTGTTCATATTCTCAAGTAGCACTCAAAATTCCATGTTTGCTTCATAGATAATTAATAGAGATAAATCTAGATATTCTTCCCTACTAACTGTAATGTTAGCATCAGACACCAAATATAGATAGGACAAAGGGATATTTATCTATTGTTTGTAATAGTGTATGGATTAGAATAATAAAATTAAAAGAATATATAATTGATATTATATTTAATAAATATTGGATTTACAATTATATTTAATTATATTTTTTATTTATTATATCATCATATCTTATTCAATTCGGTGAAAGAAATGAACCGCAAGAGATAATTGTTCGTAAGGGAGCGTTTGGTATGAGATAATCCAGATGAATTAGCGATAATCTGAATTAAAATTACATGAGCCCACTAGATTGCCGCGTTTGGTTTAAATATATTATCGATAATCTGGATACCCATGATAATTTATATTACCACTCAACTATAATCCATATTACCAAGGGAGAGGGTGGCTATATGGATTACCAATAAAATGATAATGTTATTTTTTTATTTTTGACAAAAATACTCTCACTGAAATACCCCTTATTAACATAGAAAAAAACTATCGTCTCATCTCATTTGCTTGTCGTCGCGCTCCTCATCTCCTCCCATGCCCTCCTCACATGTTGTTGTGCTTCTCATCTCCCGTGCAACCTGCAAGGTGATATTTGATCCTCACCTCCTATGCAGGTTCTGCAAGGATGACTTTTCATGGATACAAAATATTCATAAGTACGCATGCGAGATTTGAAATTTATGATGTCATCATTTATATGAGTTTGGAACAATTATTATTTTAGTTTTGAGCATCATAAGTATAACATGGTTATGTAATGAGAGTGAATAAATTTTATTTGAGAGTATTTTAGTTAAAGGTATAAATTTCTCAATAATCTTTTTTTATATCAAAAAAGATAATGTGGATTACCGGCAAGATTATCAGCCCATGTCAAACATAGTAATGTAACATTATTGATCATTTTAAAAGTTGTAATCTATCTGGATGGTAATCTAGATGTCTAGTAATATCAAGCGATAATGTACCAAACGGCCCCTAAAGCTTTAAAAAAATCTCATCTCAAGCAGGTACACTACTCATAAACTGTGTTATTAATTCCATCTAAATTCACTTTCTAATGACACCTTGGATTAATGATGGAATAATCAAAATATAACCAGAGTTTCCACGAACTCTAAAAATTACTATTAATTAAATTATAATAATATTGCAAAACTATTTTTTGTTGGAAGAAATTATGAAAAGAAATCGATATAATATGAAGCAAGAAAATAAATTAGATTTTGAATATGATTTCGGTTCTATCAAACACATTGTAACAAGGATGAAGGATCCATTTCTTCTGCTTCTGCTGGATGAGGTTTCATTTTGATCGATGCAGCTTCTTACCATTTCTGCCTCAGCAAGACATCGCAGCCTGATTGCGCAGCACAATCTAGTTCTTACACCACATTTTGATCTCCATGTCAGTCGCTCGCCTCCTTTCCTCCTCCCAGCTGAACACCGCCATAGTCAACCATCTCGATGATGGCCGATTGGTCGATGCGGTCAAACTGTTCTGCAGCAATTCCCACCTCAGAAACACCGCCTCATGGAACCTCATGCTCGCTGGCTATATCCGAAACGGCCGTCCCCAATGCGCCCGGAAACTGTTCGACGAAATGCCCTGCAGAGACATTGTCTCGTGGAACACCATTCTCTCTGGCTTCCGACGTTCCGGGGATTCGTTTATGGCGTTCCAGCATTTCTCAACGATGATCCTGTCTGGACTGAGGCCGAGCGGGGTAACACTGACAACCATGATCACCATATTCCAATCTAGCAATCTCCTGGTTCAGCTCCATGGAATGGCGATTCGTACTGGGCTCAGCCTTAATTCCATTGTCGGGACAGCTCTGGTTGGTGGCTATGCAGGTTTGAGGGATCCCATTGCTATGTTTCAAGCATTCAAGGATATTCCCATCAAGAATTCAGTGTCCTGGACTTCTCTGATGTTGGGATACATGGAGTTTGGGCGCCTCAATGATGCAGAACGCGTGTTCGAGGCAATGCCGGTGAAAAATGTTGTCTCTTGGACTGCAATGATCAACGGTTGTATTAGCAATGGTAACCTGAATGCGGCACGAAGATACTTCGATCAGATGCCTATAAGGAATGTGATCACATGGACATCAATGATCAAAGGATATCAGCAAAATGAGCAGCAGGTCAATGCCCTAAACCTGTTCGCTGAAATGCTTAGGCTTTCTAGTGTTCGTCCAAACCAATTCACATACTCCACCGTGCTTGCCGCCTGTGCTGGGTGCTGCTCCCTCCTATTTGGCAAATCAGTCCATGGCCAAATTCTGAAATCTCAGTTGCTATGGGATGTGATCTTGTCCAGCTCCCTGGTTGAGATGTACGGCAAATGTGGCGATGTTGATTCTGCGACCCAATCTTTCGAGTCATTCGAAATCCGCAATGTGGTGTCCTGGAACTCCATCATTGGATGCTATGCAAGGCATGGTCTGTCCACGAGAGCGCTGGAGAAATTCAAGGAGATGATCCAGGAAGGTGTTCGACCTGATGACATCACCTTTGTTTGCGTCTTGATGGCTTGTGTGCACGGAGGGTTGGTCGAGGAAGGTGAGTATTACTTGGAGTTGATGGAGAGAGAGTTCTGCATCAAGCCCAGGTTGGAGCATTATGGATGTATGGTGGATTTATTGGGGCGCGCAGGGCAAATTGATAGGGCAGAGGATCTCATCAAACAAATGCCATTTGAACCCGATACTGCCTTGTGGGGAGCGTTCCTTTCGGCATGTGGATGGCACTTGAATTTGGAGCATGGTTTGTGGGCGGCCAAGGCAATGCAGAGATTGGAGATGGATCACCCTGCAATCTATTCAATGATGCTGAGGGTTTATGGAGAGAGAGGTGCATGGAGAAGGGTTAATGGACTGAAAGAGAAGATGGAGAAGGTAGTTGTGGGAAAGCAAATGGGACTGAGTTGGGTCGACTCAGCTGCTTCTTAGTTGCAGCCGTCGTGACATTGACAAAATCCAACCCAAGAGACTGCCAGTAGTCTTTGATAGACTAATTGATAAACCCATCACTGATGGCGATAGACGTTCCCAAGAATAGCATAACAAGATTCAGCTGAACTGCATTGTCTTCTACCCAAAGATAGGGGAGTTTCCTATGCATGGAACTTCTGTCAATCCAGAAATTACTACATGAGAGGGACTTAATTCTACTGCACATTCGAATGACTACTAACCATTAGCTGAAGGTAGCATAAATGCACAAATGAGTTTTTCCTAGAGAACATTAGACAAGATATACAGCATTCTACGAGGTAAACTTGTAATATCTGATTTTTAATGTTATGATTTTGCAATATTATAATTGATTGAATTGCATTATGATTTGTGTAATAAAAAGCTAGGCTGATTGGTCACAACAGTTGTGACAGTCCTCCGTGATGGCGAAAATCAGTTGCAAATTTGTCACTGTAAGTTAGTTGTCGGCCAATCCTACTATGATATTAATGTAGCAATATTTTCTTTTATAGGTTGGTCATTCCCAAACTGCAGATCTTCATATCTGTAACGGTAACTTGACAGGTTGCCCTATATGTTTTGTTCGAGCTTTGTTAGATGGAACATAACTTATTTTGAGATAGGCCAAAGAAGCAATCAGAACATCGTCATGTGTACTTTTGATTGTTTCCAAAGATGAGTTCACCCAAAAATATTTCAGTCTATTACCTAACAACTCCTATAGAGCAATAGATTCAAAGTGAAAAATGCAGCGGAGTGCTCTTTTTAGGAATGAATATAAGGGTTTTCTCAACCCAAATTCTTGGAATTCTATAGAATTTTTGCAAATTGACAAAAGCTTAAAGTATGGAGGGTTTACTATAATCCCAAGTATGTAAATGTAATTACACAGTAAACTCATGAGGACAGGGGAATTTGTCCTTTTCCAACAGAAGTTGAAGCAGCCAGAAAAGTCCAAGTGAAATCATTACTATAGAAAAATGAGATACGCAAGGAATAGAATAGAAATCTTCATCTAGAATGGAACCAGACCATACATTTCCATAATTTGGAGAAGTAAACAGTAGTAGTAATTTGTGATATAAAATTCTTCATTTTTCAAATAGTCAGCATTTTTGAAAGGCCTCCACCCAATTTACTTAGATATAGCCTGCTATTTTTGGTGGATTTATCTATTTAAAGGAATTACTTCATTATTAAGCCACCTCAATTTAGAATGATCAAACTTAGAGACAAGCCGTAGGGACTTAAAAAACTTACCCCATAAACTACAAACAGCAATCAATAACCACATCTTATTAGCAACTGCTGAAAATTTTTCTGCTACAAACTGAACCTGGCCCACACCATCTGGTTCACTAAACCTTGGTTTAAGCTACTTTCCTCCAAGAAAAGAAAAGAGGAAATGTCTTCCAAATTGGATCTAACTCCATTATGTAACAATAGACCTTGCAGAAACACCAAACATCACTAGAAAGAGACCTTGTCCAAGGACGTCCCTCTTGTTGCTGGGCTTTAGAAAGTTCAGATGAAGAACAGAGCTCTCCTCTGTCCACAAGTTGAAGAACAGGAGGTGGGGAGTGTTTCTTCTTCTCTATAATGGCTAGTTCTTGCTTCCAAATCAGAACTATTGAGAGAGAGAGAGAGTAGAGAGGGAGAGGGAGAGACATGGAGAGTGGAGGAAACATTTAGATGTAGACAGAGACACCAATTATAGAAAAATGCTAGAACTCCTCTTTGATTGTTGAATAAATATGCTTGTTCTTTACATGTCTTTGAACTTGTCAACCACTTCATCTGCACTATGTTTGGATGACTCAATACATGATAGACTCAACTCTTGCTAATGATAACTTGAGGCCTAATAATGATAACCTAAAAATTCTTCATGATAAAACAAAGACTCATTCAAATAGAAAAGTAAATGGATGATCATGTTAAACATAAAACTTGTTATTATCTGGTTTTATTCTCCATGATCTTTATCCTTTTCCAAGCTACAATTTATCCTCACATAGTGGTGGTCCCAACATCCGGTTGATGCCATGTCAGCAACGGGTTCAAGTAGCAGGGCCCTACCTGTCATGCTAACTTCCACAAGTTTCCCTAATAGTCTGGCACGATCATACAACCAACAATGTCAAATGCCATGATGGGTAATAGCAACATGGGAAGATACCCTTTTTTATTTTGTTGATGTGGTGAACAAGTTGTTATCAAAACTTCATGGACGAAAACAAATCCAGTGAGAAGGTTTTGCGCCTGCAGGAAATTTTGGATAAGTAAGCCAATTGCATTTACTTTTGAAGGCCATTGTGAAAATTTTGAACCCTAATTGAGATGATTCTATTACATAAGGAGCTAGAGCTTGCGACTTCTTTGCATGACATGATACTCTTGTTGATGACAGATCTTGTAACGTGATAAATGGATCGCTAAACAAGTGCGCACGATTGGAAACTCAAAATAGGTGAGATAAGAAATTATGTTATTTATATTTGTCTTATCAATGTGCTCCATATGTCTCTTGTGTTACCTATGTCTTGTTTCCTATGTTGAATGTAGGGGTGTGCATGGGTACCAAGTAGACATGGAACCGATTGGAACCTACTTGATGAGGTAGGTTCCGGGTACATCCGAATTAAATTCGGGTAGGGTCCGAGACAAAAAAATTAAAAACCGATTCTAGTTTCGGGTCCATCACATCGGGTACTCGGAACCGGAACCGGTTGGAACCTGTTCTAGAACTTGTTGGAACCTATTCTGGAACCTGTTCATTTACAGGTTCCAATAGGGTATCCGGAACTTGTACATCGAAACTTGTAAATGAACAGGTTCCAACAGAGTACCCGAAATTCGAACCGGAACCAGAACAAAACTTGTGGTTCCGCGTAGGGTTCGGTTCCAGGTTCCTACAGGGTAGGATCCGGTTCCTAGGTTTAGGAACCGTTCTTATAGAGGGTAGGGTCCGGGTATCATGAAAAATACAAGATATCCAGACCCGCTCACCCCTAGTTGAATGTGAAATCACTTAAGTTAATGTAATGAAATTCAAAATGTAATGAACATAAATTAACTTTGGTTAATGTGATACTTTTTGGTTCTGATTGGTGCTCTTAAGTTGAATTGTGATCCTCTGAATTGTAATGAGTTGTGAATTATGATGCTTATTGTCAAAATAGTTGAATGAGATGCTCAATGCTCAAGAGCATCACTAAATTGATCAACGAATCCACTTTATCCATGAATTAGTGCAATCATGTACCAATGCATTTATGTACTGCTCAATATGAGTGCATGTATCATGTACCAATGCATTCATGTATTGCTCAATATTAGTGCATGTATAATGAGAAATGCATTAATGTATTAGTGCATTCATGTATCAATATCACTGAAGTCATCAAAATGCTCAATGAATCAATTTTACAATCAAGCAATTTACACATTGATCGTAAAATTGATACACAATCAATCAAGAACAAATACTGATCATATTCATCATATACTTTTATAGCTCAAGTCATAAAACTGATCAATTGTTAACCGAGTACAACTAAAGTGTTAAAACTGATCATATACAGTTTTCAAAGTAAATTGCTCACGTACTGAAGTCACACAATAAGTTGACCAAATCAGTTACAAATACAATAGTTATTTTGCCCAAAGCTTGTCAAAAGACCCAGGTATCTTCAACGATGTCCGTTCATTGCTTTCTTGGTATGCATTTCATTCTGACTGCTCCTTTCTTCAATTCTACAATTGTCACTACTTCTTTCCCCTCTTTTTTAGCTAGCCCTAGTCTCAACATGTTATCAGAATTAGAGTTGTTAAATTAATTGTGGTAGGATACGTTTAAATGAAATGAGGCATAGATATGATTAATGTCACCTTGTTCAATGAACTATGAGCCAACTGTTTCTCTCTCTCTGTTGAGGAAGTTTGACTAGTAAGTGGTAATTGGAATGGATTTGTCTATGAAGGATTAACATTTGGACTTTCACTTCTCACCAGAATTATCAAATGTAGAAGATAAGCATGACCAATTATTAATTATTGAATGCAATCTATTAGACATATGTAATTGACAATAACTTAAAGTAGACATTCATATGAGAATTAGCACATTTTGTTTTGAATTTTGAGACTTTTGACTTGATGAGCCATGTATGGTTGTTAATACTCTACTTCTAATCTGCAAGGATAAATTGTAGAGTTAGATGTGATATTTTAAGGATAACAAATATGTTACTGTTGTTTTAGTTTATTTGCTAATAGTTGGTGGAGAAACTGGTAATGTTTGAGTGGCTAGCTGCGGTAGTTCTTCAGTAAGACTGTAACCGTTGTGTTTCAGTGGCTAAGTGTGGTACTTACTGTTTAGTAACATGTTGAGGTGTTTGCTCTTAAGGTACTGCTCTTGAGGTGCTTGATGTGGAGGTAATTGCTCTTTAGAAACTTGCTGTGAATGAACTTGTTCTTCATGCACCAGATGTGAAGTTACCTGCTCTTGATTTCTACTGGTTGAGGTACAAGACTTGTGTTATGACCTTTTGTAGAGCAAATCATGGGCAGTCCATGTTTTCTCAATTTGTATGAGTTTTCAACTTCAGCTGAGGCCTATCTCCTAGTTAATTTTTCTGGGCCTGTGTGGTTGTATTGCTGGAGGTTCTACTAGGATCACTATAGTCTTTGGCCATTTGAGCTATCTCTGATTGGCTCAATGATATGACTATATATCTTCTGATAAGTGTCCCTAAAAAATTCTCATTTTAGGGCATATTCTACTAGTGAATAATGATATGATTGAATTTATCTTATTTTTATTCAACTAAGCTGGATTTTAGGGCATATCCCACTAGTGAACTTCTTCATTTTTCTCTTCTTGTGTAAATCAATTTCATCAACTTGCATCTAATCATCTCCAATTTTGCAAAAAAAATTGTCCCTAGCATCTAGAATTAAGTTACTGAATGACCCAGACACATTATTCAACAACAAAATGCCACATTTTGAAAAATCATTAAAATGAAACCTAGACCAATGTCGAGGATACTTATCAACTATCTTACAATTGCTGGACTACATTTTCCAAAATATTTATGTTGGCCTAAGATTTTCAATCTTAGTATCAATCTTATTTTTGATGATAGCAAGCTCAAAACTAATGTTTTAGTGATAAATAAATTGAGGTTCCAAGTCGATAAGAGCTTGACATCCACGATTGGAAGATTGGCGTGAAACAGAAAATTCAAGAAGGCGTTGATTAGTGCTTGGAGGCAAAGAAATTTGAAGATTAAAATTATAGGGTTTAGTGTTTATGTTGTAATCCTTGGGGTTCTATTAATGATGATGAAGTCCTAGCCAAAAACTAAAATCGAAATCTGAAATACGAAAAACTCAGAATTAGCCATGAACTTGAGTTCCAACCGACATTGATCGTCATTCGACCAACAATTGACCGATGTTGTAACAGCTAATTTTTCAACCGTTGAACCCAAGTTCCTTTGCCTTGGCTCTTTATACATTTGTTTTTGATGCTTTCCTTAGCCACTTTGGAATCCCTTGAGCCATCCTTTTAAAGTGTGTGAACCTTACATGAGCTATTCTTTACATTTAACCTAGCTTGAGCCTTGATTTCTTGATTGAACATTTGATCCTTCAATGATTTATCATCAAAGGCATCAAGAGGAGCTAGGAGTTAGTTTTTGGAGCTAAGTAATTGTATTTATTTTATTGCTCCATCTATATTGCATTTTTGTGTTATTTTTATTGCTATTAATGCTTATGAAGAAGACCTAGGTGTTTAGGTCTTGGTTGAGTGGTTGCCTTGGTGTAGAGACATAAATCCACTTGTGTAACTAAGCTTTAGGGTTGCCTTGAAGCTTGAGGTGGAAAGGTGCCTTTGGGGAGAGGAATGTACGCTTCGGGTGTAAATCCTTGGAAGAACTCTAATATCTAGTGAATTGGTTAAAATTCTAAGCGGATAGCTTGAGTGGTGAATGTAGGTTTGGTTAGAAGTCAAACCACTATAAATAGTATGTTAGCATTGTTTTAATTGCTTGTGTAATTGATTTATTTAGCTTTCACGCTTACTTAATTGAACATGCCATTTGCCTATTTTTAAGAACCAATTAAATTTAGAATTTAGATTTAATTATTTGGAACATACTATTCATACCACCCTCTGACCCTCCAGTGTGTCATTGCCCGTCACAGTTCAAACTCAAGATTAGTATTTGCCTTTACAACATCTCACAAGAAGTCTTTCATCACCTTACCACTATGTCCTTTTTAGAGAAATGCAAGAACCAACCCTGGCAAGAAAAAAAAGAACATTACATGTAATATACCAAATGAAATAGTTGAATATTTAAAGGGTATACCTTTCGCTTATTTGGCATAAAAGACATAGAAGTCCATGTAGCCCCTTCTTTAATTTGCAATTCCTCTACCAACAACTTGAAAAACCAAGACCAAGAACATAAGCTAGCTAAAGGGTTATGTTAGCTAAAGGGTAAATGCAGTCACTTGCGTCAATCTAAACTTATATAGAATGTGTCTACGTGCAAATAAAAACCCTTTCTTAATTAAAGGTAACTAAACAGACAAACATCCTTTGAAGTAGAAATTTTTCAGTTTGAACTATCAAAGTTGACTCATGATTTTTTCTTATCACCTCAGCACAATAATCTCTTATGAAACAATATTGTTCATTGTCTTTTTCCCTCAATTAACTCATTTACAAATTTTTTTGGCTCTACAAGCTTCTATTGCATTTACACTTATTTCAAAATCACTTAGCTAACCATTTGCTAGTGGCATTTTAAATAATGTATGACATAATACGGTTGTGGTTAGGATTTTAGGTATTTATTTATATGGTAGAATTATCATGATTCAAGGCTGATGTATTCAATCTCCAAGGCCGATGTATTCAATCTTCAATCACAACCTTCTTTACATACCGTAGAAATTTTACATTTATCATTGTATTTGAGCTTAATGCATGCCACACCTACTATGTATTGAATTATATTTTTTTTAAAGCTTGCTTCAACTCTGCCATTGAGACAAACAAGATTGACCATATCCACATGTTTATTGAGTTCTAAGTAAGTACCTGGGATATATGTTTGCTACTAGCTAGTTTCACTGGGAGCATAATATAGCACATCATCATCCACTATGTCTGCCTCATCCATATCCACACCAACATCTCCCTCCCCTTGAGTTTTGCCTGTTTCCCCACTTATATTGCACTCAACATCTTCATTCACATTTTTGTCAAATATAAGATCATCATCCCTATCATAGGGTTTGACTAGTTTTATACGGGAGCGAGTGTTGGATAACTAAAGTTCAACATATACACAGGTTGAATGTGGCGAAAATGAGAATTGTTAAGGTGGATGAGTGACCATACCAAATTGAACAAGATTAGAAATGAATACATCCGGCAGAATGTGCATGTAGCATATATTGGAGACAAATTAAGAGAATGTCGTTTAAGATGATTTGGACATGTGCTACGGAGACCCCAAGTGCCCCAGTTGAAAATATGATAGTTTAATAGTAGAAGATAGGAAGAAGGGTAGATGTAGGTCTAAAATTACGTGGAGAAAAATAATATTTAAAGATCTACAATTATTAGATATTGGGGTGGATCTCACCTTGAACAGAGGGATGTGAAGACAAAGAATTCATATAGTTGACCTCATCTACTATGAGATTGAGGCCTAGTTGTTGTTGTATTAGATCATCATCCCTAATCCCATGTTTACTAACTTTGAAGTCAGATCATTGGAAACTGAAGAAACAAATGTCTACAACATTTATTGTAAGATAAACTTTAGATTTAAGATAGATTAATTTTCATCATCACTATGTTAGATTTCATTTAGCATAGTGATAAATTAATTTTCATCATCATTATTTTAGTATTCACGTGGTCCCCACAACTACAAAGACGCTACAATTGCAATCCTCAATCCTCACGTTACAATGGATTCATATTAGTGGACCGAATGAAAACATTGTTATCAATGCATTAGACATTAAAATAACAAGAAAACAACACTATATAAAGTAATGTCCCTCGCAAATAGACAAACATCACCAAAACAATATATCATATTTTTCACAATCAAAACAAAACATCAAAGGGAAATATAACTACAATATCAGGAAAGAGGCCTTCATCCACCTCCTCGTAAATGCCAGTCTATTGGGTAAGACGTTCACCTTGATTCCATTTGGGTCATCCACTGTGGCACTGTAGGTTGAGTTTGGTGGCCCAACATTGTCACCATTCTCCTTATTGCTCTCATTGTCTGCTTTCTTTCTAATTTGGCAATGGAGATTGAAGGGTAGTTGACATCGGAGATGAGGTCGGGCGAGGGATATAGGCAGCTGAAGTTGGTGCTAGAAATGGATTTGATGGCTTGGTTTTTATAGCAGTAATGGTAGAGAAAGTAGAGGTAGTTTTCTACGGTGGTCTCGAATACAAGACTTGGACTTAAGGCTCTTAGTGGACTTATCTCCCCTGCCCCCATTTCATGGAAGCTTACGGTGGCTCATGAGTTGCTTGTGAGGGGCTCTCCGAGGTTATTAGTTGTAATGGTTGCCAAAAAAATGAAGTAAACTTTTCAAGATGTTGATGCTAAAGTGTATCTATTCTACTTTATCTAATAATTTCAAATGTTATTTTGGATGAGCAAGTTGAATTTACGATTTCTAATTGAGATATTCTTGTAAGAAGACATTTACATGTCCTCATGAGTACTGATCTTATCATGGAAGATGATTACCATGGATGAGTAGACTTCACAAAGGCACTTGCAACAACAACATGAGGGCAAGCCATTGAGTTGTCTGACTTGACAATAAAATTTGATGGTTTCTTCCCTTGTGGAACAATTCCAATATCAGAGGAAGGAATTGCAACAGCAAGAATGTCGACTCCTTGAGCCATTAAATCAGGTTGTTCACAAAAAGAATCAGTTGATCAAAGAGAGCATTTATACATATCTTTTGATTCTGTATTATCGAGCATACATGTAGTTTCAAACCTTAAGAATGCCTTCAGTCAGTCCTCCACGACCCCTGGATGGGAAGCCTGCAACAACTGGTGCTGGTTTAAACTCATTTACATCCTCACTTGGAAAAATGATGACAATAGGCTTTCTGTATTCAACATATCCATCCATTAGGTATGCAAACTTAATTGTCACTTAAAACGTGGCAATATTTTTGTGTAGTATACTTGGTAGAGTTCATGTACTTAAATATCTGAGCTCCCACATCATTTACAACTTGAGAGAATTGGAAGACGCATGTATCAAATAGATTTTTTTTATGAACATCATCAATTAGGATTAGCCCTTTAGCCCCTGCTCCTTCAACTACTAACTTCTTTAGATTTATTGTTATAGTCAAATCAAGATTAACACATACTATTATCTACCCAGCAACCTTAATCATCAGTATCAATTGACCCACGATGACAATTGCTTTGAATTTATTGCATAATAAGAAGCATACATGTTAGACACATTGAGCTAGCTGGATGTTTAGGCATAAGATAAAGTAAAGAAGAAGAAAATAACTTCTAAGTACTAATATGTGTAATGAGTTTTATGAAATACTAATGAAAATATTATACACTTCATTATGCAGCAATTATAAGAAAGATTATTGGATTTGAATGAACTATTCTAAAAGTCATGAAGGTACTTGGCTTCTAATACTGGTGTAGATTCAACTGCAATATCTCTACCAAATACAAGGGGATATGATTACGAGTGACTAAGATTGGAGAAATTTATTGCATATCCCTGAGAAATTTTAACTTGTTATATACTTTGAGAGTACATGATCTATTATCATATAGTCCATATGTATGAATATATTCTTTGCACAATTTATTGCACACTTATCGAAAAATAATAATAGAGATAATAAGAACAATGTCAAGAAAATATAGTCAAAATTATTAATAATTCCTTTCTTGAGCCTAATTTCCTAAACAATTGAGGTTAATTTGTTTAAATTGTATTTTGCTTTAAGTAATTTCTTGACAATTTCTACCTAAGTTATGTTAATGTAATTTACCTTCAACATATTTCCATTACCAAGAACAATTGTTGATCGGAAAGTCCTATCAATGTTGGAAGCTGCAACAGTTAGGATCCATGGAGCTGTATTGACCACCGTAAAAGGATATAGTCCTTCATTTCCATCGGAACATATGACCAGCAACCTCTTTGGTTTGCATGGAATGCACTGACATCGAAGGGGTCATTAAGAAAATCTGACTGCAAGAACGAAAGTGTTCCTACAGATATGGAGATTATGTCAACACCGTCATTAATTGCATTGTCAATCGCTTTTAACATAGTAGAGGGTGGATAGCCATCAAACAAGCATGCTTTGTACATTGCAATCCCACTTGAAGATGAACCTCCCTTAATTATACCTTGTGCCAAGCCATAGTAGTTGGCATTTGGTATCATTGAGCCAATCGTTGTGGATGATGTACGTCTGTGTTCCATGGCATGTACAATTCCTTCCATACATGTGCCTTTCCATCTTGATGGGATCTACCCCATCCCTGCATCATTGAAGCTAGGTGACTTGGCCATATCTCTGCAGTAAAAATACAACAAGTATAACAATAGATTTCTAGTAGAATCATCTAATTACCAAAGGTATTAATTAGGAAACTAATACTAGCACTTCGTTAAATATTTTTATACATCTTTTGCATGTAATTAAGAATTAAAAATCAATTATATCACTAGTATTTCTTCTTCTTTTTGTGCTATATGTCTGCTAAAATATGTATATGATAATTTAAGAATATAATTTCGCTATTTAGGAATTATTAGCATTAAAACTTATTCAAAAATATGAATGAAGGAAATTACAATTATGCCAATTATAACATCATTATAAGCTTTATGACGGAGTCAGTGTGATGATCCAATATCAGATTCTACATCTAAGAAATCCCAAGAACGCATAGTGTGAAGTTGGAGCATCCGATCTAGGAAAACGAATACGACATCATCATAAACTGATTTCAATGATGTAGGTTTAATGAGAATATAGAGTTAGGTGTCAATATTAAGGTTGTTAACTGCACCTACCAGATAACAAAACATCCTCCATTTCAGTAAGCATAACTTAGAACCCCTTGAATGCATAATGATAACTTTGCATTAGAGACACTCTTTCTTCCTCCCCGCTATTAATAGCAAAATAAACATAAATATGAATTTCCAAGTTGATATTCTTATATTAAATACATGCTCAATATATATTAGTGTTATTATTTTTCTTTTAGAATAACTTTTATCTTGGAATAACAGAGGATAGAATTTGCAAGTGAGCTGCTTGTAGAGATTCATGGTCTCCACCTTGTAGTGTGCTTCCCATGTAGACAATATAAGGCTATCAAAAGCATAAGCATTGATTCAAGATCTTTAACAACAACTTAGAACAACTCAAGATCTAATTTAATATAATGTATTTATTTTTCAATTTTAAACTAACCATTTCTTTTGATAGAAAAGTATATAAAAACATTTAGTCTTAGTTGATTTCTGAGTTGTATCTATTTTATCTTGCTTATATACAACCTTTAGTATTAATTCTGAGGAGACATATTTATATATGAACTTACCTCATGCGGCATGTGCGTCACGAACAGTGGAGCCGGAGGAGACGTGTTGTGCTCGTCGTGCAGTTACAATGAGATGAGGAGAACTAGGGATCGGTATAATATGGAAGGATGTACTTCCTTATATAAGGACCGAAGCAAGCATAACAGAAGGTAAACTTGTTATAGTGTTTGCAAGTTATATACCAAAAAATTAAAGCGAGCACATGTAATCAGTCTTCCTGCATTGTAGTATCTATTAGCTCACTTATCACTGAAGCCTCTGATGCCAAAACAAGATAAAGCCAGGAAGGATTATGGTTTATAGAAAGTGAGCTCTCAAGTGCGATCAGTCTCACTTTTTCTTGTTTGAGAGTAAAAATATATTTGATGCTAAAGACCAAATTAAAGGAATCTCATCAAACAAGTGTATGGCTTAGAAAGGAATTAAAGTCTAAAAGAATAAACTACAAAGTATACAAAAGCCTGCATGCACCATGAGTTGCATTTACTTGAGAACAAACATGAACTTTAGAACAATGTATCACAATAAATGAAGCATTTAATTAGTTAATACCTGAGAAGCACAACTAGGTGCAGATAGTTGAGAACTAATAATTGGTGTATTTACGTGGGTGGGAGTCACCAAGAACATCTCATTGAGAGGACACACCAAGTGCATGTCCTTAATTTTTTAGGTGCAGACCTTGGACTTTGAGGTGAATGACAACGGTAGGATTTTTGTATTTAACATATCCATCCATTAGGTATGCAAATTTGATTGTCACTTAAAACGTGACAATATTTTTGTGTAGCTTACTTGGTTGAGTTCATGTAGTTAAATATCTGAGCTCCCACATCATTTCCATCCTGAGAGAATGGGAAGACACTTGTATCAAATGGATTTTTTTTATGAACATCATCAATTAGGATTAGCCCTTTAACTCTAGCTCCTTCAACTACCAACTTCTTTATATTTCTTACTACAGTCAGATCAAGATTAACACTTACTATTATCTTCCCAGCAACCTTACCAATATCAATTGATCTAGGATGACAATTGTTGTGAATTTATTGCATAATAAGAAGATGCATACATGTTAGACACATCGAGCTAGTTGAATGTTTAAGCATAAGATTAAGTAAAGAAGAAGAAAAGAGTTTCTAAGTACTAATATGTGTACTAAGTTTTATGGAATACTAGTAAAGATATTACGCTTCATTATGCAGTAATTATGAGAAAGATTATTGGATTTGAATGAACTATTCTAAAAGTCATGAAGGTACCTAGCTTCTAATAGTGGTGTAGGTTTTGCTGCAACATCTCTACCAAATACAAGGGGATATGATTCCGAGCGACTAAGATTAGAGAAATTTATTACACATCCCTGAGAAATTTTGTAACTTGTTATATACGTTGAGAGTACATTATCTATTCTCACATAGTCCATGTATGAATATATTCTTTGCACAATTTGTTGCACAATTATCAAAAAATAATAATAGAGATAATATAAATAATGTACACTTCAAGAAAATGTAGTGAAAAATTATTAATGATCCCTTTCTTGAGCCTAATTTCTTAAACAATTGAGGTTAATTTGTTTAAATCGTATTTTTGCTTTTAAGTACTTTATTGACAATTTCTACATAAGTTATGTTAATGTAATTTACCTTCAACATATTTAATTCCATTGCCAAGAAAAATTGTTGACCGAAAAGTCCTAGCAATATTGGAAGCTGCAACAGTTAGGATCCATGGAGCTGTATTGACCACCATAAAAGGATATGGTCCTTCATTTCCACCGGAACATATGACTAGCAACCTCTTTGGGTTGCATGGAATACACCGATAGCCAAGGGGTCACTAAGAAAATCTGATTGCAATAATGAAAATGTTCCTACGATATGGAGATTATGTCACATTAATTGCATTGTCAATCGCTTTTAACATAGTGGAGGGTAGACAACCATCAGGCAAGCATGCTTTGTACATTGCAATTCGACTTGAAGGTGAACCTCCCTTAGTTATACCTTGTGTCAAGCCATAGTAGCTAGCATTTGGCACCATTGAGCCCGCCGCTGTGGATGATGTGTGTGTTCCATGGCTTGTACAATCCCTTGGTGATCCAAAAGTATTTAGTTTGACAAACGATCCATGATTAGATTGATTCAACTTGGGTGTTGTAGTATCTTGATCCTATTAATTTCCCGTCACCATCAATAAATTCATAAGAGGTCGATTCAGAAAAATTTAGTGATTGAAATTTTTTTAGTACTAACTGAGTTGAATTTTTGATTTATTAAAAATAAATTCCATGCCTAGTTTTGTCACTAGTTATGTTGTGATAAAAGCGACCAACTATAAAGCAAAAAATTTCAATCACTAACATCTTTTGGTCACAATTTTTTGTTACTAATGCTTGATTTCTAGTTCTGGATGTTCAAATAATTTGTACAATGTTACACTAGGATGTTCTTTACAATGTTAACTATAAGCTCATGTGTTTACCTATTACAATTTGATTTTTTGAAATCAAATCCTTCCGTGCACGTGCCTTTCCATCTTGATGGGATCTGCCCCATCCCTGCATCATTGAAGCTAGGTGACTTGGCCATATCCCAGCAGCAAAAATAACAACAAGTATAGTTCATTTCCAGTAGAATTATCTAATTACCAAAGTTATTAATTAGGAGACTAATTCTAGCACTTCATCCAAGATTTTTATACATTTTTTGCATGTAATTAAGATTTAAAAAATAGTTATATCACTAGTGTTTCTTTTTTCTGTGTGCTATCGGTCTGCTAAATATGTATATGACAATTTAGGAATACAATTTCGCTATTCAGGAACTATTAGCATTAAAAGTTATTCAAAAATCTGAATGAAGGAAATTATCGGAATCAATTATGCCAATTATAACATCATTAGAAGGTTTATGATGGAGTTTGTGTGATGATCCAATACTAGATTCTACATTTAAGAAATCTCAAGAATGCGTAGTGTGAAGTTGGAGCATCCAATACTAGATTCTACATCCTGATTTCAAGGGTGTAAGTTTAATGAGAATATAGAATTAGGTGTCAATACTGAGTTCGTCAACTGCACCTACCGGATAACAAAGCAGCCTCTGTTTCAGTAAGCATAGCCGAGAACCCGTTGAATTAATGTGTAATGGTAACTTTGCATTAGAGACACTCTTTCTTCCTCCCCGCTATTAATGACAACATAAAGATAAATATGAATTTTCAAGTTGATATTTTTATATTAAATACATGCTCAAAATTAGTATTACTATATATTTTTCTTTCAGAATAACTTTAATCTTCGAACAACGGAGGATAGCATTTGCAAGTAAGCTTCTTGTAAAGATTCATGATCTCCACCTTGTAGTGTGCTTCCCAGGTAGACAACATAAGGCTATCAAAAGCATAAGTAGTGACTCAAGATCTTTAATAACAACTAGAAAATGAGCAGTTGATATTCATCTTTTAAAAGATTGGCAATATAAAAATGAAATAATACCTCTGCAACTTGGTTTGATGTAACGCACAAAGACAAAGAAACTAAAACAAATAAGAGGAACTACAATATTTCGGCCATGACAGAAGATGAGGAACTGCGAGAAGCAAAAATAAGTTGTTATTCGTCATATCTAATTTAATAAAATGTATTTAATTTTCAATTTTAAAATAATCATTTCTATGGACAAAAAAGTATATGAAAACATTTAGTATTAGTTGATTTTTTTAATTGTACCTTTTGTCCCTTGCTTATAGAAAACATTTACTATTAATTTTGAGAAAACATATTTATATATGAACTTACCTCAGGCAGCCTGCGCGTCATGAACAATGGAGCCGGAGGAGACGTGTTATTCTCGTCGTGCAGTTACAAATGAGAGGAGGAGAACTTGGGATGAGTATGATATGGAAGGATGTACTTCCTTATATAAGGACCAAAGCAAGCATGCCTTAGAGTTTAAGGATCCTTGCTGTGTTTTTATTTGCTAGAACTCGAAGGTAAGAGAATGTACATGTTGTTGGAAATCCGACACTAGAAGGGGGGTTTGAATAGTGTTTGTCCACTCTTTAATTTACTCAATTTAACTTTAATCAATTGCAAATGTATCTTAACAATAGATGTGATCAAATATCAGGAATAATAATGAGAAAATATTGAAAGCAATGCATACAAGATTAATTATAGTGGTTCGGCCAACTGCCTACTCCACTACCTTGGCTCATCACCAAGAATTTCTAATCACTACTTTATAGAGCTTGTGTTTCCCTTTGAATACAATTGATGACACTCTTCTCACCTTTTTGAGAACCCCTCAAACCTATTCACCTAGGAAAAACACAATTCTACAAAGTTTCCCCTAAGTGTTTCTCTAGCACACCTAGCAGCTATTACAGATTGGAAACGAGTCTGAAATAAAACTTCAAATACAATGCAAAAGAGCTTAAGAATAGAGAGAGGAACCACAGCTCTTTTCCCAAGCCTTCACGCCTTCAACTTGCGAGAAGATAGACTCGAGTTGCAGCAGAGTTGAGGGAAGCAGACGCTTGAAGAGGATTTTGACGGAAGATTAGAGCGTACAAAATTGATCACTTTGAAGGCTTTTAATCACTTCTTGAATGCTCAATTAATTCTCTAAGAAGTTTTTAAGAAGGTAGGTGAGGGGTATTTATAACCCCTCAGTTGAACGGTGATTTAACAGGTCAAAAACTAGCTGTTATAGTCGTTCGATCGATCGTCGGTCGACCGACCGATCGATCACTACCCTTTATGTGTGTTTTTAGCGTTGTTCGATCGACCGAAGGAGTCGCAACTTCATCCATCCTGAATTCGGTCGATCGAATCGGTCGACCGATGCAGGGAAGCCAGGCGCGCGATCTGCAATCTTCAATCCGGTCGACCGATGCGCCTTCTGCCTATTTTTGACTTCGGTCGGTCGACCGACATAGCCTTTCGCCAATGCTTCACCAACTTCGGTCAACCGAATGGCTACTGCCATTTTTTGGCATCATTCGGTCGACCGAATAGGCTACTGCCAAAATTCTACCTTGTTCGGTCGACCGAACTCAAGCTGAGGTTGATTTTTTACTTTGAATTTTTACATATTTTTTTTATGGGTTTAGTTACCAAGTTTCAACTTGGATTACTTTACAAATTGGCTTGAGATAAGATCATCCTAAGGGTATATTACATGATTTCTACTTGATGTTTTTTTCTTTCGTTTCTTCAACAGTCTTTTCTTTCGTTTCGTTTGAACGAACTTCGCATGCTTATCGCAACCTCAACCTGAACTCAAAACTTCACCCGTAGATTAAATACTTATTTTTTATCATCAAAATAAAGATCGAGGCTTAAGAAAAACTCGTAAGCCAACAGTACAGTGTATGTCAACTATACCAAAAGATTAAAGCGAGCACATGTAATCAGTCTTTCTGCATTGTAGTATCTATTAACTCACTAATCATTGAAGTCTCTGATGCCATAACAAGATAAAGCCATGAAGGATTATGGTTTATAAAAATTGAGCTCTTAAGTGTGGTCAGTCTCTCTCTCTTTTTCTTGTTTGAGAGTAAATATATATTTGATGCTAAAGACCAAATTAAAGGAATCCCACCAAACAAATGTTTGGCTTAGAAAGGAATTAAAGTCTAAGAGAAAAAATTACAAAATATACAAAAGCCTGCATGCACCATGAGTTGCATTAATTGAGAACATACACGAACTTTAGAATAATGTATCACAATAAATGAAGCATTTAACTAGTTAATACTTGAGAAACACAACTAGATGCACGTAGTTGAGAACTAATAATTGGTGCATTTACGTATGTGTGAGTCACCAAGAACATCTCCTTCAGAGGACACACCAGGTGCAGACTCATAATTTTTTAGGTGCAAGCCTTGGACTTTGAGGTGTAGTCATGCGACTCATGCTTATTATGAACATTGATGAACTAATATCTTAAAGTCATAAAACTTTCCGAAAGGAATCTGTTTGTTACATATTTCAAAATAAACTCAATTTATTATGAACGTCTATAGTAGTTTATAGAAACTGGGCTCTCTAGTGCTTAGTACCCATTTTTCTTATTTGAGAGTAGAGATATATTTGATGCTAAAAACCAAATTAATGGAAGACATATAAAACAAATGTTGGGCTCGGATAGAAAAGTATAGATGAATAAACTACAAAGTATACAAAAACCTCGGCAATTATTTGATGTCCTTGCATGCCAAATATTAAAATATAGAAAGTGATGCATTTAACTTTGTTCTCTATTTTCTAGAACTATAAGTAAGAGAAGGTAAACCTCATACAGTGTCGGCCCATTATACCAAAAGATTAAAGCAAGCACTTGCAATTACTTAGTACGATATAATTACCAAAGTAATTTATACATCTTTATTACCAAAGTAATTAATTAGGAGACTAATACCAACACTTCATTCAAGATATTTATGCATCTTTTGCGTGCAATTAAGAATTAAAAATCAGTTATATAATTAGTGTTTCTTTTTTTCTGTGTATTATAGATCTGCTAAATATCTAAGTGACAATTTAGGAATACTTTAAAATGAAAGTTTACAACTCAGATTACCCAGTCTAATTTCGACAATAATCTCAAATCCATACCCATAGAAACGACAATATTCAAAGAAAACAACAAAACCATAAACACATGCATCTCATGCTTCACTATTAGGAAGGTTTTCTTGCCGATATATTATCCAATTGATTTTCCTCTTCGATTTGCAAATGAATTATTCATGCCAAGTGGTTGAAAAGGGTCGGAATGGGGAGCCAATTGTGAGTAGCACATATGATGATGATATCTTGGATGTTTTTTAGAAATCTGAAGTTCAAATCTCAATATACATTATTTTTGCTAAAAAATGAGTCGAAATTAGGACAAAAATGAGGCAAATTAAGTGAAAAAAAAAGAATTGATAAATTTTTATTAATAACATAATTGGCGGGATATTTTCTGTAAAAAATTCTAATGGGAAGTTCTATATGAACATTTTTCGGCCTAGTTGCAACATTATGATAGAAATATTAATAAGTTAGACATATTAATTTGTTAAATATTAACTTTTAGGTAGTAAATTGTGAATAAAGTGTGGATAGTTGTATAGTTCAGATACCACAAGGTCTCATTCCCAAATAGACCATATATTATCACTTGATTCTTTTTCTTTTCATCAGCACATTTTATTATTTAAAAATTGTATTATTTATACTCCAAAATTTAATGTTTGATATTGGGTTTGTTTTTTGACGATATTAATGCGAGGCATTTGTTCTAATTCATATGAATTGATCTTACTGAAATAGCGAATTTCACACATTTTTTTTTTTGAAAAACGAATATTGTCAGATCATGTCATAATTTATTTCCATAAGAAGATTTATTACCATCAGATTTCAAAATTTAACAGTATACAAACAACAGTATTACCACAAGATTAATCATGGTTGGGTAAAATTTGACAGTGACATTATTTTTCATTGGATTTTAAGTCATCACCGGGATCATATTGCTTTTTTGAACATTTATTGCACTTACAATCAATTGTGCAGTAAGCCAAGGTTTTACATGGTTCAACAAAATTGAATCAAGAAGAACGAGAGTCAATCAATCAAACCAAAATTGCTTAAGAGATAGGAGAAATGAGATCAATCAATAGCTTGCTTAAATGAGATCAAGAGTCAAACTAGTCAAATAGAAAAGAGAAGTCAGCAAAGTAGCAAATCCGCGCGTGTAAAATGTTGACTGACAGCGGGAATCTCAATTTCTCGTTGACGTTGGTCAACTCAAAATAACTGGTCAATTTCGGTGGGCAGTCGTCGCCACTCGCCAGCCATCATTATTCATTATATATATCTTCAGCCAATCCTAGTTCTCTTCCTCGATTCTTGCACTTATATAATATAGGACTTGGTTTCAGTTTATATCTCAGCTTTCACCAGTTCCTCCTCCTCTCTTCTTCCAATTCATCCATATATGGGCCCCACAATAGTTGTGGTGACGGAACCAATGCAAGCCACGGCGGCCGAGGAGGGCTGCACGACGCCGACAGCAGCGGAATGTAGGATACCATCGGTGGCGGGGAAGTGCCCGCCGGCGCCGAGGAAGGCGAGACAGGGCCGCCCCTGCAGCAACCAGATGAAGGAATTCTACTTTCCGCCCCTGGAACTCGAGGACGTCTTCACCACTCCAACTAGCAGAGAGAAATCTGCATCTACCCATTAATTTTTTTTTCCATGTAATTTAATTAGTCCTTATTTATTTGTAGAATCATTTCATTAAGCGAGATTAAAATTAATTAAGGATGATTAATCTCCTATTTGTCCGGTTTGACTGATTCAACAAGATTTGATAGCGTCAAGTTGATAAGGGCAAAAATCCATCACAAACCGGACCAAAAACTAATTAAATTAGGATAAAAACTAATCATACATATATTCAATAAAATTCAAACGAGATTGATCCAATTTTCTTAGATTAGACTAGAATTTTTATTGATTTTTATGCAGATTCCATCAAATTCAAGAGAGATTGATTCAAACAAATAAGATAAAAGCAGAGCAGTCAGAGAATATAATAACAAGAACATTAGAATTTTTATTGATTTTAGACATTTAGAAATTAAAGGCAATAATACCAAACTACACAATTGTAAAATGAGAAGAACAGATTTTATTATATCTCCTGAAACAGCTTTGGATATTTATCTAAACCGAACAACAGGCAACAATTACTAGATGTGTGTATGGCAAAATTAGATGCAGGAACTCGGACTTGATTCTAATACCAAGTCACCACCCAGCATCATCAACAAGTTCATTAGAACTGGGGTTCCAATAAATTTTCAATGAATCTGTGGCAGCACCTTGGGTAACATTTAAAGAGTCCGCAACATCCAGAAAGAATCATCTAAAGCAGAACAGCGCTAACAATTTAACTAGGTTCTGGGGGCACCAGTTTCAGGCTACGCATCCACTCGCAAAAGCTGTGATCATCAAAGTGAATGAAACTGCTTTTTAACCTTGTCCGTTGCTCCGGAGTTAAGGAGCGTAGCTGTGGGAATCTTGCTTCCTGATTCAGCAAAGGATGTATATTCTGGTTACTAGACAAAACATCGCAAACTAACCAAAATGAAATGGATCACCGCAAACCTAGTCATAATTTATTTGTATCATTTCTCTTCTACAATGGAGTCTTCCAAAAGAATGTGAATATATACCTGCTCATAAGGAGGATCCTTGTGTGCTGGTATTAAGCGGGAAACAAAATATCGAGCCTGAGAGCTCCCCTCCTGTGACAAAGCATTGAAGTATACCACCAGAGGGTATAAGTTAAATTCAAATCATATTCAACTGAATCAAAAAGACAAAGACGATCATCATAGTTCAAATGTGGGAGAAGACAAAGGGCATTGCTAGAGTAAAGGTCGTCAAGCAATAATGATACTGAAAGGATAGTAATGAGAAGAGAACAAACTTTAAATGAAAGGATCCTTGGAGCTGGAAATCGATGCTCGGTCAGCTCCTCTGCCAATGTTCTGCATGCTGCTAAAGCTGCTGCACTTTTTCCTTCTTGCGCTGCAAGCTCAGCACCCTAAAAATATCCAATTCTTGATCAACATGATTCCGTAAAGAGTCGTAAAGTTTAAAGCATGGTGAAATAATTCAAAAGTAAAATATACTAGCATGAAGCATAAATCAAGGTTGTCAAGGCGCTACAGCCATTTAGGCACTAAGAAAGCTCTATCCTCATTGAAGCAAGGTGCCCATCCTTATATATATATATATATAATTTGTAATTTGTAATTGAAAATCTGAAATATTTTAAAGTAACAAAAGATTTATGAAGTATTAGAATGATGATGATGTAAAATCTATAATATATTACACTAACCAAAGATTTAAAGAGGTATTAGAAAGATTACAAATAATCTTCTGGATTGCCACCTGCCAATCCATCCGCCTTTACTCTCCCTCATATTGGAATCCGGAAAGGAAATGGGAGGAAGAGACATGCAAATCGCAAATGATTCTTTTCTTTAATTTGTGAACAATCTTTTCAAATCTCCTTGACATTTGTTATTGTTGATGATATGTGAAGCCAAAGTTTGACTTATCCCAAGACCAAACACAACCTTTTAGAGATAGCTACACCATCGTGCCATATGTCATGCCCACACATGGGGATTGAGCTGCAATGTTTTTTTGTGATTCCGAACTTACTAAGTTGCGCACTAGGGCTGGTCATGCCCAGACAATTACATCCTTGGATTTTCTCTTTTTTTCTAAAGATAAAAAAAAGACACTGGACATTCAGCCAGGTGTGCCTAATTGGCACCTTATGCCTCACATTGGGTGAGTGCTCAAGCACAATAGGTGCTTGCCTGACTGGAGACACATTGCAGGCTTGAGGCACCAACCCTTCAAATGGCTTCGCCTTAGCACCTAGGCAAGCACCTTGACAACACTGATGTACATTTGTATTAACAAAAAGGACGAGAGGAAAAAAATAGAAAATTAGCATGTAAGAGATGTTGACAGTATAAGCACTCATAATAACTGATAGGTAGATTATGAATCATAAAATCTGCACGTTTAAGAATAACATAACTGTCCATCCTAGTTCAGGATTATATAATGTAAACTCAGCAGGAAGTTGTTGACAAGAAGGATTATAATGACAACAATATAGCAAACATAAAGAGCAATTATGAACACTTCTGTACAGATACAGTGTACAGACCTAAGAGATTTGTTGGAGAAGAGCAGAACAGTGGAATCAAAAGGATGTGATGTGATTTTATGGCAGGTAACCACTCAGTATAAGACCACAGAATAGAAAGAACTAAAGAACATATGCAGTAAAGAAATAAATAGGCAGTTGAGTTATAAATTTATCCAAAATTTATGAATAGTTAGTAACTTAGCATTGTGACAAAGGTACAAGGCATAATTGCATTTCTGTGCTTATTGCTAACAATAAATATTATTGTGAGGAAGGGCCAAACATGGAACCACACTGCTCAAACTTGAGGGAAAAAACATACAAGTCAAAAAAGTAATTACAATCTACAGGGATCATTGTCAAAGTCAATTCGGCAATATATGCTTTCTATATCTTTTAATGTATAGAATCTATCACAACGAAAAAATACAAGAAACACAAATATACAAAACAGAATCAAGACTTTCTTCAACAATGGCAAAGATATGCTTGGAAGAATGGTTATCACAGGGGAAAAAATCACAAAAATAACAAGAGGACCATCATGGAATTATCAGATTGTACAGTGCCTGAGACAAGCATGAGAAACATAGATATACCAAGATGTGTGAAGAAAAGATTCAATCACTAGAAACTAAAAATATGATTCAACAGAGAGAACCCCTCAATACTGCAAAAGAATTGTAGCTGCTAAGATATTCCTGTTAATGTTACATGTAAATCCGTATATTGCATAACATGATAATGGTGCTTCATAAGCACTATAACGGTGAAAAGAACGCAAAGTAAGACCTTGCAAATGCAATTAAACTTTATTAAGCTGGTCACTAAAAGTACTTTAGATATTTTCTGAAAGAATAATATAAGACAATAGATAATAGAAAGGTGACCCTGCACAAAGCAATCCCACTTTTGTGGGCTATGGGGAGGGTCGATGAACGTAGCTTCGCCATGCTTTTTGCCTTTTGCATAGAGGGTTGTTTCCGTGGCTCGAACCCATGACCTCCGGGTCACAAGTGGGTAACTTTACCCTTACACCAAGCCACCCCCTCAAAGACATTAAAAAATAGTTATTGTAGAGCAACAGAGGCTAGCAAATGTTATTGTCAGACACTAAAATTTCCCCATAAATTGAAAAGCAATCGTGTTAACTTTCTTACATCAATAGTAGACAAAAAAATTGATAACATCAATAGTCAGAGGTAAAATTAATACAGGATTAGGTTAGCATTAACTTCAAAAGATCTTGACTCAAAAAATATCAAATAGGATTAATCTGAAGATTGAAATTAGTTTCAAGAGGAGCTTGGAAAATGTGGCTCAGTCACACTAACTCCACAAGATATGATAGGGGAATGCATCAACAACATCTAAGCCTTAAACTCATACTAGATGGGGTCTGCTATATGGATTCTATGTCTCCACACAGTCCACATCCCTAGTCTTGGATCCGCCTCAAAATCTAGTAACGGTAAATCCTTAAATACTATTTCTCTCCACATAATACTAAACCTACCTCTACCCTTCTTCCTACCTTCTACCAGTGTTATTAATGGCGGATGGCGGCTCATGGCGGAAAGCCAAAAATCCGCCATACAGATATGGCGGATGGCGTTGCGGCCAATGGCGGAAGCATGGCGGCCGTATGTGTGTATATATATATATATATATATATATATATATATATATACACAGTTATACACACACAACAGTAAGCATATATCAAGAACAATAAAATTAGAAATATGATAGAAAATAAAATTCATCAAATGTAACATAAATACATAATTAGACAAGATCACAAGATCACAAGATCACAAGAGTCACAAGTCACAAGTCACAAGTCACAAGTCCATACATACGAGTTGACTAGTCAAAAGCACAAGAATAAATTAACCACATGCAACTAGTTGTCACCCTCCTCCCCAATGTAATCATCATTCTCATTGTCATCTAGTGAGGCATATCCCTCTTCTTCCTCTCCTTCCGTTTCCTCAAAATTAATTTCTTCTTCTTTCTCCAATTCCTCAAGGTCTTCAAATTCCAATTCATCTTCGTTGACTACTATCTCTTTTCCTTTTATGGAAGTTTTTGAAGTTGTTGAAGTTTTCCATTTTCTATACATAATAAGAAAGAAACAAGAAAAAAAAAGAAGTAAAGAAAAAAAAATCGAAAAGAAACAAGCAAAACAAGAAAACAGAATAGAAAATGGAAAAAAAGGAAAACAAGAAAACAAAAACAGGAAAAAAGAAAAGAAAACAGAAATAAAATCGAAAGAAGCTGGAAAAACAAGAAATAACCTAAAAAAACAAGAAAACAGAATAGAAAATGAAGAAGAGAAGTGAATGGGAGAGAAATACCTTAAAAAACAGTGAAAAATGCTATTTTCCGCCGGAATTCCTCGCCGGAGTGCCGGAGCTAGTCGCCGGGGCTGGTCGCCGGATTTCGTCGCCGGAGTGGAGCAGCTGGTGGTGGAGAACTTTTCAAATGGGAGCAACAGCAGCCGCCAGCTTATATTACTAGGGTTTTAGGTTTAAAATTTCTTACAAAAACACCCTTAGTATAAAATAAAAAAAATAAAAAAAACCAGGATGTGGCGCCATTTCCGCCATTGGAGCCATTTCCGCCATGGCGCCATGGCGGAAAGCGGGCGCCACAGACCGCCTGGCAGAAACCGCAACAAAGCGGTTTCTGCATGGCGGATTTGTCAAAATCCGCCACGCCATGGCGCCATGGCGGCGCCATGGCGGCTATTTGACAACACTGCCTTCTACTAAATTATCACATTTTCGAACCAGGGCACCTGGGGTCTCCGTAGCACATGCCCAAACCATCTTAAACGACATTCTCTAATTTATCTCCAGTATGTGCTATATGCACCTTCTGTCGGATGTATTCATTTCTAATCTTGTATGGTCACTCATCCACCTTAACATCCGCATTTCTACCACATTCAACCTGTGTATATGTTGAACTTTAGTTTCCCAATACTCGCTCTCATATAGCATGGATGATCTAACTCTAATTGTTGTTCTATAAAATTTTCCCTTCATTGTGTTAGGTATCTTCTTATTACATAGCACACTTGTGACACTTCTCCATTTCAATCATCCAGCTTTGATTCTTTGGGTTACATTTTTCATGATAGGAGAATGCATGAGTGCACTAAATTTATATGCATCTCTATGCATAAATATGTACACACATTAAACATATTGTGAACCTTGTCTCTCCCTTTCTCAAAGTTATGTTAAGAAAATAACAACCTTGTATCTCCCTTTTTGCTACACACATTAAACATATTGTGAACCTTGTCTCTCCCTTTCTCAAATTTATGTTAAGAAAATAGTCTCTTGAGTAACTTAAAAGAATGATGAGGATCAGTGTTCACAAATTCAGAAGATTGCAATTGGATGAATCAGATTAACAATATCTTTCCATTTTAGAAATATCAAGACCATAAAAAACTGACCTGCTCAAGACAAACCTGACTAGCACTATCAATAACCAGTCAGCTAAAAATGATAATTGATTTTGACTGATCTACACCAACTTCTTATTAATTAGAGAGAATTTTAAGTGGCAAGATGCAGCAAAGTCTAGAGCTTGTCAAATGTCAAGCTTCTTTAAAGTAGTGGAAGTTCATATGATAATTAAAAATGTAAGATATGTCATCTAGCTTATCTAGCAAAGATGGTGCTGAAGGAAACTTACCGACCATATGAAAAGGTCTGTTCCATGGTCAAGGACCACTGCAGCATTGGACTGCATGGCAAGGTCATATGCTGGTAACTCTTCAAAGGTACCTCCTTCACGATGCATTAGGCAGCGAGGTGCCAACATGCGGAGAGACAAATCAAATGATGCATTCAGAAACAAATTTCTTAATACAGACCTTTCATCCTCATGGCCAACAATATTTCCTAACAGAGGTCCCCTTCTTAGATGGAATAAGAATTCTGGCAAAGTTGATAACTCTTGAGGAAATCGATAAAGCTTAGATTTTGGTAGCTGAGAACCATACTTCAGAGCAATGTCCTTAACTCTCTCATCTAATGTAGCTCTCATGTCGATAGCATCAGAAAATGTTTTGGAATGCAAGACAGTCCTCTTAGCAATAAGGACAGCAGCTACATCTTCTTGAATGCTTCGTAGATACATGGACACACTATCCACAGTAGGTAACCTTACAGTAATCACTCTGGAGATGTCTGCTTGATAAATATTTGAATAACGAACAGCAAATTGGAAATAAACATAGTCATTCTTAATATCACCTTTGGTCTCCATTGATAGGGAAAAGCTCTGTGTTTCTTCAACACTATGCATCTGAATGCAAAAAGAAGAATCTTTCTTAAATGTTTCATGAGAATCAGCTGCTGCCTCTTCTCCTGGTCCTATGACTTGAGTCACAAGAATATCATCCGAGCAGCGTATTTCAAACAAACCATGGGATCCAGCTGCCCTCATGGATGCTCTTTGCAAGTTAACACCAAATGCCTCCCCAAAGTCATCGTGAAGTATCAGCACACCACCAGAACTTTTGGCGAGAGGCTGCAGAACAGGAACTCTCACAGGGCATGTTCCAGCACAAAGAACATCCACTGTAGTGTCATGTCGGAGTGCTTCTTGACCAAGATGCTCCATCCACTTCATAGCTGTTTTCTCCATGTATGCATAATTGGGATGAGTGAATGAGTGTGGAACTGATCCAGGTCCATAAGTAATAGGACCACCAGTACAGACCATGATTCTGCAATTGCCTCCTGATCTTTTAATAATTCCACGTGCCATTTCAGCTGATGGTCCTCGGATTATTGCTAGAGCAACCTCCACTGCGGTGCCAAGGCATCGGTCTCTAGATGCTTCAGGCAAGTTGAGTTTATATGGCCTTAGAGATGAAAATATTGTGTGCACCACAGGAAGTGAAGCGTGAATAGGTGACAAATAAACACCAGTGCCATATATGAGAGCTTTTAAAGATTCTTGGGTGGGTGATCTATCGCCTGGTAGGACATCAGCTGATGCCACTGAACCCTCCGAGAAATCAAATACTGACACTGTTCGTCCATATGTAATGATACCAAGCCTAGTAGTTGGGGGAAGCGAATCCACAAATGCATGCAAAGAACCTTGCAGGTGCTGGAGATGTGCTTCATCCAAGCAATCATCAATAACAAGAAATATAGGTGCAGTTACTCTTGTGTCAGAAACTGGAACAAACCCCGGCCGTTTATTGCCTGCCTGGACATAGTCAATAGCTGAGGAAGAGAGCTCAGGCCAGTGCCTAAGTTCTTCCTTGGTGGAAGCTATATATTCTCCATCACTGCTATTCAAACTCTTACATATTACACATTGCCATTGTCCTGATCCAACCAAAATTTCACAATACAAATTTGCAAAAGCCCCACAATTTTTGCAGCGGTGAGGTTCACGGTGTACAACCTCTGGGCCAGGTGCAATTTCTCTTCCAGGTGAGACCAAAGCACCAAATCCCAAGCTTGGCACATTTGCTAGTTTTTTAGGTTTCAACACCTATAAAAGGAAGAAATACTTGCAAAATTAGAAAAAGATTTCCAAAATTGCTATTAGATATGATTGCTCTTATGAGCTGATCGGAAAAAGAGAGAGAATATTACATTATTAACTTTCAAAAAGTAATACATAAAGATAAAACACATGGTAGATATAAATATAAAAGAAAGCTGAGCAAATAACTAAAATCAAATTATAAAGCAACAATGGCTAATTTAAAACGACAACATGATATTGCAAATAGTACCTTGTGAGCAGAAAATAATACATAAGGGGATTCAAAAGAAGACTCATCTACACCAGAGGAGTGATGCAGTGGCAGCTCATGAGATCCATTTGAATAATAAGGTGAAGAAGACGTCGGTAAAGATGAGCCCGTAGAGAAAGGGACTGGCTGAGGAGTTGTTGGTGATGCTCGCAAAGGCACAGCTGCTGGCCGCAAAGGTGAGGAGAATACAGGTGGGCCTGGAGGGGTGCTGAACTGTGGAACTGGAGTACCACTACGATGGGCTCCGTCACATGATGACAGTGAACCAGGCGTCTGCGCTGATGGAAGAGGGACTTGGTCTTGTTGGGGTATCTGAGGAGAAAATCTTGCTGATACTGCGGGGGAGAACGAAGGGGGTGTAGGTCGTCGCTCAGGACGAGGCATTGGTGTGCTAGGAGAAGCAACAGCTGGAGAGTAGCCCAGAGGAGGGGGTGGCAGCGGTGGAGTATCCATCTATGCTCAAGTTAGTTCTCTCTTGGCAAATCCCAGTCCTGTTTGTAAGTGGAAAGAGGGGTGCACACTGATTATCTGGGTTGCATTCAAACCTGTATCTTCTGAGGATAATATAAATAAAAACACTCAAAGTTGGATATTTTATCCGTCAATGCAATAAATGCTGAAACCTCAGTCTTTTTCATAAAAAAAATAAAACCACTCAGAGTCCAATTTATTAAAGGTGGGCAACAATTATGTGGATGAGTGGATCTCAAATCATCAATACCTACTTGTGGAGAGAGGTTGATAATTGGTATACGATCCAGGGAACTATGATATCAGCAAAAAAACAAGAAATGGAAAGAAGCCATTTTTGCCTACCCAATATTAGAACATCTAAGGCAGACACAGATCTGAAGGAATGAATACATGAGAAAAGGAACCACAACTTTGACATAATTATCCAGAGTGCATTCAGAATTCATACCATCCAGAGCAAATCTTAACAAAATCACTCCAATTGTAACATGAACTGTAAACCTACAGATCTGAAACCCAAAATGTTGCCTCTTACTTTCATACGAGAGGCATTGACGTCAATGGATGATGAACCGCAGGGAACCAAGATATCAGTTGAGGAAGCGAAAAAACATTAACTTTTCCTCCCAAGAAAAGAAGGGAAGCACGAGGGATCGTACGTGCATCAGGAAATGAAGGAATAAAAGGGACTGCATAGCATCCTATATTCGATTGAGCAATCTAGGGTTTACAGATCGGCAATCGAATCGAATTGGCGAGTAAGAAAAGGCAGCGAATTAACAGTAATCGAGTGTGCTCACCTCGGAATCGACGATCTAAGAAAATCGACCGGAAATGATTAAGATGGAGAGGCGGAGACGACGAATCAGGAACCAGAGAGAGAGACCGTGGGGATCATCCACCTTGACCCACGTCTCTCCCTCTCCCTCTCTCAATCTCAAATCTGCTTCGGCTGCAAAGGAAGGAATTCCGCTGATCTGATCTGTTCCTCCCGCTTCTTCCGCCTCTCCCCTGCGTTTATGCGTGTGCAGCCGTCTCTCTACTGCCCTCTATCGAATTCGACTACAAGTCTATCGAACCAAAAAATCCTCGTTTTCTATGGCACGGGAAGGAAGAAATTTTAGAACGAGAAAGAGGAAGAAGATGGAAAGAAAAAATAAATACAAAAATGGCAGGGGAGACGGGCGCCGTTTGTTTTAGGGTAGGAAAATGCTGACGTAATATTTGAGGTCTTCTTTAGATGGACTAGCTCAGTTAATTGTATTTTGTTTTATTTTTGGCAACTCATTTTCCATTTTCTTACAACATTGCAGTTCTATTTTTCATTCATTACCTCATTGACTCATTGAAACTATTTTTATTGTATTTTTTAAAATATTGTTTTGCCTTTTCCTTTGATAATTGGAATTTTTAAACATCTTATAGTGAATATTTTTATGATTTTTAAATATTTATTTCTCACCTAGTAATATTTCAGTTTCTAAGTTTTATCGAGTATATATTTGATTTATATATTTTTTTTAATGATATTACTAATGAAAATTTTGATATTTGAAAAAACTTATCAAAGAAAATTAAAAAAATAATGTTATATATATATATATATAATTAAGATTTATGATATATTTTATTTTTAATAAAAATGATATATTTGTTTGGTTACAGGAATAATGAATAATGTAATAGACAAGAATAGATATAGAGTAGAAACAAAATAATTATTTTTCTCTTTTGGTTGACATTATGAATATACAACGAATAATTATTTTCTTTTTTTGATTAACATAAGGAATAAAAAAGGAATAATAATAAAATGATAATAATACCATTTTCAATGACATTAAATGTTTATATTAATTTTATATTATATTATATTTTAATGATATTATAAAATTTAACTCGCCAATCTAATGATATTATAATTTATTCTAAAATGATAAAAATAAAGACATCTTTATATAATAAAAATAATTAAGTCCGAAATAAATAAGATAATAATTTATCATTTTTTTCTTTTTATATAATAAAAATAATTAAGTTTGGAATAAATAAGTCTAGAATAAATAGTAATTTTTATTTAATATTTGCAAGTTGTTGTTTGCATGTGCACCACATGTAAAGTCAACATCTCTATCAGTATTCACGATATCTCTGTTAAGTCTCACCTAATAGAACTTAGCATGGTGTCATTTTTATAATATTTTCAATAACCTCAGGGGTATTTTAGTTTCAAACAAATGTTAGGGGCATTCTAGTACCCGTGAGAAAATATTAGGGGTATTTTTGTACTCGTGAGAAAACGTTAGAGACATTTTAGTACCCATGAGAAAACATCAGGGGCATTTTAGTATCCGTGAGAAAACGTCTTGGCCTGCATGCGCGCCACGTGTCTATGTCATCAGTCCCAGTCATCAGCCACGTCAGCTTTGTTATCTCTCAATTAACGTCGTTTACCTATAGGGGTATTTTTGTACCCAATTCAATAACTTAAGGGATATTTTTTATCTCAAAAAAACCTTAGGGGTTTTTAATACCCGTGAAAAAACGTTAGAGATATTTTTGTACCTTTTCCCTTTAATAAAAAAAAGAAAAGAAAAAATCGCTCATTTTGGGCTATTCCCACTCATCTATATATATACTTAAAAGCAACATTCATAGTTGTCATGTGGCACCTTCGTAGCGAAGTTTTGCTGACATGATAATTTGAGAATTTTTTAATTTTTTCAACTTTCTCTCTCTCACTTTCATCTCTCTCTTAATTTTTTCTTTTAATGATTTCTATCTAATATTTAATATAATCTCTCTCCTCTCTATCTACCTCTTCTTCTATTTAATGCATAATCAATTTTTTTCCTCTTTTTCTTTTAATGATTTTTTTTAATGATTTCTCTCTACTATTTATCATTTTATTTTATTTTTTATTCCATAAATAATAATTAAATATTCGACTATTACATAAATATTATTATATATTTATTCTGCTATTTTATATTTATTCTATCACTCCCCCCTCTTTCAATTCTCTCTTTTTAATAATTTCTCTCTTGATTTTTCTCTCAATTACTATTTACCATTTTATTTTTTATTTTTATTCCATAAATAATAATTAAATATTCAGCTATTATTTTTATTCCATAAATAATAATTAAATATTTGTCTATTACATAAATATTATTATATATTTATTCTGCTATTTTATATTTATTCTATCACTCCCCCCTCTTTCAATTCTCTCTTTTTAATAATTTCTCTCTTGATTTTTCTTATTTTTTATTTTTATTCCATAAATAATAATTAAATATTCGACTATTACATAAATATTATTATATATTTATTCTGCTATTTTATATTTATTCTATCACTCCCCATCTTTCAATTCTCTCTTTTTAATAATTTCTCTCTTAATTTTTCTCTCAACTACTATTTACCATTTTATTTTTTATTTTTATTCCATAAATAATAATTAAATATTCGGCTATTACATAAATATTATTATATATTTATTCTGCTATTTTATATTTATTCTATCACTCCCCCCTCTTTCAATTCTCTCTTTTTAATAATTTCTCTCTTGATTTTTCTCTCAACTACTATTTACCATTTTATTTTTTATTTTTATTCCATAAATAATAATTAAATATTCAGCTATTACATAAATATTATTATATATTTATGTAATATATATATATATATATATTAGTTATTGCTTTATTTATATTTTTATATTTATTCTATCACTTCCCTTCTTTCAATTCTTTTTTTTTAATAATTTCTCTCTTGATTTTTCTCTCAACTATTATTTATCATTATATTTTTTTATTACATAAATAATAATTAAATATTCGGCTATTACATAAATATTATTATATATTTATTCTGCTATTATATATATATATATTAGTTATTGCTTTATTTATATTTTTATATTTATTCTATCAATAATAATTAAACATTAATTTATTTAATTATTATCTATATATAATTTTGTTTTTCTGAACTTTTTTATTATGTGATTTTTTTGTTTTTTTGAACTTTGCTTATTTAATATACACATGTTACTTAAATTTATAATTGCACATTAAATACGCATGTTATTACCGAAATTTACACTAATAAAAATTTAATTGCCAAAGACGAGGGTTACAAAAATCTGCTGAAATATGCATTTAATGTAGATTTAATAAACATTTAATCAAATTCCTCTGATTTAGTAATTATAATTATTGTAATTAAACTGCAATCACTGTTGTCTCTCCACCTTCCCCTCTCTCTCAATTAGTTATTGCTCTCTCTCACACGTCTCACCTCCATCTCTCTCATTTAGGACCCGTTTGGTTCGCAAACTGCTCGTCATTGGACACCAGACAGGGACAAGGACAGGACATCAGGTGTCCTGGAACAGTAGCTATACCGTGTTTGTTTCGTCAAGAACAGAACACGATATTCCGTCCTGTCCTGCGTTTGTTTCGCTATAATAAAATACTGTACATGATAAAATGACTAAAATACCCTTATAAATTAGTCTTAAAACTGATTAATACGTAAAAAAATCTTAATATATAGTATCAAATATTTTTCAACTAATATATAGTTTAACTAATAAGTTTTCAACTAACCTAAAAGTATAATAATAGGATAATACCGAAAAATATAAAAATCATACCAAACGATCTCCAATCTGAAATCTGACACCACCATCGCGTTCAGCACGTGAAAATTTACAACTTTGGTATTCACCTCGACTCGATCCGACAACTCTACAATCAACTACAAAAATATCCCAATAATTCATAAATTAATCCAATTTCATATGATACAGCTCTCTTCTTTAATTACCCAATTTATTAAATAAATACCCTCTCCCTCACTCGTCTCCCTCTCCACCCGACGCCCGCCCGACACCCGCCCGAGCCCCGCCTTCCTTTGGTCCGCTCGGACCCACGCCGGCCGGTCCTCCCGGCCGCCGGCGATCACTCCCGGCGACACGATCCGATTCATCGCCAGCCCCTTCTGCGTCTGATCTCGCCGCCTCCTCCCGTCCGAGCGCCGCCTTCCTCTGCTTCGCTCGGACCCACGTCGACCAGTCCGACGATAGTGGCCCGGCTCCGTCGAAGGAAGGGATAATTTTGACAATTGCAGCCCTTGTCCTCCGCCCGATTTCGGTGTACCGAGAAATTTCTCGGTACACCAAAACAGGTGGAAATCCTGTCTCGGACAAGGAGAAGTCCTTGTCCCGAAGCTTCTTTTGCAAACCAAACGGGGGATATGGGCGGATGTCCAATCCAATTCCCCGTTTTTTAGCAAACCAAACGGGCCCTTACTTTCTTTCTTTTTTCATTTTCTCACACACACAATTAATTCTCTTCATTGACTAATTCTTTTCTCTCACAATCTCTCGGGTTAATCATCCCTATCTCCTCAACATCCTTCTCACTCCTCTCATGCAGTTTAATATTTCAGTTTCTTTTTCTCTGCAATAAATTTAATGCTCCTCCTCTCTCTCATGCTCTTCTCTCAACAGGGATGTTGTTGAAGCTGAGGTCGACGGAGAGGTTCTTGAGGTGACAAATTATGGAGGTAGAAAGACGACGAAGCCGTCCTCGGCGCATTTGACGTCGGGCCAGTTGCAATAGGCGTTGGTGTCATTCCAAAGCTAGTACTTCAAGACCTTCCTCAACGCCGGCGAGTTCAACTTCGACGTCCTCTGCGGCGTTTTCTTGGAGACCATGACAGACTGCCCGGCCAACACTGCGTTCTTCGACGCTTACATCGTCGGCTCTAATGGGAAGCCGACCATGCTGTCTATGTGTTCGAGCACTGCATCAGCGACATGCCATGGCGGCACACCAATTACGAATTTCCAAATGGAGTAATAAGTTACATTGATAATTCAAAATCAGTGGCTCTATAAAAATAGATGTGAGAAGAATACTTAAGATTAACATGTTATCCATTGATAATTCAAAATCAGTGGCTCTATAAAAATAGAGGTGAGAAGAATACTTAAGATTAACATGTATTATTAGAGAGAAAATTATTAGAGATTAAGTAGCTAATTTATTATTTTTCTCAACTCTATGATCAGTGGTTACAAATTTTGATTTCATGGAATGTGGCAGATTCATAATTAAGTTTTGCTAATCCGGAAAATTTAGATTTATCCTAATCTTTTATTTTTAATATATAGCATTTTCTTTAAATTCATATTTAATATATTTGTTTGATCAATTAATGTTATATGCACAATCAATTAATCTTAATTCACATTTAATTCTTATTAAATATTATTATTATGTCAATTAATGTTTATTATGTAATTTTCCTCGCTATTTCTTTTTTTATCGTAGAAAAATGTTCAATTTAAAAATGTCAATTATTGTCACATCATGTAATCAATTAATTTTTTATTTTATTAATTTGTAACATTAAATTTCATATTAAATCTTATTAAATTCATATGTAGTGAAGTCATTTTTTTTGCTTAAAAATAAAATGTTTAAAATCCAATCCATTAAGTATTAAACCTGATCCATTTACTTAAGCCAATTGGGTCGGATCCGGTTAAGACATGACAAATCTTGATCCGTTAGAGCAAAACCCAACCCTATATATAATTATAAACCCGACTCGTAAGTTAAAAGCCCGACCCGTGAATTAAGCTTTAAACCGGTTTAATTGGATCCGGTTCATCCCAATTTTAACTGGTTTATTTAAATAGGACCTGGTTCATCACAATTGCAACCGGTTCACTCCAATTAGGGTCTGGTTCGCTAAAATTAGGTCTGGTTCAGCACTGGTTTATGTCAAATTTCATCGATTCAGCACCGGTTCAGGTCAATTTAGGTCGGTTTAGTGCACATTTTAAGCAGTTCAGTAGGTTTCTTGATTGGTTCATTAAAATTAGCTTATGGTTTAGCATAATTTCAATCGGTTCAACTCAATTAGCATTAGGTTCAACCTAATTTAGCTTTGGTTCAACTCAATTAACATTGGTTCAACGTAATTTTGACCACTTTATTGTAGTTTAATCAATTTAGAATGAAATAAAATAATAGCCTATCATGTCTAATGTTTTGGAATATGTTGGTTTGAAATAACATCTCGCCAAAGCGAGCTCTCTTGTGTAGAATTAGCATATTTTAGAACATAAAAGATGTTTGCATGTTTGAAATTCATGCGAGTAGTGATCGGCCCAAAGGAGCGAGGTTTTTACTTGGCCGAATTCCTTACATACCTACGGTAATAAATATGTGATGGTCATAAGGTTTTCCATGTGGACAAGAGTCGGTCCAAAGAAAGGCTTCTTGATTGACATGACTGATTGTTAATATTTGATTACTGCATTGAGAGTACCGCTTACAAGTTGACATTTTTGTCCAAAGATGAAGTGTCAATTTTGTGCTTGGTATCTTGTAATGGGACATGCTAATTATTTATTTCTTATGTTTTAATTAATTTATTGAGCTGAATATATTAATGTTTTGTTTTATTCTCTATTCAGCTAATATTTTTGCTTCATCAAATATTACTGCCACTCTAAGTTCTATCCCTATGCTGACTGGCACGAATTTCAAAGCTTGGAAAGAAAATATTATGATTATTCTTAGTTGCATGGATCTAGACTTGACACTTAGGATAACCGAGCCTGCTTCTCCTACAAATGAAAGTTCTCTTGATGACAAGAAAAAATATGAGTAGTGGGAAAAATCCAACCGCCTAAGTCTTATGATTATGAGAAGGGCAATATTAGATTGTTTTAGGGGCGCTATATCTGAAGAGACTAATGTCAAATTGTTCCTAGATGCTCTTAAAAAATATTTTGAGAAAAATGAAAAGGTTGAGACAAGCATGTTATTAATAAATTTAGTCTCAATGAGGTATAAAGGCAAAGGAAACATTAGGGAGTACATTACGGAGATGACAAATCTTATCTCTAGATTAAAGACACTGAAATTAGACCTCCCTGAGGACTTATTGGTGCATTTGGTTTTGATATCTCTTCCGGCACAATTCGATCATTTTAAAATCAGTTATAACTGTCAAAAGGAGAAGTGCACTCTTAATGAGCTTATCTCTCATTGTGTGCAAGAGGAAGAAAGACTAAAGCAAGATAAGATTGAAAGTGCTCATTTGACTGTAGCCTCTAAAGATAAGGGCAAGAAAAGACCTAAGACTACATAAGCTATAGATGCTCCTCAAAAGCAAAAGCAAAAGGAACAGACTAAGGTTTCTACCTGTTTCTTCTGCAAGAAAAGTGGGCATGTAAAGAAAGATTGTACCAAGTACCATGCTTGACGTGTTAAGATGGGTACATTTCTCACTTTGGTTTGTTCTTAAGTTAATTCAAATTTTGTACTTATAGACACTTGGTGGATAAATTTCGGTGTTTTTACTCACATAAGTGTGTTTATGCAGGATTACTTGAGCTGCCAACTGCCGAGTGATGCTGAAAGATTCATCTTGGTGGGCGATGACAAATCAGCTAAAGTTGAAGCTATAGACTCTTTTAGGTTATTGTTTAGGATTGATTGTTATTTAGAATTTGAGAGAGACTTTTGTAGTTCCATCTTTTAGATGGATTTTGATTTCTATCTCTATTTTGGACAAATAAAGTTATTCTTGTTCATTTGGAAATGGAAAATTTAGTCTTTATCTTAATTCTATTTTTGTTGGTACCATCTTTGTCCTATTTCAATAACCTTTATGTGCTTGATGTAATTGCTTCATCTAATGAAACCCTGCATACCAGCTCACAAGGTACAAAATAAAAATTAGCTGATAAGAATTCCATCATGATATAACATAAGCATTTAGGTAATATATCCAAGTATAGGATACAGAGGCTTGTGTCTAATAGGATTCTAGTTATCCTTGATGCTATGGACTTTGGAGTTTATACTGAATGCATTAAGGGAAAACAAACAAACATTAGGGTTAATGTATTAATAAGAGTTCAAACGTCTTAGAATATAATTATACAGGTGTTTATTGACCTTTCCCCATGGCTTCTTGGAATGGTCAAACAATATTTTTTATGTTTATAGACAATGATTCCATATACGTACCTATATCCAATTAGTGAGAAGTCTCAATCACTAGATGTGATTAATTAATTTTAAGACTGCGGCTTATATTCTGACTAGAGTATCATCTAAAGCAGTGCATAAAAACCCTTATGTATTATGGACGAGCAAAAAACCCAAACTAAATATTTAGGATTGTCCAGCTGAGACTACGCCATATTGGTCAAAGGAAAAATTACTAGACTCTAGAACAGTCTGCTGCTACTTTATTGGATACTTTGATAGGTCTATGAGATATTATAGGATATTTTTTGATATAGGTAATACCTAGTTCATCGAAGTTATTGAGTTTGAGGGGAGATAAGGATATTCTTTAGGATTCTACCCATGAAGTACAAACTCAATGACCTTTAGAACTAATGCTTCCTGTTAGAGGTATTATAAATATACCAAGTTATTATCTCATTTTGTTTTGAGATAAATATGGTTGATGAATGCATATACCATGAGTTCAGTGGGAGCAAGATTATTATCCTATGTACCCCTATTGCTTGCTAAAGGAGGTAATTTTAGTCTCAAATCGTGCCCTAAGGATAAAATTGAGCAGGAGGAAATGCAGAAGATTTCATATGCGTCTACTACAGGGAATCTAATGTATGCTCAAGAAAGTACGCGTTCGGATATTGCGTACACTAAAGGGATATTAGGCAGATATCTAAGTAATCCCGGAATGGATCAAAAGAAAGCAGTCAAACGAGTTATATGGTATCTATAGAGAATAAAACCTTACATATAGAAAATCAGATCAGTAGGAGATCATTCGGTATTCTTGATTCTGATTTTGCTGGATGCCTAAAAAGTTGAAGATCCACTTCTGGTTATGTTTTTCTGTTTGCCAAAAAAGCTATTTATTGAAGAAGTGCTAAGCAGACACTCTCTACAGCTTCAAATATGGAAGCAAAATTTATAACTTGTTTTAAGGTATCCAATCTTGGAATATGACTGTGAAATTTTATCACTAGGCTGCCTATAGTAATAAAATTAAAAGACCACTAAAGTTATTTTGTGACAATAAACTGACAGTGTTATATTCTAATAATAGTAGAAACTCTTCGAAATCTAAGCAAATCGACGTAAAGTTCCTTGCTAAAGAAAGAATTCAGAGTGACCATAGAGCAGATATGTATAACTTCCACAATGACGGATTCACTTACTAAAGTTTTTCAGCCATGGTCTTTCATGAGCATGATACTTATTTGGATGTTGCATCATGTATTGATACGATAATTTAGTGGGAGTTTGTAATTTGTTACTGTGCTTTATGAATATTTTTCTGCAAAATAAAGTTTTATTATTTTACACTCTGAATATTTTGGTTGATCTCAATAAAGTAGGACTAGTTGGAAATAGGCATGTTAGGATCACATTATATGTAGTTTCCATGCTGTGCACTCATATATGATCTATGTCGTCGAGAGTATTAACATTGTGATGATTGATGGATTTAGACACGATAAATGTGACGAAAGTCGCTTTGGTTCATTGTTGGTATGATCGATGGGCCAGATTGTTGGAGATGGTTGATAATTGTTAGAGATTGACTCAAATTGGGTCCGAACCGAATCCAACGAGTTCGACCGGATCCAAATCGGAGTTGATTTGATCAAGATATGGTTGAATCGATTTGCCAATATTATTGAACCATGTTGAACCGGACTCGATCAAAATAAACCATGATTTTATAATCATGGGCCTGGGAGCCCAGCCCACCATCTTCTCAAGATACCCATGCCAATGTTGTAGCGGCACACGTAAAAGTTTTCAAATTGATGATAACTTCAGAAGTTTTCAAATTGATGATGTGGAAATCAAATAATGCTTTTGACTAGTTAAAGAGAGAAAAAGGTGGAGGCATCACGTGAAGCCACCAAGTATTTTGCAAGTTTCTTTGATCAAAAGAAGTATTTCAGCCATCCGATTAAATCAGACGGAGCAGCAAATTCCTTAGAGATTTTTTCTCCACTAAAGCAGGCATGAATCGACTCTCCCCCTCTATTATAAATAGGGGCATAATATACAGTTCTAAGATGATCCCACACTAAGAGAAAATACCTATGTGAGAGTTTCAGAGATCTAGAAAATTAAGAGTGACGCTACAACCCTTTTCCTAAGGAGTGTCCCTTCTCAGTTTTTGACATACAGCTGCAGGAGTTCAGTTTCAAGACAGATCTTGTAGAGACAGTGCCTCTACTCCGTACCAGTTTCAGGTTCAATTAATTTAAGATAGTTTGCTGTATTCTGAAGGGAATTTAGATTATTTCACTCTTATTGTAAAAGTTCTTTTCTTGATTTAATAAAGCAGTCTCCTCTTCTTCCTGTGGACGTAGGATCGGCACCCCGCCAAATCCGAACCACGTTAACCCCCTTGTGTTTTTCCTGCATTATTATTATCATATTTGGTTTTCCGTTTTTCTTGCCGGGTTCGGGTTTTGTAGATCCTGCAGAAAATTACCCCAAATTTCCTAATAATAATAATAGTGATAATGATCTCATAAAGTCAGTATGCACAGCTATACGATGATACATGTGTTGGCCAAGTGAGAGATTGTTAGATTAATTTTTAATAATCTAATATGGGCCAACGCATATCAATAGGTGTGCATCCATCACTATAATATTAACGGCTCAGATCTTAAGTGATATAATTGTATTTATTTATGGGCCCGCGACATCTCAATACTATATGAGATTTAATTGTACATATATCATTTGGGATAATTACTGATTTTATGATGGGCAAAACCGTAATTACCATTAACTCAGGTTTTATTATAAATAGAGGGATTATGGTCCTTGGGTCATGTACTTGATTCCAGTTTCTAAAGCCCCATTATTCAGAGACGACTCGTGGATGGTGCATAGACTTGGAAGGCCGCCCCCATCTCCTAAACTAAGCAATGGATTCAGGTACGCTTCCGCATCTAGTTATTCTTAATGATTTAGCATGTAAGTTCTTGGCTTTTAAGGTATAATTCATGTTAGAAAAATTCTTTCAACTTATGCTTGTTCCGTCATTTTTAAAGATATTTTATACTTATTGACGGATGTTGATTTCATGCATAGAGCTATGAATATATTATTGCCGATTTCTTCTAACGTTGCTGTTACATTATTTATATCAGCTATTTGTGTTTTTATGCATGATGATTGATTTGGTGAATTGAGGACTGATCTACTCACTAAGTCCTGGTTGGACTTACCCTTCATTACTATTGTTTTGCAACACCTGAGTTAGATCAGAGAGGTACCGAGGTGTAATAGCGCGGCTGGTGGTGGTAGGGTAGCGGGTCTTGTGACATGTCGTGATCGAGGAGGATACCTGAGTCGTTTTAGTGTCTCTTGAGTTGTTGAGTCATGTTGACTCGGGTTGTTGTTTCCGCATTTTTTATTTATTTCGGGAGTATTGTCTATTTAATTAAACTCCTTTTTAATAACTTGTTCAGTGTGTTCATATTGAGTTTTGATTTGGTTTGGTTCGTGATGTCATGTATCCTTTCAAAAAAAAATCTCTTATTGTTCAGATTATTGTTGTTGTGTTGAGTTGGGTTAGACTTCGGAATACGTGACGTATCCTGGCCAGTCATACCGGATTTGGGGTGTGACAAAAATGAGTGAGAAAAAATATTCTATTTTGCACAAAAGTGTGTAACACATTACAAACTTTGTTTGAAAAAAAATAAAAATAAATAAAAATATTCTAAAAAATATGAAATATTTTTATTATAATAAATATTTAGGGGTTTTAAAATAAAATTGGTCCGAAAATCTCGAAAATCCTAAAATATATTTTAAAATCTCCAAAATTCACAAAAAAATTCTTTTTTGAATTTTTTTTTGAATGATTTTTTAAATTAATTTTTGGATATTTTAGTATACTTTTTTTTTCAAAATCATTTTTAATTTAGGATTCAAAATTTTTAAAATTCTAATATTTTTAAGATTTTGAAGATTTTTTTTATATACAGCAACATTGTATATTAACTTATAAATATCAATAACCAAGATATTTATAGGCAACTTGCTGATTTTAATATAAAGATAAATATGTAAGTTTATTTCTAAATATCAATAAGTAAGATTTTTTAATCATTTCATGGACATTTATGTAATGTTAATTCACAAAATTCTTAAATGGATTTTTTTATGAATGAACTTTTTTTTTTGTGATTTTTTAGGATTTTAGGATACATTTTCAATATCGTTTTTAATTTAGGATTCGAAATTTTCAAAGTTCTAATATTATCGAAATTTTCGGGTCAATTTTTTTTAACTTAGGATCTGAAAATTTTAAAACTCTAATAAAAATTACAAAGTCTATGGGTAAAAATGAATGTTATTTCCCGCTTATTTCATGGACATTTCTATAAAATTATGTAACAAAAAATATTAGATCCCACCCATTTAATGAAAAATGTATAGTTTCTCGCTCATTTAATGAATTAATTTTTTTTTATTCTTGGCAATTTACGTTCGAACTTAATTACTACACATAATTTAATAATTTTGAATTATTTTTTGGTAAAAATAAATGGTTTTATTCTCATTAATTATTTTTGCAAAAAATTTCTCTTTTCCTATGAAAGTAAAAATATAATTTTATTACCCAAAATATTAGAAATAATTTTTAATTTACGATCCAAAAATTTTAAAAATAATATTTTCGAGATTTTCGGGCCACATTTTTTTAGACCCCTAAAATCTATATTTATTATAATAAATATGTTTCAGAATTTTTTATTTTTTTCTTTATTTTTTTTTGCAAAAGTCTGCAACGTGTTACACATACTAAAATCTCTAAAAAATACAAAAAAAAATACTTTTTGGACTTTTTATGAATGAATTTTGTGTGTGAAGATTGAATCTAAGTGAAGATGAGTTGAAGAACTTTGCTCTTGCAGAGATTGAGAATATATTAAGGAGTAACTCTAGGAGTCTAACTGATTTACCCGAAATGTCATTTCTAGATATCTCATTCCTTCCTCAATGCAGAAATAGATTTTTTTAGGATGAGTTTAACTATGATAAATGATCATTAGCGGTAGAACATGCCCAATTCCTTTCTAATCTCACAGTTGAGCAAAGAAATATATACGATAAGATCATGCTTAGAATCGCTGAAAACCATGGAGGATTATTCTTTCTATATGGATTTAGTGGCATTGGGAAAATATTCATTTAGAGAACTCTTTCAGCAACTTTGAGATCCAAAGGTGAAAATATTTTAACAGTTGATTCGAGTGGAATAGTGACTTTGTTCATTCTAAGTGGGAGTATTCCATGATTTGTAATTTTCATAAACATTGACGAAGACTCCACCTGTTATATGAATCAAGGTAGCCCATTGGTTGACTTGATAATAAAAGCGAAACTTACTATATATGATGAAACTCCAATGATGAAGAAGCATTATTTTAAAATTGTTGATCAAACTTTGAGGGATATAATCAAGCTTTGAGCAACCTTTTGAAGGAAAATAAATATTTTTAGGGGGTGATTTCAAAGAGATTATGTCTGTTGTACCCAAAGGATCAAGATAATATATCGTGCATGCTACCATTAATTCATCTTATTTGTGAAGATACTGTGTGAGATGCTAACATTAACAAGACATATATGAGGTTGCACTCAGAAAATTCACCGTATCAAGCATTGCAAATGAGACCATTGGTGATGCTAATGATGAGGATGTCAACATAAAGATTCCTGATGATTTGCTCATAGAAGAAATTGGTGATCCACTTGCTGCAATTATGAACGTTATTTATCTATTGTTTTTGAACAACATGGGTGATCTCAATTACTTGCACAACAGAGCTATGTTAGTACCTACCAATAGAATAGTTCAAAAGGTAAATAATTTTATGTTGTCTTTGGTTCCTAGTGAAATGAAGATTTATCTCAGCTTTAACATCCCATGTTCATCGGATGGTGGATGTGATTCAATTAATAATGTTCATACGAATTAAAGCTCAAAGTAAGTATTCTTGTCATGCTGCTTTTGAGAAACGTAGATTAATCTTCAGGTCTATGCAATGAGACTCGACTTGAGATAATTCGAATAGGTCAACATGTGTTGAAAGGAAAAATAATATCAAGAACCAATATAGGGGGTAAGATTTTTATTCCAAGATTGATATTGACGCCATCAGATATAAAAGTTCCTTTTAAATTTCAATGGAGACAATTTCTGGTATATGTTTGTTTTGCTATGACCATAAATAAGAGCCAAGGTCAAAACCTTAAGCACGTTGGAGTATATCTAGAAACATGTGTCCTCTCATGGTCAATTATATGTTGGTATTTCTAGAGTAATCAGTAGTCGTGATTTAAAATTTTTTATACATGACAACGATGACAATGAAAAAAATAGCACTACAAATGTTGTTAATATGAAGTATTTCATAATGTATAATAAATAAGTTATTTTAATTTATTCGAGAGGTTAGTTTATAAGAAAGTTTTACATAGTGTATATTTTATCTTTAGTTATATTTTAATTTAAAATAAAATATCAATTTTTCTTTTGTAAATAATTTAATACCTAATATGTTGATATATAATTCAATATTAATGTTAAAAAATCATTTAAAATATTTTTCTTTTATTTATTTTTAAAAATTTAAAATTTACACCCAAAATATATTTTTCATAACTTATTACATTTCTAAATCTCTACATAGGCAATAAATGATGATATTTAATTCAATATTATTTTAGTATATATAATTTCCATTCAAAAAAGTAGATATAATTGCTTTTACTCTATAATTAAATTTATAAATGCATACAACTAATTGATTTATCCTTATTCAAATATTTTTATAGCATAATTAAGCCATGCGTAGCATGGGTGTCGATCATACTAGTTTTGATAAAAATAATAAATGATATTATAATTTATTGTGATTCATAATAACATGATAAATATATAATTTTTGTAATATCTGCAAATTTTTTTATTAACTTCAGCGGGAAAAATTGGACGCTTGTCGGAGCAGGCCGGGTGAATCGCTAGAGAGCGTAAATTAAGGCTTGGCCTTTACGCGCAAGGGTAATTATTTTATTTAAGATGGTTTGGTCTTTAGATGGATAGTAGGATTCGAGTCGACTCCAGAGGTTCGAACAGAACTCGAATCGAACTTGAATTGGTTAAGTTATGACTTGTATTAGACTTAACTGGAATTGAGGGACAATTTGATCATTTGATAAATGGGGAACCATTTTATTAGACCTAACCAGGGATGCACGGCTCAAGAGAGCAGTCACACACCACCAGGCGCATGGAGTAAGAGGGAAGCAATTGGAGAGGACTCGAATTTCGTCGACACGGGAACACATATGGTCGTCTTCCTTTTTGATTTCTTCTTCGGGTGAGTGATTTCCTTGCCCTTAACAATATGTTTTCATGTTATCCTAGCCACCCTTGTAGTTGAATATATTTCAAATTTTATCTTGAATTATCGTGATTTCTTGGATGCTAGATATCAGATCATGTCGTATTTTACGGTCCTTGTTTCCTTATACGTGTTTCAAGGTTTGGCAGCCCCTATTGGTGCCCCTAGAGGATTAGGGCTGACTAAATCATGAAAAGGGGGGTTTGGCTATGAAATTTCGATTAAGTATTGTATGGTTTCATTTCCTATACGTTGCTTAAATTAAACACCCTAGTAAGGAGGACTAGGAGGGCCAACCACATAAGGCTACCCTAAACTTAGGGTAGGACCGAATGGTTTAGGCAACAAAATTCATAGAAAATTCACTTAGAAATCGTTGATATATTTTTTAGATGTTTATAAATTTTCTTGTATTATATTGCATGAAACGAAGAATTGTTAGGGCCGACCACACTAGGGTTACCCTAGGGTTTTAGGGTAGGCTGAGTAGGATCATTTGTGTAAAATAGAGACATCGATGACATCATAGGCTCTTAGTTCACTTAGTAATGACATTACCTTCACACATTAGTTTATGGAGTTTTTTAAGGGTTGTACACTCATGCAAACCCCTTAAATTCTACCATATACTTTAGGGCCAATACCATAAAACGCAAGTTTATGGAAAAAATGGTAAAGGCTTAACTTACCTACTTGACATGTGGATTTGATTTGTTAATTCATGATAAAAACATTAGGTAAATGACATATGAATGGTAGGAAAATATTAGTTTAAGGGTAGAGACTTAACATGGACATTTAGGTTGATTCCTAAGACTATGGGAATCCGGGTTTCTCGAGGGCTATGCATACCTCATCATATGTTTTTTAGCATGAAAATTATAGATAAATTCCTTATAAATCAGATTATTAAATGTAGATTTATTTCTAATTTTTGTAGAATTTTTGAATAACTAAATTTCAACTCGGATAATTATAATTGCTTTTGTTATTGAAATGACATGTGAGACTTGTGGTATCCGGTAGTAAAATTATGACGTTCTTTATGTTATGGACATTATGTAAATGAATTCCTTGAGTATCAAGGACACATGAGTTCCTCTGCTAGAGGACTAAAGCTCGGGATGGGGCTGAGTTAGACATGCGCATGCGCACACAGAAATCTAGAACAGTGCTGTTAATTCTTTGAATTAGTGGAATGCTATTTCATCTGTGTCATTCTTACATTTTTATTATATTATATGTATGTGATGTGGTTATGTATGTGTTTGATATGATTGGGATATTGCCATGCCTGGTCAACTAGGGATTACTACTGGGATATTGCCAGCCTGGTCAGCTGGTGGTCGGGTAGCGTGTCGATGAGCCACACTGACGAACAGTTCTAGAGTGACATTGGTGGAAGGATCATACCCAACTACTGGATTATTTTCCTAGGTTCATCTCAGGGGCTCATGCTTGAGAGTCGCTAGTCTTGAGCTAGCCAAATGACCCCTAACCTAATTAATGTTATATTATTATCAACATGAGAGTGATTGGCGCGGGGCACCAGATTTGTATGGATGTATGGATGTGTGGATGTATGGATGCATGCATTGATTTACTACTTGTGTCATTTAATTATGGTTATTCCGTGATGAATGTAATTAAATGATGGCTTAGGGAGGGCTCATGGATGAGTCACTCACTGAGTTCCTTTGAATTCACCATCGTTTTCTTTATTATTTTTGTTTCAGCTCGAGAGAAATACTGGTACCGTGGCACATGAGGCGTAGTTGGGGTGGCGAGCTCAGGACGTAGATCTCGTGACACGGAGTCGTAGTGGTGTCTAGGACAATTATTTTTTATTTTGTTTCTTTCAGACATGATAAGTTTGAGACTTTCTTGTTTGATTGACATGGGAAGTAATTTTCTGTAGAAAGTTATAATTCACGTGAATTAATTTTCTATATGTATTTCTCGAGAAGTATTTAAAAAGTATTTTATTGATAAGAAGTTAATTCATAGGAAGTGCAACTCCCTCCCTAGAACATATTTGGTTGACATGAGTACTTCCTAGGAAGTACATATCAAATGACCAATATATCTTTTTTTAATCTCTTTATAAAATAATATTTTTAATTTATATGTATTAGTATATATATGAAAAAAAATATATTTATAAATTAATATTTTAATATATATATATAAATAATATAATATAATTTTTGCATATATTATATACTTTATTATATATAAAAATTTAAATTTAAATAAATACGTAAAAAATTCAAGGATTATCTAATCTATAATGTTGGGAATATAAATTATAAATTCTGTCTTAAATACAAATGTGATGGTGAAATTAATATTTTTTTTCGAATACAATGCAAGAAGTGCAAACTACATACATATACTTTGGCCGATCACGCGACCTTAGGATTTTGATGTGTGATAATTTTTTATAGTTCTTTTTTAAAAAATACTAATTTTAAAAATAAGAAATAAAATTTTTAATTAGTTAAATAATTTATTGTGTAATTTAAAAATATAATAAATACGAGAGAAATAGAAGTTGATAGATAAAATTGAGTACGATAAAAAAATAGAAAGAAATGAATATAATTCTTTTATCTGATGTACATCCAATGTGACGCTAATTTTGATAATCTCTGATTCCTATCTCTTTTTATTTCTCAAAAGAAACATGTAGAGTTGGTAATGGGTAGGTTTTTAAGCCATTAATTGGTTTTTTTACAAAATAAAAAATTTATATTAAATGCTCAAAGGAGCAGAAAAATTATAATATGACAAAGATAATTTGTTCAAGCTCCTAGGCAAACTAAATTTTGGATAGCTATAATTGAGGGTAGATTAGATGGGTCAGACCCTCGAGGTGCTCTTTTAAAGTATCAATCGAGTTATGTTGAATGGGCCCAACCTTGGTTCAATAGAGTATAATTTTGTGTGTTAATGTTTGTTCAAAATTTAACTGTCATCAAATTGGTGATTTCATTAGTGTCATAGATATAACCTTCCTTGTAACTAATCCCTAATCTAGAACAAGATCTCTTTTCGATTGGTCAACTCCTCGTCCTCTCAGCGTCGAGGTTGATTCTCCCCCAATCTTTCCCCTAAATGCCCTTTTCCGCTTGTTGGGGTGATCAGGTACGGACTCGAGGTGGTCAAGCATGCTCCTCTCATGATAATTGTACGGTCGAGGAGTTTAGGCCTTTTCTTGGAGAATTGTCAGAGAAGTAGTTCATTCGACATTTGGATTAGTAAATGCAACAACCCAATGTTGTGTTTGGACAACTTCGACCTCCATGGTGAATTGGTTGAGGTAGCTCTCCACCGGCTCATGCTCCCTTTGTCATGGGCGGACCCACGCCAGGGCCTAGGGAACATTGACTTTAAAATATTAAATATAATTTAATATTTTTAATATATATATATATATATAATATAAAGTTGTATTAATATTATTAAGTTCAACTTTTTTTTACTAATGTGTTTATAGTCCATTGGTTAGTTGTTTTAATTTTTTACTTATAGATCTCATATTTGAATCTCATCTCTAGTATTTTATATACATTATTTTTTTTCATAATGACTAAATATAAAAATTATTTTTTTATTTATTAATTTCTAACTTAAGTCCAAAATTTTCTTCATTTGTTTATAAGCTAAGTTCAAAATTTTCTCTATTTATTTTTATATCTAAAGCTCTCATGTTGGTGTTTTTCTTAATACAATTTTCTATGCTATTATCCATACTCATATTATAAAGTTGTGCAGACTTTTGTGGATGAGTTATTCAATATATGTTTGAAATTAGTTTGCTTATGATCAAGCCTTCAATACTTTTTTTTTGAAAAATGAATAAAAAACATGTTAGCACTGTTAGCACCTTTGGCTGCCTTACTGGGCTAGCCTGAGCGCCAAGTTATCAACCTGATGAGGTCGAACGGGCTTTACTTGGCAGCATTCCTCCCGCGCCAGCCAGATTAGTGGATCGATCCCGACCCTAGGCCTACTTGTTGATCCTCAAGAGTAGGTCGAGGTTCGACCACGCGGCCACATGGTGTCATCCGATAAATGTGTTGGGTCAACCCCCACTCTGCCCCATCATTTACCACACAGGAAATTAGAGAGAGATGTCATGAGTATATCGTTGGTGGTTTTAAGCACACTAGGAGGTGAATAGTATTTATTAGCAATCATGAACTTAAATGTTATTTCGATTCTTATGAGAATGACAATTTTAATATTTTAATTCAAGTGAAAAGCAAGTAATGCAATACATCAATGAGCGCACATACCATTAGGACAATGCTAACACAATGCATTTATAGTGGTTTGACAATTTTGCCTACATCCACTACCTAAATACCCTGTACGTTTAGAATTTCCAACAAAATTCATTAATTTGAATTATTTCCTCCAAGAGGATTTACATATCGAGGTTACCACCCTCAGAACCAATGGAACCTCCAACATCTCAAGCTATAAGAACAATAATCCTAAACTAGTAAACAATATGAGTTTATACCTTCACACCAAAACAATCATTCAAACTTTAGACCAACGACCTTAGGTCTAGTCAACAAGCTTTAAATCAACAAAAACAACTTGCATACAACTAAGTCTCAGTTAATAACCTTAGGTCTAGTTTACAAGCTTTAAAATAGAGCAACTAATAGAAAAAATAAATAAAACTTAGCTCATTTGACAAGCTCCTACCTCCTCCTGATGTCTTTTATATATGATGAATCTTTCAAAAAATAAGGATCAATCAAGAATAGAAAGCGCAAGCTAGGGCTTCTCACAAGAATGATTCAGTAGAAGCTCAACAATGATTTATCAAATGGCTTAATAGGTTTCTATCATGTTAAAAAATGCATACAACTCATATTTAGTTACGAGAAGTGAGAGCTCACGAAAGACAAAAGACAACAACTAAATAAGTAGCTGTTACAGTTGTAGGTTGCACATTTGGTTAAAGGTCGATTGATCGACCCTTCAGCCAAACTATGGATAGAAACTGTCCATCGAGCAATTTTCAAGTCAATTTGGGTTTGGTTCATATTTCGAGGCTTAGGGTAATTTAGACATCATCATCATGAGCACTCAAGGATTACAAACAAATGATTCTAAACCGGCCCTAAAACTAATCTTCAATTATTTTTATCTTCTGAGCAACGTTTTCTTTGGATTTATCATTTTCAATCTTTTCAATCACGGATGTCACATACTTAATAATCATCATCAAACTTGAAATGATTACTCAATGCAAACATTAGTAACTTATTTGTTATCATCCAAACCAATATTGTAACCTAGGTAGAAAGTCTTAGGCCAACATATATTTCATATGCGATTTAAACTAATCGTGAGATAAAAAATAATAATTTCACATGAGGATATTGAAAGGGTAAGCATAATTTTTTAAATTCGGGATGACATGTCATCATTAATCCTACGTGGCAAATTTTTTTAAAAAATTAGAAAAAAATAACAAAAATGGCCCAAACTTTGACGTTTTTAACAAATATGACCTATTCTTTTATTTGAAACAAATATGTATTCCAACTTTTAAATTTATAATAATTATAGACTCTCATTAGATCTTTATTTATTTACATGTTATGTGCTGACGTGGAACGTCACAACAACACATAAAAATTATTTTTTTAAATTCAGGATGTCGCGTCATTATTAATCTTATGTGGCAGAATTTTTTTAAAAAAATTAAAAAATTAAAACTAATCCATGTCACCAGCACAACTTAAAAACTTCAAACCTAATATTCGACCAAATTAAAAAACTAAAACTTGCCGCTCACTCGACTCGACACCCTCAATAAATCCCTTGACGAAGGTGTTCCTATCGCTGGTGCCTCACGTCGTCTGCCATTGTCACTAGCGCCTCATCTCGACTGATCTCGCCTCACGTCGCCTATTATCGTCGGTACCTCCCTCCTGAAGGTTTTTTTTTTCTTATTTCTTGTCTGGTCTCGCCGGCGCCTCACCCCAAAGGTAATCTTTTGCGTAATATTTTTTGCAGGCCCAAGATACCTATTTTTTTTCACCGAAGCTTGTTGCTTGAACCCTAAACCTAGATATCAATCTAACTGAATACCATTGTTTGTAGATAAAATCGACAGCGGATAACTATTTTACCTATACAACGAGATACATCATCAGCTTCCTTTCTGGTATATTTTATCTTGAATGCATTTTTATATCAGTTTTTTGATATTAGTTTGTTTAATTAAATATCAGTATTAGTATACTGATATTAGTGACGACAATAAGTATATGTGGCGACAATAAGTGACGTGAGGTGAGACCAGTCGAGGTGATGCGCTGGCGACAATAGCATGCGACGTGAGGTACCGATGACAGGAACACCTTTGCCGAAGGATTAGTTGAAGGATTTATCGAGGGTGTCGAGTCGAGTGGGCGGTAGGTTTTAGTTTTTAAATTTGGTTGGATATTAGATTTGAAGTTTTTAAGTTGTGGTGGCGGCGTGGATTAGTTTTAGTTTTTTAAAACATTCTGCCACATAGGATTAATGATGACGTGACATCTTGAATTTAAAAAAACAATTTTTATGTGCTGTCGTGGCGTTCTGTCGGCACATAACGGGTAAATAAATAGAGATTTAACGGGAGTATATAACTGTTATAATTTTAAAAGTTGGAATACATATTTATTTCGAATAAAAGAATGAGCTATATTTGTTAAAAATGTCAAAGTTCGAGTCATTTTTGTTAATTTTTCTAATTTTTTAAAAAATTCTACCACGTAGTATTAATGATGACATGACATCTCGGATTTAAAAAATAATTTTTTTTGTGCTGACGTGGCGTTCCACGTCAGCACATAACGGGTAAATTAATAGAAATATAACGAGAGTCTATAATTGTTATAATTTCAAAAGTTAAAATATGTATTTATTTTAAATAAAAGAATGTGCCATATTTATTAATTAGAACGTCAAAGTTCGGGCCATTTTCATTAATTTTCCCGTTTATGTATGGTTGCTTGGCTTAACATACTTGGCTCAAGCATAGGTTAATCTCCCAACAATTTTGCTTGTTAATTCTTGCGAGTTCTTGTACAACGTCGGATTAAGATAAAATTTTGAATTTCTAGCTACTAGCATATGTAGAAATATTAATTGTTCACAAGAAAGGCATGTAAATTTCACTTAGCAACGCCCCTCTTGTTGGCTTGGGCTAATATGTTATTCTTACACACTTCATTCTCCAAGAACTAATCAAATGAGATTCAATGTTTGTGCCACATGCAAGATAATAAATTAATACAAATGATGGCAGGTTTGGTCGCAAGGGTATGCACAGTCGATTGCCTTAACTTGTGCTCGATCGAAGTACCAGTCGCCGACGGACTTTCCGATTCCCTGCATCGGTTAGAGCAAGTAACATTACTACCATCACCTCATCCAAATAACTACAACCATATATATACATAGGTATATATACATAAGAATGAATTCAACCATGCAAATTATTCATATGAAAACAGCTAGATCGAAGACGACGCACCTTGTTCTGAACAACCGGACCATTGGCAGCATACCATGTGTCGCTCGTTTCAGATTGACAATGGGTGAAGCATGAGTTGATGAACAATCCGTTTTGGTTCACTTTAGAGAAGCTTTGTAGATCAGCAAGCATTTGATTTCTAAATCCTGATTATACACACATCAATTAACATAATGGCAGATTTAATTATAATTAGCACTTACTTGACATGGAAAGATTGAAAAGGGGGGAAGGGGGGCTAATTGTTTTTACTTTGTAAAACTTGAAGTTGGTCCGGATTGCATTTGGAGTGGTTAGATTTGCATGCTTGCCAAAGACCCTCAGGATCAGCTTTTTTGGGGGCTAAGCTTTCCATTATCTGAAGTTAGATTTCCATCAGGATGCTACTACTATACTGACACAGTAATGAAATTTGAGTAGTATTTACACATTACCTGCCACACATCATAAGCTGAATTCAAAAGGAAAAGTGGAGTCTGAACATTGCCCACAATGTTTTGTGGGAAAAAACACTGCAAGATTAATGAAGAGTTGAGCTAACACTTCGCCAAATATATGTGTGTGTGTGTATTTTTAGGATACTGATCAGTTGGGTAGAAGGAAGTGTACCGAAGTGGCATCCAATTTGGAAGTACAAGATTGAGGTAAGTTGTTTGCTGCACCCTGTAAAGAGATTAATCAGTATCAGACTATCAGTAAGTATATTTTTCTTCCAATTAATTATCAGAAAAAGGAAGACATCAGAATGGAAATTATCTTATCTTACCTGCAAAGTTACCACTCCTTGATAGAGATCCCTTATGGTGTGACCTCCGCCTACATCAAGACTAAATACATGCAGATGCAGCAGACAAACAAGTGATATATATATCAGTATCTGATTTTTCTCGAGGTAGATAAATATATATAGATTCAATTCATACAAACGTACGTATCGATGAAAAATCCAGCATCAGCTAAGCACTTGACTTTAGTGCTAGCTGGAAAATACGCTCGAAACTGGTCACAGTGTAAAATGGAAGACAAGCCTCCAGCAGAACAACCAGTGAGAAGGGCCTGAAATTAAGCATTCATCAAGTTTACTGTCATCATTAATCCCTCCCTCGTGAATTAACAAATAAATAAATAAACCAACCAACCTGGTTCGCTGAACGCATTCCTTTTGACAGGAGCTCGTCCATCATGACTGACCAAATTCTTTGACCTCGGAAATACAGGTCATGATCCTATAATTTATGAATATTATATAAGAATGAATGGATATTATATGGTTCATCTCATCTCCCCCCTTTTCTGCAAACGAATAGCATATAATTAATATATTACCTTATCATATCCCTCGCCAGCAAACGATGCACCATCGCAGTAGTTTATCCGAACTCTGTTCCAGTTGTAGAAGTCTGCATGCATGCATTCATTCATTCATCAGCCATTATCAATATTATCATTAGAAAATGAAGTATTAGTAGTACCACTACCAGGATTCTGAGTTGGGTCGCTGCTTAAAATCCCACTGAATTGAATGGTTTTGGCCATGTATTTTGAGGAGCCATGACGACTATTCTTCCGGTAGGCGCAAGTCCGGACGTTGTTACACCATCCTCCTCCCTGAGCATTCATTCATCAAAAGCATTAAGATCAAAAGAATCATTTGAATGCAATATTGCCCAATATTAATCACAAATCTAATTCATTACCTCCAAATCCACTATCCAGCTGTTTGCACCTGATCCCGACCCAGGAAGGAAATGATAAGCAGGAACGCTCCCATCCAGACAAACTGAAGAAGAAGGAAATGTCAAAGCGTGTATAGAAACTGGAAATTATTAGAAATATATGCATCGATATGTCCATCGATGGCACAGAGAAATTAATTACCAGCTCCTTTGGCGGCAGCCGATGGGACCAGCGTGAGGCTCACGGACTGTCCACGGGTCGTCTGAAACAACGAGGACAGCCCGAACAAGGTGAGAGAGAGAAGGCTGCAAAGGAACTTCATGCTCTTCATGCTCGTTCCTCCCTGGGAAGAAGACAGTGGCCGCCAGCCAAGAGAGAGTTTATATGGACGCGTTGTGACAAAACAAGAAGCGACAAAACCAATGGCTTTGCTTAAATTCCCTTCCAATCTTCCATAATATTTAATTTACATATATACATTCCCATATATTTTATATTAACTGTTTTCCATTTTTACACAAAATCTTACTTTTCCATTTTGGTTAATGTATACTAGTTGAATACGACAAGAAAATTAAAAGTAAATTAATATGAATATTATGCAAAGCAATTTTGTTTTATATATATCTTTAAATTATCAAATCAGATATTAATCTAGTTTAATATCTATTAATTAATATGAATATTTTTCTTTTAGTAGTCCCTCTATTCTTTCGTATTCTCTTCCCTCATTTTCTCCGCCACTACTCATATTTTTCAACTCTCGATAAATAAAAGTTTCTCATTTTTCAAAATGAAAATCTCAATTTGAAAACTTTGCATTTGAATAAAATTTCATCTTCAGAATTTAAATCAACTTTGTTTTTCTTGATAAAATTTGATTTAAAATTTGAATTTTATGGATGGAACCGAATTTTATTGTTAGTAAATTAATTTTAATTAAATTATGGTCGAGAGTGACATGAATAATTTTAATTAATTTTCCAAAATGAGAAAATAAATTAATAAAATAACTTAAAAACCAAAAAGATTAATTTTTTATGAAAATACTCAAAAATCAAATCAAATTAGGGAAAAATCTAAATATACGGTATATAATAAATAGAAGATAATATACAATATACATACATACATACATACATATATATATATATATATATATATATATATATATATATATAAGCAAATTTAAAAATAAAAGAAATAGAAGATAATCATGAAAAAAATTAATACAATTAATATATATTATATATAAAAGAAAAAAATAGAAAAATACAGATCCACCAACTTTAGTAGATGGCAAATTAAATTAAATAATCATGAAAAAATGCAAATCTCTTCACGCTAGGAATCTATTTTATTATTTTCCACAGAAATAATAATTTAATAAATGCGCACCCAATTAAGTTGGTCAAAAGAAAGTGAATGAGTTGGTCAACGTTGGAGACAAATTAAGAGTCCATAACTAACCTGCAGAAATGCTTTTCTTGCTTTTTTGGCATTTGAGGCAGTAGTTTTAGAAATAGGAATAAATAAGGAATAACTATTTCTTACTTATTATTATTATTATTATTATTTTATAATTTTATGTATTGAATTCCATCCTAATTAAATTGTATATTAAACTATATAATAATATGAGATAACATACAATTGTTTAAAGTATAATAATAACATCCAAGTTTATATCAAATTATTAAAATAAAATAAAATAAAATATATTACTAATACATATCTTTTTTATTTAATATATTTTGTATTTTTTTTATATTTTAATATTTTAAATTTCACCTTACAAACTCATATTTTATAATATTATTATGAATTAGAATAAATTATAATGTAGTTATTATTTTGACTATAAATAATTAATATTATAAAAAAAGATGTTTTGATCATTATCTCTATGCTCATTATTTTCTCTTAATGCTAACCAAAAAAGAAAGTAATTATTTCATTCCATTCTATTTCATCAAGTAAACACGTCGAAGATTTTCCATTTAATTTGTCCTCCTTTTAGTGTAGGTGTCGATCAAGACGAAAGTGTTTGTTTTGGTTTGCATTGCAACGCCTTTAAGATCTGATTTGGAAGCTTTAGAGCACTTCATATCTATCATTTTGTATTATTTGTATTTTTAGAATTTTAAATTAATTTTACTGTATAAATTCATATTTTTATTTTATTATCATATTATAGTTATTATTTTAACTAAAGAAAGATGCTTTTTATTATTTTCTCTATGTTCCTTATTTACTCTTAATGCTAATCAAATAAGAGAAAAGATATTTCATTTCTTATCTATTTCATTTCTTTCTATTTCATTATACAAACACGTCGAACATTTTCCATTTAATTTATCCTCCTTTTAGCGTAGGCGTTGATCAAGACGAATTAAAGTGTTTGTTCTAGTTTTCGTTGCATCGCCTTTAAGATCTAATTTGGGAGATCAGCTTTGGAGCTCTTGATTTCTTGATCAATATTTCTTCATCCATAATTATTTAATATGATTACTCTACAAATAAAATTTAATTTATTTAACCCTTAAAAACACATTTTTAGCATCCATTTAATTCTTAATGCATGCAAATTGTTTTCCATCATTAATTTAGAGCAGATCAGTATGTCAAAATTGCTAAAATTATAATATTTAAATGTGCAGTTTTTTAAAAGTGCTCCTAGTTTTAAAATTTGGGGTGAATCAGATCCCAAACTAATGAATTTTGAATAGAAACTTCATATGATATTTCTAACTAGAGTCACGTTCATGTTATAATATACGATTATTAATATATTCTCTCAGTAGTTAGAAATTTCATAATCATATGTAGCATTATTGATGCCTATATTTTGTATGTTGTCTAAAGAATCTAGAGTTCAAGTCATAATAAGATCATCTATTATTACATTTTTTTTATTAAAAAAAAAACTTCATGATCATATTCATGATTGTTCAAATTTTGAAACTTTCCACATTAACACACTTAGCCATTAATTATTTCGATAAGGAAAGAATTAAAATTATATATCAATTTTTTTTAAAAAAATCTCCTCCTTTATAAGCAATTAATATTATTGATTTTTTTCTTCTTATTTTGGTACTAATTGTTGCATTTAAGTTTTTCTAATACATATTTCCACTTGTAAAAAATATTTTTCATATTAAATGATCTAAAATATTTGTAACTTGATTCATGTATATAAGTTTTTGTGCCAATTCTTCATGAGTATACTACATGAAATAAATTATATTGTGATTGCTTTAAAGTATTTATCTAATCTAACCATTTGTTTGTAAAAAACAAAATCTAACCTTTTGTGATTATGGTTTTTATCTATCTTTTTTTTAAAAATATGGATATCAAGAATTGACCATATGCCCTCTTATATATTTTTTATTTAAAGGGTCCCTAATTTATTTACCAATGAATTTCTTATGTTTACTTTTTTTTCTCATCATCCCCTTCCAAGTTTAGACTTTATGATATGTTTAAAAACATAATAATAATTCCCTAAAGTTATATATTGCTTATTCTTTTAATAAAAGTATATATCACTTTAATAGTATGTCATGAGTTTTTGTATACGGGGAAAGAATAGAAAATACAAATTAATTAATTATCTTAAATTATGAAAGGTAAGTGGACTAGACTAACTCTATTGGGTCCGGCTGGATCAGACCCGATAACGCCTACACTCATGCACCAAACTTAAGTCAGGTCAACTACAACCTAGGTCGGGGACTCCATCCGGCCATATAAGAACACCCATATATCCTTCATTAATTACCTGAGATTTGGTAGTAACGAGTTCGACATCTTCGGGATAAATTATGACACATTCCGGGCATATCCCGACGAGATTCAGGGAGACATCATCGCCCGAAAAGATCCATGACCTGCACTATAAACACACACGACGCACATCAGGTATACTCTTGGTTCCAATTTCATACCTATCATTTGTGATTTTTTCTTACTTCAGCGTCAGAGTGTCTTTGCAGGTTTCCCCATCGGAGTTGCACAGGATCAAAAGACGCGAATGCCCGCATCACCCCGACTTCAGGCAAGAATAGTAAGTAATTTGTTTTGAGTTTATCGCGAGATTATGATTTTATTAATAAATACTTAATTTCGGGTCTGCTCGTTTCCCAAACTATCTAATGCAATACATGATTGGTTAGTACAATATAAGATTGTACATGATAGTACAAGAAATAATCATTTGTTCATTTTGCACAACATGTACATATATCAAATATAGTGTTATCTTATATATGTTTCGCATTATCATAATACATGCAAGATAATTTGATTGTGATACATTTGTACTATTTATTGTTCGTCCTTTCATCATACAAGACTATATATTATAGTAATAAAAATATTCATTTTAACTAAAATAATAATTTTAAAAAACTAATATGTTATGTTACAATTATATCATAAGTATATAAAACACACAAAAAAAACTAACTCTTGCGTCTAAGAAAAATAGTTTGATTTGTCAAATGCTAAGCCTACAAATCATAAACACTATATTATTCTAAGAGTATATCTATGTTGAGAAATTAAAATATTCTTTTTCTTATTAACAGTAGTATATTTGTAATAACCATATTCCAATAATCATAGATAGCACAAAAATTGTAGGAGTTTGAGTAATTGAGATTTACTTTTGGAGCAATTATTAACATTATGATTTGTTTAAACCAAAATTTACGTAGGAAGAGTTATTTGAGCCATTTGAATGAGATTTGCAATTTTCTTTCATTTCGGGTTAAATTTTTTTTCTGAGTCTGTAATAGGGAGCTCTATGAAGCACTATATAAAGTATGCATTTTTTGACACCAAAAGTCTCGATAATTAACATGGAAGGGTAAATATTTCCACTGATTTCATCAATGCGGAAAATAAAAACAACTGTTCATGGGGTTGTTGCAGCGTGCTTAAGGGGAGGGAAATCCTACACCGGGGTCTCCGTCTGCAGATTGGCTCTCAGACCACGGCGGAGGTGGTAAACTCACCTTGGCTCCCCATCGCACCTCACTTCTGTCTTTTTGGACCCTCGCTAGATGCTTCTCAATCCCTCCTGGTATCGCAATTGATCGACAAGGATACACGACTATGGAAAGCTCCTATGGTCCACTCCTGTTTTTCGCCATCCCTCACCGAGGATATCTTCAAAATACCTATCCATGAAGGCCGAGATTCTTGGACATGGCACTATAACAACTCGGGCCAGTATACTGTTGCATCCGGATATCAACTGGTAAGCACCCTCCTCTTGATTGAGACCCCAACCACCACGGTGTTAGAGACTTTTTGATTTGCCCGAGCAACAACGAATCATGGTGGAATGTTCCCTATATGTTTGTAAATATATTTTCGCGTCCATGTAATTTTGCCTTTTATTATAGTTCGTACTTGTTAAATCCTTTGTGCGATCCTCGAGGGTCTACGGTACAAGTTGGATAAATTTCGAGGTCATTCGACGCTTGGTGCGTGCATTACGATTAAGAGGACCACTTTTTGTGCATTCGTCATGGCCGTGGCCATGGAAAATCACCATCTCGCATGACCATGATTTTGTCATGCTCCTCGTGCTTTTGGAAACCTTGAGGGTGGCACTTGGGGGTTAGGGTCTCTTGTATAATGTAGGAGAGCGTTGACAAACAAAGCGGTTCCCTTGGGTAGAGACGAACAAGTGGCCCATATGAATATGCGACATGTCGATCTTCGCCCAAGACAATTGCGGAGCTCGTCCTACACCCGATTTTATATTTTCTTGCGTCCATAGTCCTGTAATGTTATTTTACTTTACGCGTTCAATACCATTCGGCCAACATGGTCTTTTGGGGGTGCAGATATGGAGTGCGAGGTTGGCACATGGACCAACATATGCCCCGTGATATTAAGTCGGGAAGCCTAATTCGGGACAAATTTGATATGATAGGCTTATCCCTTGCACGAGATGCAAGGGTGTTGTACGGGTTCTTTTGCACAAAATAATGGGCCCGTGACAGTTGGTATCAGAGCGAGAATTGCAAGCCTCCAATTGAGAAAGCCCTCGATGCAGACATAGTCGACGTACATTCCATCTATGGCGCTCGAGTTGTTGATGCAGTGAACCCAATCGATGAACCTTATGACTGTTGTATTCAGGGAGGCAAGCATGCATTGGTTGATGTAAAGATTGTGACATTTGCGCAGGGCGGATGGGCCCCTAAGACGTAAAGTCGTTTGCACGCAGAGTAGATGTCTCTTAAGTCGTGTGCGCAGAGCAGATCTCTCATAAGACGCACGGTGGTGCACAGAGCAAACTCTCTCATAAGATGCGAGGATGGTGCGTAGGGCGTTGTCCCCTAAGACGCAACGTAGAGCCGATGGCTCGTGAGTCGCCAAGTTTGTGCGCAGGGCTGATGACCCCTAAGACAATGCAGAGCAAATGGCTCATGAGTCGCCTAGTTTGTGTGCAGGCTGATGACAGTTGGTGCGCAGGGCTGATGTCCCCTAAGTCGCAAGGTTAGTGCGTATGGCAAGATGACCTCTAAGACGCAAGGGTTGTGAGCAGAGCAGATGGCTCTTAAGATGCAAGATTGGCATATCCAAACCAAGCACTAATGAAGAACAGCTGTGGTGTGGCAGCAATGCTCTTAGTGCAGAGAGTTCACAGACGTTGTGACCTGATTGGAGAAAATCCCTCAAGTCGTGATTCGAGGAGCAGCGTAAGACTTGAAGCTCGTTGAGATGGGCTCGGAGGAGGGCGCCATGACCTCTGCGGGGGGCGAGTCAGCAAGCAGTGATCCATAAGACTTGAAGCTTGTTGAGATGGGCTTGGAGGAGGGCGCCATGACTCCTGCTGGGGGCGGTTGAGCAAGCAGTGATCAGCTCAAGGCTACGGTGGAGGCAATGCTCTAGTGTGGTGTGGCCATGAAACTACTCTTCACTTGGGTGTTGCACAACGACACCCAGATGTTATCTGAGACGAGCGTTGCTCGTATGCTCCTTAAGTCTGGGACTTTTCATTACCCAGCAAAAATGGGACTTGGTGAATTGAGTAACCATTTCTTGGGTTCCTTCACGTGAGCGTTGCTCAACGACGCTCGTGTGCCCCCACAAAGTCTGGGACCCTCATAGCCAAGCAACATCGAGACTTGGTGAACCCAGTAGCTATTTCTCGGTGTCCATTTAAGCGAGCGTTGCTCAACGATGCTAGTGCCCCTTCAAGCGAACCTTGCTCAATGACACTCGTTTGCTCCACAATTCTGGGACTTTCATTGCCCAACAACGAGTTTAGGAATCTCAAAGCCCTTTCTCGCAACAACAGGATATGATGAAACTCAACGATGTTCCAAGTAGTCATTTCCTGGTGGCGGACTTCACGATGAAACTCGATATGTTGCAGCCCCACTGCGACATGTCGTTACTTAGGCGGTGTTCCCTTCGACTACTTGTGAAGAATTCACTTTAGCAATTGCAGCCTATGCTAGAAAGGCGGTGCGGCCGAGACGAGTTCGATAAGGACGTCGAAGCTTGAAGTGGCGGAGGATGTTAGGGACTTTTCTATTTGCCCGAGCAACGACGAATCATGGCGGAATATTCCCTACATGTTTGTAAATATATTTTCACGTCCATGTAATTTTGCCTTTTTTTATAGTTCATACTTGTTAAATCATTTATGCGATCCCCGAGGGCCCACGGTACGAGTTGGATACATTTCGAGGTCATTCGATGCTTTGTGCGTGCGTTACGACTAAGCGGAGCACTTTTTATGTATTCGTCATGGCCGTGGCCATGAAAAATTACCATCTCGCATGACCACTATTTTGTCATGCTCCTCGTGCTTTTGGAAACCTTGGGGGTGGCACTTGAGGTTAGGGGTCTCTTGTATAATGTAGGAGAGCATTGGCAAACAAAGCGATTGCCTTGGGCGTGTCACGCACATCATGGAAGACAAAGGCTAATGGGTATGGCCCATATGGGCATGCGACATGTCGATCTTCGCCCAAGACTAGGGATGTCAACGGGGCGGGGCGGGTACGGGGGTGCCTACCCGCTACCTGCCCCAAGGTCGGGGATCTCCTCCCTCTGGTCGGATCTCCTGCAACCCGTTTATTCCCTGCGGGTATAAAAAATGGATACCCATTTAATTACCCGCGGGGGGACGGATACTCGCGGGTATTGACGGGTACCCATGATAATTTAAGAAAATATAAATTATAATATTTTAATAACACTTTAACTCTTCAAGCATTTTGATAACAACTTTATTTTGATAAACACAATATTTTACTAACAACATCATTATAAGATTTCAAAACATAAAGTATATGAGTATTGAATTTGGTTAGTATTTTTTTAGTATATATACCGACGGTAATATTGTAATTTACTAATTCTTGCGGGTAACGGGTACCCGCGGGTACGAGTACTACAATACCCGTACTCGCCCCATATAATAAACGGGTAAGAAAAATTACTCACGAAATCCTCATGGGTAGAAAACTACCCCACATACCCGTCATAAACGGGTAAATACCCGCGGGTACCCGCCTAAACAAGTAATATTGCCATCCTTACCCAAGACAATTGTGGAGCTCGTTCTACACCCGGTTTTATGTTTTCTTGCGTCCATAGTCCTGTAATGTTGTTTTACTTTACGCCTTTAATACCATTAGGCCAACATAATCTTTTGGGGGCGCAGATATGGAGCGCGACGTTGGCACGTGGACCAACATATGCCTTGTGATGTTAAGTCGGGAAGCCCAATTCGGGACGGATTCGATATGATAGGCTTATCCCTTGAACGGGATGCAAGGGTACCGCATGGGTTCTCCTGCACAAAACAATTGGCCCGTGACAACGGTCTCCTTGGTATCTCCTTGGTATCTCCTTGGAGTAGTATATGAAAACTAAAGCTTTCGCTGAAGGTGAAGGCCTTTATTCGGAGACTTCATCATAACTGCTTTCCCCTTAAGGAGGTGTTAATCAAGAGGCACGTTCCCCTACAAGATGTTTTATGCCCTCTTTGCAAACGTTCACTGAATCTCCAACTCATATATTCCTTCATTGTCGAATTTCCAACGCCATTTGGAGTCGATCGGGCTTCAACCTTCCGTTTCGCTCGCAGGACACAACAATCCGCCAGCGGTGGACAAATGCTCGCCGCACTCTCCAGAAGACTCGCTGTGGAATGGAGCTCTTTGCTTGCATCTTGTGGAGTCTTTGGAATCTCAGGAACAAGTGCCAGTTCGAGGACTAGACAGCGTGTACAGAAACAACGATCACTCAGGCCATCTCACTTTCTTCAACAAGCGTAGTGAACTCTACTCCGGGACTGCAGCTTTTATAACCTCCATGATTTCTATCTTGCACCCTTATTTTCATGCACATATGTTTTATGTCATGTATTTGACATGGTATGATGTCAGCATAATGGAATGAAAAGCTACATTTGATAAAAAAAAAGCCTCCGTAATTATTCCTTAGGTGTAAATGACCTAAAGACTGATTTTTAATGAGTTGTAGATGTTGGGCAAATGGCCACACTAGAGGGGGGTTGTGAATATTGTGTTACCTATAAAAATAAGTGTAATTGCGATTTATTGCTTTCTTTAATCTTATGCAATTCACAATTCTAATAGCAAGCGAAAGCAAAGTAAATAAGACAATTAAACACAAAATTAAAAGATAATGCAAACACAACAATGTATAGTGGTTCGGGACCCTTTCGTACTCCACTACCTAAGTACCTAGGGTTGTCCAGTATTCGGTTCAATCCGAACCAAACCGAAAAACCGAATCAAATTTTTTGGTTCGGTTCGATTTCAACCGTTGTAGGTTCGGTTCTTTGACCCGAACTGAATCGAAATTTGGATTTCGGTTCGGATTCGGTTCCCGAAATTCGGAAACCGACCTGAACCGAAAACTGAATTAATTAAAAAATAATATATATTTTAAATTTTTTAATATAGATAAGTAAATGGGTATTATAAAATAATTTTTAATTTTTAACCGAATTAATTAAAATTTTGGTTTTCAGGTTGAAAACCGAACCGAACCGAATAATTTTGATTCGGGTTAGATCGGTTTAGGTATAGTTCGGTTCGGATTCGGGTTGGAATTCGGGTATAAAAAAATTTCGGTTTGGTGAAATTCGATTCGGTTTGGTTCGGGTTGAACCGAATGGACAGTCCTATAAGTACCTCAACTTAGGATTTCAAACTTAACTTTACTAGATTAAAGTATATCATACAAAAGGATTTATAAGCTAAGGCACTGACCCTCACACCCGAGGGTTACTCGCACCTAGAGAGTACCTCCAACACCTCTTATCCCAAAAGGACTCCACAACTAACCATAGTAAAGTAAGTTTGCACCAGTGGACTTATGCCTCTACACCAAGGCAACCACCAAACCTTTTGTAGCACGAATGTTTTCTAAAGAATACAAAGAGAACTTATCTCTCAACCCTAGAGGATGCCTCAACTACTATTATAAAGCTAAACACCTAATTATTAAGAAACCAAGCTGTAACACCTACACCTTCAAGTCACACATAACTCAATGAAAACAAATTGTAAAATACAACAATAATGGATAAATTTACTAAAAAAGGTATATTTAGCTCCAATACAAGTTCTCTAGTCCTCTTGATGCCTTGAGAAGATGAATCGATATAGAATGAAGGCCATATCAAGGATTCAACACAAAACTAGGGATTGCTCAAAGAATGGCTCAAGAAGGCTGAGCAAATATCAAAGAATGGCTCAATGAAGCATTGGGTGGTAAGGAAGGCAGGTTTGTGGTCTATTTATAAAGATCCCAAACGCATGGGCTCAAAAATAGTCGTTCAATGGATCAAGATAGATTTGTTGGACATTTCGGCTGAGCTTCGATCGAACTGTTACTATAAAAACTAGTAACTTTTCGATCATTCTCCGATCGACCATCGATCGATCGATAACTTGGCTTTTGGTTGATTTTTTCGGGTTTCAAATTTTTTGGGTTTCGGATCTCGATTTTGGGTTTTGGGGTTACATAAATATCATTTAGAGGATTTACAATTAATCTAGATACTCTAAACCTAAACTCTATCTTCTCGATGAATCCCAATCATCGACAATGTTGGCCAAAAGTTTTCAACCTTGGTCTTAAATCGATTTTGATGATAACAAATTTGAAACTAATATTTTCATGGAGAAATATTTTCAAGTTCCATATCGGTTGGTGCACGACGTCCGTGATTGAAAATATCGAAAAATCTGTGAATCGGAAGGACATTGGTCGACACGCTCGGACTCTTAGGGAAGAATAGAGTTTATGTTTAGGGTATCTAGAATGATTTTATTAATCATCATAATGATGCAAATATCCCTAGGATATGAACCTAATCTATTACCAAGAGTTTCCTAGTCATAAATAACATTCCAGATGAGATGTTGTAACATCCCGAAATATCCTTGATTGCGAGATGAGATGTTTTAACATTCTGGAATATCCCGGATGAGATATTGTAACATTCCATAATATCCCGGACTACGGGATAGGATGTTGTAACATTCCAGAATATCTCGGATGAAATGTTGTAACATTTCAGAATATCCCGAATGGGATGTTGTAATATTCTGGAATAGCCCAGATGAGATGTTGTAATATTCTAAAATATCCCGGAACATCTTAGAACATCCTGAATGGACATTCTGGAATAGCCCGTAATATCCCGGATGAACATTCCAAAATATTGTCCAGAATTCCCAAAGTGCCTCCAACGGCTCTATTTTGAATTTCTATCCGTTGAGCTTGTTGGAAACCGAGCGCCTACCCTTGGGATCTTTATATAAGTGAAAGGAATAGTGCCCTTGAGCCAATCACATGTGAATTTGTTTAGGGACTATTCAAGGGTAATCAACTTAATAAGACAACATTTTCATCATATGCTACATCTTTATTCATAAAGATTGTGATGAACACCATGAACCTGGGCAAATGATTCCGAGGCCATGATGAGTTCATGCTAGTGAGACTCGAAATCCAGATACCCATGTTCTAAATGTTCATAGTCGTAGGATCACCAATTAGGGGATCGATGATTTTGGATAGACTAATGCACTTGGTATATGCCATATACTATAAGGGGTAGCTGATCTTACAGTTACCTATGAGCCGTCATTAATGTACAAGTGCAAGTGCTCATTAGGGAATGAATTCACTGAAAGGACCTGCACAAGAAATACAAAATGGAATCCTTACATGAGTGTCAATAGGATGTTCCTCGGGTGATAGTAGGTGCAAGCAGTCCTTGGATCTGAGATTGTCATGGTTACCTTGTGAGTGATGATCCATTGCTTTGGTTCTATCCCTACGTGGCCCTCAACGTCATATACCGAGTATTACTGGGCATGGGAAGCATTCATGGAGGTAGGTGAACGACCAACATGGAATCAGTTACTCCTAGTGAGAGGAGATAATGTCCTATGTGTCCGTGCAAGTGTTGACTCAGGAATCTCTAGCCAGAGTAAATATGAAAGTCAGGAAGATGTTTCATTATTGAGACGACATCTTGGCGGGTGAAATACATATGAATCGGTATTAGGGTTTGACACTTCTTCCGTACCATAGCCGATTTTGGGATATTGTAACCGAGGTATTTAGTTGCACGTACTAATCACACTATCCGGGTAGTCATGACACGTTGCTAGACGTCAATCTTAACTTGTGAGTGAAGTCTCTCACGACCACACTGAAGGGGTTTAGTGGTGGCTCGTAAGATTCGAATAGAAGTCATTCTATTGGATCCGACTCTCCATTATGCATAACTCACTGCTGGCTTAGTCTGGGGCCCAATGGGTCATACACAAAAGGCTAACCTCGTAACAGACCTTATGAGTTAAAGTCCGAGTGCGGCAATATATGTCTATTAGCATGGACAGGCTACAACACGATCACGGATCTCGTTTACGAACATGATAGGAAAGATGTTTTCCTATAGGAACGAATACTCAAGGAAGGAGTTACTCAGTAACCCTAATTTGTAGGGCATCTCTAAATTATAGGGATTGTCACATGATAAATCCTAATAAATAAGAATTTAATTTATAGAGAAAAATTAAAGTTTATATTTAGTTGGATTTAATTAATTTTGAATCAATTATAAATCCATTAAATATAAATTATTATATTGGAGGCAAACCCCGAAATTTTGAATTCCAGGGAGAGGATTAAAATGGAGGGGGGTCTACCATGGGTGGCCACCTACTCCCCTTAAATAGATGGCCTAACCTCCTTCAAGGGGGTTAAGGAAATTGGTTACTCATCTTGGAGAAGGTTAAGGATTGAATTCTTGAGAGGCTTCTTGAAGAGAAAGACTCCAAAGAGCTCCTCTTGATCTCCATGGGTGGCCGGCCATCAAGTTCCTCCTTCCCTGGGTTTGTGAAGCGGAATTGAAGGTCTCTTCCTCTTGGGTGTGTCATCTCCTTCGTCTTCTTGGAGGAGTCCAAGAAGGACAACGAGGTATTACTTCATCTTCCTTCTCGTTTCGTGGTTTTCTCATTCTCTCTTCCTTCCTTTTGGTGCTCGGTTCTTGGTGAAAGGACCGGCTTCACCTTGGAGCGTTTCAGGGTTGTGATTGCCTCTCTGTTGAGCCACAACGAGTGTTGGTGTTCGCTGCCCCTTGGTTGTGAGGCACCTGGTGTGGACCTTCCTTGGAGGATGTGCGTGTGTGCATCTTGAAATGGGGTAAGGAGCAGCCTTACCATCCGCGGTAGAAGGTATATATTCTCCTTCTACTCGTAGATTGAATTTCTTAAAGATTGCTAAAGTTGATCTCTATTTTTGGGATGGTTTGAATGTTTTAAAATTGCCTTTTCCACTGTGCTTCTTATTCCCATCCCAACAGTGGTATTAGAGTCACCTTTAGCAATTTTTTGGAATTTTTATTACGCGTTATTGTTGCGTTTACGAATCGTTCGCTCCCTAAACATCATGCTGCCCGATTTTTGTTTTCGGGGGTTCTTAAGTCGTTCTTTTGGCTCCATGGTTCATGCGATGAATCGGGGTGGTAACCTCTTGTCCAAACTTGTCTTGGACAGATTCCGAACTCAAGAACCCCATGGGTTCATGGTTGAACAACCCCGAAAACTAAAATTTTCAACATGTGTTGTTTGGACCATTTTGGGTGGAAATGTAATCCGATTAGCGCGTTTTCGGATTTTGTTTTTTTGCTTTCTTTTTATTAATTGTTAAGATGCATGAATGGATGATTATGAATGAGCCCTATGTGCTGTGACTGTGTGTAAAACGTAGTTGTGTTGATTGCTTATAAATTTATGAAATTGCAACATTGTAACTTTTAAATAGGGCTTGCGTACCCTTGTCTTCCTCTTGAGAATTCTAATTGTAATATTCTTCTCTCTCTCCTTAAACCTTTCCCCAAGGATTGTTTGGGGTCTTCTTCTTTTAGTTTTGTAAAATTAGAAGTTTAGGGGCAAATTCGCGACGAGCACGCTTGCTGCATCATTTTGGTGTGCGCGTGGAGAGGAGGTGTTCAGCGCCATGTTCATGACGACTAGAACCCTGGGGAAGGCACTGATGGAACCGGCAACCTACAAGATATTTTTGGGCAGCACCTTGGCAAGACAGAGCTCCCTAAAACCCTAGGATGATGGCCTTAGTTCGCCCGGTGGCTCGGGTGGAACCCTTAGAACATCCATAATCATCCTTATTTACTTTATGCTTTTATTTATTGCTTTTGCTTCAATAGTTGATAGCTTAGATAATTATAATTGCATGAAGAAACCCTCAAATAATATTGAGTCTGAATGGCTAAGATATTTAGAATATTAGTCATGCGGTCATGCCTTCCATCGTTTTGTGGTACAAGTGTGTCTATTGTCATAACGGGTTTTGTTAAATAAATACCCAACCTAGAAGATGGGGGTTGAATAGTGTTGGGTTAGAAATACGTTAAATTCGATTTCATTTTGATATGATTCCGAATGCAACCAAGTCAACGTTCTACTAGATTACGATGCTTGATGAGTAATAATTGTTGGATAGATCTTGACATTAGAAGGGAGGGTTGAATAGTGTCAAGCCCCTTTTAAATTTTCTTTTAACTCAATTTTATCTTAACTTAATGCAAGTATTCTTTAATGATTGATATGATGATAATTCAATAGCAAAGATAAAGCGAGTAAACGAGCAATGCAAACAAGACTATTTATAGTGGTTCGATCAACCGCCTACTCCACTACCTTGGCTCATTACCAAGGATTTCTAAACACTACTTTATAGAAATTATGTCTTTGAATACACTTGAGGACACCCTTCTCCTACACTTGGAGAACACCTCAATCCTATTCACCTAGGCAAAACACAATTCTACAAAGATGACCCTAAGTGTTTCCCAGCACACCTAGCAAGCTATCAACTTGAAAACAAGATTCAACAAAATACAAATACAAGGAAAGAGCTAAAGAAAGAAAACTTGAACCAAGCTTCTTTCCACCGCCTTCTTTTCTTCAACTTGCAACAGGATGATGACTTCAACGAATGTAGCACAGTTGAAGCAGAGAGAAGAAACGCCTGGAAGATGTCGAGATTGGGAGCAAAGAGCGCGTGCACAGGTGAAGTTCTTTGAAGGCTTTTTATGAACTCTTTTAATGCTCAAGTAGGATCAAAAAAAGTGTTTAATGAAGTTTGGTGAGGGGTATTTATAACCCCTCACTCGAACGGACCGTTCAACGGGCGAAAAGTCGACCGTTGAGCCCGTTCGGTCGCGGCCGGTCGATCTGTCGGTCGACCGATGGATCGACCGCCTAGTGCGACCGCTCGCAGCTGACAGAGGTCGGTCGACCGTTGGGTCAACCGCCAACAAATCTTCTGACATTCAGTCGACCCGTTGGTCAATCGAATTATTGCAGCGAACCGTGTGATAGAGGCCATCTTTAGGTCGGTCGACCGGTACCTTTCTGCCAAATTTTTGCCTCTGTCGGTCGATTGACGTAGCCCAGCTATTTGTCCTTCGCCACATTCGGTCGACCGAATGGCTTCTGCTAATTTCTTGCGATCTCCGATCGACCAGTCGATCGTCCGAATGGGCTGCATCGCCATTTTATTGCCTTGATCGGTCAACCGACCGATCAACCGATCCCAGGCTGAGGATGATTAATTCCTTGTATTTTTACATGCCAATTCTAAGGGTTTGATTACCAAGTTTCAACTTGGATAACCTTACATTTTAGGCTTGGGATAAACTATTCTAGGGACATATTACATTAAATCTTCTTGACTTAATCCGGAGCCTTTCTTCAATAATTTCTTCTTCCGTTCTTTTGACGATCTTTTCCGTCGTCTCGTTTGAACGAATTAGGCATGCGTATCACAACCTCAACCTGAACTCAAAACTACACACTTGGATTAAATACATGTTTGTTATCATCAAAATAAAGATCGGGGCTTAAGAGAGACTCTTAAACCAACAATAATTAGCAAATAAGCACAATCATACAAGCAATGCAAAGACGAGTAATTATAGTGGTTCGGCCAACCGCCTACTCCACTACCTTGACTCCACACCAAGGATTTCTAACCAAATCCTTTATAGACTTTGTGTTTCCCTTTGAATACAACCGAGGACTCACTTCTCGATCCTTTAAGAACGCCTCAAACCTATTCACCTAGGCAAAACACAATTCTACAAAGAAAATCCTAAGGTGTTTACCTAGCACACCTACCAAGCTTAAAATGAAAGATCAAGTTCAAATAACAAGTAAAATTACAATGAAAAGAGATAAAGAGTAAAACGCAACTAAGAGCTCCTTTCCAAGCCTTCAACGCCTCTAACTCCACAAGATGTTGAGGTCGAATTGAAGCCGGAGTCGGGGGAAGATGAGCACTTGAGAGAAATCGTCTATCGGAGAAGCAAGCGCGAGCAAATTGACTTTTGAAGGCTCAAATCACACTTAGGAAGCTTATTTGACTTGTTAAGAAGTCTTAATGAAGGTTGGTGAGGAGTATTTATAACCCCTCACTTGGCAGTTCATTCCAACGGGCATTTTTTTGCCCGTTGGACGCCGTCCGATCGCTTGTCGATTGATCGTCAATCGATCGACCAATCGACCGCCCAACGACCGCAGAGCTACTGCCACTTTCTGGCCACATTCGGTCGACCGACTGGTCGATCGAATTGGCTACTACCAATTTTATGCTTTATCCGATCGACCGAATTGGCCACTACCAATTTTTGGCCTTGTTCGGTCCACCGAACCTGGCTGAGGTTATTTTTTCTAGCCATCTTCTTGCGCGCTTCATCTCCAGGTTCTGTTACCAAGTTTTGACATAAATAACATTATAAATTAGCTTGGGATAAAATTTCTAGAGACATATTACATAAAATCTAATCCCAACTTTAGATTTTTCTACTCGCTCATTTTTGAAGCCATTTTTGCCGATTTTTGTATTTCTCCGAACGAACTTCGCAGGCATATCGTAACCTCAACCTGAACTCAAAACTTCACAAATATATTAAATAAATATTTGTTATAATCAAAATAAAGATCAAGTCTTAGGGAGAACCCTTGGGCCAACAAGTTTGTTGTGCAAACACAAGGCCTTATGTGCTAATAAACACGTTGCATCTCATATGGCACATACCCTTGTGTCTCAACTACTAGCATGAACGTGACTTACCTTGTTGAGGAAACTCAATGGTGGTTGTTTTCTCGCTAGGGTATACGAACAATGGATCCGACTCAACTAGGGCTCCTTGGTTTGTTGTGTAAACACAAGGCCATGGTAACCATAGAGGCAAAACTTGATGGAAGTCGTATAACGATGTGATTACCTACCCATGAACCTATTAGGGTTTGTCGTGTTAAATGCGAGACCCGAGTAGGAGAAGTGATGTTCCATCTTCCCCTAAGGAAGTCTACCAACGAGGGCTTCCCACTTCCCAACAGGAGGGTCATTTGGGAACCACGAAAATTAGTGGGATCCATGATTAATTATAAGACCTTAATAATCATGCATATAACATATCTGCTCATTTATGTCTTTCTTTTCATAATATGTCATCTTCACTGTCATTACATTGCATTCTTGATGCTAATAAATTAACTAGACAAAATTACATCGATTGGTTGCGAAATTTGAGGATTGTTCTCACCTAGGAGAGACTTTCCCATGTTCTTGACAACCGGCCATTGGATGTATCATCTCAAAGGGTTACCGAGGATGTGAGAGCCACTTACAAGAAGTGGAAAGATGACAACACTACTGTTCAGTGCATTATGCTTGCCTCTATGTCCAATGTGTTGCAGCGACAACATAAAAAGATGGACGCTAGGGCCATCCTCTCTCACCTCAAGGAGTTGTATGGTGAAGAGAGCTAGACTGCTAGGTTTGAGAAGTCAAAGCAACTCATCCAGGCCAAGATGACGGTAGGGACCCCTGTTGAAACCCATGTCCTCAAACTAATCGATTTGATCGAGAGGTTAGAGAAATTGAGCGTAAGCATAACTAAGAGGCCAAGTCATGACTTAACACTCCAATCCCTCCCGAATTCGTTTTCACAATTAGATGATAACTTCCACATAAACAAGCAGGACGAATCACTTCCCGAAGACTACTGAGTCCCACCTTATGAAGGATAAGGACACAGTCTTATTAGTGGGAGATGCCTTTGAGGCAAAGTTGCACTCTGTTAAGAACAAAGTGAAAAATAAAGCTATGAAACCTTTGATTAATATCAAGAAGAAAGAGAAAGTCGTTCCAATGGAACCTACTATCATTATGGTAAACATGGCCACTAGAAGCGCAACTGCAAGTAGTATTTTGTAGAAATGAACCTAAAGATGGTTTTTAGAAACCCCCACTTCAAGTGCGTACGTTATAAGAATACTTCGTCATTAACTCTACCGAGTATTTGATACCTATCATCATCTGCAAGGTGTTGCAGGATAAGAGAAAAAGTAGAAGACTAGATAAAAGGCAACTATGACCTTCGGGTAGGCAATGACGCAAGATCGAGTTGCAGCCTTAGCTGTAGGAAACTATTGTATAAGTCTTCTATTCGACAAGACCGTTGATATTGGATTTGTTCTAGTGTTAATAAAAGAACATCCTTTTCCTTTGTTATCTGAACAATGTTATGAAAAGTTCTTAAATAGGCAATAGTTGCCACATGGACCATTCTGATGAGTTACATGCGACATGACCAATTTAAATTGGTTTAATGGTTTTTGGAGTAAATGATAAATATTTTTGAATGAACGCACAAAGAGATAACATTAACCTTACCTACTTTTGACTTTTATGACTTTGGGTGATTATGAATCACAGTCAGAACTTGAGAAGTGTGTCTCAAGGAGATTCTGATCAAGTCTCTATTCATCAGACCTGGCGAAAGGCTCGTTGAGTTGATTAGAGTTGGCCTACATAGGTGTATGCAGGCCGATAACAACTCAAGTCAGAAAAGGATACTCTTATGATATGATTAGGTACGGGTACGTCCACCTGTTTTTGGCACAAATCCGATACCTTTGAATCGTTTAAGGAGTATGAAAGGTGAAGTTAAAGAAACATATTGGAAAATGTATTATAGGCCTTCAATTGGATCGAGGCAGAGAATACTTATCCACTAAGTTTGTGAATTATCTTGAAGACAATAAGATTATCTATGTATGGACCCCTCCTGACACAATGGTGTGTTTGAAAGGAGGAATCACACCTTATTGGATATGATGTGATCCATACTTAGCTTCCAATATCTTTTTAGAGGATAAGTTATTGTAGCGGCCATAATTTTGTCTGTCTTTGATGCACCATATAAGATATGGAATGACAAAAAACCAAGTCTGAGACATCTCGTGATTTGGGGTTGCCTAGCGTATGACAAACTTGACCACGTGCAAAATTTTTAGGAATAACCTTAAAAGTGTTTTGGGTATCAAGTCATCTCTATTGAATAAAAGGAGTTTTGTCACCACTTTCTTAGAAAAGGAGTTAATCGAGGAAAGTGGGAGAGGAAGATATGTTGAACTTGATGAAGTTTTGCAACCATGAATAAATTCGCGACAACTAGCAGAAAGTTCACAAGTTAAACCAATCCATGTAATTATTACTTCCCATCACTCTTCTAGGAGACTACGTAGATTGCTTGAGTGATGATATCTAGCCATAGGGTATCACCTAGATTTAGGCAATCCGCGATCTCTTAATGGTCAAATGTGTTGACACCATGTAGTGGTATTATGCAAATCCAAACTGGACGCAAACCAAGTGCAAACTTTGGTTGACCGGCTCCAAAAGGATGACTCTTATAGGGTGCAAGTGGATCTTTAGGAAAGATCTGAGCAGCTGTCAAGGTGCGTACCTATAAGACCAGACTGGATATGAATAAGATCTAACCCAGATAAAAGGTTGTCTACAATAAGACATTCTCACCAGTTCCAACGCTCAAGTCCATCAGGATATTGCTAGCCATCAGTGCGTGCTATGAATACGAGATCTAGCTAGTGGGTGTCTAGATTGCGCTCTTCAATTATGAAGAAGTTTATATGACATAGCCAGAGGAGTTCGTATCCTCGGTTGGACCGAGTAAGGTATGCGAGCTGGCAAAGGTCATAACATCCGTTTTTGATGAGATAGTCAAAAGGGTTTTGATTTTATCAAAAGTGTAGATGAACCTTGTGTAGACAAGGTGTTTACTGGGAAGTGTAGTCATATTGTATGACATACTTGTGGGAAAAGCGTTCTCATACTCCAGTTATTTCCCATACTGATTCTCTATGCTTAACATTAGGATCTATATGGATAGGTCTGAAAGGATGTCTGGTTTACCCCAACCCATGTATGTTGATACAGTGCTAAAAGAGTTTAGCATCAAAGACAGTAAAAGAGGTTACTAGCCTAAGAGTGATTGCATCAGTCTTTCTAAGATGATGTCTGCTAAGACACCCGAGGAGAGATCAAAGATGAGTGAGATCCATTATGCTTCGGCAGTGGGATCTGTCATGCCATGCTTTGCACTTATCTTGATATTGCTTATACCTTAGAGGTATCTAGCAGATTTCAAGCAAAGCCCTAGAGAATAACATTGAAAAGCAAATGGAGAACTCTCTTAGGCACATGTGAAGGATGAGAGGCGTTCTATATGACAATGAAACCATATGATGGTATGAGGATACCTTTAATGGTGATGCAGTAAGCAAGAAAGTGTTCCTAGCTGCGTACTGTAACCGGTAAGGTGATTAAGGCTTTGTGCTTTGCTACTTACTTTGCCGCTTAGGATAACACCATATAAAGGAGCTTATCATTCAGTCGGAGTTATTCCTAAGGTTGCCAGTTCAGCATCGGTATTGTATGAAAATACTAGGATTGTTGCTCAAAGTTAAGGAACTAAGATCCCGTGAAGACCATTGCTTCTCTAGAAAAGGCGGTATCACCTCGTCGTTGAAAAGATGTGATGACTGAAAGACATTGATGTAGATTAAACTGATTACCACAGTAGCATATTTAATCACCACTAAAATTTGGTATATAGATACTAGGTTGATTGGCTGAAGTGGAAGTGGGAGATTGAAAGAAATAGGGCCCTTGAGCCAATCACATGTCGATGTGTTTAGAGACTATTCAAGGGTAAGCAACTTAATAAGGCAACCTTTTCATCATATGTTGCATCTTTATTCATAAAGATTATGATGAACCCCATGACCCCGGGCAAATGATTTCGAGGCCATGATGAGTTCATGTCATTGAGACTTGGAATCTAGATACCCATGTTCTTAATGTTCCTAGTTGTAGGATCACTAATTAGGGGATTAGTGATTCCGGATAGACTAGTGCACTTGGTACATGCCCTATACGATTAGGGGTAGCTGATCTCACAGTTACCTATGAGCCGTCATTAATATACAAGTGCAGGTGCTCATTAGGTAATGAGTTCACTGAATGGACCTGCACGAGGGACACAAAATGGAATCCTTACATGATTGTCAATAGGATGTTCCTCGGGTGATAGTAGGTGCAAGAAGTCCTTGGACCTGAGTTTGTCATGGTTACCTTGTGAGTGACGACCCATTGCTTTAGTTCTATCCTTACGTGGCCCTCAACGTCATGTGCTGGGTATTACTGGGCATGGGGAAGCATTCATGGAGGTAGGTGAGCGACCAACACGGAATATGTTACTCCTAGTGAGAGGAGATAATGTCCTTTGTGTCCCTGCAAGTGTCGACTCGAGAATCTCTGGTCAAAATAGATATGAAAGTCAGGAAGATGTTTTTGATGTTTCATTATTGAGACGACATCTTAGCGGGTGAAATACATATGAATCGGTATTAGGATCTGACACTTCTTCCGTACCCTAGCCGACTTCGGGATATTGTAACCGAGGGATTTAGTTGCACGATAACTAATCACCGAAGGGCGTTCAATCCATGTAGATTGAACCTCACACTATTCCAGGGTCGGCTCTTCCCTTTGGCCAAAAAGGCCATTGCCTTAGGCCCCACCAGATTTTAGGCTTCCAAGTACTTAAATCGATGATTGAATATTATATTTATTTTACTATAAATTAAGGCCTTAAACAAGTCATTTAATTTTTTATAATCATCTTTATCTCATTTTCATTAATTAGTCCACTATTATTTTATCAATTTCTCACTTTTCTATATTTTATCTCGATCAATCTAATTTTTTACTCATTTTTTCGTAATACCTCATTACTTAATTCATTTCGGTTCTGGTTCCGAATACTCGATGTGTTGGACCTAGAACCCAAATCGATTTTAACATGTTCCTTAAGTTTTATCCCGAACCCTATTCGAATTTAATTCGGGTCTACCCACAACCTACCCGATCGGGTAGGTTCCAATCGGTTCCGGGTAAACTCGATACCCATGCACATCCCTAATATATACAAATATTTAATTAAGTGACAATGCTCATGCCAACTTCAATTAAGACCAATGGTCCAGGGGTGATCCGTCCATTACGCCCAAAAGGCATCATCTTAAAATTTCGCCTTAAGCCACAATATCTCTTGAGCCGCCCCTGCACTATTCAGGTAATCATAACACGTTGCTAGATGTCAATCTTGACTTGTGAGTGGAGTCTCTTACGACCACACTGAAGGGGTTTGGTGGTGGCTCAAAAGATTTGAATATAAGTCGTTCTATCAGATCCGACTCTCTGTTATGCACAACTCACTGCTGGCTTAGTGTTGGGCCCAATTGGTCACACACAACAGGCTAACCTCGTAACAAACCTTATGAGATAAAGTTCGAATGCGACACTATATGTCTACTAGCATGGACAGGCTGCAACACGATCACGGATCTCATTTACAGACATGATAGGAAATATGTTTTTCCTATAGGAACGAATACGCAAGGAGGGAGTTACTTAGTAACCCTAATTTGTAGGGCATCCCTAAATTGTAGGGATTGCCACATGATAAATCCTAATCAATAAGAATTTAATTTATAAAGATAAATTAAAGTTTATATTTAGTTGGATTTAATTAATTTTGAATTAATTATAAATCCATTAAATATAAATTATTGTATTAGAGGCAAACCCTAGAATTTTGAATTCTGGAGAGAGGATTTAAAGGGGCTAGAGGAGGGGGGGGGGGGGGGGGGGTTCTACCATGGGTGACCGTCTACTCCCCTTATAAATAGATGGTCTAACCTCATTCAAGGGGGTTAAGCAAGTTAGTTACTCATCTTAGAGAAGGTTAAGGATTGGATTCTTGAGAGGCTTCTTGAAGAGAAAGACTCCAAAGAGCTCCTCTTGATCTCCATGGATGGCCGGCCTTCAAGTTCCTCCTTCCCCGGGTTTGTGAAGCCGAATTGAAGGTCTCTTCCTCTTGGGTGTGTCATCTCCTTCTTCTTCTTGGAGGAGTCCAAGAAGGACAACGAAGTATTCCTTCATCTTCCTTCTCGTTCCGTGGTTTTCTCATCCCCTCTTCATTCCTTGTGGTGCTCGATTCTTGGTGGAAGGACCGGCTTCACCTTGGTGCATTTCGGGATTGAGATTGCCTCTCCGTTGAGCCACAACGAGTGTTGGTGTTCGCTGCCCCTTGGTTGCGAGGCACCTGGTGTGGACCTTCCTTAGAGGATGTGCGTGTGTGCGTCTTGAAATGGGGATAGGAGCAGCCTTACCATCCACGGTATATGGTATATCTTCTGTTTCTACTCGTAGATTGAATTCTTTAAAGATTGCTAAAGTTGATTATTGTTTTCGGGATGGTTTGTAGGCCAGTTGTCTGGATCTACCCTGACTAACTACTCTAACTCTGATATTGGCTCTAGATCTGAGATCTTCCACTCTAACCTTCTGCTATATTGGTTTTAGTATTTATATATTTTGTTGAAATGGATTCACGATATTTGTTCATTATCTTCTTCACTTTGAAATCATGTATTTCCAAGTGTTATTTGATGAAAAACTTGTGCTTGAGCTTGTCCCAATCATGTTATAGATATATATTGTCTCACTAGGTCCTTGTGATTCACTCTGATACTACTCTTCCAGTTTTCACATACCAGTGCGGATCCGAGTCCATGTCCTTCAGCCCTATAGAGACTTAGATTATTTTGGTGAGCCATCTCGTGTCCGTGTGGGATTTTGATTTGTACTTACGCTTGATGTATTTTTGATTCATTGTTATGTAAACCTTAGTTGTGCTCCATTAGCTATAGGCAAGATCTTGCTTCAATGCCCACTATGTTGTTATGTTATTTATGTCATTGTCTTGTTGTTCGTTTTGATAACGCTTTGGATATTCAGACTAGATTTTATTTGTGTGTAGAACTATTTGCAAGATTTATGTATACCTTAATTTGTCATGTTTTAGGGGAAACTCTGCCTGAGTTTATACTTGAATCCTAGTTAGCCTAGGTGCCTAGTCCATCCTATACGCTAGTCATGGCCCCGAGTGTAGGTCGTGACAATATCAAATTCAAAAGCATGAATATATTCATTTATTGGGTGAGAAACCTTCCAAAAGAATGGCTAGAAGCTCATGGACACATTTAGATTAATTTATTTCGTATAGGTTTTGAACTATATTCTTAGGAAGGCCATAGTGTCAGTGCCGATTTAGTTAGGAGATCACGGCATCGATGTCGATGGTGAGTAGACCGCGACGCCAATGTCATGCAGGCAGGAAACCATGACATCAATGCCATACATCCACAGAGGTTGTGGCATTGACGCGGCTAGGAGACCACGATGTCGACAATGCATGGTCATGTTGGCCTAAGATTTTCAACCTTGGTCACTATCTTAATTTTGATGATGACAAACTTATTTTGATGAGTTTATCAAGTGTTTGATTTCAGGTTAGGTGATCGATACGTGCGCGAAGTTCATCAAAAAACTGTCAAAATTCAAGTGTTGGGCTTCGAATGCGATTGAGTCAGAAGTTAGGTTTGGGCTTAGATTTTGATGTAAAAAGCTTCTAAGGCCTCAAATTAACCCATTCTGTGTAATTATTCAAAGCCAAACCTAAACCGAAACCGAAACCAAGTCAAAAAATTAGAAATCAGCTCATTATTGGTTATCGGTCGAATGTTCAGCTGAAGGGTCAGTCAACGGTCGACCTACGATTGAAATCATTCTGTGAAGTCCAATAAGGTTTCAGTCGAACTCCAGTTGAAGGTTCGGTCAATCGACCTTCGACCTTCAACCGAAGATTGATCGGCGAGCCCAACAAATCTTTTTCTATCCGTTGAATGACTAGTTTTCATCCCTTCTCCTTGTAAACCTTATAAATAATCATAGCACCGGCCTCCTTTCACCCCTAATGTTTCATTGAGTCCATCCTTCAAAGATTGAGCCATTTTCCTTGAGTTATAAACCCTAATTCTCAATCTAACCACTCTTGAGCCCTCACCTTACCTTCAAGCTATTCAAGCTTCCAAGACTGTGGATTATCTATAAATGAATTTAATAGAATATCATGTTGTAAATCCGCTTTTGATATTTGACGCTTTAGAAACTAGTCATGAGGGAACTTCACAAGTCAAAGAGTCAAAAATTAATTTGCTTATGCATGATTATAAACTCTTTAAAATGCATGCTCATGAGTCTATTGATGAAATGTATGCCCGCTTTCAAAATATTGGGAATACCTTGACTAACCTTGGAAGGGACAAACAAGAGGAAAAAAAAGTAAGGAAGCTTCTTCGATCATTTCCCAAAGCGTGGGAGCCAAACATGGTAGTTATCATGGAAATCAAGAATCTTGGCATCATGAAGCTCACTGAACTCATTGGACCTCTCATGACGCCATGAGATTCATACAAGGGCAAACAAGGAGGAAGATGCCACCAAAGGCAAGAACATTGCCTTAAGGTTGTGTTTGGTATATTCCTTGGCAATGGTACTCCACATTACCACAAGATAGATTGCCACCTTCAATTTATCGGTAATATAACATTACCCCGTTTGTCATGTTGAACCCGTCAACATAGATGGAAATTTGATTTTGTATTTTTTGACTTCACAAAAAATTATCAAAAAACCATTGTCAAAATTTGGTGGTGTCTTGCATGGAGAAGCATGTATGGAATAGAAGGGAAATGTTAGAATTTAGGATTATCATTGGGTGGTAATCCGCATACCCACCTTCCATAGGAGCTATCTACATTACCATTTTGGTGGTAATGTGGATTACTGGGGCAATTCGGGTTATCGGTAAAGTGTCTGAACCAGACATAGTAATGTGTGGGCCCTAGCAATTTAAAAGCCACATTACCAATAGTGCAGATAGATTATTGCATACCAAATGCTCCCTAAAAGCATTATACTATGATAGCACCTCATCATCATTGAAGGAGGATGAAGAATCCGAGAACCAAGAAAAGATGATTCACCTTGGAAGAAAGTTGATGGAATTGATTAGCAAGCCTCACAATAAGAAGAAGGGCGAAAGACATATGAAGCAAGATTGTCCGCTACTCAATGTCACCTCCTCCACATCTTTTTTGGGGAATGATAAAAGAAAGAAGAAGAAATTGTCTCTAAATGTAAGTCGAATGGCCTACACTAGAGAAGGGTGAATAGTGTGTTATCTAAAATTTTACCATAAATGCAAGTTATCGATTTTAATCTTTTCTTACAACTTAGGCAATTCACAATTCAACTTACTAAAATGCGGAAGCGAATAAACAAGTAAGCATGCAATCAAAAGCCAATGCTAACACATAGATTTATAGTAGTTTGGCAACCCCACCTACTCCACTGCCTAAGCACCACGCTTAGGATTTCACTTATAATCCACTAGATCAAAGTTCCTTACAATGAGGAATTGGGGGTGGCCCATGCCGAGCAAAAAGAAGCCCGCCGATGCTACAATGAATGTTTGAAGTAGAAGACGACCAAAATGGGGAAAGAGCCAAGCACTCCACCCCCATCAAGCACTCTCAATATCCCTCACAGATAGGGGTGGTAATTTTATCCGCATACGCTAACTAAAAACCGCATCCGCATTATATCCGATCCATATCCGTAAGTAAAAATAGATATGAATACAGATACAGATTTAGAAAATTTATATCCATGTGGATACGAATATGATTATGGATCCGCACCGTATCTGCACCGCCTATTGGTGTCTTTGAATTGCTATTTTGCCTATATAAGTTATTAATATATATAGGAGCTCTATGGTAATTTCATGTCAAGATGAATTTTGAAGTATATTATATATTTGTTTTGGATTAATGAATTGGTAATTTGTTGATTTTTTAATTAAATATATTATTTTAATAGTTTTTTATTAAATACGGTGCAGATACGGATGCGGTGCAGATATCCGCATTTGAAGCGGTGCAGATATGAATATCCATATTCATATCTGTAGGGATACGGTGCAGATACGAATGTGCGGATATGAGGTGCGGTGCGAATACGGATAATACAGTATCCAATCCGTTGCCAGCTCTACTCACAGAACAGCACCCGAGGATATCCGAGCTGGATGAATAAGGATGTCCAAGAGCGGCTCCAATCCACTGACAACTCAAAGCCTGTGCAAACCAGAGTGTCGCCCCAAGCAAGTGGCATTCATTGGATCTCGCCCCCCTAGCCGAACCCAAAACACAATTTGGATCTCGATTCAAAAAAAATGTTGACACTCGAGCAAGGGACCTCTCCCCAAAGGTATCTAACCTTCGTCCATTCGTTAACAACTAATGATGATCATAGTGTAATTCAGCACAAGCCTTAGGAGGAAAGCACCCAGGCCAATTAACCACCCAAATCCGTCAGCAAAAATAAGTCACAGAATAGTGAGTTAGTCGGTTAATAAGCCCGCATCCAACCAAGCATCTAGTCGATCGACACCCCGGTCAAGACCCGAATGCTCGAGCCGGCAATGAACCATCCAGCCAATAGCTTGGCCTAGGTATGTAGCCAGCGCCATGGCCCTAGTAGAAACCACGAGGCCCACTTCTTGAGGACGAGCCTCGATGAACAAAACAACTTAGAAGCCTATAAGAACGAAATGGACCGCGTCGAGGGACAAAAGCTCACCCGAATCGTGGAAAAAGAAACTAATTCTCCTTAACTACAAGTGGTCGGTGCTCTCATTCCCCTTCATGGCGGTTTTCTCCCATAGGGTTTTTGTTCCTTTTGAAGGCTTTAACGAGACATAACCATGCGAGGGTCGAACACCTTGTTCGGAGGAAATCTAGTGTATTACCAACCTCTTTTTCATCAAATAAAGATTATTTCCTCTCTCCATATATCTATGTGTGCATCGAGGAAATTTATAGCAATCTTTCTATACATGATGAAAGAATCCCTACGACTTAGGAATGTCGCCTCTCTCCAGCACAACGCTATCACCTATGGCTTTAGCGCTACCACCTCCGGCCCAACGCCATTTCTTCCGGCCTCAACACGCTTGAAGAATTCAACGACCCCAAGCGTGGTCCTGCCTTATGCTTCCCTCGAGCTCGGCTTGACCCCAAGTGAGGTCCTCTGCTTAGCGCCACTCCTTTCAACCCCAAGCGTGGTCCCACCATACGCTCGTCTTGAGCTCAACTTGACCCCAAGCGTGGTCCTCGGCCCCGACGCCACTCCATTCGATCCCAAGCGTGGTCCTGTCTTACTCTCCCCGTGAGCTTGACTTGACCCCAGGTGCAGTCCTTGACCCCATTGCCACTCCATCCGACCCCAAACATGGTCTTCCCTTACGCTCCCCACAAGCTCAGCTTGACCCCAAGCGCGGTACTTGAGCCCAGCGGCACTTTTTTCGACCTGAAGCGTGGTCCTGCATTACGCTCCCCGTGAGCTTGGCTTGATTGAACCCAAGCACAGTCCTAGGCCCAAGCGCCACTCCATTTGACCCCAAGCATGATCCTACCTTACGCTCCCCGCAAGCTTGGCTTGACACTAAGCGCGGTCCTCGGCTCCCATGCCACTCCTTCTGACCCTAAGCATGGTCCCGACTTACACTCCTCGTGAGCACAGCTTGACTCGAAGCGCGGTCCTCGACCCCAACACCACTCCTTTCGGCCCCAAGCGTGATTCAGCCTTACGCTCCCTACTAGCTCGGCTTGACCCCAAGTGCAGCCCTCGGCCCCAGCTCCAATCGTTCCGACCCCAAGCATGGTCCTACCTTACACTCCCCACGAGTGGGGCTTGACCCCAAGTGTGGTCCTCGGCCCAAGCGCCACTCCTACTGACCCCAAGCATGGTCTTGCCTTATGCTCCCCGCGAGCTCTGCTTGACCCCAAGAGCGGTCCTCGGCCTCAGCGCCACTCCTTTCGACCCCAAGCATAGTCTTAACTTCTACTTCCGCAAGCTCGACTTGAACCCAAGTGCGATCCTCGGCCTTAGGGTTGTTCATTGGATTGACCTGACCCAGTGAACCCGAGAACCCGACCCGACCTGACCTATTTGGATTGGTTCAGATCGGGTAATCGGGTTGGGTCGGGTATAATTTGACAAAACTCGACCATAATCGGGTCGGGTCTCGGGTTTTAGAATTTGAAACCCGATAACCTGACCCGATGACCCGATTATTTATATATTTTTAATTATTTTTAAAATATTTATATAAAAACATTTATTTCTAATTATCTTTTATAAAATTTTAAAAAATATTGTCAAAAACTCATTTTTTACCTAAACAAGTAAACTTGACTACCCGACCCGACCCGAACTAGGTCGGGTTGGGTCGGGTTGGGTTTGAGAGGTAAAATTTTTTCAACTCGACCCGACTACAGTTGGTCGGGTCAGATCGATTTTTTCCCTAAACCCGACCCGTGAACAACCCTACTCGGCCTTAGAACCACTCCTACTGACACCAAGCGTGATCCTGCCTCAAGCTCCTATGAGCTCGACTTAACTCCAAGCATGGTCATCGGCTCCAGTGCCACTCCTTCCGACCCCAAGTGTGGTCCTGCCTTACGCTCCTCGTGAGCTCGGCTTCACCCCTAGCACGGTCATCAATCCTAACACCACTCCTTTCGACCCAAAGAGTGGTCCGGCCTTACGCTCCAAGCGAGCTCGGCTTAATCCCAAGCATCGTACTTGGCCCCAGCGCTACTCCTTTCGACCGCAAGCGTGGTACTACCTTACGCTCCACGAAGCTCGGCTTGACCCCAAGTGCGGTCCTCAGCCTCAGTGCCAATACTTCCAACCGCAAGCATGTTCATTCCTTACGCTCCCTGCGAGCTGACTTGACCCCAAGTGTGATCCTCGGCCTCATCGCCACTCCTTCCGACCCCAAGCGTGGTCCTGCCTTACACTCCACGTGAGCTCGGCTTGACCCCATGCACGATCCATGGCATCAGCACCACTCCTTCAGATCCCAAGCGTGGTCATGTGTTATGCTCCCCGCGAGCTCGGCTTGACCCCAAGCGCGATCCTCGGCCCTAGCACCACTCATTTCGGCCCTAAGTGTGATCCTGCCTTACGCTCCCTGTGAGCTCGACTTGACCCCAAGTGTGATCCTCAACGTTGAGCGGACTCACCGTCGAGCACATGGGACGGGGGAGTACATCGACAACCGCGTTGCATACATTGTGGTAATTATATATTTGTTTAAATTATTCATTATATATTTATAATTTAAGTTTTATGATAAATATTAAACAAAAAATCAAACTCGAGTAGGAGACCTACAGCCAGACGGTGGTGCAGCGCGGGGGTACCCCCGAGGACTTTGACGCAGCATCGTGGGTCGAGGCCGTAGGTGGCCGGGACCATGGCCGCGTATATGGCTTTGCAGATAGTGGTCATGCGCGAGCCGTGCTAGGGCCACTTGGGGCACCGACCCCTCCGGTCGCTGGTGAGCGGCCGTCCACCTCTAGATCCAGTTATGATCATAGTAGCAGAATAAGGACTCTAGAGGAGACGGTCGCGCGTCAGAGTCAGATGATGGAGGAGATGCATGCTATGCTACGCAACATGTCAGGTCATCCCGAAGCAGGAATCTCTTCGGCATCATCTAATCCATCATCCTCGAGTCAGTCCACGCCGGTGTACACTCAAGCACTCCAGACCCCGCCATATGATCCAGACCATCCTCCATCGTGATCGTGAGATTTTGTTTATATTGACTTTGTTACTGAGATATTGAACTTGTTTAATTTATATTGACTTTGTTACTGAGATATTGATACTTCAATTTTGCATTTGAATTGGTTTTATACTATCGTGGATAATTATCAATATAAATATAATTGTTTTGATGTATATCTTGGTGTGTTTGTGATGTGTGAATGAATGTGTGTATGAGTGTATGGGTGTGTGAGTTATGTATCTAATAGTATCAATGTATCAATGGAAATTTTAAATTTTAAATTTTTTCGTTTCCAGGTTCACATCATCAGCAACGGCTTTCCCACGGCTGTCCGTGGGAAAGCCGTTGCTAAAAGTTTATCGAAAGCCGTTGCTGATGACCTACAGCAACGGCTTAGCGACGGGCTTTTACTAACGGCGTTGCTACGGACTCAACGACCGTTGTTATTAATGTTATCAGCAACGGCTCGGTGTCCGTTGCTGATAATAGTTTTAGCGACGGCCAGAGCGGCCGTTGCTATTAATGTTATCAGCAACGGCGCCGTGTCCGTTGCTGATAATATTTTTAGCGATGGCCCGAGCGGCCGTTGCTGATATGTCGCTAAGTTATCAGCAACGCGAGTTTCTGTCACGGCTCTATTGCAACGGCTGGGCCGTTGCTGATGCTCTTCAGCAACGGCGCAGCAACGGCATCAGCCGTTGCTGATGCCCATTTTTCTAGTAATGAACCCTAGCGCCACTCCTTCCAACCCCAAGCGTGGTCCTACCTTACGCTCCTCACGAGCTCGTCTTGACCCCAAGCGCGGTCCTCGGCCGCAGTGTCACTCCTTTTGACCCCAAGCATGGTCTTGTCGTACGCTCCCAGCGAGCTCAGATTGACACCAAGTGTGGTCCTCGGCCTCTGCGCCACTCCTTCCTACCCCAAGTGTGGTCCTACCTTATACTTCCCGCCAGCTCAGCTTGACCCCAATCACTATCCTCGGCCTCAGCGCCACTCCGTCCGACCCCAAGCATGGTCCTGCCTTATGCTCCCCGTGAGCTTAGCTTGACCCCAAGCGTGGTCTGGCCTTACGATCCCCGTGAGCTTGGCTTTACCCGAAGCTCAGTCCTCGGCCTCAATACACTCCTTCCAACCCCAAGCGTGGTACTGCCATACGCTCCCCAAAGCTTGGCTTGACCCCAAATGTGGTACTGCCTTATTCTCCCCGAACTCGACTTGACCTCTAGCGCGGTCTTCGGCCTCAACGCCACTCCTTCTGACCCCAAGCATGGTCAAGCCTTATGCTCCCCACGAGCTAGCTTGACCCCAAGTGTGATCCTCAGCCTTAGCACCACTCCTACCCACCCCAAGCATGGTTTGCCTTACGCTCCTCGTGAGCTCGACTTAACCCCAAGCGCGATCCTCGGCCTCAGCACCAGTTCTTCCAACCCCAAGTGTGGTCCTACCTTACGCTCACCGCCAGCTCGACTTGACCCCAAGCACTATCCTTGGCCTCAACGCCACTACATCCGACCCCAAGCGTGGTCCTGCCTTATGTTCCCCGCGAGCTCAGCTTGACCCTGAGCGTGGTCTGGCCTTACACTCCCTGCTAGCTTGGCTTGACCCCAAGTATAGTACTCGGCCTCAATCCACTCCTTCAGACCCCAAGCGTGGTATTGCCTTATGCTCTCCAAAGCTCGGCTTGAGCCCAAGCGCGGTACTACCTTATGCTCCCCGAACTTGGCTTGACCCCTAACACGGTCTTCGGTCTCAGCGCCACTCCTTCTGACCCCAAGCATGGTCATGCCTTCTGCCCCCCGCAAGCTAGCTTAACCCCAAGTGTGATCCTTGGCCTCAGCGCCACTCCTTCCCACCCAAAGCATGGTTTGCCTTACGCTCTCCACAAGCTTGGCTTGACCCCAAGCGCGATCCTCGATCTCAGCACTAGTTCTTCCAACCCCAAGTGTGGTCTTGCCTTACGCTCCTCGCAAGCTTGGTTTGACCCCAAGCGCGGTCCTTGGCCTCAGCACCACTCCTTCCAACCCCAAGCGTGGTCCTTCCATAAGCTCGCCGCAAGCTCAGTTCGATCTTAAGCGTGGTCCTACCTTATGCTCCCTACGATCTTGGCCTGACCTCAAGCGCGGTCCTCAACCTCAGCGCCACTCCTTCCGACCCCAAGCGCAGTCCTACCTTACGCTCTCTGTGAGCTCGACTTGACCCCAAGCGCGGTCTTCGGCCCCAGCGCCACTCCTTCCGACCCCAAGCATGGTAATGTATTATGCACCCCATGAGCTCGGCTTGATTCCAAGTGCGGTCCTCGGCCGTAGCATCATTCCTTCTGACCCCAAGCATGGTTCTGCCTTATGCTCCTTGGTAGCTCGGCTTGACCCCAAGCGTGGTCCTCAGCGTCAGCGCCACTCCTTTCGACCTAAAGTGTGGTCTTGGCTTATGTTGTGAGCTCAGTTTGACCCCAAGTGTGGTCCTTGGCCTCAGCGCTACCACTCGCGGCCTTAGCACCCTTGTAGACCTTTGCACGCCCAGTGCCTTCCTCGGCCCAGAATGCGACGCCCATCTGCAAGCAAGATCGTCTGTGGCGTCCTCAATGCCCTCTAAAGATCCAAATGTGGCTCCTAGCCTTAGTGGCAGTTTACAGCCTCGAACATGGACAACTCCGACGAAGGTTGAACCTAAAGCCTAAAGAACGACTACCAAGCAAGTAACCTCAGTACTAAATCTACCTGTAATAGGGACTTGGTCTCAACCTGAAATCCTAAGGGTCATTCGCTACCCTAATAAGTAGCTACCGACTAGCCAACATCAGCCAAAGAAGTCACAGAATGCTCTCTAGCCCCAATAGTTATTGACCATACATCGTCGACCAAATGCCATTCAATCGATCAAAGGGCGTCGGCACTTGCCAAACACTTATCTTGTAGCTAGTAAAGAACGAAAACAATACATGAGGAATATGGTAGAAAATGAAACATTCATAAACATATCCACAGGCCTACGAGGGGCAACAATGTGATATGCCCATGGAGGACGAATGTTAAAGGGCCCGAAGGGCAACAATCCACAGACAAGCAATATGTCATTACAAGTTACAACCCGAAAGTTACAATCCACAGATAGACAATACGTCATTACAACCCAAAGTTACAATACACAGACAAGCAATTCGCAACAATCCAAGTTATAAACATACAAAGACGAGGCTGGAGGAACATCAGCGACCACAGAGCGGGCATCGTCCCCATGGGCGTCGATCGCCATCATCGAAGGGGGCTCGACTCAGAAGCAATCGTTGAAGGATCTCCCTCAGCTGGCGTAGAAGCCTCCTCCTCCTCCATGACGAGTGGGTCCACCAGGGCACCACCCCTGATCTCCTTGAAATACCCACCCATCGAGAAGTCGACTTCTGGGCCAAGGAACTTGGCCTACTCCAGTGCCTTATCAAAGCCCCCGGCATACTACAGAATGGCCTCATTCCGATAGTCATCGACCTCGCTCACAAGTCTCTGCATGCTGTAGAATGGCCTCATTCAGAGATCTGATCTCCCGAGCTCGGACCTAGGCTGTATCCAGCATGGATAATCTATCTTTCTCCAACTTCTTCGCTAGACCAGCTAGCCGGAGGCGCTGAACCTCTATGTACTTGGTCATCTCAACCAAGCCTGCCTCCTCAAGCAAGGCCAACCACAGCAACTAGCAGAAGGTGTTGATCATCAAGATAGAACTCCTTGGACCACGGGGAGTTGGACCCAGCCAGGGCGTTTTTGGCATACAATCACCGCTGAGTCGGGGGAAGAGTAGGCACACAAGGGCTTTGCCCCATTTGGGAGCCCTCCGCTGCCACCGACATACTCCGGGTAAATAGCTTCCCGAAAGGACAAGTTCTCATCCTCTAGAATCATAATGTCGAGAGCCCTGGCCCTCCTCCTTTGCTTGAGGGGAGGAGGGGAAGGAGAAGGAGACAGGGAAGGCAAAGGAACCCACAGTCTGTTCGACCTCTAGGCCCGATACCTCGAAATCTTTACCGATTTTAGTGAAAGCAGATGAGGAGAGGCATAGGTCACTGGTTCCTTCCCCTTGTCAACCGCGGGGGCCTTCTCTTTCAATTCCTCCAATCTAAAAAAGAGGGATGTCCGATTCAAGCTCGAGACTGTTGGCCTAAGGTTTTCTACCTTGGTCTTAATCTCGGTTTTGATGATAACAAATATGGAACTAATGTTTCATTGATAAATCTTTCAAGTTCCAAGTCAGTTAGCGCACGACGTTCCCGATCGGAAATATCGGAGAAATCGGCAAAGACACTCGTCGACGCTCGGGATTCTTCGGGAAGTTGAAGTTTAGGTTTAGAGTGTTTAGCATGTGTTGTAAATCATTATGATGATGCATAAGAACCCAAAAACTAAACCCGAACCCCAAAATATGAAAAACTGGTAAATTAGAAAATGACTCTGGAATTCACTAAGCCTAGGGAGCTCCTTGGAGGGCTATATGACTTAGACATTTTCTTGACACAAAAAATACCGATAATTATTCCTTGGGTAAAAACTAGATAACGAGTTATTTTAAAGGAATTTTTGGAAGCCTTTAGCATACCCATATTTGACCCGAGAGATTATAAAATTTTTGTTTTCCGAAAATTTATACTAGACCCCAAAAATTAGATTTTGATTCTTAAGAATTTTGATTTTTTAGATATTTTTATTGAATCCAAATGGGGGGTAATCCTTATATAATATTTATGTTTCAAAGTTATTAACTTACGAGCAGACGAGCAGAAAAATCAGCAAACTGGGCTGATTTTTCAAGTTTCGATCGACCGGTCGATCGATCGAATGGCGCCCGAAATGGGCAGAAGCCATTCGGTCGCTCGATCGGTCGACCGACGATCAACCGGACCTATGACCGGACGGCGGAAACGGCTAGTTTCCTAGCCATTGAGTTGGTTGTTTCATGCCAACTCTCCATGGCTTAAAAATAGGAGCCTTAGCAAGCCTTCCACCCTTTATCCAAGCTTCCATTGAGCCATTCTTGATCATCTCAAAGCTTTTCTTGAGCCATCCCTTTGATAACCCTAGTTTCCATAATACATTCTTGATCTTGCCTTCAAGCTTTGAACAATTCATCATTGAGGTATCAAGAGGAACTAGGACTCGTGTTTGGAGCTAAGTATTTGTTGTATTATTTATATGCTCTATTATTTGTGTATTTTTGTGATTTATTTCATTGTATTTGAGCTTGTAAGACCTAGGTTGTTAGGTCTTGAACAATTCATCATTGTATTTATTTCATTGTATTTGTGGTAACCTTGGTGTTTGAGATTTAAATCCACCATTATAAACTTAGTTTACTAGGATTAGTTGAGTTGTCCCTTAGGTTGAGGTGGGAGAGTGCTCTCGGTAGGAAGACGGGATACTTTCGGGTGTGGAAGTGCATTCGGTTTGAGAGCGGAGACTTTTCGATGTAAAGTCCTCTTTGTAAGGGAAACGATATAATCTAGTTAACCTAGTTTGGAAATCCTAAGCGGGGTGCTTAGGTAGTGGAGTAGGCATTAGGGCCGAACCACTATAAATAATTGTGTTAGCATTGATATTTTATTTATATTAATTACTTTATCATTTATCGCTTCCGCATTTAATCATTCAATCGTGAATTGCCTAACTAATCAAGAAACGATTAAAATTGGAATTTAGGCGATAAATTTAGTTAACACACTATTCACCCCCCCTTCTTTTGTGTGACCATTTCACCAACAGAGGCCATGGAAAGAAGAGTCCAGAATTAGCACATTCAAAATGGCTAAGGTAACAAAATAGCTACCCTATAGTCTTCAGATTTACTTATATATCTTACGACCAAGGACTTGTCCTGGTCCCACTTCAACAACTCACTACATGAAAAAGGAGCAGAAGGTCTGCACTAGTTTAAACACCTAATCACCAGCCTATTCTCGGGCATAAATGCTCCCTCCTCCAGGGCCAAAATGGTGGTCGGGTAACGGTCCGCAGCCTTGCCCGACTTACCTACTACCAACTTAAGGCTAGCACTATTCTTTCCCCATCAAACTGACGAAGACTAGAAATTGTAATGGACGAGGGATAAGTCAATACAGTCTATCAACCTAAGGCCGGCCCTAACAAAGTTAAAATAAAAGGTCAAGTTAGAAAGACTTATCGGGAATGGATGACATCGAACAAGGCGATGAACAGAGCGGTGGCGTCACCAATGAAGACCGCGAGAGCACGAACAAGGAACGAGCAAGAACTTGGAACGCAAGAAAACTCAAAATGAATGAGAGGAGAGAGCATCATTTTGAGGCATCAAGAGGACTAGGGATTTGTATTTGGAGCTAAGCATACTTTGTTTAGTATTTTTCTCACTTTAATTGTATATTTTCTTATTTATTTCATTGTATCTCAACTTGTGATTGACCTAGTGTGTTAGGTCAAGTGTGTGTGGTGGTAGCCTTGGTGTAGAGGCTTAAATCCATCAATGTAAATTTAGTTTGCTAAGATTAGTTGTGTTGTCCTTTAGGGTTGAGGTGGGAGACTGCTCTTAGTAGTAGGAAGGCGGAGACTGTTGGCCTAAGGTTTTTTACTTTGGTCTTAATCTCAGTTTTGATGATAACAAACATAGAACTAATGTTTCATTGAGAAATCTTTCAGGTTCCAAGTTGGTTAGTGCTCGACGTCCCCGATCGGAAAAATTAGAGAAATCGAAGAAAATCGAAAGGACATTGATCGTCGCGTTCGGATTCGTCGTGGAAATCTCTCAAAGTTCGATGTGTGCACCAAAGACGTCTTGGACGAGTCTAAAGAACACATGGAAAGCTCTCCAAGTTGACGCACGTTGAAGGTTGGAACCCAAAAATGAAGCGCGCAAGAAGAAGGCTAAAAAAATTAAGTTCAGCCTAGGTTTGATCGACCGACCGACTGGTCGGTCGACCGAAGTTCGCCCAGAAGCGACAAAATGCCGCAGTCGCTTGGGCAGAATACTGATGATCTACCGGCAAGCGACCGGGCGTCGCCAACGGGCAGAAAAAAGCTCATTGACGACACCTTGGTTTTAGGGGGTTATAAATACCCATCCCAAACTCATTCTTAGTTGAATGTTGATGCTTCCAAGTCTCAAAGAGTGATCTTTAGCATCCTCTAAGCTCCTCATTGATCAAATTCTTCAAACCTAGCTCTTGATCCCTCATCTTCAAGTGTTCTTCATTGGAGAGCTCATCAAGGGTGCTAGACTCAAGAAGAAGAGGTGTTTTTATTGTGATAAGTCATCTTTACTCTCTTCTCGTGATTAAAGTGTTTTTATTTTGTTTTGAATTGATTTACTTGAGCATGTAAGAAGACCTAGTGTTAGGTCTTGTGATTAAGTGGTATCCTTGGTGTAGAAGGTGTAAAGCCACTTGTGTAAACTAAGTTAGGAGTAGGTCTTAGGAATTGAGGTGGGAAAGCTCACTCGGTAGGAAAGAGGGATACTTCCGGGTGTGGAAGTGCCTTCGAGCTAGGTGAGTGTAGGGTCTTTTCGGTGTAAAGTCCTCAATTGTAAGCTACTCATAATTTAGTGGATTTGGGTGTGAAATCCTAAGCACGATGCTTAGGTAGTAGAGTAGGCATTGGGGCCGAACCACTATAAATCATTGTGTTAGTATTGATATCTTGTTTGTATTAATTGCTTTATCATTTATCGCTTCCGCATTTAGTCATTCAATCGTGATAGCCTAAGTAATCTAAGAAATGTTCATTTCACCCAACAGAGACTTCCGAGTGTGGAAATGCCCCCCCTAGCTGATCGTCCCATTAACGATGGACACTTAATCATCTCAAAGCATGAACGACCATATCTTTGTGCCATGATTACTCCTCCACCCCTCCCCCTCCCCCCCCCCCCCCCCCCCCCCCCCCCCCCCCTCAGCCGCCGCTAGAAAAACCAGGCAATAATTGGAGGTCGACACGTGGAAAGGAGCACTCCCTCCTCGCGTAGCCACCATACTGGGTAGAAATCGAAAAGTCAAAAAAATGACGAGACCAAGATACGTTGATCTCACCTACCTCGACAATTCAATTAAGGGCAGAACTCAGCACATGCTCACTTACCGAAGTGCAACTGAAGTCAGACACTCGGAACATGTAGAAAGCTCGGCAGGCGAACAGAAGCCAGCACACTACTAGAGCTCGGCACGAAGTCTCGGACTCCGACCAAGCTCAGGGGTTGTGTTCTCGACTAGCTCTTTGCGCGCATACTCATAAACCAAACTTAGAGCGAGCCAACCACAACTTAGCTCAAGGGCTCCACCCGGCCAAACAAGGATATCGATATCCTTCATTAATTACCAAAGACTATGTAGTAATGAGTTTGTCATCTCCGAGATAAACTTTGACCCATTCCGGGCATATCCCCATGATATTGTGGGAGACATCATCGCCAAAAACATTCCTAACTTGCCTCATAAAAGTAGACACGACACACATCAGGTAGACTCTAGATTCCAATTCCATACCTACCAAATGAGATTCCTTCTTACTTGAGTGTTAGAGTGTCTTTGCAGGTCACCCCCAGAGCCGCGCTAGACTAGGAGACGCGAAGGCCCACATCACCCCAACTTCAGGCAAGAACATAGTCATATATTAGTTTGATCAAAATTTGAAATTATTTTTAAAAATGAATATTTTTCGATAAAATTAGAATTTGGAAATTTCAGAGGTTTTTAGAAAAACGCTGAAAATATTTTTTGAGAAATTCTTGAATATGCACTTTTCTTGAAAAATATATATACAAAAAGTTTCAAGAATTTTTTTTAGAATTCAATTTTATATGATTTTGAGTCCATCTTTATAAAAAAATCGAAAAGTTAGATTATATCGATCAAAAGTTTGACTTAGCTGAAAATTGATGACCTTTGGGTGCTTATAAACCTTTCATGAATATAACCCTCTCGTCACGTCTTGGCACTTTTTGTCTCATTGTGCTTAATATTTCCAAAGTGTTTTTGTAATGCTTGTGATTTTGATAAAGGATATGTTTTGAGTCAAAAGGTCCGAATTTAGACATGCATATAGTTAGAGGGATGATAGGGGAAGCATTGTATACATGAACTTGATAAAATGATACGTTTATTGAGATTTCCTTTAATGCTTTTATTGAGAAGTTTATCATCATCAAAAAGGGAGAGATTGTTGGCCTAAGATTTTCAACCTTGGTCGCTATCTTGATTTTGATAATAACAAACTTATTCTGGATGAGTTTATCAAGTATTTGATTTCAAGTTGGGTGTTCGATATGCGCGCGAAGTTCGTCAGAAAATCACGAAAATTCAAGTGCCAACGGCTTCGAAGGCGATCGAGTCGGAAGTTAGGTTTAGGCTTGGTTTTTGATGTAAAAAGCTTCTAAGGCCTCAAATCAACCCATTCCTTGTAATTATTCAAAGCCAAACCCAAACTAAAACCCAAAATCGAAACCGAGTCGAAAAATCAGAAATCAACCCATTACTAGTTATCAGTCAAATGTTCGACCAAAGGGTTGGTCGATCGACATGCGACAAACCTGCGACCAAAATCATTCTGTGAAGTCTAGTAAGGTTATGGTCGAACTCTGGTTAAAGGTTCGGTCAACCGACCTTCGACCAAAGATCGATCGACAAGCGCAACAAATCTTTTTCTATCTGTTGAACGACTAGTTTTCATCCCCACTCTTTGTAACCGTTATAAATACTCATAGAACCAGCCTCCTTTCACCCCTAATGTCTCATTGAGTCCATCCTTCAAACATTGAGTCATTTTCCTTCAGTTATAAAACTTAATTCTCAATCTAACCACTCTTAAGCCCTCACCTTACCTTCAAGCCATTCAAGCTTCAAAGATTCATCATTTTGAGGTCTTGAAGGATTATGAGAAAGCTAGCAAGAGCACCAACTGAGTTTGTTTTATATTTGTGATCTTTATTGTTGTTTTTCACTTGTATTTTATTCTCATATGTTATATGTGCTTGTGTGTAGACCTAGGTGTTTAGGTCTATGGTTGGTTTTGCCTTGATGTAGAGGCATAAGTCCACCATTGTAAACTAGGTTTAAAGTGTCATTATGAGAGTGAGATGGGAAAGTACCTTCAGGGAGAAGGCGTGTTGACCCAAGGGTTCAACCTTGACATCGATCTTAATTTTGATGATAGAAAACATGAAACTAACTCATTTCTCAAGTTTTGAGCTCAGATCGATAGAACGATACGTGTGCGGCATTCATCGAAAAATCGTGAAAAATCAAGAGTCGATGGCTTCGAGGCGATCGATTCGGAAGTTAGGTCCAGGGTTAGCTCTTGTTGTAAAAAAGCTCCTAAGGCCTCTAAACACCCATTTTCGTGTATTTACTTAAAGTCAAACCCCGTCGATCGACCAAAAATGCAAAAATCAAAAATTAGCTTGAAAAATCAGAAATCAGTTATCAATGAAGTTATTGATCGAAGTTCGGCCGATCTTCGATTGACTGACCATCGATCGGAGATCGACGAAATTGTCCAACATATCTTTTTTGATCTGTTGAATGGTAATATTTCGACCTATACCTCTCCAAACTCTACAAAAGCTCCTGATTTCATCTTGTTCAGGTCTTCCACTGTTCATTGAGCAAATATATGATCCTTGAGAGCTTGAAAGAGTCATTCAAAGTCCAAACCCTAACTTTTGATTCTCAAAGCCTTCAAACTCCACCTCAAGCTTTCAAATCTGAATCTCTACATCAACTTGAGGCCTTGAAGTACTAGGAGGCTACTTAAGGAGATTTCTTGAGTTTGTTTTAATTTATAGCTCCTTTATTTGTATTTTTTATTGTTATTTACTTCTCGTTCAAAGTTGCTAAGTAAGGTGTAGTGTTACACCTAGGGTTCTTTGTAATATGTTATTTCTCTTTAGAATAGTAGTTGAGGCATCCTCTAGGGTTGAGGGATAAGTCATCTTTGTATTCTTTAGAAAACATTCAAGTTATAAAAATTTAAGGTTAGAGATCATTTGTGAGGAGCCAAGATAATGGAGTAGGCAAAGTTGTTGAACCACTATAATTTGACTTGTTAGCATTGCTCTTTGCTTTACTCTTGCTTGATATTGTCATTATTCATTTGTATTTGCATTTTTAAAACCTACAAGGCGGAGACTTTCCGATTAAAGATTTTTATTGTAAAGAAACTTTAGTATCTAGTAGATTAAGTATGAAATCTTAAGCGAGATGCTTACATAGTAGAGTAGACGGAGTTGCCGAACCACTCTAAAATACTCATGTTTGCATTGCTTACCTTTCCGTGTTGCTTAGCGTAGTTTATCATCTTCTTGCTAAGTAATTGTGCCTAAGTGAACAAGTGAGCTAGTAAGCTAAAATCAAAAAGTATATATGAAAATGGCCTGTTGTAATGTACTAGGACATAAGTTATGTCATGTCCCGTGATGTATCTCAAAAACATACGAAATGTTGCATAGTCAATCCATGTCACAAACAATTAACAAGTGAAACAAAATGTTGTGCTAACAAGACAACAAAAAAATTCATATCAAAATGAGAATGCTAGACTGGCAAGAGTCTACAGAAATATGCTGCATTTATCTGTATGCAGCATAAGATTATTTTTCATGGGTCAACAAAAAAATGACATTTATATGGATTTGCATTTGGTAGTAGATGAGAAAGAGCTCCACCCTACCATCACCTAGTATAAAACCTTTCTATCAAAGAATTAGGGTTACAAAAATATGCTGCAACCAGTTGCAACAGATTGCGCATGAAGAAATAGGTTGCAATCTGAAGCATAAGATTATTACATTTTGAACATCAACACATTTAGGCTGCACTGGACAATATATCCACACTGCCATCTCCGAATTGGTACTGCTGATAAACTTGTAGCAGTATATCCCTACAAGGAACCACGGCGCCGAGCTTGATGCAGGCCAAAAAAGCGCCAGAAAGTTTTCTATGAAGACTGTAGGCTTCCTCAGGTGGAGGCGTCAGCCTGTGCTTCAGCATGGTAGCCCCAAGATTTGAAATGCTTCTAGCTATGTTGGTAGAGCGGAAGTCATATCCACCAGTTTTCGCAAAGGGCAACCCAACAATAAAACCAGCTTGGACGTGAGCCTCTATCATAATGTCTGACTCGTCACCCGTAAGAAAACCAAGTCTTTGCGACATCTCAATGACTGCATCTCTGTCGCTATTTGCACATGCAATGACCTGTTAACCAAAAGCTATAAATTGTGGGGTGCAAAAGCTTGTTCAAAAAGATGAAACAAGATGGAGATATTATGTGCAAAAGTGCAAAAAGACAACCAAAAGATGTGCTATGTATTACCATTCGTAGATAGTCATCCACAAAATTCTTGGGATACTCGCGTGCTGCGCCAAAGTCGATTAGATTAATCATGTTGGAAGCCTCATCGAAAAGAAAATTGCCCCAATTTGGATCCGTCTGAACAAACCATGAGATATGAAAAAGTATATGAGCAAAAAAAAAGGATGATGAATGTGATTTTTGAATTATAAAATAATTTTGATATCTTAAAATATATTAATTATCTTTATTTTTATTTTTAAATTATAAACATATGTGATGTCATGAGCCTTAATTCATTTATTTTCCAAACACTGGAAAATATTTTACAGATGTATGGCTAAACACCAAAAAGTAAACCATTTCATGTAAAATGATTTCCTTTGAAAACATTATTATGCGGAAACCATTTTCCATGAAACAAAGGTAGCCTTAGCAAACAAATACCACATGTTTGTTACATAATAGACATTTTACCATCATTCTATAAACAACCAAAACCAGCATAAAATTGAATGTAATGCCAAAACAATTAAGTGATAAATGCAAAGATACAAAACTATAATGCGAAGATACAAAATCAGCATGGAGTAACCTTAAATCCAAAAGAAAATCAGAAAACTAATTTAATCACTAGAACTGTTTGTAGGCCCATTATATTAGAAACTAATTTGAAGGTCTTATCATGACGCATAAGAAAGTTACTGAAGGGGTAAATCAAGAAGATAGAGAGGACTAGCTTCAAATACTGCTTGCTTGGAAAAACATAAAAGAGAGTTTTAGTTCTCATCCCATCTCAAGGAAAAACAAAAATAAGCAAAACTTGTGAGGATAAAGTTCCACATGCCTGCATGAATCGGAAAACAAATAACTCATTTAGAGTCAGCTCCAGCAATTTTTCGCCCACATAATTGCGAATTTTTTGACTTAGTAATGCCACCTTATCAATGGGAACTCCTGAGAATGATACGACAATGTTAAAAGGAAAAGCTTGTAAAAAATTACACTATCACATATTCGATTCATAAAAAAGGGATAAACTGAACAATAGAAAAAATGAAGATGCATAATGTCTTATGATAAAAAGCAGAATATCTAATTAAAATTATCAAACATTATGTTATTGCCATTTTTTATGGGGCATCCTTGCATCTGGAAGGAAAACATTTATTTGGCTAAGAAGATGGTATGGACTAGCCTGAGCTCAAAAATGTAACTTAATTAGAATAAGCATTGAAATGCAGAGAGATCTAAAAACTTTTGTAGAAAACAGGTCAACAACAAGAAGCTATATAGTACCTACTATTTGGGGTCAGCTACACGGATCTTTTCCCACCATTAAGCACTATCACTATCAAAGGCAAAATCTCCAGTCATACACTCATACTGAGGGCATTTATATCAGTTATTATTGTTTCGAGCAGAGTTTTATTAGGTCTTCCTCTACCTTTCTTCCTCCCATTAATCATAATAAACTCAAAATTTTCTAACTATGGCATATTATTCTGAAAAAAAATTTAATCTTAATCAACAAACTGTGATTACCCAAAATAAACTTCATTAAACTCAATCAACCTATTAGTTCAATGTTGATTGTAGGCAAAATTCATATTCATTTAGGCATGGTTTAAAATACCGTACCGTACCGCCCGGTACGGCCGGTATTTACCGGTTTTTCAAAAAACCGGTATACGAGATACCCGGTATTGGGCGATACCGGATATCTCGGTTAATACCGCCCATACCGGGCGATATTTGATGTCATACCGGGCGATACCGCCCGGTATGATGCAACGGCTCTTAAAAAGAGCCGTTGCTATCGACAGCACCCCAAATGGCTATATAGCCGTTTGGGGCCGGATTTAAGGCTAGACCCCAAACAATTATGTATTATTGGAATTATTTTTAACAAACAAAAACAAAAAAAAATTCACGGGCTAGTATGTCTTTTTTCTACCGGCCCGTACCGTGTGTCGGTTCGGTACGGTACTAGTACATACCGGTACCAGTCACTGACCGAGATCGGTACCGGTACCGGTATTTTAAACCATGCATTTAGGTGAATTTTTATAATTCTTGTTCAAGTGAGGCCAGATTATGTTAATACAGTACATAAATACTTGATTCTGAATTTGATTCATGCAGATTTTGAGTATCCAAGAGGAAAAATCAACCAAGCTTTAGATGAATATTATGGTTTCATAAATTTTGATTGTTGATTGGTATCATTATTTTTTTTTTGCAGTATTGAGAATATAAATGCACATAATGAGTCTCTTCCTAAGAGCTTAAGCTTTTAGGAAAATTGGTCAATCAATCAAAGTTAAACATGCAAAAAAAGTTAGATAATATAATATTTATTATCTAGCTTTTGTTAGATCTATCTATAGTTTTATATTAATATTTTATTATGCTATATTAATATTTTAGATTGGACAAGATTAGAAATGAATACATCCAACACAAGGGCATGTAGCACATAAGAGAACGTCGTTTAAGATGATTTGGACATGTGCTATGGAGACTCTCAGTCTCAGGTGCCCCCGCTTCGAAAATGTGATAGTTTAATAGTAGAAGGTAGGAAGAAAGGTAGATTTAGACCTAGGATCATGTAGAGAGAAATAGTGTCTAAGGATATACATTTACTAAATATTGAGTCTAAATATTGAGGCAAATCTAGCCGAGGGATTGTGGACACAGAAAATCCATATAGCTTAGTTGTTGTTATAAATTTTCTACTACAATTATATGAGTTTCATATGAAATATATTATTTATCATGTATGTAAAGAATATTTGATATTTTCACAAATTTCAAGAACAATTATATATTTATCATATATAAAAAAAATATTTTCAAATAAACCAGCAAATCTCACCAATTGACCGACTAGTCTGTCTAGTGAACTTAAGCTTAGAGTTGATTATTGACTGTTTAGTGAACTTAAGCTTAGAGTTGATTATTGATCTGGTTTTGAAAACATTGCTTGCACTTGATGATATGGTGCAATTTTCTCCTTGCATTTAACCAACTTTAAGTACCTTGAGGCATGTTTTAAACTAGAACTAGACCGGCTAGTCCAGCCCAAGAAAAAAAAAACGGGCCAAACCAGTTGTAGGTTGGGGTGAGAAAGTCCGAGTACCATGTATTTTTCATGATATTGGACCCTACCCTGTATAGGACCGGTTTCTAGTTTTGGATCCGGACCTTACGCTATTCGGACCTAGAACCAAACCCTACCCAAGACCTGTACTACACCAAAGGTCCGAGTACCCTGTTGGAACCTATTCATTTGTTCTTCTCTTTTCATATATCATAATTCAATAAATAAATAAAACTATTTTTTTTAATTATAATTTTTTTTTAATATAAATATATTAAAAGAGATAGTGAGAGAATATAACAGATATATTAATATATAATAACATATAACCGATTCTGGTTCCGATTCCAGTTCCGGTTCTGGGTACCATGCTGGAACCGGTTTGGTTCCTTAATTCCTTACCTAGACCCTATCCAAATTTAATTGGGGTCTTACCCAGAACCTACTCAATACCGGATCTACCCGGTACCGGTGTACACCCCACCCCTAGTTGTAGGTGATCCAAAAAATACCAAATAAGTAATTGACCCAATCGATCTGGTTGAGTTCTTACTTTAATGGGATTGGTTTAATTAAAATTAAATCCGGCTTATTTTTTAACCTTAGCCTAAGTTAATTTAAATTATTTTCAATTTTACTAAAATTCAAGTTCTTTTCAAATCAAACTCAATTCAAGCTCAACCTTATTTAAACTTTTGAACTCTATATAGTCTTATGACAATTTAATTGAAATAAAAATTTGAAGCTTCTTTTCATCTTTTCCCTCCTCTCTCTCCTCCCAGTTCTGTGCTTCGTCGCGGTTGTTGCAGCTTGCTATATTATTTTATGACTTGGTGCATTACAGATATATGTGAATCTTGATAGATATATGTTTTTCTATGCTAGATCCTCTATATCCGATCCTCGTAAATATATGTACATATATACACAATAATATGATGGACAAGTTAGATCTGCCTTCATACATATCTCAACCTTAACTTTGTTCATTGACAGAATTGCCAAACCAAGATATGTACTATATATCTTAGCTTGGGATTGGTTAATAAGGGGGCATGAGACTCCATTGCATGTTGAAAATGCAGGTTTCTTTTACCTATTCATGGCAAATGTTGAGGGTATTGATCTGTGATGGAGGTTGCATGACATAAAATATTGCCATGGCAACACAGAGAAAGAGAGAATAGTGTAAAGCGTAAACCAATGTTTTGAAAAACTGATCGGTTGATAACCTGGTTGAGCTCTGCTGGTCGAACTGTTAGTTTTAAAAAAATATTAAAAAATATATTTTATATTGACAAAAACTTAGTTATTCTTAAAATTATCAAAAGCTTTTAAACAATTATTATGTTTTTCATATGCAACTCATCTAGTCGTTAGTAGATTACAATAATAAAATTAAAAAACCAATTCGATATAACAAAATAAATAAGGAAAACTATAGATAATAAATATTATATAATTTTCATTTTTATACATGTTATTAATTTTATTGTAATCATGTTACTAATGCTATGAAATTTATTTTCATGTTTCTTAAAACAATAATTTTCTCAAAAAAAATTCATGCATAAAAGTGCTTATGGCAAGAATTCGACTGGTTGACCGTGGATAAGGCAATTAGAGAGTTAACAAACTAGACTATTAGAAAATAAGGTGTTGACACAAGTTTTATGATAATTATTGTATGCGGTTAGCATGCAAGTGTGCATTCTTATGTGAAAGGAATTTAGTCCTACAATGGAAGATTTTCAAAGAATACCTTGTGCTCTTCTATAAAGTACTTCTATAAATGAATTATATGTTTTGATATAATTATCTTTTACAAAACATAAAAATAATTTTCATGGCATCATTAATTTAGTTATAATAAAATTTAAAAATACACAATTGACCATATAAATAATATTTATTATATATTTTCTTATTTATTATATTAAATTTTATTATTGTAATCTACTAATAATCACATGAGTTATATATGGAATGTTTAACTTTAACAATATAACTTTTACATATCTATCATATATAAAGAGAATATTTAATTAATTATGTAAAGTATTAATAACTTTAATAAAAATTATTTTTAAATATTTTTAAGAATCAATGGCCGACCAATTGACCCACTAGTTTGACCAATGTACCAAAGCTTGACTGGGTTGATTACTGGTCTAGTGTCTGAAAGTAAAAAAATTGAATAAAAGTGTGATAAGGTCTATGAGTAGCCTACAAAATGCAATCTATAATTATTTAAAATTGTTTTCCTGAATCAAATGACAAATACAATGGTCACCAAATACAAATCAAAAGTCATCTTGTACAAGAGACACATGAAAACATACAATAGATTCAAACAGAAATGCAGTAATAGTAACTTATGCAGTTGTAGAAACACATGTAGAAAATTACCTCGAATGAGCTCTGTTGTCAAGACCTTCTTACTTGAGATTTCGTCAATGACCGTAGGAACATAGAACCCTTTTGAATCAGATAATAACTCACGGAATCTCTTTTGATTTGCAGCTTCCAACTCATAATCACATTCTCGTGAAAGTTCCTCTTTAGCCACCTTCACAGAAATAAAGAAAAGGCATAACACAAGTAGAAGATTCATAAACAGCATACACAAAATTCTCAATTTTATTGAGAAAGCAACTAAAATGCTTAAAAGACATATATATCTGGCTTTGGCCCATAATTAATCACACCATGGATACAAATAAGGAAGTTGCAAAAGTAAATTAATCTCAATATTCCTATCCGCAAATTACCTATGAAAATTTGGAAGATGCTCCTTACCACTAGAGTCATACACTATGAGAATTAGGTATAGATATATGATTGGAACTTAAATTTTATGATAACAGCTACTAATATATTGGTATATCTAAGTAACAACCAGATTTCTTATTTCCACGTACCTCTGCATCCAAAGGAAATAGCTACCTTCACTATGAAATATGTGACAAAGCTTGTGCTAGTTATTATATAGAAAAAGAGATTTTCTGGTCATGAGACAGACTACTAAAAGAATATATAGTAAACCAAAGCAAATGTATGTATTTAGCTGAAAATGAGAAAAAACCACATGATGTGCAGAAACTAGAAAATTGACAAGACTATTCACAACTTCAGAAATAGATTATCCGAATTCAATCAAACACATTATAAGAAATTGATGAGGCTGAAAATCATAGTTTTGAAAACCAGACCAAACTACCTGGAAAAAATGGGACCCGGACCAAATGTTGGTCTGGTTTATAAAATCGACCAAATAAGCATGTGAACCAGGCCAGTTTTATACAACCAGTTGGTTCTTTGTTAAACTGACCGGTTGAACGGACCAGTTCTTTAAACTTTCCAATGTAAAATTGTTTTTTAATTAACTTTTAAATTAAGGTAAATTTGGCTAATTATTTTCGATTTTAGCCAAACTCAAATATAGCTCAAATCAAATTCCGTTTGAACTCAACTTAACTGTAGCTAGCACAATCTATGTGCTTAAAGTTGATGTCTTTTCTAGTGAAATATGTATTCATGATGAAATTACTAATGTGAGAAAAAGATTATGACTTTCTCATATCTAGAATGAAGTTAACAAAAAATAAAGAGTGATAATTATTATAATATTTATGTTTATGTAGTTATTTTTGTTTTTTTCTTAAACTATTTAGACTAAAAAAAATTCTTGTTTTATTATAAGAATATACCAACAATCAAATGGATTGCATACTGAATATATCACTTAAAAACGTATAACACTTATATATTTATGGTATAACTAGAAAGTTCTTATAATTTATAGTAATATGTTTATGTTTACTATATAAAAGTAATATTAAATATTTTTTTAAAAAAAGTGATGCGACCAATTAACCCATTTCTTCAACCAATAGGGGTCCACAGGTCCGACCAATGAACTGATGAACAAAGGTCCGTTAAGTCGAATACCAGATGGCTAAATTAACTAATTGCATATTCTTATCATTAACATGGTAAAAACAAGATTGGTATAATGCATTCAAAATCTTTAAATTTCAAGCAAAAAATGAAAACTCAGATACCATCTGCTACTAAAACGATTTTGATGCAGGATCTGATAAGGTTGAGCATATCATTAAACTCTTGAAATTTGTGTCTTAAGACATTTGTGTCTTAAGACATTTGTGTCTTAAGACATTTGTTGTCTTCTTGATAATAAAATTTACTCACAAAGTGAATCATGAAATCAAAAAAAAAAAATATAGGATGCATATTATAGCAGCCATGCACAGTCATCTAAGTTAAAGAGTCTGAATCACCCACCTAGAAGGCTAGACTTCAATGAACAGTCATGAAAGTTATGAGTACAAAAATAAATCATTTGTACCAGTTTAATAGTAAAAAGAAAGGTTAGTTTGAAATAGAAAAGGTCAAAATTACCACGTTTTAGATCAAATCAAATAAACGCAAAGGAACACCATGAAAGTATAGATTCAATCACCTTAATAGCATTATCAAGAAAAAGTCCTTTAGGAATGAGATTTGTGTAGTTAAGTATTAGCTTGACATTCTCAATATCACTTTCAATGCTTTCTGCAACACCAGGATACTGTATTTTCATTGCAACTTCCATACCATTCTTCATAACAGCTCGGTGAACCTAATGAAAGGTAGAAGAAATTTTAATTTTAACATCAGCAAAGAGAAGATAGCATGTACAAATTTGCAAGGGAAGAGCTTCATGAAGAAATTCCATGTGGCACTCAAGCAAATAGTATCTGAACTTTTATGAGAACACAGCTGGAAACAAATCTAGATTGGAACAACCTGCCCTATACTTGCTGCAGCAATTGGCTCATAATCAAAGCTCCTCAATTTGGATTTCCAGTCAGGACCCAGTTCAGAATCCAAAACATCATTCAACTGTTTACTTGGCATCACATCAGCTCCTTGGCGAACAATATCTAAAGCTGTCAAAATCTGTATCATGGAACAAAACAAGAGATGCATTAAGAGAAATGTTGGCTGGTTATGGTGATTCTTGTATAATTGTGAGTTTTAACTAATAAATATGAAAATAGCATGAATAATGAAGTCCTGGCTTCAATAAACATTTGAATTAGCTTATAAGATTTATATGCTAATTAGCTGCTAAAGACACTAAATCTGGCATAATTAGTTCCATACAATTCCCATAAAAAAATTATTTGACAGAAACTGTGAAAAACAAAGAATAGCATATTTGATCATTTACTCAGAGAATTAGTAGTACCGGAGCTGGCACGAGAGATTCATCCTGGATGCTCAACATCTGGCCTAATTTAAGTGCAGCCCCCCGCATTCTACACAGTGCAAGTGCCAAACGTTCAGCATTTTGCTCAGATATAAAAGGTGAAATGGCAGACTGCTTCCCATCTGTATTGGGCATACCAAAGACAATCCTCCTTGCAGATTCTTGAATTGTACCCCATGCAAGCCCAGCTCCCAGACCAGCAAACCTAAAGAAATGATAAGCTAAGCTAAGACCCAAGTAAAAAAAAATTCAACAATCAGATGCAAATTTAAACAAGATTAACTAAAAACAAACAGTAGATAGTTAAATTTCTCTAATGTTGCATGTATCAGAACATGAAACCACTTAAAAAGCAGGTAAAATTATTTCGATATGTTATCACTGGACACTGGTCAATAGTATTCGGAGGTTGTTTGTAAAACTAGGGTGTTCATGACAGAGACTTTAAGGAATCACCATTCTGTTACTATAACTTAAGCCTCCACAATTCCACGAGATAAAAGAGAAGTTTTTTTCTTTACTTTTTTTTGCAAAATCAATAATAACGGAGCCAGAACACATCTCACCCAAGCGCCCTGCCAAAGGGAGTGGATGGAACTCTTCTCTCTCGAGGCCGCCGTCTCTTCAGAGGTGCAACATCTCCTACTGCAGCAACAGTAGGGTTCTCCTTCTCGAGTGGGTCAGGCATGACCGGATCTTTCCGTTCACTGCTTTCCTCAATAACATCCGGCTCCTTGGTAGCACCGACCTTCAAATCATCCGAACATCGAATGTTCTGCGTCGTTGTCGTCCCATCTGCTGCAGCTACGGAGGTCCCAGAGACGAGAAAGGCTCCGGATTCCGATTGGAACTGGGACTGGGCTTCCGAATGGGGGGATTCGGCGGATCTGCTCGACGTGGTGAGCTCATCATTCTCAGAGAAGTAGACGACGGATGAATGACTGGAGGCGGAGGGAGCGGAGACTTGATGGGGCCTCCCTCTCGTGAGCCCAGCGAGGTCGGCGGCGGACCCGACGGCGTTCTTCAGCGCCTGAGAGAAGAAGGCGTCGAGGTCGCCTGCCCTGGCGGCTTCGAGGGCTGGAGATCGCTTGGATGCCTCGGCGGCGACGAGAGAGACGCCGCGCAAGATGCGGGCGAGGTCCTGTAGCAGCGGCGGCGGCGGAGGAGCCATGAGGGGGGCGAAGGCCGAGCCGAACAAACAAAGACACAAACCGACGGCAGGGCCTAAACACCAGCCGTTGAGTACGTGGATCAATTACAGCTGTTCATTCTCCAACTCCTTTCAAACTAACCAAATGTTTTAATCGTATAAATAAACAGGATTATTATACCAAACATAAGACTATGCATTGACTAAATTAATTTGGCCTAATTTTCATTTATTTTTGAGTTTTTTTTTTTTCGGGGTGTGCAGGAGTACCAAGTAAATTTTAATTAAATTCGAGTAGAATCCAAATAAAAAATTAAAAAACTGATTTAACTCAATTCCGATTCTGGTTTCAGCATATATGGTATCTATAATTGGAACCGAAACCAATATTTAAAATCGATTATATGTTATTATATATTAATATATGTTATATTCTCTCTCACTATCTCTTTCAATATATTTATATTAAAAAATAATTTTTATAATAAAAATATATTTTAGTCTTATTTATTTATTGAATTATGGTATATAAAAAGAAAGAAAAAATAAATACCAACATGCAGGGGCTGAGCTACAGTATGAGGATGGGGGGCAGTTGCCTCCAGTCAATTTTTTTTTTCTCTGAAAAAGGTACAAAAATGCCCCCAACGTTTTCTCTCGGGTACTAAAATACTCATAATATTTTTTTAGGATCAAAAATACCCCTCACGTTATGAATTGGGTACAAAAATGCCTCTATATGCAAACGGTGTTAATTGAGAGATAACGGATGGCCAAAATATTTTCTCACGAGTACTAAAATTCCCATGATGTTTTCTCACGGGTACTAAAATGCCCCTAATATTTTTTCACAGGTACAAAAATACTCCTAACGTTTTCTCACAAGTACTAAAATACTCCTAACGTTAGTTTACTCGTGAGAAAACGTTAGGGGTATTTTTGTACCGGTGAAAAAATATTAGGGGCATTTTAGTACCCGTGAGAAAATGTCAGGGGCATTTTAGTATCCGTGAGAAAATATTTTGGCCCTCCGTTATCTCTCAAGTAACATCGTTTGCCTATAGGGGCATTTTTGTACCCAATTCATAACGGTTTGAAATCAAAAATTAGGTTAATTAAAAAACCGGTTTGAAATCAAACCAAATTTTGTAGTTTTCGATTTATTATGTGTTGCTTATGTGGCAAGTTATTCTCTACATATGCGTCACGTGTAAAGTCAACATCTTTATCAACATCCATGACATCTCCGTTAAGTCTCACCTAACAAAAGTTAGTCTGATGTCATTTTTGTACCATTTTCAATAACCTTAGGGGTATTTTAGGTCCAAAACAAACGTTAAGGGTATTTTAGTACTCATGAGAAAATATTAGGGGTATTTTTGTACCTATGAGAAAATGTTAGGGGCATTTTAGTACTTGTGAGAAAACATCAGGGACAATTTTAGTACCCGTGAGAAAATGTTTTGGCCCTCAACTAACACTGTTTACCTATAGGGCATTTTTGTACCCAATTCATAACGTGAGGGGTATTTTTGATCCCAAAAAAATGTTATGGGTATTTTAGTACTCACGAGAAAATATCGAGGGCATTTTTGTACTTTTTCCCTTTTTTCTCTTATTAATACATCTTTTTTACGATTTTGCCCCCCTTTATTTTAAAAATTATCCTCCTATCCCGAAATTAATCTATTCCCCTTCTGATACCTAATCCTTCTCCCTCTCTGTTGCGCCGACCTCCATCAATCTGTCGCTCCTACTCTCCCAACACCATCGCTCGGGCACGTGCTCCGGTCACTCCAGGCGGCAGGCGATCATTCCGGCATGGCGGCATGCTCCTTCCCTCTACTCGGAGATCTCCTGTCGGCTGTCGTCCCGCATCTCGGCGTCCGCCCAGTCGCCCAATCCGTGTCGGTGTCAACTCCTGCACGGCTGCACACTCCTGCGTGACTGCGTCTCTCGATCTTCGACGTCCGCGCTCGCCCAGTTCGGAGTCTGGAGTCGGCATCCCGCGTCCGGCATCTCCCACATCCCAGTAATTTTAGAATTTGTTTGATTTTACTATTTGATTAATTCCATTGATTTCACTATTTTATTTTATTTTTTTATTCCAGTAATTTTTTGTATTGATGTTTGATTAATTCCATTTTTATTTATTGATTTCATTTTTTGATCCTGCTAATTTTTTGATTTAATTTCATTGCTTGATTTAATTGTTTAATTTTAGTTTGATTTAATTGCTTGATTTACTTAGTTTGATTTCAATTATATTTAGTTGTTTGATTGTTATTTAATTGATTGATTGCTTGATTCCAATTAATTCTTTGATTGTTTAATTCTAATTAATTTTTATTTAATAGATATGGAGAATTATTTAAAAGAAAATTTACTTCCGGAAGTGGATCATCATCTTCGGCTAACAAAGAAGTAAATGCGAAAGTTGAAGAAGAGAACCATAGCTCAAAAAGACTGTATGACATTTGAGAGTCTGCCCCCCTCCAATTTGATTTCTGGCTCCGCCACTGTCAACATGGTACTCTGAACTCATGGTACAATACAAGTTTTGAGTATAATCTGATTCCAAGTTTCAATATGGTTGGATTTTAAATTCAAAACTTAGGAATCGATCTTATAATAGAAAAGGATTCTAGTATCATGGAAAATACATGTAATCCTGAAAATTTTTATATTCTGAAGAAGGATTGGTAAATTTTCAAAACCGAAAATTAAAAAAAAAAGTTGAAAATTTGATTTTTACCCTCTCATATTTTTGGGCAAAGATCTTTAACACTAAAAAAATTTTAATAACTTTTTTATTAAAAGTTTTTAACACTATTTTTTTTATTAAAAATCATTTTTAAATATTTTTTAAGCTTTTAAAGGATTTCAGATCAAAGTCTTTAAAAAGTTTTGGAGTAAATTGCTTATTTCCTTTTATTGAGTAAATAGCGGAGGACATTGCATAGTTGTACAACAGAAACCTTCGCAATGGCCCACACGCAGAACCAACTCCAGAGTGTCACTTTTTTTATGCCTACCTTTTTGAATGTAAATGAATTGGGGCTAGTTGTATTGCTGCTCTTAAATGGCTTTCTAGGACCAAAGTTTGAAGGCTGTAAGTAGGGGTGAGCAAAATCCGAATCGATTCGAATTGATTTGAAAAAAATCGATCCAAAAATCAATTCGGAGCGAATTATTTGGATGAATCATATCAGGTCATGTTTGATTTTTTGAGGGGTTTATACCCCTAATCCGAGTCGGGTCGAGAAAAAATCTTGATATATTTGACCCGACCTGAATTCTATTATGTATATATATATACTCGGTGTCTCTCCTGGTCAGGTGCAACTTTAGTGAGGCAGACAATGACCGGCAAAAGACACTCCAACACTCAAGTTAGTAGGTCTCCAAGGTGGAGGTAATGAAGATGAAACTTAGGTTACTTGAGGCGTGTCATCTCTGTATTTATTGTAGGTGGATGTGATGATGTTGCGGTAATCTCACGAGGATATTGCTAAAAATGGGTCGAGATTGATCTCGGAGATAGTGAGTCTGTAATGGCATATTCCTTGTGACAAGGAAAGACGTGGATATTTTTGTATGGCCGGGTGGAGCCCTCATGCAGAGCCATTCAGTTTGGCTCGAGTCATGTCTAAGAGTATGGTCGGGTGGAGCCGTATGGTATTGGCTCGATTTGGGGTGTAGGGCACTGGTGGGTCTAATCCGACCGGTCCCAATAGCACTAGTCCAGTCCATAGCCTCTGAGCTCGGTCAGAGTCTGGAGGACTGCGTGTCGAGTTCTAAGTGATGCAGGCTTACATCCTCGGCTGACCAAAAAGATGTTGGTTGGGTCATTGTCACGTACAGGGTGTGAGACCTCTTATGCGACTCTTCTTATCCGGGCTGGATGTGATATTTATGTGGAAGAGGAGGGTGCTATTTCGGATGTTTGCCACATGTATGGTAGATATAGCTTGACGGGAAAGAAATTATGAGTAAAGATCCGGTAGATCATTTTGAGGCATTTTGAACGCCAGCGATGAACTAACAGGACGTGATTTTGCCCGTGAATAAATGAGACTGCCCAACGGAGCAACGATTTTGTTTTGTGTCTATAAATAGTCCCCCGTATGTGGCGTACATTGGAAATCATAGAGTGGGAGGTCTCGAATATCACCACCCCTCCAGGGGTCGTTTTCGACTTGTTGGAGAATGGTTCACCAATCAACATGGGTTTGTACCATCGGACTTAAAAATGAGGGCAAGAGGCGGGGTTCTGGTTGTGGGTCTGTACCATTGGGCTTACAGCAAAGAAGTCCCTGTGGTACATGCGCCGGGGGAGGCGTTATGCTCTTGGTCGGCTAGAATCGTGTCCATGATTCTGGGTTTGTGGAGCCGGGGCTTTCACTCCTCTCCTCCTTCCCCTTCAAATCCCGAGTTGTGGGATGGTTCCATCAGCGGGTCTGTATGTGGGGTCAAATCCTGGTAACAGGACTGTTGGTCAAGATTTTCGCTTGCAGGGCTCCAGAAAGGAGTACCTTTTTTTTTGTTATGCTCCATGTGAGATGTACCTTTATGGCTTGTTTTCTCATTTGTAAGATGTCATTCATGGGTTTGCAAGTATAACTATTCCCTTTGTGAGACTTTATGAATGAAAGCATGAGTTTCTATATTTTACCCTTGCTACATTTTTGTTGAGTTTGCTTGGTCTTTCCGTTGATATTTTACCCTGAGCTAAAGGCCGCATTTAGGGTTGAGGACCATGCTCGGTGAAAATCAAACTCGTAAGAAGCGCTCTTTATGGCCGTGTTGCACATTTAGAGCGTGTCAGACTAAGCCAGAGGACGCATTTAGGGTCGAGGACTAAACTCGGTGAAAATTGAGCTCGCAAGAAGTGCGCTTAGGGTCATGTTGCTCATTTAGAGTGTGTTGGGTTGAGCCGAAGGCCACATTTAGGACTGATTACCAGACTCGGTGAAAACCAAGCTCGCGAGAAGCGCGCTTGGGGTCGTCGGGGCGTAGGAGCCCGTAATAGGCATTGAGGCCGACAAGCCAGACCGGCAAAAATCAAGCTCTGGTCGTTGTTGGAATTCGAGTGTAGCGCTTAGGCCGATGGATTAGGCTGGTGGAAACCAAGTCCCGATTGCTATTGAGGCTCGTGATGCCGAGGATAGAGGCGTTGGGCCAAGGAGGGATGGTGTGTCACACGGATCGACGGTCGTTGTTGTTGGCTTTAGGTTTTCAACCTTAGCCTTAATCTCGATCTTGATGGTTTTGATGATAACAAACATGAAACTAATGATTTCATTGAGAATATCTTTCAGGTTCCATATCGACTAGTGTTCGATGTCCTCGATCGGATAAATCGGAGAAATCGCGAAATCAGAAGGACATTGATCGTTGCGCTCGGGTTCGTCGTGGAAGTTTCTCGAAGATCGAAGAGTGCACCAAAGTTGCTTGGATGAGTCCAAAGATCAAGTCAAAATCTCTCCAAGATGATGCTCGTTGAAAGCCGAAACCCGGAAATGAAGCGAGGAAGAAATAGGCTGAAGAAATAACATTCAGCCTACGTTCGATCGACCGGTCGGTTGACCGACCAAAGGTAAAAAGGGAGCAGAGCTACTTCGGTCGACCGATGGAAGCCCAAAATGGGCAGTAGCTCGGGCGGTTGGCCCGTCGGTCGACCGACCTACTGATTCCCGTGACGCAAGATCATGTCGGTCGACTGACGGGTCAACCGAATGGTGAAAGAATCGGGCCGAGGCTGGCGGTCGACCAATCGATCAACCGACTTGCATATGAGCCGCAATGCAATATCGCGTTCGTCGATTGATGGGTCGACCGAAGATCACGGATCGCGTGATCTGCGTTTGGCGATCGACTAGTCAGTCGATCGACCATAGGGTAAACAGAAGCGGTCGAATGACCGGTCGACCGATGCTTCGACCGGCGCTTCGACCGGCGACCTGTAACGGATAGTTTTCTATCCATTGAATGTCGTTTCTTCACCTAGGTATAAATACACCCAGGTATGATTCATTTGATGCTTCTTCCTTGATTCCCACAATGATTATTGAGCATCTAGAAGGAAGATTCGAGCCTTCCAAAAAGTGATTGCAGCGCGCCCTATTCCTCTGTCGAGTTCTTCTTCAAGCGCCGCCTACTGTTGCCTCAACTCTGAAACTGTTCAAGCTTCACGACTTGACGAGTTGGAGGATTCAAGGCTTGGAAAAGAGCACGAACACTTGGTTTCACTTTTAGCTCTTTCCGTTGTATTTTTAATTGTTAATTGTTTCTTAAATTTGTGTTTGCGAAGACCTGGGTGTTAGGTCTTGTTGTGTGAAGTGGTATCCTTGGTGAAAAGGAGTAAAGCCACTTGTGTAAACTTAGCGTTTACTAGGATTAGTTTTAGTTGTCCCTTAGGTTGAGGTGGGAAAGAGCTCTCGGTAGGAAGGCGGGATACTTCCGGGTGTGGAAGTGCCTTCGGTTGGAGAGCGGAGTCTTTCCGGGAAAAAATCCTCGTTGTAAGGGAAACTAATTAATCTAGTAAAATCTAGTTTGAAAATCCTAAGCGGGGTGCTTAGGTAGTGGAGTAGGCATTGGGGCCGATCCACTATAAATATCGTGTTTGCATTATTTTAATTGTGTGTGCTTAATTGCTATATCTTGCTTCCGCATTCCATCGCATAATTGCATCTTGCCTAATCGAGTTAAGTAAACGATTAAAATTGAATTTAGGTGAATCGTTTAGTAAACTCACTATTCACCCCCCCCTATAGTGTCGCCATTTCGCTAACAATTGGTATCAAAGCAAGGTTCGTAGCTTGAGATTTCACCATCTCGCCTACACCTAGTCTCGATCTTGAAATGGCTCTAGAGTCGGTAGCGTCTAGACCTCCTAGGTTCGATGAGTTAAACTTTGGTCTTTGGAAAGGAAGAATGTATACATTCTTAAAGACTCAAGGTTTAGGTGTTTTTAATATGATAAAATCAAAATACATAGAATCTAAGGAAAAAATGGATGCATGGACCCAAGAACAAATTTGCATGTTTGAGTTAAATGCTAAAGCTACAAATTGTTTATTTTGTTCTTTGGATGATAAGATTTTTGAAAAGATCATGTATTGCACTTCTGTTTTCGATATTTGGGCTACTTTAAATATGCTTTATAATTATGCAAAAACCGAAGAGCTCAAAACATTTGATGAGGGGAGTGATGACAATTGTCATCCACCCACTACTAACATGATTTTTAAAGCCCACAGTGTCTCTAGTTATAAGAGCACAAGAAATCGAAAAAGAAAGGTGATTTGCCATGTGTGCCAAGAGAAAGGGCATGTAAGGAAGAATTGCCCTAACATGAAGAACGAGGCAAAGAAGAGATCAAATGCTTTCACATCATCATCATACTCGAATGAAGCATCCTCTTCCCATGGCTATGAAGAAAATTCAAAAGATTGCCTCATGAATACTAATGATGAGGTACACTCTTCTTCCTCTAGTCATAATAATAAAAAGTGTAGTACTAATTCTTCTAATTCTCATGATTTTCTTTATGATGAATTGATGGAAGAATATAAAAGCATGTATACCTTGCTTGTTAGAAAAAATAAAGAAAATAGAAAAATCAAGAAAGAAAACTTGAAGCTTGTAAATCATGTGCATGAGTTGAAGAGTGAAAATGAAAAATTGAAAACTAGCATGATTGATACTTGCCATGATACATTAACTCTAGAAGTTATTGACTTGAAACTTAAAAATGAAAATTTAAAGAATGAAAATAGTATGATGAAATCTCAATTGTATGCTATTCACAAATCCATGAGTGATTTGAAAAATGAGATTGTATTCTTAAATAGGAAAATAAATGATTTATCAAATGCATCTTCCTTTAAGAACTCTAGAAATAAATATGCTTGTGTAAAGAATGCTAATATTCATCATCATTCTCATGTCAAGCATTCCTCATTTAAACCTCATATTCAAAAGAAGAATGTATCTTTTAAGAATGCTCATGCTCAATCTAGTTCAAATGACAAGCACTCTAAAGATAAATCTCATGTCCATAATAAAAACAAGAAGAAATTTAATGGATATTATTTTTGTTGTGGTGTTTATGGGCATGCTATACATGAGTGTGCTTTTAAAATGAACCCAAGTGTTGTAAAAATACTTTGGGTAGCTAAGCCCACTAACCCCCAAGGACCCAAAGCCATTTGGGTACCAAAAATTTCTTCTCTTATAGGGGGAGTCACCACACAAGGGTAAAGAGAATTGAAGAGTTGAAGTTGACCAATTAGTTGAAGGAATGATCCCTACATGGTTGCAACTTCAAAGTCTTCATCTACACTAGATGCCTATGGTAAATTTGGTATCAAACTCTTTGGTATCATCTCCTTACTTGGATTTGCTTTATTTAAGTTGGAGTCATGATACATGCTTTAAATTGATTGTTTTCCCCGCTCTTGCAAAAGATTCTGTTTCAAAAATGTTTTTTGATTTTTGATTTCCCGGTCTCTTCGGAGACCCAGGTGGCCTGTAATGGGCCTAAGCGACCTTGCGGTTCTAAATCGTAGGCACATTGTGGCCTTTCGGTTTTCAACCAATATGAAGGGTTGGAGATCATGCTTTCAAATATTATCTTTGTGGTATCTAAAAATTCGTTTTGGTATGACTAGATTTCATTTAAAACAAATTTTAAACTATTTAGCAAAGTAAATTTTTATAATTATATTTGATGCTTCTCTTTGCTTTTTGGTTTGATTATCTTGCTAAATAGCTAGGTTTTTCACTAAAATATTAGTGTAGCTTACTTGCAACTTATAAGTATTTAAGGAAGGCTAATGACTAGGAAGAAAGATATTAGTTTGGCTAAATTTTCATGAATTAGGTATAACTTCTATTATTTCAAAATCTTAGTGTTATACCTCAATGCTTAGGCTTAAACTATGTCTCTATACTTATGATTAAATTTGCATGTCAAATTCTTGATTTCTCATGAGTAGGTAGAATCTTAGCACTTAGGTAAATTTCATTAAATGAAACTTGCTCTAGGTTGATACTTGTTATTAGAGACATTTCTTTAAGACCAAACTAGTTAAACTTGTTTAGGGACCTTATGCCTCAAATTAATGGTTCACATCTTGATCCCTTAGATTCATTTTGAAATCATGGTATCCATTTTAAAATGAATCTTAACTATCTAGCTTAGGTTAAAGTTTTTAAATGTAAAATTTGTTTTGAACCTTGCTATTTAGCATGTTAGCTTGCTAGTAGTCATAGTATTTCATTATAATACTAATGATGTCTACTTGCAAGTGATAAAAATTTGGAAAGATATGCTATCTAAAAGAAAATGAAAAAGAAAATGAAAAAGTTGGGCAAATTTTCTAGAAAAATGTATGAATTTTATTTTGCAAAAATTTTGAAAAATGAATTGAATTTTCATGTTTAATGATGTCTCTATGCTCATGATTGATTATGCATGATGAATATTTGATCTTTCATGAGTAGAAAATAATTTGATAAATTAGGCAAATTTCATGATAATCTTGATTAAATGAAACTTGCTCTAGGTTAAAATTCTTGTTAGAGACCTCATTTTACGTTAAAATTTGATTAACATGTTTAGATACACATATCACATAAGTCTAGAAAGTTAAAATTGAAAATTCTTATCTAGATGAACAATATGATATCTATATCACTTTAGGGGACTTAAGCTTGAAAAGCTTGGTCCAAGTCAACAAACCACAATTGGTATCAATTGACTTTGTCATTTCATTTTAAGTCCAAATCTTCATAAACATATTTAGGAATAGGTATGACATATTTTCATGCACTTAGAGTGAACAATTCATATGGATATGGATAAAATGACAATAGATGTCAATTCATGATTACCTCTTATGAACCTAGTTGACCCAAGTCAACAAGTTGACTTAAATGTGTCATTTTCAATCCATATTTGAGAAACATGTTTAGATTTGCTCATGTTAGGTATCCATAGGTGTAAATTTGAAAAATCATGAGTAAATGTTAAGATTGAAATTTAGCAAGTTTCATAAAAACTAGTTTAGTTTTGAATGAAACCATGCTAGGTTGATATCTTGACTTAAGGAAATAATTTTCAGTCCAAACTTGACATATACTATTTACATAACCATCATGTGGTGTCATGAAAGTTTGAATGAAAATTGAAGAAGTTTTAAGAAAAACTGAATTTTACAAAAATACCACTTCAATCTACATTTGGTATCAAATTTCAGTTATTTTTAGAAAAAGATAGAAAAATCTTTTTTAAATGATTCTTGAAACTGCACATTCACTGATAAATCTAGTTTCTTAAGTAAAAATTTCAAAATATTTCATCAAGAATCTAATTTATAATGAAATTTTGAAGTTGGATCTCAAAACACAAAGTATCATCTTTTTTTGGAATTCAATCTTTCCGATACTTTGATCTTTCTTCAAAAACTTCAAATGAAAACTTATATATACCATTTTGATTATGTTTCTAATATCATTCACACAATTTCTTGAATAAAATTATTCATAGGAATGATTTTGAATTCTTGAATGATAGCTAGAAACTACATTTGATATGTTTTAATTAGAATCAATATAGGATAAAAAATAGACTTTGATTTTTAAATTCATTTTAAGTTCAAATTTGTTACATGCATTTCAAATGATTATTCAACAATTGGTATCAAAATTTTCATTCAACAATTGGTATCAAAAAATTTCAGTCAATAATTGGTATAAAAAAATTTCATCCAACAAATTAGTATTTCAAATCTTGAAGTATAGGTTGACCTAAGTCAACAAAATAACTTAAAAAATCTCATATTGAGCCCAAACTTGATTCATAGACTTATTTCATCTCATGTTAGATGTCCAAATGCCTAAGTTTGAGAAAACATGAGTAGATAGCAAATCTTGAGACTTAGCACTTTCATTGTTTTCATGCTTATTTCGAATGAAAACGTGCTAAGTTCCAATTTAGATCAAATGACATTAGTTTCACTTCAAACTTGATATACATGATTTAAATGACCATATCTTGATATATTGAAAAGTTTGAATGAAAACAAAAATGTCATGAAAAAGATGAACTACAACATTGGTATCAATTGAGTGCATACATGATTTAGACTTGAATTGTATATATCATTTCTTACATATCATGTATGATTTAATTTTCCTATTCAGTTGGTGTTTTCCATCCCTTAGTTGAGATTTTCATGCTTCATGAAAAATAATTTTAGAAGTTTCAACTTCATGATAAAAATGTGTTCTTCATATATCCCTTTGATTAGATAGACCTTTCTTGCCCTTTTTGATTGATGTCAAAATGGGGAGATGAGTATGGATAAAGGGGGATAAGTATATAAGAAAAAGGGGAAAAAAAATATAGGAAATCCATGCATATAAATAGGTGGAGTTTATCTTATAGATATGCATGTTGATAGGGGGAGAAATCCCTTAGTTGATATCCTTATGCTTTAATGATATATTTTCTTAAGGATGTTTGTCATCATCAAAAAGGGGGAGATTGTTGGCTTTAGGTTTTCAACCTTAGCCATAATCTCGATCTTGATGGTTTTGATGATAACAAACATGGAACTAATGATTTCATTGAGAATATCTTTCAGGTTCCATATCGACTAGCGTTCGATGTCCTCGATCGGATAAATCGGAGAAATCGTGAAATCAGAAGGACATTGATCGTCGCACTCGGGTTCGTCGCGGAAGTTTCTCGAAGATCGACGAGTGCACCAAAGTCGCTTGGACGAGTCCAAAGATCAAGTCAAAATCTCTCCAAGATGATGCTCGTTGAAAGCCGGAACCCGGAAATGAAGCGCGGAAGAAATAGGCTGAAGAAATAACATTCAGCCTAGGTTCGATCGACCGACCGAAGTTAAAAAGGTACCAGAGCTACTTCGGTCGACCGAGCGGTCGATCGATGGAAGCCCAAAATGGGCAGTAGCTCAGGCGGTCGACCCATCGGTCGACCGACCTGCTGATTCCTGCAATGCAAGATCGCGTCGGTCGACCGACGGGTCGATCGGATGGTGAAAGAATCGGGCCGAGGCTGGCGGTCGACCAATCGATTAACCGACTTGCATATGAGCCGCAATGCAATATCGCGTTCGTCGATTGATGGGTCGACCGAAGATCACGGATCGCGTGATCTGCGTTTGGCGGTCGACCAGTCGATCGACCAACCATAGGGTAAACAGAAGCGGTTGAATGACCGGTCGATCGATGCTTCGACTGGCACTTCGACCGATGGCCTATAACAAATGGTTTTCTATCAGTTGAACGCCGTTTCTTCACCTAGGTATAAATACACCCAGGTATGATTCATTTGATGCTTCTCCCTTGATTCCCACAGTGATTATTGAGCATCTAAAAGGATGATTCAAGCCTTCCAAAAAGTGATTGCAGCGCGCCCTATTCCTCTGTCGAGTTCTTCATCAAGCGCCGCAGGCTGTTGCCTCAACTCGGAAATTGTTCAAGCTTCACGACTTGACGAGTTGGAGGATTCAAGGCTTGGAAAAGAGCACGAACACTTGGTTTCACTTTTAGCTCTTTCTGTTGTATTTTTAATTGTTAATTGTTTCTTAAATTTGTGTTTGCGAAGACCTGGGTGTTGGGTCTTGTTGTGTGAAGTGGTATCCTTGGTGAAAAGGAGTAAGGCCACTTGTGTAAACTTAGCGCTTACTAGGATTAGTTTTAGTTGTCCCTTAGGTTGAGGTGGGAAAGAGCTCTCGGTAGGAAGGCGGGATACTTCCGGGTGTGGAAGTGCCTTCGGTTGGAGAGCGGAGTCTTTCCGGGAAAAAGTCCTCGTTGTAAGGGAAACTAATTAATCTAGTAAAACCTAGTTTGGAAATCCTAAGCGGGGTGCTTAGGTAGTGGAGTAGGCATTGGGGCCGAACCACAATAAATACCGTGTTTGCATTGTTTTAAATTGTGTGTGCTTAATTGCTATATCTTGCTTCTGCATTCCATCGCATAATTGCATCTTGCCTAATCGAGTTAAGTAAACGATTAAAATTAAATTTAGGCGAATCGTTTAGTAAACTCACTATTCACCCCCCCTCTAGTGTCGCCTTTCGCTAACAGTTGTGAAACCGTGTAAATTCCTCCTGGGCATTATGCAATGATTGCAAGTGATTTCAGATACAAGGAAAATGTTCAGATTATAAAGAGTAATTTCATTGTTAAATATCATAGTGATACATTGCTTCCCACCAAAGATTAAGCTCGACTTACACTTGGTGGAGCATTCTTAAAACCTTTCATGGGGAATACCCAGTGGGAAAAAACGTCATGCCGAAAAAAGAGTACTCCATCCATGTTGTAATTTAAGGGTGAAAGCTTAGTTGTAGTATGTCCGTAGAGAGGCCGTGTTTCACGATCGTGGGGGTTCTCATCCAAAGAGCTCGGCAATTCTATAGGCGCATTTTCCGAGGACTTTGGTAATTCGATAGAGGCCTTCCTAATTCGGAGCGAGATAACCTTCTCTAGTTGGCTTTCTTTATAGTTCGATCTTTCAGAGGACAAGGTCCCCTTCTGCAAAATTCCAAGGCCTGACACGTTTGTCATATTTTTGGGCTATCTTGAGTTTCATTGCCTCTTCTCTGAATTTGGCAAGCTCTCGCTCTTCTTCAATGAGATCGAGTTCGGCGTGTCGGGTTTCCGAGTTGCTTTGTTCCTTAAAGGTGATCCTGCGAAGGCTGGGCTCTATGATCTCGATAGGGATCATGGCCTCTACTCCATATACAAATCGGTAAGGGTTCTCCGAAGTGGAGGATTGGATAATTATATTGTAACTCCAGAGTACTTCAGGTAGTTTTTCGACCCAATGTCCCTCAACCATATCGAGTTTCTTTTTTAGTCCTGGTCAGAATGTTGCATGTTAAAGAGGTGTGCTCCCACATAAGTTGCATGTTCGATGGATGTCGCAATTTGCACAGGTTCTAAGTTGTCGGCGGGCTGGGGCCACTCTTGGATGTCTCCCTTGGGATCTAGGTCTGAGATTCGGGGTTAGGGTTCAACCGGCCTGAGCTTCAAGCATTCATTGTAGCACGCGTGGGCTTCCTTTTGGTTTGCATGAATTACTCCTACATTTGTCTCCGAGATAGGGAATTTGATGGGGAGTCAATACGACGGCTCCCAAGTTATTTAAGGAGGGTCGGCCCAAAATCATGTGATAGGAGCTTACGCAATGAACGACGACGAACTGTATGTCTATCGTCCTTGTTCCTGGTAGAGAGCTGAACGTTGTTGTCAATCATAAATAGCCTGGACTAGACTAAAACTATTAGGCCCGGTCGGACCAGACCCAGTGGCGCCCCATAATTTGCCTCAAGCCGAACTAAGCAAGTGCCCAAGTGCTCCACCCGACCACACTCTTGGGCGAGACTCGAGCCGGACCAAATAGCTCCACCCGGGGATCATACCCGGCCATACATGCACATCCACGGCCTTCCTTATCATGAGGGATACGCCATTACGAGCCCACCATGTCACACCCCAAATCTGGTATGATTGATCAGGGTACGCCACATACCCCGAAGCCTAACCCAACTCAAGCCACAAATACAATAAATAACCTAAACAGTTTATGACGTTTCAAAAGACTTAGAATAGACATTTAGTTCCAAACCAAACCAACAACTTAATAAATATCAAATGTTCAAGTTACCTAAAAAGAAACTTAAATCAACAAACTAAGACATCTATATGTAAGAAAATGCAAAAAATAAATAACTCGAGTCTACATGACTCAACACCTTAAAAGAAAATCAAACGACTCAGGTATCCCCCTCGACATGTCACGAGACCCGCTGCCCTGCCGCCACTAGCTGCGCTACTGCACCTTGGTACCTCTCTGATCTCGCTCAGGTGCTGAAAAAATAACAACAATGAGGAGTAAGTCCAACTAGGACTTAGTGAGTAGATCAGTCATCGATGATCCAAATTATCATCATGTAAAACCAATAATAAGCAGACATATAATATAAGCAATAAATGACAAGAACAATATCATGTGCTTATCCACTACCCTGCGCATGATAAAAACATCCATCAACATATATATAAATAACCACATAAATCAAGGTATGATGAATGCAATATCTCAATCACATGAATGCTCACCGGAGCTATCGGTCTCACATAGCTACGTAGGGTAGGTAAATGGTGTGGCCGCCGAACTACCATTCAGCTCAGTATCGTCTCTTTAGAGCATGCTCTCCCCTTACCGACACTGGTGTTGTTCAAATACCCACACTAGAAGGGGGGATTGAATAATGTGTCTACTTTTAAGATTAATTGAATTCTTTTCCAATTTCAATCAACTCAATTACTCGATTCAAGTTTATTGATTCTTAGTGAGACTAGATGCAATTATAATTATATCAAACACAAGCAAGAATCAAATAAAGCAATTAAAATATCAATGCAAACACGAAATATATAGTGGTTTGGCAAACACCGCCTACTCCACTACCTTGGCTCCTCACCAAGGATTTCTAACTAACTCATTTATAGATAATGTGCTTCCATTTGAATACAAATGCGGACTCACTTCTCACCCTTGAGAATGCCTCAACATTATTCACCTAGGCAAAACACAAAACTACAAAGGTAACAGGCTAAGGTGTTTACCCTAGCACACCTAGCAAGCTAACAATGGAAACCTAGTTTAATAACAGGGAAAATAACAACAAAGGAGCTAAGAATTAAAGCACACAAGTGAGCTCCTTTGCAAAGCCTCCAACTCATCAAGATGTAGAGCTCGAAGTGAAGCCGAAGTTGAGGCGGAAAGGATGCTTCGAGTAGATGAACGATCGTCGAAGCTTGCGCGATGAAATCCACTTGGAAAGGCTCAAAACCACTCTAGGAGATATTCAATGAATGGTTAAAAGGCTCTTAGGAGACTGGTGAGGGGTATTCATAACCCCTTACTTGGCAGCTCCACCCAACGAGCTTTTTTCTACCCGTTGGGGATGCTCGGTCGCTTGTCGATTGGTCGTCAGTTGACCGATCGATCAACCGCCAAGCGATTGAAGGCATTCTGCCAGTTTTGAACTATTGATGAAATGTCACATTAGAGGGGGGTGAATAGTATTTGCTAATCTTAAACTTAATTCTGGTTTCAATCATTTTCTTGATTACTTATGTTAATGCACTATTGACTACTAAATGAATGCGGAAGCGAATAAAATAAGTCAAGTAATTCATACGCAAAGTAAGCAATGCAAGCACAATGATTTATAGTGGTTCGGCCCCAATGCCTATTCCACTATCTAAGCACCCTACTTAGGATTTCACACCCAAATCCACTAAATTATGAGTAGCTTACAATTGAGGACTTTACACCGGAAAGACCCTACACTCACTTCAAAGGCACTTCCACACTTGGAAGTATCCTGCCTTCCTACCGAGTGATCTTTCCCACCTCAATTCATAAGACCTACTCCTAACTTAGTTTACACAAGTGGCTTTACACCTTCCACATCAAGGTAACCATTTACACACAAGACCACACACTAGGTCTTCTTACAAACTCAAGTAAATCAAATCAAAATAAGAATATAAACACCTTAATCACAAGAAGTGAGTAAAGAGGACTTATAACAATAAGGACACCTCTTTTTCTTGAGTTTAGCAAGGTTGAATACCCCTTTAATGAAGAACACTTAAGGATGAGAGATCAAGAGCTAGGTTTTATGGATTTGATCAAAGAAGAGTTTAGGATCACTCTTTAAGGCTTGGAAGCATCAATAGTACCCTAGGAGTGAGTTTGGGATGGGTATTTATAACTCCCCAAACAAGAGGGCTCGTCAACGGGCATATTTCTGCCAGTTGCCGACGTCCGGTTGCTTGTCGGTCGATCGTCATCAACCGACCGAGCGGCCGCATGCCTACTGCCACTTTCTGGCAACATTCGGTCGTCTGAATTGGCTACTGTCAATTTTTGACCACATTCGGTCAACCGAACCTGGGCTGAGCTTGTTTTTTTCAGTCTTCTTCTTGCGCACTTCGTTTTCGAGTTTCAACCTTCAGCATGCGTCAACTTGGAGAGCTTTCCATGTGTTATTTAGATTCGTCCAAGGCGTCTTTGGTGCACATGTCAAACTTTTAGAAATCTCTGCGACTAACCCGAACACATCGACCAATGTCCTTTCGATTTTCCAATTTCTTCCGATATTTTCGAATTCCGATCGAGGACATCAAGTGCTAACCAATATGGAACCTGAAAATATTTCTCAATGAAACATTAATTTCATGTTTGTTTTCATCAAAACCGAGATTAAGACCAAGGTAGAAAACCTTGGGCCAACAATCTCCCCATTTTTGATGATGACAAACATCATTAAGAAAGTATATCATTTAAGCACAAAGGATATCAAACATGGGATTTCTCCCGCTATCAACATGCATATCTAAATAATTTTACTCCCCCTATTTATAAGCATGATTTTCCTATATTTTCTTCCCTCTTACCAATATTTTCTCCCCCTTTTGACATCAATCAAAAAGGGCAAGATAAGTCAACTATGGTCAAAGTTTAGACTCTAAAAACAGATGTTGAGCGCTAACCGACTAGGAACCTGAAAATATTTCTCAATGAAACATTAGTTCCATGTTTGTTATCATCAAAATCAAGATTAAGACCAAGGTAGAAAACCTTAAGCCAACATGGGCCTTTGTCGGTCGACCGAATAGCCTTCTGCCAATTTTTTGCTTCATTCGGTCGACTGACCCATCGACCGAACTTGGACTGAGATTGTTTCTTGAGTTTTCTTCTTGTGCGCTTCGCTTCCGGGTTTCGTTACCAAGTTTAGACTTAGATAACATTACAATTAGGCTTAGGATAAATTTCTAGAAACATATTACATGAATTCTATTTCTAACTCTAGAATTTTTACTCGATCGACGACGGAACCATTTTTGCCGATTTTTGGTATTTCTCCGAATGAAGTTCGCGCATGTATCGAAGCCTCAACCTGAACTGAAACACTTGATAAACTCATTAGAATAAGTTTGTTATCATCAAAATGAAGATGGTGACCAAGGTTGAAAACCTTAGGCCAACAATCTTTCCATTTTTGATGATGACAAACTTCTCAATAAATGCATTAAGAAATGTATCAACAAGCATAGCATTTCATCAAGTGAATGTTTAATGCTCCCCCTATCAATATGCATATCTAGAATAAATTCCCTCTAATTATATGAATGTCTATGTCTAGATTATTCTCCCCCTTTTGACATCAATCAAAAAGGGCCTAAGTTAAGCACTTCTAGATTTCCCTTAAGTTACACAATGACAAGATTTAAGCATAGATTCTTTGAAATAATAAACACAAGTGTCAAGATATATCGAGAGGGTTATACACAATCGATTATGGGATATCCAAAAAGCATTTACTCGATAAAGACAAAGTTTCCGATTTTTGATAAATATGAACCCAAAATCATATAAAATTGAATTCTCAATGAAACTTTTTGAGACTTTTTTAGCGAAAACTAGATTTTTCAAGCAAATTGCATAAACAAGAATTTTCCTAAAATTAATTTTTTACATTTTTCAATAAATCGCTGAAATTTCAGATTTCACGTTTTATCGAAAAATACTCAATTTTCATAATCATTTCTAATTTCGATCAAACTTGTATATAACTAATTAAGATATGATCATTCTAATCATGTATACAAGGTTTGAGTTACTAGAAATAGTCCCAAAGATTACTCAAATGATTTGGCACAATTTCGATTAAGAGTTAACATGATATATCAAGAAATTATCTACAAGTCATTTTCCTAAATGCTCATGAATTTTCATATAGACACGATCAAGTACTTTATCATGAGCAATATGCAAGAGTTTCTACATGTTTTATGAGGTATCATACTACATGGTGCAAAGGTGAAACTACCACCTCAAGAATTTTCAAGTATTTAGCATGTGTTCTCTAAAAACATTTGCATCATAATCAATGCTCAACTTGCAAGTAATTGAAACATAAAAGGTACAATAGACATTTTCTTACTTAGCAAGTTCATAAACTAGATAACAAAGGAATATCAAGTTTATTTCTCAAAAGTCAAGTTTTGCTAATTAGTGGGGATTCATTTTTTCAAAATACAATCAAAATTGCAAACAAAATTAATCAAGGAGATCTCAAGAAGTGAAAACATTTTAAAATCAAGATCTCAAACCCATTTTAAAACCAACACGGCCACAATTAGCCATAGTTTTAAAACCAAAGGTTGCACAAACCCATTATATTATAAGTCACAAATAGCCTCCAAGGAGATCGAAAAAAAAATGAAATTTTCAAATTCAAACTTGATACTACAAAGATCTTAATCAAAGATAAACACATGGTGATTCAAGTATCAAGTATCAAGTGACTACTAAATAAAACACATTTACAAGTCATCAAACTCCAATAGTAATGTAGGCAATAAATAGAGTTATGAGTTGATACCGATCATATTTGTCACAAAGTTGCAATTTAATTTATTCCTCTTTCTTTAATTCCCAAGGAACTTCAAGCCATCAATGTGTCTTCATTTGAGTGTAGTGTCTCCCCCTACATTTAAGCATGTAAACTTTGGTACCCAAATTTCATTGGGTCCTTGGGGGTTATAAACTTTTAGAATCCAAAGTGACTTAGCATTGGGATTCCTTTTCAAGACACAATCCCAAACCATATGTTCATGCATGCCACAACATAGACAATGACCCTTAAATCTAGTAGATGCATGAGGATGGACATGAAGGTGTGGGTGAGCATGGAAAGATACTTTAGAAGATTTTGCATGAGAGGCATAAGCATACATATTTTTCATTTTATCATTTAATGAAAGCAACTCATTCTTTAATGATAGTATGCCAACATTCAAATTTTCAATTTATAAGCATAATGAGGCATTGTCTATTTTCAATGAGTCATACAAATTTTGTAGATATACATTTTTCTTTTCTAGGAAATTTTTATCGTTTTCTAGATGTTCAACCTTCATTCTTGACTTATTGCAAGGAAGCAAAAGATCATCATTTTCTTGTTCTAGCATTTTATTTTCCTTTCTAAGTTCCTTGAATCTTTTTCTGACAATACTAAATTCTTCATACATATGTTCAATTTCATTTTCTAATTCTATTTAAGTAAAGATATTATCACCTATAGTAATAGTGGGTACCTCATTATCCTTTGTCATGAAACAAAAGTTTGCATTGTCCCTTGAGCTTTCTTCTCCACTTGAAGGTGATGATGACTCGCTTTCATCCCAAGTAGCCATTAGTGTTTTCTTCTTCATTCTTCTTCTTTTATCTTTCTTTGAGGATGATGAGGAGATGAGCTTGGTCTTAGGACAATCGCTCTCCAAGTGTCCGGGCTTGCGCATTGCAAGCACACAATTCTATTTTTGCCCTTCTTCTTCTTGAGAGGTTTTTTCATTAGTCCCATCAACATCCGTCCAAGGTGAATCATATCTGCGTACGTGGTACTCGGATTCTTCATTCTCCGATGATGATGTTGATGATGATGATGATGATGATGATGATGATGATGAGGTCCTATCACCAAATGATGCTTTTAAGGCAATGTTTTTGCCTTTGGGGGCATCTTCCTCCTTTTTTTTGCCTTTATATGGATCTCATGGGTCATCAGGGATCCAGTGAGTTCGGTGAGCTTCATGGTGCTAAGATTCTTGGCCTCCATGATAGCAACCACCTTTGGCTCTCATGCTTTGGGAAGTGATCGAAGAAGCTTCCTCACTTTTTCTTCCTCTTTTATGTCCCTTCCAAGGTTAGTTAAAGCATTCACAATATTTTGAAAACATGCATACATTTGATCTATTTTCTCATGAGTATGCATTTTAAAGAGTTCATAGTCATGTATAAGCAATTTTATTTTAGACTCTTTAACTTGGGAAGTTCCCTCATGAGTAGTTTCTAAAACATGTCAAATATCAAAAGTAGATTTATAACATGATATTCTATTGAGTTCATTTATGAATAAATTATTGGGTGAAATGGTCACACTAGAGGGGGGTTGAATAGTTTATTAACTAATATTATCGCCTAATTCTGATTTTAATCATTTCTTGATTAGTTAGGCTAAGTAAGATATTAATAGCAAGCGAAAGCAATAAATATGAAGCAATAAACACAAATAAAATATCAATGTTAACACAATGATTTATAATGGTTCGGTCCCAATGCCTACTCCACTACCTAAGAACCTCGCTTAGGGTTTTCAAAGTAGTTTAATTAGATTAATTAGTTTCCTTACAATGAGGACTTTATACCGGAAAGTCTCCGCTCTCAAACAGAAGGCACTTCCACACTCAGAAGTATCCAATCTTCCTACCGAGAGCACTCTCCCACCTCAACCTAAGGACAACTCAACTAATCCTAGTAAACTACGTTTACATCGGTGGATTTAAACCGCAAACACCAAGGCTACCACCCGATTTCAAGACCCACACTCTAGGTCTTACACAAACTCAAATACAAAGAAACAAATAAGAAAATACAACACTAAATGAAGCAATAAATCAAATAATAAAATACTTAGCTCCAAAACAAGATTTCTAGCTTCCTCTTGATGCCTTTGATGGTTAATCAATGAAGGAATGAAGGCAAGATCAAAGTTTTTGGCTCAAGCTAGGGTTTTCACAAGATTGACTCAGTGAAGGCTTAGAATTGATCAAATGATGGCTCAAAGAGGTTAGAGGGGATCAAGATAGTGAAGGGAGGCTCTCATGGCTTCCTATTTATAAGCCATCAAGAGAAGAGAAAGCTTTCTCTTCTCAACGGTTGTCTGATCGATCATCGGTTGACCGACCAAGCGATCGCTCGAGCGACCGAAGCATTCTGCCCATTCTGGGCAGTGTTCGATCGATCGAACCTAGGCAGAGCAGACTACTTGTGTGCTTGGTTTTTGTTTGCTTGTCTGCTCGTTTCTGGTTATGTCTTCGCTAAGTCTACTTATATAACATAACTTTAAAACATAAATGTTATATAAGGATTACCCCCCATTTGGATTCAATAAAAATATCTAAAAAATCAAAATCTCATTTTTGGGGTCTAGTACAAATTTCCGAAAAACAAAAATTTTTTAATCTTCCGGGTCAAATATGGGTAGGCCAAAGGCTTCCAAAAAATCCTTAAAAATATCTCGTTATCTAATTTCTACCCAAGGAACAATTACCGCCATTTTTTGTGTCAGGAAAATATCTAGGTCATATAGCCCTCCAATGAGCTCCCTAGGCTTAGTGAATTTCAGGGCGGTTTTGGGGTTTTCAGATTTTGGGGTTCGGGTTTGGTTTTTGGATTCTTATGCATCATCATGAGGATTTACAACATAAACTAGACACCCTAGACCTAAACTTGAACTTCCCGAAGAATCCCAAGCGTCGACGAGCGTCCTTGCCGATTTCTCCAATTTTTTCGATCGTAGACGTCGTGCGCTAACCGACTTGGAACCTGAGAGATTTCTCAATGAGACATTAGTTCCATGTTTGTTATCATCAAAATCGAGATTAAGACCAAGGTTGAAAATCTTAAGCCAACATAAACCACAATGTAGTGCATTCATTGCTTTGGCATTTGAATTAAACAATTTGATCTCTTCTTGAGACCAATCATCCATGCTCTTAGACAGTAGCTCATAATTAACATGAATAGTTCTCCAAGCATCTAATCCTAGGGATTGCAAGAAAATACTTATCCTAGTTTTCCAATAGGGATAATTATTTCCATCAAAAAGTGGTGGAGTATGAGTAGAGAAAACCCTTGAGCTTGTTGGATATCGCTAGACATTCTAAGTTGTATGGTAGATGGTCAAATCTAATCCTATGACCTTGCTCTGATACCAAATATTGTTCAAATACCCACACTAGAAAAGGGGGGGGGGGGTGAATAGTATTGGGTTAAAGCTATGTTCAATTCGATTCCGAATGCAACCAAATTGATGTGCAACTAATTTACGGTGCTTGACAAGTATGAATAGCAAGTAATAGCAATCAAACAAGGCAATACAAACACAAATAATTATAGTGGTTCGGTCAACCGCCTACTCCACTACCTTGGCTCCTCACCAAGGATTTCTAACCAATACCTTTATAGATAATTTGTTTTCTTTTGAATACAACCGGGGACACGCTTCTCAAACCTAATCACCTAGGCAAAACATAATTCTATAAAGGTAATCCTAAGGTGTTTAACCTAGCACACCAAGCAAGCTAACAATGGAAACCTAGTTTAATAACAAGGAAAATAACAACAAATGAGCTAAGAATTAAACCACATAAGTGAGCTCCCTTGCAAAGCCTCCAACTCGTCAAGATGTAGAGCTCAAAATGAAGCCGGAGTTGAGGCAGAAAGAATGCTTCGAGTAGATGAACGATCGTCGAAGCTTGCATGATGAATTCCACTTAGGAAGGCTCAAAATCAGTCTAAGAGATCTTTAATGAATAGTTATAAAACTTTTAGAGGGTTAGTGAGGGGTATTTATAACCCCTCACTCGGCAGCTCCACCCAACGAGCATTTTTCTACCCATTGGGGACGCCCGATCGCTTGCCGATCGGTCGTCGATCGATTGATCGATCAACCGTCGAGCGACCGAAGGCATTCTGCCAGTTTTGAGCATCTGTCGATCGACCGAATAGCCTTCTATCAATTTTTGGCTTCATTCGGTCGACCGAACTTGGGCTAAGACTATTTCTTTGAGTTTTCTTCTTGCGCGCTTCACTTTTGGGTTCTGTTACCACGTTTAGACATGGATAATATTACAATTAGGCTTGGGATAAATTTCTAGAGACATATTACATGAATTCTATTTCTAACTCTAGAATTTCTACTCGGACAACAACGGAGCCATTTTTGCCGATTTTTAGTATTTCTTCGAACGAAGTTCGCGCGCGTATCGAAGCCTCAACCTGAACTCAAACACTTGATAAACTCATTAGAATAAGTTTGTTATCATCAAAATGAAGATGGTGACCAAGGTTGAAAACCTTAGGCCAACACTCACCAAGAATTTTTAACTAACTCATTTATAGATAATGTGTTTCCCTTTGAATACAAATGCGGACTCATTTCTCAACCCTTGAGAATGTCTCAACCTTATTCACCTAGGCAAAACACAAAACTACAAAGGTAACCCAAAGGTGTTTACCCTAGCACACCTAGCAAGCTAACAATTGAAACCTAGTTTAATAACAAGGAAAATAACAACAAAGGAGCTAAGAATTAAACTGCACAAGTGAGCTCCTTTGCAAAGCCTCCAACTTGTCAAGATGTAGAGCTCGAAGTGAAGCCGGAGTTGAGGCAGAAAGGATGCTTCGAGTAGATGAATGATCGTCGAAGCTTGCGCGATTAAAATCCACTTGGAAAGGCTTAAAATCACTCTAGGAGATCTTCAATGAATGGTTAAAAGGCTCTTAGGAGGTTGGTGCGGGGTATTTATAACCCCTCACTCGGTAGCTCCACCCAATGGGCATTTTTCTACCCCTTGGGTACGCCTGGTCGCTTGCCGATCAATTGCCGATCGATCGACCGATCGACCGCCGAGCGACCGAAGGCGTTCTACCGCTTTCAGGTAACATTCGGTCGACCGACTAATCGACCAAATTGGCTACTACTAGATTTTGACCTCATTCGGTCGACCGAACCTGGGCTGAGGCTATTTTTTCTAGCTTTCTTCTTACGTGCTTTGTTTCCATGTTTCGCTACCAATTTTGGACTTGGATAACATTACAATTTATCTTAGGATATATATATACTTAGAGTCATATTACATGAAATCTATGAAAGAAATAGTGGCCCTAGCGTCATTTGTCTGGTATTACTGGGCATGGGGAAGCATTCATGAAGGTATGTGAGCAACCAACATCGAATTAGTTACTCCTAGTGAGAGGAGATAATGTCTTATGTGTCCCTACAAGTGTAGACTTGGGAATCTCTGGCTAAAGTAGACATGAAAGTCAGGAAGATATTTCTGGCGTTTCATTATTAAGATGACATCTTGGCGGGTGGAATACATATGAATCGGTATTAGGGTTTGACACTTCTTTCGTACCCTAGCTGACTTCGAGATGTTGTAACCGAGGGATTTAGTTGCACGGTAACTAATCACCATACGGCATTCAATCCCTATAGATTGAACCTCATACTATCGAGTAGTCATGACACGTTGATTGAAGTCAATCTTGCTAGACGTCAATCTTGACTTATGAGTGAAGTCTCTACAAATAGTGGGGGCAATCAAGATTGATGTCTAGCAACGTGTCATGACTACCCGGGTAGTGTGAGGTTCAATCTATAGGGATCGAACACCCTTCAGTGATTAGTTACCGTGCAACTAAATCCCTCGGTTACAACGTCCCAAAGTCGGCTAGGGTACAGAAGAATTGTCAAACCCTAATATCGATTCATATATATTCCACCCGCCAAGATGTCATCTCAATAATGAAACATCATAAATATCTTCCTGACTATCATGTCTACTCTGGCCAGAGATTCCCGAGTCGACACTTGCAGGGACACATAGGATATTATCTCCTTTCACTAGGAGTAACTAATTTCATGTTGGTTGCTCACATACCTCCATGAATGCTTTCCCATGCCTAGTAATACCCAGCACATGATGCTGAGAGCCACGTAGGGATAGAACCAAAGCAATGGGTCATCACCCACAAGATAACCATGACAACCTCAGGTCCAAGGACTGCTTGCACCTACTATCACCCGGGGAACATTCTATTAACACTCATGTAAGGATTCCATTTTGTGTTCCTTGTGTAGGTATGTTCAGTGAACTCATTCCCTAATAAGCACCTACACTTGTACATTAATGACGGGTCATAGGTAACCGTGATATCAGCTACCCCTTATCGTATAGGACATGTACCAAGTGCACTAGTCTATTTGGAATCACTGATCCCCTAATTGGTGATCCCACGACTAAGAACATTTAGAACATAGGCATCTGGATTCCAAGTCTCACTAGCATGATCTCATTATGGCCTCGGAAATATTTGCCCAGGTTTATGGGGTTCATCATAATTTTTATGAATAAATATGCAGCATATGACGAAAAAGTTGCCTCATTAAGTTGATTAACCTTGAATAGTCCCTAAACACATCGACATGTGATTGACTCAAGGGCACTATTCCTTTCACTATCTACAATTGTGACTAACAAAGTTGAGAAGTTTGTTTGGAAAAACATCATATGCATGTATGGAATACCACGTGAGCTCGTCAATGACAACGTAACACAATTCATGGATTGTTGATTTCAAGAGTTCTACTCAGACCTCAGCACCATAGTTATTTTCGTCTGTTAAGCACCCACAGACAAATGGCCTGGTTGAGGCAAACAAGGTCATTCTAACGGGATTAAAGAAGAAGCTCGACCGGGTCAAGCGATACTGGGTCAAAGAGCTACCCGAAGTACTCTGGAGTTACAACACAACTACCCAATCATCGACCTTGGCGACCCCTTACCGGCTCATCTATGGAGCAGAGGCCATGATCCATGTTGAAATCGCATAGCCCAATCTTCACGAAATTACCTTCGATGAACACGACAACGCTGAAGCTCGTGTCGCCAAGCTCGATCTTATTGAAGAAGAATGAGAGCTCGCCAAAATCAGAGAAGAAGCAATGAAACTTAAGATTGCTCAAAAGTACGACAAACGCGTCAGGCCCAGAAATTTTACAAAAGAATATCTCGTTCTCCAAAAGATCGAACCACAAAGAAAACTAGCCAGAGAAGGCAAGCTTGCTCCAAACTGGGATGGCCCCTATCGGATCATAGAGGTCCTCGGAAATGGTGCTTACAGAATTGCCAAGCTCTTCGGATGAGAACTTCTACGATACTGGAACGCAGCCTCTCTACGGGCCTACTACAGCTAAGGTTCCACTTGTAATATCCTAGATATTTTAATTATATTTTCCTCCTATGGTTTATGTTTGCCAATCGTGCGGACTAGTCCGAGGTCGAGCCGAGTTGACTCATGGTCCGGAGCGAGCTTACGAGCTCGGGTAAGTAAGAATATGAATATGAAAATTTTGTTTGCAGATAAATTTATTTAATTTCATGTTGTGTGCATGATTATTTAATTATGTTGCATGTGGACGTGCATGTGTATTGGGTGTTTATATTTATTTATGGAATTAATTTGAGAGTAATTAAGTTAATGTAAGTTAGCGGGTTTGGATTCGGCTTGAGCCGGATGCGGGTTGGATAACGAGTTTAGAATATTTAGGGATGAGGAGGGAGTATAAAACCCCCTCCCCTTGGCTTGTGGCTCCCTATTTGGAGTTGCACAAGCCAATTGAAGAGAGGAGCAGCCGCCAGCCACCCCTCTCTCCTCTTCTTCTTCCTTGGAGCCGCCGCCCTTGAGCCAACCGCCGAGCCCCTCTCCTTCCTCTCTCTCTCTCTCTCTCTCTCTCTCTCTCTCTCTCTCTCTCTCTTTTCCCTTCTCCTTGGAGCCAAGCTAACGGCTTGGGTGGAGCCGCCGCCCTTCTTGTAGAGGAGCCGCCGCCCTTGTTGAGCCGAGCCGCCCCCTTGAGGCCGGATTCAGAGGCCGCCGATTTAGAGTTACTCGTATTCCTTCTTCCTAGATCAAGGTGAGTGGTTTTACCCCTCCTTCTCGGGTTTCCTTCGGGTTCTTGAAGTCGTTTTTAAAGGCTTGGATGATTTGATTTGTTTTCTGATGAACTCTCGATTTATCGTTGATCTTTTGTGTGCCATGTTTGAGGAGGCCCTAAACCTTCCCCTATGTGGCTCGGCAGCCCTAGGAGAAAAGGGGTGCCCTCCAAATGTTCGATGAAATGCCTAAATGAAAGGATGAAGATTTTCTTGTCTTCTATAAATTAATTTGATCATCAATCTTGATGTTTATAAATTTAAATGCAGGATTTAAAAAGGGGTTTGATTTTGGAGGCATGAGAGTTCTTGGTTTAAATTCTTGAATATAAAGGCAAGTTCTTGATTAAGGAGAGTGGTGATGCTTGTTATTCTTGTTTATTAAGCATGGTTTATGTGAGATTTATCTTGATGATTACAAATATGATGTGATGGTAATTAGGGAGTTAATTTATGTGAATTTTTGGATTTAATTTTATGATATGCTGAAAATTCAATATTGCTGGAATTTCATGCTGAGATGATGAATCTGTGCTATTTTTGTAATATTTGTTGTGGTGTTTGTATTTCTCAGAACATAGTCGTGTAACCTATCATTTTGACCAGAAAATATAGTTTGAAAACATAGGACACACTCTGGAGATCAGATTCAGATTAGATATATCCTTTTCGGGCAGAACAATAAGCTAAAACAAAACTCTAAAATAAAATCCTAAACTTGGTGATCTAAATTTTAATTGCATAATTAAGATTGGGCAAAGGGTCAGCATAATCTGTTATGAACCAATAAATAAAGTTTTGCATGAAATAAAACCACATGGGTTCATGACATTACGGGTCTAGGGAATGGGGTCGGGTATTGGAGTGTTGAGACGCTTTCCAATAGGGACACCCCTAGGACATCGTAGGAGAGACTTGACTTAGGTCATGTTGTGTCATATCTTTAGGAATGACGGAGAGGCTCGTGGAGGAGCCGGATTGCGGGCTAGGCCCGAGAGATTGGATGGCTAATTCCCAATCTGAGGAACAAGTTCGGTTGAGCAAATCCTGATTGTTCCGGTTTGGTCTCGTGGAATAAGTTCGGAGGGCCTACCTGATTATTCCTGAGGTGCTTTTAAATAGGTAAATTCGGATGGGCGAATCTCGATTACTCATACGTTATTTATTGGAACAAGTTCAGATGAGCAAATCCCGATTGTTCTGGTTTAGCCTCGTGGGATAAGTTCAGAGGGCCTGCCCAATTATCCCCGAGATGGTTTAAGGAATAAGTTCGGAGGGCCTATCTGATTATTCCTGTGATATCATAGAGGAGTAAGTTCGGAGGGCCTACCCGATTACTCTTGTGATATCTTAAATGGGCAAGTTCGGATGGGCGAATCCCGATTGTCCCTACGCGTCTCGTGAAGCAAGTTTGGAGGGCCTTCCCGATTGCTCCCGAGTTTCTTTGTACTATGATAAGTTCGGAGGGCCTTCCCGATATCCTAGTATGTGTTGTTGCCTTAGGGCATGGTAGGCTTAGACCTGTTGTTCTTCACCGTTTGGGTGTTGGCTGCCTACCGGCAAGTGGTGGCCGGATGACCTGTTAGCATGCCACTCCCTTGTGATATTTTCCTGCTTGAGTCAGGAGTTTTACCTTATGCATTCTATTATGTGATGTTTTTCTTGTGAGGATTGGTAACCGCTCACTGAGTTCTTTGAACTCACCCGTTGTCGTTGTTTTATTTTGTAGAGCCTGACTGGTGAGGTGGGCTGGAGCACTTGGCACAGTTGGAGGGCAGAGGAGCCACATGATTTCAAAGCAGTCCCAGTTAGGAGTCGTAGTCGAGTTTGTAGTAGGTTGTCATGCACTTTTGTTTTGGTATTTGGAGTTGTAGTCCCGTGGGGATATTCATGTTTTATTAAAATTTTATCTATTAAAAGAATTGTTGCTCTTCGATTTATTTATTTCCACACTTGAGATATTTATTTAAAACCTTGCTATTTTGAAATGAAAATATGTTTTGATTCTTTTATTTATTAAAAGCTGTTGTTTATTACGCTATCTTATGATGTTGGTATGTGCATGAGTTAGGCTGCGGGGTATAGGCACATATACCATGGCCAGTCACATGACCCTGTATTTAGGGTGGGACACCACCCTTAAATTATATCAAGGCTGGAGTACTCCTTTCCCTACTTAGCAGTTTTTCCAACTAGATTTTCCCCATGAAAGCTTTTAACGAGGCTCCACCATGTGTAGGCCAAGCTTAACTCTCGGTGGGATAAGATGTATCTTTATAATATTTCACAATGAAATTACTTTTTATATTCTGCACATTTCTTTTGTGTCTAACATCACTTGCAGTTATTTGCATACTTTGTAGGAGGAATTTACACGGTCTCACAAGTGGCCCTTGACCCACGTGACGCGTCGTTCTTCCTCGGCAAATCTTCCCTACTCTCGGCGTTACCAAGCGCTTAAGCAATCGAGACTTGGTCTCACGGGCACTCATTGGCCTCAGCGCCCCATTCAGCGACTAGAACTCGGTTTTCACCAGTCTGGCTCGTCGGCCTCAGTGCCTATCTCAGGTTCCTACGTCCTCAACGACCCCAAGCGCGCTTCTCCCGAGCTCGATTTTCACCGAGTCTGGTCCTCTAGCCTAAATGTGGTATTCGGCTTAGCCCGACACTCTTTAAATGAGCAACAAGACCCCAAGCGTGCTTCTCGCGAGATCGGTTTTCACTGAGTTTGGTCCTCGGCCCTACATGTGGCCTCTTGCTAAGCCCGGCATGCTTTAAATGAGCAACACGGCCCCAAGCGCGCTTCTCGCGAACTCAGTTTTCATCGAGTTTGGTCATCGATTCCCATAGCCACTACTTTTAGTCTCAGAGCCCTTACACAACACTTCGCCCATGGTTCCGCCTCATGCTCCTCGGCGAGCTTGGCTCTCGAGCGCGGTCCTTGACCTCCAAAAACACCACCTCCGACCACAGCGCCCTTATGCGACTAGGACTCGATTTTCACCGATCCAGCTCGTTGGCCATCCCGCCGCTATGTTTGACTCAAGCGCCTTACCCACAAACATTAGATAGGTAACACCAAGTTTAGATATTATTCTAACCAAGACATGCAGATAACAAAGCTTCCACAAATAAAAGAGCCGATCAAACCTGGTAAAGAAACACAACATGGATGAATACATAAGGCATCTTTTTCATTCATAAAGTCCTAAAGGAGATATTTTACACTTACAAACCCTTGGAGGGAAATTTACAAAGGAAAACAAAACCACAAAGGTACAACTCCCAAGGAGCACAACATATAAAAGACGTCCCCCTTAAGGAATCTAGTAAACGCTCTGACCAGTAGCCCCCATTACCAGGATTCCCGCAGCCCAGGGTTGGAGGATGGGGAGAAAAGGAATTCAAAGCATCGAGACGACAAGCTAAGAACCACGGACAAAGTTCCAGCCAGCACGATGCCTCCCTCGATGCCTGAAACCACACTTGGAACTCCTTCTCTCGCCTCCATCTTTTAAGCCCGATGGTACAAACCCACGACGAATGATGAACCCTTCGTTAGCAAAATAAGAGCAAACCCCGGAGGGATGGTAATCTTCGAAACCTCCCACTCCATGCTTCATAGTACACACAATACCCAGGGGGCTATTTATAGACCCAAAAAACCGCCTCTTCAAGGGGCAGTTCTTTCGCAAGCGGAATCACGTCCCTTCACTACTGGCGTTCAGACGCCTCAGAAACCACATACTAAGTTTTTATTCATAAATTGCTCCCCTGCCAAGTTATATCTACCACACAGGTGATAAATATCTGGATGAGCTAACACAAATATCACATCCAACCCAAACATTGAAGAAATGCATAAAAAGTTATGCACCCACCACGTGATTAGCCGAGGTCAAAAAGTCGATATCACTTAGACTCCGACCGAGCTCGGGGGTTATGGACGGGACTAGAACTATTGGGCCCGGTCGGACCAGACCCAACGACGCCCCATAATTTGCCTCAAGCCGAACTAAGCATGCCCCGCTCGGGGGCTCCGCCCAGCCACACTCTTGGACTAGACTCGAGCTGGACCAAACGGCTCCACACGACGATCCCATCAGGTCATAAATGGACATCCACATCCTTCCTTATCATGAGGGATACACCATTACGAGCCCGCCATCTCCGGGATCATCCTCGACCCATTATGAGGCTTCATCACTTGGAACTTGTCTTTGATGTTCTGTGTGACGGCCTTTCTATCCTCATGGAGTTCTTCCATCTCTATGAAGCTTGTGGTCTTCTCCTGGAACTCGACCATATCGTTGGGCTTTATCAGGGCGATCTGGTCAGCGAAGTATCCAGGTTTCAACCCATATTTGATGGAGTAAAGCTCGACTCAGGAGTTGAGATTCGGGATTTCAGCAGCTGTAGCCTAAAACTTGTGTATGTATTCTCTTAGGGGTTCATGTTGCCCTTGTCTGACGTAGTGGAGAGCATCCTCTATTTTGTAGTAGACCCGAGATGAGGAAAATTGATTAAGGAAGGAGCGGGAGAGAAGCGAACCACTGCAAAGCGATTTTCTATAAGAAAGTCAGAAAAGCTCTACAGAGAGTAAGGTTGGTTGCTATGTTGTAGAGCATCATGGTCCTAAACATTGTCAAGTGTATTGTAGGGTCACTCATACCATCGTAGGGTGTCAGAGTGGTCAGAAACTTGCACTTGGGTGGAAGGCTCGTTGCTATGATGTGCTCGGCGAAGGGTCTCGCATCGATAGGGAGGGCAGTTGCGACCTTCATGGCCTTGGAATCATCCTCTCTTCCTTGACGGGTGTGCTAGAGGTCTCATCTCAGAAGATGAAAAGCGAAAAGCGGTCTCCTCCTTTTTAAGCAGTTTCTTTCTTCATGTTCTGAGCGGCAGTGCTCGTGATCGTTCAGGAGTTATTCCCGGGACTGCATCAACATCTTGACCTGGACTGCTAACTAATGGTTCTCCACCTCTAGATCGTTTATCCGATGCTGGGATGCTTCTGGGGGAAGTTTGGTTGGTGCTGGAGTGCCGCTCCTCACTATTTCAACGTCACTAGGTTGCGTATGATCATCGCCGTCGGGGTGCTACTGTTGGCATGCAATGGCGGTCACTTGGCTCCGGGTTCCAATCATTGTGGGGGAGGTAAGCTTTACTCGGCCCCACGATAAGTGACAAATGTTCATGCTTGAGGATCAGAGTAGTTCGGCCCAACTCAGGGGGGGCTGTAAAAGACACTTCGACACTCAAGTTAGTAGGTCTCCAAGGTGGAGGTAATGAAAATGAAACTTAGATTACCTAAGGCAAGTCGTGTCTGTATTTATTACAGGTGGAGGTGATAACGGTGCCCGACAATCTCGCGGGGATATTACTCAAATTGGGTCAAGGCTGATCCCGGAGATGGCGAGTCTGTAATGGCGTATTCCTTGTTATAATGAACAATGTGGATGTTCTTGTATGGTCGAATGGAGCCCCTGGGCGGAGCCATTCGATCTGGCTCGAGTCAAGTTTAGGAGTATAACCGGGTGGAGCCCCCGGGCGAAGCCGTCTAGTCTTGGCTCGATTTGAGTTGTAGGGCGCTGCTGGGTAGAGGTGGCAATGGGTCGGGCCCGCCCGTGGGTGGCTCGGGCCCGGCCCGACTCTGGGCCGTGCCTGACCCGACCCGAAGAATTTTGGGTCGGGTCGGGCCGGGCATGACCCGCCTGTGCCCAAGGGGGGGGGAGGGCTGGGCTCACCCTTTGGGCACGTGGGTCGTGCCAAGCCCGGCATGAGCCCGGGCCTGCTCCTGCACCCGTAGGCTAGGCTGACGCCACTTAGGCCTAGCCTGGTGTGCACTTGGTCTTTTGTGCTAGGCTTGAGGGGTAACTACTTTATTTAATAAAATTGTATATATACATATAAAGACTATTGGTGTGATGGTTAGTTCACCACAAAAAACCTAAAGGTCGATGGTTTGAGTCTCATCGCTGGCCTTTAATAACTTATTTTGATAATTCGGGTTGGCCCAAGGCCGACCCGAGCCCAGCCCAAGCCCGAAGGGGGGGCTCAGGCCTGAGCTGGGCCTCCCCTTTGAGTGGTCAGGCCGTGTTAAGAATAGCCTGGAGGTGGCCGGTGTTGGCTTAAGATTTTCTACCTTGGTCTTAATCTCGGTTTTGATGATAACAAATATGGAACTAATGTTTCATTGAGAAATCTTTTAGGTTCCATATCAATTAGCACTCGATGTCCTCGATTGGAAATATTGAAGAAATCAGAATCAGAAGGACATTGATCGATGCGTTCGGGTTCGTTGTCGAAATATCTAGAAGTTCAATGTGTGCACCAAAGATGTCTTGGAAGAGTCTAAAGAACATATGAAAAGCTTGTCAAGTTGACGCACGCTGAAGGCCAGAACCCAAAGACGAAGAGCGCAAGAAAAATTCACAAGAAAATTGCCCTGCCTAGATTCGATCGACCGACAGAAGAGGAAATCGGGCAAAAGGCAATTCGGTCGACCGGTCGGTCAACCGAATGTGGTGGAAAATTGGCAATAGCCATTTCGGTCGACCGAAGTGTGCCCAGAAGCGGCAGAATGCCGCGATCGCTTGGGCGGTCGATCCATCGGTCGACTGATGATCGACTGGTAAGCGATCGGGCGTCGCCAACGGGTAGAAAAATGCCCATTGACGAGCCTTGGTGTTTGGGGGGGTTATAAATACCCATCCCAAACTCATTCCTAGCCTAATGTTGATGCTTCCAAGTCTCAAAGAGTGATCCTAAGCATCTCCCAAGCCCTTTTATGATCAAATCTTCAAACCTAGCTCTTGATCCCTCATCTTCAAGTGTTCTTCGTTGGAGGACTCATCAAGGGTGCTAGGCTCAAGAAGAAGAGGTGTTCTTATTGTGATAAGTCATCTTTACTCTCTTCTTGTGATTAAAGTGTTTTTATTTTATTTTGAATTGATTTACTTGAGCTTGTAAGAAGACCTAGTGTTAGGTCTTGTGATTGAGTGGTATCCTTGGTGTAGAAGGTGTAAAGCCATTTATGTAAACGTAGTTTGCTAGGATTAGTTGAGTTGTCCCTTAGGTTGAGGTGGGAGAGTGCTCTTGGTAGGAAGGCGGGATACTTCCAAGTGTGGAAGTGCCTTCGGTTTGAGAGCGAAGACTTTCCAGTGTAAAGTCATCTTTATAAGGGAAACGATATAATCTAGTAAAACTAAGTTTGGAAATTCTAAGCGGGGTGCTTAGGTAGTGGAGTAGGCATTGGGGCCAAACCACTATAAATAATTGTGTTAGCATTGATATATTGTTTTTTGTTAATTGCTTCATACTTATTGCTTCTGCTTGCTATTAATATCGTGCTTAGACTAACTAATCAAGAAACGATTAAAATCGAAATTATGTGATAAGATTAGTTAACATACTATTCACCCTCCCCCTCTAGTGTGGTCATTTCTCCAACAGCCGAGCTTGCCCAAGCCCGGGCCTAGCTAGGCCGGCCCAAGCACGACCCATTGCCACCTCTACTGCTGGGTCTAATCCGATTGGGCCCAATAATATATATAATAATATTTAGTTTGTGTATAATTTGATTTCAACGACTTTCCTTAAACCGAATAGCAAATCCTTTTATTCCCAAAACAAGAAAGGTTATTGCTTTTTTTCCCAAAATCAGAACAACTTTTTAAAATACCACTAATGCCCTCCCGCTGTTAATGGGGTTAACTTTTGGCTATTTTAAATTGCTTCGGGTCACTTTAAACTGCTTCGAGCCCTTTTAAACTTGTTCACTTATTAGACCATATATGCAATAAAATGTATTCTAAAATCACCATAAATTCAAAGAAATTATATTATGCATAAAGAAATGTGATCCACAACTTTGATCATCAAATTAAGTGTTTAAGAGTGACATATCAATTTATTTTTACTATTTAAAACTACTTGAGGTCATCTTAAACTGGTTCCGGAAAAATATTCTAAAATCACCATAAATTAACAAAAATTATATTATGCATAATGAAATGTGATCCACAACTTGAATCATCAAAATAAGTGTTTAAGAGTGGTATATCAATTTTATTTTACCATTTTAAACTACTTCAGGTCATTGTAAACTGGTTCGCTTATTAGCCCATATATGCAATGAAATGCATTCTAAAATCATCGATCCACAACTTGGATAATAAAAATAAGTGTTTAAGAGTTGTATATCAATTTAGTTTTATCATTTTAAACTGGTTCATGAAAAGCATTAAAATGCCCCTGCCATTATATATAAATCGGTGATTTTAGAATGCTTTTTTTAAACCAGTTTAAAATGGTAAAAGTAAATTGATATACCACTCTTAAACACTTATTTTGATAAACCAAGTTGTGGATCATATTGTATTATGCATAATATAATTTATTTGAATTTATGATGATTTTGGAATGTATTTCATTGCATATATGACCTAATAAATGAACCAGTTTAAAATGGTAAAAATAAATTGATATGTCATTCTTAAACACTTGTTTTGATGATCCAAAATTATGGATCACATTTCATTATACATAATATAATTTATGTGAATTTATGATGATTTTCAAATATTTTTTGCATATATGACCTAATAAGTGAACCAATTTAAAATGACCCGAACCAATTTAAAATAGCCTGGAGCAGTTTGAAATGAAAGCAATTTAAAATGACATGAAGCAGTTTAAAATAACCAGAAATTAGCCCCATTAACAGCTATGAGGGGATTAGTGATATTTTGAAAAGTTGATTATGATTTTGGGAAAAAAAGCAAATAAGCTATCTTGGTTTGGGAATAAAAGGGTTTTTCCTATTTGATTTTATGAAAATCACTAATTTGATTTTATTGTGTTTTATTGTATTGATCGAAAATATTAAGTAATATTGTGTTTTGAACTATTTGACAAAATGATTAATTTATTGAGCAGATCAACGGAGTCACAAATGATGAATGTTGACTTTTTAAGAAAATTCAGGTTATTAAAGTTATTAGGATTGGAATCTGATCTTCTTTGTGTTAATCGGGTCGGGCCACTAATTCTTATGTGAAAATGGTTGAAGAAATCTTGGAGTCTCATTATATATTCGGATTCAAGTTACTCAGATTAGATCTCGATTCGATTGATGCTCACCCATAATGTGCACGGGCTAGGCAGCTTTTCTGGTACAATATGGTTCGTAAATTATTGTCTCGTACTGTCTCCTGTTTAAGCCCATGCCCATCAATTTGAGGGCTCTCAAGTGTGTGAATCTGTTCTTATTTATTAGGTCAAACTACCGGCTAGATGGGTTAAGATCAATAGTAATCATACCATGAAATACTATGGATGATTCAAGTCTCTATCGATTCAAGTCTCATACCATACCATGAAATACTATGGATAATTTATCTTACCCGCTTATTATATAGGGCGGGTACGGATATTATAGTACTCGTACTCGTGGGTACTCGTTATCCGCAAGAATTAGTAAATTACAATATTATCCTCGATACATATACTAAAAAAACCTTAACCTAATTCAATACTCATATACTTTATGTTTTGAAATCTTATGATGATGTTATTATCAAAATATCAAAATGAAGTTGTTATACTTGAAGTTGTTATCAAAATACTTAAAGAGTTGAAGTGTTATTAAAATATTATAATTTATATTTTTTTTAAAGTGTCATGGGTACCCGCCAGTACCCGTGGGTATCCATCCGTCCGTGGGTAATTAAATGAGTACCTATTTTTGATACCCACGAGGAATAAACGAGTACCCGGTATCCGTTTATTTGTTGTAGCCACCTTTGATGAAATGGAAAGGCAACGCATGCAAACACAATTCTCATTAATACTCATTTTTGATGCATCATATGGGAACACCCAATATATTAAGTGTTTGTTTGTTTCATAGGATTACGGGAGATAAGATAAAATATGGATTTGAATCTATTGTTTGTTTAGTGTATTGATTAGAAAAAAATATGATTAGAATAATATAAAATTAATATGATATCTGATGTACACCGGATTTAAAATATTCATATTCAGTCCTATCTAATTTATTATCCAATCATATCAAATCCAATCGAATGAAAGGTATGTTTGCTTCATTGGATTGGATATGATAAGATTGGATAATAAATGAGAGAGGATTTGATATAAATTTTTTAAATTCGGTGTACATCGAATATAAATATTCTTCTATTCACATTTTATTCTAATTCATGCACTAAACAAATAATGAATATTAATACATTCTCTATCATGTCCTCTCTTATCCTATGAAATAACATGTCCAAATAGTATAAGCCCGATTGGATAAGAATTAATACGGTATTTGATGCATCATCATATAAGGCCTAATATAATAATACCTACTATGTAATATATTTCACGCACCATCCTATAACATTTAATTTTGGACAAAAATCTCTTTTAATATATTTATATTCAAAAAATTAAATAAATAAAATAAATAATTTATAATTCTATTTATTTATTGAATTATGATATATGAAAAGATAGAGAAAAAATAAATAAGTTTCAATAGTATTTTTGAAACCTGTTGGGTAGTACAAATTCTAAATATCTGAATTCAAAATTTAGGAACCGATTTTATACATAATAATATTCATGTATCATGAAAAATACAAAGTATTCAAACCCGCTTATCCCTATTAAAAAGAACAAAATTACTTAAATTAACTTCTTGCTCTTCTATCAAAACAATTTCCTTGTTCCCTTTACAAAAAGAATGAAAGATGGGGGCATAGTTCGGTATGAAACTCTTCTCCCCTTTTGTTAGTCCAAAATAAGATACCTTCTAAAAAATATTAATCGGTGAAATCCACGATCTACTCAAACTCTATGCACGACCAAAAGGCGTGCATTTTGTTTGCAACAAATGCTCACCCCAGCGTTTGCTAAGTCTATCACCATGTTGAACCAATAGAGTTATAGAGCATTTGCAAACATCACCTGCCTGCACATACCAAATGACTATAAGGTAGTATGGAAAGGCAAAAGCAAATTCAATAGGGTAAAAAACCTAATGAAAAGATCCAAAGAAACCCTGGAACTCAGGCTATACGTAAAGAGCTATGTCTAGGGCTAGCAACTGATTAGACATGGTGTGAATACTGGATTATTCGTATTCGCACCGCACCCCATATCCGCCCATCCGTATCCGCACCGTATCCGTTATGGATGTGAATATGAGATATCCATATCCGCACCGCTTCAAATACGAATATTCGCACCGCATCCGTATCCGTACCGTATTTAATAAAAAAATATTAAAATAATATATTTAATTAAAAAATCAATAAATTACCAATTCATTGATCCAAAATAAATATATAATATACTTTAAAATTCATCTTGACATGAAATTATCATAGAACTCTTATATATATTAATAACGTATATGGGCAAAATAGTAATTCAGAGACGTAGATAAGCGGTGCGAATACTGTGCGGATCCACAGTCATATCCATATTCGCACGGACATAAGTTTTTTAAATTTGTATCCGTATTCATATCCATTTTTACTTGCAGATATGAATCGGATACGGTGCGGATGTGATTTTTAATTAGCAGATGCGAATAAAATTGCCACCCCTAGCCATGCCGATATAGCAAACAATGGAAACCTTGAGAACAACTCCCACACTTGCAAATTTGATCATAGTCGCAAAGGTGGTAGCTCTACGAGGAGGTGGATAGTGATTACAGAGATGTGGATTAAGAAAATAAGTAACACCCTCAAACCCTCATTGATTGAAGAATTTACTCAAATTTGACGAGGAATATGCAATATTTTATTAACCAATAATTAATGCCCATCAAAAGGGTGTATAAAACAACATAAAAGGTCTTAGGGTTAGCTGAAAGCATGAAAGAAGGCATCCAAGTCGACTAAAATTCAAAATCCAACTAAACAAAAATTCTTGAAAAATCAGAAACACAGTGTGATCTTGGCCAATTGAACATTGGTTGATGATCGATCAACAAATTTTCGGTCTAGCATCGGCAGATATACCAACAAAAGCCTAATATCAAATTTTGGTCAAACCCCTCACAACTGAAGATAGCTTCTATATTTTGAAGAATGTATTTACCACATTATATATCCTAACAACAAAAGAACCAAGTAGCAAGTAAACACATTAAACTCACAAGTAATGGACTACCCTGAGTACGTCCTTCTCATAAGCAAAATATTTCTACTTGTCTTTTTAGTTTCTAGCTTTTCATTGTTCAAAGCAATGATGTGCCATTCCTATCCAAGGACACCGTGAACAACTTTGTTGGTAGCAGTAATCAAGTCGAAAGGCATGAAATAACCGCAATATTCTCTTTTTCAACTTTTGAAAGATTAAAGATGAGAACATAATGAATCAAGATCAATTGGAGTAAATATAACCCAACCCAACTCCTAAAAGAATGATCCAGTTGTAATTAGTTCAAAATACACATGTAATTAACACTAATTTATATTTCTAAATTAAACTACCATTAGATTCACAACTGGTTAAACATAATTACATACATATCACATAAAAATTAATCACTTTCAATATATTTCTAAACCTATGTCTTATTTGAAAAAATCACAAACAATTAAGCAAGATTCATCACTTGAATAACTCTAGAGAATTAGTAGATGGAATGGTATCAATGCATATAATGCAAAACAATTAAAAAGAATAATTAACATTATAACACCTTAATGATTCATTTGCTTCGTTAGATAGAATAAAATAACAAATGAAATGAAGAGTTGGATAAAAAAATGTTTTATCCAATGTATACCAGATGTAATACCAATTTTATGTTCTTTAAATTTAATTTGTTCTAATCCAAACACCAAAAAAATAAAGATTAAAATCAATCCCTTATCCTATTATTTTTTTTATCTAATAAAACAAACATGCCCTTAGAACTAAGAAGGGCCTGCAAAGGCACCCGAGTTTTGCATGAAAGATTATTTGGAGTTACATAGTTGTATGATATGGACAGAATAAATCAAGCAGTTATTACAGATGCACGGATGGTATAGCGGCATACAACAGCTTCACTTGAGCAACGTCAGACGGATTAACGCCTCTTGAAGGCCTGCAAAAAGGAAGACAACGGTAAAGGAAATGAACGGAGAATAAAATGGAAAAATTGAACATGCCACAGTGTAGTATCTCTTACATCAACATCTTTGGCAGCATCCTTCAATTGCTCCAGAATTTGTTCCCTTGCCTGAGTGGCTGCAACCAACATCAAAATATCAAATAAAATATTTTTCAACTAAATACTTAGGTTCATGTTACTTCCATCGCACAACTAAATGTCCACTTGATCGTATGCATATTTTGTAAATACATGTAAATTCATCAACAGAATAGGGCAAATCGCTCAACAGTTGGAAAGAGATGAAAAATTAGACAAATTACCTTTTGCAGAAGCATCTTGGATTGCTTTGGATGTTCTCACAGCAAATCTCTGAAAGGCTGGGCTGTAAAAGGACAAGAATGCCAATAATTATCCAAAATAAAAATATTTTTTAAATGATAATATAATTACAAACAGTGAAAGAAATAGTGCACAAATCCGCCAACCTAAAGCAAATAGTGTAGATATGTAGGTTCCCAATGCCCAAATGCAACACAGTCTTTACATAGGATAGCGAGGGAACCATTACTAATTTACTATAGCTTCATACTAGTACATGACCTATACAGTAAAACTCTGAATAAGCCCCTTATTAAATACATGAAACAAATTGCAAGGTGCCCAGGGTACAACATTATAGGACGAGTCAAGCATTCCTAAAAAATTTCAAATGACTGTCAGAGTTAATCCCATAATTCTGATAACTAAGATAACACAAATGGAGACAATACATGCATAAAGGTTACAACATCCAAATAAAACCCAGTGGGTCTGCAACAAAGAGTGAGGTAGCTTTCAATTTGTTCAAATACAAGCATAAATACTATAGGAGAAAAGTATAAAACACACAGGTGCAATTTCGGTCAGAAAATGTTTACAAAAAAAATCATATTCCAAGAAAATAGTTCATTTTCTTTTATTTGGTTGTGCATTTGGAAAATATTTTTCGATATTTAGAAACCAAAAGAAAAGCTCATGACAGTATATATGTCTTCATTTTAAATATCATTAATTATTTAGAATTCAAATTTTTTATATTATAAAAATAATTTATTTTATGGCATATTAAAATATTAATATTTATTTTTATAAATTATAAAATAAAATTTAATATATTAAATTGTTAAAATAATATATTTGTAATACATTGTATTATATTATAGTTTAAAATATTGTTATAATATTATATTTATATTAAATAAAAGGTGACCTAGTGCACGAAGCAATCCCACCCTCTATTATATTTATATTATAATTTTTAAAATTATTCTATTATAGTATATTATCACGTATTTATAAATATTTTTATTATGATATAATATATAATGAAGCCTCTTGTTTACTGAGTAAGTAATTTTGCCCCAGTTATAATAGCTTTTCCACTTTAACAAAACTATTTTCCTGTCGACCAAGCCTTTTCTTGCTATCAAACACTGGAAAATGAGAAAAACATTATCCTGTAAACAATTTTCCATGAAACAAATACAGGCCTCAGACTCATTTAGATGATCCTAACTAAATTGACGAAGAAACAAGGCAGTGTAAAGATGTGTCATTATAAGCCTTACAGTGAGGCACTATTTCTACTTACACTTAATATGTTATTTTATACATCAGACATAAGATCTTAGGCACATGGATTTATTAACAAATGATGATGAGCTAAAAGATGAATAAAATCAGATCCCACCAAAGAAAACATCAAAAATAAAAAAGCACGATGTTGATCTAATAATGTAAGCAAAAAGAAAACTCAAATAAACATAAAACTATTGTGCAGATTACATTATGATTATGATAACCTACTAGCAAATGACATAAAATTTGTAGATATCAACATAAATAGACTATAGATGTAAAGAAATAAATATAAATATCATATATTCACTGAGCATCGCAATGCACAAAACTTATTGACATATCTCAGCCCCTTAGAAGGTCATTCAAGATGCAATCATTTTCGCATTGTCCTTACAGGTCTGTAGCATCATCACAGACATGAACTCCAAAATAAAATATTATAAAACTATAATATCAATGTGAACAACAACATGAAATAGCTGTTTTAACAAGTCGTAAATACAAAACAAGAAACCACTGCAGATTGATTATAGCAAATTAGAATGGGAAATAGAAGCATTCTCAAAAATGTATTACATCACTATAGACGGTCCATTCATCAAAATGAATGGCTGCTATCGATTTCAGAAAAATGGGCAATCTAATTGATGGCAATGGAGAGGATCTTATTTTTCAATGCAATGGATCCTATATCCTGGATTATGTTTAGGACTTGTTTGGTTGACATGGGAAGGAACTTCATGTAGGAAGTTCTACTTCCCATAAATTAGCTTCTCACATGCATTTCATGGGAAGTATTAAAAATGTGTTTGCTTTATAGGAAGTAACTACATGGGAAGTGTACACTTCCCATACCTGACCTGGGTACTTCCAATTGACCAAAATACCCTTCATTTATAATATAATATTTTATTTTGGCATATATATTTTTAATATATTTTAATGTAGTTTGTTCATATATAATTATAAGTAGTAAATTATATATAAAAAATAATTTTTATTTATAAATAAAACATAAGTATAATATAAGTTTCGGTATATAATTTACTATTATATAATTAATATAAAATAAATAGTAGAACAAAAAATATGGGTTGGTAAGTATAACTTACTTACGGGGGTTGGTAAGCAACTTCCTGGACGTTGCACTTCTTGAGGAAGTACAACGTTCCATGTTTTCCCTACTTTCTGTCAACCAAACAAGAAGACAAAAGTGAACTTCCTGGGAAATTGTACTTCCAACATGACTTCTTGTCAACCAAACGAGCCCTTAGTATTCGCGAATTTTGTTATATAATGTATAAAGCAAATAAAGATTTCATGCTTTCAGTTGATTGTGTTGCTTGTGAGTTTGATTATTCTGAATCTGCTAGATTCTAGGCTAATTGAATACTGATCTGCAAGATAACAATGTTTAGAAGAAGGAACAAACAGGTGTACTATGGTGATTGGAAATCGTTCAATGTGTTCAAAAAGAAACATGAACTCCTTGTCCTAGGAGCTTGAACTTGAATTTTCATAATAATGTTGCCTCTTGTAATAACTCAAAATGTATATTGGTAGTCTTATCACAATGATATGATATGAACTCTAATGTTTAATGTTAATGATATTATGTATTATATGTAGTGTTTTTATGAAAAACCAGAAAGTTCATAAATTGTATATTTGACAACTATCCCAACAGATTATAAATTCATTTTATCTGCAGGAATACAAAAGGAGCAATCAAATAGAAGTATTAGTAAGCTTCCAGGGACTAGTTTGATGAACAAAAAGAAAGCTCACCAAGATAAAGAAGCTGCAAACATATAGCATACCGAAAATAATACTATATTCAGAAGTACTAAATATATAACACCCAAAGCTGAAAGAAATGATCAAGACCGAAGGATTTCAAAAATAGCTGAAAGAAATGATCAAGACTGAAGGATTTCAAAATTACCAAGTATTGAAACTTCAGAAAAACAGTATAAAAGATAAAAAGAAAAGGATGGCAAGAATAACGTCAAAAGGTTCGTGGTAACTGATATCCATATCCCCACTTGTTTTCATATATTATTTTCAAATCAACCATAAGATAAAAATTCAGAAATTGCAATAATCTCATAAATAAACAAAAGCACGATTCACTAAAGTAATCAAACTTTCACTGTTTGTTGATGCAATAACTTAGTCTAGCTTCTAGAGAACGAGTTAAATGAGCAAATAGACAGCCAATCAACCAGATCAAAAAGCTGAAAACAAGAGAATGAAAATTAATTGAAATAATAAAATATCTTATCAGAAGAACCAAACACACAAGAATGTTAAAAACTGATCTCCAACTAAATGATTCTAAAATCACCAATCTTCTGAAAAAGATATACAGAAAGGAAAAGAGATGTATGTCATCAGTAATGGCAAAGGTTCATGATTATAGAGGCCCTTGTAAGTGAGGACCATAGTCTTTTTTTATTTTACATAAGAACCAAGCTAAATAAAATTAGTCAAAACATGATATGTTCATCGAACATGAGATCATTTCTACATTAGATGTTCATCGAACATGAGACCATTTCTACAAGCTATATCTCAGCCCCTTAGATGTTCATCGAACATGAGATCATTTCCACATTAGTCACAACAGGTCTAGGATCATCACAGGTACAGGTATATAACATTAATCTTATATAGGTTATATAAGAAAGTCTTAAGAAGAAAACTATATCAAGAAACAACTGGTCGCATCTTGAAAAGAACAATGATAAACTCAAAACATTATATTACCTACTAGCATGAGTTCTAACATGATTCCGACATAAATATAACATTTTGATAGCATCTAGTATCATCAACAAATTAACCAAACATTATACATACGTTCAACTTCAACCACGAAAATAAAAAGATTATAAAATTAATAACATTTAGGGAACGATTGCGATAAGCAAATCGAAAGTCGATTGAGCAGACGAAGAGGTTAATAAGCAAACGGAAGTTAAGCCTAGAGAAAATAATCTTGGCAACAGGAGCACTAAATATAAAAAAGGCAGAAACATGAAAAGAAAAATCCGAAGCAAATATGATTGGAAAGTCATCCAATATTGCATCAGACAAAAATAAATCAAATATAAAAAGAAAAAGGATTGCGAGGAAGCGGACAGATTACCTATTTGCGAGCCCCTCGACGACCAACTCGTTAACAACGTAGCTAATGATCCTTCCCATGAAATTGCCGCCGGCCATCGCCTCGCAGAAGACCCTGCCACCTGAGCAGATGAACAGAAACCCTAATCCTAAGCGGAGCGAAAATTACCAACAATTACCGGTTAACCAATAAATTAATATTGTTGATAATACTTAATGTGAAAATTGTTGGAGCTTCATTGAATTGTCATCGCACAGTATAGAAACTAAGGATTAAAAGTATAATTGGATAGGGTCTTACTGTTCACTTACATTTACTAACTACAAAGGCAATATTGCTATTAGATGAATTAAGAAAAGACCTCTTAGTGCCACTAATATATTTCATTGTTGAAGTTATGAGAGATCAAGCTTCATTAATGGAATCAAGTCAAATATCAACTAGAGAAATGGCGTCATTTTCCTTCCTAGAATTGAAGTTAAAGGGTTTAGATATTTACAGTTTTACAGGGAAGAATAGAAAGAAAGAAACACTTAAAAAATTTGGATCTTATAAGATCTGTTCACCGAGTAGGAAAGAATCATAACAAAGATTTTTTCATCAGAAACAATACTACCACAAGTACTTCAAACAATATCAAGTTAATAACTCTATAGTGTGTTAATAACAATATCAAGCAATCGGTTTAAAGTAGTAGTTTGAAGATGGGAAGAAAAACTTTATACTTATCCATAAAGATGAAAGAAAATCATTTTGCACAAGTTAATTATCTCAAACAGTGTTGAGTGTTGTCGTCGGTACATACCCGGTTGAAGATGGGAAGAGGCGGAGAGAGAACAGGCAGTGCTCGACTCTTGGGCACTGCTCGATTCGACTCGCCCGCGCCGTGAAGGTGCCGAGACGGTGAAGGTGAAGGTGAAGGTGCCGAGATGGAGAGAGAACAGACTGGTGCGAGAGACTCGGAGTCGGGACGGTGAAGCCGTGAAGGTGCGGCGGCGTGCAGGAGAACGAGGGTGCGGCCGTGCGGCGGACGGCGGCGTACGGGAGAAGACGAGAACAAGGACGGCGGGCGACGGCGTGCGGGAGAAGACGAGAATAAGGGTGGGGCGTCGGGTACTCGGGCGTGTGGGAGAAGTCAAGAGTTGAGATCTAGGGTTTTTAATTTTTAACTTATCATATAAGTATTAACTATTAAGTTAAGTATTATTTATTTATTTAATATAATATATATATATATTAAAAAAAATATCTATCGGTCGGTTTATCGAAACCGATGAACTTTTTAAACCTTGGACCGAACCCGAATTCAAAAACTGATAATTCTAAAAATACAACCAAAACCCAAAAAAATCGATTCGATTAATCGCAAAAACCGATTCGAACCGATTTCAGTTAACAATTTTTTTTTCTCACCCCTACCAATTGGTAGAGGTGAACATGGACCGGTTAAGGGGTCCATTAGCAAAAAAAAAACCGATCCATTAATTTCGGTTTTTCAAAACCATTAACCGTAAACCGGTCCATTAACTTCGGTTAACCGCTATTTCGGTTTCGGTTTTTTCGGTTCGGTTAATCGATAATTTTCGGTTAACCAATAAAATTTTTTAACCTACAAACATAATAATATTATGCAAATTATAGAGAAAAATTCAAACAAATACAGAATTCTCATTGAGAAAAAAAATCAAACCACTTGAACGAAGATGATGTTCTACAAAAACTAATGTTTTTATTTTTATTATTTTAATTTTTTTTATATATTATATATATATATATATATATTATATATATTTTATAAAAAAATTTATAATTTTTTTATAATTTTTTATAATTTTTTATATTTTTTGTAATTTCTTAAAAAAAATTATAATTTATAAATCATTATTTAATATATATATATATATATTTAAAAATTAATAAATTATATCTAACCGGTCGGTTAACCGAAATCGGTGGATTTTTTACCTCTTGGACCGAAACCGAAATCGAAAACCGATTTTTCAAAAAATAAAAACCGAAATCGTAAAAATCGGTTCGGTTTCGGACCAGTTTTCCGGTTAACCGAAAAATCGATTTTTTTTTCTCACCCCTACCAATTGGTATGCAATTGTATGCAGGAATGTTCTAGTGTTCCATCTCAAACCAAATTTTCGGTACCATTTTCTTATAATTATTTAGTATGCACACCATTTAGGCACACTCTAACACAAAAAATACAATCAAAATTTTGATCCAAATTAAATATTAAAATAATAATAATTAACTATGATCCTTAATAAAACTTATGTTCTCGTATGGTCTAATTAAGGATAATTTTGAGATGGTAAATCATCTAAAAGCTTAGTATTCCTTATAAACAATAACACAATTAGTAAAATGATTTAAGAGATATATTATGAATTAAGAGGCGACATATCAACTCGTAATATATAATATTTTCGGTACCATTTTCTTATAATTATTTAGTATGCATACCATTTAGGCACACTCTAACACAAAAAATACAATCAAAATTTTGATCCAAATTAAATATTAAAATAATAATAATTAACTATGATCCTTAATAAAACTTATGTTCTCGTATGGTCTAATTAAGGATAATTTTGAGATGGTAAATCAACTAAAAGCTTAGTATTCCTTATAAACAATAACACAATTAGTAAAATGATTTAAGAGATATATTATGAATTAAGAGGCGACATATCAACTCGTAATTTATAATATTTTCATAAAAAATATATATTTAATTATATATATATATATATAAAAGAACATTCAAAGTCGTGTTGCGTTACATTTTAGATGTGGTAAATTTTAAAAAAATTCTTGCATTATTTTTTATATTTTTTTTTATTTATTTTTGGTACTTAGTTATTATTGTACTGTTAGCAATCACGCTTAATAATATTGTTAATTCAATTCTATACTAATAGTATTATGTTATTAATTCGTAGGTCGTATTTAATTACTATTGTCAAAATTGCGCTTATTAATGTTGACAATATAATTCTACAATTAATTAATTTACGTGGCCAATATTTTAAATTAGATATTCAATGTGTCTGATATAAATATGCAATCTTCGTCAATTGAATTCTTTCATTATTATTGTGTTTCTAATAATTGTGTATTTTATTGTATTTCTCGAAAGTATTTAATTTAATTATTATCTCAAACACTTACTTAAAAATTATCAATAACAACAACAAATTCAACCAATACACAAATAGAATCAATTCATTTTGTGTGAAGTATAATCGATGCAAATAAATCACTATCCACATTTGGTACTATCACGAGCCAAACATGTGATGCGATGGAACGAGTTGAAGACGTCGACGCGTGTCTAGTCAATGACGTGGAACCTCGAATACCAGTTGGGCACTCGCGACGTGAGAAGAGACGGCCTAAACGATACAACGACTACGTCATGTAGTCATTGCCAAGTGGGCCACACGGATTGGTAGAGAGAGAGAGAGAGTATAAATGAGAGTATTGTAAATATTTAAAGTCATGGAATGAGAAATTATTTTATTCTCCACATGTTCTTCTTCTCTTCCCTATCTTCTTCTCCCGGTCTATTCCCTAGCATACTCGTAACAAATTGATGCTTTCATTGATTCGGACTCCACAACTAGGCAAACTCAGAGACGACGATGAAGATTCATGGGCAAACAATAGCAGAGTCTCAAAAAATGCTACACGATGACAACGCCCATCATGATGAGGTCCTGGGAACATTGAAGGTGAGTCTTGAAGCACAGCAACACACCTTGGAGTTGCAGCGGCAGTTAATGAAAACACAACAAAAATACAAAATGTAACCTCTCAGATCTTAATATTAAATGCTCAATTAGTTCAATTAGCTAAGCCTAAATATGAGATCATCACACAAAGTGGAGGATTGAATCTTAACAGAGGCAAAGGAACTAGGGGAGAAGGGGACAAAGATGAATTCCCTTTTCCACCGAAACCGCCTTAGGTTGAACTACCAATCTTTAATGGAAATGATGGTGAGGACTGGATCGCCTTCGTTGAGGATTTCTTTGAATTTTACGCCATAGAAACTTTAGCATCGGGTGATGATGACATCTTTATGGATGGAGGGCACCGCCAAAGATGGTTATGGTGGATGCAACGATGCAAGCAACTGGTCGGGTGGCGACATTTAGTCGAGGCCATCTGTCGTAGGTTTGAACCTACGGATCTGGAATCGCGGGAAGGCTAGCTCACAAAACTGATTCAATTAACTATTATGGAGGAGCATGAAGGGAGATTCAAGGATATGGCGTTAAGAACAACTCAATTACGTTAGACTTCTTTAATTAACTGCTTTGTATCAGGCTTATGCCCTGACATCAAGGCTGAGGTATTAACTCAATAGCCAACTTCAATGCATGAGGTAGTGACTATGGCAAAGCGCTATGAAGCTAAAATAGCGGCGGCAAAAAGGTTTTAAAATACGTATAAATCACCCAAGAATTCGCCATTATTGCCAACTCCAAACTTGGGAATGTCTCCACTAGGGTTTATTGATAAGTCAGCCTTGGGGGCTCCTTTAGGCATTCGATCAGTGACAAACAGTCAAGCAAAAGGCATCCAATCAGATCCTCGACGAATCACCTCTACAAAAGCTCAGAAAAGGAGGGAACAAGGATTGTGTTACTACTGCGATGAAAAATAAACTTGGGGACATCAGTGCAAGGCTACTCAGTTATTCATGTTGGACAACGGACAAACTCCAGAATGTAAGGATGAATTGATTGCAAAAAGTTTTGAACCAACAACTAAGGAAGGTGAAGTTGACTAGATGGGGGAAGCAGCCATAACTTCATCCAAGGACGAGTAGCAAAGCACGTGAGATTGAAGATTGAGGAGTTACCAAATTTTGGTGTCATGGTAGGAAATGGGGCTCAAGTTCAAAGCGAAGGAATCATTATGCAGCTCTCTATGATCGTGCAAGGAACAACCATCAAAACTGATTTCTATGTCCTGTCGATCAAAGGTTCTGGTGTAATTTTAGGGGTAGCCTGGATGGCGACCCTTGGGCCAGTTATGATGAATTATGCTCAATTAACCTTTGAATTTCAACTAGGAGAGCAACATCATATCTGGAAAGGAGAATCAAGTTGTCATGTTGAGCAGATACCACGCCATGCTTTAAGAAGGATGTATGGAACCTAAGCTATAGCTGAACTCTATCGCCTTGAATTGAGGATAGTTCGCCAACCAGAAGGAGGCATCGAGAAGGAATAAATTAGGGAACTATTGGAAAGATACTCGACAGTATTCACTAAACCACAAGGGCTTCCTCCAAGAGTACTGATCATAGAATTCATCTATTACCAGGTCAATTACTTGTCAATGTGCGCCCTTACAGATATCCCCATTTCTAAAAGGAAGAGATCGAGCGACAAGTGTTGCACATGCTCCAGTATGGCATAATACAACATAGCACCAGTCCTTTCTCTTCACTAGTGCTATTAGTGAAGAAGAAAGATTGTACATGGCGCTTCTGTGTCGACTACCGAGCGCTCAATACGATAACTATAAAAGATCGCTTCCCAATTCCTATTGTTGACGATCTCTTTGACGAACTAGGAGGTGCCAGGTTGTTTTCAAAATTAGGTTTGCTTTCAGGATATCATTAGATAAGGGTAGAAACTAAATACATTGCTAAAACAACATTCAGGACACACGAAGGGAATTACGAGTTCCTAGTTATGCCCTTCGGTTTGACAAATGCACTAGCAGCATCCCAGGCCACAATGAACCGCATTTTTCAGCCCCTTCTCCAGAAGTTTGGCACTTCTTCTGTACCCTAGACGACTCCGGGCGGTTATAATTGAGGGACTTAGTTGCACGGTAACTAATCGCCGAAGGACGTTTGATCCCTGTAGGTTGAGCCTCATACTATCCCGGTAGTCATGATGAAAGGAATAATGCCCTTGAGTCAATCACATGTCAATGTGTTCAGGGACTATTCTAGGGTAATCAACTTTATGAGGCAACTTTTCATCATATGCCGCATCTTTATTTATAAAGATTATGATGAACCCCAAGAATTCAAGCAAATAATTCTAAGGCCATGATGAGATCACACCAGTGAGACTTAAAATTAGTAAATGTTATATAAGTAGACAGTGAAGACGGAACCTAGAAATGAGCAATCAAACAAAAACTCAGCTAAACACAGCAATATAGTTTGCCCAATTTCGATTGATCGATCAATCGACCAAATGCGGCCAAAAACTGGCAGTATGCAAGTCGATCGACCGAATGGTCGATCGAAGTATGCCAGAAGACGGCAATATACCTTCGGTCGCTCGGTCAGTTGATCGACGATTGATCGAACCTACGACCGGATGACGAAAATGACTAATTTTCCAACAGTTGAGTTGGGTGTTTCATGCCAACTCTTTATGTCTTATAAATACCAAGTCATGGGAGTCTTTCCTCCATGATCTATGATTCTATTGAGCCATTCTTGATCATTCTCAAAGCTTTTTTTGAGCCATCCCTTCGATAACCCTAGTTTCCATGATATATCCTTGATCTTGTCTTCAAACTTTAAACGATTCATCATTGAGGCATCAAGAGGAACTAGGACTCGTGTTTGGAGCTAAGTATTTATTGTATTATTTATTTTATCCATTATTTGTGTATTTTTGTGATTTATTTCATTATATTTGAGCTTGTAAAGACCTAGGTTGTTAGGTCTTGAAATTGGGTGGTTGCCTTTGTGTTTGAGGCTTAATTCCATTAGTGTAAACGTAGTTTATTAGGATTAGTTGAGTTGTCCCTTAGGATTGAGGTGGAAGAGTGCTCTCGGTAAGAAAGCGGAAACTTCCGGATGTGGAAGTGTCTTAGGTTGAGAGCGAGACTCTTCGGGTCAAAGTCCTCGTTGTAAGGGAAACAAGATTAATCTAGTAAAATTTAGTTTGGAAATCCTAAGCGGGGTGCTTAGGTAGTGGAGTAGGCATTGGGGCCAAACCACTATAAATAATTGTGTTTGCATTGCTTCTACTTGTGTTTAATTCATTATCGCATTTACTTTGCTTCCGCTTGCTACTCAACTTATAATTTTCCTAAGTAACCAAAGAAATGATTAAAATATGATTTAGGCAAAAAGATTAGTAAACACACTATTCACTCCCCCCCTCTAGTGTGGCCATTTCACCAACACTATACGATAGGGGGTAGCTGATCTCACAGTTACCTATGAGCCGTCATGAATGTACAAGTGCAGGTGCTCATTAGTGAATGAGTTCACTGAATAGACCTACACGAGGAACACAGAATGGAATTCTTACATGAGTGTCAATAGGATATTCCTCGGGTGATAGTAGGTACAAGTAGTCCTTGGACTTGAGGTTGTCATGGTTACCTTGTGAGTGACGATCCATTACTTTGGTTCTATCCCTATGTGGCCCTCAGCGTCATGTGTCGAGTATTACTGGGCATGAAAAAGCATTCATGGAGGTATGTGAGCAACCAACATGAAATTAGTTACTCCTAGTGAAAGGAGATAATATCATATGTGTCCCTGCAAGTGTCGACTCGGGAATCTCTAGCCAGAGTAGACATGATAGTCAGGAAGATGTTTATATATGATATTTTATTATTGAGACGATATCTTGGCGGGTGGAATACATATGGATCGGTATTTGGGTTTGACACTTCTTTCGTGCCCTAGCTGACTTCGGGACATTATAACCGAGGGATTTAGTTGCACGGTAACGATCCCTGTAGATTGAACCTCACACTATCCTGGTAGTCATGACACGTTGCTAGACGTCAATCTTGACTTGTGAGTAGAGTCTCTCATGATCACACTAAAGGGGTTTAGTGGAAACTCTTAAGATTCGAATAGATGTCGTTCTATTGGATCTGACTCTCCATTATGCACAACTCACTACTAGCTTAGTGTGGGGCCCAATGGGTCACACACAACAGGTTAACCTCGTAACGGACCTTATAAGATAAAGTCTGAATGCGGCCCTATATGTCTACTAGCATGGACATGCTGCAACTCGATCACGGATCTCGTTTACAGACACAATAGGAAAGTTGTTTCCCATAGGAATGAATGCGCGAGGAAGGAGTTCCTCGGTAACCCTAATTTATAGGGCATCCCTAAATTATAGGGATTAGCACATGATAATATTTCATGTAGTTGATTAAATTTAATTATGAATTAAATATTTAATTAACTACTTGACCGAGAATATATTTAATTATGAATTAAAAATAATTTGATTTTGAATCAAATATACTTGGTGGGAAAATTAATTTTCAACCATGAGTCTAATCGATTAATTAGGAATTAATTTATTTGGATAAATTCTAATTAATAAGAATATGATTTATGAAGATAAAATATAAAATTAATAGATATATGATTTATGAGAATAAATCATAATTCTATTAATAAATAAGAAATTGAATTATTTAGATAAACCAATTTCCTACCTTTTAGGGAATTGGTTTGTTTAAATAATTATCATTCTTATTTGTAGGTTCTTAATTTATGGAGATGAATTAAAATTTATATTTTATTGGATTTAATTAATTTTGAATTAATTATGAAGCCATTAAAATATGAATTATATTTGGAAGCAAACCCCGAAATTTTGAATTCTGAGGAGAGAATTTTTAGGGGGGTCGGGTCTACCTTAATTGTAACCGTCCCCCTCTCTATAAATAGTGGCCGAACACCCCATGGGTGAGATGGGTGAATTAGTTCTTCCTCCTCTCCATTGGTGGCCGACCATCATCCTCCTCCTTCCGCCTACTTCATCCACTTGGAGGATTCCGAACAAGGACAGCAAGGTACTCTTTGATCTACCTCTTCGTTCCATTGATTTCTCATCTCCTCTTCCTCTCGTTTTGGAGCCCGGTTCTTGGTGGAAGGGCCGGCCTAGCCTTTGAGGTTTTGGGGTTTGAGAAAGCGTCTCCGTTGAGCCAAGACGAGTTCGATTGTTCGCTACCCCTTTATTGCGAGGTACCTGGTGTGGACTATCATTGGAGGACGTGCATATGGGCATCTTGATACGAGAATAGGAGCACCCTATCCAATCGCGGTATAAGGTATACATTTCCCCTTCTCTCGTAGATTGAATTCATTAATTATTGCTAAAGTAGATCGCTGTTTTTGGATGTTTCAAATTTTTTAAATTGTTATTTCCGCTGCATTTTTTATTCCTATCCCAACACATGACACGTTGCTAGACGTCAATCTTGACTTGTAAGTGGAGTCTCTCACAACCACACTAAAGGGGTTTTAGTGGTGGCTTGTAAGATTCGAATAGAAGTCGTTCTATCGGATCCAACTCTCTATGCACAACTCACTACTAGCTTAGTGTGGGGCCCAATGAGTCACACACAACAGGCTAATCTCATAACGGACCTTATGAGATAAAGTTTGTATGCGGCACTATATGTCTACTAGCATGGATATGCTGCAACACAATAACGGATCTCGTTTATGGACATGATAGGAAAGATGTTTTTCTATAGGAACGAATATGCGAGGAAGGAGTTCCTCGGCAACCCAAATTTGTAGGGCATCCCTAAATTGTAGGGACTGACACATGATAAATCATAATCAATAAGAATTTAATTTATAGAGATCAATTAAAGTTTATATTAAGTTGAATTAAATTAATTTTGAATTAATTGTTAAATCCATTAAATACAAATTTATAGAGGATTTAAAAGGGGGTGGGCGGGTCTACCATGGATGGCCACCTACTCCCATTATAAATAGATGGCCTAACCTCCTTCAAGGGGGTTAAGCAAATTGGTTGGAGATCTTGGAGAAGAGCAAGGGCTTGGATTCTTGAGAAGCTTCTTGAAGAGAAAGACTCCAAAGATCTCCTCTTGATCTCCATCGGTGGTCGGCCATATATCTTCATCTTCCTTCTCGGGTTTGTGAAGTCGAATTGAAGATCTCTTCCTCTTGGGTGTGTCATCTCCTTCATCTTCTTGGAGGAGTCCATGAAGGACATCGAGGTATTCCTTCATCTTCCTTCTCGTTATGTGGTTTTCTCATCCTCTCTTCCTTCCTTTTGGTGCTCGGTTCTTGGTGGAAGGGCTAGCTTCACCTTGGTGCATTTCAGGGTTGAGATTGCCTCTCCGTTGAGCCACAATGAGTCTCCGTGTTCGCTGCTGTTAGCCTAAGATTTTCTACCTTGGTCTTAATCTCAGCTTTGATGATAACAAACATGGAACTAATGTTTCATTGAGAAATCTTTCAGGTTCCATATCGGATAGCGCACGACGTCCTTGATTGGAAATATCAAAGAAATCGGGAAATTGAAGGACGTTGGTCGACGCGCTCGAATTCGTCGGGAAGATAGAGTCTAGATTTAGGGTGTCTAGTTTATATTGTAAAATCCTCATGATGATGCATAAGAACCTAAAAACCATCCCCGAATCTCAAAACATGAAAACCTGGAAACCATCCTGAAATACCCTAGGGAGCTCCTTGGAGGGCTATATGACCTAGATAGTTTCTTGACATAAAAAATGACGGCAATTGTTCCTTGGGTTAAAATTAGATAACGATGTATTTTTTAGAAATTTTTGAAAGCCTTTAGCCTACTCATTATTAACTTGAAAGATTAGAAAATTTCTATTTTCCAAAAATTTATACTAGACCCTAAGAACTAGATTTTGATTCATAAGGATTTTGATTTTTTAGATATTTTTATTGAATCCAAATGGGGGGTAATTCTTATATAACATTTATGTTTTAAAGTTATTAACTGTTATATATGTGGACTTAGTGAAGACGAAACCAGAAAATGAACAAACAAAGCCTAACCAAACTGCCCAGTCCAGGTTCGGTCGATCAAATAGTGTTGAAAGTTGGCAGTAGCCAATTCGGTCGACCGAAGATGGGTAAAAAGTGACAGAAGGCTACTTTAGTCGACCGGATTACAGATCGCATATCGCGACTCATTCGACCGACCCATCGGTCGATCGAATAGTGTGATTAAGGCCAGTGATCATTGGGCGGTCGATCGATCGATCGATTGACGATCGACTAGTAAGCGACCGAACGACAAAAATGGCTAGTTTTTCGCCCATTGAGCTGCCGTTTGGTTAAGGGGTTATAAATACTCCCCTCCATCCTTCATTAACCTCTCTTAACAATTGACCTAAGCCTTCCTTAAATACTTTTGATCACTCCAAAACTTCATTGAGCCATCCTTGATCAATTCCAAAGCTTTCATTGAGCCAATTCTTAGAGAAACCCTAGCTTTGATATCTCATCCCTTTGATTGAGCCTTACCTTCATTGTTTCATCATCAAATGCATCAAGAGGAAGCTAGAAATCTTGTTGTGGAGCTAAGTACTTCATTGGTTGATTTATTGCTCCATTTATTGGTGTATTTTATTGTTTATTTCATTATAACTGAACTTGTGTAAACCTAGGTTGCTAGGTTTGATTGAGTTAGTGGTTGCCTTGGTGTTAAGGCTTAAACCCACCGTTGTAAATGTAGTTTACTAGGATTAATTGAGTTGTCCCTTAGGTTGAGGTGGAAGAGTGCTTTCGGTAAGAAGGCGGAGACTTTCGGGTGTGGAAGTGTCTTATGTTGAGAGTGGGACTCTTCAGGTCAAAGTCCTCTTTGTAATGGAAATAATTTAATCTAGTAAACTAAGTTTGAAAATCCTAAGCGGTGTGCTTAGGTAGTAGAATGGGCATTGGGGCCGAACCACTATAAATTCTTGTGTTTGCATTAATATTTTATTGCTTATCGTTTATATCTTGCTTCCGCATTTAGTTGTTCAATGTAAATTGCCTAAGTAGTTTAAGAAAAGTTTAAAATCGAATTTAGGCAAATAAATTTAGTAAACACACTATTCACCCCCCTCTAGTGTGACCATTTCACCCAACAGCTGCCCCTTGTTGCGAGGGGCTCGGTGTGGACTTTCCTTGGAGGTCGTGCGCGTCTGCATCTTGAAACGGGGATATGAGCAGCCATAACATTCGCAGAATAAGGTATATCTTCTCCTTCTACTTGTTGATTGAATTCCTTAAAAATTGCTAAAGTTAATCGCTGGTTTAGGGATGTTTTGAATTTTTAAATCACTATTTCCATTGTGATTCTTCTTCCCGTCCCAATAGTGGTATCAGAGGCACCTTTAGCAATTTTTTCAGAATTTTATTAGGCATTACTGTTGCGTTTTACGAACCGTTCGCTTCCTAAACGTCATGCTTCTCGATTTTTGTTTTTGGGGGTTCTCATTCATGCGATGAATCGGGGTGGTAGCCTACTGTCCAAACTTATCTTGGACAGATTTGAAACTCAAGAACCCCATGGGTTCATGGTTGAACAGTCCTGAAAACTAAAATTTTCAACATGTGTTGTTTGGATCATTTTGGGTGGAAACGTAACTCGATTAACGCATTTTCAGTTCTGTTTTTTTCCTTTCTTTTTCTTAATTGTTAAGATGCATGAAAGGATGATTATGGATGTGCCCTATGTGTTGTGACTATGTGTAAATCGTGGTTGTGTTGATTGCTTGTAAATTATAAAATTTCAGCATTGTAACTTTTGAATAGTGCCTGTGTACCCCTGCCTTTCTCTTGAGAATTCTAATTGTAATCTTCTTCTCCCATGCCTTAAATCTTTCCCCAGGGGTTGTTTGAGGTTTTCTTCTTTTATTTTTGTAAAATTAGAAATTTATGGGCAGATTCGCGACGAGCATACTTGCTACCCCGTTTTGGTGCGCGCGCGGAAGGAGGTGTTCGGCGCCATGATGATGACGACTAGAACCCCGAGAAGGCACTGATGGAACCGACAACCTACAAGATGTTTTTGGGCTGCACCTTGGCGAGACAGATCTCCCTAAAACCATAGGATGATGGCCTTGGTTCGCTCGGTGGCTCGGGTGGAATCCTTAGAACATCCATAATCATCTTTATTTACTTTATGCTTTTATTTATTGTTTTTGCTTCAATTATTGATAGCTTAGATAATTATAATTGCATGAAGAAACCCTAAAATAATATTGAGTCCGAATGGCTAAGATATTAAGAATATCAGTCATGTCTTCCATCATTATGAAGTACAAGTGTGTCTATTGTCACAACGGGTTTGTTGTGCAAACACAAGATCTTTTGTGCTAATAGACACGTTGCATCTCATATGACTCATACCTTGTGTCTCTACTACTAGCTTGAACGTGACTTACCTTGTTGAGAAAACTCAAGGATGGTTGTTTGCTCACTAGGGTATACGAACGATGGGTCCGACTCAACTAGGACTCCTTGGTTTGTTGTGCAAACAAAAGACCATGGTAACCCTAGAGGCAAAACTTGATGGAAGTCGCACAACGATGTAATCGGTAAAGAGTTACCTACCCATGGACCTATTAGGGTTTATCGTATTAAATGCAAGACTCGAGTAGGAGAAGTGGGATTCCATCTTCCCCTAAGGAAGTCTACTAACGAGGGCTTCCCGCTTCCCAACATGAGGGTCATTTGGGAATCGCGAAAATTAGTGAAAGCCATGATTAATCATAAGACCTTAATAATCATGCATATAACATATCTATTCATTTATGTCTTTCTTTTCATAACATGTCATCTTTACTGTCGTTGCGTTGTATTCTTGATGCTAATAAATTTACTGGTCAAAATTACATCGATTGGTTGCGAAACCTGAGGATTGTCCTCATCCAAGAGAGACTTTCCTATGTTCTTGATAACAGGCCACCGGATGCCCCTTCCCAAAGGGCTACTGAGGATGTGAGAGCCACTTTCAAGAAGTGGCAAGATGACAACACTACTATTCAGTGCACTATGTTGGTGAAATGGCCACACTAGAAGGGGAGGGGTGAATAATGTGTTTACTAATTTTTTTGTCAAAATTCGATCTTAATCGTTTATTTGGTTACTTAGACAAATTACAAGTTAAGTAGCAAGCGAAAGTAAAGTAAATACGATAATGAAGTAAACACAAGTAGAAGCAATGCAAACATAATTATTTATAGTGGTTTGGCCCCAATGCCTACTCCACTACCAAAGCACCCCACTTAGGATTTCCAAACTAACCTTTACTAGATTAATCTTATTTCCCTTACAACGAGGACTTTGACCCGAAGAGTCTCGCTCTCAACCTAAGGTACTTCCACGCCCGGAAGTCTTCGCATTCTTACCGAGAGCACTCTTCTACCTCAACCCAAATGGACAATTCAACTAATCCTAGTAAACTAGGTTTACACCAGTGGAATTGAACCTCAATCACAAAGGCAACCACCAAATCTATCAAACCTAGCAACCTAGGTTTACATAAGTTCAAATACAATGAAATAAACACCAAAATACAAGTAATGGAGAAAAAATACAACAACACAAATACTTAGCTCCAACACAATGAATCTTAGCTCCTCTTGATGTCTTGATGATGAATCAAATGAAGCTTGAAGGCAAACTCAAGAAAAAAATATTCAAGGCTAGGGTTTTTGCAAATGATGGATCAATCAAAGCTTAGATGATGAAAGGAGTGTCTCAATAGGCTCAACAACACCTGAGGGGGGCTCTCTTGGCTTCTATTTATAAGTCATGAAGAGTTGGCATGAAACATCCAACTCAATGACTGGAAAACTAAGCGTTTTCGTCGTCCCATCGTAGGTTCGATCGATCGTCGGTCGACCGACCGAGTGACCGCATGCCTACTGCCAATTTCTGGCAACATTCGGTCGACCGATTGGTCGACCGAAACTGGACAGACTGCTTGGTTTAACTGATTTTTTTGCTTGTTTGTTCATTCTTGGGTTCGATCTTCGCTAGGTCCTCTTATAAAGTGAAATAACTTTAAAACATAAATTTTATATAAGGATTGCCCCCCATTTGGATTCAATAAAAATATCTAAAAAATCAAAATCCTTAAGAATCAAAATCAAATTTTTGGGGTCTGGTACAAATTTCTAAAAAATGGAAATTTTATAATTTCCCAGGTCAAATATGGGTATGCTAAAGGCTTCCAAAAATTTCTTTAAAATATCTCATTATCTAGTTTTTACCTAAGGAATAATTATCGACTCTTTTGGTGCCAAGAAAATATCTAGATCATATAGCCCTCCAAGGAGCTCCCTAGGCTTAGTAAATTTCAGGGACTTTTCTAATTTTCCAGGTTTTCATGTTTAGGGGTTCGGGATTGGTTTTTGGGTTCTTATGCATCGTCATGAGGATTTACAATTTATCTAGACACCCTAAACCTAGACTCTATATTCCCGACGAATCCGAGCGCGTCGACCAATGCCCTTCTGATTTTCTAATTTATCTGATATTTCTGATCGTGGACGTCGTGCGCTAACCGATATGGAACCTAAAAATAATTCTCCATGAAATCATTAGTTCCATGTGTGTTATCATCAAAATCGAGATTAACACTAAGGTTGAAAACTATAGACCAACACATTATGCTTGCCTCTATATCCGATGTGTTGTAGTGATAACATGAAAAGATGGACACTAGGGCCATCCTTTCTCACCTCAAGGAGTTGTAATGATGAAAAGAATCGAACTGCTAGGTTTGAATAGTCAAAGCAACTCATCCAGGCCAAGATGACGACAGGGACCCCTGTAGAAACCTATGTCCCCAAACTAATCGATTTGATTGAGAGGTTAGAGAAATTGGGCATAAGCATTGCTAAAGGGCTAAGTCGGGACTTAGCACTCCAATCCCTCCTGAATTCGTTTTCACAGTTTGATGACAACTTCCACATAAACAAGTAGGTTGACTCGCTACACGAAGATTACTGAGTCCCACCTTATGAAGGACAAGGACACGGTCTCATTAGTGGGAGGTGCCTTTGAGGCAAAGTTACACCCTGTTAAGAACAAAGTGAAAAACAAAGCTGTCAAACCTTTGATTAATATCAAGAAGAAATGGAAAGTTATTCCCAATGGCACCTACTACCATTATGGTAAATATGGCCACTGGAAGCGCAACTACAAGTAGTATTTTACAAAGATGAACCTAAAGATGGTTTTTAGAAACTCCCGCTTTAGGTGCGTACGTTATAAGAATACTTCGTCATTAACTCTATCGAGTATTTGATACCTATCATCATCTGCAAGGTGTTGCAGGATAAGAGAAAAAGTAGAAGACTAGACAAAAGGAAACTACGACCTTCGGGTAGGCAATGATGCAAGAGTTGCAGCCTTACTTGTAGGAATCTATTGTATAAGTCTTCTATTCGACGAGACCGTTAATATTGATTTGTTCCAGTGTTAATAAAAGAACATCCTTTACTTTGTTCTCTGAACAAGGTTGTGAAAAGTTCTTTAATAGGCAATAGTTGCCACATGAACCATTCTGATGAGTTACATACGACTGGACCAATTTAAAATTGGTTTAATGGTTTTTGATGTTAATGATAAATATTTTTGAACGAACGCACTAAGAGATAAAATTAACCTCACCTACTTCTGGCTTTTATGACTTTGGATGATTATGAATCAAAATCAGAACTTGAGAAGTATGTCTCAAGGAGATTCTGATCGAGTCTCTATTCACCAGACCTGACGAAAGGCTCGTTGATTTAATTAGAATTGACCTACATAGGTGTATGCATGCCGATAACAACTCAAGCCAGAAAAGGATACTCCTACGATATGATTAGGCACGAGTATGTCCACCTATTTTGGCACAAACCTGATACATTTGAATCGTTTAAGGAGTATAAAGGTGAAATTAAAGAAACATATTGGAAAAGATATTATAAGCCTTCAATTAGATGGAGGCAGAGAATACTTATCCACTAAGTTTGTGAATTATTTCAAAGACAATAAGATTGTCTCTGTATGGACCCCTCTTGACACAATGGTGTATCTGAAAGAAGGAATCACATCTTATTGGATATGATGTGATCCATACTTAGCTTCCAATATCTTTTTAGAGGATAAGCTATTGTAGCGGCCATAATTTTGTCTGTCTTTGATACACCATATAAGAGATGAAATGGAAAGAAACCGAGTCTGAGACATCTCGTGATTTGGGGTTGCCTAGCGTATGACAAACTTGACCATGTGCAAAATTTTGAGGAATACCCTTAAAAGTGTTTTGGGTATCAAGCTCTTCAACTGAACAAAATGAGTTTTGTCACCACTTTCTTAGAAAGGGAGTTTGTCGAGGAAAGTGGGAGTGGAAGATGTGTTGAACTTTTTGAAGTTCAGCAACCACGAATAAATTCGCAACAACTAGTCGAAAGTTCACAAGTTAGACCAATCCATGTAATTATTACTTCCCATCACTCTTCACTCTTTCAGGAGACTACATAGACTGCTTGAGTGATGTCTAGCCATAAGGTATGACCTAGATTCAGGCAATCCGCAATCTCTTAATGGTCAAATGTGTTGACACCATGCAAATCCAAACTGGATGCAAACCAAGTGCAGACTTTGGTTGACCGACTCTAAAAGGATGACTCCTATAGGGTGCAGGTGGATCTTTAGGAAAGATCTGAGCAGCAGGCAAGGTGTGGACCTATAAGGCTAGACTGGTTATGAATAAGATCTAACCCAGACAATAGGTTGTCTGCAATAAGACATTCTCACCAGTTGCAGCGCTCAAGTCCATTAGGATATTGCTAACCATCAGTGCATGCTATGAATACGAGATCTGGCTAGTGGGTGTTTAGACTGCGTTCTTCCATTATGAAGAAGTCTATATGCCAGAGGAGTTCGTATCCTCAGTTGGACCGAGTAAGGTATGCGAGCTGCATAGGTCCATTTATAGACTACAGCTAGCATTGAAGAGTTGAAACATCCATTTTTGATGATATAATCAAAAGGGTTTTGATTTTGTCAAAAATGTGGATGAACCTTATATAGACAAGGTGTTCAGTGAGAGTTTAGTCATATTGTATGATATACTTGTGGGAAAAGCATTCTCACGCTCCAATTATTTCCCACACTGATTCTCTATCTGGGAAAGGTCTCATATATGCTTGACATTAGGATCTATATTGATAGGTCTGAAAGTGTCACACCCCAATTCTAGAATAGTATGATCGACCAGGGTATACAACCGTACCCCGAAGCCTAACTCGACCAAAACCACAAACCATAGAGTTAAATCAAACTTTATTTTATTAAAATGCTAATGAATAGTTAAATGATACAAACGAAACAACCCAATTCACTATTAAAGAAAATGCGGAAGCATGAATATCCAATTGAAACAAATTTCAAAGAATGTTTTAAAACAATGAATGAAAAAGAGAAACCATAAATCTCACTACAGGACTCTCTCTAAACTCGATCACAACCTTAACTCTAACTTTAACTTGTCACGAGACCTGCCTTGAACCTGCTGCTCCCAGCTGCGCTACCCAATACTCCAGTATCACTACTGGTTCTGACCTAGTGCTACCAAAAAATAAAATAAAATAGTAAGTCCACATTGGACTTAGTGAGTGGCTCAGTCTTGAGCCTACCACGGTCCACGGTTATATAAGAGTACAAGATGCATAATAACAACACAATAGATAATTTATATAACATAATCCAACCAGTATCAAGGTACAAGAATAATTTTCCTAAATCTAGGAATAATCATTTTGTCTATAAAATTCCAAAGCAGTTCATATTTAACTCATACAGAAAAGAAATCACACATTCACACAAGCATATTTCCAAACTATACGAGTCGGTCACTAGGATATGCCCAGTGAGCTTCCCGCCCATGCTTCCCGAGCTAGGCAGGCCCTCTAGCCTCAGTAACCCCCAATTGGTTGGGAAAACCCTTCAACCAGTGCCACTCCGGGTCGGTCATCAGTGTGGCTCACTGACAAGCTTCTCGATCCACACCTCCTCCGCTGATCAGCCCAATCGAACCCCCATCTCATCCACATACACAAACATGTACAATAAAAAAAAATGCACCAACACCACAAGCACCTAATGTAACCCAGTATTTCTACACCATATAATTCTAAGTACATGTTTCCTTACAAGAACGTAGTTTAAAGATTTTCAAACTAATGAAATATCTAAATTTAGATATTACCACAAGGAAGTCTAAAAAAAGAAGAAGAAGAAAATATTATGAACAACATCTACAATATAACCCATTTTTACAAGAACGTCCGTAGTATCCTAATTCTTTTAGTTTCTACCTCAAATTTTTTTAAAAGAACATTAAGAATACTTATTCACTATGCCTTAAATGTCCACGTAAACTCAAAGCTTAGATAAAATTTTCATGCCAATTTAACTTACAATAACAATACTAAAATAAAGCAAGAATACAAGACATTAACAACCTCACCCTACACCAATTTTTTCCAAACATCTACTATTTTTCCCAACACCCGCTGTTACAAACTTTAATCAAACCAAACTTATTGATTTCACATTTCCTTCAAGACTTACCTACAGCAAGCAGCCACTAGATGAAGAGCAACATCAACAAAAACTAAAATTAAAGCCTTGATAACTTTCCCCTTTGACTGCCGCACACCCTTTACTTTTTCTTTCTTCCCTTATCCAAATCAATTTCCAATCATCCACTGTTAACACTCAATCAACCATTACTTTTCTGATTTCGTAATTGTGTTTACCACAAACTATATTATGCAGCCCCAAGGAGAAAGAAAATCTACAGTGCACCTCTTGAGAAGCATACAACACATTGCTTTGTAATCTACTTGCTAAGAACGCTAAGAATGCAACTAAGAAAACAATTCAATTAAAATAATTCTAATGGCAACAAACGGTCATCATCAAAAATTTAACCTTCCATTGCTTTGTAATGTACACAATGAACCTCAACTTTAACACAAGAATTTACACCATAATTCATCATCAAATTCCATTGAAGAGGGGGTTAAAATCATCAAGAAATTTCCAAGTTCTCCAAGACATGGGGCGGCAAGGAAAGGGAAGAAACTATTAGTTTTGGGCAATGATTTAGCCACTCACCGGCAAGGGAAACCAAAGTAGAAGACGATCCTAAAGACTCTCGCACCGATGATCGCCGGCATTGGCAATCGGTTCGGCGGCAAACCCCTCGTCTGCCGCCTCTTGCGTCGCCCCTCTTCAAGTGTCGGTTTTTTTTTACGATTCTACCCCTCACTTAACCCAACCTCAGTTTCTACCTAACTCAACCAACACTCGTCCGAATTGGGTTCCGATCGAGTCATCGAACTCGACTCGACTAATAATCCAAAACATAAAATAAAATACTAAACACGCGCAAAGGCCTCACCTTAAATCATATTATCCAGCACTTCCTCCGACTCGCTCCGATGTGCATCCACATCGTCCTGCCGCTGAAAACATTTAAGTTAAATTATAATAATTGTGGGTATAACATAAAGGATGTCTGGTTTACCCCAACCCATGTATGTTGATATAAAAGAGTTTTAGCATCGACTGCAGTAAAAGAGGTTACTTGCCTAAGAGTGATTGCATCAGTCTTTCTATGATGATGTCTGCTAAGACACCTGAGGAGAGATAAAAGATAAGTGAGATCCATTATGCTTCGGCAGTGGGGTCCACCATTCGATGCTTTGCACTTAGCTTGATATTGCTTATACCTTAGAGGTATCTAGCAGATTTCAAGCAAAACCCTGGAGAATAACATAGAAAAGAAATACCCTGGTTTACCCCAAAGCGGTCGCAGAACCGTCGTGGAACTAATGTTTGCGAAGGCCTATGCGGTCGTAGAGCCATCGCGGAACTAAAGTTTATGACAGTCTATGCGATCGCAGAGCCGTCGCGAAGATAATTATTGCGACGACAAAGTGAAGGTCGCAGATGTCACGCGACCACATTCTGCGATCGCCTTCACCATCGCAAAATGGTCACAGGAAGTTTTTATTTGTGACCGTCGCAGCCACAGTTGCAAACTTTCTGTGATAAACGATTTTGCTACCGATATTTGCGACCGCCCTCGTCGTCGCATAAGGTCTTTAGTGATAGGTTTGTGATTCCATCGTAGATGACCAATTTTTTAGTAGTGTTTGCTACTTACTTTGCTACTTAGGATAGCACCAGTTAAAGGAGTTTATCATTCGGTGGGAGTTGTTCCTGATGTTGCCAGTTCAGCATCGGTATTGTATGACAATACTAGGACTGTTGCTCAAAGTTAAGGAACTAAGATCCCGTGAAGATCATTGCTTCTCTTAAAAGGCGGTATCACCTCATTGTTGGAAAGAGGTGATGACTAAAAGACATTGATGTAGATTAAACTGATTACCACAACAGTAGATTCGATCACCACTGAAATTTGGTATACAAATACTAGGTTGATTGGCTAAAGTGCAAGTGGGAGATTGAAAGGAATAGTGCACTTGAGCCAATCACATGTCAATGTGTTTATTCAAGGGTAATCAACTTAATAAGGCAACCTTTTCATCAATATGCTACATCTTTATTCATAAAGATTGTGATGAACCCCATGAACTCGGGCAACTGATTCCAAGGCCATGATGAGTTCATGCCAGTGAGACTTAGAATCCAGATGCTAATGTTCTAAATGTCCCTAGTCGTAGGATCATTAATTAGGGGATCGGTGATTCCGGATAGACTAGTGAACTTGGTACATGCCCTATACGATAAGGGGTAGCTGATCTCACAGTTACTTATGAGTCGTCATTAATGTACAAGTGCGGGTGCTCATTAGGGAATGACTTCACTGAACGGAACTGCACAAGGAACACAAAATTAAATCCTTACAGGAGTGTCAATAGGATGTTCCTCGGGTGATAGTAGGTGCAAGCAGTCCATGGACCTGAGGTTGTCATGGTTACCTTGTGAGTGACGACCCATTGCCTTGGTTCTATCCCTACGTAGCACTTAGCGTCATCTGCCGAGTATTACTGGGCATGGGGAAGCATTCATGGAGGTAGATGAACGACCAACATGGAATCAGTTACTCCTAGTGAGAGGAGATAATATCCTATGTGTCCCTACAAGTGTCGACTCGGGAATCTTTAGCCCAAAGTAGATATGAAAGTCAGGAAGATGTTTTTGACGTTTCATTATTGAAACGACATCTTGGCGGGTGGAATACATATGAATCGGTATTTGGGTTTGACACTTTTTCCATACCCTAGCCGACTCCGGGACATTATAATCGAGGGACTTAGTTGCACGGTAACTAATCACCGAAGGGCGTTCGATCCCTGTAGATTGAACCTCACACTATCCGGGTAGTCATGACACGATGCTAGATGTCAATCTTGACTTGTGAGTGGAGTTTCTCACGACCACAATAAAGGGGTTTTAGTGGTGGCTCATAAGATTCGAATAGAAGTCGTTCTATCGGATCTGACTCTACGTTTTACACAACTCACTGCTGGCTTAGTGTGGGGCCCAATGGGTCACACACAACAGGCTAATCTTGTAATGAACCTTATGAGATAAAGTCTGTATGCGGCACTATATGTCACAGATCTTGTTTACGGACATGATAGGAAAGATATTTTCCTATAGGAACGAATATGCGATGAAGGAGTTCCTCAGTAACCCAAATTTATAGGGCATTCTTAAATATTAGGGATTGACACATGATAAATCCTAATCAATAAAAAATTAATTTATAGAGATAAATTAAAGTTTATATTTAGTTGGATTAAATTAATTTTGAAATAATTATAAATCCATTAAATATAAATTATTGTTTTGGAGAAAAACTCCGAAATTTTGAATTTTGAGGAGAGGATTTGAAATGGGGGGGCGGGTCTAGCATGGGTAGCCACCTACTCCCCTTATAAATGGATGGCATAACCTCCTTCAAGGGGGTTAAGCAAATTGGTTGGAGATCTTGGAGAAGAGCAAGGGCTTGGGCTCTTGAGAAGCTTCTTAAAGAGAAAGACTCCAAAGAGCTCCTCTTGATCACCATGGGTGGCCGGCCATCTTCATCTTCCTTCTCGGGTTTGTGAAGCCGAATTGAAGGTCTCTTCCTCTTGAGTGTGTCATCTCCTTCATCTTCTTGGAGGAGTCCATGAAGGATAGCAAGGTATTCCTTCATCTTCCTTCTCGTTTCGTGGTTTTCTCATCATCTCTTCCTTCCTTCTAGTGCTCAGTTATTGGTGGAAGGGTCGGCTTCACCTTGGTGCATTTCGGGGTTTTGATTGCCTCTCCGTTGAGCCACAATGAGTCTCTGTGTTCGCTGCCCCCTTGTTGTGAGGTGCTTAGTGTGGACTTTCCTTGGAGGATGTGCGCATGTGCGTCTTGAAACCCGGATAGGAGCATCCACAGAATAAGATATATCTTATCCTTCTACTTGTTGATTGAATTCCATATAGATTGCTAAAGATGATCACTGGTTTAGGAATGTTTTAAATTTTTAAATCGCTTTTTCCACTGTATTTCTTCTTCCCATCCCAATAGAGCCTTGCACTAACCACCCTCTGAGGGTGCTTTGGGCTCTGTACCCATCCCTACACGTGTGAAACCCTCCACATCCGTTCATTTGGCCACTGCGAGCTCATGTCTCTCGTGGGTCCCCAAGTCCTCTCGTGCGAGACATGTGGCTACTTAAATTGCATGCCCTTCTCCCATGGGTGCCCCTTCATCCACACCGTCGGCCTCCCCCTTGGTGCCTCATGAGCCCATTTTTTTCTAACCATTTGATCCTTGTAATCCTTCCTCAACCTACTCGCTCTCTTGCCCCCCTGCCTCCTGCTCTTTTGACCAACTCGCACAGGATCTATTCTTCACCTTCTCCGCTCCCCGTCCCACACCCCTACTTTCCACCAACCCCTCCCCCCCCCCCTCGTTGACCTCCCAAACCTCCAAAATCCCCTGCCTCTGATGCCTCCATATCCCCCCTCCCCCCGCATTGCGTGCAAAGCGCAGGCTTGCTTTCATTGCTGACCCCGCCTTCAACCTCCCTACTTTGGTCGATATTCCAGTTGATCTTGAGAACACCCTCGCCATTGTTCCTCTATGAATTTCATCTCCTAGAATACTCGGTACCAGGCGTCGCACGGTAAGGAAACTATTGGGATGGGAAGAAGAAGCACATCAAAAAATATGATTTAAAAAAATTCAAACCATCTCGAAACCATCGATCAACTTTAGCAATCTTTAAGAAATTCAATCTACGAGTAGAAGGTGAGGATATACCTTATACCGCGGATGGTAAGGCTGCTCCTATCCCCGTTTCAAGACATCCACACGAACGTCCTCCAAGGAAGGTCCACACCAAGCGCCTCGCAACCAAGGGGCAACAAACACCAAGACTCGTTGTGGTTCAACGGAGAGGCAATCTCAATCCCGAATCGCACCAAGGTGAAGCCGGCCCTTCCACCAAGAACCGAGCACCAAAAGGAAGGAAGATGAGATGAGAAAACCATGGAACGAGGAGGAAGATAAAGGAATATATCCCTGTCCTTCTTGGACTCCTCCAAGAAGATGATGGAGATGACACACCCAAGAGGAAGAGACCTCCAATTCAGCTTCACAAACTCGGGGAAGGAGGAACTTGATGGTCGGCCACCGATGGAGATCAAGAGGAGCTATTTGGAGTATTTCTCTTCAAGAAGCTTCTCAAGAATCCAAGCCCTTGCTCTTCTCCAAGATCTCTAACCAATTTGCTTAACCCCCTTGAAGGAGCTTGGGCTATCTATTTATAAGGGGCATAGGTTGCCACCTAGGTAGAGCCCCTCCTTTAATGCAATTCAAAATTCTGGGGTTGGCCTCCAAAATAATAATTTATATTTAATGGATTTATAATTAATTCAAAATTAATTAAATCCAACTAAATAAAAACTTTAATTTATCTCTATAAATTGAACTTTTATTGATTGAGATTTATCATGTGTCAATCGCTGTAATTTAGGGATGCCCTATAAATTAGGGTTACCGAGGAACTCCTTCCTCGCGTATTCGTTCTTATAGGAAATATCTTATCTATCATGTCCGTAAATGAGATCCGTGATTAAGTTACAACATGTCCATGCTAGTGGACATATAGGGCCACATTCGGACTTTATCTCATAAGGTCCGTTACGAGATTAGCATGTTGTGTATGACCCATTGGGCCCTACATTAAGCGAGCAGAGAGTTGTGCATAACGGAGAGTCGGATCCAATAGAACGACTTTTATTCGAATCTTGCGTGCCACCACTAAACCCCTTCGGTGTGGTCGTGAGAGACTCTACTCACAAGTCAAGATTGACGTCTAGCAACGTGTCATGACTACCCGGATAGTGTGAGGTTCAATCTATGATTAGTTACCGTGCAACTAAGTCCCTCAATTACAACGTCCCGAAGTCGACTAGGGTACGGAAGAAGTGTCAAACCCTAATACTGATTCATATGTATTCCACCCACCAAGATGTCATTTCAATAATGAAACATCAGAAACATCTTTCTGACTTTCATATCTACTCTAGGCCAGAGATTCTCAAGTCGACACTTGCATGGACACATAGGACATTATCTCTCCTCAATAGAAGTAACCAATTTCATGTTAGTTGCTCACCTACATTCATGAATGCTTCCCCATGCCCAGTAATACCCTACACATGACGCTGATGGCCACGTAGGGATAGAACCAAAATAATGAATCGTCACTCATAAGGTAAACATGATAACCTCAGGTCCAAGGACTGCTTGCACCTACTATCACCTGAGGAACATCCTATTGACACTCATGTAAGGATTCCCTTCTATGTTCCTCGTGTAGGTCCGTTCAGTGAACTCATTCCCTAATAAGCACTTGCACTTGTACATTAATGACAGCTCATAGGTAATTATGAGATCAGCTACCCCTTATCGTATAAGGCATGTACCAAGTGCACCAGCCTATCCTGAATCATCAATTCCCTAGTTGGTGATCCTACGACTGGGAACATTTAGAACATAGGCATCTGGATTCTAAGTCTCACTAGCATGATCTTATCATGGCCTTGGAATCAATTGCTCGGGTTCATGGGGTTTATCACAATCTAATATATACAAAATATAGATGCAGCATATAATAAAAAGATGTCTCATATTATTCATTAGCCAAAAAATTGTTCCCTTCACATCAACATGTGATTGGCTCAAGGGCACTATTTCTTTCAATCTCCCACTTGCACTTGTAGCCAATTATTGCGGTATTTAATATCCATACAACTTAAGTGGCGATCGAACTGCTGCTGTGGTAATGGCATTGTGAATGGATCTGCTATATTGTCTTTCGTGTCGACACGTTCGACATTTATATTACCACGTCCAACGATCTCTCTGATCAGGTGATATCGCCTTAGGATGTGTTTTGATTTGTGGTGGGATCTAGGTTCATTTTCTTAAGCAACAATCCCAGTGTTATCACAATAAACGGGGACTGGACCGACAACCTCAAGAACAACACCAAGCTTAGAGATAAATTTCTTTATGCACACTCCTTCCTTTGCGGCTTCACTTGCAGCGATGTACTCAGCTTTTGTCATCGAGTCGGCCACAATTCCTTGCTTGAAACTTTTCCAGCATACTGCGCCACCATTCAGAGTAAATACATACCCTTAAACGGATTTATTGTCATCCGGGTCCGACTGGAAGCTAGAATCCGTGTAGTCCTCTAGTTTAAAATCTGACCCACCACAAATCAAGAGAACATCTTTAGTCCTTCTCAAGTACTTAAGAATGTTCTTTACAGCTTTCCAATGCTCCTCTCTAGGATCTGCTTGAAATTTGCTAGTTGCCCCTAGGGCATAAGCGACATCAGGCCGAGTACAGAGCATAGCATACATGATAGATCCTACTGCCGAATCATAAGGGATCTCGCTCATCCTTTTTCTCTCCTAAGGTGTCTTAAGAGACATCTTCTTGGAAAGAGTGATGTCATGACTCATAGGTAAGTAACATTTTTTACTGTCTTCCATGCTAAACCTTTTTAGCACAGTATCAATATACCGAGACTAGGATAAACCAAGCATCCTTCTAGATCTATCCCTATATATCTTAATGCTGAGTACGTAGGATGCTTCACCCAAGTCTTTTATGGAGAAGTTTTCGGATAACCATGTTTTCACTGATTGGAGCAGAGGAACATCATTCCCCATGAGCAGTATGTCATCCACATACAGCACAATAAACACAATGACACTCGATCCCAATAATATTTTTATGGACACAATGTTCGTCTACATTTTTGATGAAGCCAAACTCTTTGACTATCTCATCAAAATGGATGTTCCAACTCCTCGAGGCTTGCTTAAGTCCATAAATGGACCTTTGCAATTTGCATACCATATTTGGTTCTACCGAAGACACGAATCCTTTCGGCTGGGTCATATAGACCTCTTCCTCAAGTTCACCATTGAGGAATGCAATCTTGACATCCATCTGTCAGATCTCGTAGTCATGATATGCAACAATGGCTAACATTATCCTAATGGACTTGAGCATGGCTACAGGAGAAAAAGTTTCATCATAGTCAAGACCTTGACTTTGAGTGAAACCTTTTGCTACCATCCTGGCCTTATAGGTCTCCACCTGGCCATCAACTTCAATCATTGTTTTAAAGATCCACTTACACCCTGTAGGAGTAACTCCTTCGGGTAAGTCAACCAAAGTCCAGACTTTGTTTGTGAACATGGAGTACATTTCGGATTGCATTGCTTCCTGTTATTGTTTGCAATCAACATCCTTGATTGTTTGATCATAGGATTGCGGATCAACGAATTCCTGGTCATTCTCAATGGTCAGGAATAATCTTTCAGGTTGTCTACGCAATCTCTCTGATCTTCGACAATCTGGATTATCATGACAATCTAGATTGTCATTAAAGTGTCTGAACCAAATATGATAACATGTGAGCCCTAGGAATTTAAAAGCCATATAATTACAAATGCGGATAGATTTCTATATATCAAACACCCTCAAAGAAAGACATATTATCATTAAGAACTTGAGATAAGTTTGTGTTCAGAAGGTGGGAAACGAATGTGATATCCAAGAGAGTTCTACGTTGTTGTATTTCTGTCGCTGTCTGGGGCTTTGGTGAAATAGAAGAAGTATGATAATAAGTCTCTTGAAGATATTGTCAAGTCTCTTAGTATTCTTTTTTGCCTTGATTTAAGTTTCTTTTTACTTTTCAATTTTGATTTCTATAGATGCATTTTGATGTTATTCATCCATCAAGAACAATAAATATAACAATGAGTCTAAAGGTTCTTGGGTTTTTTAGTTTCGCTTAAGTTTTCCTTTCTCTTTTACATTTTGATTTTTATACAACAGCAATGAACTCAAAGTTCTCCATAGGAAAATATGTTCTTTAAATTGTTGAAATATTAATTAACGGGAGAAGCGCAATGAAAATTCTATAAGTTTTAATTTTTTTGGACTTCAGTCCTATAAATTTTATTTCGGTATTTTTAGTCCTATATGTTTGCTTCATAGCACAGATTTGGTCATATCTGTGACGATCCGTTAACTCTGTCAATATGAACATAACACCGTTTATTTTTTCATGGACGAAGAATTAATAGATCGTCACAAATATGATCAAATCTGTGCTACGGAGCAAACATAAAAGACTGAAAATACCGAAATGAAATTTATAGGACCAAATCAGTCAACGTGTATGAACGATGTTATGTCTACGTGGACGAAGAGTTAACGGACCATGACAGATATGATCAAATCTGTGCTACGGAGCAAACATATATGATTAAAAATATCGAAATGAAACTTAAAGGACTGAAGTCCAAAAAATTTGAAACATATAAGACTGAAGTCCAATCTGTGAATGGTTTCGAGACGTGTATTTAACGCACTTTCTATAAAAAAAATATTGTTCATCTATTTTAAAGGATAAGTCTCCTTTCATGATACAACAGAACTCTAAAATTTTCTTAATAAACTATAACCTACTCACTAAAATAATAAAATGAGATATCTAGGATACTTATTGATTAATAAGTCTCCTTTCAAATTTTAAAAAAAACAACTTTTTATTTGAAACGTCACTATGGGTTTTTTGACGTAAGTTAATTTTTAGAAATAAATTAATTTACTAATAAATTAAATAAATAAGATAGCATGAATATTTATATACCTCTTGTAGTTTTCTTAAATGAAATATCACCGTAGCCGAAGTTTGCAAGATCTTTCCTCGAGCAAGACCCAGGTCGAGGCACGTGAAAACAACCCTGACCTGGCGCTTAAAACCAAATGACAACTCTAGTCATGCGCAAATTGCCCCAGCATGCACAAATAAAGCTCAGACATAACACATTCTTATACGCACAATTTCTTTTTAGTATTTAATAAAATCGCATTTCTGTGTGTGCTCATGGATTCTATAGCCATCTCGTCACTCCAACAGATACCCCACAATTCGATACGTACACGACTCCTCACGCGTGGTCCTGCCTTACGCTCTTTGGCGAGCTCGGCTCAAACCCCCTAGTGCGGTCCTCAGCCCCCAGAGTCACTACATTCGGGCTCATTGCCCTTACACGATTAGGGGTGGAAACAGGTCAGACCTATATAGTTAAAAATCGTCTTGAGCTTGGCCTGTAGCTTGTTATAGGCTAATTTTTTGGCCTGAGCCTGGCCTGTTCATAGGCCTGGCCTGGCCTGTGCCCTGTTTATAAAGCCTGCTAAGTTACTAAAATTTGAAATAATATACTTTCAATTTAAACATAACAACAAATTTAAACATGATAATAAACACACAATAATTTAAACATAACATGAGAACACTTATTTTTAAACATATTTTTCAAACCAAACATAACATGATAACAAGTTAACAACAAACACAATAATTTTAACATGTTTTTCCAAAATACTAATCCAAATAAATTACAAATTTATTTTTCAAAGTACCAACTTAAGTAGATAAAGTCAAACAGTCAAACACTCACACATAACATGATTACATCAAACACCATAATCCAAATAAATTACAAATTTGTTTTTCCAAAATAATAACTTAAGAACATGATTACAACAAATACCATAATTGGAACCAATACAAAATAAAGTTGATCACTCTCAAGTCTCAATAAGACATCAAATCTTCAATGTAATTTCTTCTTCTCGTTCAAACACCTTAAAAAATAAGAAATCAAATATATCATTAGATCATAATACAAATTAACAAGCAATAATTATAAAACAATGTAATATCTAAATAATGTAAAATCTACCTTTATTTTTTTCTTTAAACCATACTTGTTGTGAAGCCAATCCCCAACACAAATAAGTGCTTCAACTGACTCTTCATTTAATTTGGAACGATATTCATCTATAAATCTTCCCCAGCACTAAATGTGGATTCTGATGCCACTGTTAAAATTGAAATAGCTAATATATTAGCAGCCATTTTAGATAAAACCTTATACTTTAAGCTATTGTTCTTCCACCATTCCAAGGCACTAAAGGAGTTAGAACTTCCATCAGGAATGTAAACACCCTCCTCAAGGTAAACTTTCAATTCTGATTTCATTGGAGGAATTGCTTATTTTTCACGAACGATGCTCATGATTTGATCAAATCCAGTAACTATTGAGCTAGTTACATTGGAGGAAGAGTTGTTGTCATTATTGCCAACTTCATGACTAGAAGTTGTCTCTCCCCTATACTTGTCAGCATACTCATCATACATTAATTGCAAATAATTCATCACTTTATCCACATTCTCAGAAGCCACATAATCAGGTTTATAAATCAAAGAAAAGCAATAATTAATAACATATAATTTGCATCTAGGATCCAAAATACTTGCAAGAGCCATTATCATATTGCATTCTCCCCAATATTTGTCGAACTTCTCCTTCATTGGGATTGCCATGTTTCTCATGAAGGAATCATCATCCTCCGTGGCATTGTCAATTACTTGTTTCACTCTCCAAACTTCAAGAAGATACAAATTTGCAGTAGGATAGTCACTACCTGAAATGACATGAGTGGCTAGATTGAACACCTCAAGAAGCTTACAAATTTTCTCAACCTTCTACCAATCCTCTTCTGATGGTGCATAATTGTAGTGTGGCTCTCTTTCCTTATAAGCGGGAAAGACAATCTTGAACTTCAAAGCAGTAGATAACATCTTATACGTAGAATTCCACCTTGTTGGGCAATCAATGATGAGCTTCTTATCTTTCAAACGCTTTTGCTCAACAATATCACAGAATGATTTTAGCCTTGAATCATTATAGTTGACATACTTGACACTCTCATGAACATTATGAATAATGTCCTTAATTCTACCAAGGCCATATTGCACCAGCAAGTTCAAAATATGTGCACAACATCTGACATGAAACAAGCTACCACCAGCAGGTAATGAACTACTATCTGATATGCTATCCTTAAGAGCCCTTAGACATGAATCATTATAGGAAGCACTTAGCTCCAAAACAAGATTCCTAGCTTCCTCTTGATGCCTTTGATGGTTAATCAATGAAGGAATGAAGGCAAGATCAAGGTTTTTGGCTCAAGCTAGGATTTTCACAAGATTGACTCAATGAAGACTTAGAATTGATCAAAATATGTCTCAAAGAGGTTAGAGGTGATCAACATTATGAACAAAGGCTCTCATGGCCTCCTATTTATAAGCCATGAAGAGAAGAGATAGCTCTCTCTTCTCAATGGGCGATTTTTTGCCTTTTACAGCCCGTCGGTCGCTTGTCCGATCGATCGTCAATCGACCGACCAAGCGATCGCCCGAGCGATCGTCAATCGACCGACCAAGCGACCGCCCGAGCGATCGAAGCATTCTGCCCGTTATGGGCAATGTTCGGTCGACCGAAATGCCGCCGATCGATCAGTCGGTCGATCAAACTTGGGCAGGGTAGACTACTTGTTTGCTTAGTTTTTTTTGCTTGTTTGCTCGTTTCTGGTTTCATCTTTGCTAAGTCTACTTATATAATATTTCTTAACTTTAAGTTAATAACTTTAAAATATAAATATTATATAAGGATTACCCCCATTTGGATTCAATAAAAATATCTAAAAAATCAAAATCCTTAAGAATCAAAATCTAGTTTTGGGTCTAGTGCAAATTTTCGGAAAACAAAAATATTCTAATCTCCCGGGTCAAGTATGGGTAGGCTAAAAGCTTTCAAAAAATCCTTTAAAATACCTCGTTATCTAGTTTTAACCCAAGAAACAATTACCGCCATTTTTTGTGTCAAAAAAATGTATAGGTCATATAGCCCTCCAAGGAGCTCCCTAGGCTTAGTGAATTTCAGGGCAATTTTCGGGTTTTCATGTTTTGGGGTTCGGGTTTAGTTTTTGGGTTCTTTGCATCATAAAGAGGATTACAACATAAACTAGACACCCTAGACCTAAACTTTAACTTCTCGAAGAATCCCGAGCGTCGACGAGCGTCCTTGCCGATTTCTTCGATTTTTTCGATTGGGGACGTCGAGCGCTAACCGATATGAAACCTGAAAATATTTCTCAATGAAACATTAGTTCCATGTTTATTATCATCAAAACCGAGATTAAAACCAAGGTAGAAAACCTTAGGGCAATAAGCTCCAGGGGCAAAAAGTTGGGCTTTCTCAATCGCCCTTTGAAAGCCTTCATCATATACCTTAAGGGCATCATCATGGAATCGATCCACCTCGCCCTCAAGGCTTTGTGCCACAAATCTCCACTTGTCCGCCTCAGCTCTAGCTTCCTCGATCTCGGCTGTTGGCCGAGGGTTTCATCCTTGCGCTCTAATTCTCTCAACTAATATTTTGATGATAACAAGCTATGTTTAGCAAGTTTTAAGCATGAAAATCACATGTTGAAATTGACATCGTCTCGATACATCAAGTCTTTGTAGAGTTCCCAAAATCCTCAACGAGCTCACCAAAGAGATTTAGGAAGTACATAGAATGAATGTAAAAATGCTTAGGTAGGTCTCCAGGGTGTATGCACTTCGGAAATCTCAAAAACTCGAAAGCCGAAACCCAAACAACAAAAGAAATCAACCTGTAGAATCTATACAGGTCGATGGTTGGTCAATAGCCGATCGACCAACTATCGGTTGCCAGAGGCTCAAAATTAATAGAAGCCTCGTGGTCGATGATCGATCACTCGGGCGGTTGATCGACCATCGACCGGCGATCAACTAGCGTCGTAATGAATAGAAAAATATATTCGTTGAGCTGATCTCCACTCGACACTCTTTTCTAAAATGCCTATATAACCTTCTCTAAAGCCTCTCTTCGGCTACCACTGTTACCCTAAGTCCCTCTCGAGTAAATCTTTGTGTCCCCAAGCTCTTATTGATCAAATCTCTCATACCTAGCCTCCTGATCCCTCGTTCCAAAGTGCATCATCATTGGAGGGTTGTTCAAGCTTGCTAGGCTCAAGAAGATGTGTTGTTCTTTGATATGATAAGTTCTCTACCCTCTCTTCTTGTGATAAATGTTGTTTTGTTTTATTTTGTTATTGTATATTCAAGTGTATAAGAAGACCTAGTGTTTAGTCTTGTAATTTGGTGGTCACCTTGGTAAAGAAGTATAAACCCACTTGTATAAACTAGGTTAGGAGTGTTCTTTAGGAATTGAGGTGGAAAAGCTCACTCGGTGTGAAGGCATTGAAAAAAGGAAAACACGGAGAGGTTTGACTTAATCTCGAGACACTCCATTATAATTTCAAAACAACGAACAAATGCCCAACTGTTCGGGCGCAACTGAGTGGGAGCAACATTCACCAAATTCAAGACACTATGCTCGAAATCAATAAAAGGAAGAGGAATACCCGACTTGTCAAAGAAAATCTAGTACATTAAGACAAATTCTAAGTCAATGCAATGATACACTCAATCCACTGTGTTTTTTTACCACTTAGCATATTGTGTAACTAATGCACCGTGACTGTTTTGTTATTTTTCTCTCCTCCCTACCCCTACACTTTCGTTGTAAACTTGTTATCGTGTTTTTTTTATAAAGAAATCATACTGTGCTTGTCTTTTATTTTTTTCTATTTACTCAAAAATATATTGTAATGTTTGTGAATAGACATGGCAATTTTAGTCATGACCCAATAAAATCGACTTCAATGAGTATTATCGTGTCAACCCTTAACATGCCGAGGCCAAACCAAGAGATATCGAGCTACCAAATAACCCGATAAACACTATTGAGGTCAGGTTTTAACATATTTAAAACTCGTTAGTTATCGAGCAATCAAGTCAAATTAGTTCGATAAGCCAATTCAACCCGATTAATTTTTTTTCGTATAATCGAGTTAAACGGGTGGGCCATTCCAGCCCATTATTATTCATGTGGTGTCAGGCTGATGATTTCAAGCCCGAATATTTATCGAGCTTTGTTGGACCTACTTGATAACTCCAACTTGACACGAATTACCGAACCTAGATGTGAAATCTTTTATAGGTCAACAGTGTATCTATTATTAATTTATTTATCATTTTTTAAGTTACAATGCAAGATTTCTATTTACTATCAACAAAACACTACAAATAAAAGTTACAAATGTACTTAGCAAATTTTATTTGCAAATATTTGTTTTTGTATAAAAATATTTTTTATAACGTTTGCACTTACCGGCAATCAAACGCTCTCTTTTATTTATTGTAGACGCATGAATGAAGTATAAACAATGCATGACTTAAAGTTTGTTTATTTTTATTTTTGTACTTGCAATCAATTTTTTTATGCTCATTTTAGTTCTTTCATTTTTTTTTCTATGATACTATTATTTGCTATAATTTATTATTTATTGTCATATAAGTCATTCATCATATCCATTAGGAATATCTTATATTTTAGGCAAAAAAAAAAATACTCTTCCACCACAATAAAAAAAATAATAAACACAAATAATTGGATAAGATGATACTAAAACATATAAACCCATCTCTTTTTAATATTATGCAGTGAGTTTAAACTTGATTTAGAAAATAAAAATATGTTTGAATAAAAAATAATTATTATGTTCTTATATATAATTTGTCATAATAAACAAATATAAATAATTGGAGAACAATATCAAATGTCTGATGAACATCATCAAACGAACGTCGTGCTTTAAATTATTGAAAGTAATTTTTTTAATTTTAAAAATTATGCCAAATTATAAGTTTGTCAAACAAAATAATATTATATTAATTTACTATATCATTCACAATTATATAATTAAATATCACTATTTTTAATATAAAAAAACTTAATTCAAAATTTAAAAAAAAATGGATCATTTATTTCATAAGCTTTCATGGTTGATTTGTTTTTCATATCTTCTTTAATTATATAGAGATAACAAATATTTTGTTCGGTTAAGATTACTTCAATCCCTAAATTTTGCATCTATAACAATTTGGATCGAAATAATTAAAGCAAAAAATTGGAATATTTAATTACCGTAAATTTTACCTATATTTCATTTTTACTCGAATCTTCCATTATAAATTTCACGGTGTAAGAGATGAGGAAGAGATACTATTTATAGCAAGAAAGGCCGAAGGGGAGGACTTGGGTTGGAACCAAGGGCTGCTATTTGCAATTTGTTTTTTTAGCGGATGGTGAAGATGGATGTCGCATTTCAAATCACATTTTGTAACCACATATATTAAAGAAGAAATTAAAACAAACAAAATCGATATATAGATTTGATAATATATAACTAGTTTTTTTAAAAAAAGTAACTTTTTTATATGATCATTACCTGACGTACAATGCATTAAAAAAATTATAATAGGTAATAGGTCAATACAATCTATAACTAGTTCAAATTTAAATAATTAAATATAATGCACAAAAATATAATTTTGGTATAGCTGCTTATCGATGGATTTTTACAATTTATTTTGTATTCTCTTTCTTTTCAGTGTTGTGCGTCTTTATAGATAAATAATTCATTTTTTTCATTTTTATCAACTAACCTATTTTCTTTAATTAAAATTTTTCAAATGTATATAATATTTATTATTATTATATATGATATAATATTATATATATATATATATATATAAACCAGTAGCATATCTTTTTCCCTTAAATTTTGCCTCAAATTTTTTTCATCTAAATTTTTCCCATTAAAAAAATTTTCACTTAAATTTTTCCTTCCAAAATTTCTCTTTTATCTTCCACTTACACCCTTGTCTTTTCAATTTCATTTCTTATTTTTCTAGCCCCTTCAAATTTTTACCCAACTTAAATTAGTAATAAGAATTTTACTAGGGTTTACCGCTCAAATAATTCTACGGTACACACACACTCTCTCTCTCTACAAGAAAATAAGACTTCACCAATGGATTTATTACCAATGGATGCTTTTTGTTGGTATTACCAACAAAATCACCAACTAATACATATATTTGTTGGTAAAATTTAGAAAACCCTATATTTTTCCATTCTCTCTTATTTTTTAGCCGACCACGCTCTTTCCAACCCCCCCCCCCCTAGCATACAAAACTTGTGCCCTTATTTTTGTTATCTCAATCCGACAAAATATTGCAGCTGCACGACTCTTCCCATCCAACTCCCCCTTTGTGTCGCGTGATTCTTCTCCAGCCGTGACAAACTCGTGTCGTGCGACTCTTCTCGAGCCACACGCGACTCTTCTCCAGTTGCAACGCTTCTCCATCCGACAAATTTGTGCAGACCCCTTTCTTCCCTGCCACCCGCGATCTCCCCTACCACCCGCAACAAGCTCTCGTAAAGGCCCGTCACCAAGCGCCTTAATTTCTTCCGCAAGCTCCCCTTACCACCCGCGATTCTTCCCCCATCCGACACTCTCGCAGGCCCCTTTCTCTCGCAAGCTTGATTTCTCTAGATTTCTGCTGATTTCAGGTAAATTTCTTTAATATTTAAATTTCTCCCGATTTCATATATTGGTTCTTAGAGAGTTGTGATTGATTTCTTAGAGAGCTATGTTCTTGGAGTGGACATGACTCTTAGGCCCGAACTATATTTTTTTCTGCATTTATTTGTTTTACTGCATGTAAATTTCTCCCCTGTAACTTAGTTTTTTCTGTCTTTTTTTCCTCACTAAGGCCGTAGTTGTTAACATAACTAGCTATTTTTTTCCTCACTAAGGTTGTAGTTGTTTGTTGCTTATGATGGAGGGTTCAAATTTTAATCCCCTTTTAGCAATAATCCACCTATTAAAGTTTACAATTACATGTTACCAACTAGTTGGTATTTTGCTTCTCTTCTAGCATTAATTTCCATTATAGGTGATATCATGATTCTTTCAGCATTCCTATGCAAATTATAGTGCTTGGATTATTGTTAGTCATGAATAATTTAAGAGGCATGTCAAGAATCATGATATGTAGGCCTTACCTTGGGGAATAACTTTGAACTGTATAATAGGACTTAATTAGGATTATATATGGAGTTATTTTATTTGGAGTCAGATGAAAAATAAATACAATCTATTTGACTCGGGCCAGGTCTCAGAGCCCTTTCCAGGGAATCATGTATGATTATATCCGGATGGAAGGCCCTCCGGGACAATAATGTAGGCAAAGTGAACAAGTTATGCATTAGCTAACTTAATTATGAACTGCATAGTCCCTAATATGGTTTACTTGTGATATAAAAGCATCATTCTAGGAACATGTGTACACCAATCTCTCTGGTTTTAAATTTAAATTTGTCTGATGAAGTATAAATGATCTGTGAATGGTTTCATTATAATTTGACTTGTATCTTTTGACTCTGGATTAGTCTTCTCTAATTGTTTGGGGAAGCTTGACATCCTTCAATGATTTGGCAAGAAAATTACAGAGTTTCTACACCATGGTCATTAAAGTGCAAAGGTCAGATAAGACCTGCTTCTTTGTGTAGATGGTCATTAAAGTGCGAGTCTATTCTTCACAGTTGCAACACCCGAAGGTGCTCATTCTAACTTCAATTCTTAGTTATATATCTTTGAAGCTTTATGGCTAGTGATCTAATCGTACTCCTAGTAGCTCTTTTTGAGGTCATGGAGGGGAATACATGAGTTTGAAGGTTTCGAGGGCTATCTTCTATTTGTCATTTATAGCTGGAATACATGAAAAAAATAGACATTCTTGAAAAGTTCCTTTCAGACTTTTTCCCCTTGAAATGTTAAAGATCTTTCTGGACCATCTCAAACTAAGATATGCTCAGAAATTGTCATTACAATCTAGATTGTCACCAATTGTTACTTGGTACACCTTTTTGAACTTTTAAAACTTTATTACTATTATGTTCCTATATGTAATAAGGATTATGTGAGATAATTTTGCTGCAATTTTCACATTCATCGCTCCATTACCACTGTTGGAACATGATGTTCATGCTTAACAATAGGGAGATGTTTTAATATTTTGGAACTTAGAGATTGATAAAGTAGGAGGGTAAGGGTGTTGTAAGTTTGCAGATGGAAGAAACACATCGCATTCCTCATAGATACTGAACTGCCACTACTAGAATTGTCATTGTCACCGACGGCTCGGGTCATGGCTGAACCGTCGATGAAGACTATCACAGATGGTGCGGACCATGGCAAAACGCCGTCACTGATGTGCGCGTCTCAGATAAGTTGACGACCGACCTCTATCGTCACAACTAGTCATCAGCGACAGCCGCGTGCGCTGTCGCTGACTTAAACATATCAGTGACGGCACACGACGAATGTCGCTGATTAAAACACATCAGCCGCGGCTACTAGCCATCGGTGATATCATTAGCAACTGTGATATTTGGTGCTGCCCAGGCCATCAGTCATTTACGATACGCTTTCAGCCACGGCGTAGTGACGGGCAGCCGTGGGTAAGCCGTGGCTGAAATTATATCCTGAAACTGAAAAAAAATTAAAATTCTAAAAATTTTTGTATACAATGATATTTATACATTACAATCTATTTACAATCACATATTACAATTATAAAACATCATACACATACATTTTTAACCAACCATATAAGTTTTACTTAAATATCATCAATTTAAGCCTCGAATCGGAGATAAACAAATATCAAAATATAATATATATACAACTATAAGTATATAAACAACTATAAGGAGGGCCTGCGTGTTCTGCATCGTCTGTATCAACTTGTCATTCATGCGTCTCTGCTCCACCATCGCATGTCGCTGCTCCTTCATCACCTGTCTCTGCTCCTCTATCGTCGCTCTCTGCCGTGTTAGCTCAGACTCCAAGGCCGCTAACCGGCTCTGGTTCTACGTCCGCGATGTCTAGGGCCTTTCACCCACAGCGGGAGGGGTCGGTGCCTCAAATGGCCCTAACACGGCGCGTGCATGGCCACTGTCTACAAAGCCATAAACACGATCGTGCTCCCAGCCACATGCGGCCTCGATCCATGCACCCGCGTCAAACTCCTCCGGCATGCCTCCGCGCTCGACACGATCCTTGTGTAGGTCTCCAACACGGTTTATATTTTAAATTATATATATATATATATATATATATATAAACTATAAATAAAAATTTTGTAAATCAAATAGACATAAATATTTACCATGATGATCGAGGCCATGCTATCGACGTTGTCCCCCGCTCCTCGTCGTTCACGATGAGTGCGTTGAAACACCTGCATCAGTGAGGGGCGTTGGACGATGTCATCCTCTGTAACTCGCTTCTTATATTAGAAAACAAATACATTAGTATCATTATACATAATATATAATATTTTAATTAAAAGTAAGGAAATTATACATATCATACGACGCTCATGCATTGCAAAAGACACGGAGCCACCAGTTTGGCGCGCCCCCGTGTCGTCCCCCCCCGGACATACGATTTCTCGACGTTGTTTGGGATACCTCTTGCCACTCAGGTGTGAACCACTGCTCAACAAGCTGGTCCCACACATGTCCAAGAATCCACTCGATGGCGTGTCTCCGAGTTTGCCCAATCTATGTAGCCCCCAGTTGTCTCATCACAGTCTTACGGGCCTACTGAAGCAGCCCGTTGTAGCGAGCACAAGCAACACGCTCCCACGCACTCTCCACAAAAGGAGTCCGGTCCTCCGGTCATGTATAATGAGTCTGCAAAAAAATAAATTTATTATTACCGATCGATATTTAACATTAACATTAATTTAATATACTTACCGAGAACTCTCGCCATAGTAAATCCATATGCATAAACTTTCGGATCATCCCCGCTATCGTGCGTGGGACGTCCTCCTGCTCAAACCTGCACCAAATATAGTACAATTCTATATTATACTTGTGAGAAATTATAAATAAATTACAAGGAATAATTAATGCATCTACTTATCTTCTAACGCGCACACTAACCAATCCGCGCGACTCTCCCTCGGCTGACGGAGGGAGAATTCTATTAGGCCCTCGTGGCCTACGTCTTGATGTCGAAGGGCCTGGATCGACTGAAGGGATGATGGCTGAAGGTGGGGGGATGGCGGCCAGATCAGTTGGGGGAATAGTGGCCGAATCAGGTGGGGGGATGTGTTGACTTAAGGTTTTCAACATTTGTCTTAATCTCGATTTTGATGATAATAAACACGGAACTAATATTTCATTGAGAAAATCTTTCAGGTTCCATATCGGCTAGCGCACGACGTCCGCGATCGGAAAAATCAGAGAAATCGGAAAATCGAAAGAACGTTTGTTGACGCGCTCAAATTCTTCAAGAAGTTAGAGTTTAGGTTTAGAGTGTCTAGATATGTTGTATATCCTCTTTATGATGCAAAGAACCCTAAAACCAAACCCAGAACCCAAACTATTAGAAAAACCCAAGCAAAATACCAATCTGCCCAGTCCAGTCTAGGTTCGATCGATCGGTCGGTCGATCAAAGTGTGTGGAAAAGTGGCAGTGCGTCCGTCGGTCGATTGGACTGCGAATCGCTGAAGTCACGACTTGCGTCGGTCGACCGGATTGCAGATCGCAAGAATCATGTCTGGCGATTGACCCGTCGGTCGACCGCACAGAGAGATTGAGCTAGCAGTTGATCGGTCGATCGATCGACGATTGACTGGCACGCCACCGAACGGCGGAAACGACAAGTTTTTCGCCCGTTGAGCCGCCCGTTTCATTCCATTTCTTCTTGGCTCTATAAATACCCAAACCCAGCCTTCCTTAAACAACTTTTGATTACTTCTAACCTTCATTGAGCCATCATTGATCAACTCCCATCTTTCATTGAGCCAATTCCTGAAGAATCCCTAGCTTTGATATCTCATCCCTTTGATTGAGCCTTGACTTCATTAATTCACCATCAAAGGCATCAAGAGAAAGCTAGTAAACTTTGTGTGGAGCTAAGTACTTCATTGTTTGATTTATTGCTCCATTTATTATTGTATTTTCTTATTATTTCACTGTATTTGAGTTCGTGTAAACCTAGAGTGCTAGGTTGATTGTGTTGGTGGTTGCCTTTGTGTTTGAGGCTTAATTCCACCAGTGTAAACATAGTTTACTAGGATTAGTTGAGTTATCCCTTAGGGTTGATGTGGAAGAGTGCTCTCGGTAAAAAGGCGGAGACTTCCGGGTGTGAAAGTGCCTTAGGTTGAGAGTGAGACTCTTCGAGTCAAAGTCCTCTATGTAAGGGAAACATCATTAATCTAGTAAAACTAAGTTTGGAAATCTTAAGCGGTGTGCTTAGGTAGTGGAGTAGGCATTGGGACCGAACCACTATAAATTCTTGTGTTTGCATTGATATCTTGTGTGTATTTATTGCTTTATCATTTATCGCTTCTGCATTTAGTTATTCTATCATGAATTGCCTAAGTGATCTAAGAAGATAATTAAAATCGAAATTATGCAACAAGTTAAGATAACACACTATTCAACCCCCCCCCCCCCCTTCTAGTGTGCCATTTCACCCAACAGGATGGTGGCCGGAGGTGGGGGGGATGGTGATCGAAGATCGGGGGATGGTGGTCGAAGGCAAAGGGTCTGTGGGTACAGGGGTGGCAGGTGGTAATCGTTAGGGGGTAGTCCTACGAGGAATGCCTCCTCGCAAACGCACTTCTCGAACCATAGCTATCAAATATGAATAGAATTAGTATATATATAATAGATTAATAGATACATTTAATAATTGAAGATATACTTCATATTTACAATTATTAATCATCGTCGGTATCATCATCCGTGACATACTCTTCTTCTTCTTCTGTATCAGAATCTTCATATTGTTCTTCTTCTCCCTCATCATCATTCTGCCCTTCTTCCTCAAGACGGTTATCATCGTCATCAACATATTCTACGTCTAATTGAACTAACTCTGTGTCATCATCCTCGAGTATTGGACTAACTCACTCCACTTCGGCAAGATCCTCTTCTTGATAGAAATCATATGTTGGCTCATTCTCTCCAACTACCGGGTCTATTTTTCCTCTAGCTTTAGTCTTACAGACTACACGTCAATCTGTCCTATCTTTCTTTTGAGATGGATATTGCATATAATATACTTGTTCAGGTTGAGATTCCAATATAAATGGCTCATTCGAAGTCAATTTTGATTTGTAATTGATCTCGACAAGTTTATACTTTGGATGAACTCTCATGCCCCTAACGCTTGTATCGAACCACTGACATTTAAAAAGGGCAACTGATTTTCATCCGAGAAATTGCAATTCTATGACTTCCTCCAACAGTCTATAAAAGTCAACATCACATTCAGTGTACGTTGTTCCTTTGATGCAGACACCGGCATTCATAGTCTTCTTTGTAGATGAATATTCAAGAGTGTGAAATTTATATTCATTAACAAAATAACCATTATAACACTTTACAAGTCGTGTCGGTCCGCTAGCAAACTCAAAGATTTCATTATCTATTTTGCCTATGTATCATGTACAGTAAGCTCGAAACCAATTAAGGAACTCGCGATTGCGTAATCTTTCTAATTTCTCATCGTTGTAAATTGAGTATTTTGTCACCATCTCAACGTCAAATATTTCAATGAACTTTTCAATCTCTGGATAGTTTAGTAAAACATACAAGTAGGCCAAATGGTATTCTTAGTCGTTTAAGAATCGAGACGGACAAGAACCCAAAGCATGATCAGGGTAACAAAAGATATTTAAACAATCATCTGATGGTCGAGATCCCCCGTCTAATGGTAGAGCTCCCCTGTCGTCGTTCCGTGGAAGACGATTAAGTCTTGTCTTGATGGTGGATTCAAAATAGAATGAGCAAAATATTTAAATTTCTTGAATTATATATGCTTCTGATATGGAATCTTCAACTGCAATTGTGTTCTTTACTTTTTTCTTCAGATGATTCATGTATCTTTCAAATAAGTAAATCCACCGGTATTGAACGGGGCCACCAACTCGTGCCTCGTATGCCAAGTGTATCGGTAGATGCTCCATTGAGTCAAAAAATACAGGAGAGAAAAATTGCTTCAGCTTGCATATGATTTCAACAATATTATTTTCAAGTGCTGACATATCTTCGACTATAAGGATATTTGCACAAATGTTTCTTTAAAATATATTTAATTCTATCAACGGACCCCAAATCTTATCATGTAGATGATCTCGAAACGCGACCGGAAGCAATCTCTGCATGAATACATGACAATCGTGGCTCTTCATCCCCGATATTTTGCCTTCATCGACGTTCACACATCGAAATAAGTTTGAGGCATATCCATCGGGTAATCTAAGTTCTTTGATCCATTGACACACATCTTTCATCTGTTGTTTATTTAACACATACGACGCCTTTGGCTTATGAAGTCGTCTGTTGACCTCTTGCAACTCTAACTCAGGCCTCTTACAAAGTATTTTCACATCATGTCAGGCCTTCACATTATCTTTAGTTTTGCTGGGAATATCCATCACAGTGTTAAAAATATTATCAAACACATTTTTTTTAATGTGCATGACGTCTAAATTATGCTGAATTAGTAATGAACTCCAATACAACAATTCCCAAAAGATACTTTTTTTTCACCTAGTTATATGTTTGACAAAAGCCTAGAATTCTTACATTCTGACCAAAAGTAATCTCTGGAAGCAATTCAACACGTGCTAATATATGTTCACCAAACAACATCGGTGGTGGCTCATCTCTTTTGACTCTACCCTTGGTAAATTTGTCACAATTCCTTCGATACTGATGGTTAGACGGTAGGAATCAGCGATGACAATCAAAGAAAGAAATATTCCGACCATTCTCAAGACTGAAGGCTTTTGAGTGTTCCATGCAATACGGACAAGAGAGTCGCCCATACGTGCTCTAACCAGACAACATGTCGTAGGCCGGAAAATCATTGATTGTCCACAATATAGCAGCTCGTAAAGTGAAGTTTTGCTTTCAGTGACAATCATAAGTGAAATCTCCCTCAGCCCACAATGTTTTTAGTTCATCAATTAGGGGTCGGAGAAATACGTAAATTTCTTTCTAAGGACCCCTAGGACTCGAAATAATCATCGAAAGATAGATAAATTCATCTTTCATACATATTGAGGGCGATAAATTATAAACTGTTGATAGCACTGGCCATACTGAATATGGAGTTGTTGAATTACCAAACGGATTAAAACCATCCATGCATAATCTCAACCTGATATTTCTAGTATCCCTACCAAATGAAGGATAAAATCTATCCAAATGTTTTCATGCTTCACTGTCGGATGGATGAGTCATTACTGTATCATCATGACTTCTTGCATGCCAACTCATATAGGGGACAATCTTTTCAGACATGATTAACCTTTGAAGCCTCGGTGTCAGTAGAAAATACCGAAGTACCTTAAAGGGGATATTTTTTTTATCGGGCCAATTTCTTCTCCTTGTAACGAGGATGTTCACATACCAAGCATTGCTCCAACTGTACATTTTCTTTATAATATAAAATGTATTTGGGCACACGTGTATCTTTTCGTTCCCAAGCCCCAATTTCCTCATCAACTTTTTTATCTTATAAAAAGTTTGCTCAAACTTGTTATCTGGAGGTAGCATACCATTCATAAAGTCTGCAATTCGATCAAACGCAAACCCCGCTGATATTACAATCGGACTTGATGTTTAGGAGTTGCGTCATTGTCGAAAATCTTGTATATTTAGGACAATTCTCATACAATGGTTCATCAGCAGCTTTAAGTACATATCATAGTCCACATTGAGAATGATATGACTATTGCTTAGCTCAAATAAGACTCTAATCTAAACAACATGTAGCTGATTTTTGTAAAAAAATCATGTTCTAATTAATGTACTTAATATTGTTTCTAGGTTGAAAAGGTTAATCAAAATATTTATAGATCGTAGTTGGATGAAACGACGGATAATTAGAGGAGTTTTGATGGATGAATTTATGCAAGGAGTCCAGGGATTTCTTGATTTTGCATACTCCAAAACTCAATATGTTTTTGGTGATAAAATTAGGTGCCCATGTCAACAATGTACTAATCATCAATATCATTACCGAGATGATGTGACATATCACTTATGTTCGAAGGGATTTATGCATCGCTACACACATTGGATTATACATGGGGAGTTGACAAGTGAAGAAGTTGGTGAATCCTCAACCATTCCTCAATCAAAAAGCACCACTCAAAATCCTTATAGAACTATGGTGGTGGATGCTATTATCTATTGGTAATACCAACGGTAGTGGACACTGTTGGTATTATGAATAGATATACATCTGTTGGTATTACCAACAGAACTATATCTGTTGGTAATACCAACAGATAAATATTTGTTGGTATTACCAACATATATATATATATATATTTGTTGGTAATACCAATAAAAGGAAAATTCTATCAGTATTACCGACAGATTTATCAAAATTTGTCGGTATTACCAAGGACACATATACTGATGGAGTTTACCGATAGACACTTCGTCGGTAAGACTATTGCCGACGGATTATGAAGTATCACCAATGGATTTAGTCCATTGGTGATACCTTGTTTTCTTGTAGTCTCTCTCTCTCTCTCTCTCTCTCTTTAGGATTTACCCGTACTCCTCTCCTTCTCTCCCTCAAAAGTTGTATCAATTTTGTAGGATTTACAAGTACAATTTTTTGTAGGTTCAAGGAGCAAACTTGAGATATTTGTCACTACTCTCTCTCTCTCTCTCTCTCTCTCTCTCTTGTTTTCATTGTTTGTGTGTGAGTGCGTGCATCTTTTTGTGGAGAAATTTCAAGACACAAAGACACCTACAATATTGACTAAATTTCAAAGTAAAACAACATTAACTAAACTTTTTACAATAAGAGGCATGATATTCGAGTAAAATAAGGGGATATCATCATGAATTTGTCATTCATTTTCTTGAGGTGTCATTTTGTCCTTTCTTTTTGTTCTTCTATAACAAAGACAAAGGAAAATATGTTAACTCTATTATTGTTTTTGAGGAAAAAGTCTATACTATTTTTAAATTGAGCAAAGATATGAACCAAAATAATTATTCTACACTCTATCTATCTATCTATATATATATATATATATATATAAGCAATATATCATTCCTTCCTAAATTCCCCTTCAAATTTTTTTCACCTAAATTTTCCCAATGAAATTTTTCCCCACCTAAATTTTCCCTCCCAATTATTTCTCTTTTATCTTCCACTTATATCTTTGCAATTTTAATTTAATTTCTTATTTTTACCGCACTTAAATTCCTAATCTAGCCCTCTCAAATTTTTACCTCACTTAAATTCGTAATAAAATTTTTAATAAGATTATAGGTCAAATTAAACTACTGTACTCTCTCACTCCTTTCAACAAAAATATGTTTTTATTAGGGTTTAAAAGTACTCCTCTTTCTCTCCCTCTAAAGTTATATCAATTTTGTATGGTTTACAAGTAATACTTTTTGTTCATTCAAAAAGCAAATTTGAACATATTTAGTACTTTCTTTCTCTCTTTTTCTTTCCTTCTCTCTCTCATCTTCTCTCTCTTTTGTTTTTTTGTATGTTTATGATCGACTAAGTGCATATATATATATATATATATATATATATCTAATTTACAAGTACTCTCTTTCTCTCCCTCAAAAGTTGTATCAATTTTGTAGGATTTACAAGTACAATTTTTTGTTGGTTGGAGCAAACTTGAAATATTCGTCACTAATACTTTCTTTCTCTCTCTCATCTTCTCTCTTTTGTTTTTGTAGCTTGTTTGTGAGTGTGTGCATCTTTTTGTGGGGGAACTCTCTCTCTCTCTCTCTCTCTCTCTCATTGACTAAATTTCAAGGTAAAACGACCTTACCTAAACTGCATACAAGAAGAGGAATGATATTCGAGTAAAATAAGGGGATATCATCGTGCATTTGTCCTTCATTTCCTTTAAATGGTATCATTTTGTCCTCCTTTCTTTTTGTTCTTCTATGACAGAGACAGAAAAATATGTTAACTCTATTATTGTTTTTGAGGAAAAATTCTCTATTATTGTTAAAGTCAGATGATGGCGGAGATGCGTGCTATGCTATGCAACATCTCAGCTGACTTTGATTAGGGGCGGCAAAAATAGGCACGGCACGATAACTGCGGGCCGGGCCAAAAAATTTGGCCCGATAAGCTTATCGGGCCGGGCCGGCCCAGCCCGATAACATTGCGGGCCGACGCGGGCCGGCTCTAATCGGGCCGGCCCGACCCGTTTGGCCCGCTAAACATATATAAAAAAAAATAAGTCTAGATTAGGGCTTGTTTAGTGCTTTAAAATTGAAGGTGAAGTTAATTTATGGAGTTTTTCATATGAAATGTCATATTTGATGTTTATTTAGTCTCTTAAATATTTTAAATTATTTTTTTTACAATTTTTTTAGAAATTTTTTAATTAATAAGAGGGCTCGCGGGCCGTGCCGGGCGGCCCGCAAAATATTGCGGGCCGGCCCGGCCCGGCCCGTTTTGCCACCCCTAACTTTGATGCTCTATCATCTCACTCTAATGCGCAATCATCTCCTCCAGTGTCCTTATCCTGCTACTCTGATCGTAATTAGTCCTGGAGGTGGATGATCGCTCACCAGCGACCGGAGGGGTCGGTGCCCCAAGTGGCCCTAGCACGGCTCGCGCATGACCATTATTTGCAAAGCCATATACGCGGCCGTGGTCCTAGCCACCTGCAGCCTCACCCCACGCTCCTGCGTCAAGGTCCTCGAGGGTGCCCCTGCGCTGCATCATCGCTTGAGTGTAGGTCTCCTACTCGAGTTTGATTTTTTTGTTTCATATTTTTTCTAAAACTTAAATTATAAATAAATAATGAATAATTTAAATAAATATACTTACCATAATGATTGCAGCGCAGCTGTCAATGTACTCTCCCATCCCATGTCCTCGACAGTGAGTCCGCTCAAACACGTCCATCGGGGAGGGTCGTTGGACAGTCCTGTCGTCCATCATCGTCGTCTACATTTACAAAATAAATACATTAATTAGTACACAGAGTAACAAATAAAATAGATAATTAAAAGAAATGTATAATACTTACCATACGACTCGCATGCACTGCAAATGAAATAGAGCCGCCAGTGTGACGCGCTCCTCCCCTGGACATGCGGTTTCTAGCCGCAGTCCTAGAAACCTCCTGCCATCAATCCGTCGACCATAATGCCACGAGCTGGTCCCATATATCCAGAGTAATTCAATCAGGGTCGTATCCCCCGAGTCTTCGCGATGTTTGTGGTCCCAGCTCAGGCCATCGCCTAGGACCGGGCCTACCCCAGCTGACCGTTGTACCTCTGCCGGGAAATAGCCTCCCAAGTAGTGTAAATGAATGACATCTGGTCCTCAGCTCATCTATAGTGAGCCTGCAAAATAATAATATCGATACCAAAATTAATCATCATGTATAAAAAAAATTTAATACGTGCCTCAAATTCGCGCCATAGCATGTCGACGTGCTCACGGAGCACATGAGACCACGTGGGCCATGCCCCATGCATGTATCGTCGAATCATAGAAGATATCGTCCTAGGCACATCCTCTTGCTCGAACCTACACAACAAAAATAAAGTTCAATATTATATTATGATATAATGAATTTATAATAATTCATAATTCATGATACATTACCGCTCCCCAATCACACTAATGAGTCTACATGACTTTGTGGCTGGCGGAGGCTGCCACCTGTTTGGCCCGCGTGACCGCCTACGTCTCGATGAACTAGTCTTGACGGCATGAGGAACAATGACAAGAGTATCATCGGTAGGAAGTGATGGAGTTTGACCGATTGGAGACTCTGAAGCTCTCGTCCGACGATAACCACGACCCACTATATCTATCAAATAAGCATATAATTAGATTATATATATAGTAGAGATAGATTTAATATAAGATATATTTTACAATTATTCCTCATCATCTGAGTAATAGTTTTTGAATTCTTCTTCTTCTTCTTCTTCCGATGACAATCATAAGTAATAGCTCCCTCAGTCCACAATATTTTTATTTCATCTATCAAGGGTCTGAGAAACACGTCAATTTCTTTTCGCAAATCCTTAGGACCCGAAATAATCATCGAAAGATAAATAAATTCATCTTTCATACACATTGACGGTGACAAATTATAAACTGTTAGCAGCACTGGCCAAACTGAATAAGGAGTTGTAGAATGGTCAAACGAATTAAAACCATCCGTGCACATAACTCATCTTTCCTTTTTTACTAAATGGAACACTTATTTTATCTTGTTATTTATTATGAGCATATTTATTACTAATGATGATCATGTTTTATTGATCATGAATATGAGATATCAAAGTCAGATCATAGACACATGTTGGAGAATATAGTGTTCGACAAACCCACCGTGAGGATACTATATGAATTTATATCATTAGTACATCTCACAACAGTAGTGATATTGCAGTCCTTCGATATGATGTCACCATTGATTCCTATATGATGAATTCTGTATTTTGATTTAGTCTAACATCATCTTTAACCGGATGGTAATAACGATTATAGTTTGACATGGAATGAATCATGTAGTGGAATATGGGTGGTCATGAAGGAATTTGTCTCTCTCATTTATGAGAGAGATATCTCTAGGCCCCTTGATGAATGAGACTGAGAAAATGCATGACCGTGCTCAAATGAATTGATAGGAGTATCAATGTCATTTGTTAAGTTAGTCTACTCAGGAATCAAGAAACCTGATTAAGCTATATAAGGATGATGTATTTCATACCTTATGTTTGATCCAAATATCTCGTGACAAAAGGACTGGATATCATAATGTGAGTTAGGTTGTTCGAATCACCGACTTCACTTGACTTGGATAGTCATAATGTATTGCTAGAGGCCGCTTATGATTTATGGGTTACAAATGATGTTTGGACCTACTACCAATGTTAAGTGAGCCTATAGAGTCGCACACATATGGCGAACCAAATTAAGCTTAAGGTTATGACTCATTAGATTGGTTCTGCATGACAAGTAATCAACTAAATCTTTCTTGGTAATTTTAGAATTAATTTCGATTTTGAAAACAAGTTTTGAAATAGGAATTAATTATTCTAAATTTTAAATGAGATTAAAATTGAAATCACGTTGATCATAATTTAGATAATATATCTTTAATAGTCATTATTAAAGGCAACACTAAAATTGGCATCACAAACTTATGGCAGTTTGTCCTTGATAGCTTTTATTAAGGATATATTTGATTCAGCTATTAAAAGTGTTTCATGATTCCGAATATGGCCATAAATTGATCAATGGTTGTCAAGACGTGATCAATATTCTTGACGCATCTATAAATACTCACATATGGTTTAGATAGACGTACGATCTACTTTTGGTGGTTGCCGATCTCTTCAAGATAGGAAGCTAAGCTCCTATTGTGGCAACCGACCTCCACCCAAAGCAGAGAGAGAACACCTAGGAAGTAGTTCCATGTTCACGAAGCTCGAAAGGAGTTCCAAGATAGCCGAGCTAGCACTAGGAAGCCGCCATGTTCATCCTTTTCGTTCGTGTGCTAACCGTAGAGGGTGTTCGTCATCAATAGCACCTAGGATTCAAAGCCAAATAAAGATCTCGGATTTGCAGAGCATAAGACAGAGCTCGATCTTCAAAGATATAATTCCTACAATTGCATTGATTTAATCGAGATGCATTGATCTGCTTGGGTAGTGGACAATTTTTGTTTTTTCGTTGCGCAAATTTTTATTGCTTGTCTGGTCCTCGCCGACCCAACATCTATTTATTCTAATTCCTTATACTAATGCTCTAGTAAACTTATATGTTATGTTAGTATTAAGTTAAACATATGGGTGGTCATCGTAAGTTGAACATTGTATCCTGACATGTTATTATCAGATATGTTAGTAAAACTCGGATGTCATGTAGCTTATTATCATTATAGTATCCTGACATGTTATTATTCTATTATTGATATTCAAATAGATATAATAATTTGAACATATAGGTGATCATCGTAATCAGATGGAGAAGTCGAAAAATTGGCCAAATAATGTTACCGAAGATTTTTTGTGCCTCTTATAAACAAGCAGAACTAGGCAATCTCAATTTTGACAAGACGATATGGAAAGAAATTAGCAATAAACTAGAGGACAAATATGGTAATAAGTACGGGGTGAGAAATGTAAGCATAAGAAAGCTCACCTTCACCGTGTCTATAAACATTTTCAAGAGTTGATTATGTGGGCGAAATGGCGACACTAGAGTGAGGATGAATAGTATATTTACTAATTCAATTAGCCTAAATCTGATTTTAAACGTTTACTTAGATTATTTAGGCAATATGTAATTTGACGATTAGACGCGGAAGCTTATAAATGATAAAGCGATTAAGCACAACAATAAATCAATGCAAACACAAAATTTATAGTGGTTCGGCCCCAATGCCTACTCCACTACCTAAGCACCCCCCGCTTAGAATTTCCAAACTAGTTTTACTATATTATTTACGGTTCCCTTACTAATCGAGAGTCCTCTTCTACCTCGACCTAAGGCACTTCCACACCCAAAAGTCATCGCCTTCTTATCGAGAGTCCTCTTCCACCTCAACCCTAAGGGACAACTAAACTAATTAATCCTAGTAAACACTACGTTTACACAAGAGGTTTTACTCCTCTTTCACTAATGATACCACTTCCACACAAGACCTAACACAAGGTCTTTACACGCACAAATAAAAACACGATTTAAATAACATATAAAAAACAATCAAAAGAGCTAAATAATAAAACCAATGGAAAGAGCTCTTTTGCAAGCCTTTGATCGCCTTCAACTCTTCGAGGGATGAGCTTGATCAAAACCCGAGTTGAAGCAGTAGCTGGCGCTTGAAGAGTGAACTTGACGGAGAACAGAGCACAAGCTTTAAATCTTTTGAAAGGCTCTAAATTTTCCTTTTGAATACTCAATGAACTATATTAGAATCAAGGAAGAGCGTTAAAATAATCATATGAGGGTATATTTATACCCTGCTGAAGAAATAGCTGTTCAACGGATAGAGAACTACCCGTTACAGGCCGCCAGTAGAATGGTCAGTCGATCGACTAGTCAACAGATCTTTCGACTGCTTTTCTTTCCTCTATGGTCTGGGTATCAGCAGGTTGGTCGACCGACAGGTCGACTGCCCGAGCTACTGCCGTTTTGGGCTTCTATCGGTCGACCGCTCGGTCGACCAAAGTAGCTCTGCTACTTTTTTACCTTCATTCGATCGATCGTCCGGTCAACCGAACCTAGGCTAAGATTGATTTCTTCAGCCTTTTTCTTCCGCACTTGGTTTCCAAGTTCCGGCTTTCAACGAGCATCATCTCGGAGAGCTTTCCATGTGATCTTTGAGCTCGTCCGATGCGACTTTGGTGCACTCGTCGATCTTCGAGAAGTTTCCGCAACGAACCCGAGCGCGACGATCAATATCCTTCCGATTTCTAATTTCTCTGATTTTTCCAATCGAGAACATCAAACGATAATTGATATAAAACCTAAAAAATATTCTCAATGAAATCATTAATCTCATGTTTGTTATCATCAAAACCATCAAAATCGAGATCAAGGTTTAAGTTGAAAACCTAAAGCCAACAGATTAACCACACTGGGGTCACATGAAAACACAATACGGGAAAGATTGAGGCCGATGAAACCGTGTGGACTCATCAGTAGGTTTTTGTGCATTTTGTCTAATTGGGTCACATGTGCAATAATAATTTTATTTTTTGTGTACAGAGATGAGAAAAAATAATTATTTCAAAATATTAAAATCCAATCCACCCCCACCTCCACACTATGCTTTGATGGAATTGATATTTCAAAATCAATCCGCAACTGGTGAGATGACTCGATCATCTACGCAAGCACCTTTGAATTCAGATAATGAGCGTCAATTAGAGAATGAATATTTGGGGCAGAATGTACATAGAGAAAAACCTTTACATGTAGAGGAAGACGAGGATGTCGATGATATTAAGGAACTCTCTCCATGTCCATCTATTTCAAATTGAAGCAAGAAAATAGGTAAATCTTCGATGAGATAAATTATAGAGCAAAAGAAGTAAAAATTGTGTGAACTTATAACTCAACACCAAGCAACACGTCTTGTTCGAATCAAGACCACATCAATATGTAAGATACCCCCGGATCCTTATGGCCTAGCATGTTGCTTTAAACCTTTTGTAATTTGCAAGGGACGCTCTTATATGGTTGGGCATGCGAACGCTTGGGTACTCATCTAGACTTCGTAAATTAGAAAAAAAAATTGATTCATAAAATTCAATTTTTATGGTATAAAATTTTTAAAAAATGTTTAAATAATTTCCTAAAATCATGCCAACTATGACTAGAACAATGGTGAGAACATCTTGGATGTTTCCTAACAATCTAAGATTCAAACTCAAATATATTTTTTATCTTTTTAAAAAAAATACATAAACCATAGTAAGAATATGCCCAATGGCCAAATCTATAACAAGGATCAAAAGTTTCAAAATTCATAATTTTTTTCTCGAAATTCCAAAAAAAAAATACTGTACTTTCTCAAAAGTATAGAACAAGAACAAATAAATTCATCATTTTTTTTTGTAACTACAGTAACAAATACAATATATACCATATTATTAAGAAGTTTATTTAGTATATTGTAAATAACTACAATTTCATATATCTTTTATAACTACAGTAACAAATACAATATATACCATATTATTAAGAAGTTTATTTAGTATATTGTTAATAACTACAATTTCATATATCGTTAATAGCAAACCAAACTCAAGGATTTAAAAAAATTACTCAAAAGTTTCTCTATTTTTAATTTAAATTTAAATTTATGTTTTATATGATTTGATTAGAAATCTATATTAGATTATAAATTTTTTGCTCAAAGTTTAAAATAACTTCATAAAATTTAAAATAATTAAGTTGAATTCATTAGATAATTTAAATGAATAATAATTTAATAATTAAAAATTTTGGACATTGTTGAGAGGATAAAAATATATCCACTAATTTAAATTTAAAAATCCTATCCAATTCTGCCTTTGTTTTTCATACCCAATTAATTTAATTTTAGTTATGAAAATAAAATATTCTAACATTTTTAGGTCAATGAAATAATTTAAAGAATAGGGCCAATGTTAGAGAAAGACAACCTCTTGCAGAATGTTTACTTCGGTAGATAAGGGAGCTGATTGCATTTTTAAATCCAATCTGACGTTTGTTTCTTTCCTGGAAAGAGAACGAGGTGGAAATGTGTTAAACAGCCTGATTACCAAAATGACTACGCCACAGTTCCTTCCACGACGCTACCAATTCAGCCACCACTCTCCACCAGTGCCTCCCCTCCATAGACATCTCCTTCGCACTTCTCTTTGCATTTCTTCTCCTCCTTATTTTCGCCTACGCAATCTTTCTCCTCTGCTTTTCCTCCGAGAGTAACCCTTTTTTCTTCTCCTATTTTTTGTGTTATAGCAATAAAGTTGATGGTTACTAAAAGTGGCTGTAGATGAAAAGAAACAATTAATCCTTAAATTGTGTTTTAAAAAATCAATACAATTTTCTGTTAGACAAAATTGTATTGATAGACTACATAATAACCATTACCATTAAAAGAACTTGATAGGTTGTAAATGGTATAGGAATTTATGACTTGAACTTCAACTTTTCCAGTGATGAAGTATTCAACATTAAAAATCTAAAATTGGAATAACCAAAATCATATTCTCTTTTATAGCTCTTCACCAGTTTAATATTTCTTTGACCTTTGTGCAAGATAGAGAATGTTTCAATCATTCAGGGTTGTGGATTGTGTTGTTCAGCATAATGGAGAAGAAATATATTTGCACGGTACCGACTTGAGAAGTCTATTAGATGAGTCAAAAGTTCATCCAATTTCTTCTTGTCCAAAACACACACAATTTGGATTTTAAATTACAGGGTTTTATACCGTGTCAAAACACAAGCCTTATAATTTTTCTTAATTAAAGATAACAAATATTTTGATAGTTTAAGATTTCTTCAATAACTACAATTTGCATCTATAACCATTTGGATCAAAACAATTAAAGCTAAAAATAATTTTGACGATTAAAATTTACTTTTATTTCATTTTAACCGGAAACTTTAATTATCTAACATTGCCCTAATTTTATCTTAATACTGTTCATATTTATTTTAATTTTCAGTTCAACAAAAATGAAAATTCTGAGAAAAAACTGTTTTTAAGTCCCACACTGGCTAATCGTAAACGGTATAGTCTTCTCGGCAATGAGAATGACCACAAAAAAATTGCTGCAGTATAGTAATTATTTTCAACATGTCAATTCATATGAAGAACCAATAGCCAACCTGAGTAATTGGATCTCAACGTATATATAGTTCAAATCTTCCGATAGATAAAGCATTTTAGCAGGATTGCAAAACTTGGTCTTTTTACGATAAAAAGTATGTGAAAAGATATAGGTTACCAACGTCCGAATGCAAGACTATGGACTTACACCGGATAGCGAGATAACCATTTTTTGTAGCTTCTAATTCATAGGTGACCAACACAGTCAAACTATGTTGGAGGTTCTGATCAAATAAATTGAATGAAGCAACACATCTTGAGTACCATTCCAAACGATACTCTGAAACATATATACAAAGTTCTTATAATCAGTTAAAAGTCAAAATTGAAAAGAACGTATCAAACCAAACAAACCATTACAAAAAATGGAGCACGAAAGACAATAGATCGGATAGAAATAAACGAAGAAAGCCTACAAATTATTGGAACTGGAAAAAATCGCGATATATCTCAGTCCCTTAGATGTTCATTTATGATGCGATCATTTCCGCATAACTCAATACAGGTCTGTAGGATCATCACAGATAATTGATAAATTAAAGATTGAAATGTGCGGATCAAAAAATAGGTAACATCAAAAAAAATGAAGGACAGAAAAAAGTAGATAGCAGATAAGGCAGTATATTCGAACACCCATTTCCACGAACAAAAGAAATCATTCGCAGTAAAATGAAAGGATGAATCGAACAGGATAATTGATTTTGCTTCTAGGGAACGAGTTCGATGGACACAGAGGAATCCAACGACCAGATGAAGAAGCCGTACAATTGAGAAAAGGCAAATACAGAGGAACTTTACATTACGATTTCAATTTCACAGCACTAGATCAAACTTCGGAAATAACGACTAAAATACCATTACCGAGAAAGAGATGAGCTTGGAAGACTCCTCGAAGATCGAACGCCGACATTAGGCGATTCAATTACAAGGCGTAAGAGATGGGGAAGAGATACTATTTATAGCAAGGAAGGGAAGGACTTGGGTGGAAACCAAGGGCTGCGATGTGGAATATGTTTTTAAGCGGACGGTGAAGATGGATCGCGCCCCAAAAGAGAAACCCTAATTGGTTGGGCCGGATTCAGGGTACTGACATTAGGCCTTTCTTGAATAATTTTGGTAGAGCTGCTTATCCATGAATTTTTATAATTTATTTTGTATTGTCTTTCTTTTCAGTATTATGCGTGTTTCTAAATAAATAATTCATTTTTCCATTTTTATTGACTATGAATGGCTTTTCGGAATATATTTTCTTTAATTAAAAATTTTCAAATGTATATAATCATAAAATTATATATGATAATGTAATTTAGTATAATTTATATTTAAATTATTATATTACATCACTTATATATAGTAATGGCTTGCACATGAAATTATATGAATGGTAATATGGTATATCAACGCATTTTTAATGTTTTTCCTTACAAATTGATAGAAATTTTTTAAATTAAATTAGTGTGTGTCCCTCCATTGTCCATTTCACGTATATGAAAAAAATTTCAACACCAACATCCTGCACTATATATATAAATATATATGCATATTTTATTATCTTATATATTACATAAAAAGAAAAAAGTACTAAAATTCCTCTAACATTTGTTAACATGTGTTATTTTGTTCATGCGATTAATTTTAGCTCAAAAATACCCTCGACTGAATCTCGATCGACCCTATTCGACGGTTGACCGAAATTGCCAACGGTTCTTTTTGAGCTCATACCTTTGAGAGCTTTATAAATACTCACAATACAACCTTTCTATGATTACTAATGTTTGGCATCTTATGCAAATTTTATTGAACCATTTCCTTTCATAACCTTAGATTTGACACATTCTGCTTGACCAAGCCTTTTACATTCACTATTTCACCTTCAAAAGACATCAAGAGAAGCTAAGTTGGATCTCTTAGAGCTAAGTATTGTTATTTGATTTATTGCTCCATTAAAGTGTGTATTTTATTGATCTCTAGCTTGTTTGTTTACCTGGTGTGTTAGTTCAAGTGTGTGCGGTGGTAGCCTTTGTGTTTGAGGTATAAGTCCACCAGTGTAGCTCGATTTACTAGGATTAGTGATTATTGTCATTTAAGATTCGATGTGGAAGAATACTCTCAATAGAAAGGCATAGACTTCCGGGTGCGAAAGTATCTTAGGTGTGAGAGCGGAGACTCTTTGGGTAAAAATTCTTCATTGTAAGAGAAACAATTATAATCTAGTAAAGTTAAATTTGAAAATCCTAAGTGATGGTGTTTAGGTATTGGGGTCGAACCACTATAAATTAATCGTGTTTGCATTGTTATTGTGTTTGTTGTTTGAGTTATCATATTTACTTTGCTTATGCTTGTTATTCAATTTGTGAATTTCCTAAGTAACATAAGAATTGATTAAAATTGGATTTATATTAAGTTTTTAGTGAACACATTATTCACCCACCTCTAGTGTAGACCATTCGACTTACAATTCACCTTGATTCCATTTTGGGCATCCATTGTGGCACTGCAAGTTGAGTTTGGTGGCTCAACATTGGTCACCGTTCTCCTTGTTACTCGCATTGTTTGGTTTCTTTCTAACTTGGCAATGGAGATTGAAGAGTAATTATTGGAGATGAGGTTGGGCGAGGAATATATGCAGCTAAAGTTGGTGCTTGAAATGGACTTTATGGGTTGGTTTTTATCACTGTAATGGCATAAGAAGTAGAGGTATAGTCTTCTACGGTGGTCTCGAATACAAGGCCCGAACTTAGGGCTCTTAGTGGACTTATCTCTCATGCCCTCGAAGCTTGCGGTGGCTCCTGAGTTGCTTGTGAGGGGCTCTCCGAGGTTATTGATTGTGATGGCTGCCAAGAAATGAAGTAAAATTTTTAAGACATTGATGCTAAAGTGTATTATTCTTCTTTATCTAATAATTTCAGATGATGAGCAAGTTGGATTTGCAATTTTTAATTGAGATGTCTTTGTAAGAATACATTTATATGTCGTCATGAGTGTTGGTCTTATCATGGAAGGTAACCGCCATGGATGAACAAACTTCACAAAGGCACTTGCACCAGCAACATGAGGGCAAGTCATCGAGGTGCCTGACTTGGCGATAAAATTCGATGGTTTCTTCCCCTATGGAACAGTTCCAATATCAAATGAAAGAATTGCAACTACAAGAATACTGACTCGTGGAGCCATTAAATCAGGTTGTTCACAAAAAGAACCAGTTGATCAAAAAGAGCATTTTTGCATATCTTCTGATTTTGTATTTATCGAGCATACATAGTTTCAAACCTTAAGAATGCCTTCAGTCAGTCCTCTAGGACCCTAGATGAGAAGTCCGCAACAACTGGTACTAGTTTAAACTTAATTCAACAACTGATAAGGACTCTTTTACATCCTCACTTAGCATAATAACGATAATAGGTTTTTTATATTCAACATATGCATTCATTAGGTATGCAAACTTAATTTTAAATGTGGTAATATTTTTATATAGCTTACTTGGTAGAGTTCATGTACTTAAATATATGAGCTCCCACATATTTCCAACCCAAGAGAATGGAAAGATGAATCCATCAAATGGATTTTCTTTATGAACATCATCAATTAGGATTAGCCCTTTAGCTCCAGCTTCTTCGGCTATCAACTTCTTTATATTTCTTGTTACAGTCAAATCAAGATTAACACATACTATATTGCATAATAAGAAGATGCATACCTGTTAGACACATCTAGTTGAATGTTAAAACATACAATAAAATAAAGAAGAAGAAAATAGCAAGTACTAATATGTGTATCGAGTTTTATGAAATACTAATGAAGATATTATGCTTCATTATGCAGCAATTATGAGAAAGATTATTGAATTTGAATGAACTATTTTGAAAGTCATGAAGGTAATTGGCTTCTAATACTGGTGTAGATTCTGCTGCAACATCTCTGCCAAATATAAGGGGATATTATTCCGGGTGACTAAGATTGGAGAAACTCATTAAACATCCTTGAAAAGTTTTATAACTTGTTATATACTTTGAGAAGAGTACATGATCTATTCTCTTATAGTCCATGCATGAATATATTCTTTGCACAATTTATTGCACATTTATCGAAAAATAATAATATAGATAATATGAACAATGTACACTTCAAGAAAATATAGTGAACAATTATTAATAATCCCTTTCTTGAGCCTAATTTCCTAAACAATTGAGGTTATGCTAATATAATTTGCCTTCAATATATTTCCATTGCAAAATCAAAAAGTCTTATTGATGCTGGAAGCTACAATATATTTCCATTGCCAAAAACAATTGTTAATCAAAAAGTCATATGGATGCTAGAAGCTACAATAGTTAGGATCCATTGACCACCATAAAAGCATATGGTCCTTCGTTTCCAGCGGAACATATGACCAACACATCTCTTTGGTTTGCATGAAACACACAGATAGCCAATGAGTCATTAAGAAAATCTGATTACAAAAACAAAAGTGTTCCTACGAATATGGAGATTATATTCACACCATCGTCACTTTTAACATAGTGGAGGGGTGGACAGCCATTAAGCAAACATGCTTTGTACATGGCAATCCGACTTGAAGGTGAACATCCCTTGGCTATACTTTGTAGCAAACCATAGTAGCTGGCATTTGGCACCATTGAGCCAACCACTGTGGATGATATGTGTGTTCCATGACATGTAAAATTTTTTGGTGATCCAAAAGTGTATAGTTTGACAAGGGATCCATTTGATGGTGGTTGGATTTATCCAACTTGGGTGTTGTAGTATCTTGCTCATATTAATTTTATGTCACCATCAATGAATTCATAAGAGGTCGATTTAAAAAAAATAAGTTACTGAAATTTTGTTAGTAATAACTGAGTTGAATTTCTGAATATTAAAAATAAATTTCATGCCTAATTTTGTCACTAGTTATGTTGTGATAAAAACGACCAACTATAAAGCCAAAAAATTCAATCACAAACATCTTTTAGTCACATTTTTTTATTACTAATGCTTAATTTATAGGTTTGGATGTTCAAATAATTTGTACACTGAGATGTTCTTTATAATGTTAATGTTAAGTTCACGCATTACCTACAATTTGATTTTTTGAAATCAAATCCTTCCATGCACGTGCCTTTCCATCTTGATGGGATCTGTCACATCCCTGCATCATTGAAGCTAGGTGACTCTGACCATATCCCTGCAATAAAAATAACAACAAGTATAACAATACATTTTGAGTTGAATTATCTAATTACTAAAGTTATTAATTAGCACTTCATTCAAGATTTTTATACATCTTTTGCATGTAATTAAGAATTAAAAATTAGTTATATCACTAGTGTTTCTTTTTTTCTGTGTGCTATAGCTCTGCATAATTTAGTAATACAATTTCACTATTTAGGAATTATTACATTAAAAGTTATTCAAAAATTTAAACGAAGGAAATTACCAAAATCAATTATGTCAATTATAACATCATTAGAAGTTTTATGATGGAGTCGATGTGATCCAATGCCAGATTCTACATCTAAGAAATCCCAAGAACGTCGCATAGTGTGAAGTTGGAGCATCTGATCCGGGAAAATGGATACCACATCATCATAATTTGATTTCAAGGATGTAGGTTTGATGAGAATATAGAGTTAGGTGTCAATACTGAGATCGTTAACTGCACCTATCAGATAACAAAGCAACCTCCGTTATAGTAAGCATAGCTAAGAACCCCTTGAAAGAATAATGGTAACTTTGCATTAGAGACACTCTTTCTTCCTCCTTCTATTAATAGAAACATAAAAATAGATAAGAATTTCCAAGTTGATATTCTTATATTAAATACATGCTCAATGTTGGTGTTATTATTTTTCTTTCAGGTTAACTTTTACCTTAGAATAATAAAGGATAGCATTTGCAAGTGAGCTGTTTGTAGAGATTCGTGGTCTCCACCTTGTAGTGTGCTTCCCATGTGGACAACATAGGGCTATCAAAAATATAAGTAGTGACTCAAGATCTTTAACAACAACTTAGAACAACTATAAAATGAGAAGTTGATATTCATCTTCTAAAAGATTGACAATATGAAAATGAAATAATACCACTGTAACTTTGCACAAAGACAAAGAAGCTAAAACAAATAAGATGAACTACAAGATTTCGATCATGGCAGAAGAAGAGGAACGGCAAGAAGCAAAAACAAGTTGTTATTCTTCATATCTAATTTAAGAGAATGTATTTGTTTTTCAATTTTAAACTAATCATTTCCCTTGTTTATATAAAACCTTTAGTATTAATTCTAATAAGATGTATTTATATATGAACTTACCTAATACAACATGTGTGTCATGAACAACGAAGCCGGAGGAGATGTGTTGTGCTTGTCGTGCAGTTACAGTGAGAGGAGGAGAACTCGAGATGGGTATGGAAGGATGTCTTCCTTATATAAGGACCAAAGTAAGCACAACATAGAGGTTAAGGACCCTTGCTTTGTTTTTTATTTGCTAGAACTAAAAGCTAAGAGAAGGTAAACCCCGTTATACCAAAAGATTAAAGCGAGTTCAAGCAATCAGTGTTTTTGCATTATAGTATCTATTAACTCACTAATCATTGAAGTCTTTGATATCAAAATAGGATAAAGCCATGAAAGATTATTGTTTATAGAAACTGAGCTCTCAAGTGCAATTAGCCTCCCTTTTTCTTGTTTGAGAGTAAATAAATATTTGATGCTAAAGACCAAATTAAAGGAAGCCCACCAAACAAACGTTTGGCTTAGAAAAGAATTAAAGTCTAGAAGAATAAACTACAAAGTATACAAAAGTCTGCATGCATCATGAGTTGCATTTACTTGAGAACAAAAACGAACTTTAGAACAATGCATCACAATAAATAGAGCATTTAACTAGTTAATACTAGGGCTATTCATGGGTACGAGTCAACCCAATGAACCCGATTACCCGACCCAACCCAATTGGTTTGGGTTGGGTTGGGTCGGGTATCAGGTTCCAAGTTTTGGAACCCGATGACCCGATTAAAAATACATTTATGTTAATTTTAAAAATATTTTTAATTTATTTTATCCTTTACCCTAAACCCAATCAGGCAGTTACCCTTTACCCTAACGTGATTCACATTTGACATTTGACATTTCACAATCCGCCGAGTCATCTTCTCTGCCAGTCCATTGCGTCTGCCAGTCGTCTTCTCCGCCAGTCCGCCGAGTTGTCAAAGTGAAACCTTTCTCCGCTAGTCCGCCGAGTCATCTTCTCCAATCCTCTCGCGATCTCGTCGAGTCGCCATCTTGTCTGTCGTCTTCTCTTCTCCTTCTTTCTCTCTGCATTTTGCATCGCTCTTCGCCGTTGTGCGGTCTGAGCTTGATGTTGACCAGTGGTGATCAGGTATTGCCTTCAATTTTATCAGTACTAGTAATCGTTTGAGTGGATCCATTGTCTTCTACTCTTCTCCTTTCTCCTGTCGAGTAATTTTAACAGTACTAGTAATAGTTTGAGGTGACTTCCAAATTAGATTCTTGACCAATAAAATATTAAAATGAATTGGTAGAGAAGAGTGACCTTCTCTTCTCATTCGTACAGTAGATCAGTTGATGGTACCCCAACAAGGCAATAAAATGTATTGCATCTTTTTTTTACCAATAAATAGATTTTTTGGACAGAGTTTTGTCATTCTGTGTTTTCCCTTTATCTTTAAAGGTTGCTAAAAGGATATTCCATAGAGAGCTTAATCTGTTTCTTCACTTCTTGGATGCAGAATTTTGTTGATTAGGCAGGGAGCGAGCATGTATCTCAAGCATTAGTTTTAAAATTTTGTGAAGTCTTCACCTGGTACTAGGCTGATCTGTTATTAGCAAATTGAGGTGGGAATCTTTTCTTTTCATTTTCATTCTTCATGATACATGATATTTCTAATATTTTGATTCTAGATAGATCTCTTGTAATATTATAGGCTGTTAGCTATAATTGCAAGCAAATCAAAAAAGGAAATTATTGATTTATAACTAGATTGCAGAATTACTAGTCTGTTAGGCTAACATTGTTTGAAGTTATAGCTTTATTGCCTAACTAGACTACAGAATAGCTATAATTGTTAGCTATGTCCAGAATTAGCTATTTCTAGAATTAGCTATGTCCAAAATAGTTATAGCTTTATTGCCTAACTAATTAACTATGTCCATTGCATGCATATGTCTAGGATCACTGTAGTCTTATTACTATGTTGTTAGCTATAATTGTTAGCTATTATTTTGATTCATAACTAGACTACAGCAGAATTACTACAAGTCTACAATATCTGAAGATGCTTAATTTTTTTTTTGCAGGCTATTTGAGAGTTGACTAATAAATAGCAAAAGGAAATGAATTGAAAGTAGCAGTGGAACTAAAAACGCTCTCACTCCAACAAGTAGTGATTTGCAAACAGGACTGCATCACAAGCTCCACTAGAACCCTCCATCACAAGCTCCACTAGAACCACCACAAGATCCAACCCAATCTAGAATTGAAGAAATTGCATCATGTACAAGAGAAAGATTCTCAATCATCACCAAAAAAGATATCGAAAAGAAAACCAACTAGAGCTCCTTCTAATGTTTGGAATCATTTTACCAAAAAAAATGATAAGTCTATATGCAATTACTGCAAGAAAACATATGCACGCAATGTTGCTTGTTATAGAACCACAAACTTGTTAAAGCATTTGGGACTTGTGAGAAAAATCCAAATAGGAAAATTAATAAGAAGCAAAAAATAATTGTTCTTAGCAAGCAAAGCGAGGGTGACATTGTTGATATGAAACTTGTTGAATTTAATCAAGATAAGTCTCGGGTTGCACTTGCCAAGATGATAATTGTTGATGAACTTCCTTTTAGATTTATTGAGAATCAATGATTTATAGATTTCATGTTTGAAGTTCAACCAAGATTTAAAATTTTATCTCGTATCACTATTGCATGAGATTGTTTAAAGAGGAGAAAGAGAGGTTGAAAAGCATAGTCTAAAAATCATTTGAATCATAAAATGGTTTCACTTACTGTCGATACTTGGACTTCAATTCAAAATATGAATTACATATGTGTAACTATTCATTATGTTGATGAAGGGTGGGAGTTAATTAAGAAAATATTGAGTTTTGGTTTGATTGCTAACCACTAAGGTGAAATCATAGGCAAAGCTTTAGAAAAATGCTTGAAAGACTGGAGGATTCTAAAAGTTTGTTGTGTTACCGTCGATAATGTGAGTGCTAATAATTTGGCTATTTCATATGTAGTCAGAAGCATGAGTGATTGGAATTGACTTACTTTGCTAAATGGAGAGTACATGCATAAGAGATGTTGTGCACATATTCTGAACTTAATTATTAGTGATGAGTTGAAGGAATTTGATAATTATGTTAGCAAGATAAGAGCTTCTTGTAAGTATGTTAAGTCATCTCCAGCCAGATTAGCTACTTTCAAGAGGTGTGCAGAGGAGGCAAATATATCTAGTAAGACAATGCTTACACTTGATGTATCAACCAGGTGGAACTCGACTTATATAATGTTAGATATTGCTTAAAATTTTGAAAAAGCTCTTGATAACGAAGGAGGACCTTCTACTTGTGGTGATTGGCTTCGTGTACGTGCAGGGGCGGACCCAACGTAGGGCCAAGGGGTCATCCCCTAGATTTTTTTTAAATAAGAAACATGTTTTAGTAATTTAACATTTTTTAATTAAGGTTTGCATCCCCTCCCTTCTGTGGACATGACTTCTCCGCTTCCCATCAATCCCACCCACGTCTCCACAGTAGACATCGCATCGTTATCATCATCTCCGGAATGGTACAGTCGGCAGAATTTCAAATAGAAAAGTACTAATTTCTCTCTCCTCGCATAATTCTAATTTATAAAGGTTTTTCATTATTTATTTGCAGTAGAATCTCAAATCAATAAAGGTTCTCCTTTTTTTTATTCTTACTGCAGCATTAAATCAATAGAAGAGAAAGTTAAAAGGTAATAATCTCAATTCAAATCAAAAAGAGAAAGCAAATAAAACTTCTTTATTTCTTTCTCTCTCACACAGTCGATCATTATTAATTTTTTGCTGCAGCATCTCAATTCTCAAATCAATCAACCAAGCAAAAGCAAGCCATTATTTATTTGTTGGTGTAGAATCTCAAATCAAACAAAACAAGTACTTTTCTAATTTCCTTTCATAATTATATTAATATTCGGAACTTTTTATTAGGGTTAATTTCACTTGCCCTCTGCTTAATCTTATTTAAATAATTAGGTACTTTTTATTAGGGTTAATTTCACTTGTCCTCTGCTTAATCTTATTTAAATAATTAGGTATTTTTTTGGATTAATTTCACTTGTCATCTGCTTAATCTTATTTAAAGAGATTTTAATTGGTGTTTAAACTTTACGATGCAATATTTAATTTATGCAAATTATTTTTTCTAATTTATAGAAAATGGAAAAATACTTAAAAAGAAAAAATAGAGAAGATTTGGAAGAACACTGTTTTTCGCATCCACCATCATTGAATATTGATCCTACAACTGAGCCAATTGTTGAATCATCTCCTATTTCCAAACAACCAAAATCAATCGTGGAGGTTGATCTAGAAAATCTTTCTTTTGATCCAGGATTGTGACCTAATATCATTAGTTATTCACCTAATGTGATAGATCAAGTTCGCAGAGCTTACTTGTTAAAGGGTCCATGTCAACCACGTCAGCATAAGTTTCCTCAAAGAGATGATGGAGGCCGAAAACGTAGATTTATTGTTTCTTGGTTTGATGAATTTTCGAGTTGGTTGGAGTATAGCATAGCCGAAGATGCTGCATATTGTTTATATTGTTATCTTTTCTCAGTAGGGCGGAGTGAAAGAGGTCATGATGCTTTTGTATCAAAAGGTTTTAACACATGGCGAAAAAAAGAAAGATTGCGTGATCATGATGGAGACCAGAACAGTGACCATAACAAATGTAGAATGGCTTGTGAAAATTTGATGAATCAAGCTCAACATATTGACTTCTTTTTTTCAAAACAATCGAACCAATTAAAGGCTGAGTATCGTTGTAGGCTGCACACATCAGTTATTTGCCTTCGTTATCTTATGATGCAGGGTTTGGCTTTTCGAGGACATGATGAATCAATATGTTCATTAAATCAAGGAAATTTCATTGAGCTTATAAAACTTGTTGTAGAATCAAATGAGAAAATTAAGAAGGTTGTCTTGAATAATGCTCCTGATAATCTCAAACTAATTGCTCCTCATATTCAAAGAGATATCATTAATGCAACTGCTGTTGAGACAACAAATGCTATCATTAGAGATCTTGGTGATTAATGGTTCTCAATTATAGTTGATGAATGTCGGGATGTCTCTGTAAAAGAGCAAATGGGAGTTGTTATACGCTATGTTAATACATCTGGATGTATCATTGAGCGATTCCTTGGTCTCATACATGTTCGCAATACAAGTTCAACATCACTTAAAGAAGGTATCGATTCTTTGCTTTCTACTTATGGTTTGAGTATATCCAGTTTGCGAGGTCAAGGTTATGATGGAGCTAGCAATATGCGGGGTGAATTTAATGCTCTCAAAAGTTTGAACTAAAAGAGAACTCTACTGCATATTATGTTCATTGTTTTGCTCATCAACTTCAGCTCACACTTGTTGGTGTTGTTGCTAAGAAGCATACAACTATAGCTTCATTTTTTAATTCTATGACACATTTATGCAATGTTGTTGGAGGTTCTTGTAAACGCAAAGACATGTTACAAGAGAAATAGTTAGAGAAAGTTATCGAATGTATTGCAAGTGGTGAAATCCTGACAGGGAGAGGTTTAAATAAAGAAATGTCACTGAAGCGACCAGGAGATACACGTTGGAGTTCTCACTATGGTACTCTTGTTAACTTGATGCATTTGTTTTCTTCAGTAATTGATGTTCTTGAGTATATTGGGGAAAATGGTACTGATGATCCACAGAGAGCTGAAGTAATTGATTTACTTGATATCATTATTCGGTTTGATTTTATCTTTATATTGCTTCTTATGAGATAAACTCTTGGAATCACACATCAGCTTTCTCAAATTTTACAAAGGAATGATCAAGACATTGTCAATGCCATGAATATGGTTAAAGTCTCGAAAATGCGTTTGCAAGCAATGAGAGATGATGGTTGGGAAATTGTGTTAAATGAGATTTCTATATTTTGTGCTAAACATGATGTTGATGTCCCAAATATGGAGGATGCATATGCTGCTCGAGGTAGATCACGACGTAAAATTGAAGAAAGGACTAATCTTCATCACTATCAGGTTGAGTTATTTTATTCAGTGCTTGACTTGTATTTGCAAGAGCTCAATAATCGTTTCGATGAAGTGAATACTGAGTTGCTTTTATGCATGACATGCCTTGATCCTAGAGACTCATTTTCTGCGTTTGATAAGAATAAATTGATCCGACTTGCAGAGTTCTATCCATCAGAATTTTTTCCAATTGCTATAATTGAACTTGATAGTTAACTTGATACATTTATTTCTGATGTGAGGATGGATAATAGATTCTCTGATGTGATGGGGATTGGAGGACTTGCAGAGAAAATAGTTGCTACAAGAAAAAATGTTATTTTTTCATTGGTATATTTGCTAATTAAGTTGTCATTAATATTGTCGGTCGCTACTGCCATAGTGGAAATAGTATTTTCAGCAATGAAATTTATTAAAAGTCCTCTGCGCAATCGAATGGGAGATGAGTTATTAAATGATTGTTTGATGACTTACATTGAAAGAGATGTATTTGGTAGTATTGATAATGAGGCTATTATGCAGCGCTTCCAAAATATGAAAAAAAGAAGAGGAATTTTGGAATGATTGTATATGATACTTTTAATTAAAAACTTCAAAAATGAAGTATTGGAATATATTTTTTAATATTTTCTTATAGCATATTTTGGGCCCCCTGCATTAAATTTTTGCATCCGCCACTGTGCACGTGTCTTTGTGAAGTTTTTAAAAGTTATTTATGATGTTACTCTTTTTTTTTCTGGGTCATTGCATATTACATCTAACACTTTCTTCCATAAGTTGTGTGACATTCAAAAGCAGTTAAGTAGTGGAAACAAAGCAATGATAAGGTGCTAGAGAGTATGGCAAAAAATATGAAGGTTAAGTTTGATAAGTATTGGGAAAATGATGGAAATCTGAACTATATGTTATTTGTGTCTATTTTTTTTTATCCGCGTTACAAGTTGGAGTATATTGAGTTTTGTTTTCAACGGATGTATGGTACTGAAAAGTGCAAGTAGATGTTGACAAAATTGAAAGAACTCATTTATAAATTATTTGAGCATTACACTGTGTTGCATCATATTCTTGTTGATAGTGTTGATTCTACTAGTTTAACATCAAGTGCTATCTCACAATCTCATATCAATGAGGATGAAACTGAAGATGGTTAGGAAGATGAATTTAGATTGAAAGTGAAGAAAAAGCAAGGTGAAGTGAAAAGAAATGAGTTGGAAAGGTACATTGAGGATGATATTGAAGACAACTTTGATGGATTTGAAATTTTAAAATGGTGAAAAATGATAACAACGAAGTACCATGCATGTTCTCTCTTGTATGGTCAGGGACATATTGGCTATTCCAATTTCTATTGTATCATCAGAGTCTGCATTTAGAACTGGAGGTCGAGTTTTTTTGCAACAAGACAAAGGAAATATATTAATTCTAAAAAAAGATACAATAGAGTTCATACACGACTACCATTAATAGGAATGGTAGAGATCTCTCATCCCCCCAAGAGAAAAGACCACTCCCCTCACCTTCGGCATTGCCATCAGCAAAGTAGTAGCCAAAACCTTGGGGGAAGAGGAACAAGGAAGAAACCCACAGCCCGGGTCAAGCACAATATAGAATATGCAAGAAAAGCATCACACGGATTACCCACAACTCGGGCCAAGAAATAAAGCTCACATGAAAATCAATGTATCACATGGAATACCCACAACTCGGGCCAAGTAATAAAGCTCATGAGATCAACATATAGCGTGACATTAATCTTGGTGGACATAAGTGAGGTAACTCTGAATGTTCCACCTTTCTGCAATGGCTCTATTTTTTGGTGTATCTTTGATTGTTTTGGTAGCATAATTCTGAAGGACCTTGCCTTTAACTTCTGCAATAACATTACTAAGAACGCTCATGGATGTAGAGGATACATGAGAGAAAATACGATCATTTCGCTCACGCCAAATGAAATAAACTGAAGTAGTGAGAGTAATGCGTCTGATATAGCCAACTAGTGTGACCCCACGCATGACGTCTTCCCACCATGTAAGCTGGTCCTCCCAGTGATGCAAGGGGTTAGCCAAGAGACAACGATCTAGAATCTCGCACCAGATGATAGTTGAAAAGGGGCAGTGGAAGAATAAGTGCTCAATGGATTCATCCACACCGCAAAAAGAACAACTGGTAGAGTGAGTAATCCCCCAATGTGAGAGGCGATCAAGAGTTGGTAGTCTTCGTAAGAGAACAAGCCATAATATAAAAGAATACCTCGGGACCCTTCCTTTGAACCAAACGAGATGATGCCAAGAAGTTATAGGTTTAGCGAGTGAAATGCCAATACAAGCTGAAGCAATACTATAACGACCATCTACAGACGGCTTCCAAAGCACTCGATCTCCATTCGAACTAGTGTTCAAAGTACCAATGGAATCCCAAGCACTGTGCAAGACAAGTTCATGGCCAAGGTTCCCCAGATGCCAAGTATTGTGCTGCCAAATAGAAGAAACCCTAGCGGTCCTACTCGAGTAGAGGCGGGCCGAAATGTGATTATTCATCCTGTCAATAAGAAGATAACCAGGGATTCAAGGATCAAGCCAGAGAAATGTATTCATACCATCACCAATACGATACTCGACAAGTTCCTTTGCTTGATCACGAGCAAAAAAGATACTGCGTAAGCACCAAGAGCAGGCCTGTGGCTGTTGTACACTCCAAATGGAATCGTTGTTGAGGAATTTAGAGTTGATCCAATGGATCCATAGAGAGTCTTTCTTTGAAGCAATAGCCCAAATATACCTCATAAGGTACGCAATGTTAAGGTGAGAGAGTCGATGAAGCCCGAGTCCACCATTTTGATACGGTTGACAAATGTCATCCCAGGAGACCTTATGGAAGCTTCTTTTATCATCCTCACTCCACAGGAATCTAGCAAGAAGTTGTTTAATACGGGATATGACTCTCTGGGGTAGCTTGTAAGTGGCGGACCAATAGGTGATCTTACCTTGTAAAACAGATTTAATAAGAGCCAACCTGCCCATGTAAGATAAATGCTTTGCCTTCCAAGAGTGAATGCGGCTCTGGATGCTCTCAATAAGAGGGAGACAATCATTATATGTAAGCTGCTTGGTAATAAGAGGGACACCCAGGAATCGAGTGGGGAGAGCACCAATAGGAATACCAAGAATATCCTGAACTCTGTTCATCAGGTCTTTAGAGCACCCCGCCATATATAGATTAGACTTGGTAGTACTAGTGGATAGCCCTGAGATGTCTGCAAAGGATCCCAATACATCCTTGATAGCTCTAGCATTGGACTCTGAGGCTTCGGCAAATATAATGAGATCATCTGTAAATGCGAGGTGAGTAATAAGTGGATTTGCACAACTCGGGTGTGGAGTGATCATACCTTGCCTTACTAAGTCATCAAGACGAGAAGATAAGTGCTGCATAACAATAAGGAACAAGTAAGGAGCCATGGGGCAGCCTTGTCTAAGGCCTCTAGAACTCTGAAAGAAACCCACAGAAGAGCCATTTATATTGATAGTAAAGGAGGGATTAGAAACACAGGCTCTAATCCAACTGATCATCATAGTAGGGAACCCATGCAAGTGAAGTAACTGAAGCAGGAAATTCCATCGAACTGAATCATAGGCTTTATGGAGGTCAACTTTGATGGCCATACGCTTCTGCCCAGAGTTAAGATGATAGTTGTGCATAAGACTATGGCACAGAGCAATATTTTCATGAATGAGCCTACCACGCATAAAGGCATGTTGGGTTGGGCTAATCAAATTAGGTAATACAACCTTGAGCCTATTCGCAATAAGCTTTGAAATAAATCTGTAGATCATCTTGCAAATAGAGAGAGGACGGTAATCAAAAAATGAGTTAGTGTTCTCCTTCTTAGGAATGAGAGTGATGGAGGTAATATTGACTTCACTAAGAAGTTTACCCGTCCTAAAGAACTCAAGAATGGCGGCAATAACATCATCCTTAATGATAGACCAACACGATTTATAAAATTTAGCATTTAATCCATCAACGCCAGGGGCCTTATCAGAATTTGATGACATGATTACTTGTTCAATCTCTTGAGGGGTAACCGGCTGAGACAAGAGGGATATGCTTTGTTGAGAGAGGTAACTTTGGACCTGAACATTAGAAAAATTCACATGAGGAATCTCAGGAGCAAACATCCTAGTAAAGTAGGTGATGGCTTCTTGATCAAGAGCTTGGCCCTCGAGAATAGTACCATCTGCATCTTTAATAGAAAGTAAGGCATTCCTATTATATTTGTATTTTAAGGAATTATGGAAAAACTTTGAGTTTGAATAACCAAGGCGTAACCAAGTATCCCTTGATTTTTGTCTCAAGGATGCCTCCTCATTAGCGTAGAGCCTTAGAAGTTCAGCCCTACACTCTACCTCTTCAGTGATAGCCCTATTATTCATATTTGTAGAGAGAGTGATAGTCTGTAAGCCATGAAGCTTAGACTGCAGAGAATGTATCTGACTCCTTTGAGCCTTCATCAAGTCCCTAGACCTCATTTGTAGAGCCCTCCTGGTCCTTTTTAATTTTTGGATAAGAATAAACATTCTTGTAGTTCTGTGGCCGAATCTGCTAGTGATAGGCGGGTTCCAAGCCGCCTCAACACATTCTAAGAAGCCAGTTTCCTGAGGCCAATAATTAAAGAAATGGAAATTCCGAGGCCGCCAGGGTAAGGTGCACACCCTAAATGTGACAAAGGTATGATCAGATACATCAGGATTATGGAATGTAGCCTTTGAATTCGGAAATGCAGAAACCCAATTCTGATTACATAGAACCCTGTCAAGTTTTTCGCATACTCTATTGCTGCCTGTAGAAGAATTAGTCCACGTAAAGAAATTACCTTTACTCTTCATATCAAATAGGCCCAAGTTATCAAGGTTATTAGTAATGCTCTCAATGTATGAGCCATTAACATCGCTGCCCCCATGCTTTTCAGAAGGTGAGAAGACCATATTAAAATCACCAAAGACGGTCCAAGGCCCCTCAACATGATTTGCAAATTCATTTAAAGCAGTCCAAATATGGGTTCTATCAATGTTAGAATAAAGACCATAGACCACAGAGAAGGAAAATGTTGTACTTAGCTGAATAAACTTAATGCTGCCCGAAACTACCTGATCTGTAGAAGCTATGATAGAAATATCCACAACAGCAGGATTCCAAATACATCATATTCTACCGTGATGATTAGGACAAACATTGACATGAGAATTCCATCCATCCACAATATTCAAGACACGAGCTGAGTTCTCCAATTTGACTCTAGTCTCTAATAGAAAAAAACAATGAAGTTTGTGTTGGGAAATCTTACTTCTAATGGCCTGTTGCTTAGCACAACTGTTCAGGCCCCGAATGTTCCAAAAGGCTACTTGCATCTATGGGGTTGGATACTCTTCTTCTTACCCAGTTTCCTAGAACTTTTTGCACCTCCTTTGGCCTTTTTAATTTGTGCATGGAGATTTGCTTCTTCAATAGGATCATAATCATCATCATTGTGTATATCATTATCTGAAGAAGCTGCCAGGACATCGAACCTATTGGGAGAGGTTATTTTACCTTTTGACTGTGGCATTTCTGGTTCAACAACATGTGCTTTACCTTTCTTCCGCATATTAGCATCTTAAAGAATAGACAATTTATTCATGTCCTCCAGCTGTTCATTAGGAGTTTTATCTTCTTCATCATGATTAGCTTTAATAATCTCTTGCTGTGGCTCAAGAGGTGGCTGGCGGTGTGCCTTAGGAACCCACATTTGCTTGATGGCATTGCTACAATTCCTAGTAGCATGGCCAAACTTTTTGCAATTGGTGCAATGGACTGGTATCCAGTCATATTCAACACGAATAGTATATTCTTCATTATTCACATGCACAGGCAATTCTGAAGGATAAGAGCAATTTAAAGGCACTTCAATGCAAGCACGTAGATAACCCAAGCGTTGTTTTGTAGATGACATGTGATCAAGATGTAAAGGCTTGCCAATAACGCTACAAAACTTGTTAATAAAAAAAGGAGTCCACATAAACAATGGAACATTAAAAAACTTTACCCATATAGGAATAGTTGCCATCTCGGCCTTTTCCAGCTTCATGGCTCTATCCCATTTCCGAAGAGCAAGAAATCTATTTTGGATGAACCATGGGCCGCCCTCAAGGATAGCATCTGCATCTTCCCTCTGTGAGAAACGAAAAATAAAGAACCCAGAATCCATAGTTAGCACCTCAACAGTACCATTAATCTTCCACATTTTTGCCACCCAATTTTGCACGACTCTGAAAGGAAGGCGTGGTCCAACAAAGTGACCAACTAAGGAAGAAAGCCAATAATTTTCACCCGCCAAGATCTCTTCTCGAGGAGCATCAATAATAAGATTGCCATCAACAAGTTTTGGCTTCTCAAAATTAAGTTTAGTTTCTTGTTTATGCTGGTGTGAGGAGAAAAGCGAGCTCCAAGACTTTGAATTCTCATGCCCAGCCATAGAAGCCGAAGGAGGGCTAAAAGGTCGCTGCAAAGAAGGCAAATCATGACTATGGATTGAAGAGAGCATACCCTTAATGGATGAACGAATGACCTCATCGATATCCAATTCATTTAACGTCTTCTGAAGAATCTCCAAAGCTTCATTATTCGGTGCATTACCGCTATCATTTTGATCACGAAAAAGAGGTGGTGCAACAATAACATCATCAGGGCATTGTGATGAATTCACAGTCACAATACGCCTAGGCACAGGACAAACACCCGAGTCCATAAGCACAGATTTCTTCGTGGTAGCCAAATCAGTATTCCTCCGTAGAATAGAGCGAAGTAAGCATGAGGATGAGGAAGAAGTAGTCAATGCACCAAGTGGAGGAGGAAGATAGATCCCAGGTTCCTCATGGCCAACCATATCAAGCGCCGACGGTCAACACACGATGCTGTTGCCAGAAGAAGATAACCCTCACGATGCTGTTGCCGGAAGTCACCACTCCAAGAGCCGACGGACACCGCACACTTGGAGAAACGAGACGTCAAGATCGCCGGCGCCGCACCGGGAGTCGCAACAGGCACAAGGGTGACCCAAGAAAGCTGCACCAAGTCGGCGGCACAAGAGAGTACTCCTCCCCACCAACCGAAGATGTGAGGAACAGCAGAAACAATCTCCAAGAACCTGCGATATACCCGGAGAAAGCAAAGATCAAAGGCGGAGGAATCAGCACGCTGCAGGAAGGAGCACAGGAAACCCTAAGCCGCCATCGCCAAAATAAGAAACTAGCCGCCGCCACCTAGATAACCTCTGGGTACACCAAAGCAGAAAGAGCACCGGGGAGAGGGGTAGACCCAGAAGAAATCGGTGGAAGTCACCACCGAACCGAAGGAAATTGGGGAAGAAGCACCACCGCCGCCAAAAGATCCACAGTGAAGAAAACAAGAAACCCAGCCGCCGATAGGGCACCTCCGGTTAACCAGAGAGGTCCGAGCACTAGGAAGAAGGGTAAAGCTAGGAGGAGAGGAGGATGCCACCAAGGAGGAGGCCGAGAAAACAGGCGCCGCTCGCCGCCAATGATCGCAGGTGCAGGAGAACCAAAAGATTTCCCAAACGGGAAAAAGCTTCCCAATCGGGTAAACCTTTTCCCGATCTGGACAAGAGGAATGCCCAGTCGGGAAAGAGGAATGCCCAGCCGAGACCAAGCCCTATTTAACGGGTTTAAAAAAGGAAAGTATTTCCCAAAATAACCACCCGTCGCACCATAACGCCAAAAACCCTTCCCAATCGCCAAGAGAGCCCAATCCGTCCCGAGTTATTTTTCCTAAAAAGGTGCAACACCCTTCCTCTTTTCGCAGTTCCTTACATCCTTCCGCCGCCGTTGAGGCTTTGATTTGCACTCAAAATTGGTTGAGAAATCCTTCTAAAGAAATTGATATACGATCTACACTAGATGAAGTTGAGAAGATAGAATCTAGTATTATTTATAAACACTTAACTTTAAATTTATAAGTTTTTTAATTATTATTACACTTGTTATTTTTTATTAATTTTTCCACTTCTGTTTTTTTTTTAATTTTTAGAGTTTTCAGCTTCAGCCTTCATATGATTTGCCTTGAAAAATGAGTGCTGTGTTGAAATTGAAGGTAACATATTAGCATTAGTGCATTACATTATTCATTCTAATATATTTTATTCTAACATTTTGCTTGGATTATTACGGGATGGAAAGTTTGGATAAAGAATGTCATTTCTATTGGATGAAGAATGTAATTTCTACGGAGACTTTGAGACTTGTAGAAATGCATTTTGTTAGACTTTGAGACTTGGATAATTTCTTATAATTTTGCTTGGACCATATTTGTGATTTGTATGGACTTTGAGACTTGGATAATTTCTTGTAATTTTGGTTGGACCTTATTTGAGACTTGTAGACTCATAGTAATGCATTTTGGTAGACTTTGAGACTTGGATAATTTCTTGTAATTTTGCTTGGACCATGTTTGAGTTTAATCTGAAGTTACATATAGCCATATAGGTGAATTAGCAGGATGAATGATGATGTGATGTGTTCAATTAGCTATTGAACAGTGGTTGATGTAGTTTTTGCACGATGAATCGATGATATTGATGTGTTCAATTAGCATGTTGATGTGTTCTATTTCAACAAAAACATATGAGGAATTGGCGTATTGCCTTTAATATTTTCATGGTTTGTTTTATTTTCTTGTAGTTGATGTCTGATGGAGTAGATTTTGAATAGTTTTTGCCTGCAAATATATCATGTAAGACTTGTAGTAATTGCAAATATATTAGTATATCACCGTGACCCAATCAACATTTTTAAAATTCCACGGCTAAAAATTGTAATCGGGTAAACCCGACCACTTGACCCAACCCGACCTAGGTTGGGTTGGGTTGGGTCGGGTATGATAGGTAAAAAATGCAAAACCCGACCCGATCCGATTATTTTTTATCGGGTCGGGTCAATTTTTCCTTTGAACCCGACCCGACCCGTGAACAGCTCTAGTTAATACTTGAGAAGCACAACTAGGTGCAAGTAGACGAGAACTAATAATTGGTGCATTTACGTGGGCAGGAGTCACCAAGAACATCTCCTTGAGTGGACACACCAGGTGCATGCCCTTAATTTTTAGGTGCAAGCCTTGGACTTTGAGGTCTAGTCATGCTTATTATGAACATTGATTAGTTGATATCTTAAATTTTTCAGGAAAAAATTAGTTTGTTACATAATTTAAAATAAACTCAATTTATTATGAACACCTATAGTAATTTATAAAAACTCTGCTCTCAAGTGCTTAGTGTCCTCTTTTCTTATTTGAGAGTATAAATATATTTGATGCTAAAGATCAAATTAATGGAAGACCCATAAATCAAATGTTGGGCTCGGATGGGAAAGCCTGGATGAATAAACTAAGAAGTATACAAAGCCTCGACAATTTTTTGATGTCTTTGCATGCCAAATATCAAAATATACAAAGTGATGTATTTAACTTTGTTCTCTATTTACTAGAACTAGAAGATAAGAGAAGGTAAACTTCATACAGTGTCTGCATGTTATACCAAAAGATTAAAGTGAGCATTTGCAATTGGTGAGTACGATCCAGTTCATTCACCCAGACTAAAATTGGACAACTTTAATTTTCGCGCATTATAGTATCAATTAATACACCAATCATTGAAGTCTCTAATGTCAAAATAGGATAAAACAAGGAAGGATTATGATTTATAGAAACTGAGCTCTCAAGTGCTCAATTTCCTTTTTTTCTTGTTTGAGAATAAAGTTATATATTTGATACTAAAGACCAAATTAAATGAAGTCCACAAAACAAACACTGGCTTAGAAAGGAATTAGAGTCTAGAAGAATAAACTACAAAGTATACAAAAGCCTGCATGCACAATGAGTTGCATTTACTTCAGAACAAGCACAAACTTTAATACTTGATAAGCGTAACTAAGTGTAGGTAGTTGAGAACTAATTATTGGTGCATTTCGTGGGTGGGAGTCACCAAGAACATCTCCTTGAGAGGACACATCAGGTGCATGCTCTTAATTTTTTAGGTTCAAATCTTGAACTTTGATGTGTAGTCATGCTTATTATGAATATTGATTAGCTCATATCTTAAAGTCATAAAACTCGCCAGAAATGAATCAATTTGTTATAGATTTCAAAATAAACTCAATTTATTATGAAAGCCTATAGTAGTTTATAAAAACTGAGCTCTCAAGTGCTTAATGCATTTTTTTCTTATTTGAGAGTAGAGATATATTTGATGCTAAAGACCAATTTAATGGAAGACCCATATAACAAATGTTGGGCTCGGATAGGGAAGTCTAGATGTCACGCCCCAACTCAGGGTCGCGTGATCGGCCAGGGTATATATCGATACCCCGAAGCCTACCACATGCACTAACCAACAACGCAAAAATTATACACCGAAACAACGAGGGAAATCATGAATAAAAGAAACAGCGACGCCAAACTTTATTAAAAGCCAAAACAGTTTTTAACAATTTCAAGTTCAAAGGAAACAACTCAAGTTTTCAAAAGAACATCTCAAAGTTTAAAACAGTTATATGGTTTACAAAAGACCACTCAATGCATGCCTAACAACTCTAATTAACACGACTACGACTACATGGTCGCTTGCTACGAGATCTGCATCGCCATCTGCCCTCCAGCCGCACCACTCCATCAAACCGTACCTCACTAGTCAGACTCTGCAAAACAAAAACAATAAACTATGAGTTCACGAGGAACTCAATGAGCGATCCTTCCGGACCTCCACTCAAATCCCTGATATGATATCATGCATAATAGTAAGACATATAAATGGAATTTATGCTAGTCATATCATGGTAATCGGCCAGTTGGCTAATCTGTATAAGTAGAATCGGACATTTCGGCTCTACAAAACTAGTGTCACTCGGCCACTATAGCCTTACCCGGCATAAATGGTTCGGCCTTGCCCGGCCTTCACCACAATACATCACTCGGCCACACAGGCCCATACAACCATGCAAGTAATATCAAACAATCATCACCGGGCTCGTCAACTAGGATGGTCATCTAGTCTCAGGTACCCACCGGGTTAGGATTAGCTAGTCCCACCCGACTCGTGTCTACCGTCAGCGTGGCCCACTGACGAAATCTCAAGACCCTCCACCACTCGGGCCTAACACCTAGCATGCCCGCTGGTGCAATCTCAAGACCCTAATCACCCGCTGAGTCGAATCTTAGTCGTTCTGGCAATCAACGCTACTCAGCCCAACCATCTCAATTACAATACACAAGTAGAGTGTCATATAGTTTCCTTATTCAGAACCCGGGCATTCACTCGTATCCCCCCCTCATTCCGGGCCACATTAGCCACACACTAGTGCCCGCTCAATTAGAGGCAAATGCCTCTCCCAGCCGCTCTCCAAATCCAGAACACACGCCCTCAGCATATCCTCCAATGTCTGAATAGTCCTCTTTGACTGGCCGTCCGTCTGAGGATGGAACGTGGTACTGAACCGGACCTGCGTACCCAAAGCTCCCTGGAAGGACTACCAGAACCACGCAGTGAACTGAGTGCCCCGATCGGATATAATCGTCACTGGTGTCCCATGATATGCAACAATGAGGTCCAAAAACAATCGAGCGTATTGCTCAGCAGTGAAGGTAGTTCTCACTGGAATAAAATGCGCTAACTTGGTTAATCGGTCCACTACCACCCAAATGGCATCATTTCCTTTTCCTGACTTTGGTAAGACTGTAACGAGGTCCATAGTGATTTTCTCCCATTTCCACTCTGGCACCTCCAGATTTTGCAACAGCCCTGCAGGCCTCAAGTGTTCGGCCTTTAGCTGCTGGCAGACCAAACATTTGGACACGAACTCTGCCACTTCTCTCTTCATTCCTTTCCACCAGTAATGCTGCTTCAAATCTCGGTACATCTTTGTAGCTCCCGGATGCATAGTGTAGGTTAAGCGATGGGCCATCTCCAGCACCTGCCTACGGGCTTCCGCTACGTCGGGCACCACTATCCTGTCATTAAATCTCAGGACCCCTTATGAGTCCACTATAAATCCATTCTCAATGTTGTCCCTCCTGGTCTGATCCATGGTTCGCGCGCAGCAGGCATCCTCCGCTTGGGCTGATCGTAACATATCCACTAACGTGGACTGAACTCGCAAGTGCGCCGTCAAGGCTCCGGAGTCAAATACTGACAACCGCTCCGCCGTCCAGACATGCAGCAAGCTCTCGCACCAGTGGTCTCCTCCTAACTGCCACATGTGCCAAACTGCCCACGGACTTTCTATTTAATGCATCTGCCACAACGTTTGCCTTTTTGAGATGGTACAAGATCGTCCAATCGTAGTCTTTTAGTAGCTCGAGCCATCTACGCTGCCTTAGGTTCAAGTCCTTCTGGGTAAACAAATATTGGAGGCTCTTGTGGTCAGTGTATATCTCACAGGCCTCATCATACAAATAATGATGCCACAATTTAAGAGCAAACACTATAGCTGCCAACTCCAAATCATGAGTCGTATAATTCCTCTTGTGGTTCTTTAACTGTCTGGATGCATACGAAATGACTCTACCATGCTGCATTAGTACACACCCTAACCCCACATGGGAAGCATCATAATATACCGCTAACCCTCCTGATCCTGAAGGTAATGCCAATACTGGCACGGTAGTCAAACAATTCTTGAGCTTCTGAAAGCTCTCCTCACATTTCTCATCCCAAACAAATTTTTCCTTTTTCTGAGTCAGGCGTGGGAGTGGGGCGGCAATTTTAGAGAAGTCCTCCACAAATTTCTTGTAGTAACCAGCCAGTCCTAAGAAACTGTGAATCTCGGTAGCATTGGTTGGCCTCTCCAAATTCTAAACCGCCTCAATCTTCGTGGGGTCCACCTTCACCCCTTCTCTAGACACAATGTGCCCTAAGAAACCCACACTAGTCAACCAGAACTCGTACTTGGAGAATTTGGCAAAAAGTCGATGCTGTTTGAGAGTTTCCAGAACTATTCTCAGATGATCTCTGTGCTCAGCCTCGCTCTTAGAATAGATCAGAATATCATCAATAAATACTATGATGAATATGTCCAAGAATTCCTTGAATACATGGTTCATGAGGTCCATAAAGGCTGCTGGTGCGTTAGTTAGCCCGAACGACATGACCAAGAACTCATAATGACCATATCTTGTTCTGAAAGCGGTCTTCTGAACATCTTGATCCCGGATTCTCAATTGATGGTACCCTGACCTCATATCAATCTTTGAAAACCACTGGGCTCTCTGCAACTGATCAAACAAATCATCAATCTTGGAGAGCGGATAACGATTTTTGATGGTTACTTTGTTAAGCTGTCGGTAATCTATACACATCCGCAAAGATCCGTCTTTCTTTTTAACAAACAACATTGGCGCTCCCCAAGGAGATATACTTGGGCGAATAAACCCCAAATCTAACAACTCTTGAAGCTGGGCCTTAAGCTCTCTCAACTCTGTGGGTGCCATCCTGTAAGGTGGAATTGAGATCGATTTCACCCCCGGTTGAAGCTCGATGCCGAATTCGATCTCCCTTACCGGTGGTAGGCCTGGCAGTGTTTCTGAAAACACGTCAAGAAAATCCATGACCACCGGAGTCTTCTCTAGGTTAACAGTCGGGCTCTTATCACTGGTATCCGCAGACACAAAAGCCAAAAATGACTGACAACCACCCGCCATTAGCTTACGAGCCTGGAGGGCTAATATTACTCTAATGGACTCTCCCCTCCCATCGCCCTGGAAGATGAAGGGTGGTATTCCCGGCTTGCAAAAGGTAACCACCTTTGTTCTGTAGTTGAGTGAACCAAAGTGGGCTGATAGCCAATCCATATCCAATATCACATCCAGCTCCAGGGTTGGTAAGAGTATCAGTTCTGCTTTTAGATTGTGCCCTCCTATGGAGATCTCACAGTCCCTAAAGATTGTTCTAGCAATCACAGTATCACCTGTGGGTGTCGATACTGTCAAAGGCTCAATGAACCAACTTTTGTCCTTCCCTATTCTTGAAGCCAACAACTCAGATAGAAAAGAATGTGTAGTACCCGGGTCAAATAACGCATAAGCAGGTAATGAATTAACTGAAATGATACATGTCATCACTGCATTAGATGCCTCTGCACCCTCGGGAGTTAGTGCAAAGACTCGGGCAGGCGGCCTTCCTGCGCCCGTTGTGCGCTACTGCCCTGATGCCTGGGTCAGAGTTTGCTGCGCTACCGATGCCGCAGACGCGGGAGCCTTCCCCCTTGACTGAGTCGCTACTCGACCGCCCTCGACTGGATAGTTCCTCCTGATGTGGCCTGACTGGCTACACCCAAAACAGGCGTCAGTGCGACCCAAACAAATCCCCAGGTGCCTCCTCCCACACTGTCCACACTGCGGAATCTGAGATTCACCTTTCGACCCTCCGATCACTACGACACCCTGTGCTGTCGTCTACCATGAGCCTGCCAGCCCTCTGGAATTGCTCTGCCCTTGGCCTTGTGGACGAGCTGCCCCAGCACCACTAACCTCAGGGTGAAACTATCTGTCTCCCCCTACCTGGGGTCTGAACCTCTTCTTCACTGGCCCATCATGCCGATCTTTAGGTACCATGGCCTCTTTCGGCATCGCCTCATCCACCACTTGTACGAAAGTGGTGTTCTCAGTGTTGTGGATCAACCTGCCTATCTACATCCTCAGGCCCTCCATGAACCACCTCACTCGATCCGCCTCTTCCACCACCAAGTTTGGGTGATAGTGAGACAACCGGATGAATTCCACCTCATACTCTGCCACAGTCATACTTCCTGTCTAACGAAGCTGTTCGAATTCCCTTGATCGTCCCTCACGAACATTCCTGGGAAGATACTTCTCCACAATGGCGTTTCGAAATTCTTCCCATGTAGGCGGTGGCGCGTGAGTTCCTCGGCGAGCCTTCCACGTCTGATGCCATTCTTTCGCCGGGCCTCTCAGCTGAACCCTGACCATGCGTGCCATCGCCTCAGAAGAACACTCCAACACCTCACATAGTCCCATGCAATCATTCAGAAATGTTGTCACCTCCACCTGTGGATCAGCACCGGTGTACACTGGTGGGTTCAGCTTAACAAAGTTCATGTACAAGGCACTGCTCGCCGCTGGTTCCCGACGATCCTCTTCCCTACTTCTAAACTGCACTGGTTCAACTATATCTGGCACTGTGGGTCCCATTGGTGGCACAGGTGGAGCTTGTGGCTGTCTCATCTCTCGCTCCATGCGGAACACCTCCCGCTCCTTGCGGAACCATCCCGCTCTCTACGAAGCTCCTGAGTTAGCTCCGTCACCTGAGCCAAATAGTAGTTCGACTCTGGGATCCTGAGCTGCCTCTTCCTGGGCCGCTCGACTGGAGCCCCGAGCCCATCCTCGGCCACGGCCTCGGCCTCTACCTCATCCTCGCCCACTAGCGGAGTTGCTCCCGCTACCGCTCCACGCTATATCATCGTGTGCCTCCATATAGATCGATCTATCAACAATACAACAATTTCCACAAATTTTACTACATAATTAACCAATATCTAATCATTAATACCTATCACCGTTGGTGCGCAGATGCAGCCGTCAATCTCGTGACTAGGACATACCATATGTTGACACACTAGCAATGCCCCATACGATACCTATAGTCCTATTATCGTACCTGGCTCTGATACCACACTGTTACACCCCAAACAAGACGTAACCGACTAGAGTAATGCAGTTACCCCGAAGCCTAACCAACCACATAGTCATGTAACAACACATAGAAATCCAAATGCTTAACATAACATAAAAGTTTAAAGTTCTCAATTCAAGGTTCGTAAAGAATGGATACAACTAAAATTCAGACTCAATTAACATGGACCAACAGTTGTTTAGTTTTAACAGGAAAATATAGTCCTTAAAATGTCCATATACAACGCATAATGAAATGACTCCACCACTCGACCCAACTACTTATCACGACGTGCCACGAGACTGACTGCTCCTGACGTCCCAACCGCGCTACGGCGCTCCAGTACCTGTCTGACCCCGCCCAGGTGCTGCAAGATGGTAAAAAAATAGTAAGTCCAACTAGGACTTAGTGAGTGACAAAATCTTTTACAGCCATGCTCAAAATACAAGTCAACATATACCCATGTGTAGAGAACAATGTTTTGTAGCAAGGGAGGAATTCCAAGGAAACCCCGGTGCACTCCATACCACCATACATTTGTTTAAGCAACAATTTAATATGAGCATATGAACGAATCCAATATGAACTAACAACAATGCATTCATTTACTATGCACGCAAACCACCCAAGTCGGTCGTCAGCGTGACCATACTGACGAGCTTCTCGGTCCAAAGACCCGTCGGTTAGAGACCCGTCGGTCCAATCCTCTAGAGACCCGTCGGTCTATGAGTCGGGCGTTGGTCACCATTGTCTCAGCATTTTGCCCGCTTTGGCTACCCGGGTTGGTCGTCAGTGTGGCGGCTGACGAACTTCCCAGTCCTATTCACATACACATCCAAGTAATTTCAACCCGGCTATCGGTTATGCATGTATTATCAACAAAACCATCATACTCTTTGCCCGTAGAAACAATTATACCAACCACTCGATTGGTTCACTGGGTGCAAACGAATAGTACCGGCAAACATTATAGCTACAGATGAACTAATGTCTACTAGTTCTATCATACTTGTACAACAACATCCTCCTACCCAAAGAAAATTCCAAGCTAGAGTATCCAACTTCCACTATACCGACAAATGAACAGGATTCATAGCCTATCTAGGAAACAATATGAAATATCCAAATCATGCTACGCTACCAGTGCACCAACATGCACGAATACATTCACAATGATAGTACCACATAACAGGCCAAGCAACACCCGATCGAACACATCAAATACATCCCACACACACACTGGTACTGCTATATCCACACACTGATAACACTACCGTAACAGGCCAAGCAACACCCGATCAACCCATAAATTTCATATCACGTAGTTAAAGACAAATTCAACATGCTCAAAGAAAAACGCACAGATCCAGTTTACATCCTAAGGAAAGACTAGCATCAATTTGTTAAAGTCCCACATTGCTTGAGGTTGTGGTCTAGATGACCTTTAAATAAATTGGGCAATCCTCCCCCTTTGAGCTAGTTTTTGGGGTGGAGTTAGGTCCAAAGCTGATTTTCTAACATGGTATCAGAGTCAGACCTATTGTTGATTGTGGGCCACCTGCAGAACTTCACGCTCCAGATGTGGATTCTAAGTGTGAGGGGGGTGTGTTAAAGTCCCACATTGCTTGAGGTTGTGGTCTAGATGACCTTTAAATAGATTGGGCAATCCTCCCCCTTTGAGCTAGCTTTTGGAGTGGAGTTAGGTCCAAGGCTGATTTTGTAACATAATTTAGGTATTATTGAAGCTTGCGGACCTTCAATTCTTGGTCCACCAGTTTAGCATAGGAAAATATCGGGACATTTTCAGATCGAACAGGATGCAGCGCATCACAAGAAATGTGGCAATAGGGAAAATAAATTATTCTAACATCCACCGAAAACACTGATTGGATACCTCATTCATTGAATACAGATCGAGGTTTTCGAATCAACACATCACATATTCTACTACCAACCGATCGAACCCCAAAAATTCAACATAAATTTGCATGGAAACGCAATAGCAACCGGATGAACTCAGGCAACACATCACATATGAACAATTCATTTTACCAAGAATCATAGCATCACACGGCAAAAGAAATCCGAATAAATATGGCATCGCGGAAAAGGGGTGTCGACCGAAATTTATAAGCAGGAAAGTAGAGCGATTAAGCACTCACCCGATCGGGGATACGAGAGGGGGGAAGATGATCAGAATCGCTTCCCCCAGCCATCGCCGCCGACGATCTCGCTGCGGATCCGCCCTCCCCTCCTCGTCGTTGCGTTTGGGTCGCGCGACCTGGCGCTGTCGCGGGTTGCGTGATCCCTAACATAGTGCCGGGTTTTATAACTTGGTCTTTTTTTAAATTATTATTATTATTTAATTAATCAAATTTCCCTTTTTACCCCTCCCCTCCTCGCCGCTGCGTTCGGGTCGCACGACCTGGCGCTGTCGCGGATTGCGCGATCCCTAACACAGTGCCGGGTTTTATAACTTGGTCTTTTTTTTAATTATTATTATTTAATTAATCCAATTTCCCTTTTTACCCCTCCCCTTTTTAATTAAATCCAATTTAATTTAAACTCTCTCTCTCTCTCTCTCTCTCTCTCTCTCTCTCTCTCTCTCTCTTTCTCTCTCTTTCTTTTCTCGAGTCTGATTTGAATTCCGATCGAACCACCGGGTTCGACTAAATTTCATGATTACAGAATAATAATAGCAAACATTTAATTTAAACCCTTACCAAAACTTTTTCGAGACTCGAGACCCTGCTAACTTGCCCGCCTTGAGTCCTCGTCTTCCTGTCCGAAGTCAAAATAAAAATTTCGGTTATAACACGGGTATTACACTAGATGAATAAATTTTTGATATTGACTAGGGTGCTACATCACCAAATAACAATTACACTATGACAGTAGAATATAATTGATATAAATTTAAATGTTTAAATAGATCATGTGTAAATAAAAAGTTGAAATATATTAATTAATTGACCCCTAGTGTGAGATAAATTTGAATTTTTTAACATATTGAATTATTTAAGTGAAACTTTTCAACCGTGAAACTCTTGGAAGTGCTCATTTTGACTATAAAAATACATTCTAAAATCTCTAAAAAATTATAAAAATTCTAAATTAGTAAATGAATTTTTATAATTTTTTGGAATTTTATAATACATTCTCATGGTTATTGAAATTGTTTATGATTTTTTTAATAAAAAATATGATACATTATCATGGTCAAATGACCACTTCCAAGACTTTCAATGGTTTCAGTACAATGGTAAATTGGGATTTTTTTTAATTCAGTTATGGTTTCGAAAATTTTGAAGATCATATTTGGTTTCAGAAAATTTCAGAAATTCATATTCAGATGTAGGAAAACTTCTGAAATTATAACTATGTGCGGTGATTATGCTTTTGAGGTATAAGAATTCATATTCCATCTTGTACATACTGATGTACATCTTTTGGCACGCGCAACCAGTAAAATGTTGTCTTAATATGCTTGATGTTCGTAAATACCTTTCTTACGTCACATCATGGTAGGATGAAAACAATTTGATGGGAGATAACATATTGTGGGGATGCATATATATTTTATGTGTAGAAAATGAGACCATTTAATTCGATACAATATATGTTTTTGGGAAAATTAATGAATGCATCACAAACTATGGGTGAATTAACAAATCTATCGTACATTTTTGTTTACACCCAATCTATCCTAAATTTTCGATTTTATATCAATCATATTCTACCATTACATGTTTGTTAGTGTAATTGATAATTACTAATGTGACAACCTAGTTAGCATAAAAAATATGTATTTTATTAAAGTTTGCCACATAGCAAATGTTAGCATATACTTATAAATTCTTTTAAAAGAAAACCCCCCTTCCCCCTTTCTACCCAACATCACACCCCATGTACTAAGATTAATTTTCTTAATTTCTTTCATTAGTATATGCTAGCATTTGTAGATGTGGCAATCCTTAATAAAAATATATTTTTGATGCTGATTAGGTTGCCACATCAGCAAACAACACACTAACAAATATCTGATAGTGAATATAATTGATAAAAAATTAAAAGTTTGAGATAAATCATGTGTAAATAAAAAAGTTAAAATTGATTAATTAATTGACGCATAGTGTGGGATAGATTCATCAATTTTCTCTTAAAAATTGTAATGATAAAAATTGATCAAATTCAATCGAACCCAATTGAATAGAATAGAAATCGACCAAGCCAATTCAATTGAATTAGATTATTTATTTATTTATTATTTGGAGCAGCGGGGCTAATGAAATTGTTGAATCAATAGACGAAATGATTCAGTATTTGATCTTAGTTTTTAAAACATTGGTCTCAACCATGGAAGTGGTTGTGGACAGGTCTGTCTAACTAATCTTTACTACATGACATTGATTCATTGTATACCTTAAAAAGAAATATGTAATTTGAAATGGAAAACAAAGCTTTTCTTATATTTTTGTATTTATTTTTCGTTAATTGAGATTTTTTAGTAATTAGTAGAGATGACAATGAACTTTCAACTCTTTTAGAAATCAATAATAAAAAAATTAAAACATAAATAATTTTTAGTTGCATTTCAAAACACTAAGTAGGATTAGATCACTATTTCATTGATGGATCGATTTAGTCCATGTGGCATAAGATGGCCCAAAGCCTACAACGTCACCAATTAGTTGCAAAATACATATTTGTTCATAAGGAATACTCCATGCACTGAGTAATGGCCAATAAAAAAAATTCGATCAAATGAAATAAAGTTAGGTCGGAAGAGAGGGGTAGTGAAACGAGAAATGAGTGCTAACGTTGTTCTCACTGCAAAGGGGAGCGAGAGCAGCAAACATGTGCTTATCGTCACTGTCGCGTCTTGGGACGGGACTGCCTGGGGCGGTTCTTGGCCAGGGCATGACAACTAAAGTGGAGGGTGTTGGAACTTTTTATCGAGTTTAAATAGTTTATGTTTCTCAAAATAAACAAATATCACTAATGTCAAACCAAATTAGAAATAGAAATTGCAAAAGACAAGACAACACCACAATCAATTTTGGCTCTCCAATTTATGAAAAACACAAACAAAACCCTTGAGAGAAAAAAGTCAACTCAAAGTAGTGGATTACACAATATTCACCGTAAACATTTTTCTTATTGTGTGTGCCTCGTCTGACCAAATAATAGAACCATATCTATAACCCTTGCTCGCAGACTTGGCATTAAAGATTATTAGGTAAGTGGCCTTCATCCACCTCCTCGTGAATGCTAGTCTATCAGGTAAGACGTTCACCTTGATTCCATTTGGGGCATCCACTGTGGCACTGTAGGTTGAGTTCGGTGGCCCAACATTGGTCACCATTCTCCTTGTTACTCTCATTGTCTGGTTTCTTTCTAACTTGGCAATTGAGATTGAAGGGTACTTGATGTTGTATATGAGGTCGGGCGAGGAATATGGGCAGCTAAAGTTGGTGCTGGAAATGGATCTTATAGCTTGGTTTTAATTTATAGCTGTAATGAGAGAGGAAGTAGAGGTATAGTCTTCTACGATGGTCTCGAATACAAGGCCTGAACTTAGGGCTCTTAGTGGACTTTGTTAGTAGTGTGCTCTAAGCCAATAGAACAATGTTATCATTATTAATTATTAATGAAACACTTATTTTATCTTGTTATTTATTATGAGCATATTTAATTTGACAGAGATTCCTTGAATGATTGATTCCGTCTAATGGTCATCAAGTACGAGACTTGGTAATAAAACCCTAAGGTAGTTGGAATCCTGTTCTAAATAGTTCCTAGTCGGTCATTGTTTTGGAACGATAATGGATGAAGACTAGTATGCAGTATGACTGACGATTATCATGTTTTAGTGGTCATAGATATGTGATATCAAAATCAGATCTTAGACACATGTTGGAGAACATGGTGTTAGACAGATCCACCGTAAGAATACTATGTGGATTATATCATTAGTATATCTCCAGCGGTAGTGATACATCAGTCCTCTAACTTGATGTCACCATGGATTCGTATATGAGGATTTCTGTATTTTGACCTAGTCTAATATCATCTTTAACCGGGTATTAATAAGGACTACAGTTGGACATGTAATGAATCATGCAGAGGAATATGTGTAGTCGTGAAGAAATTTGTCCCTCTCGTATATGAGAGATATATTTTTGGGCCCCTTGATGAGTGTGACTGAGGAAATGCATGATCGTGCTCAAATAAATTGAAAGGAGTATCAATGTCATTTGTTAAGTACATAGTCTGCTCAGGAATCAAGAAACCAGATTGAGCAATTTAAGGATGATGTAATCCATATATGCCTTATGCTCGATCAGATACCGTGTGACAAAAGGATAGAGTATCATACTGTGAGTTAGGTTGCTCGGATCATCGACCTCACTTGACTTGGGTAGTCATAATGTCTTGCTAGATGTCGCTTATGACTTGTGGGTTACAAATGTGATTTGAATCCACTAGCAATGTTAAGTGAACCTATAGGGTCACACACATAGAGCGAATCAAATTGGGCTCAGGGTTATGACTCATCGGATTTGATCCACATGACCATTAACCCGCAATTCTCTCTTGGTAATTTTGGAAATTAATTTCGAATTTGAAAAAGAGTTTTCAAATCGAAATTAATTATTCTCAATTTTAAATGATATTTAAAATTGGAATTATGTTGATTACAATGTAGGTAATGTATCTTCAATAATCGTTATTAAATGATACATTATAATGAACATCTTGAAATTAGGAATTCATCCTTGATAATTGTTATTAAGGATATATTTTATTTGAGTATTAAATTCATTTTAAAGATTTCGGATATGGCTTGAATCAATCAACAGATGAGAAGACTCGATCAATATGATTGATGTGTCTATAAATATTGCCTAAATGAACTTATATAGGGTTATGACTCATCAAATTAGGCTTAGAGTTATGAGTTATCAGATTGGATCCGCATGACCATTAACCCGCAATTCTCTTTTGGTGATTTTGGTAATTAATTTTGAATTTGAAAAAGATTTTTTCAAATCGAAATTAATTATTCTCAATTTTGAAAGGTGATTTCATTATTGGAATTGCGTTGATCACAATTGGTAATGTATCTTCAAATATTTGGTATTAAAGTTACATTATAATTGGCATCTTGAATTTAGGAAATTCGTTTCTAATTATTATTATTAAGGATATATTTCATTCAATCATTAAAATAGTTTTAGTTTTCGGATATGACTTTGAATTGATCAACGATAGAGATGACTTGATCAAGATTATTGACGCGTCTATAAATACCCGCCTATGATTCAGACGATTTAAAGGAATCATCTCTTGGTGGATGTCGACCTCTTCTTGAAAGGAAACCAGCCTCATTTTGAAGGAAACCAAGCTCTCTTTGTGGTAGTCGACCTCCACCAAACAGAGAGAGAGAGAGAAGAGTGCGAAAGGAGTTCCGTGCTCATCCGGATCGAAAGGAGTTTCGATAGAGTCGAGCTAGTACTCGGGAGCCGCACAGGTCTCCATGTTCGTTCGTGTGCTAATCGTAGAGGGTGTTCGTTGCTTGGCAGCACATTGGATTTGGAGAAAGATCATGTTATTGGACTTGCGGAGCATAAGGCGTAGTTCGATCTTCAAATGCATAACTTTTGACATAGTATTGATTTTACCGAGATGCATGGATTCATTTGGGTATAGGATTGGTTTTATTTCTATTGCATGTAAAACTTTTGTTACTTGCTCGATCCTCGATGACCCAACAGACATATCTCCCCTTGCACCCATTTCATGGAAGTTTGTGGTGGCTCCTGAGTTGCTTGTGAGGGGCTCTCCGAGGTTATTGGTTGTGATGGCTGCCAAGAAATAAAGTAAAATTTTCAAGATATTGATGCTAAAGTGTAACTATTCTTATTTATCTAATAATTTCATATGTTATTTGGATGAGCAAGTTGGATTTGCGATTTCTAATTAAGATATCATTGTAAGAAGACATTTACCTGTCATCATGAGTGTTGATCTTTTCATGGAAGGTAACCACCATGGATGAGCAGACTTCACAAATGCACTTACACCAGCAACATGAGGGCAAACCATCGAGGTGTCTGACTCGGTGATAAAATTCGATGGTTTCTTCTCTTGTGGAACAATGCCAATTTCAGAGGAAGGAATCATAGTTATAAGAATGTTGACTCTTGGAGCCATTAAATCAGGTTGTTCACAAAAAGAATCTATTGATCAAAGAGAGCATTTCTACATATCTTCTAATTTTGTATTTATCGAGCATATAAAATTTCAAACCTTAAGAATGCCTTCAATCAGTCCTCCATGACCCCTAAATGAGAAGTCTGCAATAATTGGTGTTGATTTAAACTCCTTTACATCCTCGGCAGAATGACAACAACAAGTTTTCTGTATTCAAAATATCCATCCATTAGGTATGCAAACTTAATTGTCACTTAAAAAGTGATAATATTTTTGTGCAACTTACTTAGTAGAGTTCATGTACTTAAATATTTGAGCTCCCATATCATTTCGAACCCGAGAGAATGGAAAGACACCTGTATCAAATGGATTTTCTTTATGAACATCATCAATTAGGATTAGCCCTTAGCTCCGGCTCCTTCGGCTACCAACTTCTTTATATTTCTTATTACCGTCAGATCAAGAATAACATATACTATTATCTTCCCAGCAATCTTATCAGTATCAATTGATCTAGGATGACAATTACTGTGAATTTATTGCATAATAAGAAGATGCATACATGTTAGACACATCCAACTGAATGTTTAAGCATAAAATAAAATAAAGAAGAAGAAAAGATTTTCTAAGTACTAATATATGTATCGAACTTTATGGAATACTAACGAAGATATTACACTTCATTGTGTAGTAATTATGAGAAAGATTATTAGATTTGAATTAACTATTCTAAAAGTCATGAAGGTACTTGGCTTCTAATATTGATGTGGATTTTGCTGCAACATCTCTACCAAATACAAGGCGATATGATTCCGAGCGACTAAGATTGGAGAAAGTAATTGCACATCCTTGAGAAGTTTTGTAATTTGTTATATACTTTGAGAGTACATGATCTATTTTCATATAGTTTATGTATGAATATATTATTTACACAATTTGTTGCACAGTTATCAGAAAATAATAATAGAGATAATACAAACAATATACACTTCAAGAAAATGTAGTAAACAATTATTAATAATCTCTTTCTTGAGCCTAATTTCCTAAACAATTGAGGTTAATTTGTTTAAATTGTGTTTTTGCTTTAAGTAATTTCTTTGCAATTTCTACATAAGTTATGTTAATGTAATTTACCTTCAACATATTAAATTGCCAAGAACAATTATTGATCGGGAAGTCATATCGATGCTTGAAGCTACAACAGTTAGGATCCATGGAGCTGTATTGACCACCGCAAAAGGATATGGTCCTTCAGTTCCACCGGAACTTATGACCAACATACCTCTTTAGTTTGCATGGAACACATCGATAGCCAATGGGTCACTAAGAAAATAGGATTGCAAGAACGAAAGTGTTTTTATGGATATGGAGATTATGTCCACACCATCATTAATTGCATCGTCGATCGCTTTAACATAGTGGATGAGTGGACAACCATCAAGTAAGCATGCTTTGTACGGGGAAATTCGATTTGAAGGTGAACCTCCCTTGGCTATACCTTGTGCCAAGCCATAATAGCTGGCATTTGGCACCATTGAGCCCGTTGCTGTTAATGATGTGTGTGTTCCATGGCCTACAGAATCCCTTGGTGATCTAAAAGCATTTAGTTTGACAAGGAATCCATTTGATGGTGGTTGGACTGATCCAACTTGTGTGTCGTAGTATCTTGCTCCTATTAATTTTCTACCACTATCAATAAATTCATAAGAGGTCGATTTAGAAAAATTGAGTGATTGAAATATTTTTAGTACTAACTGAGTTAAATTTTTGATTATTAAAATTAAATCTCATGCCTAGTTTTGTCATTAGTTATGTTGTGATAAAAGCGACAACCTATATAGCAAAAAATTTCAATCACAAACATCTGTTGGTCACAATATTTTATTACTAATGCTTGATTTCTAATTTTGGGTGTTCAAATAATTTGTACACTAGGATGTTCTTTACAATGTTAATTAAAAGCTCATGCATTTACCTATTACAATTTGACTTTTTGAAATCAAATCCTTCCATGCATGTGCCTCTCTATCTTCATGGGATCTGCCCCATCCCTACATCATTGAAGCTAGGTGACTTGGCCAACAAAAATAACAACAAGTATATTATCTAATTACCAAACTTATTAATTAGGAGACTAATACTAGCACTTATTCAAGATTTTTATACATATTTGCATGTAATTAAGAATTAAAAATCAGTGATATTGTTATATCACTATTGTTTCTTTTTTTTTTGTGCTATAGGTCTGTTAAATATGTATCTAACAATATAGGAATATAATTTCACTATTTAGGAATTATTAGCATTAAAAGTTATTGAAAAATCCGAATGAAGGAAATTACTGGAATCAATTAATGCCAATTATAACATTACCGGATCATAGAAGCTTTATGATCGAGTCGATGTGATCCAATGCCAGATTCTACATCTAAGAAATCCCAAGAATGTCGCGTAGTGTGAAGTTGGAGCATCTTATTTGGGAAAACGAATACCACATCATCATAACTTGATTTTAAGGATGCATGTTTAATGAGAATATAGAGTTAGATGTCAATACTGAGATTGTTAACTGCACCTACCAAATAACAAAGTAACCTCCGTTTTAGTAAGCATAGCTGAGAACCCCTTGAATGTGTAATGGTGACTTTGCATTAGAGACACTCTTTCTTCCTCCCTTCTATTAATAAAAAACATAAAGATATATAAGAATTTCCAAGTCGATATTCTTATATTAAATACATGCTCAATGTTAGTGTTACTATTTTTCTTTCGGAATAACTTTTACCTTGGAATAACAGAGGATAACATTTGCAAGTGAGTTGCTTGTAGAGATTCATAGTCTCCACCTTGTAGTATGCTTCCCATGTAGACAACATAAGACTATCAAAATGAAATAGAAAATGAGATGTTGATATTCATCTTCTAAAAGATTGACAATATGAAAATGAAATAGTACCTCTGCAACTTGGCTTGAAGTAACACACCAAGACAGAAGCTAAAACAGAAAAGAGGAACTACAAGATTTCAGCCATGGCAGAAGAAGAGGAACTACAATAAGCAAAAACAAGTTGTTATTCTTCATATCTAATTTAAAAGTATCAGAATATTACATAATGAATATCAGAATATTTAGCATTCATGTCAGAATATTATGTAATCAGCATAATATCAGAATATTATGTAATCAATATAATATCTTCATCATTATATTGTATATTCTTTATAATTATGTTTACGATTATTTCCTGATGTACTACTCATGTAATGTCTATATAAAGGCTTTATTTTGTACAACAAAATATCAATATACAATTCTCATTTCATTCAACTTCGTATCAGAGCCACGTGACCTACCCACAAACAAAGCCTTTGTCGTTGCACAAACACGCCACTGATCGTAGCCTCCACTGCTACTCCAGACGCGCCTCTGTCGTCTCCTGTCCGTCTTCGTCCACCTGTCCATCTTCGCCCACATATCTCTGTTGTTCATTCAATCCTCTCTTGCGCATCAATCCAACGACCACCTCCCGTCCAAATTTGATCTTTGTTGGTTCAGTCCGGCCCATTGTCGCAAAAAAAAAGGTTGGTGTTTTCGAGATTGTACGTCCCATCCGGGTTATTCTGGATGACTCTAACTATGTTTCTTGGGCTTCCCAAATGCGTTGGTTCTTGCAGGGTCGTAAGCTTTGGGATTATGTTACTGGCTCCATCATCAAACCTAATGCATCAACTGTTGATTATGTTACAAAATTATCAGACTGGGAAGCTGACAATGCCAAAATCATGAGTTGGATCGCCAACACTACCGCACCAAAGATAAGCCAACTCTTTGGTAATTTTCAAACAGCAAAGGAGTATGAGATTTTTTAGTTGCTACAAATACTGTTTCTGATCAAAGCTCTCAATATCAGATTGATCAGGAGCTCTTACGTCTTAGACAACAACCTGGTCAATCAGTTCAAGATTACTATACCTCCATTGCAATAAATTGGGATAAGCAGTCTCATCCACAACAGTGTACATCTTGCATAGTACACTATACCAGTTATCGTGACAGCAAACATCTACGACAATTTTTGATGGGATTGCTTGATGAATATGAGGAACGACGTTCATCTCTTCTCAATCGGCAACCTCCTCCTACCTTAGAGTCCACCCTTGCGGAAATCAAATCGGAGGAGACTCGAAAGAAGACGACTGCCTCTCTTTCTTATCCATCAGGTGTTGTATCCTCTCAATCTGTGTTGGCAACTACCAACTTTGCAAAAAAAACTAGCCCATGCAACTTCCAATTCCGCTCAAAAGTCATTTCAGAAAAAAAAAGATGTGGTGTTACTATCATAAGTCAGAGACACACAACTCAGCAGATTTTCGTGTTCTTAAAAGCCGAGATGCAATAAAACAAATACCTTTCTCTAGTCCAGCTGCTGCAGTACTCGAAAATGCAACATTTGTTGAGTCTCCTCTTGTCTCCACTATGTAACTTACTTCAGAAGAACTGAGGGTAATCAATCAACTACGCTAGTCCCAGATGGAGATTAGTAATGGTACCTCTAACTCTTCTTCTCTTAGTTGCTCTGCCTTGCCTATTACTTCAGGTAAACCTTGGCTTTTAGATTCAGCATGTTGTAATCACATGACTTTTGATCCAAATTTCTTTTCCCATAAAGAATCTAATTTCGTAATATCACCCATTCACACTGTTGATGGCACCTTACTACATACCACGCATATAGGCTCTATTTCAACTCCCTCACTCTCTATTACAGATGCCTTTTTGATTCCTTCGTTACAACATAATCTTATTTTTATTGGACAAATTGTTGATAATGGTTGCCAAGTTACATTTAAAAAATCTAGTTGTTTTGTACCGGACGAAGTGACGGGAAAGGTAGTTGGGATAAGGCGTAAGATGGATCGTCTCTTCATACTCGATCAACTCCATCTACCATCTACCTCTATTGTTGCTTATGCTTCCTCCAATAAAGCTCTTCAGCTATGGCATTCACGCCTTGGTCATGCTTCTCTATCTAAACTTCGACCTTTATTTTCTTCTGGTTTATTAGACTCTGTGTCAATGTCTTTTAATGATTTTAATTGTCTGTCGTGTCAATTGAGTAAACAATCAAAAAATATTTTTCCTGATAGTGAGTCTCGAGCTTCATCTATTTTTGATTTAGTTCATTCAGATGTTTGGGGACCCGCTCCTGTTCCTACCATGGCCCATGGGGGGATCTCGTTACTTTTTTATTTTCGTCGATGATTACTCTAGATTCACTTGGATATATATTTTAAAACATAGATCTGAGTTGCTAACTATTTACTCAAACTTTTCTACAATAATCAAGACATAGTTCTCTTGCAACATAAATTTTTTTCGTTCTGACAATGCAAAAGAATATACATCTGGCCCTTTCATAAGTCTATTGACATAGGATGGCACTATTGCTCAAACTTCATGTGCTGGTACATCCGAGCAAAATGGTCGTGCAGAACGTAAACATCAACATATTGTTGAAACAACTAATGCTCTTCTTCAATCCTCTAATCTTCCTAACTCTCTTTGGGGTGAGGCTACTCTTACAGCTGTTTACACAATCAATCGCATGCCTTCTTCTATTTTAGGTAATAAAAGTCCATATGAATGTTTGTTTCAACAAGTTCCCAACTATAGTCTATTGCGTGTGTTTGACTGTGTTTGTTTTGTTCAACTTCAGTCTCATGAGAGGAATAAGTTGGAACCATGGTCCTGTATGTGTTGTTTTCTGGGGTATGGTGTCGGTCAAAAAGGTTATCATTGCTATGATCTGATTTCTAAACGGCTAAGAGTCTCTCGTCATGTTGTTTTCTGGGAACACATACCATTTGCACAATTAGCTTCCATTGATGGTCCACCTTCTCGTGTCCCCTTGCCATTCATGTCTACTAATCTTTTTGAAGATTCACCAATCTTAAACACTAATGCATTAGATAATTCCTCTACCACTTTTGATTCTTCCACTACTCCATCTGTTGATCCACTTGATTCTACCACTCCTGAATTTTCACCTAACGATCCAATTGACTCTTCTGCTCCTAACACTACTTCACCGGCACCTCCTGTTCCTGAGGCTCCCATTACTGAGGTTTGTACTTCATCTGGTAGGATAGTCAAACCTAATGTACTTCTTAAATATTATCATTGTTATTTTTCTTTAGCCACTCTTTATGAACCCACCACCTTCAAAGAAGCATTTCTTGATCCACTTTGGCAAGCAACTATGAATGAAGAGTTAGATGCACTAATTAGATCTCACACTTGGGACTTAGTTACTTTGCCTCCAAGTAAAACTCTTGTAGGTTGCAAGTGGGTGTACAAGATCAAGACTCATGCTGATGGAAGCATTGAACGATACAAAGCTCGCTTGGTCGCAAAAGGATACACACAAGAATATGGCATTGATTATGAAGAAACATTTGCTCCGGTTGCTTGTCTTACCTCTGTCCGAGCTCTAATTGCAGTTGTTGCTGCACGAAAGTGGACTCTTTTCCAAATGGATGTCAAAAATGTTTTTCTCAATGGGGATCTCAGTGAAGAAGTTTACATGAAACCTCCACCTGGGTATTCTCATCCTTCTAATATTGTCTGTCGTATGCGAAAAGCCCTCTATGGACTCAAACAAGCTCCTCGGGCATAGTTTTCTAAATTTAGCTATGCTCTAACTCAGCTTGGTTTTCAATCTAGTACTTATGATACTGCTCTCTTTCATTATCAGTCTGCTTCTGGAATGATTCTTGTGTTACTTTATGTGGATGACATGATCATTACAGGTGATGACATTAATGGAATCAATAATCTCAAACTCTCTCTCCATGAGTAGTTCGAGATGAAAGATCTTGGCCAACTCAGCTACTTTCTCAGACTTGAAGTCAATTCCAGCACAGATGATTATTTTTTATCTCGGGTTAAGTATGCATCTGATTTGATCTCTCGATCAAGTATATCTGATAATGATGTTGTTTCATCCCCTATAGAAGAGAATTGGGATAATAGCATCCTAACAGGTGAACCACTTCAGGACCCTACACTCTATCGATAATTGGTTGGTAGTCTGATTTATCTTACAGTCACTTGATCGGATATACCATATGCTGTAAATCGTGTTAGTCAATTTATGAGCTCTCCCACTTCTGTCCATTATGTAGCTGTTATCTGAATTTTGCGATATATTAGGGGGACCATATTCCACGAATTATCTTATTCGTCCACATCCTCGCTTCAGTTAACTATCTTTTCTGATGCAGATTGGGGGCGAGACCCGATAGATAGACGCTCCACTACTAGTTTTTGCTCCTTTCTCGAAGATTCTCTAATTACTTGGAGAAGTAAGAAGCAATCTATTATTTCCCGTTCCAGTACCGAATCGGAATATCGGGCTCTTGCCGATACAACTACTGAGTTAGTTTGGCTACGTTGGTTGCTAGGAGACATGGGTGTTTTCTTTGATTCGCCAACTCATATTCATTGCGACAGTTAGAGTGCTATTCAAGTTGCTCATAATGATATTTTTCACGAACGCACAAAACACATTGAGATAGACTGTCATGTCATACGTCATCATCTTACTAATGGGACCTTGCGGCTTATTTATGTCACCTCTTCAGATCAAATTGCAGATATATTTACAAAGTCATTCTCTCCGAAGAATTTTTCTCGTCTGGCATCCAAACTCAAGCTAGCAAAAATTCAACCACCTTGAGTTTGAGGGGGGAGGGGGGGGTATCAGAATATTTAGCATTCATGTCAGAATATTATGTAATAGCATAATATCAGAATATTATGTAATCAGTATCATATCTTCATCATTATATTGTATATTCTTTATAATTATGTTTACGATTATTTCCTGATGTACTACTCATGTAATGCCTATATAAAGGCTTTATTTTGTACAACAAAATATCAATATACAATTCTCATTTCTTTCAACTAAAAGAATGTATTTATTTTTCAATTTTAACCTAACCATTTCTTTTGACAGAAAAGTATATGAAAACATTTAGTATTAATTGATTTTTGGAGTTGTACCTTTTGTCCCTTGCTTGTAGAAAACCTTTAGTATTAATTCTGAGGAGACATATTTATATATGAACTTACCTCATGCAACCTATCCGTCACTAACAGCGGAGCCGAAGGAGACGTGTTGTGCTCGCCGTGCAGTTACAATGAGAGGAGAACTCGGGATGGATATGATATGAAAGGATGTACTTCCTTATGTAAGGACCAAAGCAAGCATATGCCTTAGAGATTAAGGATCATTGCTTTGTTTTCTATTTGCTAGAACTAAAAGGTAAGAGAAGGTAAACTTGTTACAGTGTTTGCCAGTTATACCAAAAGATTAAAGCGAGCACATGCAATCAGTCTTCGTGCATTGTAGTATCAATTAACTCACTGATCATTTAAGTCTTTGACATCAGAATAGGATAAAGCGGAAGAATTATGGTTTGTAGAAACTGAGCTCTCAAGTGCGATAAGTCTCCCTTTTTCTTATTTGAGAGTAAAGATATATTTGATGCTATAGACCAAATAAAGGAGCCTGCCAAACAAACGTTTACCTTAGAAAGGAATTAAAGTCTAAAAGAATAAACTACAAAGTATACAAAAGCCCGCATGCACCATGAGTTGCATTTACATGAGAATAAACACAAACTTTAGAACAATATATCACAAAAAATGGAGCATTAAACTAGTTAATACTTGAGAAATACAACTAGTTGCATGTAGTTGAGAACTAATAATTGGTTCATTTATGTGGTTGGGAGTCACCAAGAACATCTTCTTGAGAGGACACACCAGCCCTTAATTTTTTAGGTTCAAGCCTTGGACTTTGAGGTGTAGTCATGCTTATTGTGAACATTGATTAGCTCAGATCTTAAAGCCATAAAACTTTCCAAGAATGAGTCAGTTTGTTACAGGTTTCAAAATAAACTCAATTTGTTATGAACTCGTATAGTAGTTTATAGAAAATGGATGCTTAAGTGCTTATTGCCCCTTTTCTTATTTGATAGCAGAGATATATTTGATGCTAAAGATCAAATTAATGGAAGACCCACGAAACAAATGATGGGCTCGGATATGAAAGTATAGATGAATAAACTGCAAAGTATACATTTCATTCAACTAGACTGAAATTGGACAACTTTAGTTTTTCTCGCATTGTAGTATCAATTAACACACAAATTATTGAAGTCTCTGATGTCAAAATAAAATAATGCAAGGAAGGACACGATAAAGCAAGGAATGATTATGATTTAAGAAACTGAGCTCTCTAGTGCTCAGTGTTCCATTTTCTTGTTTGAGAGTAAATATATATTTGAAGCTGAAGACCAAATTGAATGAAGCTCACAAAACAAACACCGGCTTAAAAAAGGAATTAAAGTTGTATTTACTTGAGAACAAACATGAACTTTAGAACAATGTATCATAATAAATCAAGTATTTAAATAGTTAATACTTGAGAAACACAACTAGGTGCACGTACTTAAGAATCAATTGTTGGTGCATTTACATAAATGGAACTCACCAAGAACATCTCCTTGATAGGACACACCAAGAACATGCCCTTAATTTTTAGGTGTAACCATGCTTATTATGAACATTAATTAGTTGAGATCTTAAACCCATAAAATTTTCCATGAAAGAATCAGTTTATTAAATGAACAACTCAACCAAACCTTTAGTATTAATTATGAGGAGACATATTTATATATGAACTTACCTCATGCTGCTTGTACCTCACGAACAATGAAGCCGGAGGAGACATATTGTGTTCGCCGTGCAATTACAATGAGAGGAGGAGAACTTAGGATGGGTATGATATGGAAGGGCGTGCTTCCTTATATAAGGACCAAAGCAGGCACGCCTTAGAGGTTAAGGATTCTTCCTTTGTTTTCCAATTTGTTAGAACTAGAAGATAAGAGAAGATAAACCTGTTATAGTGTCTCCCGTTATACTAAAAGATTAAAGTGAGCACATGCAATAAGTCTTCTTGCATCGTAGTATCTATTAACTCACTAATCATTGAAGTCTCTAATGTCAAAATTGGATAAAATTAGGAAGTATTATGATTTATAGAAATTGAGCTCTCAAGTGTAGAAGTGGCAATGGGTAGGCCCGAGTAGGCACGGCCCGACCACTCAAAGGGGAGTCTCAGCCCAACCCGAGCCCGCGAGCCCGACCCGAATTATCAAAATAAGCTATTAAAGTCCGGCAATAATACATAAACCGCTGACGTTTAAAGCTTTTTTTATAGTAAACTAACCACCACACCAAACGTCTTTATATGTATACATACAATTTTATTAAATAAAGTAGTTACTCCTCAAGTCTGGCACAAAAAACCAAGTGCAAACCAGGATAGGCATGGGCGGCACCAAGCCTAGCTGGGCTTGGCACAACCCACGTGCCCGGCTTGGCCCGAAATTCTTCGGGCTAGGTCAAGCACGGCCCAGAGTCAGGCTGGGCCCGTGCCGCCCACGAGTGGGCCTGACCCATTGCCACCTCTACTCAAGTGTGATCAGACTCCATTTTTCTTGTTTGAAATTAAAGATATATTTGATGCTAAAGACCAACTTAAAGGAAGCCCAGCAAACAAAAGTCTCTATTAGAAATGAATTAAAGTCTAGAAGAATAAACTACAAATTATACAAAAGTCTACATGCACTATGAGTTGCATTTACTTACAAACACGAACTTTAGAATAATGTATCACAATAAATGAAGCATTTAACTAGTTAATACTTGAGAAGCACAACTATGTGCAAGTAGTTGAGAACTAATAAATGGTGCATTTACGTGATTGAGAGTTACCAAGAACATCTCCTTAACAGGACACACCAGGTGCAAGCCCTTATTTTTTTTAGGTGCAAGTCTTGGACTTTGAGGTGTAGTCATGTTTATTATGAACATTGATTAGTTGAGATCTTAAAGACATAAAACTTTCGAGGAAGGAATCAATTTATTATAGATTTCAAAATAAACTCAATTTGTTATGAATGCTTTTAGTAGTTTATAGAAACTAGGCTCTAAGTGCTTAGTGCCCATTTTTCTTATTTGAGAGTAGAGATATATTTGATGCTAAAGATCAAATTAAAGGAACACCCATAAAACAAATGTTGGGCTCGGATAAGTAAGTTAGGATGAATAAACTACGAAGCCTCGACAATTATTTGATGTCCTTGCATGCCAGAAATTAAAATATACAAAGTGATGCATTTAATTTTGTTCTCTATTTGCTAGAACTAGAATGTAAGAGAAGAAGGTAATCCTCGTATAGTGTGTGCCCATTATACCAAAAGTTTAATGCAAGCACTAATAACATCTCCTTGAGAGGACACACCAAGTGTATGCCCTTAATTTTTTAGGTGTAAGCCTTGGACTTTGAGGTGTAGTCATGCTTATTATGAACATTGATTAGCTCAGATCTTAAAATCCATAAAACTTTCTAGAAAGAAATCAATTTATTACAGAAATTGAGCTCTCAAGTGCTTACTGCCACTTATTTCTTATTTGACACTAGGGATATATATATTTAGTGCTAAAAACCAAATTAATGGAAGACCCATAAAACAAATGTTGGTCTCAGATAGGATAGTCTAGATGAATAAAGTACAAATTATACAAAAGCCTCGGCAATTATTTGATGTCATTGCAAGCCAAATATTAAAGTATACAAAGTGGTGTATTTAATTTTGTTCTCTATTTGCTAGAACTAGAAGGTAAGAGCTATTTGCTAGAACTAGAAGGTAAGAGAAGGTAAACCTCATATAGTGTGTGCCCGTTATACCAAAACATTAAAGCAAACACTTGCAATTGGTGAGTACGATATAGTTTTCCTGCATTGTAGTATCAATTAACACATCAATTATTGAAGTCTCTGATATCAAAACAGGATAAAGCAATAAAGGATTATAGTTTATAGAAACTGAGCTCTCAAGTGATGAGTCTATCTTTTTTTTGTTTGACAGTAAAGCTATATTTGATGCTAAAGACCAAATTAAATGAAGCCCACAAAACAAACACCGACTTAGAAAGGAATTAAAGTCTAGAAGAATAAACTACAAAGTATACAAAAGTCTGCATGCACCATAAGTTGTATTTACTTGAGAACAAGCACAAACTTTAGAACAATGTATCACAAAAAAATGGAACATTTAACTAGTTAATACTTGAGAAGCACAACTAGGTGCATGGAGTTGAGAACTAATAATTGGTGCATTTACGTGGGTGGGAGTCATCAATAACATTTCCTTAAGAGGACACACCAGGTGCAGACCCTTAATTTTTTAGGTGCAAGCCTTGGACTTTGAGGTGTAGCCAAGCTTATTATGAACATTGATTAGTTCAAATCTTAAAACCATATAACTTGTTACAGGTTTCAAAAAAAAACTCAATTTATTACAAAGGTCCATAGTAGTTTATAGAAACTGAGCTCTCGAATGTGCTTAGTGCCTTTTTTTTTCTTATTTGAGAGTAGAGATATATTTGATGCTAAAGACTGAATTAATATAAGACCCATAAACAAATGCTGGGCTCTGCTAGGATAGTCTAGATGAATAAACTACGAAATATACAAAAGCCTCGACAATTATTTGATGTCCTTGCATACCAAAAATTAAAATATACAAAGTGATGCATTTAACTTTGTTCACTATTTGCTAAAACTATAAGGTAAGAGAAGGTAAACCTTATACAGTGTTTGCCCGTTATACCAAAAGATTAAAACAGGCACTTGCAATTGGTGAGTACGATCTAGTTCATTCAGCTAGACTGAAATTGGACAGCTTCAGTTTTCCCGCATTGTAATATCAATTGACACACCAATTATTGAAGTCTCTGATGTCAAAACACGATAAAAAAATGAAGGATTATGGTTTATAGAAACTGAAAGCTCTTAAGTGCTCATTCTCCCTTTTTCTTGTTTGAAAGTGAAGATATATTTAATGCTAAAGATCAAATTAAATAAAGCCCACAAAACAAACGCCGACTTAAAAAGGACTTAATGTATAGAAGTATAAACTACAAAGTATACAAAGCTTGCATGAATCATGAGTTGCTTTTACTTGAGAACATACACGAACTTGAGAACAATGTATCACAATAAATCAAGCATTTAAATAGTTAATACTTGAGAAGTACAACTAGGTGCAGGTATTTGAGAACCAATTGTCGATGCATTTACGTAGATGAGAGTCACCAAGAATATCTTCTTGAGAGGAGGACACAATGGGTGCATGCCCTTAATTATTTTTGCATGGAGTATTTATTACAATAATTTTCCTAATATAGAATAGGGAAATTATTTATTCCCAAAATTAGAAAGCCTAATGTTTTTTTTCCCAAAATCAGAATTAAATTAAAAAAATATTCAAAATACCCTTATATTAAAATGGCTTAAAGTTGTTATTTTGATAATAAAAATGCATTCTAAAATTTTTAAAAATCACAATAATTCTAAATTAGTGAATGCAATTTTATTATGATTTTTTTAGAAATTTTAGAATACATTTTCATGATCAAATTATCATTTTCAAGTTTCAATTGACTATTTGAATTATGAAAATGCATTCTACAATTTTAAAAAAATAATAAAATTTTATTCCCTAATTTATAATTATTGTGATTTTTGAAGATTTTAAAATGTATTTTCATTATCAAAATGATAACTTTAAAAAATTTTAATGCAAAAGTATTTTGGGTATTTTTTGAATTTAATTTTGATTTTGGAAACAAAAAATATTGACTTTTTGATTTTGAGAATAAATGATTTCTCTATTCTGAAAATTATTCTATTTATTATATATAAAAATATCATTGCTGGCGGTGTATTGAAGATCACTTCATGATAATTATATATCAAACTGAAAACCATGCACGCTTTATTAAATCCCTAAGGATCCCATTAAATTAGTGCAATTAATTTCATAAAAAAGGCTACTTTTATTGATTGGCAATTAATTTCTAAGCTAGTTTTAGTTTCTAATTTTATATCATATTTATGATAAAAAGGCTTTTACAGACATTAAGCTTAAATTAGAATAATAAATATACTAAATTAGATAAGTGGTCCAAAAATAAAATCACTAACTGAATGCTCAATCTTAAAATGGAATACGAAGATTCATAGGGATTAGAAAAAAAGAGCATACGTTAAAAAATTAGGAAACATATTTTTTAAAAAGGAATTATAAATCTTAATTTTGCATCTAAAATTCTTTATTTTTTTTCTTTAAACAAATTCAATTTGATCTATTAAATTACTTAGAAAAAAAAGCCAAACAAAAATAGGCCCAAATTTTAAGTAGTTGATAATCTGTAGTCTGATTTAATTTACAATAAATTTGATTTTTTTTAACATATTAAATTATTCAAGTGAAATCCTACAAAATCCTACATTATAAATGAAATTTTTAAAATTGATCATTTTGATTATGAAAATATATTTTAAAATTTTTAAATAATTGTAAAAAAATTAAATTACCGAATGATTTTTTTTATGATTTTTTTAATTTTAGCATATATTTTAATGATCATTAATTTTTTTTGTGATTTTTTAAGAAAATTAAAAAATATTTTTGTGGTTAATATTTTAATATTTTTAAAAAATTATAAAAAAATTAAATTAGTGAATATTTTTTATATTTTTTTTAAAAAATTTAAGATATATTTTTATAATCAAATGATCACTTTAAAGACTTTCAAAAGTTTTAGTACAGTGATATATTACACATTTTTTCGAATTCGATTTTGGTTTTTATAATTTCGAAAATTATATATAATTTTCTAAATTTTTAAAATTTTATATTCAGATTTAGCGAAATTACTGAAAGTTATTATATTGAAAAATTAAAAATTTAAAAGTTCAAAAATGAGAAATTAGCTTCGGCATTTAAAAAGGACAAAATATTGCTTTGTTTTATATTGACACGTGCATGCATCATGTGATCTCCACAAGCCACACATTCACATGTCGGTCCTGTTAACTAAATCTTATCAATGCTATCTTTGCCTTTCCACTTACTGGAATCTAATTTTAATTTCTATCAAAATAATAAAATTATTTGTTTTACATTTAATTAAAATGCAGTAATTTTTTTTGTTGTAATTTTTCTTAATATATGCGATTTATAATAAAAAATATGCGTCGTGTCGTTCCCTCTCCTATTTTTGACGGTGGCAGCAGCAGCAGCAGACAAACGCTCTTTAATCCTCTGGTTTTCTCTTTTGTTCTTCCCGAGACGGGGAGGAGAAGAGCCCGATTACGCCTCCGGCGCCGACTGCCGGACGAAGATTTCGCATTTTCCTTTTCCCTCGTCGGTCGGCCGGCGCAGCAACTCGCCTTCGGCAGCTCTACCGCTTAATGCTCTTTATCTGGGGCCAATTTAGCGAGGAGTGTGTTTGAGGATGCAATGGCGGCCGTCTCAGTCGCCGTTGTTGAGTTCTGCCGGTGGATTGTTGGAGGAGGAAGGCTTCACTTCTTCTCCTCCTCCTCCTCCTCCTCCAAGTCTAAGCTCACTGTCCTCTCGGCCTTTCTTATTTTCCTCGTTGTGGTTACCGCCTCCCTCTTTGCCATCTCACATCTGCCCTCCGCCCCGCTTCTTTCACCTTCTCCTTCCTTTTCCTCCTCCTATTCCTCTTCTTCTTCCACCATGCTTTCTTGGTTCTTCTTCTCGCCCTCCTCATCTAACAGTTCTTTAAATCCCGCGCCACCGACACTGCTGGCGCAGCCCCCTGCGCCACAAGAAGGGAAGAAGGAGGATGACGGTGTTGTGGTGGATCCTGAGGTTTATGGAAGTGGCCATGGCAGTGCCAATTCTTCTTCTTCTTCTTCTTCTTCTTCCTTAGAGAAGAGTCCTCTCTCTGAGAAAGAATCAGAGCAAGGCTTGAGTAGCCCGATCCCTTCTTCGGCAAAGAGTCCTCTTTCTGGGAAAGAATCAGAACCAGAGGAGGGCTCGAGGAACACCACCTCTTCTTCTTCATTTTCTTCTTCTTCTTCGGCAAAGAGTCCTCTTTCTGGCAAAGAATCAGAGTCGGGCTTGAGTAGCCCCGCCCCTTATTCGGCAACGAGTCCTCTTTCTGGGAAAGAATCAGAACCAGAGGAGGGCTCGAGGAACACCACCTCTTCTTCTTCTTTTTCGGCAAAGAGTCCTCTTTCTGGGAAAGAATCAGAGCAGGGCTCGAGGAGCACCATCCTTTCCCACACAGGAAATTGTACCAACAACAGTACATTGGTTCTTGCCACCGACAGAAGCAATGGCGGACAAAACTCTACAGAAGCCTTAGTTGGCAAATCGATGGCTTCCAAGAGCCCGCCATCTAACATTACAATTGGTTGCGAAGGACCACAATTAGGGAACGTCACAATTGCAGGTGTTTGTTTGAAGGGACAGATTCTTGAGAGGAAGAACGCGTCCAGCGAGCAAGATCACCAAAGTAAGGAACAACAACAAGAAGAAAAGAATCAAGGAGGAAGAGGAACTGCAAATGCTGCTGCTACAATGCAAAAGAATAATTTTAGTTCTTCTTCTGCTGAGATGAAGGCAGCCGGACCTCCTGCTCAGGTGAAGACTAAAGGTGCCGACTATGCTCATTGTGATATATTTGATGGACGATGGGTGTGGGATGAAAGGAATGAACCATACTATCCTCCAGGCTCCTGTCCCTACATAGATGGCGACTTTAACTGTCATAACAATGGTAGGCCTGACTCCAAGTTCCTGAAATGGAGATGGCAACCATACGGGTGCAACATTCCAAGGTAAGTGTTGGCTTATTGGGTTGCTATTTTCTATAGTAGAATGCCTCACTTGATCACTTGCTTTCCTGTAGATGCCTCACTTGGCTTATTAGGTTGATCTTTCTTGAATAAGTTGCTAAACTATCACCTCTAACACTATGTTTGGATAACTTTGAGTAAGGGGTTTGGAGGGGGAGGGGTTTGAAGGTTTTTGAAAGAGTTTTAAAAACCTTGTTTGGTTAGACTTCATAGGGGGTTTGGAGGGATTTGGTAAACCACTATCCTCTCATTTATAATAATATATTTATTTGCTTTAGGGATATTTTTGTAATTTAACCTTTTTTTTAATTCATTAACTCTCCAAACCCCTCCTAAACCCCTCATTTTGGGGGGTTTTGAAAATGGGTTCTAGGAGGGGTTTGAAACCCCTTAAAAAAGTTATCCAAATAGGGTGTTTTAAACCCCTCCCCCCGTCCAAATCTCTCCAAAACCCTCCGATACCTTCAATCCAAACATAGTGTAAAAGAATTAAGGAATACTATTTGTTTCTACCTATAGAGGAGGCTTATTAGATAACCTAAAATATCTCTTAACACTTTCTGCAAGTTCCAACACTATTGCATTTCTGAAGAGTGTTGAGAAAAACACAAGGAAGAAAAGAGCAAAGCAAGAAAACTAGTTCTAATTATTGGAACGTTGTAATTATACATTTAAGAATGATTGTTCTTCTTACTTCCATAATTGTTTTGCTGGACTATATATTGCATAGAAGTTTAAATTGACTTTAATCAGATGAAATCCTAGTTTGGAAAGTTTTTGTTAGAGACTAGAGTAATAGACTATTATTGCATGTGAGAACTCACTTCTTTTCTACCAATTATGAAAGCCTTGGTGCAATGATAAGCTTGCTTCAGTGCGACTTAGGAATAGAGGTTACAAATGGGCTGGGTTTTTGTTGGTGACTGAGTTGGCGCAATGCAAGTTGCCCGTGTTAGGGTTGAGGTTTGCATCCCATGAGTTGGGTTTGGCATGACTCACCATATAAAATTTTTCTTTTAACTTTTTTGCATATGTAAGTTGTGTTTTTAATCTTAAATAAAAAATGAAAGTATTTTTTGTTTATTTTGGTCCACTTGTGATTTTAATTTCAACATAACAAATGAAGGTAATTTCTATTAACTATCTTGTTCCATTTTTTTTAAAAATTTTTGTTTTGCCTATCTTTGGTTATGCATCACACGTGCCCATGATGGCTTGGCACCCACATGTGGCCCAACTCGGAAGCATATTAGCATGGAGACAAAGGGAAGGTGGATGGGTCGACGAGCCACGATATAAGCTTTTGTGCCTAGGCTGTGGCTTGTGCTGCATAGAGGGTTTAGCGTGCGTGAGCCATGGTGGCCATTGCATGTTAAGCCATTGGCCTATGTTGACATTAGCAGATTGGATTGAGCTTGTGCACGAAACCCAAGCATGCCATGCTGCCATCTCTACCTAGGAGTGCGAGGTTTAATGAACTTGCTTTGGCAGGAGCTTTGTCTACCACTCCAATTGGGCGTGATGATTTGTACTTCACACCTGATGGAGGTGCTTTGGAAGTGTTTATCTTAGCTTCTTCGTTAGACAGTAGATAGACATGAACTTATTTTTTATTCTTAAAAAAGAAAGCATGTTCCTTTGATGCCGATGACAATGTTAATGGCCTATTAAAGTGGTGCTTTGAATTTTATATAAGTAGCATAACAATGATTCATTAGATGATTTCATTGTCCTACTTTATTCTTTTTACTTTATATACCCTGCTACATCAAGTACTATGACAGTGGATCCTTCATTGCATCAATAAAAGGCGAAACAGTGCAGAGTTAGCAATTCTTGTAAATTATGTTTTATAGCGTAATTTTTTTAATACAAGTCTTATGTTAGTCACTTCTAGTTCATTACTAGTCCTGCATTTTTCATAATGATTGTGGAAATCTAGTATTCATTTTCTTTATCTTCTACCAGATTAAATGCAAGTGATTTTCTAGGAAGACTGAGAGGCAGAAGGTTAATTTTTGTTGGTGATTCACTTAGTCGGAATATGTGGGAGTCACTAATTTGTATTCTTCGCAATAGCATTAAAAATAAAAACAGAGTATATGAGGTTTCTGGAAGAAGACAGTTCAAAACCAAAGGCCGAAGAAGACAGTTCAAAACCAAAGGGCACTATTCATTCAAATTTGCGGTAATTGAATATTTTCTAATTAGTTGAGCTTCTTGCTAAATATTTTATGCTCAACCTTATTTCCCAGAACTTAATTGTAGGATTATGAATGCTCTGTTGAATTTGTAAGATCGACGTTTCTTGTAAAGGAGGTTCTATATAAGAATGAAAATGGATTTGATGACGAGAAGCTAAGATTGGATATATTGGATGAAACGACTGCAGCATATCGTGAAGCAGATGTCATAGTGTTCAATACAGGCCATTGGTGGACACACGAGAAAACATCTAGAGGGTGAGTACTTGGAGATTTTGCTGCATATTCAATTTTTTTTCCATATGTTACTGGCTTACTGCAGTTTCAGTCTCGTGATTTCTCATATCTAGTTGATATTTGCAAGCAACAAGTTTTTATTTCTACACTAGAAAAGGTTATCAGCTATGTGCATATTAATTTAAGGGTCCTGCATTCCATACTTGATCTCCAAGAGTAATCGTTAACAAAAGCATGTTTTGTTGTAACAAAAGCATGTGAACAAGAGTAATTGTTATCAAAAATATTAATTCGTAAAAAATCATGTTTTTAGACAGGATATGATGTTTGAATTATTTTACACTTAATAAAAGGGATGTACCTGTGAGACTATATATTGTACTGTTTGTACTGGTTCTAGACAGGATCTGTTTGGTAAGGGGTAACCTAGCGGTTTAGTCATTTTAAACCCTATTACTAATTCTGGGCAACCAAATCCCTTCTAAGTGAATTGTCCTCAATCCTCATTCTCTAACTTTGCCATTGTCAAGTCCACTGTCACCACTTTCACTCTATCCCTACACCATAATCAAGGTTGTGATGTTATTCCTTGTATACTTCTTCTACTGCCTTCATGATCAAGGCTGTCAAGATTGCTATGATGGGATCATAAGATAGGATCATAAGATCCTACAATATTAATAAAATATTATTATAAAATATAAAATTATCTATAAATATATAACTCGAGTACTTGATGAACAATATAAAATATATCCACTAATTGAATTATTGAACAATCACTCAGTCATGCATCAAATTACGGAATTAGATCAAATCAGTCCACTAAACTACTACACTATGCAGTATGCATCAGCGTATTACAGTTCAAAAATCAGCAAAAAACCGCATCAAAAACCATTAATACTAAATCGTTCCACTGCCCTATTTTACAATACAGTTATTTAACTTAACATCAAACCAATTTAAAAGAAACATGAACCATGTGAAAAACCACATCAGTTCCACGCAAACCAAATAAAGCCAAATAATGAAATAACTGTCCACCCATTTCCACTGAGAACGATCTGGATTGCAATTCCGAATGATCCCATGCTCCTAAACGTGATCCCAGACCGATCCCTAGCCGTGATCGATTCTTCTACACTACACCCAATTCAGGTTGCCGGGTCCCCTATTGTATGATCAGTCTATCCTATGATTCAATGATGCGAGTTTGACAACACGCTCCTGACAGCAAACGTAGATTCCTCATTATCCTTGTTTTTTTTGCTTTCTACTGTGCTACCACCATCTTGCTGCCTCTGTAGCTATTACAAAATTTGGAAGGACAAAAATATAAGACTAGAAGAGTGAAATAATCGCAGTCTTTGAATGTATTCACTGGAGCCTTCAATAAACATTTTGCCATTGTTAACACATTAACTAAATACTAACATAGACAACAAGGCGCTAGATTGTTTATGAAGAGAGCATTTGTAAGCATGAGAATCATTGTTGGTTTATTTTTTATTTGCATTATGGTAAAAGTTCAAACATTTTTTTATGTTCCTAACTCCCATTGTCTTTTTTCATTATATATAATCCATAGAATCAACTATTATCAAGAAGGCAATCATGTATATCCAACGTTGAAAGTCTTGGAGGCTTACAAGAGGGCGTTGATCACTTGGGCCAGATGGATTGACACAAATATTGATTCCAGGAAAACTCAAGTTTTCTTCAGAGGATATTCTCTAACTCATTTCAGGTAAAATTAAGAATGAGATTTATTCATTTTCTTTTTGTTTATGCTTGGTGACAAAATTCTCAAATTGGATAGTTAAGAGCTTGCATTTAGCCTACAAGTATAGTTGTGCTGATGATGAAGGTTTTGTCACATAACTTATTGCTAGTGAACAAAATGTGGACCTAATGAATCTTTATAGTTTCTTTTATTTTTACCTGATCTGTAATTAGAAACACTGTTGTCAAACAACAAGAAAACAAAAACAAAAAAGAGAGAATGTCTCCAGAACTGCTGGGTTTATTACATGTTACACAGATGTTTAGAAAACAAGTGGCTGGGAAGGATATAATAAAATGCTAAATTAAGTAATAGTTTCTTATATTAGCATAGCTTAACTTAGTAATCCATGCATCTGCTACGTTCAATCATCTCTTCTAATAGAAAATAACAATGTGAGCTGTCTCCTTGCTTTAAGAAGCCATGAGGAGAGAGAATGTGTAGACTAGGATGCTATTTGTGACAGGTTTAGTATCAAAACCAAACTAGACTTTAGAAAAGTCATGAAGCAAGATGGAGATATGAATATTCCTTGATAAGACAAATGATACTCTATATTGAAATTGGAGATAACTTTGTTGGCCTGTCAAGCAAATAAATATGAAAAGCAATCTTCCTTGTGATTCTTTTTTTGAAGAATTTTTGATGAGATGTTTAGGAATTAAACGATAACTTAATTTTTCATTGTAAGAATAAACATGCAATCTATAGTGTTAATTGCATAATGTAATTCTTCATGGCCTAACAATGACATGATTCTCTTGAGTACACTCGACAAAACTCCAAGTTGGCTCATCCTTGGCTCAGAAGAATGAGAACAGATGAACTATAAAATAAATTGCCCACAAGGTGGGTGACCCTAAACAACTTTGAGTAGACATTTGGTAACAGACCTATTGATAGAGTTGTTGTGTAAAAACTTAGTAAATGGTAGAACAAATTTGCAACTAATTATCTTGTCATCCACTGAGTAAGGTGGATGAAAACTTTAGGTGTCAGGCATTATCTACATTTTTTGAAAGTATCTAAAAGTTTGATGTCTCTAATGACGCCCAAGGGCTTGTACTATTGATAGCAAATGTCTTGTGGTTGTGTCCTGCCTTGACCACTCTTTCCCCCCAAAAGTTGATATTGTTATCTGCGTTAATGGATGTGGGCAACCCATGGAACTTAATAATGGATGTGGGCTTGTGCAATGCATTGTTTGTTTTGTTGTACTAAGGGAGATGTGCAGGAATAGGTTTTTGTTGTGACACAACTCTAATCCAAGACAAAGGAATAGATAAACGGAGAACAAAAACAAGGAAACACAAGAATTTACGTGGTTCGGCTCAATGTAAGTCTACATCCATGGGCGAAGACAATGAAATCATACGATGAAGATTACAGAGATGATACAAAAGTATTTCTCACAAATCCTCACACCACCGAACTCCTTTTATGAATTTTGCTTCTCCAACTCTCGAAACCCTAACCGCAGCCCCTATATATATATATATACACACACCATACCGGGTCGAAGCTCCAAGTTAAAATCGGACCGGGTCCATTTTTTAATTGGGATCCAAAATACAATACATCTCAACAAATGTGTACCTTGAATTGTATTTCCCACATTGTTTCCGCAAGCCCCTTAGGGCTATCCCCCATGTTGCAAACATTAATCAAATCAAAATAATGCTTTAACTTGACCAGAGGAACCAGTATAGTCGTCATATATGCAGGATTATCCTGTATGGCTGTATCCCAACCTTCTCAACTGCAATGAGAACCTGAGACATCACATCCCGAACGATATCTGACATCAATGTGTTTCGTTCTCTCATGGTACATTTGATTCTTTGACAAATGTATGACACTCTGAAGTAAACTCAAGTCACATTCAGATGCATACCCATGTCACCAATCAAACCCTTCGGCCACAAAGCTTCCTTCATAGCTTCAGCTAAAGTCATGTAATGTACTCTGCTTCAGCTGTAGACAAAGAAGCAATTGTATTGTGTAGTATTGCCTTCCAACTGATAGTACTTTGGGAGAGAGTAAAAACATAACCAATCAAAGATCTTCACTTGTCCAGATCTCCAACATAATCAGAATCCACAAAGCCAACAATTTGAGTCACTCAAGTGCCTCTGCTATAGACCAAACCTATGTATGCAGACCCTTTCAGGTAGTGAAAAATCCACTTCACAGCCTGCCATGCATCTTTCCCGATTTGTGCATATACTTGCTCACAACATTGGTAACGTGTGAAATATCAGGACTCGTGCAAATCATGGCATATATGAGACTGCCAACTGCATTAGCATATGACACTCGAGCCATGTGCTCCACCTCCTCCTCAATAGTAGGAGACATCTTTACTGAAAATCTGAAGTGTGCTGCAAGAGGAGTACCAACTGGTTTGGACTGATGCATTCCGAAACGCTCAAGTACTTTTCAATATATTTATGCGGTGACAAGTACAAATTTCTAGAGCATCTATCTCTAGTGATCGCCATGCCCAAAATCTTCTTAATTGCACACAAGTCTTTCATCTCAAACTCACTACTCAACTGAGCTTTCAAAGTATTGATCTCGGACATGTTCTTGGAGGCAACTAACATGTCATCAGCATACAAAAACAAATAAACACACGAACCATCTTCTAACACCTAGTGTTAAACAAAACAATCATAGTTGCTCCTTGTCCATTCCTAGTTATAAACCCATCAAAGCGTTTATACCATTGTCAGCTAGACTGCGTCAATCCATATAAAGATTTCTTCAATAAGCAAACATAATCTTCCTTTCCTTGTTCTTCCAACTCACCATGCAGAAAAGCTATTTTCCCATCTATCTGTTCAAGCTCCATATCATATAGAGCTACCATGGCAAGTAACACGAATAGAAGTATGTTTCACCATTGGAGAGAATACCTCAATGAAATCAATGCCTTCCCTCTGTGTGAAACACTTTGCTATCAGACGTGCCTTATACCGTGCATTCTCAACCCCGGGAATTTCTTCCTTCTTCTCGAAGACCCACTTGCATCCAACAATTTTTTGACCTTTTGGTGCCGCCACTAGATCCCAAGTCTTGTTCTTGTGAAGAGATTCAATCTCCTCGTTTGTAACAATTGACCACTGAGCCGAATTTAAACATGTGATGGCCTCACGATATGTCACAGGATCCTCTCCCTCAATATCCTCAGGCAACTAAGTGAGAATGTCCAAAACACTGTGGGGGTCTAATCTCTCTCCTTAGCCTATCACGAGCAAGATTGTAATTTTGAAGTTCATGTTGTTGCTGCTCCTGTGGACATTCTTATCAGAAGTTTCCACCATATCATGTTTATCGGGCCGGGCCGGGCCGGGCATGAATTTTTTTCGGACCAGGCTGAGCAAGCCCGTGTACGAATTTTTCCGAGCCGGGCTGGGCACGAATTTTTTCGGGCCGAGTCGGGCACGATTATTTTTTTGGGTCGGGTCGAACAGGGCCGTGCACGAATTTTTTCAAGTCGGGCCGGGCTGGGCACGAATTTTTTTCGGACCGGGTTGGGCTGTGTACGAATTTTTTCATGTGATTGGGCCGATTCGGGGCATTCCGTGCACGAACTTTTTTGGGCCTGGCCGGGGATGAATTTTTGGGCCGGGCCGGGCATGAATTTTTTGGGCCGGGCCGGGCACAAATTTTTTCTGGCCGAGTCGGGCACGATTTTTTTTTCGGGTCGGATCAAATATGGCCGTGCACGAACTTTTTCAGGACGGGCCGAGCAGGGTACGAATTTTTTTTGGGCTGGGCCGGGCACGAAAGCCGGACTGGGCACGATTTTTTTGGGTCAGGCCGAGCCGGCTGGGCTCGGCACGAATTTTGCAGGCTGATGTTATTTTTGTACCATTTTCAATAATCTTTGGGGTATTTTAGGTCCAAAACAAACGTTAGAGGTATTTTTGTATCCGTGAGAAAACGTTAGGGGCGTTTTTGTACCCGTGAGAAAACGTCAGGGGCATTTTAGTACCCGTGAAAAAACGTCTTAGCAACGTCATCAGTCCCAGTCATCAGCTCCGTTATCTCTCAACTAACACCGTTTACCTATAGGGGCATTTTTGTACCCAATTCATAACGCGAGGGGTATTTTTTATCCCAAAAAAACGTTAGGGGTATTTTTGTACCCGGGAGAAAACGTCAGGGACATTTTTGTACCTTTTCCTATATATATAGGGTCGAAGCTCAAAATTAAAATCGAATCGGGTTCATACTCCAACCACGGGGGCAGAATTTAAACCGTGCGAAACTTTCGTCGTGGCGGGTTTTAATTCGTATCCAAAATACAGTCCAGCTCAACAGTTTTTACATGTGAGAGTTCAAATGTCAGATACAAGATACTAAGTTGGATGGAGTTCAAATGTTCCCAAAACACATTAAATTTAGAAATAAGATAGTTATAGCAAATGCGCAACCAATATTTTGAAAACCGAACCAATTGCCCAATTGATCGGGCTATCAGTCCTTGGATCGATTAGTCTGACTGGTTCAGCTCACATATATAATAGGTTTTACATATTTAAATACATAATTATATATGAAAAACAATAGATAAATATTAAAAAAATAGTAAAAATGCTAACAAAATTATGTACAAGGATCTTTGTCCAGACTAGAACACAATGATCTACAATAGAATAGATCTACAATAAACTGTAAGTTTCATCTTTCAAAGTTAAATTCCACATCAGAGTAAACATCCAAAGTACCAAAATACATATCCAAAGTATCAAAATGCATAACCAAAATACCAATTCAGAGTACCGAAAAATATATTCACATAACATCTATGCAAATAGAGTTTGATAAATGTAAGGTTCATAATTCAAAGTCATATTAGCCTCAATGAGAGCTCCACATTGGCGAAAGAAGTCTGACTAGAGCTTAGTATCCCTACTAGCTTATATTTCCATCTACTCCATCCAATTTCAATCTTGGTCTCACTTTCTTTGAGCTGTTTTGTGCAATTTAAGATAACAATGTTATGGTGGTGGTTGAGATAATATTTATTGGAGTGTTATAGTAAAATCACAACGTACTGTTTTCAATGAAGTGTTTTTATTTATTATTTCTTTTCAATCTGAAAAATGTACATTGCAGGGGAGGTCAGTGGAACTCCGGAGGGCAATGCCACAAGGAAACGGATCCCATCTTTAACCAAACTTATCTTGCAAAGTACCCCTCAAAGATGAGAGTTTTGGAGTATATCCTGAAAGAGATGAGAACCCCAGTGGTATATCTCAACATCAGCAGGCTGACTGATTACAGGAAGGATGGACACCCATCGATCTACCGGAAGAAGTACTCTTCAATTGAAGAGCAAATTGCCGCCGAGAAGTCCCAGGACTGCAGCCACTGGTGCTTGCCTGGAATTCCTGATTCATGGAATGAGCTCCTCTATGCTTCCCTGCTTATTGCTGGTAAAGGATCATGGGGAAGATGATTTGATAAATTTGGTGTATGATGATGTGCTATAATAGTTGCCAGTGTATGCTAATGATGTTGATTGTTCTGTTACTCTGGAAGAGCTAGTAGCTCTTACTTTGTTATCATATGTTTATTCTTTTTCCTTCTCATTGTCACTAAATTATTAATTATAGCTGGTGATAGTGATTTTTCTCTTTCACATGACTATACGAAAGCAAATTACAATGTAATGTAAATGAATATGTATGGTTTTCTAAATATAAATAAATATGGTTTGATGTAAATTACATATTACAATGTAACATAGTAACTATTTTTAAAAATTCAAGCAAATTATAACTAAAGGATTACATCATGTCCTATTGTTGGGAAAACATTATGCGGATTAAGATGATTGAGATTATAGTAATTTGGTAGATTCTTCTCTATGGGAGTATGGGACTAGAGAAGAATTTTTCTTACCATGTGCCTCCAGTTTAAACTATAACAACTGCAGCCATTAAGGCCTAAACAAAATATCAATATTTTCCATTATAATTAATAGTGAGGAAAAGATTAAAGTTTTTGAAATCATTTTTTAAAACAACAGGTACGCTCATAAATAACAAAAATATCAAAATTTATTAGGTGTTTAATGAAGCAAACTTAAGGCGCTGTTTGATTAGTTTTAGTGAAATTGAAAATTATTTTTTGGTTTGATTTCGGTGAAATTGAAAATTTAGTTTTCGTTTCTAGTTTCTAGTTTTATGAAAACATATTCGATTAATGAAAATAACATCAGTTTTGATTCATTGAGACTAGAAAATATTTATTTGATTATTATAAATTATATTAATTTTTCTTGAACTATTTTAGTTGTAATTTGATTCTTGATTAAATAGTAAACTAATTTATACGAAACATTTCATAAAAATTAATATGGTTGAATAAGAAAATCGCATATTTTATTTGTAGTTAATTTGCAAAATTATTATTTTTTAATATGGTTGTAAAATATTTGTAAGATTTAGTTAAGTTATTGATAATTTAATTTTTTTTGTTCAATTAGAATTATTTCAATTAATAAATATTATAAAATTTCAAAAATTAAGTTTAATGGTCTAAAATTAGTTTCAATTAAATTATAAATAATTTGATTTTAAGAAACTTCGATTATTTTAAAATTTAGGTTTAGACTAATTAGATATAAATTGGTTTAATTAATTTGTCAATTTAAGATAATAGTTTGAGTTGAAAATGATAATTTTTATTTTTATTTTTATAAATTAGATATTATTTGATTTATTTTTAAATTAATTAATTTTATAAAAAATATTTATAATAATTACAAAGTTACCATTGTATTTTGATAACCAAACTGAAATCACATAAAACAACATTATGATATTTTCATTTTTATTAATAAAATTAGTTTCATTGAAATCTCTTTTCATTTTGATTTCAATTCGGTTTCATGAAAACGCTGAACCAAACATATTTTCGTAAGCAGTTTTGATTTCAACGAAATCAAAATCATGAAAGCAGACTTTCATAACTTGGTTTCGTTAACCAAACGAGCCCTAAGCTTTTCGTAAAATAATATTGTTAAAATTAAAATGACAATAATTTTATAAGCCATATTATAAAAAAATAATCAAATTAGGCATTATAACCAATCATTATTATGAATTTGAATAAGGCGTATGATCGGAAAGATATATGTTTATTACATACAAATAGATGAGTTCTTTATCTTATTTTCTATCTTTTTTTAAAAGGAGAAGGTGCTAATTTGCTCCTTACGTTTAGTAAAAAGTGCTTATTTGCCCTCCACATTTCTTTTGGCTTAAAATTATTCAAAAGTTTTCAAAAATCGTTGCTATACTACCCCTAACATCAGAACAACGTCAAGAATTCGTTAACAGAGCTGAAGTATCATGTGATGTGTCATTCACTAATATAATCACCCGACACGTCATCTGCCAATGGTACTATTTTGCCCCCATGTATGGGAAGACTCTATTTTGCCCCTCAAGTTTTTTTGGAGCAAAAATGCCCCTAGCTTATTTGCCCTCCACATTTCTTTAGGCTATATATCTTTCTCGTCATCTTCGTCATCTTCCTCGCATCGGTCTATGACCACATCATTGTTCCCTTTGCGCGATGGGTAACGTAGTCGGCGCGACGGGAAAGATAGATAGCAACGTCAATGGAGCGGTGAGTTAGTGGGTCCTACGATGTGGAGGGCATTTTAGCAAAAAATTGACATGTTAGATCTCACATCAGCATCGTTAACGAGACATGAACGTCGTTGATGTTTTCAACCTTGGTCTTAATCTCGGTTTTAATGATAACAAACATGAACTAATATTTCATTGAGAAATAATTTTAGGTTCCACATCGAGTAGCGCACGACGTCTGAGATCGGAAGATCCGTGCGAAATCGAAAAAATCGAAAAAACATTGGTCAATGCGCTGGAAAGTCGGAGAAAGTTAGGTTTAAGTTTTTTTTGGCTTAGATATAATGTATTTGAGCAAAAATATTTCAGGTTTGAAGTCGAGTTGTGCGAGGCATCTGCGATCGAAAAAATGACGAAATCGACAAAAATCCGAAGGACACTCATTGATGCTTGGAATTTGTCAAAAAGTTAGAGTTAGATTTAGGGTGTTTAGAATTCATGTATATCCTCTTTATGATGCAAAAGAAACTATCAAAATTAGAAATGGACACCCAAAAGGCTGAAATGCTGAATTTCGATCGAATCTGGGCTGATGTTTGGTCGACCCAGGATCAGCCCAAGATCGACCAAAATTACCAATGGCTCTTTTTTGAGCCATTGAGTGCCATTGAACCCGACCTTTAACCCTTGCTTCCTATATATACTTGGGTTCCCTGCCTTCCACACTTTTAGAGTTCATTGAGTCATCCTTTGATATTACAAAGCTATATTTGAGCCATTTTCTCTCAAACCCTAGTTTCCTACACATTGACTCTTGATTGAGCCTTAGACTTGATTGATTTATCATCTTAATTAAGGCATCAAGAGGAGCTAGGATTACTTGTTTGTGTTCTTATTTATTACTTCATTTAAATTGTGTTTATTGTTCTTTTTCATTCAATTTAAGGTGTGTGAAAACCTAGGTTGCTAGGTTTGAGTTTGAGTGGTTGCATTGGTATAGAGGCACAAGTCCACCATTGTAAACTAGGTTTAAAGTGTCCTTAGGAGAGTGAGGTGGGAAAGTGCATTCAGGGAGAAGGCAGAGACTTTTTGGTATAATTCCTTATTGTAAGGAACTTGAAAGCTTAATGTATTAAAGTGTGTGTTAGAGATTGACTCAAATTGGGTCTGAACCGAATCCAACGAGTTCGACCAGATCCAAATCGGAGTTGATTTGATCAAGATATGCTTGAACCAATTTGCCAATTTTATTGAACCATGTTGAACCGGACTCGATCAAAATAAACTATGATTTTATAATCATGGGCCTGAGAGCCCAGCCCACCATCTTCTCAAGATACCCATGTCAATGTTGCAGCGGCACACGTAAAAGTTTTCAAATTGATGATAACTTCAGAAGTTTTCAAATTGATGATGTGGAAATCAAATATTGCTTTTGACTAGTCAAAGGGAGAAAAAGGTGGAGGCATCACGTGAAGCCACCAAGCGTTTTGAAAGTTTATTTAGTCAAAAGAAGCATTTCAACCATCCGATTAAATCAGATGAAGCAGCAAATTCCTTGAAGATTTTTTCTCCACTAAAGTAGGCATGAATCGACTCTCCCTCTCTATTATAAATAGGGGCCTAATATGCAGTTCTAAGATAATCCCACACCAAGAGAAAATCCTCATGTGAGAGTTTCAAAGATTCAAAAAATTAAGAGTGTCGTTACGACCCTTTTCTTAAGGAGTGCCCCTTCTCAGTTTTCGACATACAGCAGCAGGAGTTCAGTTTCAAGGAAGATCTTACAGAGACAGTGCCTCTACTCCGTACCAGTTTCAGGTTCAATTAATTTAAGATAATTTATTATATTCTGAAGGGGGTTTAGATTATTGCACTCTTATTGTAAAAGTTCTTTTCTGGATTTAATAAAGCAGTCTCCTCTTCTACCTGTGGACGTAGGATCGGCACCCGCCGAGTCCAAACCACATTAACCCCCTTGTGTCTTTTATTTTTTTGCATTATTATTATCGGATTTAGTTTTTCGTTTTTCTCGCCGGGTTCGGGTTTTGTAGATCCTGCAGGAAATTACCCCAAATTTCCTAACAGTGTGAAATCCTAAGCAGGGTGCTGAAGTAGTGGAGTAGGGAAGAGTCCCGAACCACTATAAATCTATCTTTTTTACATTGCTTATTTTTGTATACTTATGTGTTTATTATTGCTTCGATACTTACCTATTTGATTGAAATTGTGAATTTGCCTAGGATTAGAAGAAACAATTAAAAGTGTTATTAGGCTGTATAGCAACAATTTTTAAAATTGTTTAGATAATTTTGAGCCAACAAAATGTGAAGAAAAAATAAGCTATTTTTAGTAAACGTGATGAGAAAATTAGTACCTTTTTTTTTTTTAATATCCAAGTGAGAGAAATCTTAATTCTCCTATCCTATCTCTTTTTAAGGAAAATGTGAGGCCTAAATGACCACACACATTACTTGCATTCATTCCAAGAGAGCTGAAAATGTCTCAAAGTTGTAGGAAAATGACCACACCTATTATATTAGTTATATATGAAAAATTATATTATATTTTACATATATATGGAAAAATTAAATATATATATACTTATATATATATATATAAATATTAATTTATAAGAAGAATAATATATTGGTCATTTGATGTATACCTCTTAAGAAATACCCATATCAACCAAACATGCTCAAGGTGGTAAGTTACATTTATTGGCCTAAGGTTTTCTACCTTAGTCTTAATCTCGGTTTTGATGATAACAAATATAGAACTAATGGTTCATTAAGAATATCTTTCAGGTTCCATATCAGTTAGCGCTCGATGTCCTCGATTTGAAATATCGGAGAAATTACAAAGTCGGAAGGACATTGGTCAACGCGTTCGGGTTCGTCGCGCAAATTTCTCGAAGTTCGACGTGTGCACCAAAGTCGTATTGGACGAGTCTAAGATCACATAGAAAGCTCTCCAAGTTATCACTCGTTGAAGGTCGGAACCCGAAAACGAAGCGCGCAAGAAGAAGGCTGAAAAAATCAAGTTTAGCCTAGGTTCGGTCGACCGGTCGATCGATCGAATAGGGTTAAAAAATGGAAGTAGCCATTTTGGTCGATCGGTCGGTCGACCGAACAGTGCCAAAAAATGGCAGTGGCTACTTCGGTTGACCGATTAAAGCCAAAATTTGGCAGAGGGCGCATTGGTCGACCGGACTGCAGATCGCAGGAATTGCGTCTGGCGGTCGACCCGTCGATCGACCACACAGAGAGGTTGAGCCAACGGTCGCTCGAGCGGTCGATCAGTCGGTCGATCGACGATCGACCGACATGCGACCGAACGGCGATAACGGCTAGTTTTTCGCCCATTGAGCTATTGTTTCTTTGAGAGATTATAAATATCCCTCATCTAACTCCTTTAACCCCTCTTACAGATTTAATTGAACATTTTAAGAAGTGATTTAAGTCTTCAAAGAGATCGATTGCAGCGCGCTCTAGCAATCGATCTCTACTCTTCAGTCAACGTTCTTCTTCAAGCCCCAACTGCTCCTCAACTCTGCTACGACTCGAGCTCATTTACTGGCAAGTTGAAGGCTTGGAAAAGAGCATTTAATCTTGATTTACTCTTTAAGGTCTTTTCATTGTAATTTTAATTATTATTTGAACATTGTTTTATTTGGAATTGAGTTTGTGTAAACTTAGGTTGCTAGGTTTGATTGTGTAAGTGGTTACCTTGGTGTAGAAGGTGTAAAGCTTCTTGTGTAAACATAGTTCGCTAGAATTAGTTGAGGTATCCCTTAGGGTTGAGGTGGAAGAGAACTCTCGATAAGAAGGCGGAGACTTCCGGATGTGGAAGTGCCTTAGATTGAGAGTGAGTCTCTTCAAGTCAAAGTCCTCTTGTAAGGGAACCGATTTAATCTAGTAACCTAGTTTGGAAATTTTAAGCGGGGTGCTTAGGTAGTGGAGTAGGCATTGGGGCCGAACCACTATAAATAATTATGTTAGCATTGTTATTTGTGTGTATTGTCTGTTTATCTTTATTACTCGCTTTCGCACTTAGTTATTCGTTCGTAAATTGCCTAAGTAATCTAAGAAACATCTAAAATTAAATTTAGGCTAATTAATTTAATTAACACACTATTCACCCCCCTCTAGTGTGTCATTTCACCCAACAACATTTCCTACCAATTAATTTTTGGTCAATTAAACATATTTTTGATAGTTCCCAAGAAACATACGTGGAAAGTTAATTTATGAGAATTATAATTTTTTACGAAAAATTATTTCTCATGTCAACCAAACGATGCCTTAATATTAGAGGAGTCACTACCTGCAAACTCAGAGAGATAATGGAATCAAAAGAAGCTAGTTTATTTACATTATGATCATCATGTGAAGCACTATGCTCAGAATACTCCGGTGATTTGCCCTGTGTTATCTTGCTTTCATTGGGAAAGATCCTCCATTCATACATCCAACATCGCAAACATCAACCATGCATGGCTCTAAAAATAAAAGAGTATTGAACTAGACTAGCAATTTGGGCCCTGTCAGATCAGGGCCCAGAAGCGCCCACACTCATGAACCAGACTCGGATCAAGCCAATTACAATTTAGCCCGGGGACTCCAACCGTCCATATATACAAGGATACCCACGTTCTCTATTAATTACCAGTTATTCAACAGTAATGAGCCTGACATCTCCGGGATAAACACCGACCTATTCCGGACATATTCCCTCGAGATTCAGGAAGACATTATCATTTGTGATATCTTTAACCTGCACTATAAACAAACACGATGCACATCAGGTATACGCTCGATTCCAATTCCATATCGACCATATGGAATTCCTTCTTACTTGGGCATCAGAGTGTCTTTGCCGGTACCCCCACCTGAGCAATGCCGGATCAGGAGATGCGCGGACCCATATCACCCCGGCTTTAAGCAAAACCATTTGGCGCCCACTGTAGGGCTGAGTAAATCTTACTTGTCCCATTAGGGTAGGCACTCGGAGTCAGGCGAACACCACTGCACATTGGCAGCAACCTAGCAGCAGCATTCTCTCGCTGTCTCGAGATGCTAACACGGCGAGGAGTGGCGCTCCGGTGCCCGCCAACCCAACATCAGAAGACGCTAAGGGACTTAAGATTTAAAGACCCAGTTGGAGTATTTGGAAGCTTAACCCAACCTCCCTCAATCCAGGAGTTTCTAAGAGATAAATCGAAGTCTATTTTGGAGGAAAGAAGGGACCAAATAGAGGAGGTAAAAGTATAGGAAAAAAATAAATGATCAATAGTTTGAGACTCTAAAGGATTCTAACAAAGGGGGAATTAGATACAAAGGCAAGACCAATATGATTCAAATGAGCTCTAGTAGGAGGCCTACCACGAAGAAATTTCCAAAGAAAAATAAGGATTTTGAGAGGTAACTTAACCTGCCAAAGAGTAGACTAGGAAACATTGCTTCTTTGAACCTGATGGCTACGACTTCTAAGGAAAGAATAGGCCGAACCTATGGTAACAGTCCCATTAGCTTCTAAATCATAAACCCAAGTATCATCATCAAGTGTAAGGGGCAAAACAATCTTCTCAATGGATTCCCACAAATAAGGGTGAAAGTGAATTAAGCCACAGCTATCATCCCAATTATTGTTTACCATAAGAGAATTAGCAGGATATGAACTAAGATTTGCATTGACATTTATATAAGTAGGCTTAAGTGATAAAGGAACATCAAAGCACCAAGAATCATTCATTAAAGAAGTCGAAGCACCTGAATTTAAAAGCTTTTAAATCCAAATCTCAATTCTTTAAAGATAGAAACAAAAAACTTCTAAGCATAAGCACACTTATTAGGAAAGTTAACAGAAATCTGAGTAAGCAAGGGATACTTACTCTTCACAAGTTGAACCCATATAGAATTATCATTCTCAAGATACGAATGCATGCGCTTAAGCTGAAGGGATTTGACTTTAAATTTTAAATCATGAACACCTAAACCACCTTCAATTTTGGGTAGAGTTATAGTATCTCAAGTTATTAAATGAAACCCCTTGCTTTCATCTTTAGGGGACCAAATGAAATGTCTCAACTTGGAGTTAATAGTCTCAATAAGCTTACTGGAAATCAAGGAAACATACAAAGTATGCAAAGGTATAGAATTTAGAATAGAATTAACCAAAACAATGCGACCAGCCTAAGAGATAAAATTATTCTACAAAGAACCAATTCTATTATTAATGCTATCCAAAACATAATCATAAGAATGAGGAGCCCTCCTAGGAGAAATAATAAACCAAGATATTTAAAGGGGAATTTATCCCCTTTCATGTTAAGATAAGAGAAAACGTTTTGCTTAATAAGAGGAGAAGTATTTTTTGGGAAAAGACCCTCAGATTTATTAAAGTTAATAGCTTGACCAGTGAGGGATTCATATAAAGAAAGAATATTTTTTACAACATGAAAACCTTTACTATAAGATCTAAAAACAAGCAACACATTATCAGCATACATTAAATGAGAAAGTTGAAAAGTGTTTTTAAGCTTAAAAAGGAATAATTTCCTTATTATTAGTAGCTGCATTCAAGAGATTTGTTAGTGCCTGAGCAACAAGAATATATAAGATAGGGTGATAAGGGATCTCCACCCAGTCTCACACTTTTACTAGAAGGGAAGAAAGAAGAAATGTTACCATTAACAAGGCAGGCAAAGCTAGGAGAAGTAAGACAAGCTTTGATACAACTAATATACAAAGGAGGAAAATCTGTAGAGTGTAAAACATGAAGGATGGCATCGTATGAAAGCTTATCAAAAGCTTTATCAATGTCCAATTTAACTATAATAAAAGGATGCTTATCTTTAGAATTATGAATTGAATGTGCAACTTCTTGCATAATTAAAATATTATTCCGAATATTTCCACCTTTAAGAAAAATAGTCTGCTTAGGAAAGATTAAGTAAGGGAGAACAAGTTTCATTCTATTAGCCAACAACTTTGCAAGAATCCTATAAGATAAGTTACACAAGGAAATGGACCTGTAATCTTTAACAGTTCTAGGATTCTTGACTTTGGGAATAAAAGTGATTAGAGTTTGCTTCAAATCAAAGGGAATAGAAGAAGTATGATATAAATTAGACATACAATCAATAAAGGAAGAAGAAATTAAAGACCAATAAGATTTGTAAAACTCAACAGTAAAATCCTCCAACCCAAGGCTTTTCCCATTAGGGACAAGCTTAATCACATCCCAAATCTCAAAATATGAGAAAGGAGCAATAAGGTTGGGACTTAAAGAGGGAGAAATTTTAGCAAAAGAAGGTCAACTAGTACTTGGAATTTGAGGTAGCACAGAGGGGGCCTAAAGAGTACTATAATGATGAGTAAAACCTGATCAACATGATTAACAACAACATTAATCCTATTAAGTTTTCTTTTAGAAGTGACTATACGATGAAAATAGACTGTATTTTTATTCCCATCATCAAGCCACTTAACCTTAGATTTAGCCCACCATTTAAGGGATATTTGTGTTTGGATAGCAATAGCCCTGTTATGGAGAGTTCTAAGAGCCAATTCTTGATCAGAGGTTAAACGACTTAGAGATTCTAAGGACTCGAGTGGAGATTTGGTTTTGAGTGGAAAATAAATTCTCTTCAAGAAGGACCTTTTTATTCCATTCAGAAAGAACAAACCTAGTCTGTCTAAGATTAAGGGAATATTTTGCAAAAGAATTCATATTAGTATCCAAGAAATTCCTGGACCATGTTTCCTAAACAATCCTATAAGACTTAGGATACTCAATCAAGAAGTTCTGAAACTTAAAACCTCTAGGTTTACAATTATTAGAAAGAGAATGAAGATCTATAAATAAAATACAGTGATCAGAACCAATTCTATTTAAATGAGTAACAGTAGCTTTGCCATAAAAATGAAGCCATATAGGATTAACAAAAACTCTATCTAGTCTTATAAGAATTTTATGTTGATGCTGTCTATTATTACACCAAGTATAACTAGGGCCAAAAAAATTTAGATCAACTAAGCCAAAATTAGCAATGAAATTATGAAAATCCCTAATAGATTTATTCACAGTAAAAGGAATGCCACCAAACTTGTTCACAGAATCAAGAATAACATTAAAATCTACCATAATAAGCCACACAAAACTAGTAAAATCAAAATTAAGCAGAGAATACCATAAATTAGCTCTAACATGCGAATTTGTACTAGCATATATAGTGGAGAAGAGAAAAGGTTCAAACTTATCCATATAAAGTATAGCATGCATAATTTGACTGTGGATAAATAAGACTTGACATTGGATGACATTTTTATCCCAGGCCAAAATTATGTCACCAAAAGCACCTATCGAGGGTGTAGATGTACCTAACCAATTACGGCCAATAGTCTGAATGAAAAACTAAGCATCCCGAGAACTTAAGTGAGATTCCTAAATGGCAATAACCAGCACATTGTAGAATCTAATAGGGTCAAAGCACTATGCTCAGAATACTCCGGTGATTTGCCCTTGTGTTATCTTGCTTTAATTTGGAAAGATCCTCCATTCATCCATCCAACATCGCAAACATCAACCATGCATGGCTCTAAAGATAAAAGAGTATTGGAGAAGAGAAAAGGTTCAAACTTATCCATATAAAGTATAACATGCATAATTTGGTTGTGGATAGATAAGACCTGACATTGGATGACATTTTTATCCCATGCCAAAATTATGCCACCAAAAGCACCTACCAAGGGTGCAGATGTACCTAACCAATTACGACCAATAGTCTGAATGAAAAACTAAACATCCTGAGAACTTAAGTGAGATTCCTGAATGGCAATAATCTGCACATTGTAGAATCTAATAAGGTCGAGAAGTACTTATGTTAACTAAACATATTGTAGGTGAAAAATTACACTCTTATGAATTAATTTTTTTGTCAATTAAATATATTTTTTTGATATTTTCTATGAAATTTAATTTATAAAAATTATAATTTTATGTAAAAAAATTCTTTCTATATCAATATCAATTCAATTAGACCTTAGTTTTGGTCAATCATTGAATCTTAAATTCCAGTGTAGTGTACGTCGAACGCATATGTCATGGCACGCCCAGGTGACGAGGAAGAGAATGCTACAGTGGCAAGAAATGATGCGGGGAAATCGCGTCAGCCAACTACACGTGTACGTCGGATACCAAAACACTTAGAAGAATACGAATTGTAAAGCACTGTAAAGAAATAGAACTTAAATAACTGCATGCTACTGTAGCTGTGATATAAATACGAGTACGAGAACAGAATGAAGGCAGGCATTAGTTGATTGAATTCTTCTTCCACCTCTCTCTCTCTCTCTCTCCACCTCCTTTGTTCCTTCCGCGATCAATGCCGATCGCAATCTAGATTTGATTGGCTCGGAGTTCGTCAGAAGTTCGATCCTTTCTCCAATGGCTCTAAACGATCGATCTTCGTAGATCTGGCTCTCGACTTAACTCCATTCGCGCTCTGTTCTGATAGGTAAGCACATCCTATCAATTGGTGCTTTCATTGATTACATTGATTCGAACTATTTGTTGATATGGAAACAAGAGCGCAAGCAATGGGTGAATCGGTGAAAGCATTACATGAAACTAGTGTTCGTCATGAGCAAATGCTGGGATCGATTCAAGCCAACTCGGAAACTCAACAACAAGTGATGGAAGCACAGCAAAAGTTATTGCAATCAGTTTCGTCGTAGATCGCCTTGTTAAACACACAAATGGTTCAAATGGCGAAGGTTAAATCGGAAGCTGGGGGATCAGGGGGATCTCAAGTCTCACCAATAGCTCGAGGAAAGTTCATCGCGTGTGGGGATGTTGGCAACGATGACGATTTTCCATTTCCTCCCAAGCCGCCACAGATCGAACTGTCGGTGTTTGACGGATCTGACGCGGAGGAGTGGATCGCTTCGGCCGAAGATTTCTTTGACTTTTATGCGACGGAGGACCAGCATCGCGTAACGATGGCTTCATTCAAAATGGTAGGATTGGCGAAACGTTGGTTTCGCTGGATGCAGAGGCGGAAACAACTCTCCGACTGGAATCACTTGATCGAGGCAATCAGAAGGCGATTTGAGCCGATTGACTTAGAGCCACCGGAAGGACTACTTACCAAACTGTTGCAGATGTCAAATGTGGAGGAATACGAAGGGCGTTTTGAGGAATTGGCACTGAGCACCAATAATTTGCCCGAATCATTTTTAATTAGCTGCTTCATTTTAGGTCTTCGAAATGATATCAAAACAGAGGTGCTCACTCGTCAGCCTACATCAATGCATGAAGCCATTCTGTTGGCAAAACGTTTTGAAGCAAAAATACATGCTTCGAGGTGATTTCCTCCGATTTGGGCAGGGAATAAGGGGTCAGCCCTACTACCAACACCCACCAGAGGGGTGTCAAGTCAAGTAGTTCCCTATCAAGGAAACAAGGCAATGGGTACGCTGCCAACTGCAAGTAGAGTAAACAATACCTTGGCATCAGCGCGTCAGCTACTCAACGGATACCACGGCGGAAATTATCATATGCTGAAGCCCAGAAATGCCGTGAGCAGGGGTTGTGTTATTATTGCGACGAACGTTATTCGTGGGGACACAAATGCAAATCACCATAATTTTTTATGTTGGATGATGAAGCTGTACAAGAAGAAGGTGAAGAAGAAATTGACACTTTTCAAGAGACTAAAGAAATGGCACTCATAGAACCAGCACTAATATCATTCAATGCCATGTCCGGCTCTTTCTCTCCAATGACCCTGCGATTTCAAGGCACAATACAAGGACGATCGGTGCAAGTGTTATTAGACGGGGGCAGCACCCATAACTTTATACAAACTCGGGTTGCTCGTTTCCTGGGATTGCAAATTGAAGCCACGTCCTCATTTGGAGTAATGGTCGGTAATGGTGTCAAGATAAGAAGTGAAGGAGTTGTACGTGAGCTGGCATTAAACATTCAGGGCTCAACAATTCATACTGACTTCTATGTGATACCTTTAAAGGGATCAGATCTGGTGCTTGGTGTTGCATGGATGGCAACATTGGGTCCCGTAGTGATGGATTTCGCAAAACAAATATTTGAATTTTGTTCTAAGGAACAGAAACACTCATGGTCGGGTATAAAGAACAATATTCCAGAAAGAGTTGAATGTCATTCCTTACGGAGAATGCAAAATACACAAGCTTTGGTAGAAATGTACCATTTAGAGCTTCTGGAAGAACCTCAGGTTGTATCACAGTGTGAACTAAAGGAATTGCAGCAGGTCATAGAGCAATTTCCAGAAGTATTTGAACCACCTCGAGGCTTGCCTCCCTCTAGAGAGACGGACCATCGTATTTTTCTTCCTTCCGGTCATGCACCCATCAATGTAAAAAGCCATACCGGTATCTCCACTTCCAGAAAGAAGAGATTGACTAGCAAGTACAAAAGATGTTGGAAGAGGGACTCATTCAACCAAGTACCAGCTCATTTTTTTCTATTGTATTATTGGTAAGGAAGAAGGACGGTATCTGGAGGTTCTGTGTGAATTACAGAGCACTTAATGCGGTGACTACCAAGGATAGGTTCCCTATACCAACTGCAGATGAACTGTTCGATGAGTTGGGGGGAGCAGCAATATTTTCCAAGCTGGATCTCTTGGCAGGGTATCACCAGATAAGAGTGTATGCCGGTGACGTCGCAAAAACAACGTTCCGCACGCATGAGGGTCACTACGAGTTTTTGGTGATGCCATTCAGCCTCACCAATGCTCCGTCCACCTTATAGACAACAATGAACGGTATTTTTAAGCCATTCCTTCGCCAATTTTTGTTAGTTTTCTTTGATGATGTACTTGTGTACAGTAGAACATTAGCTGAACACCGAAAACACTTGCGACAAGTTCTGCAAGCACTAAAGGATAATAAGCTGGTAGCTAAGCTATCAAAGTGTTCATTTGGATGTGCCAGCATTGAATACCTGGGGCATTTGATTTCCTCAGAAGGGTTGTAGATGGATTCAACCAAAGTCGACGCAGTACAAGCATGGCCACCTCCTAAAACTATTAAAGAATTGAGGGGATTCTTGGGATTAGCAGGATATTACCGTAGGTTCATCAGAGGATTTGCATAAAATGCAGCTCCTTTAATGGATCTATTGAAGAAGGATGCTTTCAAATGGTCGACACCAGCTCAAGCAGCTTTTGAAAACTTAAAAGAAGCACTCAACAGTGCTCCTGTGCTGGCATTACCCGATTTTAATAAGATGTTCACATTGGAAACAGATGCATCCGGTGTAGGTATTGGCGCTGTGTTGGTGCAAGAGAAAGGACCAATTGCATAGTTCAGCCAAAAGTTATCAAGCCGGATGCAAGCAGCTCTAACTTACCAGCGTGAAATGTATGCCATCACGCAAGCGGTAAGAAAGTGGCGCCAATATTTACTGGGGAGGAAATTTCTCATCGTCACGGACCGGTGTTCCTTAAAAGAGATGGTGAAGCAGGTCATTCAAACCCTGAAGCAACAAAAATGGCTCGCCAAACTCTTGGGGTATGGTTTCGATATCAAGTATAGATCGGGCAAGTTAAACATAGCTGCTGACGCATTGTCCCGGGAACCTGCAAGTACCATGATGGGGCTATCTCGCCTCCAATGTGATCTACTGAAGATATCAGACGTCTTAATCGTGACAGTGATGAGTTACAGCAGATACATAGACAACTGAAGGAAGGAGAGAAGGAAGGGTATGAGATCAGAGATGGGGTGTTATTATTTCACAATAAAATAGTTATTCCCAATGACAACACTCTTAAATCACTGCTCTTGAGAGAGTATCATAACTCCCGAACAGGGGGGCACGTAGGAATTAGCCGCACCAACCGGAGGATGGCAGAATTTTTTTACTGGAAGGCTATGAGAAAAGATATACGACAGTATGTTGAAGAATGCCAAATTTGCCAAAGGGTGAAAACCGAGCAAAGATCTCCTGCGGGTCTGTTACAACCTCTAGCGATCCCAGAGGAAGTCTTTGAGGATGTGAGCATGGACTTCATCACTGGGCTTCCTCCATCAAACGGCAAGACATCGATCATGGTAGTAGTGGACAGGCTCTCTAAATTTGGACATTTTTTTTCACTGCCACGCCACTGCTCGACGGAAAAAATAGCAAAAATTTTTCTTAATGGTGTTATCAAACTACATGGAGTTCCGCGGTTGATCATCAGCGACTGTGATCGACACTTCCTCAGTCAGTTTTGGAAAGAGTTGTTTCGACTACAGGGGATAGAATTACTAGGATTCAACTCGTCGTATCATCCCCAGATTGATGGTCAAACAAAAGCGTTGAACCGATGTCTTGAGATATATCTCCGCAGTTTTGCAGCTGACGAGCCATCAAAATGGGAAGGATATCTGGTATGGGTGGAATATTGGTACAATACATCACACCAGACCTCGGCTGGTATGACACCCTTCAAAATATTATACAGACATGACCCACCACAGTTGATCTGGTATTTAGGCGGAGCAAGGAATTCGATAGTTGATAAAGAGCTTACTACTAGAGATCAGATGCTAACGCAGTTAAAAATCAATTTGTCGAAAGCTCAAGGACGTATGAAAGTTCAAGCTGACCGAAAGAGAAGGGATGCCGAATTCAAAGAGGGTGACTGGGTATTTGTTAAACTAAAACCCTATCGACAAGTTTCATTAAGATTGCAACGGAATAAAAAACTTAGCCCCCGATACTTTGGACCATATCAGATAGTGCAGCGAGTGGGCAAAGTTGCATACAAGCTCAGCTTACCAGAGTCGGCAAAAATACACCCAATATTTCATATCTCCTTGCTGAAACAATGTTGAGGAAGACCTGAGATGCAGATGACACCTCTACCCTTGTTACAGACCTCACCTGTACTTGATCAAAGCAATGCGGAGGTTAGCCACTGCAACCATGAAATCTCAGACAACCTCGAGGACGAGGTTCTTTTCGACCGGGAAGGTAATGTCATGGCACGCCCGGGTGACGAGGAAGAGAATGCTACAGTGGCAAGAAATGATCCGGGGAAATCGCGTCAGCCAACTACACGTGTACGGCGGATACCAAAACACTTATAAGAATACGAATCGTAAAGCACTATAAAGAAATAGAACTTAAATAACTGCATGCTACTGTAGCTGTGATATAAATACGAGTACGAGAATAGAATGAAGGCATGCATTAGTTGATTGAATTCTTCTTCCACCTCTCTCTCTCTCTCCACCTCCTTTGTTCCTTCGGCGATCAATGCCAATCGCGATCTAGATCTGATTGGCTCAGAGTTTGTCAGAAGTTCGATCCTTTCTCCAATGGCTCTAAACGGTCGATCTTCGTAGATCTAGCTCTCGGCTTAACTCCATTCGCACGCTATTCTGATAGGTAAGCACATCCTATCAGCATATTCCCCATCAACTTATCCTTCGTCGTGAAGGACACAATTCAACTAAACCAATACCGCGGAGTCAACCCGTCGACTTCGCAGTGGAACTCGTGGGAGACAAAGCATGTGCGAAGACGTGTCTGGTTTGACTTTATTGTCTGCATTGACTTAGCGGCTCAGCTCCACAATTCCAAATCTACAACGACAATAACAAGAACATGTACGGATAAATAAATACCTTGTTGTTTGCTTACGAAAAGGTCTTTTTCTCTGCTCAATGCCCATTGTTTTCCGAATCAAATCGGTTCCCAGTTTCAAATATTGTTAGGAGGAAGCATGCATTTTTATTGTAAATTTATGAATAAATTGTAATAAATGCGCATGACGAGTTGATGACTGCAGTTGACCGGAGTAATGATGGGATCAGCTGTGGGAGTAGGTGAACCGAGCACCGTAGACATTTGCGTGGCGTTTTTGCTGACTCCTTTCTTCACCTGCAACTATTAACGGGAAGAAGATGGGATGATAAATACATACACGCTTCTCTCTGCTCTGCAATTAATCTGTCAACTGCTCGCCCATTTTACTTTGATTTCCGCATTCCCAGCCGCCAACGACACTCATTCTTTGCCTGTAATTTGTCTCTCTCTGTCTTCTTCTGGTTCCCATTTCTGAATTCTGACGTCCATCGTCCCTAATCTTTCCTCGTTTCGCTTCTTTCTTTTTTATGTTCTCATCCATTAAACAATGCGAGAGAGAGAGAGAGAGTGAAGAGAGCGCTTCCACTTGCTTCGATTTGATTAGACCTCGAAAAGAATTCTGGCGGCGGAGGTCTCCAGCTTCGACTGACGATGAGAGCGCAGGCAAGAAGCACATGGAGGCAAGGACTCCTCTTCGTGGCGGTGGCGATCGCCGCGCTCACCGCCCCTTCTGTTTCCGACCCGAGGACCTCCCAAGCCGCGCTGATATGCACCAACCACACTGCCGCCGCCGCCGCCCGCTCCGTCTTCATCGCCAACTTCCTCTCCGCCATGGACGCCGTCACCCCGCAGATCTCCTCCCGCCAGTACGCCAGAGTCGTCGTCTCTGGGGGAAGCAGTCCCACCAACGCCTCCGCGGTCTACGCGTTCGGCCAGTGCTTGAAGGACCTCTCCAAGTCCGACTGCGAGCTCTGCTTCGCCACCTGCAAGACGGAGATCCTCAAATGCCTCCCCTTCCAGAAAACCACTCGAGGGGGTCGGAATTTCTTGGATGGATGCTATCTCAGGTCAAAAAATACTCCTTTTTTTTTTTTCCCCCTTCACTTTAACTCTTCGGAATTTCCTCCTTTTTCCTTTCAAATCCCACGACATGAGAATCGAAAACCTTCTTATTGTTCCATTACTGAAGTTGGAGCACATGTAATCACAGGTATGATGAGTATGAGTTCTTCGGAGAGGCGCTGAGCCAAGATGATAGAGTCATCTGCAGTAATCAGGAATTCACTGGGAATACTAGTGCTTTTGCAGAAAACACAAAAAAATTGGTTAAGAAGCTGAGTGTAGAAGCTCTAAGAAATGATGATGGCTTTCTTGTTGGTTCAGTAGGAGGGGGGAATTCTACTGTTTATGGACTGGCACAGTGTTGGGAGTTTGTCAATAGGAGCTCATGCCAGAAGTGTTTGCTCAATGCAACTACGGCGATCGATTCGTGCATACCTAAACAGGAGGGAAGGGTGTTAAATTCGGGATGTTACATGAGATACTCCACTAGTAGGTTTTACAACAATTCAGGAACTGGCACTGGTGAGGGAGGTGAGTTGGTTTCTTGATGATCATTCAATTCTTTGAGCACCATGGAGCCTTGTTTTTTGTTTCATTCACATTGGATAACTTTCCTGCACTCCTTCAGCAAGCTAGTGAAATTTATAGAAATCCTATTTTGTTTTCGTATCTCGCACTAGTGAATGCTTGTTTGCTAATATACATAGATCGACGACTTGAATTTCGATCGAGTATACCGATATGTACTTAAACTTAGTAGGATTTGATATGGAATAGGTATATCAACTGTTTTATAATTTTAAAACAGTATGCACTCTATGAGAATGTTTAGAAATATAATTAATTACTCTGTCATCATCGATGCTTCTTCTTATTGGATTGAACAAAATGAAGCAAAACATAGACGGCATTATTGGAAAGGGAGTAGAAACCGAGCATAATAAATTAGGATTAAGATGTTTATTTATTTTTGGTAAATTTGATTGGATGGTCAACTTCCGAAAAGGCTCATCAAGTGGATCAACCCAAGGGGGGGTATATTTTTTTTAAATGCTAATCCTAGGAGGATTAGAACTCAAGACCTACTGCTCTTATACTATGTGTCTATGTTAAATTTGATTGGATGACCAATCTTCCCAAAAGCTTAAGCTATTAGGAAAGAGACTAATATATGCATTTCTATTTTTAACAATTTGATCCACTTCACCATAATGTATTTACCTGAACTTTTGCATCCTGAAATAGATGCAAAAACTTTAGTCTTTCTTGAAAAAAAAAAATTAATATGGGCGAAGTAGCTAAAAGTTTAAAGTAAAAAAAGATTACCGTGTTAGAGGCATCTAGAGATCCAAGGACTTATAGTTTCATTTTGTCAATGTCCTTGCATTGCTGGCATATTAGAGACAATTTGTAAATACATTTTGGTTAATTTGTTGTCAAATAGTTAGATCTTGCTGGAACAGTTAAGCAAATGTTGCGTGGGACATAGGACGAGATGATTTGTGCCTATTAGGCTGCATCAAGAACCATATTCAGTATTCTCATAGAAATAAAAATTTGTGAGTAAAGGATCAGTAGAGTTGAGATAGGAGTGAGTATAAGCCTCAAGATTGAATTTGTACTCATTGAGACACATTTTGCATTCTGATAGTTCCCATATTACCAATTGATATTAAATCTATCTTTGTTTCTGGCATATATAACTGACAATATCTATTGTGTTACAGGAGGCAGGCAGCCGGCTATTATCGTCGCTTTTGTTTTATCGGCTGTGGCAATTGTGATGGTTTCACTATTGATTATTTTCTTCGGGAAAAGAAAAATTGCGCAGAGGAGGAAAGGTAAGGCATTTCAACAGTTAAGTGCATCAAACTCCGAACTAAATTGCAATTTGACATTTTTAAACTTGTACCCAAAGTGAGGAAGCAGTTGGGAGCTCTGGCGGCTACCGTAAGAAAATCTAATCTCACTTTCAAATACGAGACGCTCGAGAAAGCCACAAATTTCTTTAGCGAAAAGAACAAGCTAGGACAAGGAGGCTCTGGTTCTGTGTTCAAGGCAAATTCTCCTACCATACTTTCATTTGGATCTCTTGAACCTTTTACTAATTTAATGTGCTTAAATTCACCATTGCCATCTGATAGGGAATTCTGCCAGATGGGAGATCTGTTGCTGTAAAGAGATTGTTTTATAACACAAGGCAATGGGTGGATCAGTTCTTTAATGAAATCAATTTAATAATTGGAGTTGAACACAAGAATCTTGTCAAGCTATTGGGATGCAGTATCACTGGTCCTGAAAGCCTCCTTGTATATGAATATGTACCAAACAACAGCCTTCATCATTTCCTTTCTGGTTGTAGTCCAAATCCAGAAGCATTACAGTTTGCAATGACCTTAATTCCTCCTCTTTGTTCTTATTATAAGTTGAACATTTTCTTCATGTAGATGATGTGAAAGCAAAGCTGCTTAGCTGGCGTATACGATACAACATTATCGTGGGGACTGCAGAAGGCTTGGCCTATCTTCACGAAGAATCACAGCTACGAATTATTCATCGGGATATTAAACTTAGCAATATACTGCTTGATGAACAGTTTGCTGCTAAAATTGCTGATTTTGGACTTGCTAGACTTTTCCCAGAGGATAAGACTCACATCAGCACTAGAGTAGCTGGAACTTTGTAAGCTGCTATTTCTCGTTCAAATTTTCCCCATATATTCAGTTTTAATCTTGCATTAGTAGATTCTAGACAGTATATTTTTCTCTTCATAGTGCATTTATATTTTCTTCTATTAAACTGTTGAAATAGATTAAGGGTATGTTTGGTTGATTAAAAACATAAATGCACAGAAATATAAATGCTGCAAATAGTGCTTGTCTTAAGTTGCTGGGATGCTTGCTTGTATGTAATTGCAACTTACAATATTTCTGATTTGCAGTTTTCATCTTAACATTAACATTGGTTGTCGCACTTTACTGATTTGTAGAGGCTATATGGCTCCCGAGTATCTTGTTCGCGGCCAATTGACAGAGAAAGCAGATGTATTCAGCTTTGGTGTTCTTTTGGTTGAAATCATCACCAGAAAAAGGACTAGTTTGCAATCTCAAAATCCAATCTCCTCTTTGCAAATGGTAATAGTACTTTTTGTTTGTTACATACTGTTACATTTGAGGATTTGCAGTTCATCTAGTGTTTCAACAACCACAACCTGAGGTAACTTAAGTCTTATGTTTATGCAGGTTTGGAACCTTTACAAATCAAATAGGTTGTTGGAAGCAATTGATGCTACACTAGAAGGTAAATTTCCCGAGGAGACGGCATCCCGGGTGCTCCAAATTGGGCTTCTTTGTGCTCAAGCATCTGCTGAGCTGAGACCAGCAATGTCTTTGGTTGTTAGAATGCTCAAGGATGATGATTCCGCCATCCCTTCCCCAACCCAGCCACCATTTCTCAGCTCCAGCGCACAGATTGCATTAACAGAGAAGGTGAAAACTGATTCAAGACAAGGAACCTCTAATCATTCTTCATATAACTCCACAACAATCACTTTGTTGGAAGCTCGATAACAAGTATAGCAATGTGAATAATGTCCAGTCATGGCTGTAAATAGTATCTGTGGAGTTGATGGGGTTGAGCCTGCACCTATCTATATTCTGTTTGCAGGCAGCAAAAAAGCTCCCTTCCATTTTGGTAATTTTCTATGGTGCCTAGAGATCTTTGAGAGGCATTTTTGTAAGTAAAGCATTAATATTTTTACTAATTCTATACTACTAAATTCATATTGTAATAATTACACTTGCACAATATAACAGTTGAAATCAATGCAGATCATTTGGAAAAGCTTGAAATGCAAGTTGACTTTTTCACCAATTGTGTGCTATCTAGTTGCCACTAGGTTCCCCATTAAACCACCACCAATCTCATAGTGCTTTGCTTTGGAAAATCCAGCTTCCTCGGCAAGCTTCTCCAACTCTTTTCCTGCAGATAAAACATATTATTAGCCCATGGACGACGCAGTATCACTCAGAAAAAAAAAGATACAGATTTGGAACAATAACATCAATTTCCCACATGAAAGTTGTGTCAAATTCACTAGAACAAGGAAAATTCTCAAAGGTTCAAGGAATCAACATGATGAGTTTCTCCACCTAAAAAATGCATGTAAGGACTAACCATCAAAGGAACATAACAAAGTGGGATCTCCACCTAACATAACTATTCCAAAATTATAAGAAGATTCACCAAACAGAGAATGTGGCATGTTTTTCACGTGGTTGAACTTGTTAAATTTTGATTGGATGATCAATTTTCCTAAAAGCTTAAGCTATTAGGAAGGAGATCAATCTATTCATTTATATTCTTAACACTCTCCCTCACTTATGGGCGGACCCAAGCCCAACAAGTGGATTGACTTAATTGAGGTGGGAGATAATTTTTTTTAATATTGACGCTAGGAGGATTCGAACTCAGGACCTAGGACCTCCGCTCTGATACCATGTTAAATTTTGATTGGATGATCAACTTTCCTAAAAACTTAAGCTATTAGGAAGGAGACCAATCTATTCATTTATATTCTTAAGAGAACTAAATGGCAGAGCCATGTTGATGGAGGGGGCCAATTGCCCACCCCCCCCACCCCACCACCATTTAAAATGTGTTCATTTGTAGAAGTGTCAAAAGTCTAATTTGTCATATTCTTCTCTTAAAAATAAAAATTATTATATATATTTTTTAAAGTAATTTAATAATTAATAATTAAAGTTACTAAACCCAATCCATTTTTTATCCTCATTAATCATTCTTTTCCGCTCTTTCCTCGGTTCAACTCACACGCCACTACAACCCTCGCCCACGCATGACCACCACCCTTGCACGTAGCCTGCCGACCCTGAATGCATTTATTTTAAGAAGATATTTTCTAAACTATTTGACAGTTAGACTATTATAATGTTATCGACATATAAGACTCATCGAGAAGAATTATAGTTTTTTAAATTTTAAGATATATTTTATACTTATGAATTATGTATGAATAATATTTTTTAATTTTTATATATAATATAATGAATTGTCTTTTGAAATATATATTGATCATATGCTGATTTAAGTCTCCCCTCACGATTTTGATTCTCGGCTCCGCCACTGGTTCAACTCAATGGCTAAGCTTTTCACTGAAATGAAGATCATGTCACTTATAGGATTCCAATTAACATGTATAGAAGTACAAATTATAAGGCACTTAACCAATATCAAAGTTAAAAATATAAGAAGCTTGGGTTGCAAGTGCATGCATTACAATTGTTTCTTCAATAAACTTCAAAATAAATTCATTCATCCACAAATTTTCATTTGAAAAACCAATACTAGAAGAAGGAAAAAAAAATTAAAACAAACCTGTTAAAAATTCGGCGATTGATGATTTCAAGTACTTGTATTCTTGCGAAAGACCATAGCTGGCTGCAGCAGGAACGACGACATTGTCTATTATCCATTCCTAGATAATGAAAGCAGAAGTCTCATTATAACAACAACAATAATGAGCCATAAGGTTAAACACAAATGAGACTTCAATGGGAAATTGGCGACAATGAATTCCACGGCTTCAGAACATACATAATCCAGTGATCATTTACTAAGTACCTGAAACTTATTTATGAGAGATGATGTGCTCTTATTGAAATCTAAAATAGAGACTTTTGAACCTGAAAAAAGTGCCAAAGGTGAATAGAAATCTTAAGACCATTATCAGATTAACAATAACAGGAAATGATCCAAAAAGAACCTGGCTTCAGAACCCGATAAATCTCATGCATAGCTTTTTGTCTATCGACCAGATTACGAAGTCCATACCCAATAGTAATTGCGTCAAAGTAGCTGTCTGAAAATGGTAAGTCAAGTGCATCTCCTTCAATCCACCTGCAATTTTACCAGAATAATAGAAGGAATACATGGCCTATGACAAACAAAGTAATTTAAGAAGCCTTTTTGTGCTGCTGGATGTCATAAAATTTCTAACACAAGAAGCATACTCATCACTCAACATATGATACAGAGGTCTAATATATCATTCAAAGATCAAAAACATACTCATCACTCAACATATGATACAAAGGTCTAATATATCATTCAAAGATCAAAAAGAAGTGAACAAGCAAAGCTATTTGTAAAAACTTAATTCATAGTTAACTAAGAGCTCTAATACTGGTTCAATGTGATAAACAAACATGCTTTTCTTCTTAAGACAATCAACAAACAAGATGAGTTTGAACTTTGAACACAGGTGAACTTGGTTCATCTAGGCTCATGATTGCAGATCCTTAACACATTTGTATACAGGCTTATTTAAAGAAATATTATGCATATATAGTACATAGTACATACTTAGGATTTTATAATTAACTAATCAAATATTCCACTCGTACAGACAGCATTAGTTACCAATTTAAATTACAAGTCTCTTATAGCATGCTTTTATGAGATTAAAAATAAGCTTTTCTGAACTTGTACATACCAAGGTCATAAAGAACCTTGTGAGCAAACCTTTTATCATGTTCAACAAGCATAGAACAAGTCTATGAGATTGAAGTTGACTTGAGCTTGATAGGCTATTTTACAACAAAATTGAACAATAATTTTCAATCTCTAGTTGAGCAGGATAATAATATCTTAGATAACATTTTTAACAAACAAGTTTGAATGTGGCCAAGAGCGGATTCTTCTGTTTAGCCAAGAGTGGATTCTCTCTGTTTAGTTCATTTACAGCCTTGAAATTTGTCCTTAGTTCTGAAGCATAAGCTAAATGGTAATTTGAACATGTAGAAATTCTGTACACTTCACTGTGAAAATACATTATGTTTATATTTCCCATTGACAAATACATTTTATGCTTACTCAATGTTCTTGTAGCAAGCTTTCCAATAAAATTCTTGACGTCTAGAAGCAATTGAAAGTTGCTCTCTTGAGAAATCTAGACCAAGAACCTGCAAATTTGTGAGAGTATGACATTACGGGTCAAGGAGTTTCTAACTTGGGAAAGGAGGCAGCACAAATAATTAGTATGTCTTATTACTTCAAATGGTTAAGTTATTCCTGCATAACCATTTCAAATGCATGATCTGTAGATAAACTTCTTTTCTGGAAAGTTTAGATGAATATCAAAAATGACAAAGTTCTCCTTTGATTTAGATTATCTAATTTTTCCTCACAAATACGCAACTACAAGGATCATAATATTGTGAAATATTAGTAGATATGGCACAGAGGAACAAATGACTGATCGATATGTTCCCACATTGTTGTTCAACACACATAATGACCCAAATTCCTCCAGAAAATGCAAATCTCACTAGATGACTAGATCCATAATGTTTGTAGTAATACTGTTACCGTACAGGATGGTATAGTTAGTATTTATAGTTTTTTTGAAAAAAACCAATACGATACACCCCGGTATAGCGCAATACCAAGTAGTAATGGATATACCGCCTGATACAGGCCCTATACTAGATCAGTACCGCCCGATTCAAAGTTGTAATAGGCAGTACATGCCCTACGGCTAATTTTTCAACCATTGGGCATGTTTTGTATTGGCCCCAAAAGGCTTTTACAGTTGTTGGGGCTCATTTTTTATGGTTTTGGGATCTATATAAAGCCCCAAATCTCTCACTTACCTCCTCACTCACTCGTAGTCTCTCATACTCTCTCAAATCTCATATTTACATTGTAACTTGAAGATTAAAGTCATTTTTTGATGTATTAGGCCATGGTTGAGAAATTTGTGTGTTTTTTCATCATCTATTAGTGAATTATGTATGTTTTCATCATTTCAATGCTAAAATAATGTGTTTAGAGCTTAAAATTATGTTTTGGAGCTTACACTAAAAAAGAAAAAGAAAAAAATCCAATACAAGCCGGTTCGGGGCCTATTTGTGTCATTATGGTACCAGACTACCAGTGCATACCGGCACCGATCATTCAATGAGATCAGTACGAGTACAAGATTTTAAACCTTGCTTCTCACACATGTGTAATGAATTACTACTAACACGAGAAAGATCATCACCTGCTAAAGCCACAAAAGCTTGGAAAAATGAAAAGAATATGACATTACCAAACCTGCATTAGCTCCAGCAGAAACAATTAATAAAAACATCATAAATTCAGAAGTACATTTCCAACTGTTGAGAAAGAAGAAGAAATCTTTCTATCATTAGTTATCTCAACTTCTCAAGAATATATCGTTGTGTACAAGCCTACAAGGTATGTTGTGCCGTAAGAATAAGATAAGCTATCCTACCTAATACATAAAACAAATCAAATGAATAAATAAGAAATGTTTATTTCTAACACTCCCCCCGCAAGTTGGAGCATAAATGTCATTAGTATGTTGTGTACAAGGTATGTTGTGCCGTAAGAATAAGATAAGCTATCCTACCTAATACATAAAACAAATCAAATGAATAAATAAGAAATGTTTATTTCTAACACTCCCCCCTCAAGTTGGAGCATAAATGTCAATCATGTCCAACTTGTTACAAAGATAACTAAATCTGGTAGACCCAAGGGCCTTAATGAAGACATGAGTTGTTTGTTCCTGTGAAGAGGTGTGAGGACTAATAATTTTCTTGGATAAAGCAGCATCCCGAACGAAGTGACAATCAATCTCAATATGCTTAGTTCTCTCATGAAAAACAGGATTGTTGGCAATGTAGATGGCTCTGTATTCAGCAGTGTGAGTCTTAGCAGACATAAATCAAAGTTCTTCAAGAAGAGTCTTTATCCACATCAAACTCACAAGCAGTGTGAGTCATGCCTCTGTATTCAGCTTGAGAACTCGAGCGAGCCACCACATTTTGTTTCTTACTCCTCCAAGTGACTAAGTTTCTCCCATCTAGGTACAATAGCCTGAGGTAGACCTCCTATCATGAGTGGAACCAACATAATCAACATTAGAGTAAGCCTCTACATTTATGTGACCATTTTCTTTATAGTGCAAGCCTTTTCCAGGAGATTTCTTGATGTACTGTGGTATTCTCATCACAGCGTTCTAATGACATCTTTTTGGTTGATGCATGAAGTGACTCACTACCCCAACAGCAAAGGAAATATCCGGTGTAGTTATTGTGAGATAGATAAGTTTACCTACTAGTCTCCGATAAGTTTACCTACCGAAGGTTTTCATCTCCTTCAGGTTTAACACTAAGTTGAGATTCGATTGGGGTGTTGGGAGGTTTACACCCAAGGAGTCCAACTTTACTTAGGAGGTCTATGGCATACTTTCTTTGTGACAAGACAACCCCTCTTGTACTATAAGCAAATTTGATTCTGATGAAGTATCGGGGTCTTCCTAAGTCCTTTGTTACAAAGTCATTTTTTAGATGAGCTTTAACCTCGGTGATGCCATTTTAAGTGAATGCTTTATAAACACAGAATGCTCTGCTTTACATCCCTGAAGACCAATGCTCTCAGCTGAACAATTTGACTGAGTTTGTCGAACCAAGCTTTGTTTAAGACCATATATTGCTTTTCTTAACTTGCACACTTGATACTCCCCTTGAGCAACATAACCAGGAGGTTGCTCCATATAAACAGTTTTGAGAGATCACCATACAGAAAAGCATTTTTAACGCATTTTCCACTTGAGATTGACAGCAAGAGAGACAAGAATTCTGACAGAATTCAACCGAGCTACAAGAGAGAAAGTGTCAAAGTAATCTACACCATACTCTTGAGTAAGGTTTAAAATACCGCCCGAAACTGTATATACCGGTTTTTGGGGATTCCGGTATTCGATATACCCGGTATTTGAAAATACCGGGTATATCATGTATACCGGGCGGTATATGGCGGTATTTCGCCATATACCGCCCGGTAAGGGCGGTATATGTATTATACCGCCCGGTATTACACGATATCGGTTTTTTTTTTAGAGTTAGATATAATTCTAATAATACATAATTGATGAAGAAATGCTTAAAATCAATATTCAAATGTCAAATACATGAATACAATGTTTAAAAGCCATTTGGTACTCTATTAGGATTTCTTGATACAAGAGAATTACATTAGAATTAATATAGGGCGACATAGGCCCACAACCCAAAGGGTCTAAAAAATTTGACATTTGAATATAGCGGGACCGCCGAAGACTCTGCGTAGCGCAACATAAGACGTAGCGCAACATCAACTAAGATGATGAATATCATGAGTTGGTACGTCTTATGTTGCGTACCAACACATGGTATTAATTCTAATGTTATTCTCTTGTATCTATGAAAAATCCTAATAGAGTACCAAATGGCTTTTAAACATTGAATTTATGTATTTGACATTTGAATATCGATTTTAAGCATTTATTCATCAATTATGTATTATTAGAGTTATATCTAACTCTTAAAAAAAAAAAAAAAAAAAAAAAACCGGTATGCTATTTTCCATACCGGACCGTACCATGTGTCAGTACGGTATGGTACGGTATGGTACCGGTTTCGGCCGGTGACCGAAATCGGTACCGGTACCGAGATTTTAAACCTTGCTCTTGAGTGAACCCTTCAGTAACAAGGCGAGCTTTATATCTGTCAATGGTCCCATCGGGTTGATATTTGATTGTGAAGACTTAGCATCAAAAGGAGGAGTGACCAAATCCCAGGTGTGGCATGAGGTAAGAGCAGACATTTCTTCAACCATTGCCTGCTTCCACTTGGGATCATGAAGAGCCTCTTGGTATGTCATGGGAATAGAAGCACAAGACAAGGACAAGACAAATGCACGAAAGGAGGGTGACAAGTGAGTGAAAGAAACAAAAGTACTAAAGGGATGAGGGGTATAGTTGTGTTACCCTTCCGTAGTGCAATAGGCAAATCAATCGAGGATCTGTCAGTGGGGAAGAGCTCAACTAAGGTTCTAAGTCCTGAGGAGTAGGTGCCACTAGTGACATCAGGGTTGTGAATAGTGGAGGATGGGGGGAGGTGGGGGTAAAGGTGGAGCGACACGTGTAGGTGAAGTAGATGCAAGAAGAAAAGTAGGGTGTGTCATCAAAGAAAGTAACATCAATAGAAGTGAAGAATCGCTTGGAGAGGGATCATAACATACCCTTTTTGAGTTTGTGAGTACCCAATAAATACACACCGAACTGCTCTAGGGTATAATTTGTCATGACGAGGTCTAAGAGAGTGAACAGAACATAAGCACCCAAATGTTTTAGGAGTTAGATTGAAAAGAGGCTGTTTAGGGTAAAGAATGGAATGAGGGGACTCACGCCCCCAAGCACAAAGAAAGGGACCCTCTTAATGAGGTAGATGGAGGTCACAATGACATTTGCCCAAAGATAACATGGTACGTTCATATGAAAGATGTCCTAACAATGTCCAATAAGTGTCTATTTTTTCGTTCTGCAATACCATTTTGGTGAGAGCTATAAAAATAAGAAGTTTCATGAACAATTCCATGTGAGATACAAAACTTAGTGAAGTCAGAATGAAGATACTCAAGAGCATTATCAGTACGCAAGATCTTAACATAGACATCAAATTGTGTTTTTATTTTAGAATAGAAGGTTTTTAAATGTGATCATCAGAATAACCACATCATGCAAGTGTGATCATCAATAAAGGTAACAAAATACTTGTATCCTAACCTACTAGAAACAGGACTCGGACCTCAAATATCATAGTAAACTAAAGCAACCATGTGAGCTCAGTGGAAAAGACACGGTGGTGCTTACCCAACTAACAAGATTCACACCGAAAAGGAACAAAGGACATAGACGAGGGAAGGATTGACTTGAGTTTGTTGACAGATGAATGGCCAAGACGACAATGCCATTGATAGGAATTGAAAGAATGATATGCGGTTGCAGAGGACAACAAGTAGATTCCTCCAGACTCAGTTCCCCCACCAATCTTCTTCCTCATCTTGAGATCCTGTATGACACAATGAGAAGGAAAGAAGGTTACACAACATTGAAGACTTTTTGTGAGTTGACTAAAGGAAAGAAGGTTAACAAAAAAATTAGGCAAATAATGAACTCCTTCAAGATTTATATTACTAGAAGTTCTAACGAAACCATAACCATGCACAGTAGAGGTGAGACCATCAACAAGGAATAGAGGTGGAAGATTATGAGTGGAGTGGAATGTGGAAAATAGAATGTGGTTACCTGACATATGATTAGAGGTTCTAGAATCAAGGATCCAAGACATACCATCAAAGACATTGGCAGCGACCCTAGAGGTGGAAGACATGGCAGCAGTGGAGGACTTAGCCGGTAAAAATCCTCATATACACAATTGTTACTTGTTGAGTTGAGCCCAAAAGTTATATTATTTCATCCAAAGAGTGGGTATATAATAGGAGATGTACAAGGATAAGTTGCATGAGAGGTATAACCTAAGCTAACATATACTACCACACACAAATACCTATAACACTATATCACTCAACACTCCCTCTCAAGCTGGTGCATAGATGTCAATCATACCTAGCTTGTCACAAAGGAATTTAAAACGAGGAATACTCAAGGCTTTAGTAAAAATGTCTGCGAGGAGCAGTGAGATCCGGCGAGAGGCTGTGAGGAGTAACGAGATCTGGTGAGAGGCTGCAAGGAGCAACGAGATCCGGTGAGAGGCTGAGAGGAGTAGCGAGAGCCGATGAGAGGCTGCGAGGAACAACGAGAGGCTAAAGAGAAGCCCTAGGGGGCTACCCGCCTAAAAAAGATGAGCGCGAGATATCCGCTGCCTAGGAGCAGCGGGCTGTGGACGTTGAGGACCTGCTTGGGGAAAGCGGACTGAGATCATGTGCTGCCCAAAGGCAACAAAGAACGGTAGCTGCTGACCTGCTACCTAAAGATGAGTTTTGATGGTGTCGAGAAGTCCACTTTGAACGAGGAGGACAACATGTAACTTGCTGTCAAGGACCGCTGGAGCAGCTTGGAAATAACAGTAGGGAGAGAGGGCAGGCAGTGGAGATTCGCCGGAGGTTGAGGAGAGGGACGTCGGGCTAAAGAGAAGGGCGCAGATGCCTACCCGAGCAATCCCCTTGACTAGAGGAAAAGGGCAAGTGTCTGCCTGGATTGGCCATTAACCCTAGGAGAAGGGGATTGGTCAGTCTACGGAGAGAGAGGCGGAGTTGTCACAGGATGAGGCGCAGTACTATCTCAGGCGAACATGAGTTGCTGAGGCGTTTGTCAGAGCCGACAGACTCACCAGACAGTCCACCTGGCCAGCAAACCCAAGTAAGAGTTCACCTGGTGGGCGGACTTGCTGGAGATATCTGCCTGATGCACGTACGACGATGCAACCTCTTTTTTTTTGTTTTTTCTTCTTTGCAGTGAGTAAGGAGGCACGAATGACAATGCAACCTCCCTTTTTTTTCTTCTCTATAGTGGGAGAGGCACAAACGACAAGGCCTCTCCCTTTTTTCCTTTTTTTTCTTTCTCTGGAGTGGGAAGGCACCAACGACGAGGCACCTCCCCCATTTCCCTTTTTTTTCCTTCCTTTGAGAAGACGCAACAGTAGACAGCCGAGGGGGAGGTCGTGTGAGGCGAGGCGCGACCTAAGGAAGAGGTCGTGTGAGCGGGAAAAAACCCGCATCTTCAGAACCATGTGTGAGGCTGCGTGGGAGAACGGAGATGGAGAGGAAGAGACGCATGAACATGATCCTCAAGAAGAAGAAACAAGTCCTCGAGAAGGGTGTCATGCGTCTCGAGGAGGCGCCGAACGCAGGAGGCGGCCGAGATTTCCACACTCGAGAGAGAGTGTTGGCACGATTTCCGAATCAACGAGGGAGAGAGGTGGTGAAAGATGGAGAAAAAGAACCTAGAGCTCAGGTGAGAGGAGGAAACCCTAAGCTCTGATACCATGTTGAGTTGTGCCCAAAAGTTATATTATTCATCCAAAGAGTGGGTATATAAAGGAGATGTACAAGGATAAGTTGCTTGAAAGGTATAACCTAAGCTAACATGTACTACCAGACACAAATACTTACAACACTATATCACTCAACATTAGTGATTCACTACCCAAGGTGCTCTAGATGGCTGAGTGGGGGTAGCAACCTGTGCCTGAGATGGGCGGCCAAACTTCTGCCAACGATCACAGGGATGCTTGGATCGACCATAAGTACAGGGAGGAAAAGAATTCTTTCCACGACCACGACCACCAGAACGACCTCCACCTCGACCCCGCCCCCCAGTAGTAAGGGCGGAGTTTTCACGTACATGAGTAGGTGTAGGGTTGAGCTTAGTAACCCTCAACACCCTGACCATAGCACTGCTAAGATCTAGAATAGTGTTGTCGGCCATAAGTTGAGACTTGACATGCTAAAGAGATGGAGGTAGCCAAGAGAAACTTAGCAATAAGACGAAGGTAAGGCTATTCAGTGGAGATATAGGGTTGTCATGAGATGTCCCAGGAGAGGGATGAGAGACAAACCCTAAGATAGATCCAGGCCCAAGGAGAGAAGAAAACAACCAAGAGAAGAAAACAACCGCTGCGAAGTCCTTCTCTTCAGGTGTAGGGAACCAAGAACCCTCAAGATTAGAGAAGAAGATTCGGCTTGGAGAGACCAAGATATCCACCTAGGGGGGACGGAAAACCAAAGAGCATGGACTGTTTCCGTCTCCTGCGAAACAGTCCGCTTGATATCAGAAGGCGGCAGGAAGAGTTATGCAGGAGGTGGGCTGGCGGACTAGATAGAAAAGAAGAAAAGAGGAGGAGAAAAGGGACTCCCCTCCAACCCTTTGATGAACAGTGGAAATAGGAAGAGGAGAGGAGAGAAACCCTAGGTGGGTTGCTCTGACACCATGTTGAGAAAGAAGAAGAAATCTATCATTAGTTATCTCAAGAATATATAATTCTGTACAAAGTATATTGTGCCATAGGAATAAGATAAGCTATCCTACCTAATACATAAAACAAATGAATAAATAAGAAATGTTTATTTCTAACACCAACCAAATTGCTGTTCATGTAAATTAGCCAAAGAAGCCATTAGCATTAGCAATATTTTAATAATCGGTGCATGAGGCCCTATATGCTTATGACCAGCTTAACCATATCACATAATGTATATGCAATGTGATTATACAGCATGGCTGCAATGTGGCTGTATATCAGCCATATAGTCGCATACCACTGCAGACAACTGAATATGTAGTAATCGTTTGATGTTTAATTTTTATTTCTAAATGCAAAATATTTGTTATGTTTAATTATTAACTTTTTTATATCTTTATTAATTTTGATTTACCTTATTACAACTGAATGCTACCACATCACAACATCATGATATATCATGATAGATGACCATTTATTTTCATCTAATAGCTTTTATCTCTTAAATATGTTTACTAATTTCCTAACAACTATCTATTATGTTTTAACTAATATAATACTTTTAAATATAAATTGCATATACGCTATGTAGTAGCCCAATCACATACGGGCAACATATGCTTTTTAAAACATTGAGCATTAGGATTATGGATGATGAATCCAAACTTACGTGAATACCTAATTGAGAAGAGAGTCACCTGATTAACAAGACCATATATGTTCAAATACTTTAATAATGTTTCACCATGCCTACCTACATGGTAAAACACACCCTTGGTTCTATCCAAACCATAGTACTTACTTGTTCTTGACATATCACTATGCCCTTATAATTGACACTCTTTAAACCTTGCATTGGTTTAAAGAATACAGATAAGTAAATGCAGATCGACAATGCTTCCTATACATGAAGATGTAAAGAATATCTTAGGGAACAAAGAAATGAATGTATAAAGGAAAGAAGTAATGAACTAATTAATAGCAAACGCACCTCTCCTGTGGGTCCCACTTTCTGGGAGAGGAGGAACGCCAAATCACCACTACCACAACATAAATCAAGAACTCGATCTCCTGTTTTAGCCCTAAGTATTAATCAATAGATGAGAGGGATTGAGAGAGAAAAAAATGAAGGTCAATCAAATAAGCATATATGAAGAAGGAAGGAAAGAAAGAAAGAAGGCCACCCGCTCCAGGAGATGCACATCCTTTTCCAAGTGCGATGTTGTCCAAGGCTCAGCAGATCGTTCAGCTGCGAATTTCTTTCTTTTGAGAGTCAGAGAGAGGAATCAACAAAGAACTCTGATGGTGGCTTACGTTGTCGTAAACTTTAGCGATGCTGTTAAAGAGAGCCTGGCGTTCGGCAGATGAACGTATTTGATTGTTTCCTGGTCGAGGAGGAGAGCTAACGAAAAAAGCTGGTAGTCTCCCTGTTGGAAGGGCGTGGAGGGGCAGAGAAGAGGAGGTCCTAGCAGAGACGACGTTGCAAGACAACCAATTGGTTGGAGTTTTGCTACCGCTGATTAGCATTTCAAGGATGGGTGATCGAGTTGCAGCGAATGGAGGAAGAGGAGGAAGAGAAATAGGAGAAGAGGAGAAGACTGAAGAGTTACTGCTGAGTGCCGCAGCCGCTGCAGAGGGATGAGAAATCTATCCGCTGACTCAGCAAGGAGTGTGTCGTTGGATTAATTTCAGTTTGGCCCCAAGTACTTAGAAAAAAATCATTATCGAGCCCAGCTCCATAGAAAAATTTTATGGAGCCGAGCTCCAACGATGAAGCATGAATCGCAAAGCAACTTTTACCCGATAACGGAGCACGAATCGCAAAGCAAAATAAAAGTTGCTTTGCGATTCATGCTTCATCGTTGGAGCTCGGCTCCATAAAATTTTTCTATGGAACCGGGCTCCATAGAAGTTGCGTTCAAGTTACTACCATTTCATTTTTGCCATTAAAATTTGAAAAAATCTTATTTTTTTCCGGTCAAAAATCTTATTTTATCCTTCAATTTTATTTCCTAAGTTAAAAAATTTCAAGTGGGGAAGGATAACAAGAGGTGGGCAAAGAAAAGATGAGAAGATTGTTTAATCTAATATTTGGATAAGATAACTAAAAGATGAATAAGAGAGACTGAAATAATCTCTCTCTCGTTATTTGGATAGAAATTATAAATGGTGTGGTGAGAGACGATAATTTTAATGAAAAAATCTGTTTAGCCTTTTATGTTCATATATATATATATATAAACAACCAACATTTCCGCCTAAATCCCCCCCCTCCCCCTCAAATTTTTCCCACATAAAAATTCTATATTCAAATTTTTCTCATCTAAATTTTTTCCTCCCAAATATTTTATTTTTATCTTTCACTTATACTTTTATATTTCTAATTTTATTTCTTATGTTTTCCGCCTCTTAAATCTCTAATTTTAGATGTTTCCCACTCAAAATTTTTCATATTTGATATTTCACTTGTACACTTACTCTTTTAATTTTATTTCTTATCTTCATTCCTCTTAAACTCCTAATATAATCACCATGTTTTTAAGTGTGTTTTTCTAGGATTTACAATCAAGTCCATTTAATATAGTATTTTAAAACAAATAAATATGTAGTTTAAAATAAGGATAAAGGTCATATTTGTCCTAAAGTATTTGAAAATGTACAAATTTGCCATCAAACTTTTATTTTTTTTCAAAAATATCCTCGCAATCTAAATTTGGGCCAAAAATATCACTACATGTAACAGTTTGACAAGTCAGCAAACGATTACTTTGTGGCAATGATAATAGCCATATTTGCCCTTAAAGTATTCAAAAAGATACAAATTTATCATTAAACTTTTTTAAAAAAAATACCCTTGTTGTCCAAATTTTGGGTCATATTTACCCTTGAAGTATTAAAAAATGTACAAATTTGCCATTAAATTTTTTATTTTTTGAAAAATGCTCTCGCTGCCCAAATTTTGGACAAAAAATATCACTACTTGTAACAGTTTGACAAGTCAACAAATAATTGCTTACGTAGCAAATAAAATAAGCTACATCATCAAGCCACACTAGATTTTAAACTACCAACATGTAATACCCAATATATTCACAACCTAAATTTATTAGGAACGACATATAGAGTTCGTATATATCCTAGCTTTTAGTTACAAACCATTAAAACACGCGTCAAATTGAACGTGCTGAAAAGATATGAAAAATAAAAAAAGGAAAATAAGGTAGCCTAACCGGCTACAAAAACTAGCTAGTTAAGGGGTGCTACAAAAATACGTCCCACCACTTCTTTCTAATACCTGAAAAATTTTAAAGTTTATTTAATTATTTCAGCGGGATAATTTAATCGTGCGTTAGGATGGACCGAATGAAACCCCGGATGGCTTGAATTGAAGATTGGCCTTTGCGCGAGAGGAAATTAATTCATCTAAGTTTGATTAGTCCTTAGATGGGTTGCTTGGTTCGAGACGAATCCGGAGGTTTGAGAGAAACTCGAATCAGACTTGTATTGGTTGAGTTGTGACTTATTTTATACTCAACTTAAGTTAATGGGCACTTTGGTATTTTGGCAATTGGGGTTTTAGTATTTATACCTCATATATCCCTTAGGGGCGCGAGGGATTTTTGATCCAAAATTTGGACGGCAATGGTATTTTTCAAAAAATGAAAAGTTTAAAGAAAAATTTGTACCTTTTAGAATACTTTAGGGGCAAATATGACTCTTATCCTTGCCACGTAAGCAATCGTTTGCTACTTGTCAAACCGTTATAAGCAGTGGTATTTTTTGCCCAAAATTTGGACAACAAGGGTTTTTTTGAAAAAAAAAAATTTAAGGGCAAATTTATACGTTTTTGAATACTTTAGGGGGCAAATATGACCCTTATCCCTTTAAATAATTTAAATATCTTGTTTTCTATTTTTAAAATTTATTATCTTATATCGATATTATATTTGATTTTTATCCATAAAAAATGTTCTTATTTTTGTTTGATCATTGAAATCTATATAAAATAATTTAAATATCTTATTTTTTAATTCTTTCAATTTGTTATATTATATCTATATTATATTTGAGTTTTATCCATACAAAATATTCCTATTTTTGCAATTTATTTATTTTTGTATCATTGAAATCTATATAGATTTATTATAATTGCTTCGATTTTTTCATGCAAAATATCATTACTATTAAAGATTTTTATTAAAAAATTACTCTCTATAAAATAAATATATTTTAAAACAAACGTGTATAAGTATAGAGAAGCATTATTTATATATTGGAGTAAAAAAAAATTCTTTTAAAAAAACTAATATTGACTCTTGATTTATATTTTATGTAATATTTTCTCTTTTTATTGTTGGAAATTTGGCTCTATTTTTCTATATATATTCATTAAAGTCATTATTTTTCTGAATTATAATAATTATAAATTTACTAAATAATTGATGAAATTATTTTTTAATGTATATAATTATTTTTATATTATTTTTGTATTTATGAAATATCACTTTCTTTTATTTTTGAAAAGACTTATTTTTAAATTGATTATCTATAGTTATATAGTTTTAATTGATAACATTGACTTTATATTTGTATTATATTTGATGTTTACCCTTAAAAATATGAATTATTTATATTTTATTATTTCTATATTTTTTTGTAAAAATATATATTGTTTTATTTGTTTTGAAATAACAAGCAACGTATCCTTTTCGCCTAAATCCTCCCTCCCTCAAATTTTTCCTACCTAAAATTTTCTCATTTAAATCTTTCTCACCTAAATTTTTCCCTCCCAATTATTCCTTTTTTATCTTCCATTTATATGTACCTTTATATTTTTAATTTTATTTCCTATCTTTACCCCCTCTTAAATCTCTAATTTTAAATGTTTCCCACTCAAAATTTTCCATATTTGATATTTCACTTATACCATTTCTCTTCTAATTTTATTTCTTATCTTCACTCCTCTTAAACTCCTAATATAATCACCATGTTTTCAAGTCCCTCTAATTTTTTTAAGCAAATTTTTTTTAGGGTTTACACTTAATTCCATTTAATATAGTATTTCAAAAAAAAAAAATAAGTAGTTTAAAATAATTTAAATATCCTATTTTCTATTTTTTAAATTTGTTATCTAATATCGATATTATATTTAATTTTTATCTATACAAAACATTCTTAATTTTGCAATTTGTTTATTTTTTTATCATTGAAATCTATATAAAATAATTTAAATATCTTATTTTTTAATTCTTTCAATTTGTTATATTATATCTATATTATATTTGATTTTTATTCATAAAAAATGTATCTATTTTAGCAATTTGTTTATTTTTTTATCATTGAAATCTATATAGATTTATTATAATTGCTTCGGGTTTTTTTCATGCAAAATATCATTACTACAACATCATTACTATTAAAGATTTTTATTAAAAAGTTACTCTCTATAAAATAAGTATATTTTAAAACAAATGCGTATAAGTATAGAGAAGCATTATTTATGTATTGGAGTCAAAAAAAATCCCTTTTAAAAAATTAAGAATAAATACCAAAAAAAAAACGAACTTTGGACATTTTCTTATTTTTAGCATAAACTTTTTCCGTTAGCAAGAAAATACATCAACTTTCATTATGTTACCCCGTTTAGCACGCTCCGTCATTTTTTACGGTTTTGGCTGACCTGACACATTAACGGCGACTACGTGGGAAGTGACTATCCTACGTAGCAAATATTACGATTTTGCTCATCGCCAATTGCTCATGCATGTTAAGCGGGGAGGGGTAAAATGATAATTTTTACATGATCGTCTTCAACATACATATGCTGCTTCATCTGCCGCCTTCATTCCGTCTCCTCGTGACATCTGCCTCCTCCATTCCATCGCCATTATCCTCAAAATATCAGCAAGCTTGGAGCTATCGCTGATGTCCTTGACGCCTCCAAATCCCTCCTCTTCATCGGCTCAGGCCTCTCGGTGGATGACGACCACCTGAAGCCGGCAGTGTCCGACGAGGATCTCATCTTCCTCTAGCGAGTGTTGTAAAGAAAGATGGAGGGAAGGTCGGTTGAGACAGCAGGAGGAGTAGCAGGAGGAGGAGGACAACCGTCGCCCCCAAAAAATCGTAATCACCTGCAGCTGCCCCCTAAAGATTAAGTACGCTCGCCCAAATCTCTCCATTGCTGGATAGCCTCACCTGTCGGACTACCACGCCTGAAGCAAGCCGAAGGATAGCTGCTAATTATCAAGGAAGAACGACAGAGGAAGAAGAAACTTGTCGTCAAGGGATCGCCCGATCCGTAAAGGAGAGAGGGGAAGAAAGATATGCCCAGTCACCCAAAGGAATGCCCAATCGGGCAAACATAATCTCGATCTGGACAATTTGAATGCCTAGTCAGGTAAACATAATCCCGATCCGGACAACTAGAATGCCCAGTCAGGTAAACTGATTCCCGATCCGGACAATTTGAGTCCAAACGGGTCAAAGCCAGCCCCAACTGAGTCAAAATAGCTCCAAACCAGCCTCATATTTCGTGGCTTCTGTACATGGCGACTTCTCCATGATCGCCTCCCACGTCGTAGACCTTGCACTTGGCTTCGATGTCCTTGATGGAGTCTTCAAGACGACGGACCTCTTCCTCATGCTCTGACACAGTGAGGTTGGCGGTAGATAGGTCGTCAAGTGCGATGCGGAGTTCGCCCTCAAGGCGACTGGCCTGGGCATCAACCACCTTGAGTTCGGACTTAGTGCTGTTGAGCTTCGCTCGAGCGACTTTGACCTCCTCGTCATCATCGAAGTCGGCGGCTCCTCGCTGTCGACGAAAATGACTTCGGGAGACTCCTTGTCGACTTTGACCTCCTCCTCATCATCAATGACAACGCAGGAAGCGAGAGTTTCGTCGGCCACGGGAGCAGAGTCGGCGGCTTCGTGCGTGGAATATCTCGCCATGCCTCCAGCGAAGGCTCTAAAGGGAGAAGCACAGCGGGAGGAGGCTCAAAAGCTTTTATCTTTACAGCACCCGTTGCGTCATGTTGAAGATGATCATGTAAAATTACATTTTACCCCTCCCCCCTTAACATGCATGAGCAATTAATGATGGGCAAAATCATAATATTTGTCACGTAGGATAAAATTTTTCCATGTCATCGTCGTTAACGTCCAGGTCAGCAAAAATCGTCAAAAATGACGGTGCGTGCTAAATGGGCTAACAAAATGAAAGTTGGTGTATTTCCTTGCTAACGAAAAAAGTTTATGCTAAAAATGAGAAAAGAACCAAAGTTCGTGTTTTTTTTGGTATTTACTTTGAAATTAATATTGAATATTGATTTACATTTTATGTAATATTTTCTCCTTTTATTATTGTAAATTTTGCTTTATTTTTCTACGTATATTCTTTAAAGTCATTATTTCTTTAAATTATAATAATTTTATATTTACTAAATAATTGATGAAATTATTTTTTAATGTATATAATTATTTTTTATATTATTTTTGTCTTTGTGAAATATCATTTTCCTTTATTTTTGAAAAAAGCTTATTTTTAAATTGATTATCTATGCTTATACAGTTTTAATTGATATATTTGACTTTATATTTGCATTATATTCGATGTTTACCCTTAAAAGTATTAATAATTTTCTATTTTATCACGCCCCAAACCCGGACATGATCGGCCAGAGTACTATCCGTACTCTGAAGCCTAACCCAACCAAGACACCCAATAAAATACAAAATTTTGTGCAGTTTATAAAACCAACTCGATTTGCAATAAACATAAATCGAATAAATTTCAAATCCAACAATTAACAATCTATTACCTACATATACTCAAATATCCATAAAGTGAACCTGGTTAACACGAATAAAGTTTTTAACATCAAATTGCGGAAAACAAGGTCTGGACACAAGTTCACATAACTCAAGAAAAACATTAAAAAAAACCCTCAAATGACACGGCATACACCCCCGACTACGACATGTCACGAGATTCGTTGTCCCTGCTGCCACCCGCCGTGCTTTTGCATCCCAGTACCTCTCTGATCCCGCTCAGGGGCTGAAATCAACAACAATATAAATCGTAAGTCCAACTAGGACTTAGTGACTAGTTGAGCCCTCAATCCACCATGTCCAATAACACAAGACCAGCAAGAATATAATTTCTTAGAACTCAAATACTCATGAGCAGTAGTAAATAAGCATAACCATCAATTCATGTGAGATATAAATACCAATATACATAACCATCCATCCATGTAAGCAATAAGCACAATGCGCATAACCAATAATCCAAAAAATAAGAGACTGTTGAGCAATTAAAACTACGTCAAATTCGATTACGTTTTGATTCGATTCTGAATGCAACCAAGTTGACGTGGTACTAGTTTACGATGTTTGATGAGTAATAATAGCAACTAACAACAATCAAATAAGGCAATGCAAACATGATTAATTATAGTGGTTCAGCCAACCGCCTACTCCACTACCTTGGCTAGCTCCATACCAAGGATTTCTAATCAAATCCTTTATAGACTATGTGTTTCCCTTTGAATACAACTGATGACTCGTTTCTCAACCCTTTGAGAATGCCTCAAACCTATGCACCTAGGCAAAACACAATTCTACAAAGGAACCCCTAAGGTGTTTAACCTAACAAGCTTACAATGAAAAATCAAATCCAAATAACAAGTAAAATTACAATGAAATGAGCTAAAGAGTAGACCACAACAAAGAGCTCCTTTCTAAGCCTTCAACGCCTCCAACTCCACAAGATGGTGAGGTCGAATTATAGTCGGAGTCGAGGGAAGATGAACGCTTGAGAGGAATCGTCGATCGGAGAAGCAAGCGCGAGCAAATCAACTTTGGAAGGCTCAAATCACACTTAGAAAGCTTTTTAGAGTTGTTAAGAAGGGTTAATAGAGGTTGGTGAGGGGTATTTATAACCCCTCACACGACAGTTCACCCCAACGGGTATTTTTCTGCCCGTTGGGAGATGCCCGATCGCTTGTCGGTCGACCGACTGATCGACCGCAGCGCTCTGCCAATTTTGGGCATCATTCGATCGACCAGGCGATCGACCGAATACCCTACTGCTCTTATCTAGCTTCTGGCGATCGACTGAATTTCTGCACTGCTGCTTACTGCCAATTTTTTCCTTCTGCCGATCAACCAGCTGGTCAACCAAATCTGGGCTGAGGTTGGATTTTGAAGTTTGCTTTTTGCGCGCTTCACTTCCGGGTTCCGTAATCAAGTTTTGACTTGGATATTATTACATAATCCTAACTCCAAATTTTTTTATTTGCTCTTTTTCGAAGCCATTTTGCCGATTTTGTATTTCTCCGAACGAACTTCGCGCGTGTATCATAACCTCAACCTGAACTCAAAACTTCACAAATACATTAGTTTCATGTTTGTTATCATTAAAATAGAGATCGAAGCCTAGGGGCAACCCTTGGGCCAACAGAGACAAACATCATAAGCACAATCATCTACCCAAACAAGCCACCTGAGTCGGTCGTTAGTGTGGCGGGCTGATGAGCTTCCCGGTCTAGGGACCCGTCGGTCCAATAATCCAAGGACCCGTCGATCCTACGAGTCAGTCACTGAGCATTGCTTTGTCTCAATGATCTTCCCGCCCATGCCACTCCGGGTCGATTGTCAGTGTGACCGCTGACGAGCTTCTCGGTCCAGTATAGTCCAGCGCAATCACAAGCACACCCAGGCATTTATATATTAACCAACAATTTTAAATAAGGAGAAATGAACATAACATTCTCATGCCAGTATAATTATCCTAGGACCCCAAAGGTCCTCCGTATCCATATATCTCCTATGTGCACGAAGCCCATTGGCATACCCGGCCATGCAACAATGCAACATTATTATCATAATGTTCATTCTCACATATATACATATAAGTAGTAACCATTTCCAAAAGAAAAGAATAAACTAATCTTATCCACATGCCATACCATACATGAACAATCACATGTTTCACATAGTAAAGCAATAACCAGTAGTAAAATACCGAGATGAGTCCCCTAGGTGCAAACGTGTAATTGTTCACTTAACATCATGACTACTTCCCCATAGGGTCGGCCACATAGGTTTGGAATTTTCCTCGTGGAAGTTCCGGCCCTTGCTCAATCTTCCCTTTCTCTATAGTTTAGTGGCCTTAGGTTTTCAAACTGCGGGATCTAATGTATATCTAGGTGAGTCTATGTTCCAAGTGTTCCTAACCTTTTTCCTATCGTATAGTGACCTTAGGTTGTCAAACTAAGGTAAGAAACATATCCTAGGCGAACCTCGGTTATTCATAAATTCTCAATTTCATGTTCCTACAACTTACCACACCCAACTGAGTCCAAATACATCCTAAGGACAACATGTACCATCTAAGAGTAATGTATTTTCTATAGGGGCAGCATGTATATATACCTAAGTAGGGTATTTTCCATAAGGGCAGCAAGTATATTTTTAGGGACAACTTGTGTAATCTAGGGGAAACATATAATTCCTAAGGGAAACATGTCTCTAATCTTTGTAGATGTGCACCTATACACTAACAACCCTTCCATTGATCTCCCTTATCCAAGAAACAAGATCAAATCAAGATAATTAATAGGCCTCAAGATCAATCAACAAGGGGCGGCAACCTCAACCCGACAGTGTACATGTGGCAACATAAATCCAGGAAAAAGGAAATGAGAATCACACAAGAATTATACAATGATGATGTAGGATTTAAGATTAATCAACAACGAAGAAATCTTCCTAAAATTCATGGAGAAAAATCCTCAAGAGATGAGGGCGGTACACACCCAAAAACTCGACTAGGCCATGCTGTTAGGGACCTTCGGGGTTGTCAAGTCCTGTGTGTGTCATGACGGTCCCTAACGTGCATTGTAAATATTGCATCATGAGCATCCATGTAAATATGCATTGTAAAATGTGTTCGCGCACCGCCCACCGCTCTTGCTCACGCCTAAGCAAACAGCCTCGTTTGCCTAGGCGTGGCATGGACGGTGGGGGTGTGCAAACATAGGAATTTTGTCATGCTCCTCGTGCTTTTGGTATCCTTGGGGGTGACACTTGGGGGTTAGGCTCTACAACTATAGTACCCAGGTATAGCCTGGGCACACTCTAGTCTTTCGTTCTAGATTTCATTCAAGCATTTCCTTGCATTTTCATGCAATCGGCCATTTGGCCTAACAACGTTTTTTTGTCCAAGCACTTAGAGACTTCGACCCACGATAAATGGGAGCCCACGAAGCTCGTAAAGTTTTGGTGTAAGCAATCGACACAAATCGTCAATAGACTCGTGCCTTCGTCGTTGGAGACAAATGACGTTAGGGCACTTAACAAGTATCATTTCAATAGTACATTATCTGCTTATGCAATGTTTGATCCAGGTGCTACATATTCATTTCTATCTGAGTTATTAGCATCAAGGTTGGGGAAGGACAAAAGTGTTGGCCTAAGATTTTCTACCTTGGTCTTAATCTCGGTTTTGATGATAATGAACATGGAACTAATATTTCATTGAGAAATATTTTCAGGTTCCATATCAGTTAGTGCTCGATATCCACGATCGAAAATATCGGAGAAATCGGAAATCGAAAGGACATTGGTCGACGGGTTCGGGTTTGTCGCGGAAATTTCTAAAAGTTTGACGTGTGCACCAAAGACATCTTGGATGAGTCGAGAGAATATATGGAAAGCTCTCCAACTTGATGCACGTTGAAGGCCGGAGTCCAAAAATGAAGCGCGCAAGAAAAATACACAAGAAAATTACCCTGCCCAGATTCGGTCAATTGACCGATCGATCGACAGAAGAAGAAATTGGGCAGAAGGCAATTCGATCGATCAATCGATCGACCGAATGCTGCCAAAAACTGGCAGTAGGCAAGTCGGTCGATCGAAGTATGCCAAAAAGTGGTAATATGCCCGCGGTCACTCGGCGGTCGCTCAGTCGGTCGACCGATGATTGACCGACAAGCGATCGGGTGTCGCCAACGAGTAGAGGAACGCCCGTTGATGAGCCTTGGTGTTTGGAGGTTATAAATACCTATCTCAAACTCATTCCTAGCCTAATGTTGATGCTTCCAAGTCTCAAAGAGTGATCCTAAGCATCTCCTAAGCCCTTTTATGATCAAATCCATAAAACCTAGCTCTTGATCCCTCATCCTCAAGTGTTCTTCATTGAAGGGGTATTCAAATTTGCTAGGCTCAAGAAGAAGAGGTGTCCTTATTGTGATAAGTCCTCTTTACTCTCTTCTTGTGATTAAGGTATTTTTATTTTATTTTGATTTGATTTACTTGAGTTTGTAAAAAGACCTAGTATCTGGTCTTGTGTGTTAGTGGTAACCTTGGTGTCGAAGGTGTAAAGCCACTTGTGTAAACTAAGTTAGGAGTAAGTCTTAGGAATTTAGGTGGGAAAGCTCACTCGGTAGGAAGACGAGATACTTCTAGGTGTGGAAGTGCCTTCGAGGTGAGTGTAGGGTCTTTCTGGTGTAAAGTCCTCAATTGTAAGCTACTCATAGTTTAGTGAATTTGGATGTCAAATCCTAAGCGCGGTGCTTAGGTAGTCGAGTAGGCATTGGGGCCGAATCACTATAAATAATTATGTTAGTATTGATATTCTTATTTGTGTTTAAATTATTTTATTATTGCTTCCGATAAATTACAATTTGCCTAAGTAGTTTAAGAAAACGTATAAAACTGAATTTAGGCAAAAAGATTAGATAACACACTATTCACACCCCCCCTCTAGTGTGGTCATTTCACCAACAAAAAGTTGGCTGGTTGAACCATTAGTAGTGTCTACACCTACATGCAGTACTGTTGTTGATAGGACGGTCTTCAGGAACTGCGATATTTTCATAGGTGGGCATGATCTGAAAGCGAAACTGATGCTATTACCAACCCTAGAGTTGGATGTGATTCTAGGCATGGACTGGCTATCAGCCCATTATGCGTCACTCAATTACAAGATAAAGGTGGTCACATTTTGCAAGCCAGGAATACCACCCTTTACCTTTCAAGGCGATGGGAGAGGGGACTCTATCAGGGTGATCTCTGCTCTCCAGGCCTATAAGCTAATGGTGGGTGGCTGTCGGTCTTTCTTGGCTTTTGTCTCTACAGATGTTACCGGCAAGGGCTCGGCCAGCAGCATAGAGGGTACTCCAGTGGTCATGGATTTCCCAGACGTGTTTCCTGAGGAGTTGTCGGGACTACCACCGATGCGGGAGACGAGTTCTGTATTGAGTTGCAGTTGGGGGTGAAGCCTATATCGATTCCCTCATACCGAATGACACTCGCTAAGCTGAGGGAGCTTAAGGTACAGTTGCAAGAGCTGTTAGACATTGGGTTCAGTCGCCCAAGTGTCTCACCCCTAGGGGCGCCAGTGTTGTTTGAGAAAAAGAAAGATGGATTCATGCGGATGTGCATTGATTACCGACAACTCAATAAGGTGATGATCAAGAACCGATACCCACTTCCCAGGATTGATGACTTATTCGACCAGTTGTAGGGGGCTCAGTGGTTCTCAAAGATTGATATGAGATTAGGGTATCACCAATTGAGGATAAGAGATCAAGATATTCATAAGACTGCTTTTAGGATGCGGTGTGGACATTATGAGTTTCAGGTCATGTCCTTTGGACTTACTAATGCCTCGGCAGCCTTCATGGAGTTGATGAACCGGGTGTTCGAGGACTTTCTGGACAGATTCACCATAGTATTCATTGATGACACTCTGGTATATTCCAGGAGTGAGGCGGAATACAGGGAGCATTTGAGGGTAGTTCTAGAGACCCTTAGACTGCACCAACTCTTTGCAAAGTTTTCAAAGTGTGAGTTCTTGTTGACCAGTATGGGATTCCTGAGGCATATTGTATCCCAGGATGGTGTAAAAGTTGACCCTGCAAAGATTGAGGTAGTTCAAAACTGGGAGAGACCGACTAGCATGAGCGAGATCCGTAGCTCCTTGGGGTTGGCCCGTTACTACATAAAGTTCGTAGAAATTTTTTCCAAGATTGCCGCCCCGCTCATGCGCCTAACTCAGAAGAAAGTAAAGTTTATCTGGGATGACAAATGCGAGGAGAGCTTTCAAAAGCTCATGTACTAGCACTATCGTCAGGGTCGGGAGGATTTGCAGTTTATTATGATGCTTCTAGGGTCAGATTGGGGTGCGTTTTGATACAGCACGGTAGGATGATCGCATACGCATCCAGGTAGTTGAAAACCCATGAGAAGAACTACCCGACTCATGATTTGGAGTTGGCGGCCATAGTCTTTGTCTTGAAGATGTGGCGTTACTACTTATATGGGGAGGCATGTGACATATTCACATATCACAAGAGCCTCCAATATTTGCTTTCACATGAGGATCTTAACTTGAGATAGCGGAGATGGCTTGAGTTGTTGAAACATTACGACTGCACTATTGAGTATCACCCGAGGAAGGCAAATGTAGTAGCAAATGCTTTGAGTAGAAAGTCGATGGGTAGGTAGCCCACTTGGACGTGAGTAGGAGATCCCTGGCCAAAGAGCTGGTGGTGAGCCTGGGTTCAGGGGACTGGTAATCTGTGGCTGATTCGGGTGGATTGGTGGCACACATGCATGTACAGTCTACTTTGGTTGATATGCTATGAACAGCTCAGGGTGAGGATGTTTTCTTTTCCCTAATGAAGGATCTGGTTGTGAGAGGTGATGCAGAGGTCAGAGAAATGGGAGAAAATTACCATGGACTTTGTTACCGGGTTATCGAGGTCAGAGAAAGGAAATGACTCTCTCTGGGTAGTGGTGGATCGCTCGACCAAATCGACACACTTTATTCCGGTAAAGACCACCTTCTCTATTGAGCAGTACGTGCGGTTGTTTCTTGACCGTATTGTGGCTTATCATGGGATCCCAGTAATGATCATATCCGACCGAGGCACACAGTTTACTGCTCGGTTCTAGCAGTTGTTTCAGGAGGTTCTAGGCACGCAGGTGCGGTTCAGTACCACTTTTCATCCTCAAACAAACAGACAGTCAAAGAGGACCATTCAGACACTTGAAGACATGTTGAGGGCATGCGTAATGGACCTGGAGGGTAGTTGGGAGAGGCATTTACCTTTGGTAGAGTTTGCTTATAATAACAGCCACCATAGCAGTATTGACATGGCCCCATTTGAGGCTTTGTATGGGCGCAAGTATAGGTCGCCGATAGGCTGGTTTGAGGCCGGTGAGTCCCAGATGTTGGGGTCATACTTGGTTAATGACGCCGTTGAGAAAGTGAAATTGATCAAGGATGACTTCTAGCAGCTCAGAGTCGTCAGAAGATGTATGTCGATGGTAAAGCCCCTGACGTGGAGTTTTAGGAAGGGGATTCGATTTTCTTAAAGGTGTCCCCTATGGGGGGGTTGTGCGCTTTGGGAGGAAGAAAAAGTTAAGCCCCAGATTCATCGGGAAAGTTGGCCATGCTATTGTTTATGTTGACATTATCATGTTAAATATATTTTATGTCATATTTATCATGGTAATTAGATTTGATGTTTATCATAATAATTATGTTCACGTGGAAACTAATATGATATGGGATGTGTAGATTATTTTTATTGTGCTTGTATATAAATTTCATGCTGAGGTACATGCCTAAATTGGTCTCTACAATAATTAGGTAGTTGCTGGAATTTTAATTACCATGCTGATTTTAATTAATTAAATGCAGAAAATGTATAAATAATTGCTGAAAAATTATTAGCTATGTGCTGTAATTTAATTGTAGTGTTGTCCTAATTTTAGAATGTTGTAAATAAAAATATAATTATAGAAACTAGTCTCAAGGGTGTCAATTATAGGACAATGCTTACAATATTCATGGCATATCAAGGATAAATAAATTATAGAGATATATGTGACATGTAGGACATGACATCATAACATACCCCTACCAGTGATTGACGGTGAATAGAGAAAATAAAATCCTTAACTTCAAACATAGAGACGTCATGGTAGGGACACGAAACTATACACTACAAGCATACTAGTCTTACCTTGCATCCAATTAGGAAAGGTGACAACTAAAGGTTTGACTGAGAGAGCCCGAGAAGGGCTAGGTACAGGCGCAAGCTTGAGTGGTTGGATGGGCGAATCCCAACCAACATCCAACCAGTGATGTATTGTGTTTGGGTTGGATGGGCGAATCCCAACCAGGTATTGCTTTATGCAGGTCCTATCGTTATGTGCAAAGTGAAAATGAAATTGCACGCTTGTGGGCCAAATATGGCTGAATATTCTTGTCCATGCAGGTGGGCCAATCGGGCGGATAATGTATTAGACCCCTGATATTATATGAGAATGTTTTCCTATCTTATACTTATGATTTGGATTTAGGAGGAGGTTCGGTAGAACCACTCACTTAGTTCCTCATTGACTTACGCTTGTTTGTTTAATTTTTGTTTTGCAGAGCCTAACCAGTGAGGTACTGGCTAGAATACATGGCGCGGCTAGAGGGGAAAACGGCACCGCTGATCTCGTAGCTGACTGAGTTTAGGGAGTTGTAATCGAGTCTTGTTTTCTTTCATGCATAGTGATGTAGTTTGAGATAATGGAGTCTGTAATTTCCTTTGAACATACATTTATGTCATTCCAGAACTTTTACCTTATTTCATGATTAGCTTCTAGTTTGTCATTTATATCTGCATGGTTGTGTGCATGAGTTAGACTTCAAGGTATTTACATACATATCCTGGCCGGTCAAGTGACCCTGAGTTGGGGTGTGAACTAACTAACATTAATATAAAAATAATACTAACATTAACATAAAACCCTAATTAACAGATTAACATTAACATAAAAAAATAAATTTACTCTAATTAATTAACCTAATTAATTAATTAACATTAATAGTAAAAATAATAATCCTAATTAACATTAACAATATTATAACCCTAATTAATTAACAGATTAATAGTAAAAAAAATGAAAAAAATAAAAAAGGTATGTTGTCGGTGAGGGTCGAAACCTTGGGTTTTGGCCCCAACCAGTAAGAGAGGGGGAGAGAGGGTTACCTAATCGGCGGCGAGGGAGGGAAGGGAGGGATGGCACGGAGATCGGCGACGAGGCAAAGGCGGGGACGGGCCGTCGAGCGATGTAGACGATCGAAGGCGTCGATGGGCGGAGAGGCAGAGGCGTCGACGGCGAAGGAGAAGGCGTCGACGATGATAAATCGACGGCGAGGAGAAGAGAGAGGAGAGAGCGGGAGAAAAAAGTGGGATCGATTGCGAACGCAAATAAAAAGCTTTTTCACTAATGGCCCATTAGCCGTTGGAAAACCGTGGATTGTTAATTATTACATCACTGACGACCGACGTGTCTCTCTCTAAGTCGTCAGTGATTGGTTTTTTATTTTTGTACCGCATGCGCGCCATCGACTCATAAGCGACAGTCGCTGATAGCCGTCGTTATTGATTTATTATATCATCGACGGCCCACGGGGCCCTCTCTAAGCTGTGGCTAATTACTTATTTCATTTCACCTTCTGTGCGCGCCTTCGGCTCATAAGCAACGGGCTAAGGCGGTCGTATGGGAGATGTTGTTACATTTGCAACGACTTGTGAGGTCCGTTGATGAAACCGACTCTAGTAGTGTTTGGGGCTAGGTCGGGAGGGCGACCTCCCCCTTCTACTGCTATCCTGCTCGCGGTGATCTCGATCTTCGCCCTTCTTATTAGGCTTTTTGAACTTTTTGTCCTTGGTGTTGTCTTTAGTGGTATGTCTTTCGGCCTTTCTAGCCTCTCAAAGTTCTTCTATCTCCTTGTATCATACATCTCGTTCTCGAAACTCGGTCATATTCCTCTATTTGACCAAAGCGATTTTGTCGGCGAACTGTTCGGGCTTCAGATCGTGCTTAGTAGAATATAACTCGATATGTGGGTCGAGGTTTGAAATCTCCATGGTCACGCGACATGGAATCTCTTAAAGTACTCCCTCATATATTGTCTCATGCTGTCCCTGCTTGATATAGTGGAGTGAGTTATCGATCTTGGAGTAGATCCGAGATGAGGAGAACTGATTGGCAAAGGCTCGGGAGGGCTTCTGGAAAGTATGTGCCGTTGGTGGGAGGGTGGAGAACCAGAGTAGCGCAACTTTGATAAAAAAAAAGGTGGGAAAAAACCCTGCAGAGAATGGAGTCGGTTGCACCATTGAGAAACATCATGGATTTGAACATCGTCATATGGGTGGTCGGATCACCCGCGCGTGCCGTTGTAAGGCTGGAGAGTGGTCGACTGTTTGAAATTGTCAGGGAGACGAACTGTCATAATATGTTTGGCAAAGGGTCCCGAGTTGATGGTGGGGGGAGGAATAATCTCCGTGACCATCGTTCCTTCTTCTTCTTCTTCTTCTTCTTCTTCTTCTTCTTCTTCTTCTTCTTCTTCTTCTTCTTCTTCTTCCATGTGGTGTGTGTGGGATACCTCGTCACGAAAAATAGAGGTCAACCTCTCCGTTCTTTCGAGACGGCTGTCCTCGTCATGTTCCGACCAGCAGTGATCGCACTCGAATGGGCGTTGCTCCCTAGGTTGCTTTAACGCCTCGACCTGGGCTGTTAATATTTGGTTTTGCGCCAAGAGATATCGTCGATTAGGTGAAGAAGTTTTTCTGGTGTTGGTTTGGCGAGTACCGGAGCGTCACTCCTCATCATGCAGTAGCGTTCGCCTAATTCTGGGTACCTACCATGATGGGGCCCCACGGTGGGTGTCAAATATTCTTGTCTGAAGTTCGGGGTGGTGCGGTTCTATGCGTCTTCTGGTCCGGTGTGACTCGATGAGGGACCTGCAAAAATATTTTGACGGTCAAGTAAATAAAAATTGATGACGATGAGTATATATATATATATATATATTTTTGGACCATAGTCCACTCAACTCCCATAGCTGGAGGGATTGAATATTTCCCGTTTGGATGATCGATCGAACCTTCCACTTCATAATTGTTTGAAGAGTAATTCTTCATTCTGCATGTACGCTCCTCAAACTGACACATATATCATAACATTAATGATGAGATGGAATCAGATATTATAAGTAATAACAAAGTTAAGGGTTAAAAATGTTGGAACGTACCACTTCGAACAAAATCATTCTTGGGCACTAATTATATTATTAATCAAAATAACTCCACCCAGTTTTAAGCAACTGAGTGGGTGACCACTTTTTCTCCTTTTCCGTCACATCACATGTATAATATGGCTTCCTAGCTGGAAGGAGCTACCATCAATCAATCAATTAATTAATTAATTATAATCAACCCCACATTATAATTTCATATATATAATATAATGACACTCATAGTAAGAATTAATTGCTAATCTTTAGTCAATATAATTGAAGTATAGTAAATTCATCGAAATGGATTCAAGATAAAGCAAGAAATTAATACTAGGAAGCACCTGGAACTCGGCTTTCGTGTAAAGCAAATATAGCAGGCGCTAGTGGAAGACAAGAAAAGCGAAGAAAAAAAGTTTCAGATAAGAATCGAGTTAGTGGATGAACACAAGTCCATCTTCCAAAAGATCCACATGCGCTTAATTAATCGATTAAATATTCAAAGGATCGATCGATCTCTTCTTTTATTTAAAGACAATTCCCTCCTTCGTATTCCGCCACACCATCTTCCTCGATAGATTTAATTCTCTCGCTCTCCGTTTTAATTACTTCACAGCAAGCATGGGTGGAATTCGCTTCCCGGTTTCATACGACGGAGGCTGAGGAGGAAAAGGGAGGGGGGAAAGCGGTGCAATACGTACGCTCGATCTCCTCCCTCCCCATCGATCCATGCGCGTCGTACGTCGATCGACTCATGAGGCCGCGCGCGTGCATGGTGAACCGGCAAGTCACACAACGGCACGAGCTAGTAGCTCTCCATCGATTTGGTTTTGCTATATCTACTGGGTGTTTTCTGTTGCAGTTAATATATTCGTGAGGTAGACTCGCTTCAAATGACAGCAACTCATAAACCTTGTATTAGTATTAACTACTGCTGCCTTTTGACAGATGTCGCATTAATAAAGTCAACTCTTTTACTAAGATATTTATTTTCCTTTCTTTTTTTTTGCCAATATATAAATATAGATTTATCTTCAGATGTCTGCTACTGCTAATACTTGTCGGGATTGATGGCATTTGCGCATATGAGTAGTATAAGAGAATTGGATAAGAGAAATTATTACATTGCTCGCATTAGACATATTTCCGGATTGGATTTCTCCTGGATATATAAAATAATCCGATGCAGGTGTGTTATTTCATTTGGATATAATCTTTTACATATTTTATAAATTTTATTCATCATGTCCAAACAAACATGAATGGGTATTGGATATATGATCCTATCCATCTTCCTCTGTTATCCTATTCATTTTCCTCTCAAGTCCTAAATCCTATCCGCCCATAGATTTGCCTCTAGTAAGATCGCCGACCGTTCGATGAGGGGAAGTTCTTCGCTCATCGTACCGCTTATAAAATCTTTTTCTTCTTGTTTCTGAAGTCTAGTTTTTTTCTCATCGACTTGGTGTTTTAGGAATTTTCCCGGCAATAACTTCGCTTCTTCTTCTGGTGAGCTCTTTGTTGATTTTGTAGGTCCTACCTTAGGTCAGTAGGTTTGAACTGATGTGTCCCCATTCTAGGGTTTCCGCGATGAGGAAGAAAAGTGTTGTAGTGAAGTCGGAATTCGGGATGCTAGTGAGGGATCCAAATTCCTACTCCTGGGTTCAGGAGGATGTGAAGGTGAATGGCTCGGTGTTAATCGACCTTGACAATATTATATCCTTCCGGGAGAGTGTATCCATCGCTCGTGAAGGCGCCGAGGAAGATTACAAGTGTATTCCATGTCTCCTATCGGGTCGAGTGTATTTTAACACTAATTTAGAGTTAGTCAACTTTTTGTACCGGACTTTCTTCAACGAGTTGGGGATTTGCCTTTCATTTTTCGACTTCGAACATGGTATTCTGAATTTGGTTAATGTGGCTCCTACTCAGTTGCACCTGAACAGTTGGGCTTTTGTTCAGTGTTTTGTGATTGTGATGGAGTGCCTCAACATCAAGCCAATCCTTTTTGCTATTTTTCAAGCGAAAGGGGCCCAGAAAGGGCTATGGGTGTCTTTGAATGTTGTTCCGGGGAGAAAACTCTTTGCTATGTTTAAGAGTTCATACAAAGGCTTCAAGACCCACTTTTTTAGGGTTAGGTCACGAGAGGGTGTTTGGCCTTTCTTTTTGGAGTTTCTATACTATACAGAGAGGTTTCCTCTATACTGAAGGTCGGATCCTCGCTCTGTTCAGGATTTTGAGAAGGGAAGTGTTCCCCCCGAGGACGAAGCTCTGATTGCCTTTTTGTCACAGAATTTTCCTTTTGTTCCCCTTTCTTCTCACGAGATATTTGATAGGAGTCACGACAAATCCTTGGTTTTGGAATATATAAGTAGGTTTTATGTTGCAGGTGTTCAGTGTGCCTTTTCTTCATCAGAAAATTACTCACTCGTTTGGCCTTTGCCTTGTGCGAAAGAAATGTCTTCACTGTGGAAGGCTCCTGATGCTCGTACTCGATGAGCGGTGATAAAAGGGAATGATTCGAGTGGTAAAGAGAATAATTTTTTGGCCGAGAGTTTGCTGAAGTCCGTGAAGTCGCGACCCCCAAGGTCTTCAACGCCTCCCACTTCAGAGACGATCAACTGGTTTGTACCCTCGAATACTCCTACTCCTCCCAGTTCTCCCCTGAGGCACCGCAAAAGAAATAGAAGTACCATCGAGGGTCCGAGATCGGCAGATCTTCCGATGGGGGGTGTTATGATTGCGCCTGAAGGGGTGATGGGAAATCCTCCGTCAACCATACCCTCTAGAGGTGGCAAAGGTGTTCATCTTCGTGCTCAGGTGGTGTCTTTTGTGGAGGTCGACCCATTGAATCCTTTCGGTCTCATCTCTTCGGCTTGACTGAGGAGCTGCAGGAGTCTTTGCTTAGGGAGTCGACGATCTGTTCTTGCGAGGCTGAGCCGCTGAAGAGGGCCCTGGAATCTAAGGCCAGCGAGGTTGATCGCCTAAGTGCCCGAGTGAAGGAGGCGGAGAACCAATCTGCAACTACCAAGGCAGAGATAGTTAAGCTTCATCAAGACTTAGATGTGGCCATAGTGGAGAATTCTCGTTTGCAGACCGAGTTTGAAGCAACCAAAACACGTTTGTAGGCTGAGGGGGACATATGGTGGTCTATTGCCCAGAGGCTGGAGACCGAAGTGGGTCACTTCAATGATGCTACTCTCAAGGTATACGATACCGGTTTTTATAAAGCAATCGAGCAGGCTCGACTTCTAGCTCTCGGGGTTGACTTTTCAGAGACTAGCCCTTCCAAGGAAGTGAAGGATGGTGGTCTTGTGATTCCGGAGCCTGAGGAGGAGGCTTCTACCCATCCCAGTGAGGAGGGTTTGCTAGAGAGTGGTGTTTCAGAGAGGAGGGCTTCTGCTACATCGGCTGGTGCCAAGTAGCCCCATTGGAGTACCCGCACGTGGGTTACTCTATTTCGCCTGTAAAGAATTATTTCCCTTTGGGGCCTTTCAACTGTCAGCCCATTGTGGGTTTACTATGTGCTTTATATGTTATGCTTTCTGAAACATGTTTTTCCGACTCAATTTGTCCAGTAATATTTAGCTCCCCTCAAAAAAGGGAAAAAAATCTTTGTTTGAGGCTAATTCTTTGGTAGCAGCTCCGAGATTGTTTCGGAGATTGAGCTAGGCTCGCTTTCAATTTGAGCGATGGTGATAAAGTTCTGAGCTCCCTAGCGTGCATGGGGAAGGTAGGACTGTGCATGAGGAGTTGAGTGAGGGCACCAAGGCCAGAAGTAGTGACGTGGTAGCCAAGGACTTGCACTCGGGGGGTTCAGGCCGAGCTTGCCGAGGAGCGTAAGGTGGAAACACGCATGATGAGTCAAGTAAGGGCTCTTAGGCCAGAAGTAGCGGCGTGGTAGCCGAGGACTACACTCGGAGATTCAAGTCGAGCTCGCCGAGGAGCGTAAGGTGGAATCACGTGCAAGGAGTCATATAAGGGCTCTTAGGTCGAAAGTAGCAGCGTGGAAGTCGATAATTGCACTCGGGGGTACAAGCTGAGAACCGCAATCGAGGGCTCAACCCGAGCTCACCGAGGAGCGTAAGGCGGAACCATGTGCGAGGAGTCAAGTAAGGAATCTTAGGCTGGAAGTAGCAGCGTGGTAGCTAAAAGCTAGGTTGGTGAAAACCGAGTCCTAGTCATGTAAGGGCATTGAGGCCAGAAGTACTAACTCTGATAGCCGAGTAGGACCGCACACGAGGTGTCGGGTAAGGGATTTGAGGCCAGAAGTAATGACGTGGTAGCCAAGGACCAGACTCGGTGAAAATCGAGTTCGCGAGAAGTGTGCTTAGGGTCATGTTACTCATTTAGAGCATGTCGGGCTGAGCCGAATGCCACATTTAGGGTCAAAGACCAGGCTTGGTGAAAATCGAGCATGCGAGAAGCGCACTTAGGTCATTTGGGGTGTGTGAGCCCATAATAGGCACTGAGGATGGCGAGCCAGATTGGTGTAAATCAAATTCTGATCGCTGAATGAAGCATCATGCTTTGAGGCCACGGGTAACGGCTCTGAAAGCCGAAATGTGTGCGGGAGTTCTGGTCGAGCTCGCTGAGGAGCACAAGGTGGAACCATGTATGAAGATTCAAGTAGGTTCCAAATAATGAAATATTTGAGTGGCTAGATGGTTGCAGAGTTCCCTGGACATACACAAAGAAAATATGCAAGAAATACAATTGTATTAAGTAATAATGAAATTGCGGGTATAGAAGAGTGCTAGGCTTGTGCTTTATTTGTGTCTATTGTGGTGATTTGATCGCGACTTGAATTCTTTAAAGGATTGAGTCTGGGTTATTTTCGCATGTCCCATCCTGGGTTTGGCTCTGAGACCTTTGCCAGCTGTTTGCCTTCGACCGTGGAAAATGTTTGTGGGTCATTAGATTCTCTCTTTGATCCGACCATCTTTGGCTTGAGGAATTAATTATAGTATCATCGGGCTTCTTTCTGGTCGACATGCAGCATGCCTACTTCTGTTTCTAAAATAGGAAACTTTAACGCCAAGTGGGGAATGGATATAAGAGTTACCAGATTGTTCAAGGAAGGTCGTCCTAGAATCATATGATATGGGCTGGAAATGTTGACGATTAGGTATTGTACATCAATGGTTTATGCCCTTGGCTGAGAGTTGAACATTCTCCTTAGACATATGGCTCCTCGGACGTCAACCTTTTCTCCTCAGAAGCCTACCAGGTCTCCCTTACATGGGGTGAGTGAGACTTCTGTTAATTGCATTTTCTCAAAAATAGAGTAGAAAAGGATGTCAGCAAAGCTACCTTGGTCGACTAGGACCATTTTGATGATGAAATTCCCTGCAATCACAGAGATTATGACAAGGTCGTGTAGGTTTTGATCAGTTTCGTAAAAGTTAGATTTATAGAACGATATTATCGGGGTTTTAGAGGTGGACGGATGTGGACAAGTGGCGCTACTGACCGCCATTACTGTCTGAAAAGATCTTTTTCTGGCCGAGCTCGATTCTCTGCTTCTTGTAAGTCCGTCGGCGATGTAGTTGATGACCTTCCGGGGCTCATTTCCTGAGCGATCGGCTCGGCTGCCCTCCCTGTGACCTGAGTGGGGATTCGGAGGTGTCTAACTTAGTCGTCTAGGATTGTGGTTTCTGTAAGTGAAATGGACGCAATAGAGCTGGGGTGAATAGTGTTTCCTGCTTATTTTTACGCTACGTTCTATTCTTTAAAAAGTTGTCGATTTCTTTTTCAAGTATATATTCCAATGAGAAAATAATCAAGAAATCAACACTAATAAATCAATGCTAACACACCAAGATTTATAGTGGTTCGACAACACCGCCTATTCCATTACCTAAGCACCGTTCTTAGGATTTTACTTACAAATCTACTAAGTTAAGAATTTTTTACAATCGATGACTTTTCACCGGAAAGTCTCTACACTCTCTTCAAAGGCACTTCCATACTCGGAAGTTTTCGCCTTCACACCGAGTGAACTTTCTCACCTCAAATCCCAAGGAACACTCCTAACCTAGCTTACACAAGTGGATTTAAACCTCTACACCAAGATAACCACCAAACTACAAGACCAAACACTAGGTCTTTATACACACTTGAATTTACAATCAAAAACTAAAACCAAACAAACATTTACCACAAGAAAAGAGGATAGAATACTTATCACATGAAAACCAACATCTCTTCTTATGCCTAGCAAGCTTGAACAACCCTCCAATGATGATGCACTTCAAGATGAGGGATCAAGATGCTAGGTATGAGAGGAATGCTCAATGAAAGCTTAGAGGATGCAAAAATTAACTCAAGAGAGACTTAGGACATTAGTGATAGCAGAGAAAAGGTCTCAGGGAAGTTTATATAGCCTTTAGAAGAAATGGTGTCAAGTGAATATCGGCTCAACGGACATATTTTTCTGTCTGTTATAGTGTCAGTCGATCAGTCGGTTAATGGGTCGGTCGACTATCCATTCGACTAACAATCGATCAAATGGCTACTGGAGGTTTTCGTTGACATCCAGTTGATGCCCGGTCGATCATTCGATCGATCGACCATGCAATCGGCCATTCGACCGGTAGTCGGTTTACAAGTTGATTTTTTTGTCATTCGGGTTTTGGTTTTCGGGTTTTGACATTTCGAAGTGCATACACCCTGGAGACCTACCCAAGCAAATTACAATCATTCTATGGACATTGTTAAATTACAACTTCTAATTTTCTTTGGTGAGTTTGTCACGAATTTGAGAAGCTCCAATGAGACTTGAATTTCCGAGACAATGCCAATGAACGATACCAACTTCAACCTGTGACTTTTATGCTTAAAACTTTGTTAGACATGGTTTGTTATCATGAAAACATTAATTGAGAATATTTGTGTGCAAGGATGCAACCATCGGGCAACATTCTCCCACTTCTTGATGATGACAAACCTATAACTATAAGCGTTAAAAAAAAGGCATTTGGTTATTATATAAGCATGAATATGTAACACATGAGCGAGCAAATAAAAGATATATCAATTAAACCAAGTGCTCCCCCTATCAACATGCATATCTATAAACCAACAGTAACCTTAATACTCCCCCTATCATCATACGATACCTTTAATGTTAGGGATATGAAAGCTAGCACATGATAATTGGACTGGACTAGAACTATTAGGCCCGATCGAATCAGACCCAGCAATGCCCCATAATTTTCCCCAAGCCAAACCAAGCGCTCTGCCCGGGGGCTCCACCCGGCCACATCCTTAAAACAAGACTCGAGCTAGACCAGACATTATCACGTCCTTCCCGGTCATACATGGACATTCACGTCTTTCCTTATCTCGACGGATACACCATTACAGGCTCGCCTTCTTCGGGATTGGCCTCGACCCATTCTGGGCAACATCCCCGCGAGATTGCTTGGTAGCATCATCACCTCCACCTACAAAAAGTATAGACACGGTGCACCTCAAGTAACCCTAATTTTTCAGTTTCCATTACCTCCACTAACTTGAGTGACAGAGTGTCTTTTGCAGGTCCCCCCATCGGCGTCCTACCAGACAAGGAGAGATACCAAACCGGACAAGAAGGCCCCAACTCTCAGGCACGTGTTGGGATGGGAAGAAGAAGCACAGCGGAAAAAGCGATTTAAAAATTCAAAACATCTCTAAACCAGCGATCAACTTTAGCAATCTTTAAGGAATTCAATCAACGAGTAGAAGGAGAAGATTTACCTTATACTACGGATGGTATGACTGCTCCCATCCCCGTTTCAGGATGCACACACGCACATCCTCCAAGGAAAGTCCACACCAAGCGCCTCGCAACAAGGGGGCAGCAAACACAAAGACTCGTTGTGGCTCAACGGAGAGGCAATCTCAACCCCGAAATGCACCAGGGTGAAGCCAGCCCTTCCACCAAGAATCGAGCACCAAAGGGGAGGAAGAGGGGATGAGAAAACCACAGAACGAGGAGGGAGATGAAGGAATACCTCGTTGTCCTTCTTGGACTCCTCCAAGAAGATGAAGTAGATGACACACCCAAGAGGAAGAGACCTTCAATCAGCTTCACAAAATCGGGGAAGGAAGCTTTAGATGGTTGGCCACCCAAGGAGATGAAGATGAGTTCTTAGAGCTTTTCTCTTCAAGAAGCCTCTCAAGAATGCAATCCTAAACCTTCTCCAAGATTAGTAACCAATTTGCTTAACCCCCTTGAAGGAGGTTAGGCCATCTATTTATAAGGGGCATAGGTTGCCACCTTGTTAGACCCGCCCCCCCTTTTTTAAATCCTCTCCCCGGAATTCAAAATTCCAGGGTTTGCCTCCAAAATAATAATTTATATTTAATGGATTTATAATTAATTCGAAATTAATTAAATCCAACTAAATATAAAATTCAATTTATCTCTATAAATTAAATTCTTATTGATTATGATTTATCATGTGGCAATCCCTACAATTTAGGGATGCCCTACAAATTAGGATTACTGAGGAACTCCTTTTTCGCGTATTCGTTCCTATAAAAAATATTTTTCCTATCATGTTCATATACGAGATCCGTGATCATGTTGCAGCATGTCCATGCTAGTAGACATATAGTGTCACATACGAACTTTATCTCATAAGGTTCGTTACGAGGTTAGCCTGTTGTGTGTGACCCATTGGGCCCCATACTAAGCCAATAGTGAGTTGTGCATAACGAAGAGTCGGATCCGATAGAATGACTTCTATTCGAATCTTACGAGCCACCACTGAAACCCCTTTTGTATGGTCGTGAGAGACTCCACTCATAAGTCAAGATTAACGTCTAGCAATGTGTCATGACTACCCGGATAGTGTGAGGTTCAATCTACATGGGATCGAACGCCCTTCGGCGATTAGTTATCATGCAACTAAGTCCCTCGGTTACAACATCCCGAAGTCGGCCAGGGTACGAAAGAAGTGTCAAACTTTAATACCGTCTCATATGTATTCCACCCGCCAAGATGTCATCTCAATAATGAAACATCAGAAACATCTTCCTCACTTTCATGTCTACTCTGGCCAGAGATTCCCGAGTCGACACATGTAGGGACACATAGGACATTATCTCATCTGACTACGAGTAACTGATTCTATGTTGGTTTCTCACCTACCTTCATGAATGCTTCCCCATGCCCAGTAATACCCGACACATGATGGTCACGTAGGGGTAGAACCGAAGCAATGGGTTGTCACTCACAACGTAACTATGACAACCTCAGGTCCAAGGAATGCTTGCACCTACTATCACCCGAGGAACATCCTATTGACACTCACGTAAGGATTCCATTCTGTGTTCCTCGTGTAGGTCCGTTCAGTCAACTCATACCGTAATGAGCACCTGCACTTGTACATTATTGACTACTCATAGGTAATTGTGGAATTCAGATGCCCCTGTTATAAATGTTCACAGTCGTAGGATCACCAATTAGAGGATTGATGATTCCGGATAGACTAGTGCACTTGGTAGCTGATCTCATAGTTACCTATGAGCCGTCAGTAATGTACAACTGCAAGTGCTCATTAGGGAACGAGTTTACTGAACAGATCAGCACGAGGAACACAAAATGGAATCCTCACATGAGTGTCAATAGGATATTCCTCGGGTGATAGTAGATGCAAGCAGTCCGTGGACCCGAGGTTGTCATGGTTACCTTGTGAGTGACGACCCATTGCTTTGGTTCTATCCCTACGTGGCCCTCAGCGTCATGTGTCAGGTATTAGTGGGCATGGGGAAGCATTCATGGAGGTAGGTGAGCAACCAACATGGAATCAATTACTCCTAGTGAGAGGAGATGATGTCCTATGTGTCCTTGCAAGTCTCGACTTGGGAATCTATGGTCATAGTAGACATGAAAGTCAAGAAGATATTTCTGACATTTCATTATTGAGATGACATTTTGGCGGGTGGGATACATATGAATCTGTATTAGGGTTTGACGCTTCTTCCATACCCTAGTCGACTTCGGGACATTGTAACCGAGGGATTTAGTTGCATGGTAACTAATCACCGAAACACGTTCGATCCCTGTTGATTGAACCTCACACTATCCGGGTAGTCATGACACGTTGCTAGATATCAATCTTGACTTGTGAGTGGAGTCTCTCACGACCACACTAAAGGGGTTTAGTGGAGGCTTGTAAGATTTGAATAGAAATCGTTCTACCGAATCCAACTCTCTATTATGCTCAACTCACTACTGGCTTAGTGTGGAACCCAATGGGTCACACACAATAGGCTAACCTCGTAACGTACTTTATGAGATAGAATTGGAATGCAACACTATTTGTCTACTAGCATGGACATGCTGCAACTCGATCACGGATCTCGTTTACGGACATGATAGGAAAGATGTTTCCTATAAGAACGAATGCGTGAGGAAGGAGTTCCTCGGTAACCCTAAGATGTAGGGCATCCCTAAATTGTAGGGATTGACACATGATAATATTTTATGTAGTTGATTATATTTAATTATGAATTAAATATTTAATCAACTACTTGACCGGGAATGTATTAAATTATGAATTAAATATAATTTGATTTTGAATCAAATTTACATGGTGGAAAAATTAGTTTCTAACCATAAGCCTAACCAATTAATTGGGAATTAATTTATTTGGATAAATCATAATTAATACGAATTTGATTTATGAAGATAAATTATAAAATTAATAGATACATGATTTATAAGGATAAATCATAATTCTATTAATTAATAAAAAATCGAATTATTTAGATAAACCTCTTTCCTATTATTTAGGGGATTAATTTATTTAGATAATTATCATTTTTATTTATAGACTCTTAATTTATGGAGATAAATTAAAGTTTATATTTAATTATATTTAATTAATTTCAAATTAATTATGAAGTCAATAAAATATAAATTATTTTTGGAGGCAAACCCCAAAATTTTGAATTCCGAAGAGAGAGTTTTTAGGGGACCGGGTCTACTCTTGTAGCTGCCCCCCCCCCCCCCCCCTCTCTATATATAGTGGCCGAACACCCCATAGGGAGGGGTTGGTTAATTAGTTCTTCATCTTCTTGGAGAAGATTAAGGACTTGATTCTTTAGAGGCTTCTTGAATAGAAATGCTCCAAAGAACTCCTCCTCCTCTCCATTGGTGGTCGGCCATCTACATCCTCCTTCCCCAGTTTTCCGAAGCCAGATTGAAGGTGTTCTCTTCTTGGGTGTGCCGCAATCTTCATCTTCTTGGAGGAGTCCAAGAGGACAACGAGGTATCTTCACATTTTCTCTTTCGTTCCGGTGTTTTCTCATCCTCTCTCCTTCCCTCTTTGGTGCTCGGTTCTTGGTGGAAGGGCCGGCCTTGTCTTGGTGGATTTCGAGATTGAGAAAGCTTCTTCATTGAGCCACAATGAGCCCTGGTGTTTGTTGCCCCTATTGTTGCGAGGTGCTTGGAGTGGACTATGGTTGGAGGACGTGCACGTGTGTGTCTCAAGACGGGGATAGGAGCAGCCATACCAATCGCGGTTTGAGGTATATCTTCTTCTTCTTCTTCGATGTTGAATTCTTTAATATTGCTAAAGTAGATCGCTATTTTCGGGATGGTTTAAATTTTCTTAAATTGCTATTTCTTCTTCTCCCATGTCCTCGAACTAATCAATTTGATTGAGGTTGGGGTCCTCCATGGATAGGGAACTAAGTCAGGACCTACTACTCCCATCCCTCCCGGATTCATTTTCACAGTTCGTTGATAACTTCCACAAATAAGCAGTGCGGCTCAAATCCCGAGCTCCTTAATATGTTGAAGACTACTGAGTCCCACCTTATGAAGGATATGGACACAGTCTTGTTAGTGGGAGATGCCTCTAAGACAAAGTTATACTCTATTAATAACAAAGTGAAAAAATAGAATTGTGAAACCCATGAGAAATATCAAGAAGAAAGGGAAAGTTATTCCCATTGGCATCTGCTACCATTGTGGTAAAGATAGCCACTAGAAGCGCAAGTGTAAGGAGTATTTTGCATAGTTAAAACTGAAGATGATTTTTGAAACCGCCACTTCGTGTGCCTACGTTAAAGGAAATACTTCGTCATTAAACTCTACTTTATGGTATTCGATGTCGGGTATTTGATATCAATCATCATCTGCAAGATGTTGCAGGAGAAGAAGAAAAGTAGAAGACTTGACAAAAAGGCAACTACGACCTTCGGGAAGGCGATAGGCGCAAAAGTTGCAGCCTTAGCTGTAGGAACCTATCGTATAAGTCTTATATTAAACAAGATCGTTGATATTGATTTGTTCCAGTGTTAATAAAAGAACATCCTTTTCCTTTATTATCTGAACAAGGTTGTGAAAAGTTCTTTAAAAGGCAATAGTTGCCACATGAACCATTTTGATGAGTTGTATGCGACTGGACACGTCTCAATTGGTTTAATGGTTTTGAATATTAATGATAAATATTTTAAAAATTCACAAAGAGATAAAATTAACCTCACCTACTTCTGGCTTTTATGACTTTGGGCAATTATGAATCACAGTCAGAACTTGAGAAGTGTGTCTCAAGGAGATTCTGATCGAGTCTCTGTTCACCAGACTTGGTGAAAGGCTTGCTGAATTGATTAGAGTTGGCCAACATAGGTGTATGTAGGCCGATAACAACTCAAGCCAGAAAATGATACTCCTACGATATGATTAGGAACGAGTATGTTCACTTGTTTTGGCACAAACCCGATACCTTTGAATCATTTAAGGAGTATGAAGGTAAAGTTAAATAAACGTATTGGAAAAAGTATTATAGGCCTTCAATTGGATCGAGGCAAAGAATACTTATCCACTAGGATTTTGAATTATCTCGAAGATAATAAGATTGTCTATGTATGGACCCCTCCTGACACAATGGTGTGTCTGAAAGGAGGAATCGCACCTTTTAGATATTATGTGATCCATGCTTAGTTTTCAATCTCTTTTCAGGGGATAAGCTACTGTAGCGATCATAATTTTGTCTGTCTATGATACACCATATAAGATATGGAATGACAAGAAACCGAGTCTGAGACCTCTCCTCATTTGGGGTTGCCTAGGTATGACAAACTTGACCAAGTGCAAATGTTGATGCATAATACTCTTAAAAGTGTTTTGAGTATCAAGTTCTCCTAACTGAACGAAAGGAGTTTTGTCACCACTATCTGAGAAAAGGGGTTTGTCGAGGAAAGTGTGAGCAAAAGATATGTTGAACTTGGTGAAGTTCAGCAACCACGAATAAAATCGCAACAACTAGTGAAAAGTTCACAAGTTAAACCAATCCATGTAATTATTACTTCCCATTACTCTTCTAGGAGATTGCGTAGACTGCCTGAGTGATATCTAGCCATAGGGTATGACCTAGACTCAGGCAATCTGTGATCTCTTAATGGTCAAATGTGTTAAACACCATGTGGTGGCATTATGCAAATCCAAACTGGACTCAAACCAAGTACGGACTTTGGTTGATCGGCTCCAAAAGGACGACTCTTGTAGGGTGCAGGTGGATCTTTAGGAAAGATCTGAACAGCTGGCAAGGTGTGGACCTATAAGACCAAACTGGTTGTGAATGAGATCTAACCCAAACAATAGGTTGTCTACAATAAGACATTTTCACCAGTTCCAGCGCTCTAGTCCATCAGGATATTGCTAGCCATCAGTGCGTACTATGAATACGAGATCTGGCTAGTGGGTGTCTAGATTGTGTTCTTCCATTTTGAAGAAGTCTATATGACATAGCCAGAGGAGTTTGTATCCTCGGTAGAATCGAGTAAGGTATGCGAGCTGTAGAGGTCCATTTATAGACTATAGCTAGCATCGAAGAGTTGAAACATCTGTTTTGATGAGATAGTCAAAAATGGGTTTTGATTTTATCAATAATGTGGATGAACATTGTGTAGACATGGTGTTTAGTGGGAGTGTAGTCATATTGTATGGCATACTTGTGGGAAAAGCGTTCTCATGCTCCAGTTATTTCTATACTGATTCTCTATGGTACATTTGGGAAAGGCCTCCTATATACTTGACATTGGGATCTATGTGGATAGATCCGAAAGGATGCCTGGTTTACCCAAGCCCGTGTATGTTGATACAGTACTAAATGAGTTTTAGCATCAAAGGCAGTAGAAGAGGTTACTTGCCTAAGAGTCATTGCATCAGTCTTTCTAAGATGATGTCTGCTAATACACCTGGAGAGACAAAAGATTTCGAGCAGTGGGATCCGTCATACAATGCTTTGCACTTGGCTTGATATTGCTTATACCTCGTAACATGCTTTATGAGATAGAGTTCGAATGCGGCCCTATATGTCTACTAGCATGGACATGCTGCAACTCGATCACGGATCTTGTTTATGGACATGATAGGAAAGATGTTTCCTATAGGAACGAATGCGCGAGGAAGGAGTTCCTCGGTAACCCTAAGTTGTAGGGCATCCCTAAATTGTAATGATTGACACATGATAATATTTTATGTAGTTGATTATAATTAATTATGAATTAAATATTTAATCAACTACTTGACCGGGAATGTATTTAATTATGAATTAAATATAATTTGATTTTGAATTAAATATACATGGTGGGAAAATTAGTTTCTAACTATGAGCCTAACCAATTAATTGGGAATTAATTTATTTGGCTAAATCCTAATTAATAAGAATTTGATTTATGAAGATAAATCATAAAATTAATAGATACTTGATTTATGAGAAAAAATCATAATTCTATTAATTAACAGGAAATCGAATTATTTAGATAAACATCTTTCCTATTGTTTAGGAGATTGGTTTATTTAGATAATTATCATTCTTATTTATAGGCTCTTAATTTATGAAGATAAATTAAAGTTTATATTTAATTAGATTTAATTAATTTCGAATTAATTATGAAGCCAATAAAATATAAATTATTTTTTGAGGCAAACCCCAAAATTTTGAATTTCGGAGAGAGAATTTTTAGGGGGGTGGGTCTACTCTTGTACCCCCCCCCCCCCCCCCCCTCTCTCTCTCTCTACATATAGTGGCCGAACACTCCATAGGGAGAGGTTGGTTAATTAATTCTTTATCTTCTTGGAGAAGATTAAGGACTTGATTCTTTAGAGGCTTCTTGAAGAGAAAAGGCTTCAAAGAACTCCTCCTCTCCATTGGTGTCCGGCCATCTACATCCTCCTTCCCCGATTTTCTGAAGCCAAATTGAAGGTGTTCTCTTTTTGAGTGTGCCGCAATCTTCATCGTCTTGGAGGAGTCCAAGAGGACAACAAGGTATCTTCACCTCTTCTCTTTCGTTTCGGTGTTTTCTCATCCTCTCTCCTTCCCTCTTTAGTGTCTGGTTCTTGGTGGAAGGGCCGGCCTTGCCTTGGTGGATTTCGGGATTGAGAAAGCTTCTCCATTAAGCCACAACGAGCCCCGGTGTTTGCTGCTCCTATTGTTGCGAGGTGCTTGGTGTGGACTATTATTGGAGGACGTGCACGTGTGCATCTCAAGACGGGGATAGGAGTAGCCATGCCAACCGCGGTTTGAGATATATCTTCTTCTTCTTCTCTGATGTTGAATTCCTTAATATTGCTAAAGTAGATCGTTGTTTTTGGGATGGTTTGATTTTTTTTAAATTGCTATTTCCACTGTGTTTCTTATTCCCATCCCAACAATCTGGATTGAGTATAAGGCATGTATTACATCATCCTTATATTGTTCAATCTAGTTTCTTGATTCCTGAGTAGACTGACATAACAAATGACATTGATACCCCTATTAATTCATTTGCGCACGGCCATGCATTTTCTCAGTCACACTCATCAAGGGGCCTAGAGATATCTCTCTTATATACGAGAGAGACAAATTCCTTCACGACAAACATATTCCCTTGCATGATTTATTCCATGTCCAACTGTAGTCCATATTACTACCTAGTTAAAGGTGATGTTAGACTAGGTCAAAACATAAAATTCCTCATGTAGGAATCCATGGTGACATCTAGTCGGAGGACTAATGTATCACTACCATTGGAGATATAATAATGATATAATCCACGTAGTATACTCACGGTGGGTCTGTCCGACACCATGTTCTCCAACATGTGTCTATGATGTGACTTTGATATCACATATCCATGACCAGTAAAATATGATCATCGTTAGTCAGACTGCTTTCTAGTCTTCATTCATTATCGTTCCAAGATAATGACCGACTAGGGACTGTTTAGAATAGGATTCCAACTGTCTTAGGGTTTTACTATCAAGTCTCCTACTTGATGACCATTAGGCAGAGTCAACTATTTAGGAAATATTTTATCAAGTCAAACACGCTCATAATGAATAACAAGATAAAGTAAATGTTCCATTTATTCAAAAGGAAAACTACAATGATAACATTGTTCCATTGGCCTAGGGCACACTACTAACATCCAGTGTTAATGATTGGCTTTTATTTGTTGGCTGTATTTGGCAAAAGAGTTTTTGGAAATTTCTCAGTTTTGTCTACAATCTTATCAATAAAGGAACTCTGCCTATATTGATAGTTTCAACTATGTTTAGATAGTCTCAACCGCTTCTTCAGTCTGAGTTTTTCAGGATAAGTATGTTACGAATAAGATGGTTGTCTGGTTTCTTCAATGATTCTCTTAATTTCTCTGGTATCATTAATCATCTTTATTTATATTGTCTATCCGTTTCGATGTTATGAGTAGTAAAGAGTTTTTCTACTCTTTATGTTCTGGGCATTACTCATGTGTTTATGGTACTTTCAATGTTGGTTGTTTTAACCGATGACTGATTGGTTTGAACTATAGATAGATTAAATATCAGTGATTTAAGTCAGCATTAATTCAAGTCTTTTGGATGTCTCACATAAATACTATTGGAAAGATCTGATTTGAAACTCTTTATGTGTGTACACTGGATTATCAATTATCAAGAGAGGTTGAGACTACTGAGTGCAGACATTTCTTATCTTCGGGAGAAGATTGATTTTGGGTGAAAAGCTAACTACAACACAACGTTGTGTGGAGGACGGAACTCTATGGCTGGGATGTCATAGAGAGACAAGTTGGTATTTTCTTGTAATAGCAAATAGTATTTTTGTTATTTCCAATTCACTGTCGTACTAGTAGTCAAATTTCGGGTGAGAAATCTAGATGACTTATATTGTACTTATAGAGAGTGAGATTGGGCATCTATCCGATAAGTGCCCCGCAGATTTGGTGACTGGTTTGTCACTGAACTGCGTAAACAAACCTCTTGTGTTTGCGTGTCTTTTTTATTTATGTTCTTACTTTGCTCCTAGTAGCAATTACAATAGCTGTTGCAACTTCTATTCAACTGCGCTTAACAAAAGTCCTTAAGAGACTTATATACTGTCAATTGGTATTAGAGCGATTGTGCTAATCTTTACCTGCACAAGATCCTTCGTGTGTCTCTTTGTTTTTCAGGCTCAAGATGGAAGGAATGCCTATGGGAAGTTCTATTAATATTCATCCTTTGCTTATCGGAGCAAACTATGCTTATTGAAAAGCTAGGATGAGAGCCTTCATCAAGTCCTGGGATGATCGTTGCTGGGATGCAAATGAGATTGGATACACTCCACCCATAATTCCTAGTGGGACTGAGCGCAAACCTAAAAGCTGATATACTAAAGCAGAGATTGTTACTACAAACTATGATAATAAAGCACTTAATGTCATCTTTAGTAGAGTTGATCCATCTCAATTTAAACTTACCTCGGCTTGTACCTTGGCAAAGCATGCATGAGAAATTTTAGAAACTAATCATGAAGAATCACTAACGCTTTAAAAGTCAAAAGTTAAAATCCTCAACACCAAATTTGAAAATCTAAAGATGGGAGTAGATGAAAGTATACAAGATTTTCATGGGCATATCAAAGATATCATGAACAATGCTACCAACCTTGGAGAGTCATTTTCTGAAGAAAAGGTAGTAAGGAAAGTTTTGAGATCCATGCTTACCAAGTTTGATATGAAAACTGCAGCCATAAGTGAAGTTCATGATCCATCTACTATTACTCTTGACATTTTAATGGGTAAACTCGAAACTTATGAGTTGGAATTATCTGAAAAATACTTTCACAAAGAAAAGAAGAAAAATCTTGCTTTTAGAGCCACTGAGGATGAGATCAAAACATAAGATTGTTCTGAAGAAGAAATGGATGTTGTACTGGCTCTTATGATGAAAAATTTCAAGAGATTTCTGAGAGTGAAGAATAGGACAAACTAGAACTCTCAGTCAAATTTGCAGTCCAAATGACAGTTTCAACCGTCTGAGACCGCCAATTCAAGTTTAAACTTCTCTGTTGGAGAAAATAGAAGAAGTCAATCGTCCAAACAAAAGAATGACTCCCAACAAAAGTATGAAGGCATCAAATGCGTTGAATGTGAAGGATTTGAACATATAAGATCGAAATGCCCAAATTTTTAAAAGAAGATAAAGAAGTCATTTATTGCTACCTGGAGTGATGATGATGAAGAAATTAATTTAGAAGAACAGGAATAAGGATACTTTAGAGCTTTCATAGTTTGCACAAAAGACATAGTTAAGACTGCCAACATCTCTAATGCAGATGATAATCACAGCGCAGCTCAATGCGCAGACAGTCTTGAGGAATCCTATTGTTTGGAAAATGGGTTGAAGTGACTAAACTTAATAAATCTCTTGGGGATCAGAACAAGCTTTTGATTGAAGAAAAGAAGACCCTTAAGAAGAAAGTTCAAACCCTTCAAAAATAGATTATTCAAAAAGAAGACAAAGAGTCTAAGTTGATTTCCGAACTCGGAAAGGTAAAGAAGGAAATTAAAATGATGAATTCCACAAGTACTCTTAACAAAATTTTGAGCATAGGAAAAAGTCCTTCTAATCATAAGCGACTAGGATATACTAGTTCATGCCAGTTGAAACCCCAGTCTCAATTGTCTGCTCAACAACGGAACTTTCATAGAGGCTCTTCAAGATACCAAAAGCCCGTTACAAGAAAAAGAAAAAGGGTTTCTATATGTCATTATTGCAGGTGCAGAGGACACATTATAGCAAATTACTTCAAACTCTCCAACAAAATCAGAGGGAAGAATCGTGTTAATAGCCATAAGACTGTTTCTTTTTCTGGGTATTGGTATTTTGACAGTGGTTGCTATCAGCAAATGACAAGAAATCCAAAAAATCTAAAAGAAGTTAAGAAACATGAAGGTGGAATTGTCTTTTTTCGAGACGGAGGATATGGAATTGTCACAAGAATTGAAACACTAAATGTTCTAGGAATTCCTAATCTTGAGAATGTCCTACTTGTAGGCCTCAAGGCTAATCTTGTGAGTATAAGCCAATTGTGTGATCAGAATTTAAATGTTTATTTCACTAAGAGCAATTGCAAAGTTTTTGATAAAGTTGGAAACTGTATTCTTGAAGGAAATAGGTCTAGGAACAATGGTTACAAAATTACCTATACCTCTATTTTGCCTTAAGTTGTTCTTTTAACAATAATCTATGGCATCAATGGTTGGATCATGAAAATTATAGTAGTTCAAAGAAACCAATAAGTATTGAAATTATCAGAGGAATTTCTAGATTTTCAAAAAAATCAAAAGATGTATGTTATTCATGGCAAGCAGAAAAACAACTAAGGCAATTTTTTCAGCGGTTGAAACCGGGTGGTATTTCAAGATTTCCAAGGTTTGTCCATCTTGATCAAATGAATGTCAAGACTACTCACATAAATAGTTTTCTAAATGAAGAAATACATGTTAAATCCAACGGCTTTGAAGATCATGATAAGAGACTAAGCAAGCATGATGATATTGATATCAGCTTTTACAAAGATATGATCAAATGTCGTCAAAAATTCACTGATAAGATATATAGAAGATATCAAGCTAACTCAAAGGAGTCTCATCATCAGACAGATAAGAGGATTCCACGATATATTCAAAATGGTGGTTATGTTGGTACAAACCCGACATGGTTGAACAAAAGACAAAATTCTATTCATTTTCTTTTTGCGGAACCAGAACACCTGACAGCATGTAGTTGTACTACTCAGTTAATTCAGATAAGGAATGTACAACTGGATCATGTTTCAATAAAAAGACAAGTGGCAAATCTTTTTGAACAGTCAAAGTCTACTCTCAGATCATGTGTCAGATGACACCTTTAATCTCAGGAAAGAATAAAACAAATATTTATTGGGGTGTTTTGAAATAAAAGGTCCAGGGTTACAATTTATTTTTTCACCTGTTGCTTGATGAAGGGGTATTTATGGTATTTTCTCTACTCACAATCGGAGCATTTTATTTCTTGCCTGCATATGTGTACCCTTTCTTTAATGGAAACTTGATTTAATGCCCTAAGATAAAATTTGAGCGTTGCAATTTCTTTCTCTTCTTCTTCCTTTCAAGGTAATTGGCGATGAATGAAATCTCCACTCACTTGTCTCTTCATTTGCATCCTATCTCTTAAATTCAAGATAGCTGGAGAAAAGAAGAAGAAATGTGTTGTCAGAAAGGTTTATGTGTCAACGACGAAGAAGATGCGGTCTTCAAACCCTAGCAAGATGGATGTAAACTTTAGGGCGGCTGCCAATCCTTTCTGGCATTCGTATCTGTGGCTGAGGAGGAAAGGGGTGAGGCAAGGAATGTCAGTGGAACCCCAGTGGTCTATGAATTCCCTGATGTGTTTCTCGAGGAATTGTCGGGATTGCCGCTAGAAGGGAAGTTGATTTTTGCATTGATCTGCAGCCCGGGGTGAAACCGATTTCCCATTCCACCTTATAGGATGGCACCGGCCGAACTCAGGGAGTTAAAGGTGCAATTGCAAGAAATGCTAGACCTAGGTTTCATCCGGCCGAGCGTGTCATCCTGGGGTGCCCTGGTACTCTTTGTGAAGAAGAAGGATGGGTCAATGCACATGTGCATCGACTATAGGCAGCTGAACAAAGTGACGGTCAAGAATCATTACCCACTGCCGAGGATAGACAATTTGTTTGACCAGCCGCAGGGGGCACAATGGTTTTCGAAGATAGACCTAAGACCAGGATACCATCAGCTGAGAATCCGGGACTGCGATGTGCCTAAGACAGCCTTTAGGACTCGCTATGGTCACTACGAGTTCCTAGTGATGTCCTTTGGCCTAACCAATGCACCTGCTGCCTTCATGGACCTAATGAACAGGGCATTTAAGGAGTACCTGGGCAGCTTTGTGATCGTCTTCATTGACGACATCCTGGTCTACTCCAAGAGTGAGGAAGAGCACTCCAAGCACCTGAGGATGGTCTTGGAAACCCGCAGAGAGCACTGATTGTTTGTTAAGTTTTCCAAGCGTGAATTCTGGTTAGAAAGTGTAGGGTTCCTGGGCCATGTGGTGTCCAAAGAAGAGATAAGGGTAGACCCTGCAAAGGTGGAGGCGGTGCAGAACTGGAGGCGACCAACCAGTGTGATTGAGGTTCGTAATTTTCTTGGTCTGGCCGGGTACTACCGAAAGTTCGTAGAGAACTTTTACAGGATTGCAGCCCCTTTGGCTCGGTTGACTTGAAAAAAGGTTAAATTTGATTGGGACGCCAAGTGCGAGGCAAGCTTTCAGAAGCTCAAGGAATGCTTGACGTCGGCACCCGTGTTGGCTGTACCTTCCGGCTCTGGAGGGTTTGTAGTCTTGTGTGATGCCTCTCGGGTTGGCCTAGGCTACGTTTTGATGTAGTTTGGTAGAGTCATAGCCTATGCATCCCGTTGGCTGAAACTTCATGAAAAGAACTACCCGACGCACGATCTAGAGCTGACAGCAGTGGTCCTTGCTCTAAAGCTCTGGCCCTATCTGTTTGGTGAGGCTTGCAAGATCTATATGGACCACAAGAGCCTCCAGTACCTGCTTACCCAAAAAGAGCTGAACCTCAGGCAGAGGAGGTGGCTGGAGCTCCTGAAGGATTATGACTGCACCATTATGTATCACCCGGGGAAAGCCTATGTAGTAGCAGATGCTTTAAGCAGAAAATCCATGGGCAGTTTGGCTCATTTGGAAATCAGGAGGAGGCCTCTAGCACGAGAATTGGCGTTGTACCTAGATGGGGGTACAACCGATGATGTCAACCTCGGGTACCTTGGTGGCACACCTGCGGGTACAATCCACAATGGTGGATATATTGCGTGCCTCGTAGGGAGAGGACGCCTTCTGTGCGCTGACAAAGGATTTTGTGCAGAGAGGCGATGCAGAGAATAGATTCAGGTTGGACTCAGAGGGTGTGCTGAGGTTCAAAGATCGGATTATGATGCCGGATATGGCAGAGGTGTGCAGGCAAGTCCTGGAGCTGGGTCATCGTTCCACTTATACAATGCATCCGGGAACCACCAACATGTACTGAGATATAAGGCAGCATTACTAGTGGAAAGGTATGAAAAGAGAGGTAGCAGAGTTTGTCTCCAAATGTCTGGTCTACCAGCAAGTGAAGGCCGAACACCTCCAGCCCGCGGGACTGCTATAGAACCTCGAGGTGCCGAGTGTAAGTGGAAGAAAATCACCAAGGACCTAGTGACTAGGTTGCCTAAGTCAAAAGGCGGCTTTGACTCCATTTGGGTGGTAGTGGACCGGTTAACCAAGACCACACACTTCATCCCAGTGAAGACTACCTTCTCTGCGAAATAGTACGCCCGCCTATTCTTGGACACGATTGTGGCATACCATGGTACCCCTATGATGATCATATCCAATTGAGGTACCCAGTTCACAGCCCGGTTTTAGCAGTCCTTCCAGGAAGCCTTGGGTACCCAGGTGCATTTCAGCATAGCTTTACATTTGCAGACTGATGGTCAGTCAGAAAGGACCATCCAAACCTTGGAGGATATGCTGAGGGCATGCGTCCTGGATATGGCCGACGGCTGGGAGAAACACCTACCACTGATAGAGTTCGCCTACAACAATAGCTATCACGGTAGCATTGGCATGGCTCCCTTCGAGGCCTTGTATGGGCGGCGGTGTAGGTCTCCGGTGGGCTAGTTTGAGATTGGGGAATCACTCGGGGTGGGTCCTGATCTGGTTGAGGAGGCGGTAGAGAAGGTGAAAGCCATAAAGGAAAGATTGCTAGCGGCCCAGAGTCGACAGAAAATATATGTTGACAAGAAGGCCACAGGGAATTCGCCGAGGGTGATTTAGTCTTCCTGAAGGTCTCCCCTATGAAAGGGGTGGTCCAGTTTAGGAAGAAGGGAAAGCTGAGCCGCAGGTTCATTGAGCCTTTCCCTATTCTCAAGCGAAGGGACGAGGTGGCTTATGAGCTGGCTTTGCCTCCTAGCTTGAGCAGAGTACACCCGGTCTTTCATGTATCCATGCTTCGGAGATATGTAAAAGATGATTCGCATGTGATCGAACCTTCTTCTATTGAAGTAGATTCGGCTGTCTCATTCGAGGAAAGGCCGGTAGAGATCATTGACCGCCAAGTCAGGAAGCTGAGGTCCAAGGAGATTCCCTTGGTAAAAGTTAGGTGAGAGCTCTACTCCGGGCAAGAGGCCACTTGGGAGGTAGAGTAAGACATGAGAGAGCGCTACCCTTTCTTGTTTGAAGAGCCGGTAAGTTCTGGTAACCCAACTAAATTCCAGGACGAATTTCCCTTAAGGGGGGAAAGTTGTAAGACCTGGAAAAAAAATTCATAATATAAAAATCTCTTTTTTTTGTGCAGCGCACTGGATCGGAGGTTAGCCGGGTCGAGCCGCGGAAATCGCCTCGAGTAGAAGGTATAACCCGACCCATGGAAATATGAAGTTGAATTAGTTCAATGGTTATTTCCTTTCTTGCTTATGATGTCTTATTAAAGTCGAGTTCGACTCATGAGTGCGGATAGGATCGGAGTCCGAATCGAACTCGGATCGAACCGAGAAGAAGTCAAGTCAGGTGAGGGGCAAATGGGTCATTGGATGAGGGGAATAAAACCCCTCACCCAAGCCACCCATGCGGCTCAAAGAGAGAGCCGCACGCAGCCCATCAAGAGGGAGAAAGGGAGAGAGGAGGAGGAGATCTTGTCGGCACCGAGTTCGCGACGATGCTCGAGGAGTTCGAAATCTCATTTCATCAAGATTTCTTCGCGATCCAATTCAAGGTGAGTGGTTAGAGTAGATGTTAAGGGGAGGCGGGTGGTCGGGCCCATAGAGTTTGAAATCGAGGTTTTCTCCGCAAGTTTTGCCGATCGGGTTGTTTCCCCATGTTAGATTTTTAAATCGTTGTACATACTATGATTTCATGTTTGAAAACATGTTGATTTCTCACTTTAAGGGGCTGGTCGACTTGAGGAAAAAGGGGGAAGGTCATGCCGAAATTTTCCCCAATTTCCTCGCATGTCTCGCAACTCACGTATCGACTTGTATTCATTTTGTTTTCGGTTTTGGATTGATGCTCGAGTGGATGCCGCAGCCAAGTTCACCACCTCTAGAGGGTTTGACCGAGCATGGTCATCATCCTGCTCGAGTTGGCCGAGCAGTTGAAGGGGGAAAAGTTGGGCTGTTTATATTGGATTGTTGGATCTCTTATTTTATCGCATTAACTCGCACCTTCATGTTTAAATGTCAGATTAAATTTAAAGTTTATGTTTACTGTTCTACTGGTTAATATGCATAAATTCTAGCCCCTTCCCATATGGATGGTTTGGCTGAGCAAGGTTTACCTTGCTCGAGCTTCGGCCGATCAAGGGAAAGGGGGAGGAAACGAACGATTTTGTGTAGTTGTTCATATCCCTCCGCTTAATGTTTATTCATATTCATGTTAATATTAATCCATATTCATGTTGTGATTTATTGGGATAGATCTATATTATCATTTTGGAAACATTCTTGCCAATGCTTATATGGTATATGTAGTCAAGAAAGGTTTCATTTAATTGCTCATATCATGTTTAATTGTTGTTATGCTTAGTGTATGTTCCATATTGGTTTAACCTCTACATTACTTAATTTTTATTTTGGTTCTTCATGATGTTACTATCCGTAATTAATTTGGTAAGTGATGTGGAAATGGTAGGTCGAGTGCCTACATAGTCGGCGAGTTCTCTCGTTCTAGGAAGAATGGGTTAGATAACATGTAGGACATTGCAAGATGCATAGTATATATGAAAACCTAGCTAGGAAATGACACAACTTCTAGGACTTCTAGTATTCATTTTTGGAAACCTAAAACTATTAGGTGTACACATTTTTGGAAGAGCACCACTAATTTTTTGACCCTACAGACCGGATTAGGGTCGGATACGGGCAACCGCCCGAAGTGTATATAAGGAAACCCTAGGACATTTGACTATGTGATGTGCTTGAGATGGTCCGCCGAGAAGCGTGGAGGTCGGAAATGACCAATGCTTAGCTTGGCCAGTGATTGGGTCTTGAGATGCACCAGCGGGCCCGCTAGGTGTCAGACCCCAGTTGGGTGGGACTAGTTATCCCTACCCCAGACGGTGTCCTGAGACTAGTAGACGATCCTAGTCGATGGCCCGGGATTCCATATTTATATCTTGATATGATGTGGCCGAACGGCCACTGTGATTCTACCTTGTATGGTAGGGCCAGTTGTAGTCGGGATTCTTACACCATAAGTAGGCCTTAAGGGTCGGATGCCAGGTGGCAAGGTTAGGCCATTATGGCAAGTTTCTCCTATATGATTTATACAGAATGACCCACGGGGTCGATAGTCTCATCAAAAAGTAGCTTACCTCCCTGATTATATTCTATGTTGTTTATATGTTATGCATGACTAACTGCAGATTATGTGGAGGTTCGAAAGAACTGCTCACTGACTCCCAAGTGGACTCACGGTTTGTTTCCTTTGTTTTTGCAAAGCATGATCAGTGATCGAGGCTTGTCGTCATGCTGCAGCTGGAGGGCACGTGGTGGTGTCATATCTCATAGCGGCGTCCTTTGGTCATAGTCCAGTGTCTTGTAGTAGTTATTTTTCATTTCTACACTAACAGTTATGGGGGGGGAGGGAGATTGTTGGCCGGGTTGTGTCAGCAATTGTCTCGTGACGGAGGCCCTAAAAATCCTTATTCGACCTACACACTAGGGGGCTTGGTACCCTCTCACCGCCACACGATTTGAAAGCAAGCCCAGGTTAACGAGACCACCTCAAACGCTTCAATCAAAGGATTTGCCTAAAACAAAGATTTTTTTATTTAAGGAAAGCCAAAGGATATTAAACAACTAAGTAAAGCATACAAATCACTGGATGAGCCCATAAAGGGCTAACAGTTAAAAGGCCCCGAGGGGCAATAATTCTTTACAGACCAAATAAAATGACCCGTATACGGGCAATCCAATGAAATTAATTGGCCTCGGTTGTTGCAACATGATGTTGTTCAAATATCCACACTATAAGGAGGGGTTGAATAGTGTTGGATTAAAACTACGTTCAATTCAAACCCGAATGCAACCAAATCTACATGCGACTAATTTAGATGCTTTGGCAAGTATGAATATCAAATAAGAGCAAGCTATCATGACAATACAAACACAAGTAATTATAGTGGTTCGGCCAACCGCCTACTCCACTACCTTGGATCCACACCAAGGACTTCTAACCAATTCCTTTATAGATTTAGTGTTTCCCTTTGAATACAAATGATGACTCACTTCTCAACCCTTTGAGAAGGCATCATCCCTATTCACCTAGGCAAAACACAAATCTACAAAGTGAACCCTAAGATGTTTACCTAGAACACCTTGCAAGCTATCGATGAAAACCTTGTTTAATAACAAAGAAAACAAGTTCTAAAGGAGCAAAAGAATAAACCAAACAAGAGTGCTCCTTGCTTAGCCTCCAACTCGTCAAGTCGTAGAGCTCGAATCAAAGCCGGAGTTGAGGCGGGAAGAACGCTTCGAGTAGATGAATGATCGTCGAAGCTTGCGCATTGAAATCCATTTAGGAAGGCTCAAATCTCTCTTGAAAAAGCTTAGTGAATGATTAAGAAGGTTAAATGAAGGTTGGTGAGGGGTATTTATAACCCCTCACTCGGCTAGGGCACCAAACGGGCATTTTTCAGCCCGTTGGCGTCGCCCGATCACTGGCTCGGTCGAAGGTTGATCGACCGAGCAAGCGAGCGCCCCAGCGACCAGAGCCCTCTGTGCATTCTGGGCTCTGGTCGATCGATCGCCCCTGCGACTAAACCTGGGAATCGCCCTTTTTTTGCTTATTTCTTCTCATGAACTTTGTTTCCGGGTTCCGTTTCTGAGTTTTGACTTGGATAATATTACAATCAAGTTTGGGATGTATTCCTAGAGTCATATTACATGATTTCTATTTCTAATCCTAGATTTTCTACGCGATCATCGTCGGAGCCATTTTTGACGTTTTTGGTATTTTCTCGAACGAAGTTTGCACGCATATCACAACATCAACCTGAACTCAAAACTACACAAATGCATTAGTTTCATGTTTGTTATCATCAAAATAGAGATCAAAGCCAAAGGGCAACCCTTGGGCCAACAATCTCCCCCTTTTTGATGATGGCAAACAAAACATAAAATTTTATCAATTCTAAGTATTCATTTGTGAGTTCTTGATAAGCCATATAGAAAACTAACATAGACTAACATATGCTCCCTCTATCAACATGCATATCTAACTTATGACTCTCTCTATCTATATGCATCATAAAATAAATGTGATCATGTCTTTTTTTCCCCTTTTGACATCAATCAGAAAGGGCAAGAACCAAGGTACTATTAATGAGTTTCATCAAGAAAATCGAGAAATCCATAAAATCAAGTATCATCGTGTTGGGATGGAAGAAGAAGAAGCACAGCGGAAAAAAGCAATTTTAAAAGATTACAAACTATCCCAAAACCAGCTATCAACTTTAACAATATATCTTTAAGGAATTAAATCTACGAGTAGAAGAAGATGATATACCTTATACCTCGGATGGTAAGGTTGTTCCTATCCCCATTTCAAGACGTCCAAGCGCACGTCCTCCAATGGAAGGTCCACACCAAACGCCTCACAACCAAGGGACAACGAACACCAAGACCCGTTGTGGCTCAACGAAGAGGGAAAATCAACCCCAAAATGCACCTAGGTGAAGTCGGCCCTTCCACCAAGAATCGAGCACCAAAAGGGAGGAAGAGGGGATGAGAAAACCACGGAACGAGGAAGAAGATGAAGGAATACCTCGTTGTCCTCCTTGGACTCCTCCAAGAAGATGAAGGAGATGACACACCCAAGAGGAAGAGACGTCCAAATCGGCTTCACAAACCTGGGAAGGAGGAACTTGATGGCCAGCCACCCATGGAGATTAAGAAGAGCTCTTTGAAGTCTTGGTCTTCAAGAAGCTTCTCAAGAATCCAAGCCTTTGCTCCTCTCCAAGATCTCTAACCAATTTATTTAACCCCTCTCAATGGAGGTTAGATCATCTATTTATAAGATGAGTAGGTGGCCCCCATGGTGGACCCCCCCCATTTTTAAATCCTCTCCTCGGAATTTTTCGGGGTTTGCCTCCAAATCAATAATTTATATTTAATGGATTTATAATTAACTCAAAAGTAATTAAATTCAACTAAATATAAACTTTAATTTATCTCTACAAATTAAATTCTTATTGACTAGGATTTATCATGTGCCAATCCCTACAATTTAGGGATGCCCTACAAATTAGGGTTACCGAGGAACTCCTTCCTCGCGTATTCGTTCTTATAGAAAATATATTTCCTATCATGTTTGTAAATGAGATCCGTGATCATGTTGCAGCATGTCCATGCTAGTAGACATATAGTGTCGCATTCGGACTTTATCTCATAAGGTCCGTTACGAGATTAGCTTGTTGTGCGTGACCCATTGGGCCTCACACTAAGCCAGTAGTGAGTTGTGTATAACTGAGAGTAGGATCTGATAGAATGACTTCTATTCGAATCTTATGAGCCACCACTAAAATCCCTTTAGTGTGGTCGTGAGAGACTCCACTCATAAGTCAAGATTGACATCTAGCAATCTGTCATGACTACTCGGATAGTGTGAGGTTCAATCTATAGGGATCGAACGCCCTTGGGTGACCAGTTACCATGCAACAAAGTCCCTCAGTTACAATGTCCCGAAGTCGGCTAGGGTACGGAAGAAGTGTCAAAACCTAATATCGATTCATATGTATTCCACCCGCCAAGATGTCGTCTCAATAATGAAATGTCAAAAACATCTTCCTGACTTTCATGTCTACTCTAGCCAGATATTCCCAAGTCGACAATTGTAGGGACACATAGGATGTTATCTCCTCTCACTAGCTAGGAGTAATCGATTCTATGTTGGTTGCTCACCTACCTCCATGAATGTTTCCTCATGCCCAGTAATATCCGGCACATGACGCTGAGGGCCATATAGGGATAAAACCAAAGCAATGGGTTGTCACTCACAAGCTAACCATGACAACCTCGGGTCCAAGGACTGCTTGCACCTAATATCACCCAAGGAACATCCTACTGACACTCATGTAAGGATTCCATTCTATGTTCATCGTGTAGGTCCGTTCAGTGAACTCATTCCCTAATGAGCACTTGCACTTGTACATTAATGATGGCTCATAGGTAACTGTGAGATCAGCTACCCCCTATCGTATAGGGCATGTACTAAGTGCAGTAGTCTATCCGGAATCATCGATCCCCTAATTGGTGATCCTACGACTAGGAATATTTAGAACAGGGGCATCTGGATTCCAAGTCTCATTGGCATGATCTCATCATGGCCTTAGAATCAATTGCCCGAGTTCATGGGGTTCATCACAATCTAATATATACAAAATATAAATGCAACATATGATGAAAAGATGCATCATATTATTCATTAACCATAAATAGTTTCCTACACATCAACATATGATTAGCTCAAGAGCACTATTTCTTTCCATCCCACTTGCACTTGTAGCCAATCATTGCGATATTTAATACCCATACAACTTAAGTGGTGATCGAACTGCTGTTGTGTGGGGGCTTTGTGAATGGATCTGCTATATTATCTTTTGTGTCGATACGTTCGACATTTATATCACCACGTGCAAAGATCTCTCTGATCAAGTGATACCGCCTTAGGATGTGTTTTGATTTATGGTGGGATCTAGGTTTCTTTGCTTAAGCAACAGCCCCAGTGTTATCACAATAAACGGGGACCAGATCGACAACCCAGGAATAACACCCAGCTAAGAGATAAATTTCTTTATCCACACTCCTTCCTTTGTGGCTTCACTTGCAACGATGTACTCAGCTTATATCACAGAGTTGGCCACAGTTCCTTGCTTGGAACTTTTCCAACATACTGCGCCACCATTCATAGTAAACACATACTCAGAAATGGATTTACTATCATCCGGGTCTGATTGGAAGCTAGAATCTGTGTAGCCCTCTAGTTTAAAATCTGACCCACCATAAATCAGGAGAACATCTTTAGTCGTTCTCAAGTACTTAAGAATGTTCTTTACGGCTTTCCAATGTTCCTCTCCAGAATTCGCCTGAAATCTACTAGTTACCCCTAGGGCATAAGCGACATCAAGCCGAGTATATAGGATGCTTCACCCAAGTCTTTCATGGAGAAGTTTTTGGATAACCATGCTTTCACTGACTGGAGCAGAGGAACATCATTCCCCATGAGTAGTATGTCATCCACATACAGCACAATAAACACAACGACGCTCCCACTAATCTTTTTATAGACACAAGGTTCGTCTACATTTTTTATGAAGCCAAACTCTTTGACTGTCTCATCAAAACGAATGTTCCAACTCCTCGGTGCTTGCTTGAGTCCATAAATGGACCTTTGCAGTTTACATACCTTCTTCGGTCCTACCAAAAGCACAAAACCTTCCCGTTGGGTCATATAGACCTCTTCCTAAAGTTCACCATTGAGGAATGTAGTCTTGACATCTATCTGCCAGATCTCGTAGTCATGATATGCAGCAATGGCTAGCATTATCCTAATGGACTTGAGCATGGCTACAGGAGAAAAAGTTTCATCATAGTCAAGACCTTGCCTTTGAGTGAAACCTTTTGCTACCAACCTGGCCTTATAGGTCATCACTTGGCCATCAGCTCCAATCTTTCTTTTAAAGATCCACTAACACCCTATAGGAGTAACTCTTTCGGGTAAGTCAACCAAAGTCCAAACTTGGTTGGTGAACATTGAGTCAATTTCTAATTTCATTGCTTCCTGCCATTATTTGCAATCAGCATCCTTGATTGCCTGATCATAAGATTGCAGATCAACGAATTCCTGGCCATTCTCAATGGTCAGGAATAATCTTTCGGGTTGTCTACGCAATCTCCATGATCTTCGAAGAGTGGTGGGAGGTAGTGTTTCTGTGGTTGGTTCTTCCTGTGGACTTTCCACGAGTGGTTGCGATTTTGCTTGTGGTTGTTGAACTTCATCAAGCTCAACATCTCTCCCACTCCTACTTTCCTCGATAAACTCTTTTTTTAAGAAAGTGGCATGCCTACTGACAAACACCTTTTGATCAGTTGACGAGTCAAAATGATACCCTAAACTCTTTTTAGGATACCCCATAAATCTGCACCTGGTTGATTTAGCATAAAGCTTATCTGACTCTAATTTCTTGACGTACGCGGGGCAACCCCAAATCTTGAGATGCATCAAACTTGGTTTCTTGCCACTCCATATCTCATATGGTGTACCGGAGACAAACTTTATGGGAGCCCTATTCAATAGGTAGATAGTTGTTTCAAGCACATATCCCCAAAATGAAATCGGGAGATCAGAAAAGTAAAGCATAAACCGCATTATGTCTAACAATGTGTGATTCCTCTTTTCAGATACTCCATTATATTGTGGTGTGCCTGGAGGGGTCCATTCGAAGACAATCCTATTGTCTTTTAGATAATGTAGAAACTTAGTGGATAAGTACTCACCACCTCGATCTGATCGAAGGGTTTTAATATTTTTTTCTATTTGTTTCTCAACCTCGGCCTTATACTCTTTGAACTTTTCAAAAGTATCAGACTTATGTCTCAACAAGTAGACATATCCATACCTTGATCTATCATCTGTGAACAGGATAAAGTAGGAATACCCACCTCTGGCTTGAGTTATCATTGGTCCGCAAATATCTGTGTGGCTAGCTCTAACAACTGAGTAGCCCTTTCACTACACCCAGTGAATGAGGACTTTGTCATTTTTCCTTTGAGACATAATTTACAAGTTGACATCGATTCAAAATCGAACGGGTCAAACAACTCGTCTTTGTACAACTTGTTAATCTGGATAGTCTTCAAGGGAGGAGCGATCAATGGTAACATTTGCAAAGAAAGCTCTAATAAATAATGAACATACTAGGATTGATCGACCTAAAAACTCTACCCATCCTAATGCACTCTAATGTCATACTGTTCAAGATCCCCTAGATAAACTATACAGGTTTGCAGCACAGTACGGGTGTTAAATTGTGATGCTTGTGCTTTCTCTTGCGAGTGAGGAGGTTATTAGGAAAATAAGGTTTCTTAGTTCGAGGTGTCATCTGCAAGAATATTTTGAGACCATGCATAAATGATTAATCATAAAGATAGATGATGCATGCAACCTAGAGCTAAATGAGAATGCATCATGTTTAAACAAAGTAAGTGCAAAAATCCTTCTTTTTAACAAAAAAAAAAACTTTCTTCCTTTTTAAACAACAAAACATAATTTAAAATAAACCCTTCAATTGTTGTCTAAATGATATTGACATGATAATTTAGATACTATGAAAACAAACAAGGTCAAGAACAAAAAATAAAAGAAATCAAATCAATTTTTTTTTAAATCCCCCCCCCCCCCTCTTTATTCCTTTTAATAAGCATGATACCCAAACCTAAGTAAAAATGCCTCTAATATTTAAAAGGAAAGGTTTTTATGGAGGTATTTGAAATGAAGCTCCTAAACTTGATGAAATATGATTTTCGCATTTTCTAGGTACTCATATTAAAACAAATCATGGAAATAACAAAGAAACTTGATGAATAAGTATATGAAAATGAAACTACCAACATGTTGAAACCAACACATGGGAGTGAAGAATGAGGTATCTACACAACTAACATGAAGAAGTCTTAAAGAACTAGCTAGGGCATGATGAACTTGCCTCTAGAATGCAAAGGAGACTCCAAAACCAATCAAGAAGTCGGCTAATAAGGGTGGAGGAGCCCTAGTTTCGGTTTTAAGAGGTTTAGGTAAGTGGTTGGGATGGAAAGACTCCGCCAAATGGACAATTCAGATGAGTTCATGTCCGCTGATCGGTGCGTCGGTCGCAGATCAAGCGACCGACATATATAATTTCTGTTTAATCCTTTTGTTTTTACAAATGATGGTTTAGAGAATTTATAATAAATTATATACTCATCATAATTTTACGGAAATTTTACCACTTAAACTAGATTTGATGAGTATTACATAGGCTCAAGAATCACTCAAAAATGAGTTTTCTAGATATTTCTAAAAATTCCTGAATATGTAGTGGCATTCTTGTAAATTTTTGGATCTGCATGAAAATTCTCAAATTCTGATAATAATTTTCGGTAGAACCGATATATGGTTATTTCTCCCTATTGTAGGAAGCTTTGAGTCAAACTAAATTTTCTACAAGGATTTTGTGCAATTTTAGTCAAGTGGTCAACATGTTACTAAGAAATTTTCTAATTTATATTTTCCTACGTACTCATGAATTTTCATGTAATTACATTTATACACTCACCGTGAGCAAAGAAATAAGTGAGTCTACATTCTAAAGAATTTATGCACCATGTGTAACACATGCTTCATTTTGACATATTTTTCAATTTTGCATGCGTTCTTGGAATTGATAAGTTTCTTCCTAACATGAATTCAAGCTTGCAAGTAGTTTAGTTGTAAGTAGCAAGAAAATCTTATCACTAGAAAGTTTATAAACTAGAGTAAAGAAGGAATTCAAGTTAATTTCTCAAATAGGTTAATTTTGCCAACTAGTGGAGATTCATGGCCTCAAAGTGAACAAAAAAAAATGAAGAAAATGTCTAGATCAAGACCTCGGTCCTTCATATAGTTGAGAACCTAAATGGCCACAATTAGCCTAGGTTACAAAACCAAATGTTGCAAAGACCCATTATAGGTCATTGAGGTCTCCTTGGAGACCGGGAATTCAAACAATAGCATTATTATCAAAATGATTCTTATAAGAATGATAACTTGATTTTTGTGTTTTGCATTCCAATCAAACTAATCATTAAGCGATGGTGTGAAATATACTTATATCACATTTTCCATACCTACAGCATCATGATTTGAAGTTGCAACCTCACATGGATTTCTATATTTGCATCCCAGGTCAACTTTAGTATTTCCTTCATTTCTCATTTTCGCGTGGTATCTTCTCCTACAAAAGAAGATGACACTTTTGGTACCCAAATATCTTTGGGTCTATGATGGTTAGTAGACTTAGTAACCCATAATGTCTTAGCTCCACTTGTGTTCATTTTGAAGGCACAATCGTAAATAGCATGTCCATATGTACCACAACAAAAATAATATCAATTAAATTTTTTGCTTTCTTTCCTTCTATGGTTATGAGACTTATGAATAGCATGCTTAACATATGTATGATTATGAGTATTTTTTAATGATATATTTTTCTTATCAGATTTCTTATCATGAGTGGTATTCTTGACTTCATTTATTCTTTCATTTAAGGCATTAATTTCATCTTTCAAAAGTTCTATTGAGTTATGCATGCTATGTAATTGAGAGTTCAAAATATTGTTGTCACTTTTGATTTTTGAATTCTCAAGTTTCAATTCTTCATTTTTTACTCTTATTTTATTCAATGTACTGCTAAGTTTTGAGTTTTCTTTATTTCTTCTTGTGAGTAGCTCATACAATTTTCTACATTCATTTTCTAATTCATCATATGGCATACCATGTGGATTTGATAAGCTAACATGACTAGAAGAATGAGTAGAGAGTACCTCATCATGTTTGACATTGGAAGTGACTTCATAATCATGGATGGATGGTGCTTCAAGTGAACGAGAAGTGGAAGTGTAAGCACTTGACTTCTTTCTCGGTTTATTCTTCATAGTAAAGCATTTTTTCCTTATATGCATGGCATACTATCTTTCTTTTTCGACTCTTGAAGCTACTCCTTTGGCTAGAAGAGCTATGGACATCAAAGTAAAAATTAGGAGTAGATAAATGACTATTGTCATCACTACCTTCATTTGAAGTGCCAATCTCTTTAGTCTTGGCAAGGTACTATGCATGCCTTTTTCAAAAATTTCATTTGGTAAGGTACAATATATGAGATTCATGGCTTGTGCATTTAACATGAATATCTCAATCTCATTTTCATTCCAAGTATGCATTTCATTCATAGGTTCAACATATTTGGTTTTTATCATGTTGAAAACATTTAAGCTTTGAGTTTTTAGGAAAGTGTACATTCTACCATTCCAAAGCCTAAAGTTAGACTCGTCGAACCTAGGGATGTAGGAACTACCGTCTCTAGTGCCATTTTTGGATCCAAGCAAATTGTAGTAGAGATGGTTAAATCTCAGCTACGACCCGCTCTGATACCAAATGTAAGTGAAATGAACACACTAGAATGGGGTGAATAGTATTTTCCACTATTTTTTACGCTATGTTCTATTCTTTAACCAGTTGTCGATTTTTGTGCCTAGCAAGCTTGAATAACCCTCCAATGATGACGCACTTCAAGATGAGGGATCAAGAGGCTAGGTATGAGAGAAATGCTCAATGAAAACTTAGAGGATGCAAAGATTAACTCAAGAGAAGCTTAGGGCATCGGTGATAGCTAGGGATGTCCACTATTCGGGTTACACTGAACTGAACCAAAAAACCGAATCAAATTATTCGGTCTGGTTCGGTTTCAAAAATATCAAGTTCGATTCTTGACCCGAATCGAACTCGAGCATGGTATTCGGTTCCTGAAATTCGAGAACCGACCCGAACCGAAAACTGAATTATAATAAAAAAAAATATTTTTCTATTACTGTGTTCGGGTAAGTTAGGGTTTATTTCCAAGTCACATTTCTCCTCTCCCGACTCCGGAGCCTGGCGCCTGGCATTCCTCCGGCGGACTGCTCCTTATTTGTCCACTCCGATGGACTGCTCGGCTCTGGCTTCCCTTCCCTAGTTCCCTTCCCCCACTCTAGCCCCTGGAGAAGAAGAGGGAAATGGTCGATCGCCTACCTTCACTCTCAGCACTGGCCCGATTGCCCCGAAACTACAAGTAATTTTAAATCATTTTCTTTCATTCCTTTCGTTCTTTTCTATTTGGGTCTGTTGAGTGTTGACTTCCTTTAACATGTAAAATTATTTACATCAATTCGGTTCACCTACTGTTCCTTTAACATGTACAGTTCTAAATTATAATGTTGCTTGGATTATTTACATAAGGATGTAAAATTATTACATCAATTTGGTTCACCGTTCACCTACTGTCCAGAATAGCAACATGAACGCCTTTTGTGTTTCTTACTTTTTACTGTAACTTACTATTATAAATTTAACTATTTGTGTTAGGACGGAGATTCTGGAGCGGAATAGATGAGCTTCTGTTTGTGCCTGAGGCTTAAGCATACATGAATTCAGTGACAGTAATGCAGAAGGCTAGCTCCACTAGTTTAATCTGTAAATTTCAGCATTGTTTTTATCTCTTCAAATATCAAATTTTAGCTTTAGATGATTTCGAGGGAATGATATCAGAATGGTACGTTGGCAGGCAATTTCGGTTTGCAGCGGACATTACATTTTCATGTAATTAAAATTTCGGTTTTACGGTTAGGAGTTTCCTTCCTAGATGGAAGCGCGAACACATTGGACATGCAGTGATTCTGCAATTGGTGCAGAAAGCTCTCATTTTCGGGTTGGTTGTCTCTTTACAGAGTGTGCATCTTTCGTACCCACTTGGCACTGGTGAGTTGTCACTCCATGAGTGCGCACACTTTCTCGCCTGTTCTGGCAGTGGGATATGCATCCTCCAGGAATTAATTTTTGGTTCACTTTCACTGATTCCTTCTTCATTGGTAATACTGACTACCATGGCTGTCTCATAAGGCATCTGATTTAGTTCCATAGTGACTGACATCCCTACTTCTCCTTCAGAAAATGAACATATAGCTTCGCTATCAGGTTCATTCAAATCAACCGACAAGACATCCCAGCTATCTGAGAGGTCTAAGTTCTCGATAATGGCTGCACGGGCTATGTTGCCCTCTCTTCTTTTACAATCTCTGGCAAAATGACCTTCTAGTCCGCATATGAAACATTTACATTTTCGGACCTTGTCAGAATGCTTCCTTTTGAAGATTCGGACATGCGAATCATGAGGTTTGCCTCTATATGTTGTGGACTTCCTCAAACCAAGTTTCTTGTTCTTTTGGTAGTATCCTGGGATTGGTATTTTTGCACAAAAGCTTAGGTCCTTCAGACTTCTCTGGACCGCTGCTTTCTTACATTGTTCTACTAAATACTGGTAGGTGAAATGGATTCTCGGGAATATGCCAACTGTATTTCCCGGGTGTTTTTCTTGGTAGGCCAATTCAATTTCTCTGCCCAGTAATGGTGGCATTTTTCGGAAAAACTTTTCTGACAGTTCTGGTGAGACAAACATTCTCCCAGACTTTGCTGCAAGTACCTTGTAGTCATTAATATAGCTGAAAAGGTCTTTAACATGATGGCATGACAATCACTCAAGATCGTTATATGCCCGATTCTGTTCCTCAGTAGATCCTGTTGTAGGATCTTCTAATAATAGCATTCTCCTAAGCTGAGATAAAACATTCTGAGGATCATCTGCTATGTTGATCAGTTCCTCATACTCAGCAGGATATGCCATACGCCATTGAATCCAGGCCTTCTTCTCCGTTTCTCCGAGCAAATTCTCAATAAAACATACTTTGGCTCTGTTATCCGCCCAATTTCTTTCATTAATGACGTTTAGGGTTATGGATTCCCAACGTGATATTACGTCATTATACAGACCGACATCCTCAGGTAAAACCAGAATTGCTCCGACATTCATCTGTGCAGTAGGTAGGTTATACCTTTCATTGTGTTGTCTAGAGTATCCTCCGGTGAGTTTGTCTACTCGTGCCTGAATAACCGGGATATCAGGTCTTTGTGAATATCCGATTCCTGTTCCAGTTGCTGGTGGGTATAGAGCTGGTCCCATTATTGGCTCGGTGGGTCTGGCCAATGATCTTGTGAGGGCAGAAGAATCTGCCGTGGACATGGCTAGTTCTGTCTTCTTTTCCAGCCTTCTGAGCAATGGATACTCAGTTTCAACCGTGTAGATTTGTTCTGTCATCACTGACTGTCTTTGGTGCTGTGATTCAACTTCTTCGTCCCATACTGGTGCTGGTGGTGTATCATAGTCATCAGAAACATCCCAGATTGGTGGTGCATCATCTGGTGTTTCGTCCCAAATCGGTGTATCATCAACATTTTCATCATTGATGCTTAACTCCATGAGGTTTCTGAGTACCTCAATGTCTTCGTAGAACTCATTGTTGTCTTCATCCTCATCTGAGTCATAATCACATTTTATCATCATTACTATCTCCTCATCAGTGGTATTTTCTTCTTGATTAAGACCGAAATAATTTGATTCGAATTTATTCGATTTTTGTTAAATTCGGTTCGGGTTCGGGTTCGGGTTCGGATTCGGATTGAAATTCCAAAGAAGAAAAAAATTTGGTTTTATATAATTCGATTCGATTCGACTCGATTTGAACCGAATGGACAACCCTACTGATAGCTGAGGAAAGGTCTTAGGGAAGTTTATATAGACTTTAGAAGAAGTGATGTCAAGTGAAAATCGGCTCAATGGACATATTTTTTTGTCCATTATAGCGTCGATTGATTAGTCGATCGATGGGTTGATCGACCCACCATTCGACCGACGATCAACCGAATGGCTACTAGATGTTTTTGTTAACATCCGATCGATGCTCGGTCGATCATTCGATCGATTGACCATGAGAACAACCATTCGGTCGGTAGTCGATTTACAGGTTGATTTTTTTGTCATTCGGGTTTCAGATTTTGGATTTTGAGATTTCAAAGTGCATACACCCTGGAGACTTACCCGAGCAAATTACAATCACTCTAGGACACTCTTAAATTACAACTTCTAATTTTCTTTGGTGAGTTCGTCGTGGATTTCAGAAGCTCCAAGGAGACTTGAATTTCCGAGACGATGCTACATGAACGATATCAACTTCAACATGTGACTTTCATTCTTAAAACTTTGTTAGACATGATTTGTTATCATCAAAATATTAATTGAGAATATTTGAGCGCAAGGATGAAACCCTCGGCCAATAGCTTCTACTTCGGCCTCTCCCCCCTTGGTGGTGGACGTATTTGTCCAGGTGTCCTGCACAGACTAAATCTTTAAGTTGATCGGCGAGTAATACACAGTCCTCGGTGGTATGTTCGTAGGTGTCGTGGAATGTGTACTTCTTGCTCATATCGGCGTTGGGTGGTAGCTTTTGCTTTCCTGGATTGGTCGGGTATCTGACAAGCTTCAAGTGGAAGATGCTGCGACTGATGGTTTCCTTTTTAGCATTGAGAGGAGTGTACCTTTTTAGCACTGTGGAGCAATGGAGGACCGGAGGATGGAGGTGATCGCGACCACGGAAGGAAAGCAAGCTATCAAGGGCAAGGCTGCGGGGCGAGGTCGACCGCCAATCGAACGCTATCAAGGGCACTTTGCCGACCAAGTCGTCGTGATAAAGTGAGATATGGCTGAGTTCCAGGAAAAGATCGCAAGCTTCATAGAGATGGAAGAGCTTCGTGAGGCTAGAAAGGCCGACAAGCAGAAAATCAAAGATACTACATAAGACAGAAAGTCCAAAATGGCACATAGAATAAGTGAAGACCACGACCGCCACGAACAAAATAACGACAGAGGGTCGAGGTCACCACCTCGCCTAAATGCTTGATATGAAAGGTATACTCCACTTAACACCAGACGAGAGACCATCCTACAAGAGGTCTACCACCTGCAGTTGCTCAGACCCCCTAATAGCCCTGAAAGGTTAAAATCTTCATTTGAAATGTGATAAAAGCAAGATGTGCGAATTCCACCAAACCTACGGACACACCACTAAAGAGTATGTGGTCCTCTACGATCAGATTGAACGCCTAATTAGAGAAAATTGCCTCAAGCACTACATCTGACACATTTGGAGATGTGGCCGTCGACGACACCGAAGTCCCAGCGACACCGACAACCACGATGACTCTGGAACCGAACAGCCTCGCCCCAACATCTGGGGAGTCATCGACTACATTACAGGCAGATTTGCTAGAGAAGGCAACACTAGAGCACAATCATCCCAGGCTATCATGATTGTCGACGACTCAACTCATCCGCAAGGGCTACGTACACCCACCCCAATTGTAATGCCCAAAATCCTAATAACAATATTTTATTCTTAAGCAGGGGACCGTGGGCTCGAGTTAGCGCGGATTGGCATAGAGCCACGGGATTGAATCCGAGTAAGCATTAAATATAGAAAAATATTAGGAAAATTTTATTTACCTTATGTGATTTAGCATGCTAATAAATAGAGGGTCTCGAGTCGAGTCTATAGGTTCAAGCAGAACTCGAATCGGAGTTAGAACGAGTTAGATATGAGCTTTTTAAGTAGATTAACTTAAGGGGGGGCATTTTGGTCATTTGGGGCCCGACCATGCCCCATAAAAAGCCACTTGGGGCGTACATATATAGGTTTAGACACACACACCACTCGAGGAGAGAGGAGAGAGGCGACGCAAGAGGGAGGGAGCTGATTGGAGCCGAATTTCCGCGAGTTCGTAGACGTTGATCGTAGGAGGATACTTACCTTCTTCTTCCTCTCCGATTCTTCCAAAGAGGTGAGTGAATTAAGCCCTTTCCCCCCAATTTCTTCATTATGCCGCCGCCCCTATGAGAGGGGATTTTTTGGATTTTTGGATGAATTTTCTCGTATTGAATCCGAAGGACGAATTGAGGGTCCTCTCGTTGTTGTCGTGAATTTAATTACTCAAATTTTTAGCCTTGGTCGCATGCCCTTGCCGGATTTTCTTGGGCCGCCCCTTCCCTAAGGGTGTCCCAAGGGTATGCCGCCCCTTCCCTAAGGGTGTCCTAGGGACACTAAGGGTCGGCCGACCCTTAATACCCATATAGAGGGCCTTGAAATCATGTTTAGCATTAAGATTGCACCTTAAGGGTATTTCATATTTGGTTAAAGCATGCCTAAGGGTGTAGACCCATGATTAGGGAAAACAAAGAACTTAGAGACACTTAGGGACACTTAGGAACCTAAGACCCTAAATTAAATTGCATATTGAGATGACCCTAAGAAGGGCTTGTAGGGCCGAACCTCCCTTGCTCTTAGAGCACCCGAGTAAGGGGGTAGGCTGGCCCTTGGAGGTGCAGTCAAGGTCATAAAAGAGGTTGGTGGTTCATCATAGATGCTCTTTACATTTAGTACCTTGCATAAAGTTCCTTATTGATAATATCGCTATAGCTTAAATTGTTCTAGCATATTGATATTTGTCGGTGACATATACTTGTGGATATATGTGTGGTGAGATGTTCCTTATTTATTATGTTATGATGTATGTGATGTACCGTTGTGAAATTATGTTTATTCATGGTTATTTTTTATGTTGGTTGTTTACGAGGCATGAGCATTGTTTTTTATATACATGTGAGTATGATGTATGGCATGAGGATGTGGACGCCGAGGTATGTTCTTAAGATATCTCTGATATACATGTGTTGTGTTGTGCACTTTACTTATGTGTGTGTGTGTGATGTGCTTGTTGCATTTCCCGAAAGTCCCACTGGTGAGGGGAGTGTATGCTCCAAAGAGACAACATTGGCCTTATTTCGGAAGTCCAGCTGGTGAGGGAAGATCATACCCCAAAGAGATAGCCCGGAGACCCAACCGATGAGGGGAACGTATGCCCCAAAGAGACGGATCGAAAGAGCTAGTGTCAGTGAGGGGAGAGCATGTCCCAAAGAGACGACACTGAGTTGGGTGGTAGTTTGGCGGCCACACCGTCTACCTACCCTACGTGGCTATGTGAGACCGACGGGTCTTGTGAGCATTCATGTGATTGAGGTGTTGCATACATTATACCTTGAATTATGTGTTTATTTATATATATATATCTATTGGTGGATGCCTTTGTCATGCGCAGGGTAGTGGATAACCATATGATAGTGTTTGTCATTTACTGCTTATATTATATGTCTACTGATATTTATTGATTATACATGATGTTGATATGGTGGGATGAGGATTGATCTACTCACTAAGTCCTAGTTGGACTTATCCCTCATTTTTGTTATTTTTCAGCACCTAAGCGAGATCAAAGATGAATTGGGGTGCAGTAGCACGACTGGTGGCGACAGGATAGCGGGACTCGTGACATATCGTGGTTGAGGGGATACCTAAGTCGCTTTTCTCTTTCTTGAGTCGTTGAGTCATGTTGACTCGATTTATTATGTTTTCGCACTTTTGTTATTTTGAGGTGTCTTCGTTTAGTAATTAAGGTTTTGAAATCGATTGAACATTTAACTATTTATTGAGTTGGTGATTTGGGTTTTTTAAAATAAATGTCTTTTATAAATCCTTGAAATGTTATTAAATGTTCAGGTTTGGTTTGTTGTATATGTGGTTTGATTTGGGTTAGGCTTCGGGGTACATGGCGTACCTTGGCCGATCATACCGGATTTGGAGTGTGACACCAATAATATCTTTCTATGATATTGACTTTCAGGGAACTGATAAGAATTTATATGACCCCGTCATTTTTTTTGTAATCATTGTTGATTTCCTTGTCAGGAATATCTTGGTAGACCAGGGGAGTTCAGCCGACGTCCTCTTCTACCCGACACTTCAAAAGATGAGTATCAGCGAAGATTCATTGCACCCGTACTATGGATAACTTGTCAGCTTCTCGAGAGACCGCATGGATGTCAAAGGCTATTTATGGTTGGCCACAACGTTCGGCTCTCCACTAGGAACAAGGACGATAGACATAGAGTTCCTCGCCATTCATTGCGTAAGCCCTACCACATGATCTTGGGCCGACCCTTCTTGAATAACTTGGGAGCCATCGTATCAACTCCTCATCTCGCCATCAAGTTCCCCATCTCGGAGACAGAGGTAGGAGTAATTCATGCAGATGGGAAGGAAGCCCGCGCATACTACAACGAATGCCTAAAGCTCAGACCGGTTGAACCTCAACCCTGAATCTCGGACCTGGATCCCACGGGAGACATCCAAGAGCGGCCCCAGTCCGCCGACGACTTAGAACCTGTGCAAATTGGGACATCTCCTGAATAGGTAACTTATGTGTGGGCACACATCCCTAATAAGCTCAAAGCTCAACTCAACACTCTACTCAAAAACAATGTCGACCTCTTCGCTTGGAAGCCAGTCGATATACCGGGGATAAACCCCCAATTTATCTACCATAGATTGGCCATTGACCCTCGAGTCAAACCCGTGGCTCAGAAGAAAAGAAAGCTCGGAATCAAGCAACAACAGGCATCCCACGAAGAAATCGGGAAGCTACTAAAGGAAAAATTCATTAGAGATATCTGATTTACCACGTGGCTTGCTAATGTCATAATGGTCAAAAAAACACTCAGGAAAGTAGCAAATGTGCATCGACTTCACCAACCTCAATAAGGCCTGCCTAAAGGACTCTTATCCGTTGCCGAGCATAGACAAACTTGTCGATGACTCCTCGGGATACCAGCATCTGAGCTTCATAGATGCATATTCAGACTACAATCACATCCGAATGCACCTAGAAGATGAAGAGAAAATGGCTTTCATTACCGAGCATGCAAACTTCTGTTACAAGGTCCCTTTGGGCTTAAAAACGCAGGAGCCACATATCAACGCCTAATGAATAAGGTCTTCGAGAAACAAATTGGTCACAACATGGAAGTGTACGTCGACATGGTTGCCAAAACGTCAACCATCGTAAACCATTGCAATGATCTCATTGAGATCTTCAACCAGCTCAAGCACTACAACATGAGACTAAACTCGAAAAAGTGCGCATTCGAAGTTCACGGTGGCAAGTTCCTCGGCTTCATGTTAACACACCGAGGGATTGAAGCCAAGCTGGAGAAGTGCCGAGCCATCTAAGAGAAGCAGAGCCCGCGCAGCATCAAGGAAGTACAATAACTCACGGGAAGGATGGCTGCTTTGTCCAGATTCCTGTCCAAGTTGGCCGACCGAGCCGCCCCTTCTTTAGAATTATAAGAAAGAAACATGATTTCCACCAGGATGAAAAAACAAAAACCAAATACCATAGGCTAGAGAAGCTCGCCTTCGCCCTGGTCATCACAGCCTGAAGATTAAGGTCATATTTCCAAAGCCACCATATCCAGGTACATACCATACAACCAATTAGACAAGTACTAGCTAAACCCGAACTCGTCGGTCAAGTACGTGGTATCCTAGTCAGTAGAACTCAAAGAGTTTAGCATCGAATACCAGCCCAGGGGCCCATCAAAGCCTAGACTATGGCCGACTTCATCGCCAAATTCATAGTCTAAGAATATATACACCTCCAAATAGGTCGATACTTGGATGTTATTCATAGATGGCGCCTCCAACAAAAAAGAAAGCTGAGCAGACATCATTTTGGAGAATGGCCAAGGGTTAGTCTTAGAACAATCCCTCCAATTCCAGTTCAAAGCAAGCAACAATCAAGCAAAGTATGAAGTTATGATCGCCGGACTAAAACTCGCCCAGGAGGTGAAGACCTAAAACATAATCGTAAAGAGCGACTCTCAACTTGTTGTAGGAGAAGTCAACAATACATGCCAAGCAAGGGACCCCTCCCTCGAAAGGTATCTTTCACTGGTACATTCTTTGATCACTAACTTTGATAGTTGTGTGATTCAACACATACCTCGGGAAGAGAACACCCGAGCCGACCCGCTATCCAAACTCTCCAGCACCAGAAAGCCTCAAGACAACAGGTCGGTCATCCAACAAGTCCTCGGGCATCCGAGCATCCTTCTGGCTGACACCTCGACTGAAGTCCAAATAGTCGAATAAAGCACAAAGTGGAGAACATCATACATGAATTACCTCAAACGAGGTGAAATCCCGGAATACACTCCAACCTAAGTAAATTTAAAAGAATGGCAAGCTATTGTACACTCCTTAATAATCAACTATATAAAATGGGGTACTCTCGACCACTCCTCAAGTGTGTCGCCAAATCTCGGGTAGCCACCATAATGGTAAAAGTTCACGATGACATCTGCGGCAACCACATCAGAGGAAGGTCCCTAGCCGCCAAAATCCTCCGGACCGGCTACTTCTGGCCAAGAATGAAAATAGGCATTAGCCTCTATGTCAAAAAAATATGACAAATGTCAAAGATTCTCCGAGGTCTCACAACTACACCCCGAGCCGCTCCACAGCTCGAACACTAGCTAGCCATTCCACAAGTGGGGCATCGACCTCCTCGGCCCATTTCCCTAAGCACGAGGGCAAATCAAGTTTCTGGTCGTAGCAATTGACTACTTTACCTAATGGATAGAGGCTGAATCCCTATCCTCAATTGTGACCGACAAAGATCAAAAATTTATTTGGAAAAATATCATTTGCATGTATGGAATACCGTGCGAGCTCGTTAGTGATAATGGGACACAGTTCACGGATCGGCAAATTCGAGAGTTTTGCTCGGACCTCGGCACACTACAACAAAAGCCTTGATTAGAGTCAAATGTTTAGAAACAATTAATTATTTGTCTCTAAATATAAAATTTAGAGGCAAACAAATTTTTTTGCCTCTAATACTATATTTATAATAAAAGTTTGTCTCTAAATATTTTATATACTTAAACTTAATTTAAAAAAATTAAATTAAAAAAATAAAATGCCCAATCTCCCTCTTTTTTCCCAATCCCGCGCGTCTTCTCTATTCTCTTTGCAATCTCGCCTCTCTCTCGTACGTGTGGAAGGGAGGGTTATGAATCAAAGCGGGTCATGATAATTTCGCCCAAATCTTCCACACTCACCCTTTCTCCCGCTTCCGCCGCCTCACATCCTCCTCTGCCTCCCCCTCTTTTGCCTAATCCTTGGCCTCACCAGAATCCTCTTCAACATCGTCAACATCTCGAGGTCTGCACGTCGATGCCTTGACCTCAAATCTACATCGTTCACCGTTGTGTGTGGAACTACAGCGGTGGCCGAGGAGGCGACGACATCAATTGGACTAGTGGTGGAACAGTTGAGAGACACAAGGTCATGGCTTTCGTCGGGTTTTGGATATGTTGGCCAATGGAGATCTATCAGGTAGACATGGTTTCCCGCTTGCCAGAATCCCAAGCCAACTTCTGTTGCGCTTGAACGACGATGATTCACGCATCATCCCCACCAGTCAGTCTTCCGTTAGGTTTCCTCACGACCTCGATCTTATTTACGATTGGTATGATTTTTTCTTCTTTCTTAGGAGTTTGTTTTAAAAAATTACCATTAAGAAAATATTATGCAAATGAGATGATTCATGTTTTCATAATTCTCATTTGTGAATTATGAATGATCTTTTTTTCTTAGGAATTGATTTGAAGTATTACTAACAGGAATTTAGTTCTATGAGACTCGATTATTAGAAACTCCTTATTTTATCTTGAAATTTCATGGAACTGGAAACTGGCATCCTTTATATCCAATAGGCAGGATTCTTTTAGTTTATGCTTTGAAGCTCAAATACGGACTTTTTGTCGAAAACTATAAATTCATAATAAGCTTTATTCACTTGTTTTACTGACCAAGTAATGTTGAGCAAGATAAATGTTAATTTAAGTATATATATATATATATATTAAAAATTATTTTGAGCTCATGCTTCCGTGATCGATGGAAATGATGGCTAAATTGAATTAATTCAATAATCTTTGTATACTTGATCTTTTGGATGAAAGGAGTCATGGATGTGGAATTAATGCGAATGTGTAATAAACAATATACTTTGGTGATCTTAGTTCACAAATTAGATTGCTCTTGTACTCCATATTGCACTCTGAATTGATATTATGCATAATTTTATATGCTTCCAAGTAGTTGCTGCATTATTTTTCTTCAATCTTAGTAGAGATAATGCCATTTTTAATTAGGATCGATAAAATGAAGCTTAGTTTAAACTATAACTCAAATTAACATGCAGTTTAGACAACTATAATTCAAAGTAACACACAGTATGGACAATCTAGCATCATTTGTACACAATACTGGATTGTTTTTTGTGCCTCATTCTTTTGCTTTTAGATATCCAATTTCTATTTTGACTTGTCTCACATCTTAGCCTTATAGTGATGTCTAAGTGCTTGATTCAATTTGATTCATCTGTCACCACGTACCCATGTAGTGTTTGTAGATGCACATGTTTCCTCATTTGTAGTTGATCAGTGAATTAATTATTATCTTTCCAAATACTGGTTCACATGGAGTACATGTGGATATTGTACTCTAGTCTTCACCATTATTTCCTTTTTCTTCTTTGCTCTATTTTTCTTTAAAGTCTTTATGATGTAATCTGACTATTGTTGTGTTGCATACCAACCCCCTTAGTGGTTTTATTGTTTCAATAATTTCATTATGCCCCAATACTTTTATTGTAACAGCTCCATTACCTTAATTTGCAACAATGTTTTTAGATTTAGTTTTGATTGGAATTTACAAATTCCATTCTTATTTGAATTAGTGGAATTATTATAGCTTGTACAAAATCTAAAAAAAAGCTCTCCTTCTCCGCTATACAACCAGCCTAACATCCAAGCTCTCATTCTCCGCCATCTTCATACTTGCTCGAAAATCAATTATTTGATTACTAAAGCACCATAATTTCTTCTAGGTGTTTGTTTCTTCGCGTCATATTCATTTCAGTGAGTGGTTTCATTGAATTGTCTAGTTGAAGGTGGTTGCTACGCTTGGGACGTATGACATTATCATGGAATTGGGGAAGAAGGTCCTATGCCCTAGATAATTTTAATCCATAGAGTCACACAGAAAATTTAATTATTCTTCTCTCTAATCTTTCTTTCTTGTGGTTATTAGTTAACGTTGATTTTGATCTTTCTTGCCATTATTTCATTGTAGTCAAACAGAAACTTCATTGTTGAAACACTAAAATGAATTAGAATTTTATTGTTTGGAACTAAATTTAAGAATTTAACTTAAGGGTGTACATAATACTGCATTTAGCAATTGCCACATATTTCTGATCAAATAAGTTATATTTACTTTAAGATTTTATGGTGGTATTTTCATAACTCGGTACTATTCTTTGTTCTAGAAACTATGGTACCTGCAATAGCTCGCAGGCGTTGCGGTGCACTACGTGCAAGGGTACAAGAAAAGTGCATTATCAAGTGAAAAATTATAGTCCTGTAAGGTAGGTCATATTCTCAAATTTGGATATTACCTTTGGTGTTTTGTTTCAGTAGTTTTAGGCATTTTTTTAATGAGAAAAAGAATGCTACAAGTGTTTCCTCCTTGTCTTCTTGATTATAGATCCATGTTGTCACACACTTATCGAACATTATCAATTCTTGTGCCAATTTGAAGTTCAATTTGTCTAGCAGTAAGTAGAACATAATTTATGTGTCTATATTGATAAATTGCTTAGAAGAACTTCTTGAATAATGGATTACAAATGCAATCTCTATAAGGTTTTGAACTTTTTGGTTATACTACTGCATATGAACACAAGCCAGTGGCCTCCCTACGGCCCTACTACAATTAAGCTTCCGCCCTTATAATATGGCTGAAGTACTCTTTTCCCTGCGTGGCGGTTTTTTCCCATTGGGTTTTTCCCATGAAAGGTTTTAACGAGGCTCCACCATGTGTAAGCTGAGCTTAACTCTTGGTAGGATGCAATGTATCATTATTATATTTAACAATGAAATTACTTTTTCTGTTATGCACATTTCTCTTGTATCTAAAATCACTTGCAGACACTGCATACTTCGCAGAAGGAATTTACACAGCCTCACAACGACCCTCTATAAGTCTCGGGGTAAACTCGTACAAACTCGGTCAAACTCGCGAGTAAACTCGGTCAAACTTGCGAATAAACTCGGGTGAACTCGGTTTGATGATAATTATTATGGATTGAACTTGTATTTTTATATTTTATCTTTGAGTCATTATGTGTGCTTTATTATGGACTTAGAATGCTTCATTATGTATGGATTAGACTTGTACTCTTATATTTTATCTTTATGTGTGTTTTATTATGGAGTTGAACTGCTTAATTATAAAGTCTAGGTTCTATTAGATTATATTTTTGTAGCATAATATTTTTTTAAATTTTTTTTAATATCAGGTAAACTCCGAGTTTACGGAGGCTCCATGAATTTACTTAAACTCTCGAGTTTAACAACCTTGCTTAGCTCCACAACAAGATCCTAGCTTCTGCCTTGAATGATGAAACAATGAAGTATAAGATTAAAATCAAGAATCCAATGCCAAAGGTAGGGTTTGATGAAAAGTGACTCAATGAAACTTGGGAATGATCAATAGATGGCTCAAGGATGTTAAGAGTAATCAATATAACTATAGGAAGGTTGTGCTCTCATATATATATAGGGTAGTATGAAGAGAGCTCGGTTGTAATGCACTCAACGGCTCGAAATAAAGTCGTGTTTCCGCCGGTTGATCTGTCAGTCGTAGGTTCGATTGATCGATCATTCGATCGAAACTGCACTAAGGGCAGTTTCAACAAGGTCTGATATGATCTTTTAATCCTTATTTATATTTCTTAACTTTAAGTTAAAACATAAATGTTAATTAAGGATTACCCCCATTTGGATTCAATAAAAATATCTAGAAAATCAAAATCCTTAAGAATCAAAATCTAACTTTTTGGATCTAGTACAAATATATGAAAGTCGAAAATTTTATAATCTCTAAGATCAAATATGGATAGGTTAAAGGTTCCAAAAATTCGATAAAAATAGGTCGTTAACTTGTTTCTACCTAAGGAACAATTACGGAGACTTTTGGTGCCAAGAAAATATTTAAATTATGTAGCCCTTCGAGGAGCTCTCTAGGCTAAGAAAAATTTTGGGGCATTTTTTAATTTTCTTGATTTTCATGTTTTGGGGTTCAGCTTTCAATTTATGAGTTCTTATGCATTAAATAAAGAATATACATATAATCTAGACACTCTAGACCTGGACTCAAACTTCTCGAAGAATCCTGAGCGTCTACGAGCGTCCTTGCCGATTTCTTTGATTTTTTCAATTAGGGACGTTGTCCGCTAATTGACTTGGAACCTGAAAATATTTCTTTATGAAAATATTAGTTCCATATTTGTTATCATCAAAACCTAAATTAAGACCGATGTTGAAAACCTTAACCCAACACTCTCGACCCATGTGACACACTACCCCTCCTCGAGCAAGCGCCACTATTCCTGGCATTACAAGCCTCCATAGCAATTGAGACTCGATTTTCACCAGCCCAACTCATCGGCCTCGGTGCCACATTTAAGAGCTTGGTTTTCACCCATCTGACTTGTCAGCCTCAGTGCCTATTATAGGCTCCTACGCCCCCAACGACCCCAAGCACACTTCTCGCGAGCTCGGTTTCCACCGAGTCTAGTCCTCAGTCCTAAATGTGGCCTCCGGCTCATGCCGACATGCTCTAAATGAGCAACACGACCTCAAGTGCACTTCTCGCGAGCTCGATTTTCACCGAGTCTGGTCCTCGGCCTTAAATGTGACCTCCGGCTCAGCCCGATATGCTCTAAATGAGCAACATGACCCCAAGCGCTTCTCACGAGCTTGGTTTTCACCGAGTCTGGTCCTCGGCCCTAAATACGACCTCCGGCTCAGCCCGACATGCTCTAAATGAGCAACACGACCCCAAGCGCACTTCTCGCGAGCTTGGTTTTCATCAAGTTTGGTCCTCGACCCCAAATGCTGCTTTTGGCTCAGCCTGACACGCTTTAAATGAGCAACACGCCTCTAAGCGCGCTTCTCGCAAGCTCGGTTTCCATCGAGTATGGTCATCGGCCACAACACCACTATTCCTGACCTTAGAGCCCTCAACAATCAGAGCTCGGTACTTTCGCCAATCTGACTTGTTAGCCCCAACGCCTTACTCACAATTACAAGACATGTAATCCTAAATTTAAATATTATCCTTCTAACCTAGATGTGCAGTTAACATAAACACAACAATCAAAAACCGATCAAACTCGGCAATAGCACAACAAGGATAAACACAGAAAGACATCATTTTATTCGAAAAATCCCATAAAGGAATATTTACACTTACAAACCCATGAAGGGTAGCTTACAAAAGAGAAAGTAAGCCATAAAGATACAGCTCCCAGGGAGCACAACAAAGAAAAAACACTCCTCTCTAGATCCCTGCAAGAGAAAATCCCGACCAACAACCCCGTTATCAAGATTTAACCCCATATACAGACCTGCTAACGGAACCATCCCTCAACCCGAGATTTGAAGGAGAAGGAGTGAAAGCCCCGGCTTGTCAAACATAGAACCATGGACAATGTCCTGGCCGCCTAAAGAGCACAACACCTCCCTCAACGCCGGAGCCATGGGGACCTTTTCGTCATAAGCCAGATGGCACAGATCCATGGTCGGGACCCCATCTCCTGCCTTCATCTTTAAGCCCGATGGTACGAACCCACGACGATCGACGAACCATTCACCAACAAAACAAAAACAACCTCGGAGGGATGATGATCTTTGAAACCTCACACTTCATGCTTTACAATACACGTAACGTGCATGAGGATATTTATAGACCCAAAACAAAAAACCGCCCCTCCAATGGGCAATTTTATTTCTTCATGGGCGAAATCACATCTCGTCACAGCTAGCGTTCATATGCCTCAAAAACTACCTATTGAATCTTTATTCATAATTACTTTCTTGTCAAATTATATCTCTCATATAGGTGGCAAACATCCGAAAGAGCATCCTCCTCCTCCACATAAACATCACATCCATCCCGAATAACTAAGAGTCGCGTAAAAAGGCCCCATGCCCTGCACGTGACAACCGAGGTCGTAAGCCGACACCACTTAGAGCTCGACTCACAGTCCTCCGGATTCCGATCGAGCTCGGGGGCTGTGGACTGGACTAGTACTATTGGGTCTAGTCAGATTAGACCCAATAGTGCCCCACAACCCAACTCGAGCTAGACTAAACGACTCCGCCTGAGGGCTCCACCCAGCCATACTCCTGAACCTGACTCAAGCCAGATCGAATGGCTCTGCCCGGGGGCTCCACCCAGCCATACAAGGACATCCACGTCATTTCTTATCACGAGGGATACACCATTACAGACTTGCTATCTCCGGATCAACATTGATCCATTCTGAGTAATATTCTCGCGAGATTGTCGGACAGCGTCATCACCTCCACTGTAATAAATACATATAAACATCAAGTAATCTAAGTTCAATTTTCCATTACCTCTGCTTTGAAGTCCCACTAACTTGAGCGTCGAAGTATCTTTTGCAGGTCCTCCATTCCCACCGGAGTTGCACTTGACTAGGAGAGAAACCGAGCCGAATCGAAACACTACTCAAGTAAGGAGAGAGATATATATTATCCCACCCTTCCCCACCCATCCCCACCCATCCCCACCCATCTTTTAATTATCGTATTTCAAATATGGAACTAACTACTTTTCTTTGTCTCTTCCTTCCTTACTTTTCTTTATTTTCATCCTCCCGATCCCTCCTCACCCATCTTCCCCTTTATATCCAAACAAGTCCTGTGTAGTGACTCACTACACTCATAAGTTAGTGCAGTGACTCATAAGTTGTTAAGTACTAGGGAACGACCAATAAGTATTTGGGCATTCATGTTAAATTTGAATTTTTAAAAACATATTTCTTCTTTGGATTAGTCAATCTCCAAACTATGCAATGATTTTTCAATTTTTTTAAAATAAAAAACTAAATTAACACTATGTTTGGATAACTTTAAGTAAGGAGTTTGGATAGGGAAGAATTTGAAAGAGTTTGAAGAATTTTGGAGGAGAAGAGATTTGAAAGTTTTCGAAAGAATTTTAAAAATTTTATTTGGTTAGACTTCATGATGGGTTTGAAGGGGTTTGGAGAAATTTGGTAGAGCACTATGCTCTCGTTTATAATAATATTTTTTATTTATTTTGGAGATATTTTTATAATTTATTTATTTTTAATTAATTAACTTTTTAAATTTCTTCAAAACTTTTTACTTTTGGGATTTAAAAAATGAGTTCTAGGAAAAATTCGAAGAAATTTAAAATCCCTCCAAATTCTTTCAAATTCATTAAAAAAAATTATCCAAATAAAATATTTTAAACTCCTTCGAATTTTTCTTCCTTCGAATTCTTTCGAGATCGTTCGAAACCTTCGACACAAACGCAGTGCAAGAGTCTTTTTTATAAGAAGAGGGGTAAATTTCCCAAAAATAAAGAAAGATAATATATCCCTTTCAAGGGAGGGATTGGGAATGGACTTGTATCTGCCGCTGCCGGGAAGATAAGGCAAAGCTTATTTCTCAAGTAATAATAACAATAATTATAATTCAGCGGATAAAAAAAATTTCCTCTTTCAATTCAATTTTTCGCCCTAACGCGGAGATGTTTGCCTCCCCTTTGCGGGAGTGAGCGAGGGAAGACAACGGCGAAGATGGGTTCGTCGATGAGGACCATGGAATGGAAGTTCTCCCAGGTGTTCGGCGAGCGGCAACCTGGCGAGAAGGTCGAAGAGAGTCAGTCCCCTTGATTCCTTCCTCCACCTTTTTTCTTTTAACGTCAAGGATTTGACTTCTCTTTTGTTGAAGCCCTTGTGTCTTAGCTTTTGCCTTTCTGTTGATGGACATACTGTCATGCGAGGTTAAAAGTACAAGTTCACCTGGGAAGTGAGGGCCAACTAATACTCGGATCCCTTCATTTACCTTCTTATAAGTGATGTGGTGATCGTGAAGTCGGTTTAAGAATGTTATTTCTGGGTCGTGGATTTGAATTTTATGCTCTTCAATTTACTAACTTCAGGGTTATCACTTTCTTTATGATTGGAAATGACACTTCTTGAGAGAAAATTGGTTATCAAGAGTCGTTTGATTGGAGATCTAAAACTTGAAAACATTAGCATCAAGTTATTCTTGTTCTCCCAATAGTGAAGCAAAAAAAAGGTCTTCACAAGGCTCTTCTTGTTACTATTCCTCTAACTGCTATATTCATATTTTATTGAACGGAGAGGATAATCATATTTTATCTGGAAATTCATAGGAAGATTTTACTTAACATGATATTTCAAAACACTTTAAGTCATTATCTGAACCTGGCCATTATCTTACAAACTCTGATCATGGAAAAGAATGTTGCTTTTGCAGTAGACACAATATCAGCAGTAGAGTTTGATAGTGAAGGTGACTATCTTGCAACTGGAGATCATGGGGGCCGTGTTGTTCTGTTTGAAAGGACAAATGGAAATTATGTAACTTTTCAGCTTTACAATATTTGTCTATTCGTGTATGGATGCATAAATATAATGTAGTTCTCCTTATTGGACCTAGTGTGACAATAGAATATAATTTGATCTCCCAATTCGACATATTTCTTTTGTATTTTGTACCACTTCTCTGCTAACTGGATTTTCAAATCTGTTATCAGCCATGTTCTAGAAAAGAGTTGGAACATATAGATTCTCCTGTTACCCTGCTCCCTCTATATCGTTACAAGACAGAATTCCAAAGTCATGATATTGAGGTATATTTTGATTTAGTTTCTTTTTAATAACCACCTACTTGGAATGTATTATTGAACATGTTGGTAAGTGTTGTAGTTTAATGCATTTGTCTTTCTAGTTTGATTACCTCAAGAGTTTGGAAATTGGAGAGAAGATCAACAAATTAAGATGGTGTACTTGCCTCAATAACTCTCTGCTCATTCTTTCTATGAATGACAGGACGATTAAGCTATGGAAGGTAAGCAGGTTGCTGAATAGACTAAGTTTAGTTATGAAAGAAAATTTATTCTTACCTTAAAATGAGTATCTACTCGACTACTCACAATTTAGTAGTGAAATATGTGTTAACTGTTGCAGCATTGAAACTTTGTGCAGGTGTGTAATGTTTGCTTGCTTGTTAAACAGGTTTCAGATCATAAAGTTAAGAAGGCTAAAGAAGTCAACTCAAACGCACATGTATACTCAGAAAATGCTCTTCTATCTGAGAGGAGTTTCATGAGTGATCACAGCAAACCATCTGTTCCAAATGGTTATCCACTGGAATGGGATGAATGGGTAACTAAAAAGTCACGATATATCTCTCCAACAGTTGAGGAAGGTCCTCATGTGGTACGTAACTTGGCATGTTATCTTCTTTCCGGATTCCTGATCAGTTTACTTGATCTGTTGGCAAATAGTCCCTGCAGGTCTAGTGAATTAAAAATAAACAATGAGAAGATGCTCAAGTTGGACTAATAAACTTAATTAGATGAATAATTTATGATGGAAACTGGGAAGCCGAGGGACTTGCTAGAGTATATTTTTCATATTACATTTTGCAATATATCTTGAGGTTCTTTTTATCATTAAGTTAATCACAATGTCATAAAGATGTTTTATGGTAAGCATTATCAGAGTTTTTTTTTTGCACTGATATCTCATTTCTCAGATGCTCGACTCTGGAAAGTGTACTTCCTCAAGGTGCCGAAGGGTGTATTCCCATGCTCATGACTACAACATTAATTCTATATCAATTAATAGGTAATGTCAGATGCATTATCTTCTCATATTATACATATTTATTAAGCTATCACACATATTTCCTTGTCTCCGCAACTTTTTAAGAGTGAAATGAGAAATCTACTCTATTTACTCTTCTTGACAACAAGATAAAGTACACAATTATGTTATATATAGGACTACAAAACTTTTATATTATTTCTTTCAATTTGTACCTGATTCAAGTCACTGTCATATGCAGTGATTGCGAGACATTCTTGTCTGCAGATGATCTCAGAATAAACATATGGAACCTTGAAGTTAGTAATCAATGTTTCAACATCACTGACATGAAACCTTTGGACATGGAGGATCTCGTAGGTGACTTACCTTGCAACTCGACGCCTTGTAGGGTAGCATTCTTTTTCATTCTTCTTTATACATTTATATGTTTAGTTTTTTCCTTGAATGATGAAACATATATCATTGATCATTCTTCAACACAACATAATATTTACTTTTCTTTCTTTCTTTGTTTATGTTGTTAAAAGGGAAAAAACCCCAAAAATGTTTTATTAACTCAACCTCTTGTCTATTTATATAGAGGAGGGAAGGTACAATATGACCAAGGAACAAGATAATAGAAGTAGATAAACACTATATCACAAAATAACCTAATACTCTCTAACATCCCCCTCAAACTCAAGGCGGAAAGGAGCATGAACTGCATGAGTTTGGAAACAAAATATCAAAAAAGATAAATTGTTGAAAGAGACAATTTCCCATGAAAAGGTGCACTAGAAAGAAACTAGTTGACGTAGAAAAAGTGATGCACTAAAAAAGAGGAAAGATCCCTTAATTGCAAAGAGGTGCCCTGGAAAAAAGACATTGTCTTCCAGTGAAAGAAGATAAGTTCTGCAAGAATTGCAATTGCCTGGATGAATAAAAGATCCAACAAAAAAATAAAAATTGTTCTCATGTACAAAGTTTATGAAATAGCACCATCAAACTGAGGGAAGAGATCAAAAGCAAAGAAGGATATTGTTATTTTCTTTCTTTCTTTGTTCTTCTCTTACATTTTTCTTTTTGTCCTCCCTCAATTTTTACTTCTTTTTTTCTCTTTCTTCTTTTCTTTCTCTTATATTCTTTCTCAATCTTATTTTCTTTCCTCCTCCCACTCTCCTCTTCTTTCTTTTAATATCTTTCAATTTTCCTTCTTTTTTAAAAAAAAATCTTGCTTTTCTTTCTATTTTTTCGAAAAAAAGTCTAGCTTGATCATGGACTAAGATATTGCATGGTGGAGGGTGGTGACATTGTAGAAGGCACAAAATAAATAAAAGAAATAAGATATGGGGTAGGGTTATATTTAAGAGATTACATAACCCTAACCCCTATAAAAGATAGAGGAGAAAGGTCGGTAGTGGTATGGTGGCTGTGTAGAAGCACTGCGTGACACTATAGCGATGGAGATCGAAGGAGAAGGGACAAAAATACCAAGGGATGCTGCTCCAATGCACGGGGTGGAAGGAAGCCGCATGGGCATACTAGTGAGCAAAGGTTTACTCGTGACAATCAGGCATCTCCACACAATTTTGACGTTATTCCTAGATGAATTTTAGATTTATTTTAGTGAGAGTTTGGTTTGCTTTGTTCAGCTACACTTTTACATTCTCTTATTTGAAAAAAAAGCACTTGTGTAGGGCTATGGTACATCACATTCTTTGAGGATATTAGGTACATTGTCATAAATAAATTGATCTAATGCGTGGTTTTAAAGGTGTTCAAAGTTGTTTCATAAATACCCCATGCGTCATAAAGTTACTTGACTTGGATCAACCTATTAATTGTGCTAGCACTATTTTGTCTAGTACACAATACATATATTGATAATGTACCACACTTCTACATTGAGACATTTCTAGTGGCCTAAGCTCCTCCATTTTCTTTTTCCTTTTCAGTTGTATTGATTAAGTCCTTTCAATTATTCATATTAATTTTTTATGAATATTAAAGAGGATAATATATGCATTTGTGTTATCCAATTGCTAAAAAATATTTTACATTACTCTTTTTAAAACCTTGTTTTTGAAGAATATTTTCAACAAGCCATAAAGGTTCAACTATTTGGAGTTAGCTATACAAACTTTTCCGACCATTGAGACCAGTGGAAGACCAAATCTCTAGTCATACCACAGGCATTTAAGTTGCTTTTTTTTGTTTATGCAAAGTTTTCTTTGGTTTTCTTCTTTCACGTCTTGCCCCCGATATTAGTAATCAATTCACCATGGCATCCATAGTTTTCCTTTGGACATGTACATGCCATCTTAATTTAGTTTCTTTCATTTTATCCTGTATTGGAGACATGTACATGCCATCTTAATTTATTTTCTTTCATTTTATCCTCTATTAGAGCTATATCAAGATATACATAAGTGATAATGTTTCTAATTATAATTTTTCTAGTAATTCTACTCATTCATCTCAAGTTCTCATTTCTGCTACACTAACCAGTTTTATATGCTACTTCTTAACTACCCAACTTTCTGATCCATGAAACATGATGTAAAATTTTTCTTTTACTATAAGGGAATCATGACGATCACATAAGACTCTTGAAGGTCCTCTCTACTTTAACCATTCAACTTTTATTCTTTGGACAATGTCTTTAATTCTTTATCCATTTTCCTTTTTGTCAAATAATACATCTAAGATATTGATAACTTTTACTCATTAGAATATCTTGTTCATCCATCTTGACTACTTACTTTTTGATGTCTTTTCTTGAGTTTACTAAAATTATATTTAATATATTCAATCTTGGTTCTATTGAACCTGAATCCCTTGTCTTCTAAAGTTTGCCTTTATAATTAAAGTTTATAAACAATTCCAACTAAACTCATCAACCAAATGATTATTTTTTTGAATACGACCAGTAAAGCTATAATTGAATCATACAGTTATAGGAAATTTGCTAGGTGCACTTGCTAGACCTGATTCTCAGAGATATTAGGTGGCTAAATATACTCTAAATAGTCTAAACATCAAATGTTTTCTGTCCATGTTTTGACATTTGACATGTTGTAGTTTACCTGTAAAAAAAGGTTGATGTATTGTATTTCATGTCATCTAATTTGGATTGATTGTTAAGGACAAATGGATTTGAGATACCTGATAACTTCTAGATCTATTGTGAAAAAGTTTTGAAGCACTCTTATAAGTTCTTTGACAAATTATTTACAAATTTATATACTGGCTATGAATGTAAATTAGGCAATTAACTTAATTGCTTAAATAAAGCAATAAGCAATTAACAACTAGCTTAACAAAGTTCATGTACAAACTATATACAATTCTTTTATTTCCCTCAACAATGATCTTATTTTGGCATCTTATATCAGTCAATATTATTTGACACCCAATCTTGATTTAATCTTTTACATTTAATGTCAAGTTTCTAACTATTTCATGGTTTATGGTGAAAAATCTCCAACCAGAGGTGATAACATCCGCTGAGTTTCATCCAGTTTCCTGTAATCTTTTAGCTTACAGCAGTTCAAGAGGTTTTATACGGTTAGTCGACATGCGTCAATCAGCACTATGTGACCAGAATGCAAGAATGTGAGTTCTTATTTTCCTTTTTCTTTTTGCATATACTTGTTGCAGGGTACATGTAATCAATATATTATTTTGGCTGTAAACCTCTCTTTGGTTACCATTTCCAATTTTTTTCAAGGAAAGTCATGGAGCTTTTTTCTAGTCAGTGGATTCTGTAAATATACAATTTTGGTTGCTTTAGTGAGTGAAAGAAGGGGTTTCATGAGAGGAATCCAATTACATAATATTGACAAGGGGAAAATTCCTTGCTATCAATTATGCTTCTATCTGTTTCCACTCAACTCTCTTGATATGAATGCAAGTTTCTTTTCCTCAAAAAAAATAAATTATGCTTCTATCTCTGTATTCAATTGACTATCTTGAGATTTATCTCATTATATAGTACTATTATTTTTCTACTATATTTGTTTTATGAACTATATTTCTTTTTTTGAGCTAACTAATACTATTTTGCCACTGCAGTTTACAAGATCGTGAAGCTCATGGGTCTAGATCCTTCTTCACAGAGATTGCTGGCTCTATTTCTGATATAAAGTTTGCTAAAGATGGAAGACATATTTTAAGTCGAGACTACATGAACCTAAAGGTTTTTGGATGTTCTTCATTTTCATTTCAGATTAGTTGGTTATATGGGACATAGTGTTTTGATTAGGAACAGTGTTCGTTCGCTTAAATTTAATTGTTTGCCAGCTCCTATATGACTTTAAGTTGGTTATTGCCTCAAACTGATTTCAGTTATTTTGAAAAGTTTCCCCTCACTTTAGAATCTGTCTTTTTTGGGCAGTTATTTACAACGGTAAGGTTTGACTTTGGCTGCTTAGTGTACGATGCATGATAAATCACCCTTTGATTTGTAAAGCACAGCTTATGTTAATATTGGACTTTTACAATTTCCTCTCTAGTATTAGTATGCTAACATTAATTAAAGTACAACTATTTTTTCAAGCATCAATGACTGAGAAGCTGATAATTGTAACTCAACACAAAAAATTGCCATCACCTTGATTTGATAATGTGGATGAAAAATCTGGAACTCCATATAGTTTGTATCATCCAACTTTCTTCCTTTGCTATGTCTGTTCTCCTTCATCACCCGACCATCAAATATGCTATATAGTTTTGTTTTCCTTTATCATATATACCATTTGTTAATAAGATAAATACATAGATTGATCTCTTTCCTAAAGCTTTTGCAAAGTTGGCCACCGAGAGCAGGAGGGTCATGTGACCCTCCTCCTGTGTTCGACTCGTCCTTTTTTTTGAAAAAATACCCTCTCTTAAATTAAGTCAATGACGCGTTGGGCTTAGGCCAGTCTTGCCAAGTTTACCTTCACACAAGTGAGGGTGAGTGTTAAAAATATAAATTCATAGATTGGTATCTTTTCTAACAACTTAAGCTTTTAAAAAATTTGGTCAACCAATCAAATTTATACTATTTGCTACACTGAACCACTTATTTATTCTTTCTTTGAATTTGCTTGACTGATGAGCACCAGTTAGGTTGGCCAGATTCCGCTAGGATGCTTTGTAGTTTGATTGACAATGAGACGTTCCTTTGGATTGAGAGTGATTGACTGAGTATGCATGGTAAGAGTGTGATTCCCAAAAGAAAGTTTGAAATGGAGTGAAAAGAGCCCTTACCCTTGGTTGAATAGAATATGGGAATGGTTAGGAAGATAGTTCAATCAAGGTTTAAAATCTCGATTTCGATACCTACCGTACCATACCGTACCGACACTCGGTCCGGTCCGGTATCGGAAATGGTACCTAGTGATTTTTTTTATATATTTTTATATTTTATTTTTTTAAGCTGTTAAATACCACTTTGAACTTCACTAAGTGTTGAATATCACTATGATGATCAAATTTGAAGTCTAAAACCTTGTTTAAAACTAAAAAACATCATACTTAACGATGAAAAATATCCATAAAATTCTTAACTTAATAGTCAAATACATTAAGATTAAGATATGAATACAAGGTTTCAAACAAAATTTAAAATGCGGACGAATGACGTCTGTCGTAAAAATTAGCCATCTCTTGGGGACCAACACGACTAAGGTGGATTCCATAGGTCTCAATTGTCCATATATGGAAATTTTCCCAAGTCATTATATTTTGGTATCCAAAATACCATATTGACATGAGAGATTCTTTAGTGGGAGCCCAAGCACTAGTCCCTGTATCCGTAAAGTCATGAAATCTTGCAAGCTACTCAACATATCGTGATGGCAATCTTGCAAGGCTGTTGGTTCCCCTCCTGGTTTTGGTTGATGGTGATCTTTGACTCTCTTCTCATACACCTTGGTTGTTCCTACCCTCCAACCACCATGACGGTATCTTGCGTGCAATGGTCGAAGTAGAGTTCATTTGTCCTCAGCACCGGCTGGTGTTGATGGTACGATGGTGTCTTCTCCACCAGCTCCATCATCGTCATCATTATCTCCTCCATCTTGTGTGCTGCTACTACTATGGACGGAGGCCTCTTCTTTCTACAGTTGCATCCAAAGGATCCACCACTGGTCGTTTTCCTTTGCCTTCTCCCTTTGATGGCGAAGGTGCGACCTTCTTTCCCTTTGATTGTGATCGAGAAGATGAGGAGTTAGAGTTGGATTGTCGTCTCGCTTGAGAATGTGTTCATTGAGAGGGAGCAAGACTCATGTCCCTCTCAAAAGCCTGGCCATTTGTGTCTTGTTGGCTCTCCAACTCAAGTGCATCAAATACAAGCGATGAACGCCGAGGTGGATCGCTTGGTTTGTCAAGAAGAGGTCGGTCATTCTCCATTGCACTCCACCAATCCATCATTGAGTCCGAATCGCCTTGGACAAACTCGATACCTGCCTCGGTGTTGCTTTTCGAAAGGATCTATATGTGCATTGTTGTTTCTCTCTTCATTTTGTATCACCCACATTCTAAGTTGCATGTTGTAATGAACCTACACCGACTTCTCTAATCAGGCGTATGAGAGGCGATTGCGCGGCTTCGTATGTTTGAGTGAGAAGGTTGACCAATTCCTCTCGCATCCACTTGATGATGTTGTTTATGAGAGGATTTGTACGGCGATCCTTCGAAGATATGGAGCGTCGCGTGCAAATTGTAGCCACCATTCAACTGCAATCCGTTGAAATTGAATATTATAAATGAGATTTTGTCTTTAGTAAATAACTTGGAAAAAATGATTTTTATTAACCTGGACGCATCTTGTCTCGACAAGAAATTCCAAATGGATCATTGCAGTTGCCACTTTCATCTTGGAAGAATCTTGATTCCGAAATAGCTTGTGCAGCTTTTGAGTTTGTTGCTGACATACGTTGTACCACCTTGCGGAGGGCAAATAACAATGTATCTTTTGTTCCAAGGGCGTATTTATATTGGTATGCGGGATTTAAATAATAACCTATAAAAAATAAAAAATTCAATAAGTATAATGATTTAAAATTAAATAATTTCAGAATATTAAAAAAAATAAAAATAAATACTTGCTAAATGTATATCACGCTCCATTTGGTTATCTCATCTCTTGGAGATAATGTCGATGAAGGGCTTATATTTGCTTGGAGTAGTCAAAATCCTCTTTATTTCTTCTTGTGTTTGGTGGATGTAACGGTAGATCTGACCCATTTGGGGCATCTTTTCCATGTCCACCTGTCGCAGAACCTTGTACAATGGTTCTACGGCGATGATGATTTCCGTGATGCAATCCCAGAAGCGCTTCTTCTCGGTTTCTTTTTCATCCGGTCTTGTGGCATATATGGATGAAGACCAATCTTGGCTTGTAAACATTGTTCTCAAGCCAACCTTTCTTTGTTGGAGCGATCTTAATGCGATGAAATTTGTTGCAAAATGAGTCGCTCCTAGTCGAAGAATTTCACATAAAAATGAATTAATTATTAGTAATTATTTATGATGAACTAATTAGAAAATAATAAATAATTTTTTAAATAAAATTACCTTCCGTAAATTGCTTCATATGGGCATGTACTCGTGTGTGTTTGTAAATGAATCGTGTGATATGTTACGTCTTTTTAACCGTCGACTTCACCAACGATAGATCACCGATATTTTTCATCATCAGATCTATATAATGTGCTACACATGGAGTCCAATAAATGTGAGGATAATCTTGTTCAATTATCTCACATGCCCTTTTGAAATTTGCCCCGTTGTCGGTTACAACTTGCACGCCGTTTTGTGGACCAATCTTCTAGAGCATGTCAGTCATCAACTTGGAGATGTAGATTGCGTCATGGTGCTCATCCGAAGAGTTCACTGATTTGTGATATACCATCTTTCTTTTGCAATAAATGAGGAAGTTTATGATGCTCATCCGGGTTGGCCCGGTCTAACTATCGCACATCAAAGTGCAGCCGTAATCCTCCCATTGTCTTTTGAATCTCGATCCGTTGTTTTATTTCATCGTCTGATACGAGCCTTGGTGTAAGCTCGAGTTGTTTGGTCGACACGTACTCTTTCTTCACCTATTTTTGGTGTCTTCTTGTAGCTAGCTGCTGCAAGACTGGTTAGAGAGGGGATGGAGGTGGTCGGCTAGAGAGAGAGAGATTGGAGTCAAGTCATGCTTGTCTTTGTATTCATCTCTCTTTAAATAAAGATTACAAGGATAATAACATTGATTATAATGCTTGATTCCAATGGTCCAATAAATAAAAAAAGCAATTCAAATTGAGATTGTCTTGCATGATTCCAATGACTCAATAAATAAAGATTCAATTCAAATTGAATTTGTTTTACTTGGTGTCTCCATAGAGTTGTAGATCAAGTTGTCTTTGTCTTCTTTATGGTGACATTTATTGTCTGCCACTTGGTAATTTTTTTTTGTCCGGTATGCATTTTTCGTATCGGCCTTGTACTGTGTGTCGGTACGGTACGGTACGGTACGGTACGATACTGGTACATATCGGTACCGGTCAAAGACCGAGATTGGTACTGGTACCGGTATTTTAAACCATGTTTTCCCCCTCCTGAGATTTATGCTTGACCGCAAGCATGAAATCAAGATAAGATGATTGTAGTGAGCTGGTTGGTTCCCAAGTAGCTTCAGATATTGGAAGGCTTGCCCATTGGACAAGACATTCATCAGTGCCTTTGTTGGAGTGTTGAGCCAAAATTTCCACAGGGATTGAGTTTATGGCAGTATGTGGTAACAGAGGAAGACATGGTGGTGTTGACGGCAAGGGCACATGGAAGTGCTTAAGGAAGGAGATATAGAAGACATTGTGAAGCTTGCACTCCTTAGGCAATTCAAGAGTGTAAGCAACATTACCAATACGGCGGAGGATACAGAAGGGACCGTAAAAGCGAGGGGCCAACTTGTTAGAAGTCCACTGGGCGAGTGAACTTTGGCGATAGGGTTGTAACTTGAGAAGTACGAGATCATGGGGCTGAAATTGGAGATCGGCGATGTTTGCGATCATAGTTCCTTTTCATGAGTTGCTAAGCTTGAAGTAGTCAGGCCCTGATAAGTTGGAGGTGCTAGTCACGTTCTTAGAGGGAATGGTCAACCGCCTCAAGGTGGGAGACGCTCGCTGTGTAGGAGAGAAGGCGAGGTGGTGGTCGGCCATAAACTACTTCAAAGGGGTTGGTTTTGAGAGCTGAATAAAACGCGGTGTTGTAACAAAACTCCACCTATGGAAGCCACTTAAAGCCAAGTTTGGGGGCGGTCACTAGTAAAACACCGAAGGTAGACTTCAAGGCTGCGGTTGACAACTTCGGTTTGACCGTTCGCTTGAGGATGGTAGGCAAATGTGAAATTGATAGTGGTGCTCGAAAGTGAAAATAGTTCACGCCAAAAGCGACTAGTGAAGGTGACGTCGCGGTCGGAGATGATGGACTTTGGTATCCCGTGGAGGCGAACTATATTGTCGAAGAAGACACGGTCTACCGATGATGCTGTATAAGGATGTTGGAGGCCGATGAAGTGTCCATACTTGGAGAGGTGATCCACAACCACCAAGATCACATATTTGCCGCCAGAGATAGGGAGACGTTCAATAAAATCGATGGTGATGTCTGCCCAGATTTGTTGTGGAATGGGCAGCAGTTGGAGAAGGCCAGCAGGGAGTAACGTCTTAGTTTTGTTGCGTTGGCAAATGACACACCGTTGGACGTGTTCATGAACATCACAACGGAGGTGATCCCAATGGAATTCTGCACGCACCCTTTGGAGAGTGCGTTGATACCCCACATGGGTTGAATTATGAAGGGCGCCGACAATGGTGTGGTGGAGCGGAGATGTGGCTGGTATGACGATTATGTTTTTAAAGAAGATGACGTCGTCTTTGAGCGCCCATAGTGAAGGTTGAGGCATGAGAGGAATATCCAGCAGTAGTGTTTTCAGTTTAGGGTCGGTTTGGAGCTCCTGTTGTTGCAGCTGTAAGATAAAAGCAGAATGAGGAAAGGAGAGGGCAGCAAGGTGACCTATAGTGCATGGTCGGCGAGACAGAGCGTCAGCAGCAGAATTCAGTCGGCCGGCTTTATATTCGATGGAAAAATTATAACCCCAAGAGCTTAGAACCCAATGATGTTGTGGTGAGGTGGCCAAATGCTGTACCAAGAGATGTTTTAAGCTGAAATGGTCAGTGCGGACCACAAATTTATGCCCCCATAAATAAGGGGTCCAGTGCTTGATGTATGTGAGAAGCAAATGGACGACTGAAGTAGGTGATATGATGGTTGTTTTGATGGAGAATTGTTCCAATCCCTGCTTGCTGCATCACATTCAATGATGAAAGGTTGAGTAAAGTCAGGACTCAGGATAAAGGTAGATGTCGTTGTGGGAGCAGTTTTGAGATTTGCAAATGAAGTTGAGGCCCCAGCGGTCCATAAGAAGCTGTTTTGCGCAGTAGTGAGGTGAGGGGTGCAGCTAAAACTCTATAGTTTTGGATGAATTTCCGGTAGTAACCGGCAAGCCCAAGAAAACTGCGTAGTTCAATGGCGGAGGTGGGCTGTGGCCAGGATGCAATCGCTGAAATTTTTTCTGGGATCAATGCAAACCCCATCGGCAGAAATGACATGGCCGAGGTAGGCCGCGGAAGAGGAGGCAAATGTGCATTTTGACTCCTTGAGGAAGAGTTGGTGCTACCGTAAAGTGGAGAGAACATGATCAAGGTGATTGAGATGATCCTCCAAGGAAGGGGGCTGTAGATTAGGATGTCATCAAAGAAAACGAGGACATACTTACGCAGCATTGGTTGGAAAATGTGGTTACTTCCTTTCACTTCTAAAAAAAAATTGGATACCGCTTAGTGCTCCTAACTTCAGAACGCTTACCTCCAAGCAATCTAAGGCTTGGATGCGTCTGATTCTTATATGGTGCTGGCATGTTTGGTTCAAGTGGAACTCTCGTGGTTTCCAGAATCAAGTTCTTCCACTCAGGTTACCGCAACCGGAACCTCTGCTGCAAATTTCTTCTTGCTTTGCTGTGCTTGATGTTCTCTTTGGTTCTCTTTGGGGGTGTAGGATGTTCTTAATATTATGTTTTGTGTTTTGTGTTTTTTTCATATTTGTTTTTCTCTGCTATCCCCATCACCTGTAACCTTTCATATCTCTTGAATGGAATATAGTTTTCTTTTCCTAAAAACAAATAAGTGCTTGAAATGTGGACGGGGCATTAGCCAATCCGAATGGCATGACAAGGAATTCAAAATGGCCATGGTGAGTGCAAAAGGCTGTCTTTTCCACATCGTCTTCATGCATCCGAATTTGATGGTAGCCGGACCGTAGGTCAAGTTTTAAGAAGGCGCGGGTGCCATGGAGTTCATCAAAGGAGCTCATCAATGGTGGGAATAGGAAATATTTCCTTGATTCTGATGAAGTTCAAGGCGCGGTAATCGACGCAAAGCCGCCAAGATGCATCCTTTTTCTTGACTTGGAGAACAAGTGCTGAAAATGGGGAAGTGCTAGGCCGAATGATATCTTGTTGGAGCATTTGTTGGCATTGCTTCTTAAGTTCATCTTTTTAGTGAAATGGGTATCAAGTAGGGGGTACCGAGACTGGTTGGGAGGGCTATTGGAGGCGGATGCGATGGTCATGGGACCTGAATAGCGGAAGGCCCGTTGGTTCTTGAAAAATGCTGCTAAATTTGAGCAGGACAGCAGTGATTGTAGGCTGGACAGAAACTGCAGAACAGATCGGTAGGGGCTGTTGACAATGAAGGCCATGCAATGTTACGACCCCGGTTGGAATCGAGTACTCAAGGAGTGGAATAGCTTTTCGAAGTCCCATGTAATGGGGCCAAGTGTTTGTAGCCATTGGACTCCGAGTACGACGTCAAAGCCGCTGAGTTTGATGACATAGAAGGAAGTTAAGATGGTTGCGAAGCCGAGTTGAAGAGCCGAGGTGGCAAATTGTCCTTTGCATTGGTGACGGCTGCCATTAGCCACAATCACTGCAGATCGGAGCTTGGTTTCAATGGCAATCTGAGTTTGTCAGCCACCGTAGAGTTGAGGAAGTTGTGGGTGCTGCATGAATCAAGCAACACTCGGATTGCAAGGCCCTAAGTTGTCCTGCCACTTGCATGGTTTACGCAACCGGTGTTCCTTGTATCGCCATCAAGGAGACATGTGGTTCCTCGCTATTGGCCAAGTATAAGAAGTGATTGTCAGCCATGCTAAGTGGAAGTGCAGCATCATTTTCGGGCTTAGCAAGAATATCATTGTCGGGGGCGATTTCCAGCATGCGAAGCTGGCGGCAGTGATGGTCGGGCGACCATTCCTCCTTGTAGTTGAAGCAGAGGCTTTGGCGGCGGCACCTTGCAGCCTCGGTATGTGATAGCCGGCGCCTGGGCGGTTGGTTTGTTCCACCCTTGTTTGGTGTACCCGACACAATGGAGGTGACTGCTGGTCCAGATGGCCCTTTTGGGGCAGCGAGAGGTTGCTGGTAGGAATGGCGGTTGTACTATCCAGAGTGGGGCGGACTCGAAGCCAACCTCTCGTAAAGGTGCGAGAGGCGCATGGCTTTGGTTAGATCTGCTTGTTTTAGAGTCTCTACCAGCACCTGAAGATTGGGATGAGGTAGAGTTCTACCTCTTGCTCGGTATTTAGTTGACCCGCACGAGCGAGGAGACGTAGGAATGTCCCTTGGTAGTCGGCCACCGAGCGAGTATGTTGGAGACTTGCAAGTTCTCCAAGTTTGTTGCCGGGAGTTGGAGGACCAAAATGGCGATGGCAATGGTCTTGGAACGTCATCCAAGACAAGCGAGGTATATCCTTCATTAGTTTAAGCACCCAAGTTAGTTTAAGCTGCGATTGCCACCTTAGCTTCTTCTTGAATTTGATGAAAGAAAAAATATTGTTCGCTCCTTGCTAGCCAAGGAAGCGGGTCCGCTGTCCCATCATAACAAGGGAACTCGAAGCGTGGTGCACGGTGATGGGCAAGTGCCCACGTGTTGTTCTCCTGAACATGATTTTGCTAAAAATTTCTAGGTACTTGCCCTAGAATGCATGGGGTGACTGGTGCTTGCAGGTGTTGATCGACACCTGCTGCTTGAGGAAAATCATGTCCTGCTTGTGTGGATGTGCTACCAGCATCCAAAATAGGTGCAGCGTGTATGGCCTGGACTTCTTGAGCGAGAGCGGCGATTTGGTTCAAAATGTGTGCTCTTTCAACTCATTATTGCTCGTGCTCCTTAGCTTGAGTCTCACGCTCCTTAGCTTGGGCAACGGTCATATCTCGCATGAAGGCAGCGAAAGCGAGTTGATCCTGAAGTGAGTCGCCCATCGCATGCTCTGATACCAAGTTGATACGAGCCTTGGTGTAAGCTCGAGTTGTTGGTCTTTGTATTCATCTCATCTCTCTTTAAATATATATTACAAGGATAATAGCATTGATTACAATGCTTGATTCCAATGATTCAATAAATTAAAAAAGCAATTCAAATTGAAATTGTCTTGCATGATTCTAATGACTAAATAAATAAAGATGCAATTCAAATTGAAATTGTCTTCCTTGTGTCTCCATAGAGTTGTAGATCAAGTTGTCTTTGTCTTCTTCATGGTGACATTTATTGTTTGCCACTTGGTAATTAAGGTGCTAGTGTTTGATGATTACGACACCAGTGTTGTCAAATAGCGGCAATGGCGCTGCCATGGCGTGGCGGATTTTGCTAAATCCGCCACACAGAAACCGCAATGTTGCAGTTTCTGTGTGGCGCCCGCCATCCGCCATGGCGGAAATGGCGCCAATGGCGGAAATGGTGGAAATGGCGCTACTTCACCCTTTTTTTTGAATTATTTTTTAAAGTAAGGGTGTTTGTGTAATTTTTTTAGAAGGGTTAAAATTAAAATCGTAAACTTCTTCATATGGCTGGCGGCTGCTCCCACTTAAAAATTTTCCACCAGCGGCTGCTCCATTCCGGCGATGAAATTCGACGACAAAATCCAGCGATGAGCTCCGGCAAGGAGTTCCGGCGGCAAAATAACGGTTTTTAATGTTTTTTAAGGTATTTCTCTCCCATTCACTTCTCTTCTTCATATCATTAATTTTTTCTTGTTTTTTAGGTTATTTCCTCTCTCTTTTCTCTCCCATACATATGTGCAGATTTTTTTTTCTGGTTTCTTTCGATTTTACTTCTGTTTTCTTTTCTTTTTTCTTGATTCTGTTTTCTTTTTTTTTCTTGTTTTCTTTTTTTCCTCTTTCTCTCCTGTTTTCTACTTTTCTTTTTTACTTATGTTTTTTTTTTCTTTCTTTCTTATTTGCGGCTCCTGTTTTTTTACTTCTGTTCAATTCTTTTTTTTCACGTCTGTTTTTTTTTCTTTCTATTTCTTTCTTTCATACTTTTGTTTTTTTCCTGTTTCTCTTCTGTTTTTTAGTTCTATACTTCTGTTTTTGTTTCTTTCTTTCATTTTATTCATTTCTATTTATTTTACTTTTGCAGTTTTGTTCATTCTTATTTTACTTCAGTGGGTATATTTTTTTCTCCTGTTTTTTTTCTTTCATTTGATCATTTGATCATGTCAGTTTCATTTTTCTACTTATGTTTTTTTCTGCTTCTTTCATTTCAGTTTTCATTTGATCATTTGAATGAGAGCTTCTCATTCAACTTTTTTTTAAAAAATTTCTGAAAATGTTGATGTTCTTATTAGTGCTTATTGCTTAGTTGTAGTTATATGTATGTATATATATATATATACACACGGCTGCCATGCTTCCGCCATTGGCCGCAACGCCATCCGCCATATCTGTATGGCGGATTTTTGGCTTTCCGCCATGAGCCGCCATCTGCCATTAATAACACACCAACCAGGCGGTACGGTACGGTATTTGGAACCATGAGTTCAACTCATTTGGTTGCGGTTTAGGAATTTTTTTTAGTAAAGCAGGTAGCATAGAATATAATAACATTCTGATTTAAAATATTCATTTCAATCAATGTCAAATGATGTGAAAGATCTTGTCTTAGAACCACTTTACAATTCTTAGTAAATATTTTTTTTGTTTGAAAGATCGCAAATTGCATTCCATTCAAGAAAAATGAGGGAGTACAGTAGTGGGAGAAAAGGGAGAAAAAACAGCAACAAAAAACTACAGTACAAATTCCACAATCCACAAGCTAATTTAGACAGCACAAGTCCTTAAAGGAAGCAGGGATAGCTCAGCTGGGAGAGCATCAGACTGAAGATCTAATTCATAGTAAAGATGACTCTGATCAACTAGAATTCTTGAATTTGAGAAGTCATAAACACTCATTGAAGCAAAACTTTCTTGAAGGTTTTCTATATAACTAACAACTAAAAAGATAGAGCCGAGGAGATCAAGGGAGTTGAGGATTAGAGAGAGTTGAGAGGATTATCAAGAATTATGGAAATGAAGGAGGGAAGGGATGAATGTATAGAAGTTGCGAAAGGGATCAAAATGATCTTTGTGACCAAAAACAATCATTTAAGGCATAAATTTGAACAATGCTCCATTACCTTTGAGGATGTACCAAAGGGATCTTAAGCATATTGTTGTGTGGGATTCCTTGTTACTTCTCAAAGGGACGAATAAAGGTTGTTCTGACCAAAACACCTTACTTCCTGACTGACAGATTGTTAGAACGTACCAGGGTTGACGAATCAAGGCCGAAGCACCTGGTATAAGCGGGACTTAAAGGCTTGGCATATTGCACTTTGCATATTCGTGACTGACAACCTATCTCGGGGCTATACCAATTGAATGTACCACTATCAAGGTAGAAGATAAAACCCTATACTTGTGTCCTCTGACAATCAATCCTGAATATAAACATAATCAGAAGTAAATGTTATTTAGCATTGTAAGAACTTAGTGAGTTTACTCACCGACAATATATCCAAGGAAACTCACGAATATTAAGTACATGTCTAAGAGGCAAAGTAGCAATGGGGAAACATTACCAATGCCTTTTACCATCAGGAGGAACCACAAGAGGAACTATGAATGTGTTGTGAGGCTAGAGAATTAGTAGATGTTACTAGAAAGGTGATCAGAAGCCCTGGAGTGCAAAATCAAGTATGTGACAAGCAATAAAAATACCTTTATAAACAAGAGAAGTAACATGCTCAAATTGAGAGCTTTGAGTTGCCAGCAAATGAAGGAGGTGAGAATACTTCTCAACAAGAACAATGATACTGGCCTGACTCTAAGATTGGCTGCCAAAAAAACCCTCTTGAGGTGGATTTTCTGACTATGCAAATGCAACTTCAACAGTATGGGAAGAATAACCATTGGGTGACTGATACCATCGTCAATCCCAATCTGCCAACTCATGATGCACACTACCAGATTAAATAAATGCCAAAAGCGTCGTAATCAGCCAAAAGCGAGCAAATAAATGCCACCATGAATGATGAACTACAAACTCTAGGGAGGCATCAAAGAAAGTAGATTTTTCAATTTGAATTGTTTTTCATTTATTGAAACAATGGAATCAAGCATTGTAATCAATGCAATTAGACGTATAATCTCTATTTAAAGAGACACGAGGAAGAATAGTAAGTAGGAATGTTGCTTCAGGTGATCCATCTTATTGCAATAGGTGCACTCGGGTCGGCTCCTACCAGTACAACAATTGCCACTATGGACACCACCATGACCTCTGATTTTGCCCTTTAGTGCAGGCTAAGGAACAAATGGGGGCTGAGACTGATAGGCAAGAGTAGAACAGTGAAAGTAGGCTCAACACAGAGTCACAGACACTAGGATGGAAGTAGCTCATATCATCCTTGTATAGGTGTCAGACAAGATGAGAAGAGAGAGCTCTCCTATGATATCTCATTTCACTGGTTCAAGGTCAAAGCACATAGTGTGGAGGAACATGATAGTAAGGAGCTTGTCAAATTAATCCTGCATAGCCACAACAGCAGTAAACTAGAGTAAATCGTATAACTCAATCACGACAGCCTTAAGTGTCCAACATGAACTGTCATTTCCTCATCTACCAGGCGCAACCTGAAAATTCTACCAATCACATCATAGGTTATCCTTGTACAACACGTGCCCGATCCTATGAATCATAGTAGGTACAATAGCATCAAAATATGCTCATAAGCTAGGGATCAATGGCCTGTCCGAGGAGAGCTAAAAGTTGGGTCTATTTGTCTCACGAATCTACGAGGCCATTTCACTGAGATGATCAGTTTGACCTTTTACTCCATGAACCAAAACTAAATTGCAGTAGACTAGGATGCATAGAGCTTGGAATAGGTTAAGACGATAGCCCAGATAAGGATGAGATCAGGAGGTGAAGATAATGTTGATTAAGTAGGGAACTAATGCTTGGAATAGGCACCTACGATTTTGCTAATCTATTCATGAGTATACCTAACATCTTATTTAGACCTACCTGAGTACGTAGATAATTTACTACCAAATGTGAGCCTTCCTGAATGTTTAAGGATAGCATTCTGGATTTTTTTATAGCTCCTGTGTAATTTATACTTTGCTGCAGTCTTTCTCATATCTTAGCTACTTCTGTTTTTTTGTAGTTGTGGGACTTACGCATGGAAAGCTCTCCTGTCATTAGTTTTAAGATACATGAGTATCTTCGTCCTAAGGTTATTAATTTATTGCTTTTTCTCCCTGAATCGTAATTGTTCTATGTTTTATGCTTAGATTGTATCTTCAATCATACACAATATTTATGTTTTTCTTCTTTTTCTTTTCCTTCACTTCAATTTCTTCTCCTTAACTAATCTAGGCTGTTTCATTGCCACATGGCAACTTGGTGTATTTGCAAAAATATATTCTTAGCTAATAGATTTATTTCAACAAAAAGCAAAATAAAGTTCCTCTTGCATGACCACTGCTACTATCCATGCCCTATATGTTACACTGTATCATCTTTTTTGCTTTAATTTTTTGATCTCTTATATCTTTTATCTTTTTGCTGGAATTTAGTGAAAATTAAATAGCTATGATTTGAGTATTTTCATCTGCGAGTGTAATGTACAATGCTCAAAATGTTGAACATGTTTCTCATGTGATCCTTCTATTATCTTTTGACATTAATTTTATGAATTGGACCTTCCATCAAACCTTTATAGTTGAGAATCGAAGTTTTATTTTTTAATCAATGCCATTCATCTAAAACTCAAGCTATTGAATATGCCATGACGTCATTTATATTCTTCACAAACCACACCCTCACCCTCAGATGTAGGCGAGAGAACAAGATTGGCTCAAGCCCATTTCAAGTTGACTTAATTGTGGCATATATTTTTAGATTGTGGCTTGGACGAGATTCAAACACACGATGTCCTAGTACCATTTCAAGTTTTTAAATCAATGTCATTTCACTTAAAAACTTAAGTCATTAGATTAGACATAATGTTTACATTCTTAACAAAATTCTTTAATGACAAATGATCTCAAAGACATTCTTCGATTAGCAGAAGAAAATTTATGTACGATATATCCTTGAGGTTTGGTTATTTTAACCAAAGAGTGAACATGGACTTTAATCTTAAGATTTGGTTATTTCCTTAAGTGCTTATATTATATTACTCTATTTTGATCTTTCAAATTTTATCCAATTTATGGAATTGATTGTGCCATCTTGTTCGAGATAAAATCTTATGCAACTTGAGTGTGCAAGAGTTTGCAAAAAGAAAAGAATAATTCTATGAGGCTCATGCCAATGTGATGTGAGGTCCAAGGAGAGCCAAATAGATGGAGCTTTACCTTTGCATACCAAAGAGACTCTTTTTGTGACTCAAAGGTTGGTCTACCAATCGCAATGGAGCAACCTTATCGTTGTACCAGTTACCAAAACCCACCTTTAAGTGTATGTCAAAATAAATTTTAGGAAAAAAAATATAATTAAGAGGGAAAATGAGAAACTCCTTATGGTAGCCTTTGTCTACATCACATGTGAATTAAAAAGAATATTTACTACTAAGTATTTGAGGATACCATATATATTTGATAATATGTTCTTAACAATTCCCCTAATGTCTTGTCAGGGCATGTTTATTTCATAGGATAAAGGGGCTTATCATTTAAAGGGGATATGACAAGCGATGGATTTATATCCATTGTTTGTTTAGTGAATGGATTAAAAGAAAAAAAAATGATATTCTATCCAATGTACACCGGATTAAAAAAATCTTATTCAATACTCTCTCATTTTGTATTCTATCCTATCCTATCGTATCTAGTTAAGCAAACCAACCATTATAGATATACTAAACTCTAGTACTCCATAAGAACTTAGCAAAAATATGTACTAACTAATTATTAGAGCTAACAAAGAGTATGATGATGTTCTTAGATCACACTTAGTCTCTCGCAAACTAATAATCAATAATTAATCTCTATGATGAAAGAATGGATTCAAGGCGATATGCATAGTGTCTTGATTGTCACAATATAGCTTCATAAGTTCAGTCATCAACTTCTAGAACCAAACCAACTCATAGGTTGCTAGTGCTATTGCCCTGCATTCAACCTCTCCACTAGATCTTGTTACTACACTTTTTCTTTTCCAAGAAATCAAGTTGTTACCATGTAGAGCACAATAGTCTGATGTGAACCAATGATTAGTAGGTGCACCTACCCAATCAACATTTGTGTGTTCTATCATGTCATGTCACATGTACATTAACTCCATCGTCATTTATTAGAGTCCCTTGTCTCGGCCTTTGGGTAATGTAATACCCTTGAGGCTATTTAATGATCTTCTTAAGGAACTCATGGAACTGATGGATCAACTTCAGAGCAAACATGACAAAAACAGATGTATAAAGTCTAGTCATTCTTGTAAGATAACCTACAACCCTGTGATATTTTGTTTATACAGATAGTGGCTGCCCCTATTGTGATAATAGCAATATAGCATAACATAAGAATCAATAGTATTATCCATTGGTCTAGCCTCTCATGTTTCCTCAAGCATTTCTGGTACATAGTTCTTCTTTGAGATATAAATGTCTCCCTTTAATGAGGTAACCTTAATACTGAAAAGTATCTCAATTCTCAAGTTGCCTTAGTCCTTGGTGTGAAATTGTTGATACAAATATTCCTTCAATATCTTAATCTCTTTGGCATCAACCTTTGTACTATATCATCAATATTAACAATTAAAAGGATTCACCTCTCGAGGGTGAAATGATGTGATATACTGAGTGGTGTAACATGCTTCTGATCATACCAAACCAAAAGAGAGTGAACTAACTTGCCAAACCGTGCTCGAGGAGATTACTTTGAACAATGTAAAGATTTTTTTTAACCTGCATAGCAGCACAAACTCCTTATGAGCAACGAAATTAGGAGGTTGCGCCATATATACCTCTTCATCAAGATCAAATTCACTCTTAATATGAAGTTGGAGAGGTCATTGAGACACAATTGTCAAAGCTTGAAACAACCACACCACTGAAGCTATCTTTGCCAGAGGAAAAAGTATCTATATAATTGATGCCATAAACCTCAGTTACCCTTTGCCACTAGTTGGACCTTGAGCCTATTAACCAAGCTATCAGGTGACGTTTTCACTGTGTAAACCTACCTACATCCAACAGTGGATTTCATATGAGGAAGAGAAACCTGCTCTCACGTTCCATTATCATGAAGAGAAAACATCTTCTCTACTAGAAGAAACAAAAGCATAATAATTGGTGACTGGGTAGTATAAGAGACATGATACAAATTAGGATGAGAAGTGCAGCATTAATGAGTACCTTTTCTAAGAGAAATAGGAAGATCAAAGAGAAGCAATTGCACAACGGAGTCAGTAGTAATAGTGGTTGGGGCAGGCTTGAGTCATGGTCAATTACTATAAACCCATAACAGCTGAGTCTATGGATTAGGGGGATCTCCAAGGGGATGGCGGTGGAATAGACAAAGATACAAGAGTAAAGAGCACCGTAACAACAAGCTCTGGTGAAGAATTAGGTCCTTAACACTTATCATGTTTAATCTTTTCATATCTAGTGTTGTAGATTTTGGAGATAAATTTGGTCCATAGAGAAGTATTATGGTCAAAGAAAAGATGATTGATTAATCATGCAATATAATCAGTCTTCTTCTCTGGCATAGTGTTCTTATAATATTGATTATATTGCATTAATTCATCTTATGATTACTTTCCTGTTGATTTTCTAGTATCCTTCAATTCATTGTCAAGATCTTGTTAGTGCCTGATTGTCATCCATTAGTTTTGTTTATGTCACCTTGATGCCTGACATGCACTAGCATGCAATCTGTGTTCGATAGGTGTTTTACCAATTAAGGTCTAGCTTGATATCACATCATCGTGGGAGACAATTGCCTTATTAATTCTGTCCCTTCTTGTATCAGTGGAATGACAATTATATCAAAACATACACCTTGATCAATTTAGGTTTTCTGTACTCTTCTTTCCTCTCTCTCTCTCTCTCTCTCTCTCTCTCTCCAAATCAATTATTATTGTTGTACACCTTCATCAATTTATATGTCTGTATTCTTCATCTGTCTCTTTCTATATATCAATTATTGTTGTTGTACACAAATCATCTGGCCTTGCAATTTCTATTGTACTATGGTTTATATTGCATAAACCTACTTGTGACTGACACGCATCTCTGGCTTTCGCAGCTATCGGAGTTGTACAATGGTGATTTCATTTTTGATAAATTTGACTGCTGCATAAGCAAGGATGGATGCCACTTTGCTACTGGAACATATAGGTATACAATAGTGTATAACCATGAGAATGAAAGCATTTATAATGTGTATTTTTTCCATTTTTATATATGTTGTTTACGTGTTTCTGTTTGTTCATTTTCCATCAGCAATATATTCAGTGTTTTCTGTCATGATGGCGGGCACATCGATGGAATAACATTGGAGGCTAGCAAAAACCCAAATAGGTGAGATACTGAGGTTATGTTTGTTTAGAGCAATTTCTTCATCACTCTTAAGTTAGAGGCTATAGCTCTGTTGGATTGAGCATTGAAGCAAAACATATTTTTAGCAGTAGAAACATTTGAATGTCGGTTTGTTGCTCACCAAGTAACTTGTCCATCGGGTTCAATAATACATTTCTTAAATTTCAATAATACATTAATGTTACAGTATTAATAGTTTAATACTATTTAATATTTGATTTCAAAAAAAAATCTTTTTTCAATTTGGTTATGGTTACATCATCCAAAATTGAATTATATAACCAATAAAAAATTGGTTTACAGACCAATCAAAGCATTCTTTTAAAAGAGATTAGAAAGTGAACCGAACCAAGTTGTCTAATTTATTCAGTTTTATCGTTTAAACCAGATTTTGGACAACCATACCAAGTACTCTATTCTGGAGCCACCACTGAGATAAGCCTCAATGGCATTTGATTTCATGCATGGGTTTGGCTTAGGCCTCAAGGCGTCAAGCCTTATGTCAAGCCTCGCATGAAATGGGAGGATAGTTCATCTCCGTTGGATCTACTACTACTAATTCAATCTTAAGCATTTTAAGTAATGTTGTCACGTGGTGAGGAGCTCACAAACTGAAAGTGACCAACTTGAACAGGATTTTGCTTCCACCATAACATTGTGGGGGTAATTTAGTTGGTCTTTTACAGGCATCTTATGTGGGTTAATTGTATGTATTAGTTGGTAGTTTAGGTTGATGACATTGATGATGATGAATTATTCACAGCTTAGAGTTCTTCCAAGAAATTTGAGGCACTTTTCTAGGAAATGAAGTTGCTCAGTTAGATAAAGGGATCTATAAATCTAAAAAATGCTATAGATATACTTAAATAAAACAACATATCAAGACTCACCAATGGTTTCTAAAGTGAAATTATGTTGTGCTAGAGATTGGTATGAAACTTGAACAGCCTTTTCTTTGTTAGAAATTCAGCCTTGGACCTAACTCCACCCCAAAAGCTAGCTCTTAGGGGGAGGATTGCCCAATCTATTTAAAGGCTATCTAGACCACAACCTAACCAATGTGGGACTTTAACACATCCCCTCACGCCCAGAATTCACATTTGGAGCATGAAGTTCTGCAGGTGGCCCACTCTCAACCATGGGTTTGACTCTGATACCATGTTAGAAAATCAGCCTTGGACCTAACTCCACCCCAAAAGCTAGCTCTTAGGGGGAGGATTGCCCAATCTATTTAAAGACTATCTAGACCACAACCTAACCAATGTAGGACTTTAACATTCTTTCCAATAAGTGAGTGAAGGCAGGATTCAACCTCGAGACCTCTACTATCAATAGTAAGCTAAGCTAGTTTGTTGACACCCTCCAACTTGAATAACCCTACTCCAACTAGATGACATTTTCTTTATAGTAACTTTAATGAGCCAACTTTTGGGCTTCTCTTGAGATAGTCATTGGAATGCAGGTGTTTGAATTATGAGATACATCAGAAAAGCACTTGTGCATGACCTATTGATCAAGATAGATAGAGGTAATGGAGAGATTATTGTTACCATGATGTTAGACTCATCAGATAGGAGATCTACATCAGACTATCATATCATGTACCATTTCGAGTGGATTTAGTTTCATGGAAAAGCATAAAATCAAGTGTACTTCGCTCTAGGGGCGAGATGAAGACCTGGCGATGGCGCACCACCGAAACGAAAGCTGAAGACTTGCACCGACACATGCTAGCAACTCGACCATGACCACTCTGACTCCGGCGGATCCCTTGACACCACCTGACTGGAACCCTCCCCCATCGAGCAAAGATGCCTGATCGAACTAAATGTGTCTACTTTGCTGGTACGCCCAAACCTTCTTCGGATGCTTGGGTATTCGCTGGGAAAACTTATGTCGAAGCTGTTCGGTCATCTATGCCTTCAAACCACACCAAGACCAAGAGGGAGAACCGAGAAGAGAAGGACGTGAAGACCGCATGCAAGGAGACTGAAGGGAACCAGACTGTTTCATTTACTGATTTCTTCATGAACCTCAGAAATGAAGGAAGATGTTTCAACTGTTTTGAGAGAGGACACTTCAGTATTCATTACAAGAAGACAACCACCTGCTTCAGATGCTTACAGAGGGGCATAAAGGCTATCAATGTTGGACACCCACTTCGGCTCACAACTCCGCTCATAAAGATGCCCTCTTTACTGCACAACCAACACACAACAATCGGAGCTGCAAAGATTTAATTATGGCAGAGCAACAGAAGAATTCATCTCGGCATTGCAATACATTGAGGGACTCACCTTCTACTAGGTTTTAACAACTTGTTCATATCCCTCCCACCCCTCCCATCTCCGCCAAATTAAAGATGGCAGACTGCCCTGCTTCCGTTCCAACCTTTCTCTCGCCGACCGACTCCACGATCAGCAGGGCTCATTTACTTGGGATCTCGATGCATCCTTGTCTCGGTTCATGTCAAGTTCGAACTACTGCTAATCTTGCTAGATTCCTGGCTTCGCACTTCGGTGATGCGATGCAGCACCAATACCTTTGGAGCCAAGGGAGGTTACTCGACGGACGCTACCTGATTACAATGCCTTTGCATCCACAATGTTACTACAAACAAACTCTGTTATAGAGCTGAAGGATGTGTTGGGACCATCTACAGCTCTTCTTTGATGACTGGGTTGAAGATGATGTTGTCGCCTGCGTTAACCCGTCGGAGCTCCTGGTCACACTGGAACTACACGGGCTGCCCATCATCCACTGGAACATCGAGATGCTCATCGGCCTAGTCAGTCCCTTTGGCTACTTCGTGGCGGTGGACGAGCAGTTGCTGCGATGGGCTGACTTCTCATCGTGCAGAGTTCAGATTCAAAACAAGATCACTCGATCTTATTCCACGCATCATCGTTGCAGATGCCAAATGGCATTGATAAATACAAGTGGATATCGCGTGGTTCCAGTGGATTAATGAGGAGAAAGTTCAGCATCAACATGATAAGGCCAATGAAGGTAGAGGTCGAGATATTGATGATTATCAGCTTTCGCGAGACGAGACAGATTCTTTTAGCGGTTCCGGTTTTGAGGATGGTGATGACCCCGATAGAGGTCCCACCAGTCTCTTCGCCCCGAGTTTCGACCCCTCGCCGTTCCCGGAACCTAGTATCCATGACCCACGAGAACTACCTTCATCTTCGCTTAGGTGAGTTATTCTGGCCTCACATGTTTTCGGGTGGCTCTTGGCTGAGCTACCTCCAAAGAGGGCGGAGCTTGTTGCAGGTGCAATGGGATCACAGCTGGCGACTGCCTCATTAGCGGCGAACTCGATTGTAATCAACCTTTATTGACAACAACGACACCCTGCTTACGTGGACAGCTTTGGAACGTACCTTACCGAAGGAACCGCGACTTGTTGCCTCCCCAATGGCCGTCATCCTACGCCGGCATTAATGGTTACTGCTCCGATCCATCTCCAGACGGCTGCTGTCAACGTCCTCTATGCTGAAGAAGCTTCCTCTTTTATGCTTCATTTCAAATCTGCGACCAATGTTGGCGACTGCACCCATACTTCTTTGGCACTGTGGCAACTGGCAGCATATTTGAACAGCATATTTGAACAAGAGACGAGCCCTCATTCCTTGTTGGGCCCTCTTGTTGAGCGGGCTGACCCTGCTTCATTTGGGTTACTTTGTAGGCGCTTGCGAGCCTCCCACCAGGTCGGGTGGAAGTTGGCAGCCTTACTCGCTCGCTCTGAAGCACATTGCCCCTAACCGCTACACTTTGGATTTGATTCCGACTGCCATAAGTGGTGATCAGATGCGCATTACAGACAGACCCGCCTGTGAACAGTTCCCACTTCATTCATCCAACCCGCCTTCTTCACCCCCTTTGCCTGCGACGAGCGGTAAGACACACCTGCACTTGCCCATGTGGACTCTTTCGCTCATCTTCTCCAGCGGAGCAGCAGACTCCGGAACAGCCCCTCCCAGAGCAACTGCATCAGCAAAGCGTCACAACGGAACGCCAAGCTTCTTGGAGACTATGAGGAGCAGACTTGGAGTCAATCTTGCACCGGAGTCCAGACTGGTGAGCTGGGCCTCACCTTTGTTCCGACCATCACGAGCCTCCGGAACTTGACACTGATCAATAGTGTCATCACCTCACGCTCTGCATACATGCTCTTCGTGTTCAAGGCGCCACTGTGGGTAATTCGGGCCATTGACAAGAGACGTAGAAATTTCTTCCGGGCCGGCCCAGACGATATATATTGACCTGCTCTAAGGAGGACGGAGGCCTGAGCATACTTGACATGCAAGCCCATAACAGCGCTAGGTTGGAGCCTACCTGTGGAAGCTCATCTTCAAGAGGCACCTGCCATGGATCTCCGTAATTGATACACTGCTACACTGCTGGGAGGACATTACTTGTGGACCAAGCCTTGGAGAATAGAGGACCTATCCCCAACAGGGAAGGACATTGCCAAACTGCAACCTATGTTTGTTCCATGCTCTCCTTAGTTGGTGAGGGCACGAACATCAAGCTCTAGAAGGATACCTGGTTTGATGGAATCCGACTAGCGGACAAGTATCATAATCTCTACCTGCTAGCTACACAACCCGACATCACCATCTGCAATGCCTGACTGCTGGCAACTTTCTAGGCCGGAATATACACTTCTTATCATTCGTTGATGCCGCATCTACCTTGAGCCTCCTGAAGGACCTCAGCTGCATTTAGAACTCCACTAGTGATGATGCGTTACACTAGAAGTGGTATAGAGAATTAGAGATAAACAATTCTCAACCAAATCCCTCCACTAGTTGTACGTGTAGTTGCTTACGTATAGAGGAATCAAAGACAAATTCTAGTTGTACGTCAGATAAGTTTTTTTTAATAAAAAAAAGAAGGCAGTAGATGCATCTGAGCTGGATAACCAAGCTCGCATTGATGCATTCATGCTTTCATCATCATAATGCAAATTATGTCCAATAAAGTTTCAAACCTTTGTCAACCCACTCATAGTTTATTGGTTAGACGTCTATTCATGGGTTCAATCCCAAGTTCTAGCATCTTATATGGATGTTTCTTTCCTTGTAGCATCTCGCACAGATATATTGGCTAAATAGAAAGCCAATTTTTCTAAAAACTTTATTCTTGATTCCTTTTCAGCAATTTAAGTTGTACCTTACATCAGTGGTTGTTATCCATGCTTTGTTTCCCTCTGACTTACTACAGTGGGTTTTCATCATGTTAGTTTAAGAACTCATTTGCTCATACAATTTTGGTTTTTCTAGGATATCACATAATCCAGATTATCACAAGCATACAGGATTGTTTACCAGCTTTGCTTGTGGCTTCCACCGTCGAGGTTATGAGAAACTCTATTTAAGTTTTCACAAACACAACTTTATTTATGAACTATTTAGCCTACTTATATATCATTGTTGCAGGTCATGAGAATTCAAGCCTCAACAATATCAATGATGTCCCGTGCGACTTGAATTCGAAACTGATGCATTTGGCGTGGCATCCTACTAAAAACTTAATAGCTTGCGCTGCAAAATGTAGTTTATACATATATTATGCATAGAGGACTAAGGTTGAGGCAGACGGAGTTTGCATGAGCAAGGAATCATCACTACGCAGAACACCAATGAGGATGCTCTATGGAGGTAATGGTGATGGAACTCTTCTGAAGCATTTGCTTACAATGGCAGCTGTTGAAATTATGGCATGCTTTGAGGATTGTGATGCCCGTGATGCGCAGAAGATTATATTAGAAAATGTGGAAGGCCTGAATCATATGCTCTGGCCACATATTGAAAAGTATGAAGTGTACTTTATTATGTTCTTGTATTTTCGGTGAAATTATGCATTATTTTTTTACATGTGCATAATAATGATCATAGAAAAGCTTCTGCAGTGGGTTGGCTGCAGCTATATTTCCTGGCACGTAAATATGCATCATTCGACAACTAATCGAGTGCCCCACTACACACTTGTTTCCTGCAGGTAGATTTCCCGATATGTAACTTCTTTTTATGAAAAAATAGCAATTTGTATTCATTTCATGGGGGTGTGAAAAGAGTACAAGTGAGAGGGGAGAGGAGTGAAAAATAACATAAAGCATAAAAAACTAGAAGTAAAGCAAAGGTCCCCAAACAAAGAGAATGCCGGAAACCCAATTGGCAACTCCATTAGTCACCAGTACTCCAGGAGGCGTAGTAGTTGGCTGCGGCAGTGGCAATCGAGGTTTCACCCAAGAAAGTATTTTGAAAAGAACGCAACTAGCTCCAAATGAGACAATTGAACTTGAACTTCACCCTAGTACTCATCTTTGGTCAATATCGGGTCAGATGCGGGGAACTAGCTCAAGGGAAAGTGTTGGCAATCGCTCTTTCATAGTGAAGAAGGGACAGGAGGAGAATATATGCTCGTGCCGTCCCATCTTCACAAAAGAGACAACCACTATCTACATGGATTCCTCTTCTAATCAGCTTGTCTCGACCAGTAATCTGCCTCTGATGCAGAACCACCTGAAGATGGAGATTTGGGTGGAAGCTTCTTGTGCCAGATTAGTTGATAGTTGTTGTCATTCCTTTGAAAGCGAGAATGTTATAGACCTGGTGGAGAATTGCGAATTATTGGTCCACCTCAAATTGGCATGTCTGCTGCTCTATACGTGCTCTGAACCTCAATTAAGTCAAGGAGGAGGAGACTCCGAAGCATTGCAGCGTCCACGAAGCCACTAAAGTTGAGATTCTATCCTACAAACTGGCCTTCCACATCCTTAATTCTGGCCTTTGTGTTTGTGATATCTGGATCAGTAACCCTAATGTAGAGGATCCACCTTTCCATCTATCCTTCCATAGTTTGACGTGATAACCATCTCTCACAAGCTATGCTAGCTCTGAGAGGATCTTGGAGTTTAGCAATGTCTCTCCATATGGGTGATAAGCACACACGAGGCCAGCGGTCCGACCAAGATTTATCTTCACCAATCCAGTTTTTAACCACTTTGACCCAAGTAAATTGTCTTCCATGAATTAACTTCCAGAGCCAAGCACCAATACGAGCATGATTGTGCTTCTGAAGATCAAGAATGCTTAAACCCCCCCTAGCTTTAGAACATGCCTTCGTGCCGATCCAAAAAAATTTCATGTGCCGCTTGTCAATCATCTTAACCACCCGGTTTGAGGCCTCGAAGATGAAGAGCATGTTAGCCGAATAGCTTGAGATAACACTAATTGCATTGAGCATTTTAAACATTTGACCAAACGGCCAGTTTTACTACCTTGACATTGAACAACCAATTATGGATTTGGTTCAATTCAAATTCCAATATTAATTTGATTCAGAATGGGTGAAACTTGGATCATTTGATTTAAATTTTATTGTTCTTATTTGGACGGAGGGTTGAATTTGGTATATCCCAGTTTGATAAAGATTGTTTTTGTGATTAGAAACAATCACATTGAAATTATTTTTTAAAAAGTAATTTAATTAAAAGATATTGCACTCGGCAGAGCCTAGTTGACATGGTGGAAGCAAACTAGTTCGCGTTTGACAATTTAGCAAAAGTTTATACAACAATTTTCTAAAATCAGATTTTGGGAGGAGAAAATTCTCAAATTCGGATTTCGGTTGTGGAAATTTCCAGATTCGGAACGTAATATTCAAAATACCCATTTAACCCTCATTAGAGACTTTGGCTGAGGGTAAAATGAGTATTCTGAATATTACATTCCAGATTTGGGAATTTCCACATCCAAAATTCGGATTTGGAAATTTTCACTCCCCAAAATTCAATTTTAGGAATTTGCTCAAATTTATATTATGCCTATTTCAAAAATTCTAAAAAAATGCAAAAATCTAATATGATAGTCTCAGTTCCTAAATAGTTATGTGAATCAATCTCTTAAAATCCTTTCCTTGCTACTCGAGAGTCATACTAGCGGTGTTTTCTTCCTCACACGTGGCGGTAAGGTGAAGATGCGAAGGAGTCCTAAACCATAGCTTGACAATGAAGATCACTTGTCCAATGTCCTTACGTGAAGCAACATTGCGATTAGAGCTGTTCACGGGCCGGGTCAGGATTAGAAGAAAAATTGACTCAACCCGATAGTTGGGTCGGGTTCAAGATTTTTCACCTATCAAACTCCACCAAATCCAACCCGAACTAGGTCGGTCGAGCAGTCAGGTGTATCAATTTAGGTAAAAGAATTGGTAATATAGTATTTTAAAATAGCTAAAAAACTAATTATTTTTAAAAATATTTTTAAAAGATAATATGGTATTTCAAAAATAATTAAAAATATACATAATTGAGACATCGAGTCGGGTTGAGTCATCGGGTTCCAAATTTTGGAACCCGAAACCCGACCCAATAGTGGTTGAGTTTGGTCAAATTTTACCCGACCAGACCTGATTACTCGACCCAACCTTAGTTTCTCGAGTGTGATGGGATCATTGCATTTGCCCCTTGGATGTTTAATAGTTGACCACTCAAACTCTTGCTACAGTATGGTCGTGGCACTCGCCCATTTGAATTTTTTAAAAATAAATGTTAAAGATAATTTCATAATTATTAAAGGGATAACATACAAAATGGTTCCTCAAATATACACGAGTTTTCAGAGTGGTCTCTCAAAGAAAAAGTCGGTCAAAGTGATCCCTTTAAAACACGACTCGGGCAAAATAATCCCTGACTCGACCAAAATAGCCAATAAAAATAGCTTATAAAATATACTAGTCAAAAATATATTGTCTCTAAAATATGACTTAGGTAAAATAGTTCTAAATTCGGGCAATAATGAATGTCAACAAGTATCAAAACTCGATTATTTTGCTTGAGTCAGAGACGATTTTGCCCGAGTCATATTTTAGAGGGATCATTTTGATCGATTTTTTCTCTAAGGAATCATTCTAAAAATCTGACTATACTTGAGGAACTAATTTATACGTTATCAAATTATTAAAAATGTATATGACAAAATCAAGTATTGTTTAGTTCAATTTTTTTGTTAATATACTCATAGCTTAGTGGTTAGGTTCAGATCCTAGCTATAATATTTTATATGTTTTTGCAATTGTCGAATATAAAGTTAACTATAAAAAAATCCAAATTATTTTCCATTAATTTCTAATCTACGTCCAAATATTTCTCTATTAATTTCTAACACAGTTCAAAATCTTCTTTATTAATTTTTTATCACTAAAGTTCTCATATTGATTTCATTCCTCGTATATCTTTGTATGCTATAATCCATGCTCATTTTATTAAGTTATGCGAACTTTCGTGGATAAGTTATTAATATATGATTTAATAATTAGTTTGGTCATCGAGTACTTAAAGAAAATCTTGAAAAATGGATAGAAGAATATCTTGTCCTTCATTCATAATTATGTTTTTTTAATTGAGAAATCAAATCTAAAAAATAATAAATTTTATTAATCATATGTAATAATTGTATAGTACATCTTCGTGGTGAATACAATTTATTTTTGTAATATTAATTATACATTGAAGTTAGTTTTTTCTCCTAATGTAATACCAAATATTATTACTATACTAAAGAATAATTATTTTTCACTATATACTTTGTAGTTTTGTCACTATCTTATTAATTAGCATCTTAGTTTTCTTCCTATGATATGCCTAGGAGACGATGCCCACATCACGATAAAGTATGCTTTGAGTAATTCAGATGAAATATTTTTCTTTTAAGAGGACAAGACTTTAATTAGTTTTATCTTGAAAGAGAACTCCTTGGACCACGGGGAGTCAGACTCGGCTAGGGCGTTTCAGGCATATAATCCCCACTGAGTCTATGGAAGAGTAGCCCCCCCTTATGCATACTCTCTATCTAAGCACCCTCTTAGGATTTTCAACTCTAGTTTACTAGATTAAAGTGTTTTCTTACAATGAGTTTCACCGAAAAGTCTCCGCTCTCACACCGAAGACATTTTCACACCCAGAAGTCTCCGTCTTTCTATCTAGAGCACTCTCCCACCTCAAACCTAAGGACAACGTAACTAATCCTAGTGAACTAAGTTTACACCGATGGATTTACGCCTCAACACCAAGGCAACCACCAAACTGAAGATCTACAACTAGATCTTTAGACACTTGATATACAATAAAAAAAACACTTAAAGCACAAGTAAATGAGAGCGATTAATAAACAATACAAACTTAGTTCTCAACCAAGAAGTCCTAGCTCCTCTTGATGCCTTGATGATGAAACAATTAAAGGTTAAAGGCAAGATCAAGGGTTTTTGTCTCCAAGCCAGGGTTTACACAAAGGATGGCTCAATCAAACTCAATGGTTATCAAAATATGTCTCAAGGAGTGTTAGATACTTTGGAAGGCAAGTTTGGGTCTTAAATAGAGATCCCAAGGGTAGGGGCTCGGTTTCGAACAAGCTCAAAGGGTAGAAATTCAAAATAGAGCCGTTGGGGGTATTTTGAGAATTCTGAAAAGTTTGACTAGTTGATTTTGAGAATACTTGCAGAGTACCAGTACTTTCCAAGCTATTCCAAATTGTCAATCCGGGTTATTCCGGGTTGTCCATCCAGGTTGTTTCAGGTTGTCCATCCGGGTTGTTCATCTAGGTTATTTCGGGTTATCGGGTTGTTACAACATCTCATTCAGAATATTGTTTATTACTTGGAAACTCTTGGTAATAGATTAGGTTCATGTCCTAGGGATATTTGCATCATTATGAGGATTAATACAATCATTCTAGACACTCTAAACCTAAACTCTATTCTTCCCGAAGAGACCAAGCGCGTCGACTAACATCCTTCTGATTCACCAATTTCTCGATATTTTCGATTGCGGACATCGCGCGCCAACCGATATGGAATCTGAAAATATTTATCCATAAAAACATTAGTTCCATGTTTGTTATCATCAAAACTAAGATTAAGATCAATTTTGAAAATCTTAGGCCAACAATCTCCCCATTTTTTATGATGACAAACAACCTTAAGAAAATATTTTCATTTAAACATAAAGGAAGTCAATTATGAGATTTTTCCCCCTATCAACATACATATCTATGAAAATAAACTCACCCTCTCTATATGCATGATTTTTTAATATTTTCTTCTCTTTTACCTATATTTTCCTCCCTTTTGGTATCAATAAAAAAGGACAAGAAAAGTCAATCAAAAGTCAAAGTTGAAAATCTAAAAGATTTTTCAAAACCACGAAAGTCTCAACTCAAGGGATGAAAGCCAAACATCGAATAAGAGACTAAGTCATACATGATATCATGAAATGATAAATGAAATCCAAAACCAAGAATCTGTAGTAACTTAAGTATCGATATTTTTAAGTATCAATCAAAGAGTCAAAAATCACTTTAGAAATGATTTTTCTCATCAATTGAGTAGAACGATACCACACGTGAATTCAAAATATCATACTTCAAGTCTCATTTAAAAATCTAATGAAGATTCAAAGTATCGATAAAATGAGCATTTTGAGAAGAGTGATACTTTAGTGACATTTCGTAAATAAGTGAAATTTTTATGACATTTTCAGAAATTATTCGAACTTTCAAAATACCAATATATGGTCATGTAAAGCATGTATATCATGTTTGAAGTGAAGATAACGTCATTTGATCAAAATATGAACTTAACACGATTTCATTCAAAGTAGGCATAAAAATATGAAAAATACTAAGTATCAAATTTTGCTATCTACTCATGTTTTCTCAAACTTAGGCACATATATATTTAACATGAGTGAATCTAAGTATACATGAGTCAAGTTTGGGCTGAAAATGAGATTTCTAAATTCACTTTGTTGACTTAGGTCAAAAGGATACTTAAGTATACATAAATCAAAATCTTAAATCCCTATCAAATTAAATTCTTGACGAAATTTTTTGAAACTATAACAAGGAGAAATTAGATTTTTCAAGGAATATACAGGTTCAAGAATCAATAAAAAATTAGTTTTTTAGAAATTCCTAAAATTCCTGAAAGTGGAGTGGAATTTTCGTAATTATTAGGTATATTTTCAAAGGTTATCAATTTTGATCCAAACTTTCTAGATATAGCTGAATGATCATTTGAGATGCATTTGTCAAGTTTTAACTCAAAATGAATTCTCTATGTTCATTTTTCAATCTATCTTGATTTCAATCAAAAATCGATATTTCGAGTTATCGTTCAAGTTATTAAAATCATTCATAGAGATGATTTAACTCAAATAATGGTTTGAATGATAGTAGAAGTAGAATCAAAATATCATGCACAAACTTTCATTTGAAGTTTTTAAAAAAGAATCGAAGTATCGAAAAATCACCATTTTAACTTCAAAATTTCATTATAAATCAGATTCTTGATGATTTTTTTTGAATTTTTTTCACAACAAACTAGATTTTTCAATAAAGGTGCAGCTTCAAGAATCATCTCAAAATTAGTTTTCTACATTTTTCTAAAATTCATTAAGTGTACTATTTTAAAATTGAAATTTCAGTTTTCATGTTCAGTTATAATCAAGGAGTTTGCCATATCATTAGACATCAGAAAATTTTTAAATTTTGAGTAAATATTCATAAACGAATCAATATCCCATAGATTCAAGAATCACTGAAAAATGATTTGTCTACAATTTTCTAAAAATGCTTGAGTGAAGGTATATCAACTAGTATAATCAAGCTTATCGTCATAACAATGATCGAATATCATTTCATCACTACTCATGAATTTCCAAATCTAAGCACATAGAAACCTAATATGAGTAAATCCGAACATGTTTCTCAAGCATGGATAGAAAATAGGATCACTAAGTCAAAATATTGACTTCGGTCAAACTTGTTTGAATGGGGTTTTTTGAAATCACCTCTATATCATTTTATTCATATTTTCATGAATTTTCAATTCCGAATGCATAGAAACATGTCATATGTATACCTAAATATGTTTGTGAAGTTTGGACTTAAAATGAAATATCCAAGTCGATTTGATGACTTGGGTCAAATCATTCAAAGTTTAAGTCCCCTAAAGTGGTCTAGTTATCACTTTGTTCATCCACCCATGATTTTTTTATTTTAATTACATGAAACAAATCATGAGCTAACCTAAACATGTTGGTCAACTTTCAAACTAAAATGAAGTTTTTAAGATGAAATTTCAACCTAGTGCAAGTTTCATTCGATCAAGATATCATGAAATTGCCTAATTTCTCAAAATTTTCCTACTAATGAAGTTTTAAACATTTAACATGCACAATCAATCATGAGCATAGAGAAATCATTCAAGCATAACTATTGAGATAATTAAGCAAGATTTCAACAAAAATCTCATACCTCTTTAAAGACAACCAAACTTGTCATTCACTTTTCAATTTTCTTCATAATAGTATAGCCTTCAATTAACATTTTCAACTTGCAAGTAGGCTTGCATAATGTTCAATTTGTACCAAATTTGGGATATAATTTGCTTAGTGTTGGACAATTAATGGTTGCGGGATATTCAATCATATTTGATAAAGATACATGTGTTATTAAAGACAAGCACTCATGACATGTGTTGATTAATATCAACATGACTCACAACAAAATGTTTCCATTAGAAGTTTCAAATATGGAGAATTTTGTTTTTGCTGTTAGTGGAATGGATGACTTAAAGCTATGACATCTACGATATGGACATCTTAATTAACATCAAGGGGCTGAAATTGTTAACCGAAAAAGTATGGTTTTTGGACTACCAAAAATTGATTATATTGAATTATGTGAATGGTGCATATACGGGAAACAAACTAGAAAGTCATCTTTTCGCAATGGAAAGGCTTGGAGGGCTTCAAAGTGTCTTGAATTAATACATGCTGATTTATGTGGGCCTATGACAATCACATCTTTAGGTGGAAGTCGATATTTTTTACTATTTACTGATGACTATAGTTGCATGAGCTGGGTTTACTTTTTGAAAAATAAGTCAGAAATATTTCAGAAATTCAAGCATTTTAAAGCTAAGGTTGAGAAGCAAAGCGGTTGTTATATTAAAGTTCTTCGCACTGATAGAGGTGGAGAATTCTTGTCCACAGAATTTAATCTTTCTTGTGAAGCTAATGACATTCATAGGGAATTGACAACTCCTTACACTTCAGAGCAAAACGGCATTGCCGAACGAAAGAATCGAACCGTGGTTGAAATGGCAAGAAGCATGCTGCAAACAAAAAACATTCCAAATCAATTCTGGGCTAAAGCAGTGACAACATTAGTCTATTTATTGAACTTCTCTCCCACAAGGGTTGTCATGAATCAAATTCCATTTGAAGCTTGGCATGACAAAAAACATCTGTAAGTCACTTAAGAATCTTTGGATGTATTGCTTATGCTTTGGCAAATCCTCAATTTCGTCATAAACTTGAAGAAAAATTTGAAAAATGGATTCTTGAGTCAAATGTGTACAAGTTAAGAAAGACATTGTATGGATTAAAGGGGTATAGCAAAATTGATGGATACCTTCAGCAAAATGGATTCTTGAAGAGTGAAAATGAGCCCACTCTCTACATAAAGAAGAAAGGTAAAAATGATTTCATCATTATTTATCTTTATGTTGATGATATCATTTATACAAGCTCCTCTAGTTCTCTTGTTGTTGAATTTAAGTCAAGTATATATGATGCATGAGTTTGAAATGTCAGACATGGGTTTATTGCATTATTTTCTTGGCCTTAAAGTTCAACAAGTAGAAGATGGGATTTTTATTTCCCAAAGAAAATATGCGAAGGATCTTCTTAATAAATTTGGTGTGCTCAATTGTAAACCAACAGCTACACCTATGAATATCAATGAAAAATTGCAGCATGAGGATAAGGCAGAGATGGATGATGCTAAAATATTTAGAAGCTTGGTTGAAGGATTAATTTATCTAACCCACACTTGACTAGATATTGCATTTTATGTTGGTGAGATTTCCAGGTTTATACAATATCCTTAAAAGCTTCATTTTGGAGCAGCAAAGCGAGTCATGCGTTACATCGTTGGAACCATGGATTATAGGATTTGGTACTCAAAAGTTTCCAATTTCAGGTTATGTGGGCTTACGGACAACGGTTGGGTTAGTTCGTTAGATGATAGACGAAGCATCTTAGCAAATATTTTTACTCTTGGATCAAGAGTAATTGGAGCTCAAAGAAGGAAGTTACCACAGCATTGTCTTCCTCAGAAGCTGAATATATTGCAGCCACTTCAATAGCTTGTCAAGCCATTTGGTTAAGAAGAATGTTAGCAGAACTTCAACAAAGTCAAGAAGGAGCAACCGAAACATTTTGTGACAACAAAGAAATGATCTCCATGACAAAAAATCTAACTTATCATAGTAGAATAAAGCATATTGACATTCGCTTTCATTTTATTCGTGATTTGGTTACAAATGAGGAGATTACACTGAAGTATTGGAACACAAATGAGTAATTGATTGATGTACTTACCAAGGTTTTACCAAAAGAAAAATTTATCTATTTTAGATCTTTGCTGGGTGTCAGCAACTTTGAATCAAGGGAGAGTGTTGAAGAATAATTAAAAGTTTATCTTTTGGGAGTGCTAAACATGGATGCTAATCTATGTAGTGGGTTTAATGAGTTTATGATTGTAGTGTGTTTGAATTAGTCTATGTAGTAGGGTTTGTAGGTTTAGTGTTTATCTTAAAATATTTTTTTAGTGGCTGTAGTTGCAGTTGTGCTTGTCTATGGAAGGTACTGGTTTAGCCGTCCCAACTAGAGGTGGCAATGGGTCGTGCCTGGGCCGGCCCAAGCAAGCCCGGCCACCTCCGGGCAAGGCCAAGGGCCGTGCCTGGCGCAGCCCGACCACTCAAAGGGGAGGCCCGGCCCGGGCATGAGACCGCCCCTTTGGGCTCGGGCCGGACTCGAGCCGGTCCGAATTATCAAAAATAGCATATTAAAGGACAACGATGAGACTCAAATCGTCGACCTTTGGATTTTTTTTGTGGTGAACTAACCACCATACCAAGAGTCTTTATATGTATATATTAATTTTATTAAATAAAGTAGTTACTTCTCAAGCCTAGCACAAAAAACCAAGTGCATACCAGGCTAGGCCTGGGTGGAGCCAGACCTAGTCTGCGGGTGCAGTAGTAGGCCCAATTGGGCCTGATCGGGCCTGGGCTCGTGCCGGGCTCGGCACGGCCCACGTGCCCAAGGGGTGAGCCCAGCCCGCCCCTTGGGCACATGCGGGCCAAGCACGGCCCAGAGTCGGGCCGGGCCAATGCCGCCACGGGCGGTGCCAGACCATTGTCACCTCTTGTCCCAACTCTTTTGTCTTTGTCCTAACGCTTTTGTCCAAGTCCTAACACAGAATCTACCTAATATTTTTTAATCATCGAATCAGCTTCTGCCGTCCAGAGATTAATAATTAAATATAAGACTTTATTGGTCAATTCCAAAGCTTAGGTGCGTATAAGAATAATAGACCATATGTAGTCTCAAAATAATTCGATCGAATTTCCATGGAAGGAGATCTGGATCTCAGATCGTTTGCTATTCTCTCCTTCATCCTTGTCGTCTCCTACACCCTTATTAGCAAGTACCGGAGTCGAGTTCGCCTCCCTCCAAGTCCAATAGGACTACCCATAATTGGCCATCTCCATCTTGTTGCCCCAATCCCACATCAAGCTCTCCACAAGCTCTCCATGCGCTACGGCGACCTGATCCATCTACGGCTAGGATCAGTCCCCTGTGTGGTGGCCTCATCTGCCGAAGTCGCAAAAAAGCTTCTACGAACGAATGACTTATCCTTCTCCGACCGCCCTCAGTCCAAGGCTGTAAGCTACCTTACTTACGGCTCCTCTGATTTCTCCTTCGCTCCCTATGGCCCTTACTGGAGGTTTGTAAAGAAACTATGCGTATCTGAGCTCCTTGGGGTCCGAACGCTCCACCAACTTCTTCCCACCAGGCGGGAAGAGATAGTTGCACTCATGAAAACCTTACACGACAAGTCCTTGGAAGGAAAAGCTATTGACATGGGAGGCGAGCTCATAAGGCTCACAAACAACGTCATCTCTCGAATGATGATGAGCCGCAGGTGTTTAGTATCGGATGGGGAATTTGAGGAGGTCAGAAAGCTGGTTAAGGAGGTCGCTGAGCTGACCGGCAAGTTTAATTTAGCTGATTACATTGGACTGTGCAAGAACTTGGACTTGCAAGGTCTCAATAGAAGGATAGAAGACGTCCATCGGAGGTTCGATGGTATGATGGAGAAGATCTTAAAGGACAAGGAGGAGGTGAGAAGAAAAATGAAGGAGACGGGATCTATGGCGAAGGATTTGTTGGATATATTAATCGATATCTCTGAGGATGCCACGGCTGAGGTGAGACTGACCAAAGAGAACATCAAAGCGTTCGTCCTGGTACGTACAAGTGCTTACCCCTCTCTTAATTTTTGAGATTAATTAACAAAATATTTTTGAATGCTACGGCGATTCATCACCAAATTTCGAAAATTTCTTTACCAAATTAAGAATTGCTCGAATTCTTCTAAAAGCAAAAAAAAAAAAATTGTAGTACTGCATAAAACTTTATTTTAGAAGAACTCAAGCAGCTAATATTCAATCTCTCTGTGCCAGGATATCTTTGTAGCTGGTACGGACACATCGGCCATCACAATGGAATGGGCACTAGCAGAGCTCATCAACCATCCGAACATACTACACAAGGCAAGAGACGAGATCGATGCAGTCGTCGGCAAGAACAGATTGGTGGAGGAGTCTGACATACCCAACCTCCCATACCTGCAAGCCATCGTTAAGGAAACCATGAGGCTACATCCTGCTGGCCCATTGATTGTGAGACAATCGAACAAGGACAGCAACATCGATGGGTATGACATACCAGCAAAGACGACAGTCTTTGTCAATGTATGGGCCATTGGGAGGGACCCTAAGCACTGGTCAGACCCTCTCAAGTTCTTCCCAGAAAGATTCATGGAGAATGAACGAGAAATGGTTGATGCTAAAGGGCAACATTTCGCGCTAATACCATTTGGAAGTGGGAGGAGAGCATGTCCTGGGGCTTCCTTGGCCCTAGAACTCATCCACTCTGCGCTGGGAGCGATGATACAATGCTTTGAATGGAAGGTTGATAGTGAGGGAGCCGTGGATATGGCTGAAGGTCCAGGCTTGACGCTTGCTAGGGCGAAACCCTTGTTTTGCACGCCTCAAGCACGCCAGTATATGCTGCCATTGCCCTTGGAATTTGTATGATTTTTTAAAAAAGAAAATACTTAAATATAATATGTGTTTTCAAATTTTTCTCAATTGTGATATATATATATATATATTTAATTCGAATATATATTAAGATATTTATATTAATTGTGGTTTGTCATTTAATTTTCGTCGGCAACCTGATGACATGACATGGGGTATGATGATATATAATAAAAAGTAATTTTTAATATTAAAATTTTATAAATTAAAAACTAATTACTTCTCTTCCTATTTTTTCACAATCTTATTTACTATGTTGAGGCCGCCAAGAGAGAAGTGACTTGTTTATTGGGAGTTTGTTTCTCTTTCAAGTCATTGTGTTCGAGCTTTGACTTGGGAATTGGATAATGTTTTTCATGCACCCAGTCTGGAGAGTTGGAGTTAACGGCAATCTTGCAAACAAAACTGACACCATAGGATTCCTATGATATCTCGCCGCAAATTCACTCTAGTAGATTTAAATTTATTCGGTCAAATTTTAAATTAATATGCGTAAATTTCTTTTTAAGTAAATTTGAACTTAACATGTGTGAATATGAGTTGATTAATATTGAATCAATAAATAATAATGATATATTTAAATTTTATATTTATTTAAACAAAAAGTGCATTGAACTTCCTAGGAATGTATATGCAATGACTAATTATGAATTTAAGTTGTGTAGTATTGAACCAAGAAACAACAATGATGAATTTATTATTTTTGTTAAAATAAATTTTGGATAGAAGCTAAACACTATAATATGTATCAACTTGAAATTTTTTTGAAGCTAAACACTATAACTTGGATTTCATTTATCATTACACAATATCATGTATGACTTAGTCTCTTATTCGATGTTTGATTTTCATTCCTTGAATTGAGACTTTCACGGTTTTGAAAAATCTTTTAGAGTTTCAACTTTGACTTTTAATTGATTTTTTTTTGTCCTTTTTGATTGATGTCAAAAGGGCGAGAAAAATATAGGTAAAGAGGAAGAAAATATAAGAAAATCATGCATATAGATAGGATGAGTTTATTTTCATAGATATGCATGTTGATAGGAGGAGAAATATCATAATTGACTTTCTTTGTGTTTATATGAAAATATTTTCTTAAGGTTATTTGTCATCATCAAAAAGGGAGAGATTATTGGTCTAAAATTTTCAACCTTGGTCTTAATCTCGGTTTTGGTGATAACAAACATGGAACTAATGTTTGAGCAAGAAATATATTCAGATTCCATATCGGTTTGCATGCGACGTCACCATTCGAAATTACAAAAAATCAAGAATCAGAGGCTTTAGAATCGAGCATGTCAAAATTAGTTTAGGACTTAATTTCTTTTATTATAAATGTTCCTAAGCCTTATTTTGATGTCCTCGTTGAGTTCACAATCCAAAAAACTAAAACCCGAGCCCCAAAAACTAGAAAAATAAAAAAAATGGCCCTGAAAATTTTTAAGTATAGAGGGCTCCTTGGAGGGCTAGATAATTTAGATATTTTTTTGCTATCAAAAATCTCAATAATGGTTCCTTAGGTAAAAATAAATAAAGACATTTTAAAGAAATTTTTAAAAATCGTTAACCTAAAAAATAAGGCTTGAAAGGCTACACTACTAGAATAACGAGCATCAGCAACGACTCGATCCGTTGCTACGCCGTTGCTGAAGACCATCAGCAACGACTGCTCCAGTTACAATGCAGTCGTTGCAAAAAATCGTGTACCTGATAACTTAACAACGGATCTGTAACGACCACGTACTCACGCCGTTGTTAATGATATTATCAGCAATAGTTCTGCAACGGATTTTACCCGTTATTGATACATCATCAACCACGGCTCAGCAACGAGGCGCAGCTGTTGCTACTGCTTTTATCAGCAACGGTTCTGCAACGGCGCGTGGACTGTTGCAGATATTGCCATCAGCAACGGCCCTCACGCCGTTGCAAAGCCTTTGCTGAAAGCTGTTGCTAAGCCGTTGCTATTGTTCATCAACAACGACTTTAAGTTTGCAGCCCAGGTATTACGATACACTTTCAACAACGGCTTTCACACAAATGATCATAGGAAGGCCGTTGCTGATGATGTTAACCTATAACTGAGAAATTTTAAAATTAGAAATTTCCATTAATACATTTATACCTGATACATAACTCTCACACCCATAAACACATTCATTCAAATACACATACATTCACACACACATCACAGATACACCCAGATATACATCAAAATAATTATATTTATAATTATAATTATACACAACCGTATAAAAATATACAAAATCAAAAGTATCGTATCAACACGATAGGAATCAATATATCAAGTCACAGAATAAGTAACTCTATCCAAGTAACAAAGTATATATAACAAGTCAATATCCAAGTCAATCAAGTCATAAAATAATAAAAGCTCACTACGATGGTGGAGGAAGGTCGGGATCATACGACGGGGTCTGGAGTGCTTGAGTGTACACCGGCGTGGACTGAGTCGATGACGATGGATTTGAGTGTACACCGCTGGACTAACCTGTCATCTGTCTCAGCATGGCATGCATCTCAGCCATCATCTGACTCTGATGAGCCATCATCTCACTCTGTCGTGCGACCGTCTCCTCTAGTGTCGATATCCTCCTGTTCTGATCATTAATCCTGGAGGTGGAGGGTCGCTCACCGACTGCTAGAGGGGTCGATGCCCCAAGTGGTCCGAGCACGGCTCGCGCATGGCCACTATCAGCCAAGCCATACACTCGGCCGTGGTCCCTATCACCTGCAGCCTCGACCCACGCTCCCGCGTCAAAATCCTCGGGGGTACCCCCGCGCTGCATCACCGTTTGAGTATAGGTCTCCTACATGAGTTTGGTTTTTATTTTATATTTTTTCTAAAACTTAAATTATAAATAAATAATGCATAATTGAAACAAATATACTTACCATGATGACTGCAGCGCGGGTGTCGATGTACTCCCCCGCCCCATGTCCTCTACGGGAGTCGCTGGATAGTCCCATCATCCATCACCGTCGTCTACATTTACAAAACAAATACATTAATTAGTACACAGAGTAACAAATAAAATATATAATTCAAAATAAGGTATAATACTTACCATGTGTCCTGTGTGCACGACAAATGAAATAGAGCCGCTAATGTGATGCGCTCCTCCCCCTAACATGCGATTTCTAGCCGCGGTCCGTGATACCTCTGTTGGCTTTAGGTTTTCAACCTTGGTCTTAATCTCTTAATCTTAGTTTTGATGATAACAAACATGGAACTAATATTTCATTGAGAAATCTTTCAGGTTCTATATCAATTAGCATTCGATGTCCTCGATCGAATAAATCGGAAGAAATCAGAAAATCAAAAGGACATTGATAGTCACGCTCGGGTTCGTCGTGGAATTTCTCGAAGATCAATGTGTGCACCAAAGATATATTGGACGAGCTCAAAGACCACATGGAAAGCTCTCTAAGATGATGCTCGTTGAAACCCAGAACCCGAAAATGAAGTGCGCAAGAAAAAGGGCTAAAAATTCAATTCAACCTAAGTTTGGTCGACCGGGCGGTCGACCGAATAGGGTAAGGAAAGAGGTAGTAGCTCTTTCGATCAACTGGTCAGTCGACCGAACATTGTCGAAAATAGGCAGTGGCTACTTCGGTCGACTGACAGAGGCCTAAAAAGGGTAGTAGCCCTAGCGGTCGACAGATCGATCAACCGGACTGGGTTTGCTGAAGATGCAAGATCGCGTCGGTCGGCCGACTGGTCGACTGAATGGCGGATCGTGAGTCTTGCATCGGGCGGTCGACCCATCGGTCGATCGCACACAGAGAGTAAGCAGCGGTCGATGTGAGCGGTCGATCGGTCGATCGACCGACCAATCGACCGACGTCCTACAACGGATAGTTTTCTATCCGTTGAGCTGTCGTTTCTTCATGAGGGTATAAATATACCTCATATAACTTCTTTTAATTTTCCTCCCTCCACTCTTACATATTCAGTGAGCAATTAAAAGGGAGTTTTTAAGCCTTCCAAGAGATTGATTACAGCACGCTTTGCTTCTCCGCCGAGTTCTTCTTCAAGCGCCAACTGCTCCTCAACTTGGGTGTTGATTCAAGCTCTACTACTTGACGAGTTGAAGGATTAAAGGATTGCAAAAGAGCATTTAATATTGGTTTTCTCTTTAAGCTCTTTTGATTGTATTTTAACTGTTATTTAAATTGTTTTTGAATTTGTGTTTGTACGAAGACCAGGTGTTTGGTCTTGTGTGTGAAAGTGGTTACCTTGGTGAAAAGGTGTAAAGCCACTTGTGTAAATTTAGTGTTTAGTAGGATTAGTTTAGTTGTCCCTTAGGGTTGAGCTGGAAGAGTGCTCTCGATTAGAAGGCGGAGACTTCCGGGTGTGGAAGTACCTTAGGTCGAGAGTGCGACTCTTCGAGTGAAAAGTCCTCTGTGTAAGAAACCGAATTAATCTAGTAAAAGTAGTTTAGAAATCCTAAGCGGGGTGCTTAGGTAGTGGAGTAGGTATTGGGGCTGAACCACTATAAATCTTGTGTTTACATTGTTATATATATTTGGTTGTGTTTAATTGCTTTATCACTTATAGCTTTCGCATCGAATTATAAATTGCATAAACGATTTAAGTAAACGATTAAATTAGAATTTAGGCTAATAGAATTAGTAAACACACTATTCAGCCCCCCCTCTAGTGTCTCCATTTCGCCTTCAATTGGTATCAGAGCGGGTTTGTAGCTTGAGATTTCACCATCTCCTCTACACCTTGTCTCGATCTTGAAATGACTCTAGAGTCGGTATCGTCTTCACCACCTAGGTTCGATGAGTCTAACTTTGGTCCATGGAAGAGTAGAATGTATACTTTCATAAAGACTCAAGGTTTAGGTGTTTTTAACATGGTAAAAATCAAATATATTGAACCTAAGGAAAACATGGATGCATGGACACAATAATAATTTAATATGTTTGAATTAAATGCTAAGACAACAAATTGCATATATTGTTCTTGTGAAAATAATATTCTTGAAAAGATCATGCATTGTACTTCGGCATATGATATTTGAGCTACTTTGAATATGCTTTATGATTATGCTAAAACTGAAGAACTCGTTACTCTAAATGAAGGAGACAATGACAATTGGCATACTCCTATATCTAATGAAGTTCTTAAAGCTTTTAGTGTTTCTAGCCAAAGAAGTACAAAGAGTCGGAGGAGAAAGATGATATGTCATCTATGCAATGAGAAAGGGCACGTGAAAAAGAATTGCCCTAGTATGAAGAGCAAGGCAAAACGGAGGTCAAATGCTTCCACTCACTCACGTGAATCAAGTGAAGCATCCTCACACCATGATCACGAAGTCAACATCATGAACGATGATGAGGAGGTATGTTTTTCCTCTAGTCATGATAACAAAAATGGTAGTATTAATTCATCTAGCTCTCATGATTTTCTTTATGATGAATTAATGGATGAATATAAAAGCATGTATGCCTTGCTTGTTAGAAAAGATAAAGAGAATAAAAAATTGAAGAAAGAAAACTTAAATCTTAGCTCTCAATTACATGATGTAAAATTAGAAAATGAGAAGCTAAAACTTAGTGTCTCCAATTCATGCCATGATACCTTAAGTGTTAACACTAAAAATTTAAAAACAAAAAATGACATCCTAAAGGATAAAAATAAATCTTATCTCTCAATTACATGATGTAAAATTACATGCTTGTTAGAAAAGATAAAGAGAATAAAAAATTGAAGAAAGAAAACTTAAATCTTAGCTCTCAATCATGATGTAAAATTAGAAAATGAGAAGCTAAAACTTAGTGTCTCCAATTCATGCCATGATACCTTAAGTGTTAACACTAAAGATTTAAAAACAAAAAATGACATCCTAAAGAATGAAAATAGCATGTTGAAAACTCAATTGCATGCTATTCAAAAATCCATGAACGACTTAAAAAATGAGGTTATTTTTTTAAATAAGAAAGTCAATAATCTATCTAGTAATTCATATTTTAAGAATTCTAGAAATACAAATATTTCTTTCAAGAATGCTTATGCACATCCTGCTTCTCATATCAAGTATTCTAACATCAAATCTCATGTTCAAAAGAAAATTATTTCCTTCAAGAATGCTCATACTCATCATGTTTCACATGATAAACATTCTAATAACAAACCTCATGTCCATAATAAAAACAAAAAGAAATTTAATGGACATTATTTTTGTTGTGGTATTTTTGACCATGCTATTTATGATTGTGCATTCAAGAAAAATTCAAGTGTAGTTAAGACACTTTGGATTCCTAGGCCAACTCACCCCCAAGGACCTAAAGCAATTTGGGTACCAAAAGTCTCATCTTCTTTTGTAGGGGGAGCTACCACACAAGGATGAATGAGAAGTGGTGTATTGAAGTTGACCATGGACTTGAATGATGAATCCTTCATTGGTTGCAACTTCAAGCTACCTTGATGCCTTAGGTAAAGTTGACATCAAAACTATTCCGGTATCATCTCCTATATCTCATTGCTTAAAATTATAGTTGGAGTTTGATATATGCTTAATATTAGTAGATTTTCCGCTCTTGATAAAAATTTAAAAACCTTTTTGATTTTTGATTTCCCGGTCTCCTCGGAGACCTATGTGGCCTGTAATGGGCCTAAACGACCTTGTGGTTCTAAATCGTAGGCACATCGTGGCCTTTCGGTTTTCAACCAATAGGAAGGGTTGGAGATCATGTTTTTATTTTTATTTCATTTGTGATCTCTTAAAATTAGTTTCGATATCACTCGATTTCATTTTAAAACGAATTTCAAACCATTTAAGCAAAGTGATCTTTGATAATGATACTTAATGCTTGTATTTGCTTTTTGGTTTGGTTAGCTTGCTAAGTAGCTATATTTTCTCTTAAATATTAGTGTAGCTTACTTGCAAGTTTTAAGTACTTTTAGGAAGGCTAATAACTAGGAAGAAAAAGATTAGTTTGGCAAATTATCATGAATAAGGTATAACTTTGATAAATTCAAATCTTAATGTTATACCTCAATGCTTAAGCTTAAATAATGTCTCAATACTCATGATTAGAATTGCATGCTAAACTCTTGAATTCTCATGAGTAGGTAGAATTTTAGCACTTAGGCAAAATTTCATTGAATGAAACTTGCTCTAGGTTGATACTTTCTATTAGAGACATTCCTTTAAGTCCAAACTAGTTTAACATGGTTAGAGATCTTATTCCTCAAATGTTTCACATCCTAAGATCTCCTTAGATTTATTTTGATATCATGGTATACTCATTTAAAATGAATCTCTACTATCTAGCATAGGTTAAGGTTTTTAAATGAAACATTACATTGACCCTTTGCTATTTAGTATGTTAGCTCGCTAGTAGGCATGTTATTTTAGGGGCGGCAAAAATAGGCACGACACGAGCACGGCACGAGCACAGCACGATAACTGCGGGCCGGGCCGAAAAATTCGGCCTGATAAGCTTATCGGGCCGGGCCGGCCCGTTTGGCCCGCTAAACATATATAAAAAAAATTAAGTCTAGATTAGGGCTTGTTTAGTGCTTTAAAATTGAATGTGAAGTTAATATATGGAGTTTTTCATGTGAAATATCATATTTGATGCTTATTTAGTCTCTTAAATATTTTAAATTATTTTTTTTACAATTTTTTTAGAATTTTTTTAGTTAATAAGAGGGCTCGCGGGCCGTGCCGGGCGGCCCGCAAAATATTGCGGGCCGGGCTGGGCCGGGAATTTCCGGCCCACTGAGTTAGCGGGCCGACCCATTTTGCCACCCCTATGTTATTTCATTATGCTACTAATGAAGTCTACTTGCAAGTTGTAAATGCTAATGAAAGCTATGCTATCTAAAAGCAAATGAAAAAGATTGGGAAAATTTTCAAAAACAAGGTATGATTTAATTTTGCAAAAAGTTTAGTATAATTCTTGAATTTTCATGTTTAATGATGTCTCTATATTCATGATTGATGTTGCATGATGAATATATGAAATTTTAATGAGTAGGAAAAATCTTGATAACTTAGCTCATTTCATGATATCATGATATTTATGAAATCGAACTAGGTTAAAATTCTTCTTTAGAGACTTTATTTTAAGTTAAAAATTTGATAAACATGTTTAGATACACATATCACATGAGTCTAGATATTTAAAACTTAAAAATTCATGTCTAGATGAACAAATACAATTGGTATCTCACTTTAGGGGACTTAAACTTGAAAAAGTTTGACCCAAGTCAACAAATCGACTTGAAAAATTCATTTTAAGTCCAAACTTCATAAACATGTTTAGGAATAGGTATGACATGTTTCCAAGCACTTAAAGTGAAAAATTCATATGGATATGGATAAAATGACATAGAGGCGGTTTCAAACAAACCTCTTTTGAACCAAGTTGACTTAAAGGTCTCATTTTCAATCCATTTTTGTGTAACATGTTTAGATTTACTCATGTTAGGTATCCATAGGGTTAAATTTGAAAAATCATGAGTAAATATTAAGATTGAAACTTAGCAAGTTTTATAAAAACTAGTTTAGTTTTGAATGAAACCATGCTAGGTTGATATCTTGACTTAAGGATATAATTTTTATTTCAAACTTGACATATACTCTTTACATGACCATCATGTAGTGTCATGAAAGTTTGAATGAAAATTGAACAAGTTTTAAAATAACTGAAAACTACAAAAATACCATTTCGACCTACATTTGGTATCATTTTCAGTTATTTCTAGAAAAATATAGAAAAATCCTTTTTAAATGATTCTTGAAACTGCACTTTCACTAAAAAAATTATTTTCTTCAGTAAAAATTTCAAAAATTTTCATCGAGAATCTAATTTAAAATAGAATTTTGAAGTTGAATTTCGAAAACACAAAGTATCACTTTCTTGGAATATCAATCTTTCCGATACTTTGATCTTTCTTCAAAAACTTCAAATGAAACCTTGTGTATACCATTTGGATTTCATTTCTAATATCATTCACACAATTTCTTGAGTAAAATCATTTCTAGAAATGATTTTAATGTCTCGGATGATAGCTAGAAATATCCATTTATTCATTAGAATCAATATATGATGAAAAATGAACTTAGAAAATCCATTTTGAAGTTCAAACTTGATACATGCATTTCAAATGACCCTTCAATAATTGGTATTAAAATTTTCGTCCAAAAAATTGGTTTCAAAAATATGATTTTGTCTAAACTTAAACGTTTGATTTTTTGAAAACTTGAAGTATAGTTTGACCTAAGTCAACAAAATGACTTAAAAATTTCATCTTAAGCTCAAACTTGATTCATAGACTTACATTCTCTCATGTTTGATGTCTAGATGCCTAAATATGAGAAAACATGAGTAGATAGCAAAATTTGATACTTAGCATTTTTATGTTTTCATGCTTATTTCAAATGAAAATGTGCTAAGTTCATAGTTTGATTAAGTTCATAGTTTGATTAAATGACATTAGTTTCACTTCAAACTTGATATACATGAGTTAAATAACCATATCTTGGTATTTTGAAAGTTTGAATGAAATCTAAAAATGTCATGAAAAAGATATGAGTACATTCATATTTGAGTGCATACATGATTTAAATTTGGATTCTATCTATCACTCTTTGAACATATCATGTATGATTTTGTTTCTCATTAAATATTTGTTTTCCATCCATTGGTTGAGATTTTTATGTTTCATGAAAAATAAACTTTAGAGTCTCAACTTCATGAAAAAATATTCGTTTTTCATCCCTTTGATAAAATTGACTAAATTGACCTTTCTTGCCATTTTTGATTGATGTCAAAAGGGGGAGAGATCTATAGAGAAAATATAGGTCAAAAGGGGGAGAAAACCATGGTGAAAAGTATAGGTAAAAGAGAGAGAAAATTATAGGCAAAGGAGAGGAAAATATAGGAGATCCATGCATATAGATAGGGGGAGTTTACTTCTTAGATATGCATGTTGATATGGGGAGAAATCCCTTAGTTGATATCCTCTATGCTTTAATGTTATATTTTCTCAAGGATGTTTGTCATCATCAAAAAGGGGGAGATTGTTGGCTTTAGGTTTTCAACCTTGGTCTTAATCTCTTAATCTCGGTTTTGATGATAACAAACATGGAACTAATATTTCATTGAGAAATCTTTCAGGTTCCATATCAATTAGCGTTCGATGTCCTCGATTGGATAAATCGAAAGAAATCAAAAAATCGGAAGGACATTGATCGTCGCGCTCGGGTTTGTCGTGGAATTTCTCGAAGATCAACGTGTGCACCAAAGAAGTATTGTACGAGCTCAAAGATCACATGGAAAGCTCTCCAAGATGATGCTCGTTGAAATCCGGAACCTGGAAATGAAGCACACAAGAAAAAGGGTTGAAAATTCAATTCAGCCTAAGTTCGATCGACCGGGCGGTCGACCGAATAAGGTAAGGAAAGAGGCAGTAGCTCTTTCGGTCGACCGAATAAGGTAAGGAAAGAGGCAGTAGCTCTTTCGGTCGACCGAACATTGCCAAAAATAGGCAGTGGCTACTTCGGTCGACCGACAGAGGCCTAAAAAGGGCAGTAGCCCTAGCGGTCGATCGATCAGTCGACCGAACTGGGTTTGCTAAAGACACAAGATCGCGTCGGTCGATCGACTGGTCGACAGAATGGCGGATCGCGAGTCTTGCGTCGGGCGGTCGACCCGTCGGTCAACCGCATACAGAGAGTAAGCGGTGGTCGATGTGAGCGGTAGATCGATCGATCGACCGACCAATCGACCGACGGCCTACAACGGATAGTTTTCTATCCGTTGAGTTGTCGTTTCTTCGTGAGGGTATAAATATACCTCATATAACTTCTTTTAATTTTCCTCCCTCCACTCTTACATATTCATTGAGCAATTAAAAGGGAGTTTTTAAGCCTTCCAAGAGATTGATTGTAGCGCGCTCTGCTTCTCCGTCGAGTTCTTCTTCAAGCGCCAACTGCTCCTCAACTCGGGTGTTGATTCAAGCTCTACTACTTGACGAGTTGAATGATTGAAGGATTGCAAAAGAGCATTTAATATTGGTTTTCTCTTTAAGCTCTTTTGATTGTATTTTAACTATTTTTGGATTTGTGTTTGTACGAAGACCAGGTGTTTGGTCTTGTGTGTGAAAGTGGTTACCTTGGTGAAAAGGTGTAAAGCCACTTGTGTAAACTTAGTGTTTACTAGGATTAGTTTAGTTGTCCCTTAGCATTGAGGTGGAAGAGTGCTCTCGATAAGAAGGCGAAGACTTCCGGGTGTGGAAGTACCTTAGGTTGAGAGTGCGACTCTTCGAGTGAAAAGTCCTCTATGTAAGGGAAACCGAATTAATCTAGTAAAACTAGTTTGAAAATCTTAAGCGAGGTGCTTAGGTAGTGGAGTAGGCATTGAGGCTGAACCATTATAAATCTTGTGTTTGCATTGTTATATTTAGTTGTGTTTAATTGCTTTATCATTTATAGCTTCTGCATCGAATTATAAATTGCCTAAAATATTTAAGTAATTGATTAAATTAGAATTTAGGCTAATAGAATTAGTAAACACACTATTTCGTCCCCCTCTAGTGTCGTCATTCCGCCTTCAACCTCCTGCCACCGCTCGGTCGACCATATCGATGCGAGCTGATCCCAAATATTTGGAGTAATCCAATCGGGGTCGTATCCCCGAGTCTCCGCTATGGTAGTGGCCCTAGCTCGGGCCATCGCCTGTGCCCGGGCCTGTCCCAGTTGGCAATTGTACCTCTACCGGGAAATGGTCTCCCACGCATTGTAAATGAATGATCTTTGCTCCTCTAGCCAAGTATAGCGAGTCTGCAAAACAATAATATCAATACTAATAATAATCAAGCTGATTAAAAAATTTTAAATACATGTGTATAAAAATTTTAAATACGTACCTCAAACTCGCGCCAGAGCATGTCCACGTGCTCACGGGGCAGGTGAGACCAAGTGGGCCAGGCTCCATGCATATATCGTCGGATTGTCCCCGATATAGTCCGAGGGACATCCTCCTACTCGAACCTGCACAACCAAAACAAAGTTCAATATTATATTATGATACGATGAATTATATATAATTCATAATTCATAATACATTACCGCTCGCCAATCACAGAAATAAGTCGGCGTTGTTCCGCGATTGGCGGAGGCTGAATCTTGTTCGGCCTACGTGGCCTCCTACGTCTTGATGAACTAGCCTCGACGGTAGGAGCAAGTGCAGCTGAATTTGGAGTCTGACAGATCAGAGACTCTGTAGCTCTCGTCCTACGATAATCTCGACCCACCATAGCTGTCCAATAAGAATATAATTAGAATATATATATATAGTAGAGATAGATTTAATAGAAGATATACTTTACAATTATTCATAATTATCTGAGTAATAGTCACTACAACATTTTTGACCTATACGAACGGTCGAAAAGTGTTCACAAAACATACAAAACCGTGGCAAAAAACCTATGGGAATGGTTTTCCCATGTGTACTAAAATCCGTCATTCCGCTAGGCTATGGGAACGATTTTCCTACCTATGGCCACACTGCCAAGAAAATCGTTCCCATAGGCCAAACTTATAGGAATGGTTTCAAAAAGTGTTCTCGTAGGCTAAGCCTATAAGAACGATTTGAAAACTGTTCTTATAAGCTTATAGGAACGTTTTACAAACCGTTCTTATAGGCCAAGCTTATAGGAACGGTTTCCAACCCGTTCCTATAGGCCAAATTTATAGGAACGATGTGGAAACCGTTCCTATAGGCCAAGACTATAGGAACGATTTTCAAACCGTTCCTATAGCTAGTGCTTATGAGAACAGTATGTAAAACCGTTCCTATAAGCCTGCTTATAGGAAGTATTCCTATAGTGTAGAACCATTCCTATAACTCATGTTTAGGAACGGTTTAAAGCGTTCGAACAATTTTAGTGCGTTTCTGTAAGTTATTTTGGGAACAATTTTCAATTTCATAAGACTACAATTTGAAATCAAATCTACTAAAACATAAATATTAATTAATTCTAAAATAATTTCCATTCATACACATAAAATATATTAATTGTTAATTAAAAAAAACAAAGTTCATAATTAAGGTACTACTATTACATGTGAAATTAATCTATAAAGCCTATACATCTTCCCCTTCCAAATTAGCCAAGTCCTCTTGATGATTGTCTCCTCCATGAAGTTCATCTTTCATCTCCCCAAATCATCATTTTCCTGCAAAATTAATTAATCAATTAATAATTAAAAATGATCAAAAATTTAACGTGGCAATTTAAAATTGAGATACTTCACATACTTGTTTTTCTCGTCCACATTTATATATATCTTCTCATTTTTTGTTTTATTTGATACACAACGCATTATTAAGGCAACTACTAATGAAAATATAAGTTATTCAAACAATTAAGTCAAACCATAAAAACAACAAAAGGGTTCAATTATTCAAGTTATGGATAGATCATACTAGACAAAACAAAGGAGTTGGCTGGATCGATCCAAATATATATTAGAAAGATAATGCATTAGCACAAAATAATACAAAAATATCCATGACCACTAGCCACACTTCTAGTTTACCAAATGTTGGGGAAGGGCACAATGCCTCTTTATCAAAGCATATGAAGCATTTGTCAATAAACCCACACCTAACCACACATACTCCCCACTGCTTGGAACATGGGAGCTATTCCATGAAAATAGAAGCTTTTATCTATTTTCATATGAACATATGAACATTATCTATTTGAGGTCGGGTGATGCATTTGAGTAGTGGCCGAGAATATCCTCTTTTATAGAGTTGATAATGGTGTAGTAGCTTGCTATCTTCTTGAATTTGCTTGGGTTGGAGGTGTGCTCTGGAACTTCACATCCCTTGAGGTAGGTTATGTATGGCGTCCTCCCATTTGTGCCTTGTTCGACTGTTCGGACCTAGGCCGAGGTGTCAATCGACCGGATGCTCGATTACCCGAGGATTTATTAGATGGCGAGCTTGGATAATAGGTTGGCTCGGGTATTTTCCTCCCATGGTATGTGTTGAATCACACATGTATTAAAGTTAGTGATTAAAGAATGTACTAGTGAGAGGTACCTCTTGAGGGAGGGGTCCCTTGCTTGACAAGTGTCGTTAACTTACCCTACGACAAGCTGCAAGTCGCTTTTCATGATCACTTTCTGGGCTTTCACATCTTGGGCGAGCTTTAGCCCGGCGATCAAATCTTCGTACTCTATCTAATTGTTGTTGGCTTTGAATTGGAACTTAAAGGGTTTCTCTAGGGCAATTCCCTGGCCATTTTCCAAAATGATGTCTGCTTCACTTCCTTTTTCGTTGGAAGCATCGTCTACTAACAACGTCCAAGTTTCGACTTGGTTGGGGATGCCTTCATGGTCGGTGAATTCGGTGACGAAGTTTGCTAGCACTTGGGCCTTGATGGGACCTCTAGACTAGTATTCGATGCTGAACTCCGAGAGTTCTATTGACCAAGATATCATTCGGCCAACGAGTTCGGGCTTGGCGAGTACCTGCCTGATTGGTTATTCTATGCGCCCCTGGATGTGGTGACTTTGGAAATATGACCTTAACCTTCTTGCCAAGATGACCAAGGAGAAGGCGAGCTTCTCTAACCTCTAATATTTAGTTTCGGGCCCTTGAAGGACCTTGCTAACAAAGTAGATCAGTTTTCGATCTTTTCCTTGTTCTCTGACCAAAACCAAGCTAAGGGCGTTCTCTATGACTCTGAGGTAGAGAAAGAGTGTCTCTCCCGGCTGTGATTTGTCCAAAACTAGCGGGTTGCTAAGGAAGTGTTTGAGCCCTTCGAAGGCTTGCTTACATTTCTCATCCCATTGGAAGTCTTGTTTCTTATATATATTACCGAGGTAGGTGTGTACGGCCTCTGTAGACGAGTTGCATCATGAATTGTCATGATGGCTTGGAGTGATTCCGCTCTGGCTGAGCTCGTCTCGCCTCCTCCGGCGAATTCGCCTGCTATGTAATCGATGACTCTGCGGATTTCGGGGTTGGGCGGCTCAATTTTGCGATCATTGCGATCACATGTTGTGCTACAGGGGCAGTCGTATCCTACTCAGACTTTGGTGCCGACGATCGTGGTTTCATCGATCTCGGTTGTGGCTTCGTTTGTGATGGACGTAGTGGTCGAGGCGACCTTCTCTAATCAAGCGCTCGATTTGATCTCGGAGCACCTTTTGCTTTTGTCGACGTTGGGCGAGGGATTTGGCCTCTCTGGGCCATGGGGAGGTCTGAGCAACTACAGATGGTAGACCTCCTACAGAATGGTCTCTCATCTAGTGTTAAGGGGAGTGTACTCGTCGGCTTGGAGTACGACCTCCCTCTCTTGTTATGACCTTGGTCGGAATGATCATTGTCTTCGCCCTTCTGTCGGGCCTTTTGCCCTTCTTGTCCTCGGTGGCGTCTTTGGTGTTCTATTTATCGGTCGTTCTAGCCTTGCGGAGTTCTTCCATCCCTATGTGGTTTGCAACCTTCTCCTGGAACTCGGCCATGTCCTTCGGCTTCTCTAGGGTGATCTGGTCCGCGAAGTGTCCTAGATTCAAACCGTACTTGATGGAGAATAGCTCGATGCGTGGGTCGAGATTTTGGATCTCCATGGTTGTGACCTGGAATCTCTTTAAGTAATTTCTCAAGGACTCATGTTGCTCCTACTTGATATAATGGAGGGGTCTTGGAGTAGATCCAGGACAAGGAGAATTGGCTGGTGAAGGTGCGAGAGAGTTCCTCGAAGGTGTGTATGGACTCTGATGGGAGGGAAGAAAACCATAGTAATTCAGCCTTGTCCAATAAGGTTCGAAAGTCTCGACGAAGGATGTACTCGGTTGCTCCATTGAGTAGGAGGTCCACCAGTGGAGGTGGACGGGAAGACCGATGTCGAGCAAGAAGACAGACTACGATGACTCAACGAGTCAGCCTAGTTCATGTCAGAGGTGGGACGGGTTTAGTAGATGATATTTTGTTGGCCCACTTTTAGTGGAGGGCACCACTGTTGGTGAAATGGCCACACTAGAGGGGGGTGAATAGTGTGTTAACTAATCAATTAGCCTAAATCCGATTTTAATCATTTTTTAAATTACTTAGGCAATTCACAATTGTACGACTAAATGCGGAAGCGAGTAATAAAGATAAGCAATGCGATACATAAATAAAACAATGCTAACACAAGTATTTATAGTGGTTCGGCCCCAATGCCTACTCCATTACCTAAGCACCCCGCTTAGGATTTTCAAACTAAGTTTACTAGATTATATTGTTTCCCTTACAAAGAGGATTTTACACCGGAAAGTCTTCGCTCTCAAACTGAAGGCACTTCCACACCCGGAAGTATCCCGCCTTCCTACCAAGAGCACTCTTCCACCTCAACCTAAGGGACAACTCAAGTAATCCTAGTAAACTAAGTTTATAATGGTGGATTTAAGCCTTAACACCAAGGCAACCACCAACTCAATCAAACCTAGCAACCTAGGTTTACATAAATGGTATACAATGAAAATAACCAAGAAAATACAATAACAATTGGAGCAATAAACAAATCAAATTATACTTAGCTCCAAAAGAAACTCCCTAGTCCTCTTGATGCCTTGAGAAGATGAATCTTGAAGGTTCAAAGGCTAGATCAAGGTTTTATCTTGGAAAATAGGGATTGCAAAGAGATGACTCAAGAAATCCTTTAGAGATGATCAAATATGGCTCAATGGAAGCTTGGATGCATCATGGAAGGCTTGGAAGAGAGTTTGGGGTGGGTTTTTATAACCCCCCAAATGAAATCGCTCGTCAACGAGCGTATTGCCCATTGCCGACGCCCGATCGCTTGCCGGTCGATCATCGGTCGATCGATGGATCAACCGCCCAAGCGACCGTAGCATTCCACCACTTTTGGGCGCACTTCGGTCGACCGACCGATCGACCGAATTGGCTACTGCCAATTTTTGACCCTATTCAGTCGATCGACCGGTCAACCGAAACTGGAAAAATCTGCCCAGTTTGATGATTTTTCTGCTCATTTGCTCGTTTTTGGGTTCTGACTTCGCTAAGTCTACTTATATAACATTTCTTAACTTTAAGTTAATAACCTAGATTGCTAGGTTTAATTGAGTTGGTGGTAAACCTAGATTGCCTTGGTACATCAAGTGTGTAAACCTAGATTGCTAGGTTTAATTGAGTTGGTGGTTGTCTTGGTGTTAAGGCTTAAACCCACCATTGTAAACTTAGTTTACTAGGATTAGTTCTTGTTGTCCTTAGGATTGAGGTGGGAGAGTGCTCTCGATAGGAAGGCGGAGGCTTCCGGGTGTGGAAGTGCCTTCTGTGTGAGAGCGTAGACTCTCCGGTGAAATCATCCTCGTTGTAAAGGAAACAAGAAAATCTAGTAAAGTTAGTTTGGAAATCCTAAGCGAGATGCTTAGGTAGTGGAGTAGGCATTGGGGCCGAACCACTATAAATTCTTGTATTTGCATTGATATCTTATTTGTTTTAATTGTTTTATTATTTATCGCTTCCACATTTAGTCATCGAATTATAATTTGTCTAAAGTAACTAAAGAAACGATTAAAATCAGAATTTAGGCTAATTAATTAGTAAACATACTATTCACCCCCCCTCTAGTGTGGCCATTTCACCCAATAGGCAATCCCTCCTTAGATGCCCGATCTTGTTGCAATGGTAGCATGTGTAGCCTCCTCTTCCCTTCCTCATGCATCCCCTCATGAAACTCATAAATCTTCTTGCTAGCATCGCCATTTCTTCAATATCATCTGTCTCTTCCTCGGATGACGATGACTCTTCTGCTCGATGTGATGCTTTTAAGACAATGGTCTTGCCTTTGTGGGCATCCTCCTCTTGATATTGCTTCATGTGGGTCTCATGTGTCATGAGAGACCGAATGAGCTCGGTGATCTTCAAGGTGCTCATGTCTTTTGCTTCCATGATAGCTATGACCTTGAGCTCCCAAGCTTTTGGAAGGGAACGAAGGAGGTTCCTTACCTTCTCCTCTTCCTTTATTTCTCTGCCAAGGTTAGCTAATCCATTTGTAATATTTTGAAATCTAGCATACATGACATCAATGGATTCATGCGATAACATTTTAAATATTTCATAGTCATGCATGAGTAAATTTATTTTAGATTCCTTAACTTGTGAAGTCCCTTCATGTGTGGGCTCTAGAACTTTCCAAAGTTCATATGCGGACTTACAAGTAGAGATTCTATTAAACTCATTAATTGATAGGCCGCAATATAATACATTGACAGCCTTTGCATTAGCATTGAAGAGTTTAATTTCCTCTTGGTCCCAATCATTCATGTTCTTATTGGGTTGCTTATACTCTACTAGAATCATCCTCTATACATCCATGCCTAGAGATTGTAGGAAGCCATTCATACGAATCTTCCAGTAGGCATAGTTGTTTCCATCGAATAGTATTGGAGTATGAGTAGAGGACCCTTGAGCTAGTTGGATTTTACTAGACATCTTACTTTGTAGGGAATTAAGATGGTTAATTCTTATCATACGACCAGACTCTGATACCAATTGTTGTATGAAATCCGACACTAGAAGGGGGGTTGAATAGTGTCTGTCCCCTATTCTATTTAATCAATTTTTCTTTTTACTCAAATTTAACTTCAATTAAGTGCAAGTGTTTCTTAACAATGGATGTGATAAAATATTAAGAACAATAATAGGCAAATAAGAAAGCAATGTAGACAAGAGTAATTATAGTGGTTCGGCCAACTGCCTACTCCACTACCTTGGCTCATCACCAAGGATTTCTAACCACTACTTTATAGAACTTGTGTTTTCCTTTGAATACAATTGAGGACACTCTTCTCACCTCTTTGAGAACCCCTCAAACCTATTCACCTAGGCAAAACACAACTCTACAAAGTTTCCCCTAAGTGTTTCTCTAGCACACCTAGCAGCTATTACAGATTGAAAACAAGTCTGAAATAAAACTTCAAATACAATGCAAAAAAGCTTAAGAATAGAGAGAGGAACCACATCTCTTTTTCCAAGCCTTCACGCCTTCAACTTGCCAGAAGATAGACTCGAGTTGCAGCAGAGTTGAGGGAAGTATGCGCTTGAAGAGGATTTTGACGGAAGATTAGGGCGCAGCAAATTTGATCACTTTGAAGGCTCTTAATCACTTCTTGAATGCTCAATTAATTTTCTAAGAAGTTTTTAAGAAGGTAGGTGAGGGGTATTTATAACCCCTCAGCTGAACAACGATTCAATGGACAGAAAAATAGTCGTTACAGTCGTTCGGTCGATCGTCGGTCGACTGACCGATCGATCGCTACCCTTTATATGTGTTTTTAGTGTTGTTTGGTCGATCGATGGGTCGACCGAATGAGTCGCAGCTTCCTCAATCCCAGATCCGGTCAACCGAATCGGTCGAACGATGTAGGGAAGCCAAACAAGCGATCTGCAATCTTCAATCTAGTCGACCGATCGGTCGACCGATGCGCCTTTTGCCTAATTTTGGCTTCAGTCGATCGACCGACGTAGCCTTGCGCCAATGCTTCACCAACTTCAATCGTCCTGTCGGTCAATCGAATGGCTACTGCCATATTTTGGCATCATTCGGTGGACCGACCGGTCGACCGAATAGGCTATTACCAAACTTTTGCCTTGTTCGGTCTGATTGATCGGTCGACCGAACTCAGGCTGAGGCTAATTTTTACTTTGAATTTTTTACATGCTTTTTTATGGGTTTAGTTGCCAAGTTTCAACTTGGTTAATTTTATAATTTGGCTTGGGATAAGATCATCCTAATGGTATATTACATGATTTCTACTTGATCTAAACCCGAGTCTTTCTTTGACGTTTTCTTCTTTCGTTTCTTCAACGGTCTTTTCTTTCATTTCGTTTGAACGAACTTCGCATGCTTATCGCAACCTCAACCTAAACTCAAAACTTCACACATAGATTAAATACTTGTTTGTTATCATCAAAATAAAGATCGAGGCTTAAGAGAAACCCTTAAGCCAACAGTAGACTCGACTTTGATAGTCATTTTTTCATGGCCGATTTGTTGGTGTTAGATCTTTTTGAGTTTGATATTATTTTGGTATGGAGTGGTTTTTTGCCAACCATGCCAAAGTTGACTGCCACGAGAAGGTTGTGACGATATCACCTCCGGGATTGCCTTCATTCGAGTTCTTGGGGGTATAAGAGAACCCATGATTCCCTTAGTCTCAGTACTGCATGCATGACGATTGCTTTCTCAGGGGTGCATCAGCTTTATTGCTTTATTGGTGGGTGCCTGAGAAGGTAGAGTTAGCTTGAGGATTTACTAGTGGTTCAAGACTTTCTCGATGTATTTCTTAAGGAATTACCAAGATTACCCCCGATGCGCCAAATTGACTTCTCCATTGACTTACATCCTCGTACCACTCCTATTTAGAAGGCACCATACAGAATGGTGCCTAAGGAGTTGGAGGAGTTGAAGGGACAGCTGCAAGAACTATTAGATAAGGGGTTCATCCGACCTAGTGTCTCAAGTTCTATTTGTGAAGAAAAAGATGGCTCGATGAGATCACTTTGCATCGATTATAGGAAATTGAACTCAGTGACAATAAAGAATAAGTATTCGCATCCCAGGATCAACAATCTATTTGATCAGCTACAGGGGACGAGCATGTACTCTAAGATTGATGTGAGGTTAGGTTACCACTAGCTCATAGTTAGAGAGGAAGATGTTCAGAAGACCGCCTTCGGGACACGCTATAGACACTATGAGTTTTTGGTTATGCCATTTGGACTGGTCAATGCACCTGCAATATTTATGGACTTGACAAACAGGGATGTCCATTCGGTTCAACCCGAACCGAACCGAAATATACAAAGTCGATTTTTTTTCTTCTTTAGAATTTCAACCCGAACCCGAACCAAATTCAACAAAAACCAAATAGACCCGAACCGAATTATTTCGGTTTGGTCGATTTCCTAACCGAAAATCGAAATTCTAATTACAATGCTGAAATTTTCCAACATTATACTAATTTTCTAATCTTCCAACCCAACCATGTAGTGTAAATGTGTAATAAAAAATAAAAATATTATTATTTTTTATTTAGTTCGGTTTTCGGTTCGAGTCGGTTCCCGAAATTCAGAAACCGAATCCGAATCGAAATCTAGTATTCGAGTTTGGTTCGGGTCAAGAACCGAACCTCATACTATTGAAACCAAACCGAACCGAATATTTTAGTTCGGTTCGGTGTAACCCAAAATTTGGACAACCCTAGACAAACCACATATTTATGGATTATCTAAATCGGTTTGTCGTAGTGTTCATCAATGACATCATGGTGTACTCGCATAGTGAGGTAGAGCATGAGGAGCACTTGAGGTTGGTACTCAGTGTGCTGAGGAGATCAGAACAATTGAGGAGAGAACATCAAGTGCACCATCTGGTTAAAGAAAGTTAGCTTCCTTGGTCATATGATATTCGGAGTTGGCATTTTAGTGGATCCCCCAAAAATCAAGGATTTAGTGGCAAAGGCCTAGGATAGTCCACGAGATTCAGAGTTTCTTGGGACTAACATGCTACTACAGGCGATTTGTTGAAAGCTTCTCAAAGATCGCCACACCCTTAACTCGATTGACTAGGAAAGGGGTGAAATTTGTTTGGGATGACAAATTTTGAGGTGAGCTTTGAGGAGCTCAAGAGGAGGCTGCTAGTGCACCCGTTTTGGTGATTCCTTCAGGGAGTGACGGGTTGTGTTGTATACAGATGCTTCTATTTAGGGACTCGGGGCTATATTGATGCGGCGTGATAGGGTGGTTGATTATGCTTTTCGACAATTGAAGGAGCATGAGAAGAACTACTCGATGCATGCTTTGGAGCTAGCAGTGATCATCTTTGCACTAAAAAATTGGCGGCATTACTTGTATAGGGGTGTCTTTCAAGATCTTTACATAACACAAAAGTTTAAAGTATTTTTCACTCAAAAAGATCTAAACATGAGGCAGTGCACAGGTGGCTCAATTTTTTAAAGGATTATGTGAAAGGTGTTAAGGCACACTAAACGGGGGGTGAATAATGTGAGTCTAAGGTGATTGACTTCAATTCCAATTTGATCACAACTAATTCAAATTTCATTCTAGGTTTCTAAGTTATGATGAATATTTGATATGATTATGCTTGATAATGAGAATGCGAACAAGTGATGAGCTAAGTAATTCAAATATCAATGATGCAATGCTAATAAGATATTTAGAGTGGTTCGGGAACCTTCCCCACTCCACTACCTTGGTTTACCACCAAGGATTTCACAACTACTTGTATTAACTTTTCTTTTCCTATAAATGAGGGTCATCAAAGGGCTTATCTCTCTACAATGAGAGTGCCTCTACCTCAAACCTAAGGAACTCTAAAAGTTACACACAAGTCAAACCCAAGGTGTGTCACCCACACCTTGTTACAAACCGATTTTGAGTTGAAATGAAAACAACAAGGAGAAAAGCTTAAGTAAATCACAAACACTAGTTGAAGTTTCTCCTTGATGTCTCCTAGGACTCCAAGCCTTAGGATGATGTCCACACCAAGTTTGAGGCCTTGAGAGTGAAGGAAGACAATGAGAGATGAAAACTAGAATTTGCAGTTTAGAATCATTCTCTAAAGCTCAAGAGAATGTTAAATGGCTCAATGGAATAGTTGGGAGTCTTAAGAAGAGAGTTTTTGGTGTATTTATAGAGTTGGTATTAGGTATGTAAGAAAAGAGTCGTTCAAACCTCATCTAATTTGAAAAAGAGCCGTTTGGGGATATTTTGGGAATTCTGGGTAGTTTGGAGGTTTCTAGCCTTTCAAGCCTTATTTTTTTAGGTTAACGATTTCCAAAAATTCTTAAAAATATGTATTTAATTTGTTTTTACCTAAGGAATAATTATTGAGATTTTTTATGGTAAAAAAATATCTAAATTATGTAGCCCTCCAAGGAGCTCCTATACTTTAGAAATTTTCAGGGCCATTTTTTTTTATTTTTCTAGTTTTCAAGTTTTCGAGGTTCAGGTTTCATTTTTTTGGATTTTGAACTCAATGAGGACATCAAACTAAGGCTTAGGAACATTTACAATAAAATATATTAAGTCCTAAACTAATTTTGACATGCTCGACTCCGAAACCTCTGATTCTTGATTTTTCGTGATTTTTTCGACGAACTTCGAATGTGTATCGTATGTCCAACCTGAGACCAAACCTTGATAAAACTATTAGAACCATGTTTATTATCATCAAAACTAAGAGTGTTTCCAAGGTTGAACCATTGGGCCAACATTATGATTGCTCCATTAACTATCATTCTGGTAATTAAGGCTAATATGGTGGCAGATGCCTTAAGCCGGAAATCAGTTAGGATGTTGACACACCTTAGAGTTGCAAAGTCTGAATTATATTGTTTTTATAGCTGAGTTTGGATGTGATAGGCCCTACTGAGAGAGGAGTAGTAGCTCAGCTCATTGCCCAATCGCTGATAGTTCAGTGAATTCGGAAGAGCCAGATTAAAGATCATCATCTTCAGGCGATAGCTGGAGAGATAGAGTAACGATTGAGGCCTGACTTCTCCAGAGATGTAGATGGTGCCATCAGGTTTAGAGGCAGGTTGTGCGTGTTAGAAGAGCACCAAATAAAGGAAGAACTCTTGACCGAAGCTCATAGATCTCGCTTTGCTGTGCATCTTGAGAGTTCTCGGATGTATTGTGATCTGAAGCAGTCATACTGGTGGCAAGGAATGAAGTAGGGTTTGTGATTAAGTGTTTTGTTTGTCAACAGTCATGATTGAACACCAACGGCCAATAGGGAAGCTTGAGAACATTCCTACCCCGGAGTGGAAATGAGAACACATTACGATGGATTTTGTTACTGGGCTTCTGAGGACACAGAAGGTGCATGACTTGATCTAGGTGATCGTTGATGGACTAACTAAGTCGGCCCACTTCTTGCCTATAAAGAAAACCTTCCCTCTTAGTCGTTTGGCAGCTCTATATTGCAAAAAGATAGTTCGGCTGCATGGTGTGCCTATATATTAAAAGTAATTTTAGTATTAAAAGAAAATCTAAATGTTATTATTACTTTTAGAAATGTATATTTTGTTAATTTGATTTTTTTATTAATTTTATTGAGATAGACTTGATTTAAATTTTTATATTTAAAGTAAATTTGATATAGTAATATATTTAAATAAGATTTTTTTTTGCAATATTATTAATGCATTCAAGTAAGTTTGTTACTCTTGACTTAACATCAAGTAATGTTAATGCAACAAAGAGAAAAAAAAACTAATTTCTCTTAATTTTTATAATCAATTTTTCATCAATTTTTATAATTAAATTGATTGGACATTTGAGCACGAGTTGCACGTTGAGTCGAGCTCGCATGAATCAAAATTCCTCAACTAGTTTAGTAATGAGTTCGAGTTGAGTTCAAGCATGATTGAAAATAAACAAGTCGAGTTCAAACAAACCAATACTCGGCTCAACTCGGCTCATTTTTATGATTTTGTCAAAATTTATCTTTAATATATATATTTAGTAATAATTAAAATAATAACTATTTAACTAGTTTTTTATTTTTTATTAATTTTTTATAATTAATAATTTCTTTTTATTATAAATAATTAGTTATCAACTAGCACTTAATTATTATAAATATATATAAACTCTCTAATAATAAAAATAAGTAATACTAATGAAAATATTCAATTTCAGACCCTAAAACATTAACCCCTTCCACTTACCCATTCCCTAGTAGTGAGAAAAAAAATCCAAAAATTTGATTAACTGAAAAACCCGTCTGAAATCGAATCGAATTTTTTGATTAACCGATCAAACTGTTTAGATTTCGGTTTTTATTTTTTAAATTTTCAGTTTTCAATTTTGGTTTTGGTTTTTTAATCTTGGTTAACCGTTAGTGCATAGTTTACCTGTTTATATAACATTTTAATTTTTACACATTTCTTTTTTCCTTTTATATATATATATTTTTAAAACTTATATAAAGTAATATATGAATAAATATTATGATAGACAACTATCTAAAATATTATAATTATATATTTTTACTTAACAAATATTTGAATTGTTTTCTTTCTTTCAGTCATATATTTTAGATGCCAATTGTGGGTAGCACAGTTGGTGGCAACATATTGAATGTTGCCTAGAGATCTAGGGTTCGAACCCTAGTATGGTCACCTATTGCGACTTTCTATCTTTGTTAATTCACATGTTGCCACGTCATTAGTTGTTGCCACACCAGCTTATCTTCGTGCGTATACCAGACATTGACGTGGACAAATATCCTCAATGGGAACTTTGTCTCTCTCAATCCTGGTGCTCAACTTCCGATCAAACTCATCGGAAGCTCAAACTTCTTGACGTGGAAGGCGCAGTTTGATCTCTTGCTTTTTCGGTTACGATCTGGCTGGCTACATTGATGGTACAATTCCTTCCCCTTCTCCTTCTAATCCCAGTTTCAAGATCTGGTTAAGGCAGGATGTTCTCCTGCGCCATGCTTTGATCTCCTCTGTAGATCCAACGATCACCCCGATCGTTGCAACAGCTTCTTTAGCACATAGTGCTTGGACGAGACTTGCAAAACAAGTCTCAGTCTCATGTTTATGGTTTACAAGATTCTTTGGCCCGATTAAATAAAGGTTCGAATACTGTTTCACAATATTTCAATGAGGTTTGAGCCATAGCAAATGAATTAGCTGTTGCTGACTCACCTGTGAATGAGAGTGTACTGGTTATTAAGATCCTGAGTGGTCTTGGAGCCAAATATAATGATATAAGTGCGGCTATTAGGTTGCGAGACACACCAATCTCCATTAAGGAATTTTATGACAAACTAACAGGTCATGAGACCTTTCTAAATCTCAGGAAAGATTTACCTCCTATTACTGCTAATTATGTTCAGAAACCTGGTAATCAAAAGTATTATTCGAAGCCCCAAAAGAAACATTCTGATAACTTGAACAATCGACCATAGATGAGCAATTCTCAGTACCAGAACAATTGGAAAAACTCAAATAATAAGCCTAAAGTCCAATGTCAAATCTATGACAAGTTTGGATATACAGCTAAGGTGTGTAGAGCAAGATTTCAGTCCTCTGATGACAATCCAAGTGTCAATTATTCAACTAGCAAACTGCAACTACCAATACATCTAATTGGATTCTTGATACTGGAGCTTCACATCACATTACATCCGATCCGAGAAATCTCCAAAATTCGAGCAGCTACACTGGGGAAGGTAACATCATTCTTGGAGATGGAAGATCTGTACCTGTCACTCACTCGGGTTTCACTTCTATCTCAAATAACTCATATCAGTTTCAATTTCAAAATGTTCTGTGTGCTCCTGCAATGAACAAAAATCTTCTGTCTGTTTCTAAATTTTGACTTGACAATAATACATCTATTGAGTTTTTTCCCTTGCATTTTGTTGTAAAGGATCTGAAGACTGGAGCAGTTGTTGCACAAGGCCGGAGTGATCAGCATCTGTACAAGTGGATTTCATTCGCCTCGACTTCTCCACAAGCCAACTTAAGCTCTTCATACAGTTCATCTCATCCATCCTCAACTGTCTGGCATCAAAGAATGGGTCATCCACATCACAAAATTCTAAAAAGTATAATCTCCAAGTTTCATTTACCTTGTTCTTCAAATTTATTTCAGCATTGTAATTCATGTTCTCTTGTAATAAAAGCCATAGGCTTCCATTTCTTAAGTCCACATTGACTAGCTCTAAGCCTCTTGAGTTGATCTACATAGATGTATGGGGTCGTGCCCCAGTAACATCTTATGATGGTCACAGGTTTTATGTACTGTTTGTAGACCATTACTCAAAATACATGTGGCTTTATCCATTGAAAATCAAATCTGAGGTTGCTGATGTTTTTCCTAAGTTCAAAAATATGGTTGAGAACTATTTTTCTTGTTTAATTAAAAGTGTCTACTCTGATGGAGGAGCGGAGTTTACCGCTTTAGCAATTTTTTTCATCTCTGTTGGTATTCAACACTTGGTAACACCTCCATATACACCTCAAAGAGAAAGTGTAGCTGAACGTAGACATAGACATGTCATGGAAACAACACTTACTCTCATGTATGAGGCTCATATTCCTCTTGTTTACTGGCACTTTGCTTGTAGCTCGGCAGTCTATTTAATTAACAGACTGCTTACCCCTGTTTTAGATGGAAACTCCCCATATCAAACACTGTTTCATGAAATTCCAAACTACAATTCTCTAAGAGTGTTTGGGTGTTTGTGCTACCCATGGTTGAAACCTTACTTTGCAAACAAGCTTTTCACCAAGTCAAAACCATGTGTTTACTTCGGGTTTTCTTCTAAACATCATTGTTATCAGTGTTTTGATCCCTCTACATCAAAACTGTACCTTTCCAGACATGTAGAGTTTATTAAACATGTGTTTCCTTTTAAAACCATTTCCTCCACTTCATAAAAAGTTTGCCAAACTTCTACTGAATCATGGCTTAACATCAGCAATCTCACTCCTTTATCTTCTTCTCATATTCATTCCTCACCAGTTGCTCTTGACATTCCTCATGTTCCTCCTATTGTTCACTCCATTCCCAACAATGTTACCCAACAACATTCTGTTTCCAATTCTGATACTGATATCCGCCCAGAAAATTCATTACATCCTCAATCTCCTTGTACATATGCTCTCACTCAGACTGAAGACAACACTGCCATTCCAAGTTCCTTAACTAATGCACTTGCAAGGATGATAACAAGGTCTCAGAATAACATTTTCAAGCCTCGAAGACCTCTTGATTACTCTGCGTTAACTGTTGAAACATCTATTGTGCCTAGTACATTCAAACAGGCAGCTAAGTTCAAGGAATAGAGAACTGCTATAAAAGATGAAATAGATGCATTAAAGAGAACCAATACTTGGACTCTTGTTCTTGCGTTTGAAGCTCAAAATATTGTAGGATGTAAATGGGTGTTTCGAATTAAACATAACCCAGATGGTTCAGTTAACAGATATAAAGGGAGACTCGTTGCCAAGGGTTTACATCAGAGACCTGGGGTAGACTTTCATTCTACATTCAGTCCTGTTGTAAAGTATAACACTATCAGGATTGTTCTTACTCTTGCAGTGAGGTCAAAATGGTCTCTTTATCACCTGAATGTCAACAATGCCTTTCTCCAAGGCCATCTTGATGAAATTGTTTATATGAAACAGCTTCCAGGTTTCATCAATGCTCAGTTTCCAAATCATGTGTGTCGGTTGAATAAGGCAATCTATGGATTGAAGCAGGCCCAAAGAGCCTGGTATTCAGAATTCAAAAATTTTATTATTGTCAAAGGTTTCAAACAGTCTCAGTCTGACTCTTCTCTGTTCATTTTATCTACTGAAGACTTTACTGTTTGGTTACTGTTATACGTGGATGATATTATCCTTACAGGAAATTCTGATGCAAAAATCCATGACTTCTACAAAGTATTGGCAACCAAGTTTTCTCTTAAAAATCTTCAACCACTGCAGTACTTCCTTGGGATAGAGATCCATCACACCAGGTCTGGCTTATTCCTGCAGTAACAAAAATACATTTCTGATCTCCTTCACAAATTTGACATACGTGAAGCAAAAGGTGTTAAGACACCTCTCTCAGCATCATACAAACTACAACTTAATGATGGAAGTCCTTCATCTGATCCAACTATCTTTTGACAGCTTATTGGTGCCTTACAATATGTTTTGCTCACAAGGTCGGATCTTTCCTTTGTTGTAAACAAACTTTCACAGTTTATGCATAAGCCCACACTGTTGCATTGGCAATCTGGCAAGAGGATATTAAGATATCTGTGTGACACTCAGCATCACGATATTTTTCTCACACCTAATTCTGATCTCAGTCTCGCTGCTTACTCAGGCTCAGATTGGGGAGGAGATGTAGATGATAATGCTCTACAAGTGCATATATTATCTTCCTTGGAGGCGCTCCAATTAGTTGGTCTACAAAAAAACAAAAGACTATAGCCAGATCATCTACGGAAGCTGAATATAAAGCAATAACAAATACTACTGCTGAATTGAAATGGATACTTAATCTTCTCAATGAGCTGCAGTTTTGAATTAATATACCTCCAACTATTCTATGTGATAATTATGGCGCCACTATAGTTGCTCAGAATCCAACCTACCATAGTCGAATGAAGCATCTATCTATCGACTTCCATTTCGTGAGAGAGCAAGTGCAATCTGGAGTCTTGCGTGTACAACATATTCCTGCACATCTGTGTTGGCTTTAGGTTTTCAACCTTAGCCATAATCTCGGTTTTGATAATAACAAACATGGGACTAATGATTTCATTGAGAATATCTTTCAGGTTTCATATCGGTTAGTGCGCGACATCCACGATCGGAGAAATCGAATAAATCGACAAGGATGCTCGTCGGCGCTCGGGAATCTTCAAGAAAGGGAGTTTAGGTTTAGGGTGTCTAAAAATTAATGTAATCCTCATGATGATGCATAAGAAACCCAAAAATATATCCTGAATCCCAAACCATGAAATTCCGGGACCGCCCTGAAATTCACTATGACTAGGGAGCTCCTTGGAGGGCTATATGATCCAAACCTTTTCTTGAAATAAAAAATGGCGGTAATTGTTCCTTGGGTCAAAACTAGATAACGAGGTATTTTTTAGGATTTTCTGGAAGCCTTTAGCATATCCTTATTTGACCCAAAAGATTAGGAAATTTCCGTTTTATACTAGATCCCAAGAACTAGATTTTGATCCTTAGGGATTTTGATTTTTTAGATATTTTTATTGAACTCAAATGGGGTATAATCCTTATATAATATTTATGTTTTAAAGTTATCATGTTATAAAGTTATTTAACTTTATATAAGTTTTAAAGTTTTAAAGTTATGATAACATTTATGTTATCATGTTATAAATTTAACTTAAAATTAATAAATATTATATAAGTAGATGTAGTAGTGAAAACAGAATCAGAAGAACCAGGCAGAACATAAGCAGTCTGTCTTCTTCAGCTCAGGTTCAGTCGACCGATCGGTCGACCGATCGAAGCCCAAAATGGGCAGTAGGCTTGGCGGTCGACCGTCGTGTGTATAAGCCTAAGACACAATCGCATCGATCGATCGACGAGTCGACCGAAGATTGCGGATCACGTGATTTGCATCTGGTGGTCGACCCGTTGATCGACCGACCTGAGAGAAAAGAGGAGCGGTCGAAGGATCGATCGACCAGTCTGTCGACCGACTATTCGACCAGCGGCCTGTAACGGATAGTTTTCTATCCGTTGAACAGTCGTTTCTTCACGAGAGTATAAATATACCCTCATATGATTCTTTTATCTTCTTCCTCATCTTCTATAGCCTTCATTGAGCATTCTAAGAGGAAGAGTTGAAGCCTTCCAAAAGATCTAAAATGTGCTATGCTTCTTCCGCGAACATCTTCTTCAAGCACACAAGCTAGGCTCAACTCGGGTTTCGATCGAGTTCTACCTCCTGAAGAGTTGAAGGTGCCAAAGGCTTGCTAAGGAGCTTGTACTATTGGTTTTATTCTAAGCTCCTTGGATTGTAATTTTTACATGTTATTTAACGTTTTATTTGGATTTGTGTGTGAAGACCTTGTGTTAGGTCTTGTTGTGTAAGTGGTTACCTTGCAAGGTGTAAAGTCACTTGTGTGTGTAAACATAGTTGTTACTAGGATTAGTTTAGTTGTCCCTTAGGGTTGAGGTGGAAGAGGACTCTCGATAAGAAGGCGATGACTTCCGGGTGTGGAAGTGCCTTAGGTCGAGAGTGCGTCTCTTCGGTGAAAAGTCCTCGTGTGTAAGGGAAACGTAAACTAATTTAGTAAAACTAGTTTGGAAATCCTAAGCGGGGTACTTAGGTAGTGGAGTAGGCATTGGGGCCAAACCACTATAAAATCTCTGTGTTTGCATTGATTTGTTGATTATTTTAATTGCCTTAATTATTTATCGCTTCTGCATTAAATCATTCAATCGTGCTTAGCCTAACGAATTAAGTAATCGACTAAAATTAGAATTTAGGCTAATTATTTTAATAAACATACTATTCACCTCCCTCTAGTGTCACCATTTCGCTAACAATCTACAACTGGCTGACTCACTTACAAATGTGGTGTCTTCTTCAATTTTCTTAAGTTATCGACACAAGATAGGCATCGGAACTATGCCTATCTTGCGGGGGTCTATTATGGAGAAAATAGCTTAATGTTAATTCACATGTTGACACGTCATCAGCTGTTGCCACATCAGCAGTTGTCATCCAATTTTTTTATTTACGAGGATGTTATTTTTTTTAAAATTTTTGATTTTTGATTATTATGTTTTGTTTATATTTTTATTCTGAAATATTTTTAATAATTAAAATAGATTTTACCATTTTTATAATTTTTTTATTGGTTTAATTATGTTTTTAGTCCCCCAAAATATCATGTTTTTTTTCATTCGGTCCCTTGTTTTAAAAAAATTTTCGTTCAATCCCCCAAAATTTATTTTCATTTCCGTTTCATCCTTATGTTAACTTTCTGTTAACTCTCACCGTTAAGTGCAACCTAGCATATTAGATGGACGTATAATAGCTGAGGTGGAGGTATAATAGCTAAGGTGGAAATTAAAATTATTTGATATAATTAATTGCTAATAAAAAGCTTGTGCTTTAAAAGCAATTTTTTAAATACATGATTTTTCATCTACCTGCGTCTCATGCTTGTGCAGGAAGCTACTTCTCCATCGATCTCACTGCATCCTCATCCTCTTCTCTCAGCCGGCCATATTTCTTTGTCCCCGTTGTCCTCCTCTCTCCGCCGGCCATATTTCTTTGTCTTTGCCGTCCTCTCTCCGCCGTCGCACCGTCGACGTCCACCAAACAACGCAGGTTCTGCTCCATCCCCGGCTTTAAGATTTCTCCGTCTTCGTCCTCCTCCTCTCTTCGCCGCCACACCGTCGACGTCCACCAAACACATCGTCTCCCATCTTTCTCCAATCTTTCCTCGTCTCCCATTGTCTCCTATCGTCTCTCATCTTTCTCCTATCTTTCCAATAAAAGTTTGGGCTCTGCTCACCTCTTTTGATTATTTTTGCAGGGGTACTGGTTATTTTTGCAAGGGATTTGCTCACCTCATCGTCTCTCATCTTTCTCCCATCGTCAGGTGAGCTTTCTTTTTTATTCACCAACTTCAAGAAGCTTAATTTAATGTTGATTGATTTTACTACAATGATTTCTTAACTTTTAAATTCTTGGTTTGAATAATAAATGGCTTGAAGCCCCACTTACCATGTGCAATGAACATAGTATTTGAGTTGCCAGTTTACTTAACATCTTCGGTAAAGTAATTATGTTGATCGATTCCTCATAGGCCTATGCTTAGCAATCTTCAGTTAATGTGCAAGAAATGTTGGCATGTTGTTATTGCAAAATTGATATTTGATGCTGCCAATGCTTAGTAATCTTCAGTTAATGATGCATGGTAGCTAGAGATCTAGTGTAATGGAAGACTATTTTTCAAAGTATTTGAGTTGCCAGTTTACTTAACTAGTATTTGAGTTGCCAGTTTACTTAACATCTTAGTTAATGATGCCAATGTTGTTACCATGCATGTATGTTCCTATATTTCAAAGTAGTGATTTCTTTATTGCATGTAGGTTAGGAATCACTTCTAAACCTTGATATATTTTGCTAATTTGTTGTTTGTGCATGTTGTATTCTAGCAATGGAAGACTCTTTTTACTTGCACATACACTATTCTGGAAAGCTTGTCCATGGACCGGAATTGAAATATGAAAATGGCAAAATAGCTGTAGTAGTAATAGATGTGGACAAGTGGTCTTACTTTGAAGTTTTGGATCATGCTAAGGACTGTGGGTACTCAAGAAATAGTAAGTTATGGTATAAGGTTCCAGGAAAGAGTTTAAGTCATGGGCTTAGAGTATTGAGTTGTGATAGTCATGCTATGGATTTAGCAAATTATGCCATAGAAGTAGATGATAAAGTAGTGGAGTTGTATATAGAAGAAGGTGGAGTTGTGGAGGGCATGGAGATTGATGAAGGTAACACTAGTAGAGAGGTTGCAATAGATAATGGAGTTGGGGACGATAATAAAGCTGAAGGGCAAAGTGATGATGATAGTGTCAAGAGTGTGGATTTTAATGACTCTGAGGAGGAACGAGAGAAAGGTGGAGACTACTTTGAGCACTATAGTGTCATTGAGCCTGTTGAGAGTGGAAGTATAGTGAAGACCAAAGGAGGCAAGTGCAAACTTTCCATTAACAAAAAACAAACTATTGAAGCTACTGTAAATGGACTTGCAACAACTGAGGAAATTGATAGTCAATATGATAGTGAGGAGTTGGATAGTTTGGACTCATATTCTGATTCAGAATCTGGGAGGAAACCAAGATACCCGAGGTATATGAAGGAGGAGATGGGGAAGGATTTCAAATTGCAGCTGGGGATGGAGTTTACTTCAACTAAAGAATTCAAAGAAGTTATCCAAGAGTATGCATTACTAAATGGTATGGCACTAAAGTTTAAGAAAAATGATGCTAAAAGAGTGAGAGTTACATGCCAAGGTTCCTACGAGTTTGTAGCACTATGCAGCAGAGTTGGCAAGATTAACACATTTAGACGGAAGACACTGGTTGATAAACACACGTGTAATAGAGTTTTCAATAACAAAAATGCCAAAAGTTCATGGGTTGCTGAGAAAGTAGTTGACAAGGTCAGGGGTTCATCTAAGACAAAGTTGTCTGAGATAATTGCTGAGATACAATCCAAGTATTCGGTATGTATAAGCACTAACCTACTATTGTTAAGTCTTTTTTTAATGTTTCTATTAGTTACTAAAATGCTTAGTTAATTCATGTTTTTGTTGTGTGAATTGCAGGTATATCCATTCACACAATATTCAATGCATTGAAGAAGGCCAAGAATATAGTGGAGGGGATAGCTAAGGAACAATATGCCAACTTGTGTAGGTATTTGGCAGAGATTCTGAGGGCTAGCAACCACAACACCTGCAAACTGCAAATAGAAAGGCCACAAGGAAGTCTGCAACCTATATTTCAGAGGTTGTACGTGTGTTTTGAAGGAAGTAAAAAAGGATTTTTGCAAGGTTGTAAGCCTTTTATAGGTGTTGATGGGTGCCACTTGAAGACAAAATATGGTGGTGTGTTGCTGGTGGGGGAGAGATGCCAATGATCAATACTTTCCATTAGCATTTGCAGTGGTTGAGAAACAAAGGACTCTTGGAAGTTTTTCTTGGAGTTATTGTTGGATGACATTGGAGATGTTAGAACACACAGATGGGTATTCATGTCAGACCAACAAAAGGTATTCCATATCCAAATTTATAATATTTCTTTACTATTGAATTGACCTTGTACTTACCCGAATTTGCAAGGGTTGTTACCCGTGTTTGATGAGTTGCTTCATGGGGTTGAGCATAAATTTTGTCTCAGACATTTGTACAACAACTTCAAAAAGAAGTTTGGGGCAGGGCTTATGTTGAAGACATTGATGCATGGTGCAGCAAAGGCCACTTATGCTGGAGCAAATCAAAGCCATAAACAAGGCATCATATGATTGGTTGGAAGCTATCCCTAAACAAGCTTGGTGTAGGAGTGCCTTTAGCTTTTATCCTAAATGCGATATTCTAATGAACAACATTTCTGAGGCTTTTAATAGTACTATTTTAGAAGCTAGAGACAAGCCTATAATTACTATGTTTGAGTGGATTAGGTCTTATTTGATGTGTAGGGTTGCTAGTCTTAGAGAAAAATTTACAAGGTATGAAAGTGTAGTAATGCCTAAAATTAGGAGAAGGTTGGATAAGGAGATAGAATCTAGTGGCAATTGGTTCCCTAAGCTTCCAGGGGAAATGATACTTGAAGTTACACACATTAATTTGGTTGAAAAATTTGTTGTTGATTTGAACAAGCACACCTGTACTTGTAACTTTTGGGATTTAGTGGGTATCCCATATAGGCATGCAGTGGCTAGTATTTTCCACAAGGGTTTTAATCTCGTGGATTATGTGGCTGATTGTTATAAGAGGGAAGCTTATCATAGATGCTACAACCACATGATTACTCCTATCAATGGGCAAAATATGTGGCCTGAGGTTGAGCAAGAACCCTTGTTGCCACCAATTTTCAAAAGGAGAGCAGGAAGACCACAAAAGCTAAGGAGAAGAGAACTTGATGAATCCACTGATAAAGTCACAAAACTTAGAAGAGTGTACACCTCAAACATGTGCAATAAATGCCACAAGTACGGGCATAACGCCAAGGGTTGTCGGATAGATAGAGCACCAAATCCATTAGCAGAGCTACCAACCAATGTATATAACATTTTTTTTCTTTAAGTTCTTACTGGATTTTGTATGCTAATATACTTTTTTACATAATTAATTCTCATGTTTTTCTTGCTGCAGCAAACACATGCCAGATTATAAGCATAACTGCTCAATTGATGTATTTGAGTTATGAACTTATGATAATAGGAACCTTATCATGAGAAAACTGTTAACACAACCTTGTCATGAATTGGTGTTTGGGCATCTTTGAAGTTTCATAATGAGAAGGGCATTGATAACTTCTATAGTTTGCATTCTTGGTTGGGTGTAACATGTCTTGTCTTCTACTGTTTGGCATCCAGGTACGTGCTTCAATGCTCCTTTAACTATTTTTTCTCTTCATTTCATTATTTCTCTCATAGTCTCAAGTGATTTTATCTTTCTTTTTGTGCAGTGGGGTATTGGATTTGTTACCTTTTGGTATCCTGGAGGCTCAAGAACTGGTTCATTTATTTATTGGGTTGTATATTTATGGTCTTTTTGTCCTTACTGTTGGGCTTGTAAACTATTTTTGATACATATTGTAAACGAATTTTTTGGTACATGTAAACGTATTTTAAACTAAAGATGATTGATATACTAATGGGCTTGAAACCAGGGATTAGAGACAAAGTATTTGTATTTGTAGCTTTACATGACTTAAATTAGTCAAGCTTTATTTTATTTTATTTTTCAAAAAACTACTATATGCTACGGCTTTGCGACAACTATGATGTCACAAAGCCGTAGTAACGTCGTCGCTATTAATTAGGATCGAAATATTTTTTAATATGTGGTATATGTTTTGGGACTTGAAATATGTGAAGTTCGCTCATACGTTAATACAGGGGAACTAATGTCAAACTAAAATGGTGAATTTTCTGCCACTAACAAATCCCCTAGTAGAACATCTTCACATAATAATATTATTATATTTGAGCAGGTAAACAAAGAGAATATTTTTTTGCAATTTCTAAAGCATAAATTAACAGGAATAAAAAAATATAATCATACGAGGACTCTTGGTCCGTAATAAAGAAAAAAAATTGATGAAATTTTATATCGGTGAATAAGATAATAAAACTTATATATAATGCTTTAGGTCATTAAAATATATATTTTTTATTGTTTGGTAAAAAAATATATGCAAATTTTTTATTTAGTCCCTTAAAATGTCTTGTTTTTTTCGTTTGGTCCCTCATATATTTTTTTCATTTAGTTCCTCAAAAATTATTTTTTTTTCTGTTTGGTTCCTCATTTTATCTTTAATTCATGTCAGCATTATTATGTTGGCACTTAACAGCAAAAATTAACAGAGGGACCAAACGAAAAAAAAAAAATTGAAGGACTAAACGAAAAGTTTTTTAAAATGAGAGACCAAACGGAAAAAATATAATATTTTGTGAGACCAAAAATATAATTAAGCATTTATTATTTTTATATATTAAAATTTTTATTGATTAATTAAAAATTATTGATTTATCGAAATGATAAAAAACAGAATCTAATGCCGATTTAATGAACATAATTTATGATTAATAATTTTAAAAAATCAATATCAATGAACCAATTAAAAAAATTGTTACTACCGTGGTCACCCCGGCGTTTCCATTCGCCTCTCTATCGCTCCCGCGCTCGCCCCACCCGCACGGCCGCACCACTCTCCCACATCTCGCCTGCGTCTCGCCCGACTTATCTCGCTCTCCTCTCGATCTCGCTGCTCCTCACCGAGCCCTTACTGACCCTTGCTTCCCTTTTCCGGCGTTGCCGCATCTCGCTGCTCCTCGTCGCCTCTGGTCGAATCTCGCTTCTCCTCGTCGCCTCTTCCCGGATCTCGCTATTCCTCACCACCCCTTACTACCCTTGCCGCTCTCTCCGCCCCGCGCATCTCACCGCATCTCGCCGCCGAGACAAGCTCTTTTGGGTACTCTGGCTGCCCCTTTATAATATTTTAGCAGCTCTGGAAGGTGTTCTAGCATTCTTTGCAAAAGTTGATCTCTCTCTCTCTACACTCTACACCATTTAATCCTCTCTCTCTACACGCAGCGCCGACAAGCGGAGGGAGGCGGGTGACGGGACCACCGGGCGACTTTGGGCGACGATTGACCGCGGGCTTCAGTTAGTCCTATTGTCCTTCCCCTCCTCTTCTCATCTTATTTAGTTTCTTCTTCCTACTCATTGGTGCCCCAAGGGCTGGGCTTCAGAGAGCCGACCAGGCCCTGCCGTTGTAAGGGTTGCAAGATCTCACCTCTTGCTGGTCTCCTACAGTTACTTTTTCTCCTATTAATCTGAACGTGGCAAGGGACGATATTTGATTTGCTTGTTTTGTGTACACTTTCTAATATCATTGAGCTTGCTTTCTTGTGTTGCTGCCAGTATTGAATTAAGCTTCATCTTGATCGCTCGACTATTTATTTGGTTCAAGTTTCACTTTATGTATACTACTTGAAGAAACAGCATGACCTTGTGCTTCTGTTTGGAATTATCTTTCTTATCAGTTAGTTACCCTATGTGCCATTTAAGTTAGTTATCCAATGATCTTTGAGTTAAGTTATGGCATTTGGTTTTGCTTGTTTTTATAATATCCTTATCCTCCATTTTTTTTTTCCACAAGAAAAATATCTTCTTTCTTCAGGAGTGGTTAATCTAAAATGATAAGGTAGAGGTGTGAAGGTGATGGATAAATTGAGTGCTTGTCTTCACTCTTTTAATGTTAACTTATATACAATTTATTAGGTGAATTGTGGTTTCATAATTTGATGACCACCAATAAGTTACAGATAGGCTATCACATACCAAGTAAATGTGTTATGCGAAGTTGTTATTGCTATGCTGTTCTTCCTGGAAAACCAGCATGAACTAAGAGGATTCAGATGCACCCAATTTCTTGGCTGTGATGTTCAAATTCTCTAGGTCAGAAGTTTCATGATTTCCGATAATCACTATTTTGGTTTGACCATTTTATCTTGTCCTTGATGCTAAAAGGTGGTTCCTGTTCTCATGCTTATGCTGCTCTAATTTGTGAGATATTCTATTAGACCTTCTTTTGAGTTAGTGGCTAGTGAGTTGGACCATTGGATGATGGCTTTCTGCAGCATGATGGCTATCAAAGGTTACTAGTCAGGTTATATATATTAGTTTCTGAACATGTCATTCCTCAAAAAAAAAAAAGTTTCTGAACATGTCAGTAGCTTGTTTTAATCATGTTTGTAAAATGTTCCATAGTATTGTTGTCTTTGTTAATAGATGCAATTTTGATAGGATACATGATTGCATAGAACCATTTTATCTTGTTCTCTCTTCCTGTGGAAGTCATCATATGCTGCAAGAAAACAAAGATGAGGTCCGACTAGTGGGACATATCTATTTGGGCAAGGTGCAACCATTATTGAAAAATGATGGAATGTGCTCTACCTGCATTACCTAACTTGCTTAGGCTACAACTGGTTTATTTATGATTTGGCTTGGTTATCTATTTTGCCACATTTGACTTGTTCGTAGATATGGCATTGCTAGTTGGGGCTTTCAATATGTTAATGACACATCCCCTCTTTCGTATTCCATTGATTAACTTCTTTCAAAAAAAATGTTAATAGCACGTATATATTATGGTTTGTATGACAGTTTGTGATGTTGTTCTTAGTTCAATTCATCTCTCTCTCTATATATATATATCTATATATGCAGTTAACATGATTTCCGTTTTTATAGACCACTAAATTTTGGCATGAATACCTCATTGCTAATACATTACATCCAAGATTTTCTAACAATTGATCAGTATGTTTTACTGGTTTATTTTCTCAATTATGTCTTTAGGATGGCAAACATATCTGGAAGTTCTATATGTTTTTTGTGAGGTATACCAAGTATTCCGGATCAATAGTAACTTGGTAAGTTTGTTCCCATGAGTCTTCACTGGTCATGTGTTATATTAATTGACTAATACAACATGGATAAGTATGATCTGAGCCATCGTAACGAAATTAGTATTTGAATCTTTTCTACAAATAATCAATATTGATAAATATTACATGTAAGAAAAGTTTTTATTTGTTGCAAATATCAGAAAATATCTAAATTAGTTACTATCTTGCGGAATAAAAAGTTAGTGCCTTGCAATTGAGGTATTGGTGGTAAATTAATTTTTTTCTCTTAAGGTATATATTTAAGATCATTAACTATGCACTTCATATTCATAACTTAATTACTAAGTTAAACAAATACATATTATACTATAATATTTTTATCAAGATTAACAATATATGACATTAGAACTTAACTTGCATGCTTATAAACATCTTACTTTATGTTAATATCAATAGTATATTTATAAAAAATTTATATTATCAAATTTTAAATAGGTCATTATTCTTTTTCCTTAAAAAGTACAATTTATGTGATTCCTTATGTGTATTTGCAAATTGCAATAGTTGATCATTATATTTTATTTAAGATTATGAGGTGCTAATTAGATTTTTGCTAATCTTAAATCCACTTTTTTTGAGTCGACTAAACTTAGAAATTTAAAAATCAATGGACAATCTGCAGCCTATTAGGACACCTGATCCCGAATCCACCATCCGCAAGAACCCCCTCGGTTTCATGAGAGCCAAACTCGTGCTGCTCGTCTCCCATGAGCTTTCGCTTTCTGGTACTTATGTTTTCTCCACTCCTGTTTCTTGCTCGTCTCATTTCTCATTCTTATTTTTTCAACTAGATCCATGTGCTTTAATTGGTTTCAACACTTTTTGCCAAAAGTATATGAAGTACCCTAGAAATATTTGTAGACACGTAATTTATAATGAGATATCTAGGAAGAAAGTAAGAAACAGTTGACAAATGAGTTTAGTGATTTATATCTAATCAATCATGAAGCTCCTATTTGGTCTGCAAGCAAGGCAGAATAAGGCATATCCACATTTGCACATTAACCATTGTGACCTTCAGCGGCAAACATTGAACGGACTTAGCAGTAATTTTACTTTCGGCTTGCTGAAACGCTATTGATCACTTTAGCTTGTAATGATCTTGTTACGACGAGCGATGCTGACGTGGATTTGAGGCGTAGTCACATTGAGGAATATGGCGCTTCAACGGGCAGCGAGGCAGTGCATCAGCAGCTGCCACGTCGAGGAGAACGCGTGAGGAAGAGGCCCCATTGGATCAGCGGCTTTGAATTGTAACCATTGATTCATTCGCCTATAAATAAGACCTCTAATAGCTGAAGGAGTTATCAATGAATTGAATAAGTATTTTCTCTTCCACTCTTCTTCTTCTTCCTCTATGCGATCTCTTCCCTCTCTTCTATAGTTTCTCCTTCAATTCCCTCTCTTCTCATTCTCGTCGACCAGATCTAGCGAGCGCTCATAATGCGTCGACGTAGTGATGGCCGACGGAGTTAGATCGACAACTGCAGCTTCATTTTAGACGAGCTGGCCCAAATAAGCTTTTGTAGAGCCTCGTCTCTGTCAGGTACTTCTCAGTCCCTGACATTTGGTGCTTTCATTCGTCTGCTTATTAGTTGGACAATCAATTCGGTCGCTGGCAAGAGCGATGGAAACTCGATCGCAATCCATGGCCAATTCCATCAGAGCTTTGCAAGATGCACAGATATGCCATGATCAGTTGCTCGGAGCTCTTCAATCGAATGTGGAAGCGCAGCAGCAATCAATCGAAGCACAACACAAGTTATAATTGCAGACAATTTCGTCTCAGATCGAGCTTTTAAATAATCATATGGTCCAGATCTCGAAAGTGAAAGCCAATCCGCCTTCTACAAGCACAGTTCAACCTCCTTGATGGCGGACTGGGGCAAAGCTTGAGACGGAAGATGACGATGACTTTCCATTTCTTCCCAAACCACCTCAAATTGAATTGCCATTATTCAATGGTACTGACACCAAGGAATGGATTGCGGCTGCCGAAGATTTCTTTGAGTTTTATGCTACGGAAGACCAACATAGAGTCACTATGGCTTCTTTCATAATGGAAGGATTGGCACGGAAATGGTTCCGCTGGATGCAACACAGGAAACAGTTAGTGGGTTGGAATCACTTGGTGGAAGCAATTCGAAGACGATTCGAGCCCACCGATCTTGAGCCACTCGAGGGGAAATTGACTAAGTTGATGCAGAATGCTAGAGTAGAAGATTATGAAAGCCGATTTGAAGAACTGGCTTTGCGAACAACAGATTTGCTTGAATCATTTCTGATGAATTGTTTTGTTTCAGGATTGCGGAATGATATCAAGACATATGTCTTGGCACTCCAACCTGCTTTGATGCATGCCAAGAGATGTGAGGCCAAAATAGCGGCGTCTCAGAAATTTTCATCGCAACAATTCGCTGCTTAAGGATCGGGGTTGCTACCAACACCGCAGAAGGCAGGCATGCTGAATCAGTTCGCGAAGTCGGCAAACACGACCACGCCAGTCCGTGCTCTATCAAATCCTTCGTCACCTGGATCTCGGCAAGCACCTAGGAGACTATCATCCGCAAAGCAACAGAAGAGACGCGAGCAGGGCCTCTGCTATTATTGCGATGACAAATACTCATTTGGTCATTGTTGTAAGGCACCGCAATTATTCATGTTGGACGATGGCGTCCTATAGGAGGATGGTGAAGACAGTTTGGAATCACAGATGGACTCAGGAGGTGAAGAAGGGACCAAATAGTCATTAATCTCTTTCAATGCATTATCTGGTTGTTTCTCGCCAATGATGTTGCGGTTCAAAGGTTCTGTTAGAATACAAAGTTAGTACTAGTTGTATATAGTCCCACATTGCTTAATTATTTGGTTAGTCTTGTATAGCATCTCTATATATGTATCCTATTCTCAGTAAATATGAGATACTTTTTTCACAAATACACCCTACTGTTTTACATGGTATCAGAGCTAGGTTGAAACCCTAGCCATCATATTCATCTTTCCTAGCAGTAAACCCTAGTCGTCATATTCATCCTTCCAACAGTAAACCCTAGCCGTCATATTCATCCTTCCCGGCTGTGTTCGTCTCTGTCCTCAGGAGCTGTATTTCATTCCAACCATCAAGGATCGCGTCCTTGGGCTCCGTCGCTGCCCAGATCTTCACCTCTACGTGATGCCACTGATTTTCAAGCTGTTTTGAGGCTGTTCTAAGGCTGTTTTGAGACTTTTCTCAGGCGTTTTAGGCTGATTTGAGGCTGCCTTCGTCCAAGCATGTCCAAATCAAGTTCTTCAGAATATAAGTTACCAAACTTCTTTGCAACAATTGCTCCCACGCCTCAAATCACCTCTGAAAAATTGATGTTCAGTGTTAATTATATTTCTTGGGCTCGGGCTTAATTATATTTCTTGGGCTCGGGCTGTTAAATTGTAATTTCGTGGTCAAGGATATGAAAAATATTTGACCACTAAGGCCACTGATGTTGATGATATAGAGAAAAAGGAGTTTCAGCAAAATGATGCACTGTTGTGCAATATTTTATCAGCCTCTATTGATCCAAAATTAAGTAGGCTTTATAATGCTTATGAAACATGTTATGATGTGTGGGCAAAGGCCAAGTCTCTTTACACCAATGATATTCAACGCTTATATACAGTTGTATCTGATATGGTTAATTTGAAACAAGATTCTGACATGACAGAATTTATTGGTAAGCTTCAATCCTTCAAAGAAGAGTTAACTTCTCTTTTGCCTATGGCCACTATTTCTCATAAGTTCAGTCAACTTGGTAAATTTGTTATGATACTTGGTTTAATTGCTCTTCGACCAGAGCTTGCTTCTGATCTTGATGGGTGTAAAGTTGTTGCTCAAGGCATTGGGCAAGCTCAACTTCTCCATTCTCTTTCTTTAAATTATGTTCTTTATGTACCTGGATGCCCATTTAACCTTATCTTCATTAATAAATTGGCAAGTTCTCTAAATTGTTCTGTGATCTTCTTTGATGATTCTGTGATTGTACAGGACCGAGGTACGGGACAGATAATTGGCGCAAGGCGTGAGTTTCAAGGCCTTTATCATGTTCATTCGCCTTCCATTTCAGTTGTCTGCACTTCCACAAATTCACCACTCCTTATTCACAGTCGTTTGGGTCATCCAAGTCTTTCCAAGTTACAGAAGATAGTTCCAAATCTTTCTTCTCTATCATCTTTGGAGTGTGAGTCATGTTAGCTTGGTAAACAGTCTCGTGTTTCGTTTGCTAAGCGTGTCAATAACCGGGCTGCGTCCCCATTTGAGTTAGTTCATTCTGATATTTGGGGTCCTAGTCGTGTTAGTTCAGTTTTGGGATTTAAGTATTTTGTTACATTTGTTGATGACTATTCTCGTTGTACTTGGTTATATTTATTGAAAACTAGGTCTGAAGTTCTTTCTATTTTCAAGAGTTTTGTACAGAAACCAAGAATCAATTTAATGTTTCTGTTCATATTTTATGCAGCACAATGCCCGTGAATATTTTTCTACTTATTTTTCTCAATTCTTGGCTTCTCAAGGCATTCTCCACCAGTCCTCTTGTGCTCATACACCACAGCAAAATGGTGTTCATGAGCGAAAGAATCAACATTTAATTGAAACAGCTCGTACACTTTTACCTCATAATCATGTTCCACTTCATTTTTGGGCCGATGTTGTGCTTACTACATGTTATCTCATTAATCGTATGCCATCTTCTGTGTTAAAGGAACGAATTCTCTTCTCTATGTTATTTCCTAATCAACCTATTTATTCTCTCCCACTTCGTGTTTTTGGTTCCACTTGTTTTGTTCTTGATATGTCTCTAGGTCAGGATAAACTCAATGTCAGGTCCATTAAGTGTGTTTTCCTAGGGTTTTCTCGTCTTCAAAAAGGTTATCGGTGTTATTCTCCAACTCATCATTGTTATTACATGTCAACAAATGTCACATTTTTTTAGTCTTCTTCATACTTCATTTCTTCTTCAAATCAATCCTCTGTTTCTGAGGTCCTTCCTCTTCCTTATGTGGGACCGCCTCTTGTTGCTTCTGAGTCAATTACAGGTTCTCAGTCATCTCCTATAGGTCCTGGGTCATTCCCTAGTATTGAGTCATCTCTTGCTCCTGAGCCTTCTGATCGTCCTCTTCAGGTTTATCGTCGTCGGCCTCGTCCTCCTGTAGGTACTGAAGAACCTCCACCTGACTCACATCCTGCACCGACATCTCCACCTGCCACGGATTTGTCCACAAAAGAGTCTCAACCAATTGCCCAAAGAAAAGGTATTCATTCAACCCGAAACCCTCATCTTATTTATAATTGTCTTAGTTATCATTGCCTATTTTGTCCATATCATGCCTTTCTTTCCTCTATATCTCCTCTGTCCATTCCAAAGATTGTTAGTGAGGCTCTTGCAGATCCAGGTTGGTGACAGGCAATGTTTGATGAGATGTATGCTTTGCATTCAAATGACACTTGAGAATTGGTTCCTTTACCTCCAGGTAAATTCCCTGTTGGTTGTCGTTGGATTTACACTATTAAAGTTGGCCCTGATGGACAGGTTGACCGACTAAAGACACGTTTGGTTGCTAAAGGATACACTCAAATGTATGGCTTGGATTATGGTGATACTTTCTCTCATGTAGCCAAGATTGCATCTGTTCGTCTCTTTCTCTCTATGGTTGCCATGCGCCATTGGCCTTTATATCAGTTGGATATTAAAAATGTTTTCCTTCATGGTGAGTTGAAGGAAGAGGTTTACATGGAGCAACCACCAGGTTTTGTTGCTCCGGGGGAGGTTGGTTTAGTGTGTCGGCTGCGTCGCTCACTATATGGTCTGAAACAATCTCCACAGGCTTGGTTTGGCCGTTTCAGTACGGTTGTCCAGAAGTTTGGCATGAAAAGGAGTGAAGTCGATCATTCTGTTTTCTACCATCATGGACCGCATGGTCGGAGCATCTATATGGTGGTGTATGTTGATGATATTGTCATTACCGGAGATGACCAAGAGGGTATTCAACAACTTAAACAATATCTCTTTACTAATTTTCAAACCAAGGATCTGGGTCAGTTGAAGTATTTTCTTGGTATTGAGGTTGCTCAGTCTCGTTCGGGGATTGTCATTTCCCAACGCAAATATGCCTTGGACATTCTTAAAGAAACTGGCATGCTGGATTGCAACCTGTTGATACACCAATGGATCCAAATGTCCATCTCCTTCCAGGGTAAGGGGGAGTCTCTTGCAAATCCTGGAAGGTATCAAAGACCGGTAGGGAAGCTTAATTATTTGACAATAACAAGACCGGACATTTCATTTGCTGTAAGCGTGGTGAGCTAATTCCTACAGTCTCCTTGTAAAGACCATTGGGATGCTGTGATTCGCATTCTTAGTTATATTAAAGCAGCTCCTGGCCAAGGATTATTATATGAAGATAAGGGTCATACTCAAGTGATTGGTTATTGTGATGCAGATTGGGTCGGTTCTCCTTCAGATAGGCGTTCTACTACCGGGTACTGTGTTATAATTGGAGGTAATTTTGTATCCTAGAAAAGTAAGAAGCAAGAGGTTGTTGCTAGATCTAGTGTTGAGGCAGAATATCGTGCTATGGCCTTAACAACTTGTGAGCTCATTTGGTTGAAGCAGTTGCTTCAAGAATTAAAGTTTGGAGATGTTGGGCAAATAAAACTAATATGTGACAATCAGGCCGCTCTGCATATTGCCTCTAATCCAGTCTTTCATAAAAGGACTAAACACATAGAAGTTGACTGTCATTTTATTAGAGAGAAGATCCTGTCAGGATGTATAGCTACAGACTTTGTCTGTTCGAATGAGCAACCAGCTGATATATTTACTAAGTCACTTAGTGGTCCTAGGATAGTATTCCTATGTAACAAGCTTGGTGCCTATGATTTATATGCTCCAGCTTGAGGGGGAGTGTTAGAATACAGAGTTAGTACTAGTTGTATATAGTCCCACATTGCTTAATTATTTGGTTAGTCTTTTATAGCATCTCTATATATGTATCCTATTATTAGTGAATATGATATACTTATTCACAAATAAACCCTAGTTTTTTACAATATCATTGAAAGTCGATGGGAGCGTCAAATGGAAACACCATTATATGGTGCAGCTCTATTTCTCAATCCAGGCAAATATTTTGACATCAAGAAAAATGATGCCGCGTATTTGGGGAAGTTATGTGAAGACTTCAATGATGTCCTTGAGAAATTAGTGTTGGATGATGCAATGCCGATATGTATGATGAAAATTGCCACGAGATTCCAAAAGATTTGTAAAGGTAGCAAAAACTATGATCCACTTGTACTTGATGATTTTGATTGGGGGACAAATGCGTAGTTTAATAATGATGATGGAGAAAATATGGATCGTAGTATTCCTTTTGACCTTGTTGATGAAGTCATTGGTGTTTCGAATGTCCTTAAGGGTCGTAATTTTCCAAGAAGGGCTCGTAGAGTTAATGAGTTTGTCACTTATAATCGATGTTATCGTGGTTCTAGTTCAAGATTGGTGGATGAAGATTCAAGTGATGAAGGAGAGATATTTTCAAATGATGATGAAGATATAGAAGACGATTTTGGGCTCAAACCGACGACTCTTCCAAAGGATAATATTCCTCGTGAAGACATTGAAGATGATTTTGTTAATCTTTTTTAGATTGGAGTTAATTTCTTAAGACTTATTTTCATTTGTGATGAATTGAAAAAATCTATTTGTATGGATGGTTTAATTTTGATGACTTTAGCTACTTGATATTTTATGGTTCATGGCTATGTGAATTTAATTGGGTTTATGTTTGATATTATATGTATATTATATTGTCGATATGTCGCAAAATGGACGATATATCGGTCGCAAAACGATATATCCATATCAATGTTCTCTACCGCGAAATTTTTTTCGTCGCGATAATAAGCTTGACGGAGTTAGATCGTAACTGCAGCTTCATTTTAGACGAGCTGATCCAAATAAGCTCTTGTAGAGCCTCATCTCCGTCAGGCTTCTCAGTCCCAAAAGATCTCCTACTAATAAAGTTCTAAGGTATATTATTAATAACATTTTTATCTTCTTTTTATGTTAAACTAGAAGTAGCAATTATCTAAGCACTCAACGTGGCATAAAGTTCATAAATGTATTCTGTGCTTTATCATAATCACCTTGTTATAATGGATATGTATCTTATCGATGAAAAGTAAACTTTTATGTTGGTTTAACTCCGACATATTGATTATGGATTTAAGTACTGTACCTTACTACTTGGTATGGTTGGTATTTATTGTTTTTTTCAAGGGTCCAACCGTCCAAGATCAGCACCCGAACAAGAGATTAACCTTGCTAATGATGCAAGCACCCTAGTGCTGTTGGCTAATTTTTGAAATGTTTATCCAACGACCCCTTTTTTGTGTGCAGGAGGACCATTACTCTTAATGGAGTTGGCATTTCTCTTAAGAATTGTGGGTTCCCAGGTTGTATGGATTACATATCCAAATTGTGAAGAAAAGAATGAAGTGACATATAGTTTGGAGCATAAGATACTAAATCGGGGGGTCCAGGTATCATATCAACAACCAACATATATGTAATATGATTGGTCTATTTTAATTAATGTTTTTTGTTTACTTTCGTGACCCTTCCATCCAAATTTACTTCTTACATAAAATCATGCATAAGTAGATTTGTCTCAACTCATCATGTATACAAAGTCATTTTGAACAATGAGTCAATTTCTAGACTTTTAATAATACTATATTACTACTCCTTGGACTTGGGAACAAATGCATATTTTTTTTTGGATCGATAACTTGGGTGGAAATATTATTTTTCCAAGGAACTGGCTTTTAAGGAACTTTACCTACTAGTTCAAGGTATCATATCATCCATTTACATATTTATTGTAAATTGGGTCTCTGACTAGGCAATGGTTACATGTTTGTGGTTTTCAAGCTTATAGCATGCTTGGCTCTGTAGTTGTTAGGTTTCTCATATGCTATCACAAGGTACACGATGTGTAGGATTCAGTGGTGTTTCTTAAATTGTTATTATCTCCTACAAGCTTTATATATCTAATTCTTTTCTGGCAAACGGTCAAGTCTATTATGCAGAAGGACAAGAAATCATTGATGCTGCTATCAAAGCTGATTTGGTTATTTTGAACACTGCAGTTGCTGGAAAGTGGCTTGATGTCATTGTCAAGGAAAGAGTTGCACGAGTTCTTCCAAAAGTTTTGTGATGGATTCATGAGATGCGAGCAAGCTTATTATCGCGACCAAATAAATTTCACGATAACAAATTTTGATATTGATATATTATTTCGCGATCGATATATCGTCTGCGTCGCGATATATCGATAATATAATATATATTATAAATATAAATTATAAAATATATATATATAATAATAACATTGGAAGTCATTACTTGTGATATTACACGTAGCAAAGTAGCAAACATAATTGTCATGAATCATAAAACATAGCAAAGTAGCAAATATAGAATATACAAACCACCCACATAGCAAAGTAGCAAACATAGAATATACAAAAATCCAATTCACATAGCATGAATAATAAAACATCAAGTAGCTAAAGTCATCACAATCACCAAATCTCCAATCTAAAAAAGATTATCAAAATCATCTTCAATTTCTTCATTAAGGGTATTATCCATTGGAGGAGTAGTTGGTTTGAGCCCGAAATCATCTTCAATGTCTTCATCATCATTTGGAAATATCTCTTCTTCTCCTTCATCACTTGAATTTTCATCCATCAATCTTGAAGTAAAAGTAGAACCACGATGACGTCGATTATAAGTGACAAGTCCATTAACTCCACACCTCATTGGAAAATTACGACCCTCAAGGGCATTTGAAGCACCAATGGCTTCATCAACAAGCTCAAAAGGAATTCTATCATCCTCTCAATCATCATTGTTGAACCACGCATTTGTCCTCCAATCAAAATCGTCAAGTACTAGTGGATCATAGTTTTTGCCACATTCACGAATTTTTTGAAATCTCGTGACAATCTTTCGATTGTATTGGACATATACCAAATCATTCAATCTTTGGTGCAACAATCTATTTCTTTTCTTGGTGTGAATCTATACAAAAGAAAAGTAATTAAATAAAAATAATAAGTAATAACTACTAAGAAAGTACTAAAAAAGCATAAAATACTCAGACAATTGTCATCCTTCCAATGCTAACATAGTTTTTAAAGCCCAAAGTATCTCCAGTCATAGGAGCACTAAAAGCCGAAAGAGAAAGGTGATCTGCCATATGTGCCATGAGAAAGGCATGTAAGGAAGAATTGCCCTACCATGAAGAACAAGGCAAACAGGAGGTCAAATGCTTCCACATCATCCTACTCAAGTGAAGTATCCTCCCTTCATGACTATGAAATCATCTCAAAAGAATGCCTCATGAATGATGACAATGAGGTACACTCTATCTCTTCTAGTCATGTTAATAATAATAATAGTAGTAACTCATCTAGCTCTCATGATTTTGATGAATTGATGGATGAGTATAAAATCATGTATGTCTTGCTCTTGAAAAAGGATAAGGAAAACAAAATGATCAAAAATGAGAATTCTAGACTTAATTCACATGTGCATGCTCTAGAATTAGAAAATGAGAAATTAAAATCTAGCTCATTTGATCCTTGTCATGATATGTTGAAACTTGAGTTTAAGGACTTAAAGTTTGAAAATGAAAAATTGAAGAATGATTTCAAAATTGAGAATGAGTCTTTGAAAAATGAAAACTCAAAAATCAAAAAGGAAAACTATATGTTGAAATCTCAAATGCATGTTTTACATAACTCAATGATTGATTTGAAAAATGAGGTTCTAAATCTAAACAAGAAAGTAAATAAAATGAAAAATATTTCCACATTTAAGAATTTTAGTAAAAAGAATGTCCATGCTAATGTTAAATCTTATGTTAGACATTCTACCTCTAAACCTCATGTTCAAAATAAAAATGTTTCATCTAAGAATGCTTATATTCATCATGTCTCACATATCAAGCATTCAAATGATAGATCTAATATCCATAACATAAATAAAAAGAAATTCAATGGACATTATTTTTGTTGTGGTATTTTTGGCCATACTATTGTTGATTGTGCATTCAAGAAAAATCCAAGTGTAGTTAAGACACTTTGGATTCCTAGGCCAACTCACCCCCAAGGACCCAAAGTCATTTGGGTACCAAAAGTCTCATCTTCTTTTGTAGGGGGAGCTACCATACAAGGATGAATGAGAAGTGAAGAATTGAAGTTGATCATAAATTTAAATGAAGTATGATTCATTGGTTGCAACTTCAAACCATCATGATGCCATAGGTATGAAAATTGGCATCTAGGTATACTTTTTTTATCATCTCCTTACTTTGGCTTGTTTTATTTAAGTTGAAGTTATGATACATGCCTAAAGTTGATTGACTTTCCCTGCTCTTAACATCTTTTGAAAAATGTTTTTGATTTTTGATTTCCCGGTCTCTTCGGAGACCCAGACGGCCTGTAATGGGCCTAAGCGACCTTGATGTTCTAAATCGTAGGCCGATTGTGGCTTTCGGTTTTCAACCAATAGGAAGGGTTGAAGATCATGTTTTTATTTATTATTCGTGTGATCTCTTAAAATTCGTTTTGATATCACTCGATTTTATTTTAAAAATGAATTTCAAACCATTTAGCAAAGTGATCTTTGATAATGATTCTTGATGCCTATCATTGCTTCTTGGTTGAGCTAGCTTGCTAAGTAGCTATATTTTCACTAAAATATTAATGTAGCTTACTTGCAAGTTATAAATATTTTAGGAAGGCTAACTAGGAAGAAAAGAATTAGTTTGGCTAAATTCTCATGAATAAAGTATAATCTTGATAGATTCAAAATCTTAAGTGTTATACCTCAATGTTTAAGTTTAAACTATGTCTCTATACTCATTATTAGATTTGCATGTTAACATACTTGAATTCTCATGAGTAGGTAGAATATTAGCACTTAGGCAAATTTCATCAAATAAAATTTGCTCTAGGTTGATACTTGTTATTAGAGACATTTCCTTACGACCAAACTAGTTAAACTTGTTTAGGGACCTTATGCCTCAAATGGTTCACATCTTGATCCCTTAGATTCATTTTGAAATCATGGTATCCATCTTAAAATGAATCTTAACTATCTAGCATAGGTTAAGATTTTAATTAAAATTTTGTATTGAACCCTTGCTAGTTAGTATGTTAGCTTGCTAGTTGACATATTATTTCATTATGATACTAATGATGTCTATTTGCAAGTTATGAATGTACATGAAGACAATGTTATCTAAAAAAAAATGAAAAGGAAAATGAAAAAGTTGGGCAAATTTTCAAGACAAAGGTATGAAGTTAATTTTGCAAAAATCTTTGTAAAATAATTGAATATTCATGCTTAAATGATTTCTCTATGCTCATGATTGATTATGCATGATAAATATTTGAATCTTTATGAGTAAGAAAAATTCTGTTAACATAGCTTGATTTCATGATATCTTGATTGAATGAAACTTGAACTAGGTTAAAATTCTTCTTTAGAGATTTCATGTTAAGTTAAACTTGAAATTAAATTAAATTTCTAAAAATAAGGTATCAATTTAACTTTACAAAAATCTTAGTATGATAATTGAATATTAATGCTTTAATGATGTCTCTATATACTCATGATTGATCTTGCATGATAAATATTTGAATTTTCATGAGTAAAAAAATGTTTTGATAACTTAGGCAATTTCATAATATCTTGATTGAATGAAACTTGCTCTAGGTTAAAACTCATATTAGAGACCTCGTTTTGAGTAAACATCAAACAAACATGTTTAGACACACATGATATGACTCTAGGTGTTCAATCTTGAAAATTCATGTGTAGATGAAAATGTGATAACTAGATCACATTAGTGGACTTAAGCTTAAAAGATTTGACCCAAGTCAACAAATTGACTTGGACACTTGATTTTAAGTCCAAACTTCATAAACATGTTTAGGAATAGGTATAACATATTTCCAAGCACTTAGAATGAAAAATTCATATGGATATGAAAAAAATGACAATAGAGGTTAATTCATAATTACCTCTTTTGAACCTAGTTGACCCAAGTCAACAAGTTGACTTAAAGGTCTCATTTATGATCCATATTTGAGAAACATGTTTAGATTTACTCATGTTAGGTATCCATAGATTTAATTTTTAAAATCATGAGTAAATGTTAAGATTGAAACTTTGCAAGTTTCATGATAACTAGCTTAATTTTGAATGAAACCATGCTAGGTTGATATCTTGACTTAAGAATATAATTTTTATCTCAAACTTGACATACACTTTTTACATGACCATTATGTGGTGTCATGAAAGTTTGAATGAAAACTAAGCATTCTTTGAAAATAACTGAAAAATTATGGAAATGTCATTTGTTCAACAATTGGTATCACCAATTTCAGTTATTTCTAGAGAAATATAGAAAATTTATTTTCAGATGATTCTTGAAACTACACATTCACTGAAAAATCTAGTTTTATATGTAAAAATTTCAAAAAGTTTCATCAAGAATCTAATTTATAATGAAATTTTGAAGTTGGATTTCGAAAACATAAAGTATCCTTATATGAAATATCACTCTTTCCGATACTTTGATTTTTCTTCGAAAACTTCATATAAAAACTCATGTACACCATTTGGATTCCATTTCTAATATCATTCACATAATTTCATGAGTAAAATCATTTCTAGGAATGATTTTGATATTTTGGATGATAGCTAAGATCCATTTGTTTGTTTGAAAATAATGTATGATGAAAAATGAACTTAGAAAATTCATTTTGAGTTCAAACTTGATACATGCATCTCAAATGACCATTCAATAATTAGTATCAAAAATTTTCGTCCAAATAAATTGGTTTCAAAATTTTTGTCAAAAATATCACTTTGTATAAACTCAAACGTTTGATTTTTGAAAACTTTAAGTATAGGTTGACCTAAGTCAACAAAGTGAATTAAAAATTTCAATTTAAGTTCAAACTTGATTCATAGACTTATATTATCTCATGTTTAATGTCTATATGCCTAAGTTTGAGAAAATATGAGTAGATAGCAAAACTTGAGACTTAACACCTTCATGTTTTCATGTTTATTTCAAATGAAAATGTGCTAAGTTCATATTTAGATCAAATGACATAGTTTCTCTTCAAACTTAATACATAAGTTAAATGACTATATCTTTGTATTTTGAAAGTTTGAATGAGATTTAAAAATGTCATGAAAAAGAAATAATATTCATTTTGAGAACATACATGACTTATCTTGAATTCAAAAATTTAGCTTTAAACATATCATGTATGATTTTGTTTCATATTAATCATTTGTTTTCCATCTCTTGGTTGAGATTTTCTTGTTTCATTAAAAATCTTTAGAGTCTCAACTTCATGAAAAAATACTTGTTTTTCATCCCTTTGAATAGATAGACTCTTCTTGCCATTTTTGATTGATGTTAAAAGGGGGAGAAATGTGTAGTCAAAAGGGGGAGAAATGTATAGTTAAAATGATGAGAAAATTATAAGTAAAGGGGAGAAAAATATAGAAAATTCATGCATATAGATAGGGGGGAGTTTAATTATATAAATATGCATGTTGATAAGGGGAGAAATCCCTTAGTTGATATCCTTGTGCTTTAATGATTATATATTTTCTTAAGGATGTTTGTTATCATCAAAAAGGGGGAGATTGTTGGCTTTAGGTTTTCAACCTTAGCCTTAATCTCGGTTTTGATTGTTTTGGTGATAACAAACATGAGACTAATGATTTCATTGAGAATATCTTCAGGTTCCATATCAATCAGCGTTCGATGTCCTCGATCGGAAAAATCGGAGAAATCGGAAATCGAAAGAACATTGATCATCGCGCTCGGGTTCGTCGCGGAAACTTCTCGAAGAGCGACGCGTGCACCAAAGACGTATTGGACGGGCTCAAAGATCACTTGAAAGCTCTCCAAGTTAATGGTCGTTGAAAGCCGGAACCCGGAAACGAAGCGCGGGAGAAATAGGCTGAAGAAATAAACTTTAGCCTTGGTTCGGTCGACCGGACGGACGATCGAATGAAGGTAAAAAGTAGCAGAGCTACTTCGGTCGACCGAGCGATCGACCGATGGAAGCCCAAAACGGGCAGTAGCTCGGGCGGTCGACCTGTCGATCGATCGACCTGCTGATACCCGAAGACACAGATCGCGTCGGTCGACCGACGGGTCGACCGAAGATCAAGATCAATGTTTTTGCGTCTGGGCGGTCGACCCGTCGGTCGACCGACCACAGAGTAAAGAGCAGCGGTCCAAGCTACGATCGAACAGTCGATCGATCGACCATTCGACCAGCGGTCTGCAACGGATAGTTTTCTATCCGTTGAGCAGCCGTTTCTTTAGCAATGTATAAATATACCCCCATATAATTCTTTTAACTCTCTTCCTTCATTCTAACAGAGTTCATTGAGTATTCAAAAGGAAGATTTAGAGTCTTCCAAAAGATTTAAAGCTTGCGCTCTGCTTCTCCGTCGAATTCATTCTTCAAGCGCCAATTGCTGCCTCAACTCGGAAACTGACTCGAGCTTATCCCCTCAACGAGTTGGAGGTTCCAAGTCTGTGAAAGGAGCTTGCAAACATTGGTTTTATTATTTAGCTCTTTTGATTGTATTTTATCTGTTATTTTAACTATTTGTTTAATTTGAGTTTGTAAGACCTAGGTTGTTAGGTTTTGTTTGTGAAGTGGTATCCTTGGTGTAGAAGGAGTAAAACCACTTGTGTAAACTTAGTGTTTACTAGGATTAGTTTAGTTGTCCCTTAGGGTTGAGGTGGAAGAGGACTCTCGATAAGAAGGCGGTGACTTCCGGGTGTGGAAGTGCCTTAGGTCGAGAGTGCGTCTCTTCGGTGTAAAGTCCTCGTGTGTAAGGGAAACGTAAATTAAGCTAGTAAAACTAGTTTGGAAATCCTAAGCGGGGTGCTTAGGTAGTGGAGTAGGCATTGGGGCCAAACCACTATAAATATTGTGTTTGCATTGTTTCATTGCCTTTAATTGTTTGTTTTCTTTGCTTGATTATTTATCGCTTCCGCATCCAATCGTAAAATCGCAAATTGCCTAAACTAATTAAGTAAACGATTAAAATTGGAATTTAGGCTAATAGATTTAGTAAACATACTATTCACCCCCCCTCTAGTGTCGTCATTTCGCCAACACACCTCTCCAACTGAAGTGCCATCCGATTTCATTTCCTGATGAGAAGTCCGAGATAAATCCATTCTTTCTTCGGCTTGCCTCAAATTGTTGAGGGAAATAGTCTGCTAGTCTTATGTTTAGTCCCTATTTCTCAAACCAGAACATGATAGTATCTCCCCTTCCCCTCCTTGATTCCATACCTAAGGAGAAAGAGAGTTTGGATCCATATATGTCTTTCCAAACCGAGGACCATGAGGATGTATTATGATCCGTCTGCCATTTCTTTCGTCTGAAGTACGAGTTATTTACAATATAAATCCATAGCAAATTTGCATCCGAAGCTAACCCCCACCACCATCTTCCATGTTGTGCCATGTAATGGTTCCTCCAGATCTAAGATACCTAGTCCTTCGTTGTGTCTTGGCGTGATAACATCCTCCCAACCAACCAACAGTATACAAGGCCCATCCCTACCTCCATTCCAAAGAAAGCTTCTTCTTCGACGGTCTATTTGGTTAATAACCCATTTCGGCACTCGGAAGATTGAAATGAAATGACCACTCATTCCATTGAGCACACTATTTATCAATGTTACTCTACCTCCTCGCGATAGCAATCTTCCTTTCCAAGATGCCAACTTTCGATCTGTTTGCATGCTCAATTACCACATTCCAGTCTTCCCGAGAAAGTCGACCGTTGCGAAGAGGAAGGCCAAGATAATTAATGGGGAAGTTATTTGCCTTGCATCCGAGGTAGTCCGCCACTCGAGTTGCCTTCATTAGATCGTCTTGAAGGTGAGTCACTACCATCTTATTCAAGTTAACTCTCAGGCCAGTCATCAAATAAAAAGCTCACATAAGTAGTTTGGTGTTGATAAGGTCTTCATCACTATCTCGCGTGAAGATAATGAAATCGTCCGCAAATTCCATATTGGTGACTTCTCTCCCTCCCCTGGGGTCGATGCCCCTTATTATTCCCACATAGTTCACCTTGTTCATGAGCCTTGTGAAGATGTTCGCAACGAGCAGGAAGAGATATGGTGATAAGGGAACTCCTTGACGAAGACCTTTCCTATGTCTGAATCATTTCCCCTGCCTTCCATTTACCATTACCGTTGATTCACTAGATCGTAGCAAATGGTTGATCCATTGAATCCAAAAGTCAAGGAATCCCCACGCCGCCAGAAGATTTAATAAGAACTCCCAACTAATGGAATCAAAAGCTTTAGCCATATCTAACTTTAAAAGGAATGCATTTGTACCTGATCTCTTACAACGGTGAATGATTTAGTTTGCCGCCATGTAACAGTCATGCATGGATCTTCCGGGCAAAAAGGCGCACTGCGTGTCCCTCATGAGGCATGACATATGAGGCTTTGACCGTAAAGCTAAGGCGTTCGAAAGAATCCAGATGTCCCCTGATGTGAGTGCTAAGAGGTCTGAAGTTTCCAATTTCCACTGCCCCCTCAAAGAGATGTAAGCCTTGTTGATGCGAGACCAGTCTGCATTCCCATGCAAAACATCAGTCAGAAGTGCCATAAAGTCTACTCCAATAATGTTCCATGCATGGATGAAGAATTCTATTGTTAGCCCATCCGGACCCAGGGTCTTGTCTTTTCCAAAAGATTTTATGGCCATGATCACTTCCTCTTCAGAGAGCTGAGCGGAGAGATTGACCAAGAATGAAGTCGGAGCTGGGTATAGGTCCTCCCAAACTGGTGCAATCAAAGGCTAATGTGTTACGCCTATTGAGTCCCAAAAAAAACCCTACATAGCTCCACTATATGCTCCTAAGAGTTCACTGTCATGTCGTTTAGCTTCAATTCAGTAATCCAATTTCTCTGAAGACGAGCCGAAGAATTTCGTGTTTCTATCTCCATCTTTCAGCCAACGAGCCTTCGCTCTTTGTCTCCATAAAATATGTTCAGCCTGATAGCTCTAATCCAATTGCTTCCTAATGCTCTACAACTCATCCCCTTCATGAGGATCTGGATCAACTCCCTCCGCCTCCAGTAGACACTCCTCGATCTGGTTTTCTAATGTCGTTATGTTTGCCCTCAATGCATCCTTATGAGATTTACTCCAAATTCTAAGGGCCAACCCTAGCCTCCGAGTCTTGTTAATCCAACAGTTCAGAGGGGTGCTATCCAATGCGTAACCCTTAGATAGCCCTTCAGAATTTTGGAACGAGCAACAGAATTTTGAAGAACCCGTAATTTTCTTAAGCCAAACATCATTGAAAGCTTCAAATTTTAACTTCTGTAAACACAAAATGTCACAATTAAAGGATCTCAAAAGGTTCTTAACCATCAAATGCTTACTACTCCTATGAGCGCCACAAACATTCCAAAATAGGATGCGGAACATTTAAAACATTTTAAAGAATGACACCACCACCACCCTATGGAAATCAGGTGGCGTTCACCGACATAGCTGCCGCTCCTCGCAAGAGATCACAGGTCATAGGGTCAGCTGCATGCATGCCAAAACGGGACAATTTTCTCGTCATCAAGATCAGAAACGTCCCTAACCTTCGGGGCTCCAAGAGTCGGCAGAATTTTCGAGTCCGGGATTAAAGAGGATGAAGAAATGCCAGCCTTCCTCTTGCTGCCCACCCAATTCCCCGACCTAGTCACAGGCCTGCCCACCTTGCGTGACATGGCCGGCATCAGCATCCCACCAGAGGCGGCTCCACACGCCAAGATTCGAGCGTTGCGTCGAACCATGGGAGTCACCAACGCGGCGGCTTCAGGTATGAGGACTCCAAAATCTTCCACGCCTTCGAAGACCTCATCTTTTACCATTAGGCCAGAGCAAATGTCAAAAGCCATATCCAGGATTACCTGAGGTTCACACGAAACCAAACCTGAATCCAAACCGACCGATAGTTTGGATAGGTCAACAACGCGAGGGGGCACATCAAGCACAGTAGCCTGTTCCACAATCTCCAAGCAGCCTAAGCCCGGCTGAGAGAGAGCAATTGAAGGATCAAAAAATTGGGCTGTGCCACCTTTACTCCCGGAATCCAGGCCCAGCAGCCTCTTACCCGTCAAGTTCTCTCCCTGCATCATTACCATACCACCAAAATTGGGCTCCACACCCCAGAACAGAGATCTATATGGGATGGGGCCAAATTTTATGTGGAGTCCACATTGGCCACCATCCGAGCACTCCAGATTTTGCAACGTGGCCGATTCAAAAGCAACAACATGATCCATTGGATTAAACTGAAGGTTATCCAGGCGCGTTGACATTGAAAGGAGACCATGCCATGAGATCCATGAGATGACGCTTGTACTACAGGACAGGGATCTTGTAGCAGACCATGGTGAGTGCCATGCTGCCCCATGCAGCGTTCAACGGTCAGAACGCCGTTCAACTCCCTTTCTCCCGGCGGTAGAAGGTTCAGGTCAGTGATGGTGGAGTCTTGCATGATCACCGAGTCGGACATTGAATTCATGCTCTCGCCCGAGCTAGTAGCACCGCCCGATGTCGAATTCGATCCCGACGAGTTGCCATTGGGTTCCGGGACAAGGGGTTGCTACAGATGAATATTACCTTCCTAGTGCTCTCCGTTCGTTGGCGGTGGGTTGCGATCTCCTCCGATTGCATTACCTCCAGGGGCATTCGACGGTAGCATCGCACGTCGGCTCCATCCGATGTCGATACGAGCAACAAATGTTCGGCACGTCGGTGCACCTCCATGAACTAGGGGACGTCGTTGATCTGGTTACATGCTACCTGGATGTAGCAACTTCAATATCCTCCTAAGTAGTGGAGCAACGTTCTACATTTACCAAGAAGACAAACGGGGCGCAGATCGTCGCAAGATCAGTTTGGTTCCAAAACTCCAGTGGGAGTCTGTGAAGACGAAGCCCGACGGAGTATTGAAGCGGATCAGAGAATTATCTGTACTTGAAATCCCAGTTCGCGAATTCTAGAAATACCGATTGGAGCCTGATGTATCTCCAATCGAGCCGGATGTTTTCATTTTTTATTCCATGTAATGTTGGATTATATGGATCGTTTAAGTACAAAACAACAGGTATTGCAGGTTTTTTCGATCCAATAAAGTTGTTTTGATTCAGAGAAATCGCTGCTCAAACTTTACAGGGACAAATGTGTAAACCTAATCCTTTTGTGGATTTCCGGAGTCCTAATTTTGGAATACAACTTGTATGGAGCCCGGCTCCATACAAAACCTATGGAGCCGAGCTCCACAATTAAAACACACATTTCAAAGCAATTTTTAAGTTGCTCTGAGATTTGTGTTTCATGAAATACAAATTTCAAAATAATTTTTTAATCAAAATAAGTTTTAATTGCTTTGAGATTTGTATGTTATTTGTGGAGCCCGGCTTCATAAAATTTGCTATAAAGCCGGGCTCCATAGCAATTATTTCCCTAATTTTGCACCTATTCCAACATTGTCTGCCTTCTCGAGAATCCAACGCCACGTGATTAGTCAAGGACTTCAATTATCGCCGACCCACCACAATATATAATGCTAAAATAATTGCACAATCTTTGAAGACCGATAAAAACATGGTTGAGTAATTTGGCATGGTAAGCTTGACTTTTTACCTCGAGCCAAATTTGAGCTGACAATTCAAATCTTTCAAGTTTCGACAGAAATAAACAATAGAAATTTATTGTCTTGCTGACTTTATATCCTAACTAGTAACTATGAACAAAAATAAAAACGCTATTCCTCTGCTTTAGTTTCTTGTTTGCTTCATCGACCGCAAGAAAACTAATCAATACAAATGTAGAGATCAATCAATCAATTGGAGGGAAAGCTGGTAACCTGGAATCTGGATTGAACACCTTGCAGCAGAAAATTAATTAATTATGATGATCGATATTTCATTCCCTCTCCCTCTGCTGCTCTCGGAGAATGCTCAGGGCACGTTCCAGGAAAGGCCTGAACCTTTCGACATCAAGCCTGACGTTCTGCTCCTTGAGGAAGATCCTGGAGAACGTATCCCATCCCTGGTGGTGCACCGACATGGGATCCTTGAACACCGCATGATCCCTTGGATACAACTCCGTCAAAGTCGTCTCCTCCTCGTTGATGCTGTACTCCAAGTAGCTCACCTTCATCTGCTTCGAAGGTTCCCTGAAGTAGTGGCCTGCAATCCAATCCAAATTCCCCCACGGCACCACTTGGATCACCACCGCATTGGTCGGGAGGAAGACCATGTTCGTCAGCGCAGACCCGTGAACGCCCATCAGCACATCGCACGAGTTCACAATCCGAGAGAATTCGGCGATGTCCTCGCTCGCCTCCGTCACCACAACATCGTACCCCGCTTCTTTGGCCATTTCGACGATCTCTTCGACGTTCATGAACTTTCTCGTTCTCGCCCTCGTTATGATCATCAGCCTCGGCTTCTTGCCGGCCTTCTCCTCGCCCCGACTTATCGGGCGGTCTCTCTCGAGGGAGAAGGCGCTTCTTGTGAACTTTGCGAAGTCGACCATCGAATACCCTTGCGGCGATTTGGAAGGCTCTATTTGGAAGTCCTCGATGCTGCTGCATCTGAGTCCGACAGTCACCTGCTTGAAGCAACGAACAGCGTCGTCCTTGTCGAACTCGATGATCTCGTACTTGGACAGCTTTTGGAAGTAAAGCTTGTACTTCTCCACCCATCCCGGCTTCTTGTTGGCAACCAGAAGCTGGACCTCGCCGCCGAAAGGGTATGCGGTCTGGAAGAGAGGAACGAGCACGTCGCCGAAGTCGTGGAAGAAGTTGATCCCGGACCAGCCACCGATCGCGAAAACCAACGCAGGGATGGAGTAATTGACGGAGCAACGAGTGTCATCCCCGTAGCTTTTGACTGGCTTCAGTGTTACCTCACGAACATGAGCCCCTGATCCTACATCCCATTTGCGTGCATAAGGTTTGATCGTCCATGATTCACCACCTTCTTTGTTGTCGGCCCACTGAGGAGGAGAAACATACACCATTCTAGTGTCCTTGCCGATGATTCTAACATCACCTTCTGCCTCGCACACATCTGATTTCCTGTTTGAAAGATCACATCTAGGCTGCTTCTTCTCAAGCTTCATCCCACCTTTGTAAAACATCCAACAGTTGACTTAGTTTTGAAGCTTATTATTTTTCCAAATAACAAAAATTAGTTCTTTGTTGTTATAAGTTTTGGTCAAAGGATAGATTTCTGTGAACTTCGATTACCAATTGATAATTTTGTTGTATTTTGTTATTTAAAAAAAGAAATTTGCATTGAATGATGAGCTGCAAGATATGAAATAAACCTGAAAAATAAAAGGGGGGCATCTTGTGTATCAAAAGAAGGAACTCTAATTAAATCTCTCAAAAACAGAGCATACCTAATTCATTAGGGCTGCTTCTTGCTGAAATCTCCGCATGATGAACAGATGAACTCTTCTCAAACTCTTCTTCCTTGTGACTGCCTGAATCATTAATTTTGCCATGTATCAAATTTAGTTTAATTTCCTTCTCCAAAAAAACTACAAATCTATCACTTAATTCAGTTTCTTTAACGATCTAGAGAAATCAATCTATAGGAAAAATAAGCTGAAGAGAATTGGAGATGCTTGGCGTTAGGGTACCTTCTTCTTGTCCAGCGGATGCATCAGATCTGATGGAGGTGGAGTTGACACTCAATACTGGGACAAGTTGTGAACTTGCTGAAAACCAATGTGTTATGAAGAGACAGAAAGAGCTATAGGGACATGTAATCGATAAAGAGACAGACAGAGATTGTTTACCCATGGAGACGCGCATCTTGTTAGTTCTCGACATGGTGAGATAGGTCAGCGAGACCAGAATGAACACTGCAAGTAACCCTACTCCGCAATTTTGAGGCTTGGCACGGTTGAGGTTCCTGAACCCCTTCGCCATCTTCTCCTGCTTCCAGCTACAGTCTGGAAATTCTATTGTTCTCAGGAGCACTTCATCTATCGTTTAGGGATGGAGAGACGACAACTGTTGATGATTTGTCTGCACAAGATTGAGAGCATATAATAACCAAAGGAGGAAGAAGTTGTATCCAATCAGCAGGGACTTAGGCACATGATTTTTATTATTCTAATATATACATGGCACGGAGGAGAGAGAGAGAGAGAGAGAGAGAGTCCACATTTTACAGTTTAATTAAAATCTGAAGTTGGTGATATGTACCCTCCCCCCACCTATTTTCATTCTTTCAACTCACAAGGTTTTCAATTCCCCAATTTAATTCAATGATTGTGACATCAAGGTGCATAATTTTTGGCATGTGAGGAGTGGTTAAAGAAGAAGTCAAAAAGATAGAGTAATGGGGACAAATCCAAGACAAAGAACCTCCATATATTGTATTATAAGAGGGGGCCATATGGAGTAGGTATGCTTCTAGGTCAAGAATACATCTAAAACTTAAATTAGTAGATCTCCCTCTTTCTTTTGTTTAGCAAAAAAAGTAACAGCGGTTCGCTGGCATGCATGATGAACGAACTGTCACTTTCTGTGAAGGTAATTGTGATTAGATTAACAAAAAGAGCAGTCGGCTTTGGGCCCCATCTGGACCACTGAGAATAATGTGCCAATAAAAACTCGATCCACCTAGCTGCGAGGTGATACCTCTTTAGGTTACAGTAAAAAAAAAATGAGGCCTTATATAAAATTACTGAACGAACTATATAATTCTTATTTGGAAGGAAAGATATCAGTGGCCATGTTTTTTCAAGGATTTTTTTTTTTGCTTTTTTTTATTTATTTTCTTACCGTTGACTTTTGATTTCTTTTAGTCTTTCATCCTCCCACCTTCGTTTGAATTCATATTCTTCTTCGCCTCTCCTTTTTTTTGTATTCCTATTCATAACTTTTGAATCGACTAAGATGATAAACCTTGAAAAGAAACTACATAGTTTTTTAAAAAAATTAATAAAAATATCTCAAACTATTGATTTTTTAACAAATCTAACCTATAAAAAAGAGCAGTCAACTTTGGGCCCCCTCTGGACCGGTGAGAATAATGTGCCAATAAAGATTTGGTCCACCTCGCTGCAAGGTGACACCTCTTTAGCTTACAGTAAAAAATATGAGGCCTTACATGAAATTGCTGAGCGAACTGCATAGTTCTTATTTGGAAGGAAAGAAATCAGTTTGTTTTTCCAACCAATGATTTCAGATGATCAATGTCGCTGGCCAGTCCAACATGTTTTTCCAAGGATGTTTTTTACTTTTGCTTTTCTTTTCGGTTTTCTTACTGTTGATTTTCAAATTTTTTTCATTTTTCGTCCTCCCATCTTCGTTTGAATTCATAATCTTTTTCTCCTCTCCCTTCTTTTGTATTCCTATTCATAATTTTTGAATCGAATAAGATGATAAACCTTGAAAAGAAACTACATAGTTTTTAGGGAAAATTAATGAAAATATCTTAAACTATTGAGTTTTTAACAAATCTGAACCATAATTTTATTTATAACTAATTTATACTCGAACTTTTATTTTGGTATCAATTAAATACTCCTGTCAGCTAGGTATTAAAGTAGTCGTTATATGCTGACATGGACTGCACAGTCAGCATAAATAAATAATTTTTTTATTCAAAGTTGTTGTTGTATGAAATTCGACACTAGAAGGGAGGGTTGAATAGTGTCTGTCCTTTTTCTATTTTATCAAAAAAAAATTTGCTTAGTTTCAACTTCAATTAAATGCAAATGTAACTTAACAATGTTTGTTATCAAATATCAAGAACAATAATGAGCAAACATTCAAAGCAATGCAAACACGATGAAATATAGTGGTTCGGCCAACCGCCTACTCCACTACCTTGGCTCCTCACCAAGGATTTCTAATCAACTACTTTATAAAACTTGTGTTTCTCTTTGAATACAATTGAGGACACAATTCTCACCTCATTGAGAACTCCTCAAACCTATTCACCTAGGCAAAACACAAATCTACAAAGCCTAACCCTAAGTGTTTCTCTAGCACACCTAGGAAGCTATTACAGGTAAAAATAAATTTAAAACAACTTCAAATATAATGAAAAAGAGCTAAGAATTGAAAGAAGAACCAATGCTCTTTTCCCAAGCCTTCAAGCCTCCAATTTGCCAGTAGATGAACTTGAATCGCAACAGAGTTGAGGAACTCCTCAAACCTATTCACCTAGGCAAAACACAAATCTACAAAGCCTAACCCTAAGTGTTTCTCTAGCACACCTAGGAAGCTATTACAGGTAAAAACAAATTTAAAACAACTTCAAATATAATGAAAAAGAGCTAAGAATTGAAAGAAGAACCAATGCTCTTTTCCCAAGCCTTCAAGCCTCCAATTTGCCAGTAGATGAACTTGAATCGCAACAGAGTTGAGGAACTCCTCAAACCTATTCACCTAGGCAAAACACAAATCTACAAAGCCTAACCCTAAGTGTTTCTCTAGCACACCTAGGAAGCTATTACAGGTAAAAACAAATTTAAAACAACTTCAAATATAATGAAAAAGAGCTAAGAATTGAAAGAAGAACCAATGCTCTTTTCCCAAGCCTTCAAGCCTCCAATTTGCCAGTAGATGAACTTGAATCGCAACAGAGTTGAGGAACTCCTCAAACCTATTCACCTAGGCAAAACACAAATCTACAAAGCCTAACCCTAAGTGTTTCTCTAGCACACCTAGGAAGCTATTACAGGTAAAAACAAATTTAAAACAACTTCAAATATAATGAAAAAGAGCTAAGAATTGAAAGAAGAACCAATGCTCTTTTCCTAAGCCTTCAAGCCTCCAATTTGCCTGTAGATGAACTTGTATCGCAACAGAGTTGAGGAACTCCTCAAACCTATTCACCTAGGCAAAACACAAATCTACAAAGTCTAACCCTAAGTGTTTCTCTAGCACACCTAGGAAGCTATTACAGGTAAAAACAAATTTAAAACAATTTCAAATATAATGAAAAAGAGCTAAGAATTGAAAGAAGAACCAATGCTCTTTTCCCAAACCTTCAAGCCTCCAATTTGCCAGTAGATGAACTTGAATTGCAACAGAGTTGAGGAACATAACTGGATGCTTGAGAAGAATGTTGATGGAAGAACAGGGCACATCAATCAATCTTTTTGAAGGCTCAAATCACTCCTTTAAATGCTCAATTAAATCTCCAATAAGTCTTAAAGGAGGTAGGTGAGGTGTATTTATAACCCCTCAACCGAACGGGCTGTTCAATAGGTGGAAAACTAGCTGTTACCGTCGTTCGGTCGCTTGTCAGTCGATCGTCGGTCAACCAATCGATCGTTTACCTGCGACCGCTGCTTTAATAGCGCTGTCCGGTCGACCGATGAGTCGATCGAATGAGTCGCGAGTTTAGTGATCCGCAATTCGGTCGACCGATCGATCGACCAAAGCACCTTCTGCCAATTTTTGGCATTGGTTGAACGACCGACCAGTCGACTGACGTAGCCCTCTGCCACTTTTTCACCATCTTCGGTCGATCGACAAGTCGACCGACAAGGGTACTGCCGATTTTTCTGCCTTGTTCGGTCGACCAACCAGTCGATCGAACTCAGGCTGAGGCTGATTTTTTCTTTATATTTGTTAGATGTTTTTTCATAGGTTTGGTTACCAAGTTCTAACTTGGATAACCTTACAATTAGGCTTGGGATAAGATCGTCCTAGGGGTATTTTACAAGATATCTACTTAGTCTATACCTGAGCCTTTCTTTGACGTTCTTATTCTATTGATTCTTGACGATCTTTTGTTTTGTTTCTCCGAACGAATTTTGCATGCTTATCGCAACCTCAACCTGAACTCAAAACTTCACACATAGATTAAATATATGTTTGTTGTCATCAAAACGAAGATCGAAGCTTAAGAGAAACCCTTAAGCCAACAATCTCCCCATTTTTGATGATGACAAACATTATATGGAATTTTAAGAAAACATATGCATATTCTTTGTGAGTTTTAGTTAAGGCATACAAGATATATAACTCAACAAATATAAAAATATATATCACTCAACATATGCTCTCTCTATCAATGTGCATATCATTTTTGTAACTCCCCCTAACTATATGCATCATAAAAACAAATGTGACCTTACTTTTTTCTCCCTCTTTTGACATTCATCAAAAAGGGTAAGAATTAAGGTACAATTAATGAGTGTCATCATGAAAACCAAGAAAGCCATAAAACCAAGTATCATCTACCGCTATAGTCCTTCCTATTAATGTAAGCCTATAGAAGGCAAACATCAATAAGTCGCAAAGCCCCACTATAGAGCAATACATAAGTGTGATGATACTTTATAGAATGCAATTTTTTGAAAAATATATATGTTTTGAAGAAGAACATCTTAACTACTAGGAAAAGCACAAATTCCTAATTGCATCCTTAAGTTTGTAAAGCTTTCCTCAACCAAGGGTTTTGTAAATATATTGGCAAGTTGTTTGTCGGTGGATACAAATTCTATCGATATATTTCCCTTAGTTACGTTATCCCTAAGAAAATGGTGTCTTAAATCAATATGCTTAGTCCTAGAGTGTAAAATAGGATTCTTTGTTAAATTTATTACACTAGTATTATCACAATGAATAGGTATGCAAGAATACTTAAGTCCATAATCTAAAAGGGTTTGTTTCATCCAAAGGACTTGTGCACAACAACTAGCTACAGCGATGTATTCCGCTTTGGTAGTTGAAAGTGCAACTGAGTTTTGTTTCTTTGAGAACCAAGAAACAAGACTCGCTCCTAAGAATTGACAACATCCACTAGTGCTTTTTCTATCTACTTTACACCCGACAAAATCTGCGTTCGAAAAATCGATTAAATCAAAAGATGTATGACATGGATATCATAGTCCTAAGTCAACCGTGTCATTTAAATATCTCAATATGCGTTTGACCGCACTTAAATGAGATATTTTAGGGCAAGGTTGAAACCTAGCACATACACAAACGCTAAACATGATATCGGATCTACTTGCAGTTAAGTAAAGAAGACTATCAATCATACCTCGATATCATTTTTCATCAACTTTGACACCCTCTAGCTTGATGGATGTGCTCATTGGTGTAGATGCTATCTTGGCTTCATTCATCCCAAATATTTTGAAGAGCTCCTTTGTGTACTTGGCTTGATTGATGAAGATTCCTTTGTTGGTTTGCTTGGTTTGAAGACCAAGCATGAAGGAGAGCTCTCCCATCATGCTCATCTCAAACTCATCTTGCATACACTTAGCAAACCACTTACAAAGAATTACATTAGTAGCACCAAAAATTATGTCATCAACATAAATTTGAACTAATAACATATCATTTTCATGATGTTTAATAAAAAGTGAAACATCGGCTTTTCCAACGTCAAAATCTTGTTCAATTAAAAAGTTTAAAAGCATTTCATACCAAGCCCTAGGGGCTTGTTTTAAACCATATAATGCTTTTTTAAGTTTGAAAACATGGTTTGGAAAATCAAAACTTTCAAATCCGGGGGGTTGTTCAACATATACTTCTTCATTAATGAAACCATTTTAAAATACACTTTTAACATCCATTTGGAAAAGTTTAAAACCTTTAAAGCTAGCATATGCCAAAAGCATTCTAATTGCTTCTAATGTAGCTACGGGAGCATAAGTTTCATTATAATCTATCCATTCTTGTTGATTGTACCCTTGTGCCACTAACCTAGCTTTGTTTCTAATGACTAATCCTCCTTCATCTAACTTATTTCTAAATATTCATTTAGTCTCAATTATAGTTTGTTCGCTAGGTCTAGGTACTAAGTCTCATACATCATTTCTAGCAAATTGGTTGAGTTCTTCTTGCATAGCTAGTACCCAAAACTCATCTTCTATTGCTTCCTTAATGTTCTTAGGCTCTACTTGAGATATAAAAGCTACATATTGACAAATATTCTTGAGTTTAGAGCGTGTTACCACTCCCGTTGAAGGTTCTCCAATGACTTGATCCATTGGATAATCCATTATCAACCGATATCCTTTAAGGAGAGGTGGTAGAGCTTCTTCTTCTTCTTCTTCAACTTGAGGTAGATTTGAGGATAATGGATCTTCATGCTGAGTTTCCTCATTATCTTCATCCTCCACCTCTTTGTCATGAAGTGTGAGGTCCTTAAGTTTCTCACCTACATTTACAATCTTCACATTTCTAGAAGAATCATTAGTTTCATTAAATGTGACATGCATAAATTCTTCAACAATCATAGTTCTACGATTGTAAACTAGGAAAATTCCTTCATCGAATTTAGAATCAAATTTTCCTAAATTCTCCTTAGTATTTAATATGAAATATTTGCATAAAAAAACATGAAAATATCCCACATTTGGGATTTTACCATTCCAAAGCTCAAAATGTGTTTTCTTAATTTTAGCGCTTAATAAAACGCGATTAAGCACATAACAAGAGGTATTTATGGCTTCGGCCCAAAAATACTTAGGTAAATTATTTTCACATAGCATGGTCCTAGCCATCTCTTGTAAGGTTCTATTCTTCCTCTCAACCACCTCATTTTGTTGAGGGGTCCTAGGGGAAGAAAAGGTATGTTCAATACCTAAATCATCACAAAATTCAAAAAAAAATTCATTTTAAAACTCTCCTTTATTATCACTTCTAATTTTTAAAATTGAAACTTCTTTCTCATTTGTAACTTTCTTAGTAAACTTTTTGAAAAACTCAAAAGTTTCATTTTTCTTAGCTAAAAAGAAAACCCATGTAAATCTAAAAAAGTCATCAACTAACACATAGCAATATAGCTTTCCACCTAGACTAGCTACATCACATAGACCAAAAAGATTTATGTGCACAAGCTCAAAAATTCTAGATGTACTAACTTGATTAATGCTATGAAATGAAGATTTAACTTGCTTACCTAGTTGACATGCATCACAAAATTTATCTTTTTCAAATTTTATCTTGGGTAATCCTTTAACTAATTCTTTCTTAGATATTTCTTGAATGAGACTCATGCTAGCATGTCCTAACCTTCTATGCCACAACCAAGAGTCATTCTACATAGCAACTAAGCATCTAACATGAGGATTAGGCAAGACATTTAAATCTAATGTGTAGATATTTTCTTGCCTATTTTCAATAAACATGATATCATTAGATGGTGCACTCCTAATGATACATTTTGGTGCTTTAAAGATAATTATGTATCCATTGTCACACAATTGTGATATGCTAATCAAGTTATGTTTTAACCCATCAACTAGTAAAATATTCTTAATGCATGGGTAAGAAAGTATACATATATCACCAATGCCAACAATCTTACCTTTGGCATTGTCTCCAAATGTGACATGTCCACCATCTTTGCTTGATAGGATTGCAAATAAGTTGATGTCACCCGTCATGTGCTTTGAGCAACCACTATCCAATATCCAAGTGCTTCTACTTGCTTGAGGATTTCTTCATCTATAAAAGGAGAAGAAACTATTTTAGGTACCCAAATTTTCTTGGGTCCTTGAGTGTTAGTCATTTTAGAAACCCATGTAAATCTTGCATGTGGGTTCCTCCTCAAAGCACAATCATTGGCCATATGGCCAAATATGCCACAAGAAAAATAATTTCCAATAAATTTCCTTCTATTGTGTGTGTGAGCATGGAAGTGTGATGATTTCTTTTTATGGACAACCTTAGGCATGACATTTTGTTGGGTTGTCATCTTTTCATTAAGCATGCAAAGTTCATTTTTCAATGTTAGCATGCTATCATTCAAGTGCTCTATTTGATCACTTAAATACTTGTTTTCATCTTCTAATTTTTTGTTGTCATTTTCTAAGTCCTTCCTTGCTTTCTCTAGGGTGTGTTTCTCTTCCTTAAGGGTATCTATTTCTTTCCTTAAATCATTGCATGAAAGTAATAAGCTATCATTTTCTATCTCTAAAGATTTATTGTCCTTTTTAAGCTCTTTAAATTTTCTCCTAATAGCATTAAATTCATCATGCATTTGTTCAAATTCATTTTCAAGCTCTTCTTGAGTAAAAGAAAGCTCACCAAAAGTAAATCTTACCTCATCATCATTTGCCATCAAGCAAAGATTTGCTTTTTCACTCTTTAAGTCTTCTTCACTCGATGAAGCCTCGCTTTCATCCCACGAAGCCATCATTGTCTTCTTCTTCTTCTTGTGTTTGTCCTTTTTGTAAGGGTTAGAGGTGGAAGCCATTTTGAGAAGTGGGCAGTCCTCTACCCTTTCTCATGCCTCCTCTCATGAATATCATAAACCTCCTTGCTAACATTGTCATTTTCTTAATGTCATCCGTCTCTTCCTCGGATGATAAGGATTCTTTTAATCGGTGTGATGCTTTTAAGGCAATGGTTTTGCCTTTGGGGGCATCTTCCTCCATATATTGCTTCATATGAGTCTCATGTGTCATGAGAGACCCAATGAGCTCGGCGAACTTCAAGGTGCTCATGTCCTTTGCTTCCATGATTGCAATGACCATGGGCTCCCAAGTTTTTGGAAGGGAACGAATGAGCTTCCTTACCTTCTCCTCTTCATTTATCTCTCTGCCAAGGTTAGCTAATCCATTTGTAATATTTTGAAATCTAGCATACATAGCATCAATGGATTCATGCGATAATATTTTAAGCATTTCATAATCATGCATGAGTAGGTTTATTTTGGATTCCTTTACTTGTGAAGTCCCTTCATGTGTGGTCTCTAGGACCTTCCATAGTTCATATGCGGACTTACAGGTAGAAATTCTATTGAACTCATTAATTGATAGGCCGCAATATAATACATTGACAGCCTTTGCATTAGCATTAAAGAGTTTAATCTCATCTTGGTCCCAGTCATCCATATCCTTAGTGGGTTGCTTATACTCTACTTGAATCATCCTCCATACATCCATGCCTAGAGATTGTAGGAAATCATTCATACGAATCTTCCAGTAGGCATAGTTATTTCTATCGAATAGTGGTGGAGTATGAGTAGAGGACCCTTGGGCTAGTTGGATTTCACTAGACATCTTAATTTGTAGGGAAGATGGTTAAATTTTATCCTACGACCTTACTCTGATACCAATTGTTGTATGAAACCTGACACTAGAATGGGAGATTGAATAGTGTCTGTCTTTTTTCTGTTTTATCAATTTTCTTTTTGCTTAGTTTCAACTTCAATTAAATGCAAATGTAACTTAACAATGTATGTTATCAAATATCAAGAACAATAATGAGCAAACATTCAAAGCAATGCAAACACGATGAAATATAGTGGTTTGGCCAACCGCCTACTCCACTACCTTGGCTCCTCACCAAGGTTTTCTAACCAACTACTTTATAAAACTTGTGTTTCCCTTTGAATACAACTGAGGACACAATTCTCACCTCTTTGACAACTCAAACTTATTCACCTAGGCAAAACACAAATCTACAAAGTCTAACCCTAAGTGTTTCTCTAGCACACCTAGCAAGCTATTACAAGTGAAAACAAGTTAAAAACAACTTCAAATACAATGAAAAAGAGCTAAGAATTGAAAGAAGAACCAATGCTCTTTTCCCAAGCCTTCAAGCCTCCAATTTGCCAATAGATGAACTTAAATCGCAGTAGAGTTGAGGAACAGAATTGGGTGCTTGAGAAGAATATTGACAGAAGAACAGGGCGCAGCAATCAATCTTTTTGAAGGCTCAAATCACTCCTTTAAATGCTTAATTAAATCTCCCCAGAGGTCTTAAAGGAGTTAGGTGAGGGGTATTTATAACCCCTCAACCGAACGGGTTGTTTAACAGGCGGAAAACTAGCCGTTACCTTCATTGGGTCGCTTGTCAGTTGATCGTTGGTCGACCGATCGATCGACCACCCGCGATCGTTGCTTTAATAGCATTGTTCGATCGATCGACGGGTCGACCGAATGAGTCCTGAGTTTAGTGATCCACAATTCGGTCGACCGAAGCACCTTCTGCCAATTTTTGGCATTGGTCGGTCGACCGATCGGTCGACCGACGTAGCCCTCTGCCACTTTTTCACCATCTTCGATTGAGGTCGACCGAGTGGCTACTGCCATTTTGTGGCATCATTCGGTCGACCGACAAGGCTACTGCCGATTTTTCTGCCTTGTTCGGTCGACCGATCGATCGACCAAACTCAGGCTGAGGCTGATTTTTTACTTTATATTTATTACATGCTTTTTCATAGGTTTGGTTACCAAGTTCTAACTTCGATAACCTTACAATTAGGCTTGGGATAAGATCGTCCTAGGTGTATATTACAAGATATCTACTTAGTCTATACTTGAGTCTTTCTTTGACGTTCTTATTCTATTGATTCTTGACGATCTTTCCTTTTGTTTCTCCGAACGAAGTTTGCATGCTTATCGCAACCTCAACCTGAACTCAAAAATTCACACATAGATTAAATATATATTTGTTGTCATCAAAACGAAGATCGAAGCTTAAAAGAAACCCTTAAGCCAACAGTTGCCTCGTCATCAAATGATCCACGTCAGCAAGAACATATATAAATAAATTTTTAAAAAAAATCAATTATTTTTTCCCTCTTTTTTTAAGATATGGCTGTTGTGGCATTGAAGAGTTTTTTTAATATATTTTTTAAACTGATCTTGCCGACGTGGATCATTTTTTAAGCCAACAGTTGCCTCGTCATCAAATAATCCACGTTAGTAAGATCGGTTTAAAAAATATATTTAAAAACTCTTCAATGTCACCTCAGCCATACCTTAACAAAAAAACAGGAAAAAATAATTGAAGAATTTTTAAATTTTTTTATAACTGATCTTGCCGACGTGGATCATTTGATGACGATGCAACTTTGAATAAAAAATTTATCCATTTATGCTGACTGTGTTGTCCACGTCAGCATATAACGGCTACTTTAACATCCAGATGACGGGAGTATACAATTGATACCAAAATGAAAGTTCGGGTATAAATTAATTACAAATAAAAGTATGGGTCAAATTTGTTAAAAACTCAATAGTTCGAGATATTTTCATTAATTTTTCCTAATTTTTATTTGATGGTAACAAGTTGCTTTAGATCAACAATAAAGACTTTGTCTATCTGCGAGGTGACACCTCTTTAGCTTACAGTAAAACAAAAAAATGAGGCCTTACATGAAATTGCTGAGCGTTAGATGCATGCATTTATAATTATATTGATTCTTCGAATGGTAATGTTTTATAATACTTTTAACAAGGAACTACATAGTTCTTATTTGGAATGAAATAAATCAGTATGTTTTTCCAACCAATGATTTCATATGCTCAATGTCGCTGGCCAGTCCAACAATGTTTTTTTTTTGCTTTTTTTTTCAAATTTTTTACTGTTGATTTTTTATTTCTTTTCGTCTTTCCTCCTCCCACCTTCGTTTGAATTCATATTCTTCTTCTCCTCTCCCTTTTTTTATATTCCTATTCATAACTTTTGAATCGAATAAGATGATAAACTTTGAAAAGAAACTACATAGATTTTAGGAAAAATTAACGAAAATATCCCAAAATATTGAGTTTTTAACAAATCTAACCCATAATTTTATTTGTAACTAATTTATACTCGAACTTTGATTTTGGTATCAATTGTATTCTCCTGTCAGTTGGTTGTTAAAGTAGACGTTATATACTGACATGGACTACACGATCAGCATAAATTAATTAATTTTTTATTCAAAGTTGTCTCGTCATCAAATGATCCACGTTGGCAAGACCAGTTATAAAAAAATTAAAAAATTCTTCAATTATTTTTCCCTCTTTTTTTTAAGGTATGGTTGATGTGGCATTGAAGAGTTCTTTGAATGGTAATGTTTTATAGTACTTTAAACAAGGAACTACATAGTTTTTATTTGGAATGAAATAAATTAGTATGTTTTTCCAGCCAATGATTTCAGATGCTCAATGTCACTGGCCAATCCAACATGTTTTTCAAACGATGTTTTCTTTTGCTTTTATTTCAATTTTCTTACTATTGATTTTCGATTTCTTTTCTCTTTCCTCCTCCCACCTTCGTTTGAATTCATATTCTTCTTCTCCTCTCCCTTCATTTATATTCCTATTCATAACTTTTGAATCAAATAAGATAATAAACCTTGAAAAGAAACTACATAGTTTTTAGGGAAAATTAATGAAAATATCACAAACTATTAAGTTTTTAACAAATCAGACCCATAATTTTATTTCTAACTAATTTATACTCGAACTTCAATTTTGGTATCAATTGTATTCTCCTGTCAGTTGGTTGTTAAAGTAGACGTTATATGCTGACATGGACTACACGGTCAGCATAAATTAATTAATTTTTTATTCAAAGTTGTCTCATCATCAAATGATACACGTCGGCAAGACCAGTTATAAAAATATTAAAAAATTCTTCAATTATTTTTCCCTCTTTTTTTTAAGGTATGGCTGATGTGGCATTGAAGAGTTTTTTAATATATTTTTTAAACCAATTTTGCTGACGTGGATCATTTGATGACGATGCAACTTTGAATAAAAAATTAATTTATTTATGCTGACGATGTAATCCACGTCAGCATATAACAGCTACTTTAACATCCAGATGACAAAAGTATACAATTGATACCAAAATGAAAGTTCGGGTATAAATTAATTACAAATAAAAGTATGGGTCAAATTTGTTAAAAACTCAATAGTTCGAGACATTTTCATTAATTTTTCCTAATTTTTATTTGATGGTAACAAGTTGCTTTAGATCAACAATAAAGACTTGGTCTACCTGCGAGATGACACCTCTTTAGCTTACAGTAAAAGAAAAAATCAAGGCCTTACGTGAAATTGCTGAGCGTTAGATGCATGCATTTATGCTGATACTGATTCTTTGAATGGTAATGTTTTATAGTACTTTAAACAAGGAACGTACTACATAGTTCTTATTTGGAATGAAATAAATCAGTATGTTTTTCCAACCAATGATTTCAGATGCTCAATGTCGCTGGCCAGTCCAACATGTTTTTCAAACGATGTTTTTTTTTGCTTTTATTTCAATTTTCTTACTATTGATTTTTTATTTCTTTTCTCTTTCCTCCTCCCACCTTCGTTTGAATTCATATTCATCTTCTCCTCCCCCTTCTTTTATATTCCTATTCATAACTTTTGAATCAAATAAGATAATAAACCTTGAAAAGAAACTACATGGTTTTTAGGGAAAATTAATGAAAATATCCCAAACTATTGAGTTTTTAACAAATCTGACCCATAATTTTATTTGTAACTAATTTATACTCGAACTTTTATTTTGGTATCAATTGTATTCTCCTGTCAGCTGGATGTTAAAGTAATCGTTATATGCTGACATGGACTGCACAGTCAGCATAAATAAATTAATTTTTTATTCAAATTTATCTCATCATCAAATGATCCACGTCGGCAAGATCAGTTATAAAAAAATTTAAAAATTCTTCAATTGTTTTTTCCCTCTTTTTTGTTAAGGTATGGCTGAGGTGGCACTGAAGAGTTTTTTAATATATTTTTGAAACAGATCTTGCTGACGTGGATCATTTGATGACTAGACAACTTTGAATAAAAAATTAATTTATTTATGCTGACTGTGTAGTCCACGTCAGCATATAACGACTACTTTAACATCCAACTGACGGGAGTATATAATTAATACCAAAATAAAAGTTCAAGATAAATTGATTATAAATAAAAGTATATGTCAAATTTATTAAAAACTCAATAGTTCAAGACATTGTCATTAATTTTTCCTAATTTTTATTTGATGGTAACAAGTTGCTTTAGATCAACAATAAAGACTTGGTCTACCTGCGAGGTGACACCTCTTTAGCATATAGTAAAAGAAAAAAATGAGGCCTTACATGAAATTGCTGAGCGTTAGATGCATGCATTTATACTGATACTAATTCTTCGAATGGTAATGTTTTATAGTACTTTTAATATGGAACTACATAGTTCTTATTTGGAAGGAAATAAATCGGTATGTTTTTCCAACCAATGATTTCAGATGCTTAATGTCGTTGGCCAGTCCAACATGTTTTTCCAACTATGTTTTTTTTTTGCTTTTTTTTCAATTTTCTTACCATTGATTTTTGATTTCTTTTCGTCTTTCCTCCTCTCACCTTCGTTTGAATTCATATTCTTCTTCTCCTCTCCCTTCTTTTGTATTCCTATTCATAACTTTTGAATCGAATTAGATGATAAACCTTGAAAAGAAACTACATAGTTTTTAGGGGAAATTAATAAAAATATCTCAAACTATTAAGTTTTTAACAAATCTGACCCATAATTTTATTTCTAACTAATTTATATTCGAACTTTCATTTTTGTATCAATTGTATACTCCCGTCAGCTGGGTGTTAAAGTAGTCGTTATATGCTGACATGGACAACACAGTCAGCATAAATAAATCAATTTTTTATTCAAAGTTACCTTGTCATCAAATGATCCACGTTAGCAAGACCAGTTATAAAAAAATTAAAAAATTCTTCAATTATTTTTGTTGGCGTAAGGTTTTCAACCTTGGTCTTAATCTCGATTTTAATGATAACAAACATGGAACTAATATTTCATTAAAGAAATATTTTCAGATTCCATATCGGTTAGCACTCAATGTCCTCGATCAGAAATATCAGAAGAAATCAAAAAATCGAAAGGACATTGGTCGACGTGTTCGGGTTCGTTGCGGAGGTTTCTCGAAGTTCGACGTGTGCACCAAAGGCATCTTCGACGAATCTAAAGAACACATGGAAAGCTCTCTAAGTTGACGCACGTTGAAGGTCGGAACCCGAAAACGAAGCGCGCAAGAAAAAGGCTAAAAAACTCAATCTCAACCTAGGTTGAATTGACCAGTCGGTCAACCGAATGTGGTAAAATATTAGCAGTAGTTAATTCGACCGACCGAAGGTTTCCAGGAAGCTGCAGAAAGCCTTCGGTCGCTTGGTCGGTCGACCGACAATCGATCGGCAAGCGATCGGCGGTCGATAACAGACAAAAATTCGCCCATTAAGAATAGAGTTGTTGCTCTTCTCTTCATGGTCTATATATATAAGGCCATGACAGCCTTTCACCCTTAATCTAACATACCTTGAGCCATTTTTTGATGATCCTTGAGCTTGATTGAGCCACCATTCTTGAAAACCCTAGCTTTGATCTCTCAACTCCTTGAGTAAGCCTTGACTTCATTGATTCACCATCAAAGGCATCAAGAGGAAGCTAGGAAACTTTGTTTGGGGCTATGTATTTGTTGTATCATTTATTTGCTCCATTATTTGTGTATTTTATTGTTTATTTCATTGTATCAAAGCTTGTGCAAACCTAGGTTGCTAGGTTTGATTGAGTTGGTGGTTGCCTTCGTGTTAAGGCTTAAATCCACCATTGTAAACTAAGTTACTAGGATTAGTTGAGTTGTCCTTAGGTTGAGGTGGGAGAGTACTCTCGGTAGGAATGCGGGATACTTTCGGGTGTGGAAGTGCCTTCGGTTTGAGAGCGGAGACTTTCCGGTGTAAAGTTTTCATTGTAAGAAAATTAATTAATCTAGTTAAACTAGTTTGGAAATCCTAAACAGGGTGCTTAGGTAGTGGAGTAGGCATTAGGGCCGAACCACTATAAATCATTGTGTTGGCATTATTATCTTTTTTGTGTTTAATTATTTTATTATTGCTTCCTCACTTAGTCGATAAATTGCAACTTGCCTAAGTAATCAAGTAAACGATTAAAACCGGAATTAGGCGAAAAATTTAGATAACACACTATTCACCCCCCCCCTTCCCTAGTGTGACCATTTCACCAATATTTGGTATCAGAGTGGGTCGTTGCTTGAGATTTTACCATCTCTCCTACAATTTGTTTCGATCCGGAAATGGCACTAGAGTCGGTTGTTTCTACACCTCCTAGGTTCGATGAGTCTAACTTTGGTCTTTGGAAGAGTAGAATGTATATATACTTTCCTAAAAACTCAAGGTTTAGGTGTATTTGACATGGTAAAGACAAAATATGTTGAACCTAAGGAAAATATGGATGCATAGACCCAAGAACAAATTAAAAGGTTTGAATTAAATGCTAAACCTACAAATTGCATATTTTGTTCTTTAGAAAATAATATCTTTGAAAAGATCATGCATTATACTTCGGCATATGATATTTAGGCAACTTTAAACATGCTATATGATTATGCCAAGACTGAAGAGATTGGCACTTCTAATGAAGGTAGTGATGACAATGGTCATTCACCTACCACTAATCTTGGTTTTGATGCCCATAGATCTTCTAATCGAAGGAGTAGCTGCAAGAGCCGAAAAAAGAAGCTAGTGTGTCATGCATGCAAGGAAAAGGGGCATGTGAAGAAAAAATGTCCTTCCATGAAAAACAAGGCAAAGAAGAGGTCAAACGCTTCCACGTCATCATCTTATTAATGAAAATGATAGCATTAACTCATCTAGCTCTCATGATTTCCTTTATGATGAACTAATGGATGAGTACAAAAATATGTATGCCTTGCTAATTAAAAAGGATAAGAAAAATAAAATGTTAAAGAAAGAAAATGTGATGCTTAATTCTTGCTTGCATGAATTCAAATTGAAAAATAAAAAATTGAAATCTATGTCATTTGATTCATGCCATGATGATATGGAATTTGAGATTAAGGACTTGAAACATAAAAATGAAAATTTAAAGAATGAAAATATCATGTTAAAAACTCAATTGCATGCTATTCAAAAATCCATGAATGATTTGAAAAGTGAGATTATTTTCTTGAATAAGAAAGTAAATGAATTAAAAAATGTTTCATCTCCTAAGAACACTAGAATGAAAAATGCTTATGTAAAGAATATCAATGTTCGTCATCATTTTCATGTTAAGCATTCTACCATTAAATCTCATGTTCAAAAGAAGAATGTTTCCTTTAAGAATGTTCATGTTCATCATAGCTCACATGTCAAGCATTCTAGTGATAAATCACATGTCCATAGCGAAAATAAAAAGTTTCATGGACATTATTTTTGTTGTGGTACATATGGCCATGCAATCTATGATTGTGCATTTAAGAAGAATCCAAGTGTTTCTAATACACTTTGGATACCTAGGCCAACTAACCCCCAAGGACGCAAAGTTATTTGGGTACCAAATGTTTCTTGCTCTCTTGTAGGGGGAGCTACCACACAAGGGTAAAGAGAAGTGAAGAGTTGAAGTTGACCATGGACTTAAATGAAGTATCATTCCTTGGATGCAACTTCAAAACATCATGATGCCATAGGTATGGAAATTGGCATCTAGGTATACTTTGTATCATCTCCTTACTTTGGTTTGTTTTATTTAAGTTGGAGTTATGATACATGTTTAATTTGAGTTGTTTTACCCGCTCTTGTTAAGAGTCCTTTGTAAAATGTTTTTTTGTTTTTTTATTTTCGGTCTCTTCGGAGACCTATGTAGCCTATAACGGGCTAATGCGACCTTGCGGTTCTAAACCGTATGCTAATTGTGGCCTTTCGGTTTTCAATCAATAGGAAGAGTTGGAGATCTTATTTTTCAAATATTTCATATTTTGAGATCTCTTGATTCATTTTTGTTATCATGAATGATTTATTTGAAAATGAATCTAATGTTATTTAGTGAAGTTGAATTTAGAAAATGTTGCTTAGTTTTTCACTTCGCTATTTAGTTTGATAGCTTGCATGTAGATTTGTTTCATTTTCTATTTATGAAGTATACTTGCAAGTTATTGGTAATTAAGAATGGAAGGCTAAAGGAAAATGAAAAGAAAATGAAAATTTTAGAATTTCTCAAGAAATGAGGTATGAGTTTTATTTTGGTAAAATTCTTGCATAATACCTTAATTTTCTTGACTAAATGATTTCTTTATGCTCATGAATGACTTTGAATGATAATTGATTGAAATCTCATGAGTAGATACAATTTTGATACTTAGGCTATTTAATGTCATCTAGTTTGAATGAAATGTGCCCTAGGTAGAATTTCATCTTAAAGACTTCATTTTAAGTTGAAACTTGATAAACATGTTTGAGTTCACTCATAATTTACTTCCATGTGATTAAAATTAAAAAATCATATGTAAATGAGGAAAATGATAACTAGCTCATCTTAGGGGACTCAAACTTGAAAAAGTTTAACCTAAGTCAATAATTTAACTTAAAAATCTCATTTTGAGTCCAAACTTCACAAACATATTTAGATTTACTCATTAAGGTATCTAAGTGTCTATGTTTGAAAAACCACGAGTAAAAGATAAAATTTGATACTTAGCAATTTCATGTTGATAATGCTTGTTTTTGAATGAAGTCATGCTAAGGTAAAATTTTGACCAAATGACATCATTTTCATTTCAAACTTGATAAACATGCTTTAAATGATAATATCTTGATATCTGAAAAGTTTGAATGGAAACTAAAAACTTTTAAAAAATAGCTAATATTTACGAAAATGCCATTAGATTTCAATTATTTTTAGAAAAAGGTAGAAAATTGATTTTTGGATGATTCTTGAAACTGCATGTTCTCTGAAAAATATAGTTTTTTCAGTAAAAATTTTAAAAATTTTCAGTAAGAATATATAATTTGATATGGGTTTTTGAAATTGGATTTCAAAACTAAGTATCGTTCTCCCCAAATGTTCATTTTTCGAATACTTTGATTTTTTGTCCAATCTTTGAATGAGACTTCAAGTATGATGTTAGATTCATGTTTTTGGTATCGTTCTCATTTTGACTCGTGAAAAATCATTTCTAAAATGGTTTTTTATTAGTTGACCGATACTTGAAAATATCGATACTTGAGTTTATATATGATTTCCGGATTTGGATTTTAGTTATCACTCTTTGCTATCATGTATGAATTAGTCTCATATCAAATATTTGTTTTTCATCCCTTTGGTTGAGACTTCCATGTTTCATGAAAAATAATTTTAGAGTCTCAACTTTGACTAGATTGACTTTTCTTGCCCTTTTTGATTGATGTCAAAAGGGGGAGAAAAATATAGGTAAAGGGGAAGAAAATATAGGAAAATCATGCATATATATAGGGGTGTTCCATTATGTAGATATGCATGTTGATAGGGGGAGAAATCCCATGTTTGATATCTTTTGTGCTTAATTGAATATATTTTCTTAAAGATGTTTGTCATCATCAAAAAGGGGGAGATTGTTGGCCTAAGGTTTTTAACCTTGATTTTAATCTTGGTTTTGATGATAACAAACATGGAACTAATGTTTCATTGAAGAAATATTTTCAGATTCCATATTGGTTGGCACTTGATGTCCTCGATCAGAAATATCAGAAGAAATTGGAAAATCGAAAGGACATTGGTCAACACGTTCGGGTTCGTCGCAGAGGTTTCTCGAAGTTCGACGTGTGCACCAAAGGCATCTTGGATGAGTCTAAAGAATACATGGAAAGCTCTCCAAGTTGACGCATGTTGAAGGCCGAAACCCGAAAACAAAGCGCGCAAGAAAAATGCTGAAAAAATCAAGCTCAGCCTAAGTTCGATTGACCGATCGATCGACCGAATGTGGTTAAAAATTGGCAGTAGCCAATTCGGTCGATCGAAGGTTGCCAGTAAGCAGCAGAAAGACCGCCGGTCGCTTGTCGGTCGATCGTCGAATATAGGTAAAGGGGAAGAAGATATAGGAAAATCATGCATATAGATAGGAGGAGTTCCATTATGTAGATATGCATGTTGATAGGGGAAGAAATCCCATGTTTGATATCCTTTGTTCTTAATTGAATATATTTTCTTAAGGATGTTTGTCATCATCAAAAAGGGGGAGATTGTTGGCCTAAGGTTTTCAACCTTGGTCTTAATCTCGGTTTTGATGATAACAAACATGGAACTAATGTTTCATTGAAGAAATATTTTCAGGTTCCATATCGGTTAGCACTCGATGTCCTCAATCAGAAATATCAGAAGAAATCAGAAAATTGAAAGGACATTAGTCGACGCGTTCAGGTTCGTCGCGGAGGTTTCTCGAAGTTCGACGTGTGCACCAAAGACGTCTTGGATGAGTCTAAAGAACACATGGAAAGCTCTCCAAGTTGACACACGTTGAAGGCTGGAACCCAAAAAAGAAGGCTAAAAAAATCAAGCTCAGCCTAGGTTCGGTCGACCGAATGTGGTCAAAAATTGGCGGTAGCCAATTCGGTCGACCGAAGGTTGCCAGGAAGCGGCAGAAAGCCTTCGGTCGCTCGGTCGGTCAACCAACGATCGATCGGCAAGCGACCGGCGGTTGGTAACGGGCAAAAATTCACCCGTTGAGAAGAGAGTTGTTGCTCTTCTCTTCATAGCCTCTATATATAAGGCCATGACAGCCTTCCACCCTTGATTTAACATACCTTGAGCCATATTTTGATGATCCTTGAGCTTGATTGAGCCACCATTCTTGAAAACCCTAGCTTTGATCTCTCAACTCCTTGAGTAAGCCTTGACTTCATTGATTCGCCATCAAAGGCATCAAGAGGAAGGTAGGAAACTTTGTTTGGAGCTAAGTATTTATTGTATCATTTATTTCCTCCATTATTTGTGTATTTTATTATTTATTTCATTGTATCAAAGCTTGTGTAAACCTAGGTTGCTAGGTTTGATTGACTGGTGTTAAGGCTTAAATCCACCATTGTAAACTAAGTTTACTAGGATTAGTTGAGTTGTCCTTATGTTGAGGTAGGAGAGTGCTCTCGGTAGGAAGGCGGGATACTTTCGGGTGTGGTAGTGCCTTCGGTTTGAGAGCGGAGACTTTCCGGTGTAAAGTTCTCAGGGTAAGAAAACTAATTAATCTAGTTAAACTAGTTTGAAAATCCTAAGCGGTGTGCTTAGGTAGTGGAGTAGGCATTGGGGCCGAACCACTATAAATCATTGTGTTAGCATTGTTATCTTGTTTGTGTTTAATTATTTTATTATTGCTTCCGCACTTAGTCGATAAATTGCAACTTGCCTAAGTAATCAAGTAAACGATTATAATCAAAATTAGGCGAAAGATTTAGATAACACACTATTCACCACCCCCCCTAGTGTGGCCATTTCACCAACAATTTTTTCTATTTTTTTTTTAAGGTATGGCTGATGTGGCATTGAAGAGTTTTTTAATATATATTTTTAACCGATCTTGCTGACGTGGATCATTTAATGACGAGATAACTTTGAATAAAAAATTAATTTATTTATGCTGACTGTATAGTCCACATCACCATATAACAACTACTTTAACATCTAGCTGACGGGGGTATGCAATTGATACCAAAATGAAAGTTCGAGTATAAATTACTTACAAATAAAAGTATGGGTCAAATTTGTTAAAAACTTAATAGTTCGAGACATTTTCATTAATTTTTTCTAATTTTTATTTGATGGTAACAAGTTGCTTTAGATCAACAATAAAGACTTGGTCTACCTGTGAGGTGATACCTCTTTAGCTTACCATAAAAGAAAAAAATGAGGCCTTACATGAAATTGCCAATCCAACATGTTTTTCCAACTATATTTTTTTTTATTTATGTTTTAATAAGGAACTACATAGTTCTTATTTGGAAGGAATTAAATCAATATGTTTTTCCTGGCCAATCCAACATGTTTTTCCAACTATTTTTTTTTTGCTTTTTTTCAATTTTCTTACTGTTGATTTTCGATTTCTTTTCGTCTTTCCTCCTCCCACCTTCGTTTGAATTCCTATTCTTCTCCTCCTCTCTCTTCTTTCATATTCCTATTCATAACTTTTGAATCGAATAAGATGCTAAACCTTGAAAAAAAACTACATAGTTTTTATTTGATGGTAACAAGTTGCTTTAGATCAAGACGTTCAATACAAAAGAACCTTATTGTAATCATTTGAACACATACAAAGAGTGAGCCTTTGGAAGAAACTAATCATGAATCAAAGAACCAAATTAAATGTTTTATCCAAAGAGAAAATGGACAAAGAAATCCAACAAATCTAATCATCTCCTATTACCAAGTCCTTCAATTAGAAAATAAGCACATGGGACTTTAGGACCTGAATATTTTAATCTCATATTAGGTGTGGATAGTTTAAAATTCAAAATACAAATAACAATAAAGAAGCAAAACTATCACATTATACATACAATCATCCTAAAAATTAACAGAAAAAAAAGTTTTTCAAAAACCTCATTACATTCATGAAAGCACCTACTTGAATCTCCAAGTAGCCTAATCTCTCTGTTGTTCCTGGAGAATTTGAAGGACACGTTCCAAAAAAGGCCTAAACCTTCTCGCATCAAGCCTCGCATTCTGCTCTTTTAAGAAGATCATGAAGAATGCATCCCAATCTGCATTTTGAGGATGCAGTGACAGTCTTTGAACACTGCATTATCTCTTGGATACAACTCTGTCAGAGCTGTTTCCTCCTCGCTTATGGTGTACTAGGAGTAGTTCACCTTCATTTGCTTGGAAGGTTCTCTGAAGTAATGGTCTACTCCAGTCCATATTACCCAACAGCGCTACTTGGATCACCACAGAATTTGTCAGAAGGAAGACCATATCAGTAAGAGCTGATCCAAGAACACCCATCAGCACATCACAGGAGTTCACAATGCGAGAGAATTTGGCAATGTCAGGATCTCCCTTGTCACCGCAACATCATAACCAGCCTCCTCAGCCATCTGAACAATCTCTCTACATTTATGAATTTTATTGTGCTAGCCCTTGTTATGATCTTAGCCTTGGCTTTGCTTTAGTTTGCTCATCAATCCTTCAGGGGAAGTCTCTCTCTGGAGAAAGCACCCCTTGCAAACCATGCAAAATCTAACATGGTATACCCATGTAAAGAATTTGAAGGCTCCATCTGAAAGTCCTCAATGCTGCTGCATCTTAGACCAAGGTTAACATGCTTGAAGCAACGAACAGCATCATCATTGTCATAATCAATGAGCTAATACCATGAGTTTTTTGAAGAACAGTTGGTACTTGTTGATTCAAGAAGTCTTCATGTTGGCTATGAGAAACTGTACCTCCCCACCAAAGTGGTAGGCAGTCTCAAAGAGAGGAACAAGCACATCAACAAAATCATGGAAGAAGTTAATTCCACTCCAGCCACCAATTGCAAAAACTAATGCTGGAACATTGTAGTGAATGAAGCAATGTGTCCCTTCTCCGTAACCACTGACTAGTTTCAAGGTCACCAATTTCTTGGATACTAAGAGAACTAGAAACACAAATACTGTTGTGACTTAAATGAAGTGGATCTTTCTGTGTTTTGTTGTGGGTGATGATCACCATCCATGATGAAAATGTGGCCTTGTCTAGTTGTTTGGTTGACTCTAGTTCCTTTGACTGGTTACCTTTCTTGGATCTTGTAAAGGTTTTGCCTCAAAAGAAAAAGAAAATCTTGTACAGGATCTTCAAGTACTACAAAATTTTAATTGAAAACCAGCGTCACGTCCAGTTAAAAAACTGGCGCTAAATAAATGCCTGAATAGAAATTTAGTCGCTTTTGAAAGCATTCAACTTCTTCGACACCTTTTTTTAGGATAAGTGAGGCCCAAAGACCACATGGTTGATTTCAAAGTTTTGAAATGTACAAGATACAGAATTGAAGAAAAAAACGAGTACACAATATGCAAGTTAGGAAGGATAGAAGTGTAAGTAGGTTCCAAAGCTATAATAGGTTCCTTATCCTATTCCAAATAACAATACTTTATCAATGGTATGATCAATAGAGGTTTGTTTACTTTCAAAAACGACAGAATTTCTAATTCACCAAAGGTAGCCATAGAAAGACCTCTCTGATCATCTCTCCAATTTGCATAGTGAGAATCATCCAACGGGACGAGTCAAAAGCACTTGAAGGATAGTTAAAAGGCCCAAAGCTTTGTCCCTAGCAGCAATTCCTACTGGTCCTACAAATAGCATTATGGAAAGCAACCAAATGCAACTAGCTATCCCACTGATTTTTTTTAGTCAACTTTTATATATCTAAATAACAACATATATCAGAAAGATAATGCAACACTGCAAATCCAAATCAAAGATAAACAGTAATCAATCAAGTTACTGATAACAAAAAAAAAGAAGCTTTTTAGACTTGGTAGAAAAAGATTAGGACCTTATGTTGTGCAACACTGCAAATCCAAATCAAAGATAAACAGTAATCAATCAAGTTACTGATAACAAAAAAAAGAAGCTTCTTTGACTTTGTAGAAAAAGATTAGGACCTTATGTCGTGCAACACTGCAAATCCAAATCAAAGATAAACAGTAATCAATCAAGTTACTGATAACAAAAAAAAAATAAGCTTCTTTGACTTGGTAGAAAAAGATTAGGACCTTATGTTGCTAAATTCAAACCAGCTATACATACTAAACCAAATATAGCTGCATGGAAAAGAAGAGATAAACAACACCTGAAGTTCACATTCTATGTAGAGACATAAAGCAGGAAGTTTTCTTACCATAAGTTTCAGTCTTCATCATCCTCCTCTGAGCTCCCCACCTCACTACTATAATCACTACTAAAACCATCCTGATCTGGATTGATATCAAGTTGTACATACTTGACCTGTATTGCCTCTGGTGCCTTCGGCTGTCCTAATATTGGTCCAGGAACACCAGCCATCTGCGGCTCATCCCCTTTATTACCAATAACAATCCCATCTAATGGCAATGTAACCGGATCCCCAGGTTTCCATCCAGGTGGAACAGGTGGGAGCTCGGTTGGTAACTCGATCGGCATTCCCTTTCTCCACCGTGGTGGCACTGCAATAGGCAGCAAAGGTGGCAGAATGGCCACAGGTACATCCTCCCTGGGTGGAGTCGGCTGCAATAGAATCTCCGAGACAGAATCAATTGTCCTCTTGTTTGCCTCCGCTGCTGCCTTCTTTGGCAACCCAACATCAAGATCAGCAAAGTGATACAGCTGTGATGCCCGCATCTCATTGTCCTGTGGTGCAGGTGGCAGGGCCCCACGAAGTGGAGCGAGCCCTGCACCGTGTTCTGGCGGGGCAAAGGTAGTATAACTAATTCGATGGGCATAGGATAAAATCTCCTCCAAATCCAAAGAGGAGTGGAGGGAAGAGGAATAATTGGAGTCACCATCCTGGTCAATTTTCAGGCGCTTGGGATCCTGACGGTAGACAGAGTAGTCGTCGATGAGTTGGTCCACGACTTGCTCAGCCTCTCGAATCTTCTTGGTGAACAAGAGTAGGGCAGAATCTTTGGTGCGGACCTCATGGACAACCTTGTCACGGGCATCCTGCAGATCGAGGACCTCCTGGAGTTCCGTAACTGCACTGAAGAGCTGGGTCTGGAGGGAGGTGAAGAGAGCGAGGAGTTCCTTGGTGGAGGCCAGGAGGGGGGCAGCAGCGGAAGAGTTGAGCTCCTTGGAGAAATTTGGGGGGTTTCCACGATAGGAGTTCAGCCATGCGGAGCGGTGCGGGGAGAGATCAAAGAGCTTGGAGGCGAGGGCTGCCATCTGGGGAAGGATTGCCTGGGTGCGGGGTAGAGGAGGGAGGAGGGAGAGAAGGGCAGAGGAGGCAATGGTGGCAGAGTGCTGACCGGTGGGGAACCGTTCCAGAACCTGAAAAGATAACTAACCATGATGAATATATAACTAGTTAGTCAATTTAATGAAGTAATCATATCAAATATGTAGGTTTTAGTCTCATGACCGAAAGAGGGAAGTGAAAATTCTAATGACCATAAAAATGGTTTATACATATTTATATATTGCTTATTGTAAAAGAACCTAGATGTAATCATCTTAAGATCTTACAAGCAGAAAATGGTATTAAAATCAACACCAGAAATCTTGCAAATATTATGATAGTTTGTTATATACTAGCATAGCTGAATAGGGGGATATGCTAGTCAATACTATTTCACGAAAGAAGCATTTACTTAAACTCTTATCCAAAATGATTAAAAAAAGACAGCAAAGGAAGACTAAGATTATCATTAAGAATCACATTAGTAATTTCCATGCCTCAAGATGGAGAAGTGCAATTTGTAGATTTCAGACAAGCCTACCCTGCATGATGCTCTTTGTCAAATAATCCTTCAAACCAATTTTCTTTTAGACTTAAATATCTCATGCAATGAAAATTTTACACCAAAGTAGAAATCATGGATTCAAAAAGCTTCCAGTAAGCTTATTTAGGAAATGAGATTTCAAAGAATAGCGAACCAATACATAGACCCTTTTCAGCTTATGAGACAAATTTGAAAATAAAAACTGATTATTTAAAAAGAAGGATGACATCAAAGTTTTGGTTTAAACTTGACCGATGAGAAACCATCAGCAATCTCTCATTTGACGCATCATATTAGTGTTTACCATTAGAGCATTAATGGTAAGTGAAATCTGAAATTTGATGGCTCTAGTCACTAAGTGAAAGGTGCATTGAGGTAGTTGCACTATTATTTCTTAAACCTAGCAAAACAACATCACATCATGACCAATTTAGTTTTCCATTTTTGCTGGAGTGAAAGGAATTGTTAAAATCATTCTATAAGTCTAAAAAATATATTAGAATCAATCTGAAGAAAAAAGATCCTAATCGAGCCAAAGGATCGGACAAATGCAATTATAACAATTGAATTTAGATCTTGTGTGCATGGGTACCCCCAAGCATCGTAAGAATGGTAATATAAATTTATTAGATATTTGTACAAGTATCCAATTTAAACATATTGAGTATTATCTAAATAGAATGTGTCAAAACAAGAATGTTTTTTCCCTGGAGAACGAGAATGATTCAAAGAAGGTGATTTTTAGAAGTGTTTATTTATATATACCTGAGAATTGATAGATTTCATGACTTCCAACGTAGCATTGCATTTAGCTGATTCTTCTTGAGTTTTCTTTCCAGAAATTTGCATGGCAAGTTCCTGTGTTTCGCACTTTTGTTTCATATTTCTAACCTGCAATGGTGAAAGATATTACCTTAAAACTTACACATAAAACAACATAGTATTAGTGATGAATTTACACATTGAACAGGGAAGTTTTACACTCCTTGACTTATAACTTTGAGACGTCCTGGTTTAGAACTTCATTGGTCATGAGGTTATCAATAACCCCTTTGGGGTATATAGGAGCTGTAGAGAGTGGATGGCTTGGCTTTCTAGAGTATGGAGATGTAGGTTTGAAATTTGGAGGCGAAAATTGATAAAAAGATGTATGTTCTAGTAAGACGGGGGGAGGGGGGGACACGGTCGAATTGTGAAAAAATTAGAATGGACAAAGAATGCACTATAATCAGAAGAATGCACTATAAACAGAAGACAAGGTCAGATTGTGAAAAATCAAGGATCAAATGCTGCTTGAGCATATGTTTGAAAGATGATAGAAGCACATTGAAACATAATGCCAGCTGACAAAGTTGTCAAAGTCGGGATTGAGATCGTAGGATCCTAAAATTAAACAAAGCTTCTGCAACCTCAGTCATATGCAGGATTGAAAATTGGTTGGGATTGGAAATTGACTCATAGGAGCAGTATTTGAACTTTGAACTTCATTTGGAATTGTTGATGTTGGTAGTTTGATGCATTCTGTTCATACTTACTTATTTTGACATGTTGATTTGAATTTGTATCAGGGTGCTAAGGTTATACACGTATTAATAAATTTTGTATCTTGTAAATAATAATATGATATGTTTCTTTAAAAATAATATCTTAATTTGTAGGTTCTTATAATCTTACAATTTGATCTTATGATTCCATCCCAAGATTAACAAACATGCCAGCAGATGCTCCACAAAATAACACTGCTAACTGCCAACCGTTAGCAATGAAGTTAAATGTGCTTATTTTTTAGGGAAGCAACTAACTAGCAATGCTTAGTTTACTAACTTTGATTCCAATAGTTACTACAGAATTCCACTCACTCAGAAGAAAATACAACTTCCACCACCAAATGAATCTTCTATTACAGAAGACCAATTTACTAGTAAACTAAAATATTATGAGGTCCACGGACTTAGTCGTCATCCTTTTCCAGTATGATAGAAACCTAGCAAAGGCAGCTTCTTTTCAACTCAAAGAAAGCTTCTATATGATACTTCCTCGTATTTTTAATGTACTAATGTACAAGGTTCTAAAATGCAGTAGCATTAGTTGCACAGTACAAACTCTACCGGGGCGTATATGCAACTGCACATATGTAAAATGAACAAAAAAACTAAATAATTAATAAAACATAGAGGTAAATAGTGAGATTTATCTTAAGGAAAATAGTGAAATCTGTTTGTAGATTACAACACAAGTTAACACACTTAGATAATGTGAAAGATTATGGGATAGGGATTTGGAGAGAACACCTATGAAGATCGGGTTTTATCAGTTTTACTGCTGAAAATAGGCCGGGAACAGTAGAAATGGACTGGAATCGATCAAAATGCGACTTTCATAATAATAATCATCATAAACGTCCAGGGTTGCCTAGATCTATGAAACAGCCAGTTCATAATAAAATTCTACCGATCAGACCTATTCCTTCACAGGATCAAAGCATCCGACAATTAGGGTCGGCTGCAGGGGTTGATTGACAGTAGAAATAGAGAAGTTTGAAAAGGGCGGAATTGTGAGAAGGAACCAAAAGGGAGAATGCGAGAGAGGAATCGTTTCTGCTTGCCTCAATCCTGAAGAATCGAAGTTGCTGCTCAACTTAGGGGAGATTCACTATGCAGTCGAAGGATGGCCACCTTCGCTGCTCGATCCCAGTCGCCACCGTGCTCTCGCAGCTCGGGCAAGAAAGGAAGGGGTCTCGCACTCTCGGTATTACCGTATATGGTATGCTGTGATTTAGGGCATACCGTAATATTAGTATTGGTTAATTTATTAGAGTACCAGGGTGCATGGGTACCCAATAAACTCAGAATCGATTGAAATCTACTCTATATGATAGGTTCCGGGTGGATCCAAAAAAAAATAGATGGGATCCGAGTAACAAATCAATGAATCGATTAAATCCGGTTCCGGTTCTGTAAGACCCGAAAAAAAAAATTCTAATATAAAAATCTATTTTTGTGCAGCGCGCTGGACCCGGGGTTAGTCGAGTCGAGCCTCGGAATCACCTCGAGTTGAAGGTATGACCCGACTAATGATGTATGAAGATAAATTGGCTAAATGACTCTTTCCTTTTATGCATTTATACTTTAATTGAGTTAAGATCGACTCGTGTTACGGATAGAGTCGGAACCCAAGTCGAACTCAGATTGAGTCGAGTCAGTGCTAAGTTGTAAGGGCAATTAAGGCATGTTAGATGAGGGAATAAAATCTCTCATCATAGCTGCAATGCGGCTCATCTAGGAGCCGCACAAAGCAGCGCATAGGGAGAGGGGGAGAAGGAGCAAGGAGGAGAGATCTTGGTAGATTCGAAAATCACGTCATCATCAGAAGATTCGAGATCGCCAACGTCCGATCCTTCATCTTCCTCAAGCAAAGGTGAGTGGTTGATTTCGGTGGATTGGGGGAGGCGAGTAGCTGAACCCCTAGGATTGTTAAGTTTCGATTTCTCACGAGTTTCTGACGATTCTTGATATCGGGATTGTTTTATCGCTGCTTTACATCGATTATTGTTGGATCGTCGTGGTTTCTCGTTGAATTCCTTGAATAATATGGGCTGCCAAACCAAGGGAAAAGGGGAAAGGTCATGCCAAATTTTTCCCAATTCCCTTGACAAAAGTAGAGCCCTCGGATGATCTTAATTTCATGGAAAGTGTGTTCATAGTTGTTGTTTGCAAGTGTTGATGGAACTCATCTTCCCTAAGGCTTATAGGTTCGACCGAGCAACATCAAAGCTCCATGATCAAGTCTCGGCCGCGTATAAGGGGAGGGGTAAATTGATCAACGTGAAATTAGGATATAGCGAAGACAATGAATTAGGGTTGGGGTTAATCCTTCTCTTCCATTCCCACCATAAGAGGCACGACCGAGCAAGGTTTACGAAGAGGATGAGCTTTAGATGGTAAACTTCATAGTTAGAGTACTCAAAACAATAGAGACATGATGACACTTAGGAAAGACTCTAACTATAGAAGGTTATTTTGTTGATGCATGTGATTATAGGAATAATAGTATAGTGACCATTCTTAGGCTATCCCTCCTTAAATTTTTGAATTGATGTGACATTTTATCATGCTTAATAGTATATTCCTTGTTGATTTCATTTGATATCTTACCATGTTAGTTAAGATGTTCCATGTTGAATTTCTTTCTAAATGCAGTATATAGATTTTTTATCATTGAATCTTGTAGTTATGCATAGTAGTTGTTGTGAATTAAATTTACATTTTTTTTATATATGATGTACGGTATTGTTAATGGGTGAAATTCCAAGTCAGGTACACGTAATTCTTCACCCAATATAGCGTATGACGCTAGATAACATGTAGGACATTGCAAGGTTCATATGAGATATGGAAACTTAACTAGGGAATGGCACAACTTCTAAGACTTCGTGTATTCATTTTTGAAAACCTAGAATTATTAGGTGCACACGTTTTCGGAAGGGTAACATTGAATTATTAACCCTACAGGTCGGGTTAGGGCCGGATGCGGGCAATTGCCCGAGGTGTATATAAGAAAACCCTAAGACATTTTGATTGTGTGATGTGCTTGCGATGGTTTGCTAAGAAGCATGGGCGGTCGAATATGAACAATGCTTGGCTCGGCCAATGATTGGGTCTTGAGATGCACCAGCGGGCCCGCTAGATGTCAGACCCCAATTGGGTGGGACTAGCTATCCCTACCCCAGATGGTGTCCGGAGACTAATGGACCATCCTAGTCGATGGCCCGAGATTTCTTGTCTTCATCTTGATATGGTGTGGCCCGAGCGGCCAGTGTGATTCTACCTTGTATGGTAGGGCCGAATATAGCCGGAATTCCTAGACCATAAGTAGGCCCTAAGGGCCGAATGCCAAGTGGCTTAATTAGGCCGTTATGGCGAATTTTGCTAATATATGGTCTATACAGAACGACCCATGAGGTCGGTAGTCCTATCAAAAGTAACTTACCTCCTTGACTATATACTATGCTGCCTTATATGTTTATGCATGCCTATTTGAGGATTATGTGGAGGTTCGAAAGAACCGCTCATTGCGTCCCAAGTGGACTCACGGTTCGTTTCTTTTTGTTTTGCAGAGCATGATCAGTGAGTTGAGGCTTGTCGTCATGGTGCAACTGGAGGGCAGGCGGTGGTGCCAATCTCGTAGCGGCGTCCTTTAGTCATAGTCTAGTTGTTGTGTTGTCATTTTCCCTACACTGACAGTTGTTGTTTTTAAAGCTTGTAATAAACTTTAGACTTGAGATGTTCCAGTTTTTGACAATGTTAGCTTTTCTTCTCTGGTTTTGAAAAATATATTTGTGAACTTTGAGAATTTAAATAAAATTTGCATTGTGGTTTCGTTTATTCGATGTGTTATGGTTTTCTCGATGGTCAGTGTAGGTAGTAGGCTACATGGTAGTATGTAGACCCTGGCCGGTCACACGACCTTCAGTTGGGGTGTGACAACGTTGGTATCAGAACTTCTGGTTAGGTCTTGACTATGACTAAGAGTTGGGTACCATATGAGACATATGCTAGCGTGTCGACATACGGTATAGTTATGCTACGAGATCGGGCAATCATGATTGCACTCAGTGCACCATGCGGTTAGTAAATTTTAAAAGCTTATGTTAAAAATTTATTATGTGGCAGGAAACTTTTTCTTTTCTGTGATAGTGTAATGAAGGCTCCTAATGCTGCACTGAGCGGCAGTGGCAGTTACTCGACAAAACATCATGGCCGGGGTGAGGCCAAGGCCGGGCCCGAGGCAGAGATAGGGAGCAGTCTGAGGGTCAAGGGCAAGAGTCAACAATTGCTCAATTGCAGGCTCGGGTAACTCAGCTAACCGCAGTAGCCGCAGCAGCCACCGCCACAATCGATACCCGTAGTTCCGGCAGTACCGGAGGTGGTCGAGACTGTAACACCAGTGGTTAGGACTCCGAGAGCCCCAACCTATGCAAACTTCGTCACGTTGAAGCCACCAGAGTTCACCGGAACAGATCGGCAGGTGGAAGTGACTGAGTTTTTGGGGGATTGCTATGAATTATGCATGGAGCAGGGGTGCTCATCGGAGGCAGCGACTCGTATGGTCGGACTTCATATAAGGGGACCAGCAAAGTTTTGGCTGCACACTTGGAGGGCTCGCAGGGCTACAGGCGCACCGCCTCCCACGTGGGAGGAATTCAGGGCGGCTATGGAGGAGCAGTATCTGCCAATGAGTGCTCGCGACAAGCGAGCCTGAGACTTTGAGATGTTGCGTCAGTCTAGAGGCAGGTCAGTATTAGAATATGAGATGGAGTTCAATCGTCTTTCCAAATATCATCCGACCCTAGTGGCATCTGAGACCGCTAGGGTCAAGAGGTTCGTGGCAGGCCTGAGGCCACAGATCGGTAGGCTCATCCAATACACTGAGGATTCCACTTTTTCTCGGGTAGTAGATGAAGCCCTTCGGAAGGAAGCCTTGGTGCCATTTGAAAGGAATGACGGGCCATTGGTAGTATCAACGCCTACGGGCGATGCAATCATAGCCAAATCAATTTACCAAGGCTGCGAAGTGTTCATCTGTGGCCATGTACTGAGTGCAGATCTGACACTCCTACCCACACTTGAACTCAATGTCATTCTTGGCATGGATTGGTTGGCAGAGCACTTTGCGTTGCTGGATTGTAGGGCTAAAATAGTTGTGTTCAGCAAGCCCAGGCTGTCGTAGTTCACCTTCCAAGGAGAGGGAGGAAGCAAGCCGATAGGGGTCATCTCAGCCCTAAAGGCTCGTAAGCTGCTTCGGGACGGCTGCCAATCTTTCTTGGCCTTCGTATCCGTGGCCGAGGAAGAAGGGGGTGAGGCAAGAGATGCTAGTGGAACCCTGGTAGTTTGTGAGTTCCCCGATGTGTTTCCCGAGGAATTGCCAAGATTGCAGCCCATAAGGGAAGTTGATTTTTGCATTGATCTGCAGCCTGGGGTAAAGCCGATTTCCATCCCACCTTATAGGATGGCACCGGCCGAACTCGGTGAGTTAAAAGTGCAATTGCAAGAAATGCTAGACCTGGGTTTCATCCGACCGAGCGTGTCACCTTGGGGTGCCCCGGTACTCTTCGTGAAGAAGAAGGATGGGTCGATGCGCATGTGCATACTATAGATAGTTGAACAAAGTGACAGTCAAGAATCATTACCCACTGCCGAGGATAGATTATTTGTTTGACCAGCTACAGGGGGCACAATGGTTTTCGAAGATAGACTTAAGGTTCGGATACCATCAGCTGAGAATCCGGGACTGCGATGTGCCTAAGACGGCCTTTAGGACTCACTATGGTCACTACGAGTTCCTAGTGATGTCCTTTGGTCTAACCAATGCACCTGCTGCCTTCATGGACCTGATGAACAAGGTATTTAAGGAGTACCTAGACAGCTTTGTGATCGTCTTCATTGATGACATCTTGGTATACTCCAAGAGTGAAGAGGAGCACTTCGAGCACCTGAGGATGGTCCTAGAAACCCTCAGAGAGCACCGGTTGTTTGCTAAATTTTCCAAGTGTGAATTCTGGTTGAAAAGTGTAGGGTTCCTAGGCCATGTAATTTCTAAGGAAGGGATAAGGGTAGATCCTACAAAGGTGGAGGAGGTGGTGCAGAACTGGAGGCGGCCAACCAGCGTGACTGAGATTCGCAGTTTTCTTGGTTTGGCCGGGTACTACCGAAAGTTCGTAGAGAACTTCTCCAGGATTGCAGCCCCTTTGACTCGGTTGACTCAGAAAAAAGTCAAATTCATTTGGGACGACAAGTGTGATGCGAGCTTTCAGAAGCTCAAGGAATGTTTGACATATGCACCCTTGTTGGTTGTACCTTCCAGCTCAGGAGGGTTTGTAGTCTTCTATGATGCCTCTCGAGTTGGCCTAGGCTACATTTTGATGTAGTTTGGTAGAGTCATAGCCTATGTGTCCCGCCAGCTGAAAGTTCATGAAGAGAACTATCCGACGTACGACCTAGAGCTAGCAGCGGTGGTTTTTGCACTGAAGCTCTGGCGGCACTATATGTATGGGGAGACTTGCGAGATCTATACAAATCACAAGAGCCTCCAGTACTTGCTTACCCAAAAGGAACTGAACCTCAAGCAGAGGAGGTGGTTGGAGCTCCTAAAGGATTATGACTGCACCATTATGTATCATCCGGGGAAAGCAAATGTGGTAGCAGATGCTCTAAGCAGAAAATCCATGGGCAGTTTGGCTCATTTGGAAATCAAGCTGAGGCCTCTAGCTCGAGAGTTGGCGTTGTGCCTAGATGGGGGTACAATCTTAACAGTGTCAGCTTCAAGTGCCTTGGTGGCACACCTGCGGGTACAATCCACACTAGTGGACATGTTGCGTGCCGCGCAGGGGGAGGATATCTTTTGTGCGCTGACCAAAGATCTAGTGCAAAGAGGCGATGCAGAGAACGAATTTCGGTTGGACTCAGAGGGTGTACAGAGGTTCAAAGATCGAATCGTGGTGCCAGATATGGCAGAGGTGTGCAGGCAAGTCCTAGAGCTGGGTCATCGTTCCACTTATACGATGCATCCGGGGGCCACCAAGATGTACCAATATTTAAGGCAGCATTACTGGTGGAAGGGTATGAAAAGAGAGGTAGCAGAGTTTGTGTTCAATTGTCTGGTTTGCCAACAGGTGAAGGCCGAACACCTGAAGCCCGCGGGACTACTGTAGAACCTCGAGGTGCCCGAGTGGAAGTGGGAGAAAATCACCATGGATCTAGTGACTGGGTTGCCTAAGTCAAAAGGCGGCTTTGACTCCATTTGGGTGGTAGTGGACCGGTTAACCAAGACCGCGCACTTCATTCCAGTGAAGACTACCTTTTATGCGGAACAGTACGCCAGACTATTCCTGGACAGGATTGTGGCATACAATGGTACCCCCGTGATGATCATATCCGATCACGGTACCCAGTTCACAGTCCAGTTTTTGCAGTCCTTCCAAGAGGCCTTAGGTACCCAGGTGCATTTCAGCACAGCTTTCCATTCGCAGACTGATGGATAGTTAGAGAGGACCATCCAAACCTTGGAGGATATGCTGAGGGCATGCGTCCTGGATATGGCCGACGGTTGGGAGAAACACCTACCACTGATAGAGTTCACCTACAACAATAGCTATCATAATAGCATTGGCATGGCTCCTTTCGAGGCCTTGTATGGGCGGTGGTATAGGTCTCCGGTGGGTTGGTTTGAGGCCGAGGAATCACTCATGGTGGGTCCTGATCTGGTTGAGGAAGCAGTGGAGAAGGTGAAAACCATAAAGGAAAGATTGCTGGCGGCCCAGAGTCGACAGAAAATATATGCCGATAAGAAGGCCAGAGAATTGGAATTCGCCGAGGGCGATTTAGTGTTCCTGAAGGTCTCCCCTATGAAAGGGGTGGTCCGATTTGGGAAAAAGGGAAAGTTGAGCCTTAGGTTCATTGGGCATTTCCCTATTCTTAAGCGGAGGGGCGGGGTGGCTTATGAGTTGGCTTTGCCTCCTAGCCTGAGCAGAGTGCACCCGGTCTTCCACGTATCCATGCTTCGGAGATATGTAAAAGATGATTCACATGTGATCGAACCTTCTTCAATTGAGGTGGATTCGGCTGTATCATTCGAGGAAAAGCTGGTAGAGGTCCTTGACCACCAAGTTAGGAAGCTAAGATCCAAAGAAATTCCCTTGGTGAAAGTTAGATGGGAGCACCACTACGGGCAAGAGGCCACTTGAGAGGTATAACAAGACATGAGAGAGCGCTATCCTTCCTTATTTGAAGAGCCAGTAAGTCCTTGTCATCCAATTAAATTCGAGGACGAATTTCCCTTAAGGGGGGAAGGTTGTAAGACCCGGAAAAAATTTCCTAATATAAAAATCTATTTTGGTGCAGCGCGCCGGACCTGGGGTTAGTCGAGTCGAGCCTCAGAATCGCCTCGAGTAGAAGGTATGACCCGACTAATGATGTATGAAGATAAATTGGTTAAATGAATCTTTCTTTTTATGCATTTATACCTTAATTGAGTTAACATCGACTCGTGTTACGGATAGAGTCAGAACCCAAGTCGAACTCGGATTGAGTCGAGTCAGTGCTAAGTTGTAAGGGCAATTAAGGCATGTTAGATGAGGGAATAAAATCCCTCATCATAGCTGTCGTGCGGCTCATCTAGGAGCCGCACAAAGCAGCGCATAAGGAGAGGGGGAGAAGGAGCAAGGAGGAGAGATCTTGGTAGATCCAAAAATCGCGTAGTCGCCGGAAGATTCGAGATCGCCAACGTTCGATCCTTCATCTTCCTCAAGCAAAGGTGAGTGGTTGATTTCGGTGGATTGGGGGAGGCGGGTAGCCGAACCCCTAGGATTGCTAAGTTTTGATTTCTTGCGAGTTTCCGACGATTCTTGATATCAGGATTGTTTTATCGCTGCTTTACATCGATTATTGTTGGATTGTCGTGGTTTCTCATCGAATTCCTTGAATAATAGGGGCTGCTGAACCAAGGGAAAAGGGGAAAGGTCATGCCAAAATTTTCCCCAATTCCCTTGACAGAAGTAGAGCCCTCGGATGATCTTAATTTCATGAAAAGTGTGTTCATAGTTGTTGTTTGCAAGTGTTGATGGAACTCATCTTCCCTAAGGCTTATACGTTCAGCCGAGCAACATCAAAGCTCCATGATCAAGGCTCGGCCGTGTATAGGGGGAGGGGTAAATTGATCAACGTAAAATTAGGATATAGCGGAGACAATGAATTAGGGTTGGGGTTAATCCTTCTCTTCTATTCCCACCCTAAGAGACACGGCCGAGCATAGGGGGAGGGAGAGGATGAGCTTTAGATGGTAAACTCCATAGTTAGAGTACTCAAAACAATAGAAACATGATGACACTTAGGGAAGACTCTAACTATAGAAGGCTATTTTGTTGATGCATGTGATTATAGGAATGATAGTATAGTGACCATTCTTAGGCCATCCCTCCTTAAATTTTTGAATTGATGTGACATTTTACCATGCTTAATAGTATATTCCTTGTTGATTTCATTTGATATCTTACCATGTTAGTTAAGCTATTCTGTGTTGAATTTATTTCTAAATGCAGTATATAGATTTTTATCGTTGAATCTTGTAGTTATACATAGTAGTTGTTGTGAATTAAATTTACATTTTTTATATATATGATGTTCGGTATTGTTAATAGGTGAAATTCCAAGTCCGATACACGTAATTCTTCACCCAAGATAGCGTATGACGCTAGATAACATGTAGGACATTTCAAGGTTCATATGAGATATGGAAACTTAACTAGGGAATGGCACAACTTCTAAGACTTCGTGTATTCATTTTTGAAAATCTAGAATTATTAGGTGCACACGTTTTCGGAAGGGTAACATTGAATTATTAACTCTACAAGCTGGGTTAGGGCCGGATGCGGGCAATTGCCCGAGGTGTATATAAGAAAACCCTAGGACATTTTGATTGTGTGATGTGCTTGCGATGGTCTGCTGAGAAGCATGGGCGGTCGGAAATGAACAATGCTTGGCTCGGCCAATGATTGGGTCTTGAGATGCACCAGCGCGCCCGCTAGGTGTCAGACCCAAGTTGGGTGGGACTAGCTATCTGTACCCCAGACGGTGTCCGGAGACTAGTGGACCATCCTAGTCGATGGCCCAGGATTTCTTGTCTTCATCTTGATATGGTGTGGCCCGAGTGGCCAGTGTGATTCTACCTTGTATGGTAGGGTCGGGTATAGCCAGAATTCCTAGATCATAAGTAGGCCCTAAGGGCCGAATGCCAAGTGACTTAATTAGGCCGTTATGTCGGGTTTTGCTAATATATGGTCTATACAGAACGACCCATGAGGTCGGCAGTTCTATCAAAAGTAAATTACCTCCCTGACTATATACTATGCTGCCTTATATGTTTATGCATGCCTATTTGAGGAGTATGTGGAGGTTCGGAAGAACCGCTCATTGATTCTCAAGTGGACACACAGTTTGTTTCTTTTTGTTTTGCAGAGCATGATCAATGAGTTGAGGCTTGTCGTCATGGTGCAGTTGGAGGGCAGGCAGTGGTGCCAATCTCGTAGCGGCATCCTTTAGTCATAGTCTAGTTGTTGTGTTGTCATTTTCCCTACACTGACAGTTGTTGTTTTTAAAGTTTGTAATAAACTTTGAACTTGAGATGTTCCAGTTTGTGACAATGTTAGCTTTTCTTCTTTGGTTTTGAAAAATATATTTGTGAACTTTGAGAATCTAAATAAAATTTGCATTGTGGTTTCGTTTATCCAATGTGTTCTTATTTTCTCGATGGTCAGTGTAGGTAGTAGGCTACATGGTAGTATGTAGACCCTGGCCAGTCACACGACCCTCAGTTGGGGTGTGACAGGTTCCAATTTCGATTCCACCATTCCGAGTACTCAAAACCGAAATCGGAACTGATTTATATATATTTAATTATATAACCCAGATTTAGTATATTAAATAATAAGTATTATTTCCCAAAAATCCAAAACCTATTAATCCAAACCCATTAATCTTATAATAGTTGTTCTCGTTTCGTTGAATTAAAAATTAATTTACTTATTTTAATATAAAAAATCAGCTTGATTTTTTTTATTTAGTTTTGATTTTTTCTTGTTTTGACACTATTCATATTAATTATCAATGTTTTTTTAGCAATAGTGTAGTCTTAAAGTCATTTTATACATTCTTCAGACGAGTAGAAACTAATAGAGAGTTCCATAATTCTCTTACCTCTATTTTTTTTTTTTTCATTTTTATCCCTATGAAATAGTTCAATAATTGAGAAGGTACTCGGGATTAGAACCAGAACCGATGATTTCGGATAGGATCAGATTCTAAGTTTCAACATAGTAGGATACGAGTCCAAAATTTAAGAATCGGTCCCATACAGAATAAGATCTAGGTATCATGAAAATTATAGGGTACCCGGACTCGGTGAGTACCACCTCATTACTCTTATTATATATTATCATCCTATCTGATTTCTTAAATTACATAATTATTCACCAACTATAAGACAACAATCTTTGATTTTAATTCATGTTTAAATTTAAATATTTTAATTTTATATGTCATCAATCATCATTTCATTATAAATTGTAGGGGTGAGCAAGATTCTCCGATTCACCGAAACTGAACCGGACCCGAATTAACCAAATCGAATTATTTCGATTCGGTTTTTTGTTATTATTTTTTGGGATTTCGGTTTTCGGTTCGATTCGGTGAATTTACCAAAAAAATCGGTTTTAACCGAATTTACTATAAAATATTCGGGAAAAAGCAAAATATTTGATGGAAGATCAGGAAATTCTTTTGAACAACCTGTTCTAATTGGAAAGTCCTATATTTTAAAATTAATTCATCAAGTTGCTGATAAAATCCGGGATTTGGTGTTGCTCATATTTTACAAGAGATGCTTACTTATAAATCTGATCATATTAGAGCTCGTCAAGAAGTACTTGGTGCTACGATCATTGGAGGAAGAGTATCTAACCCAGAAGATGCTCCAAAATCTTTTCGATTGCTCGTTCGAGAACTACGATCTTTAGCTCTAGAACTGAATCATTTCCTTGTATCTGAGAAGAACTTCCAGATTAATAGGAAGGAAGCTTGATCTGAATGAATCAGAATTTCTATTCTATGATTGACCGGTATAAACATCAACAACTTCGAATTGGACTAGTTTCTCCTCAACAAAATCTTACCTAACGGGGAGATAGTTGGGGAGGTGACAAAGCTCTATACGTTTCACTATAAGACCAATAAACCGGAAAAAGATGGATTGTTTTGTGAAAGAATCTCTGGGCCCATAAAAAGTGGAATTTGTGCTTGTGGAAATTATCGAGTGATTGGAGCTGAAAAAGAAGACCCGAAATTTTGTGAACAATGTGGGGTGGAATTTGTTGATTCTCGGATACGAAGATATCAAATGGGATACATCAAACTCGCATGTCCAGTGACTCATGTGTGGTATTTGAAACGTCTTCCTAGTTATATCGCGAATCTTTTAGATAAACCCCTTAAGGAATTAGAAAGCCTAGTATAATGCGATGTGTGATTTGATCAAAATTTTTGTTTTACAGATTCGGACTGAGAAACTGTCATCCCATTCAATCCGATTGGGATGCCCCCGACTCTGACATGTATTTTGGGAGAAGTAGAAGAAACATGAAACTCAGAATTATAGGTGTATTCAATACTTCCATATGAAAGGGGAATTGATCCATGGTCGATTCCGTATAAATAGGAATTGCTAGTTATACCTCGTGAAAAATAAAAAATAAAAAAATTTGTGGAATCAGCTATTCTATTTCTTTCTAGATAGATTCCGTTTAAGCAAGCAAATATAGTATGGTTACAGAAGTCTATCTATCGCATATATGCTTCAAGGGACATCATGGCATAACCATCGAGGTGAGTAGGGGCCTAAAAGATCGAATAGAACGATATATAGACAAGTAAATCCCTTACGAGTCCCAAAGTATTCTTTTAAGTTTAAGGGGATTCATCATTTGACGGGAAGTAGACTACTCAAAAATCTCATATTTTCATTTTGTCCAATTTTGTCATAAGTAATTCGAAAAATGAAAGTAAAAAAAGAAGAAGAATGAATCCTTGGTCCTTAGTAGGAACTTGAGTAAGGAGTAGTTCTTTGTTTGGAGGATTTTTCGAACAAACTTTTAAAATCAGAAAGAATCCCCTTTTTGAGGTAACTACTTGAGCCGGATGAAAGGAAACCTTCACGTCCGATTTTAAAGGGGGAATCCTATCCTACAGGAACCTATCTCGATTTTTCTTTTGCTAGGCCCGTAGCTAAAAAACCTACTTTCTTACGATTACGAGATTTATTCGAATATGAAATCCAATCCCGGAAATACAGCATACCACTTTTTTTTACTACCCAAGGCTTCGAGACATTTCGAAATCGAGAAATCTCTACAGGAGCGAGTGCTATCAGAGAACAATTAGTCGATTCAAGTTTGCGAATTATTATAGGTAATTCGTTGGTAGAATGGAAGGAATTGGGCGAGGAGGGGTCCATTGGAAATGAATGGGAAGATGGAAAAATTAGAAGAAGAAAGGATTTTTTGGTTAGACGCGTGGAATTAGCTAAACATTTTATTCGAACAAATGTAGAACCAGAATGGATGGTTTTGTGCTTATTACCAGTTCTTCCTCCCGAGTTGAGACCAATCATTCCGATAGATGGGGGTAAACTAATGAGTTCAGATATTAATGAACTCTATAGACGAGTTATCTATCGAAATAATACTCTTACCGATCTATTAGCAATAAGTGGATCTACGCCGGGGGAATTAGTAATGTGTCAAGAGAAATTGGTACAAGAGGCTGTGGATACACTTCTTGATAACGGGATCCGTGGACAACCAATGAAGGATGGTCGTAATAAAGTTTACAAATCGTTTTCAGATGTAATTGAAGGCAAAGAGGGAAGATTTCGCGAGACTCTGCTTGATAAACGTGTCGATTATTCGGGACGTTCCGTCATTGTCGTGGGTCCTTCGCTTTCATTACATCAGTGTGGATTACCCCGAGAAATAGCAATAGAGATTTTCCAAACATTTGTAATTCGTGGTCTAATCAGACAACATGTTGCTTCTAACATAGGAATTGCTAAAAGTAAAATTCAGGAAAAAGAATCCATTATTATATATATACATAATAAAATTTATATCATGTATTGGTATTTGTGTTGGTGGTTAAGTGTAACTTTAAGCCTTCTGCTTGCCCAAGTTTGAATCGTAGTGCATGTGTAATATTATTTATTTTATATTCGATAATATATATAATATGTGTTAGTTAGAAATACATTTGTAATGGAGTTTGCTAAGATGGTTAAAGACTTATGAAGTTAAAATTCGATTGCTTACTTGCCTAGGTTTTAGTCTTAGCAAATGTGTTTTATTGGTTATTTTTTCAATATTTTCGGTTAACCGAACCGAATTAACTGAATTTTTTCGGTTCGATAAACGGTTAAAATATTTTTTTTGGTTCGGTTCGGTTAACCAATGATTCGGTTCGATTATTAACCGAACCGAACCGATGCTCACCCCTAATAAATTGATCATGTGAACTAAAAAATATTTTTTAATCAATTTAAATTTTTTATTTGGTTGTAATTTTTGAAAGATAAAAAGTTTAATTACTAAATATGTTTCAACTTTTAATATTTTTTTCAAATTTATTGCAATATTCTATTTGTAGCAATGGGACACTTCAATTTTTTATTTATTTCAATTATATCTCATCATTAAAGAGGTGTGAATTTAGTTATTTGGATGCATTGATGTCAACATGCTTAAATGAATATTTTTTATATAAAAAAAGAGAAAACGACTAAAATGGTCCATCAACTATGACGGTCTATTCATTTTGGTCCCAAAACTTTTTTTTCGCTCACATAGCTATCTAAAGATTTTTCCATCCCCACTTTGGTCCCTGACCCATACTCTACTATTAAAAAATATCTACGTGGCTAACGTTCTAACGATGTGGCATATTTCTCTAAAATAAGAAAAGTGTGAAATATCTACGTGACTAACTTTATAAGTTATAAATTAAAACGGATCCATTTTTTTCTCTCTCTCCCACCGCTATCATCTTCTCCCCTCCTCCTCCTCCTCCTTGCCTCTGCCCCCGTCATCGCCGCCTCCTCCTCTCCTCGCTGCCTCCGCCCTAACCATCGTCGTCTCCTCCTCCTCCGTACCTCCACCCCGCCGTCGTCGTCTCCTCCTCCTTCTTTGTTGTGTTGCGCTCTAATGCGTTCGTCAAGCAAACTCATTGGCCATCAATGCCCAAAGTCAAACCAGTGAGCAACTTGACCATGATACAAGACTTTATCGTACATGCATGATGCATCAAAGCAGTGGGTAAGGTGTTATCCTATCATGCTTTATTATCTTATCAAATTTAATTCTACATATATGACGGGTTAAAAAGGCAACCCACCAAAACAAATATATTAGAGTAAATTATACTGACCTCCCTTGAGGTTCAGTGAAATTACACTAACCTCCTCTCTATTTATAACTTTGTCTTGTGACCCCTTCGAATTTTGTAAAAGATTGCACAGACCTCCCCTACTAACGGAAACTGTTAGTGGAGTGTCTGTCATGTGCATTGCACATGCTTACTAATAGCATTTTTGATATATTTGTAGTTTTTTCGTATTTTAAATGACAAAAATACTCTTATATCATTTAACTCTCATTTTCTCATATTTCCACCCCATGAGTGTTTAACATTTTAATTTTCACATTCAACTAATTACATTAATTTTGTGAAGAATATTAAATAATAAAATAAATTCTCTCAAAAATTTTACTTTTAAAATATTTATTTAATTATTTTATGCATGTCTTTTAATAATTTTTTAGCAAGGGGCATAAGGGAGAAATCATATTACTAACGGATTCCATTTAACATTGTTAGCTACAAGGGATGTGAGTGTCACCTGGACAAATAGAGGGGATGTCAGTGTAATTTACCCAATATATTATATACAGATACACTATCTTTTTCACCTCGTCCTTCGAGCTTCCACCTTCCGCCATGGCTCGCCTCTCACCTCGTCTCACAACTCCCTCGCCCTCCGCCCTACCGCTCCACGAAACGCCTTATCACCTCCGTCGGCTCCAGCTTTGCCTCCTCTCCCAATTGTGTACGGGGAACCCCACGCGGATCTCCGTCTGCTGCGCCCACCCACACACCACCTTCCCCCCTCCCCTCCACCATTTTGAGCTCGTCAAGGGACTCCGAACCCACACCGACGCCGACGGCATCATCTTGCTCAGGGAGACACCAGACTCGATGTTAGCCATGACCTGCCCAGCGAGCTCGGTGGGGGGGGGGGGGGAGGGTACCATGACTGCTAGGCTAATCTCTGTGACAACCCGACGGTGACTGGCAGCACGAGGCGTTCTGGTTCTTCCTCTCAGTGACCCTTCCAAGGAGCGTGCAGATCCTAAGGAGGCCAACATTAGTGGAGTTCTCTGGCGCTTTCTTCTTCGTCCTCAAGTGGGCTGGCAACTCAATCGTCATCCCCAAAGAGCTCAAGTTGAAGAAGAAGAAGAAGACATAAGAAAACGAAGGGGCAGACTAGAATTGCTCTCAAGGATGCCATTAATTCTCAAAGCTCAATTAAGAAGCAGGAAGCAGTAATTTAATGATCATATGCAGTAACAAAATTCAATCTTTAGAAACAAAGAAAGAGAAGGAGAGATGTTGATAGATTTGTTGGATATCTTGCAAGCAAAAGGAAGAGAGGACAAATTATGTATAAAGAAAGGGTTAGGCAAGGAGGAGTTTTATACGCCATTTTTCTTCTCTTCTCGGCTGCATGTCTTGAACTTTGAATAAAGAAATGTGATAAGAAACGTACTCATGCTAGACCACGCGGTTTTACGTTCATGGTAAGGTGGGAAATGGACCACCTGCGCGTCAAGAAGGCCACTGGCAAAGAGTTCGCCTGTAAGTCCATCTCCAAGCGGAAGCTCGCCTCCGACGAGGACGTCGAGGATGTGCGGCGGGGGATACAGATTATGCACCATCTCTTCGAGCATCCCAACGTGATCTCCATCGTCGGCGCCTTTGAGGATGTTGTCATTGTGCACCTCGTCATGGGGCTGTGCGCTGGGGGCGAGCTCTTCGACCGGATCATACAGAAGGGCCATTACTCGGAGAAGGTCACTGTCAAGCTAGCTCGAGTCATTGTTGGGGCCATGCAGGCATGCCATTCTCTTGGGGTGATGCATCAGGATCTCAAGCCTGAGGAGGCGGCGACAGAGGAGGAGCAGGAGGAGATTGCAACGGTGGGAGGGAGAGAGAGAAAAAAAATGGACCTCGTTTTAATTTATAAATTATAATGTTAGCCACGTAGATATTCCACACTTTTCTTATTTTAGAGAAAGATGACACATCGTCAGAACGTTAGCCACGTAGATATTTTTTAACAGTAGGGTGTGGGCTAGGGACCAAAGTGGGGATGAAAAAAAATTTAGGTACTCATGCGAGTGGAAAAAAGTTCTAGAATCAAAGTGAATAAGCTACCATAGTTGAGGGACCATTTTGGTCATTTTTTATCACATCATCAAAACTTTTTTTTAATAGAATTTAAAGGATTAACAACGTAATATATTCTAATATATCTTGATTTTTTCAAATCTATCACATTTTTTTATTTTCAATCAATAAGGATCTCGTATGTTCGATTTGTTTTAATTATATTATACCATCTAAGCTATCATTAATTTGGTCACCATAATGCTCAGTGGCACAGTCGATGTGGGTCAAAACTCAGAAGTTCAGTTAGCATCCCTAAATAAATATAGAGTTGTAAACAAGCCGAGCCAAACCGAGTATTGGCTTGGCTTGTTTGAACTCGACTCGTTTAAGTTAACGAGCTTGTAAACGAACACGTAAACAAGTATTTAAACAAACACATAAACGAGTCTTTAAATGAACACATAAACAAACCTTTAAACGAACACATAAATGAGCCTTCGAACAAACACATAAATGAGTGATGCGAACCTCGACGAACATGCCGCGAGACCCAACAACAATATGTGGGAAACAAACCTCGGATCGTCCAATGAAGGTTTCAAGGATGGAGAATATTGACCCGTTGATTATATAGAACCAAGAACCTATATTATAATAAGAATGAAATAATGACCCACTGATTATAAAGGAACCTGGAACTAATATTATAAGTGGTCGAGAATCACAAGTTCTACACTTGCAATCTCTACAAAGTTGCTGAAGAACAGTTTGGATAAATATCCTCATAATTTGTTGATAGAAAACTCAATACCTTACTTCTAATCGTTATATAGCTTATATAATGCTATTTAAAATGACTAGATATCCACTAAATCTAGTAATAATTAAGATAACAATTCTCAAGCACAGGAAAGAGAAATGTGCTTAATGAAAATAGCAAGTTCCCAAGCATGGGAGAGAGAAATGTCTTTAGTGACGAAAGCAAATTCCTAAGCAAGAATCCTCAAGCATTAACTCCCAATCTCCCCTAGGGAAAGAGAAATGTCATTAATGACTAAAGCAATTTCCCAAGTAAGAATCTTCAAGCATTAACTCTCAATCTCCCATGAACTCCACTTGACTTTATTCCACCATGTATCTCGAACAAAGAGCTCATGATTGGACCATCTTGAAGTTGGATTTGTACGATGTTAACATACCTAACTTGCAACTCTGTAGTTGTTGGCCTAAGATTTTCAACCTTTGTCACTATCTTGATTTTGTTGATAACAAACTTATTCTAATGAATTTATCAAGTGTTTGATCTCAGATTGAGGTTACGATCACGCGCGAAGTTCGTTCGGAGAAATACAAAAAAATCGGCAAAAATGCTCCATCGTCGATTGAGTAGAAAAACTAGAGTTAGGAATAGATTTCATGTAATATGACTCTAGAATTGTATCTCAAGCCAAATTGTAATGTTATCCAAGTCCAAACTTTGTAACGTAACCCGAAAACGAAGTGCGCAAGAAGAAGACTCGAAAAATCAGCCTCAGCCCGTTCGGACGACCGAATAAAGCCAAAAATTGGCAATAGCCAATTCGGTCGATCGGCCAATCAACCAGACGAAGCAAGAAATTGGCAGTAGCCAATTTGGTTGACCGGTCGATCAACTGAATATGGCCCGAAAGCGGCAGAACGCCTTCGGTAGGTCGACCGATGATCGATCGACAAGCGACTGGGCGTCGCCAACGGGGAGAAAAACTCCCGTTGGGTGCCCTAGCCGAGTGAGGGGTTATAAATACCACTCATAAACCTCCTCCCCGACTGTTGAGAACTTCATTGAGCATATCCTTAGAGATTACAAGCCTAAAGGAGTTGATTTAAAGTCCTAATCTCCAGTTTCCACACTCTCAATCCCTCCTCACTTCATCAAGCTTGGTCTTCACCGAGAAATCCATACTCGAAGCCTTGAAGTGCTTGGAGGATTGTGCTATCTTGATTGCTCAATTTGATTTTCGCTTGTGCTTGATATAATTGTGATTGCATCTAGTCGCACTGAGAATCAAGTAACTTGAATCGGGTAGTTGAGTTGATTAAAATCGAAAAAAAAATCAATTAATCATAAAAGTAGATACACACTATTCAACCCCGCCTTCTAGTGTGGATATTTGATCAACAGTAGTTTCCTCTCGAAGAATGTGTAATACCAAGCCTTGCATAGCTAGTTGAATCTGTTCGGCACGTGCTCTTGTGATCGGTCCAATTGGTACAAGCAAGTCACCATCATGGTTGACTTGATTCAGAGTGTCCATCTTGATTCAAAGTGTCCATCTTGATTCAGAACTCTTTATTATCGATTTAGAGCATATCATTCCCCCTCTCTTGAAAAGGATTCATCCTCGAATATGAACCTGCATCAAACGGAGAAAGATCTGAAACATTAAAAGTAAAACTCACTTGGTACTCACTTGGAAGATCCAACTTGTAGGCATTATCGTTGATATTCTCCAATACTTGGAATGGTCCATCTCCACATGGATGTAACTTAGATTTCCTTTGCTTTGAGAACATCTCCTTTTACAAGTGAACCCAAACCTAATCTCCGGGCTTAAAAGAAACTTATTTTCTTCCCTTGTTGGCTCAGGTTGCAACTTGTTCATTCCTTCTCATTATGTGCTGCATAGCATCTTCATGAATTTTATTCACCAAATCTGTCTTTTGTTTTCCGTCAAGGCTAGCAATCTTGATGAGTGTCGAATCCACCAAAAATAAATTCCTATTTCTTTGAGATTTTGCAATTGTGATAAGTATGGTCGATTCCACGGAGACTGGTTAGTTCAAATCCTTTTTAAACCAGAAATTAAAAGAAAGGAAAAAATGGAGGGTTGATTAGATGCAAGAATATGTTAAAAAATAGTAATTAAAAATAGTAAATAAAATCGAGGAGAAATCAATGGAGGAAGGTCTAGCTAAAGGTATGTTCTCGATTTTGATTCGTAAGATCGATCATGGATACGAAGGATAAGTCCCTTAATTTCTAGCAAATCGATTTGGTCGTAGACAAACACTAAGAACCGTGATCTTCTTTAAACCTATGGTTAACCCAAGCAAGCGTTGCGATTAAACCCTTATTGATTAGTATTGCTAGAGACACTCTAAGGAACTATCAATAGCTAAAGTTCTTTAGATCACCGATTTTGATCAACTAATATGAATTGAACATTAATTCATAAATTTTCTTAGTATGGATTGAACAACAACCTCAACTAATTTGTCTTTAAATTCGGCATGGAACAACCATACCGATAGACAAGCTATTGACATAATAATATGGTAACAGACCAATAATTAAAAGAGAACAATAAACCAAATTATTGCAGGAAATAAATGGATACTAGAAGATAAGAGAGGTTAAGCATAGAGAGATCTCACAATCAGTAGATCTAAAAATGTTGAACGTCCTTTAGCTAGATGGAAGATAATTAGCCACACATCGCAAAGACAAATTTCTTGTTTCTAAAATATTACCGTTGAATTGAAAACTTAATTCAAAACTGAAAATAGAATATCAAAATTAAGCATACTTGTCTATTACAACTTTTCTCCTCTTATAGGAGAATTCACAAACCTAACTAAAATAGAAAGAAAAATCAAATCAACCCTACAAGTTAATAAAACTAACAACCAAATATATTGGTTTAATCTTTTAGACACAAAAGGAGAGTCCAAATTCGTACAGAAACTTGGAAATAAAATTTCAGCCCTGAATATGGTAATTTCTAATTCTGTCATATGCATCTTCACTAAGGCGTGGGCGTATCTAAGGCATGACGACCAGGTCCAGCTTTCTTTCCAATTTCTAGCTTCCCCAAAACGTGCAAGGAGATTCTTTTTTATTTCTTTCCATACTTTTTGACTAAATATTAAACATAACAATAATCACATATTAGGAAGTATTTAATTCGAATTTAGCATGAAAATAGGCAACTTAAGATGGAAAATATACATATCATCAAATCTCATTAATGAATCAAATCCAATGGAGTGAGTGGATTAAAACCATAAACAACTTCAAAAGGTAAAAACTTTGTAGAAGAATGCATAGTCCTACTGTATGCAAATTCAATGAATGGTATGCAATCTTCCCACACTACAACACAATTGACCTATAGAGACACAAAATTAGAGATAAAATATATTTTTGTTTCTAAATCTTCACATTTAGAGACTAATAGATACAAAATTTGCTCATAATTAGTTTCTAAAGATCTATAGAAACAACAACAACAGAGTCACTTAATTGATTTGACTCTAAGCTATAGAAACACCAGCAATAGAGTCACTTAATTGATCTGACTCTTAAGCTATTTTTAGAGGCTAATTAGGGATAAATTTTGTGTTTATTAGTCTCTAAATGTGAAGATTTAGAAACAAAAATCTAAACTGTCTCTAATTATGTGCCTCTATAGGTCGATTGTGTTGTAGTGTCATGTCCTAAAGTTCTTTCCAATAACAGTACGTGGACTGGACTAGAACTATTGGACTGGGTCAGACTAAACCCAGCAGCTCCCCATCATTCACCCTAAACCAAACTACGCGGCCCCGCCCAGACGACTTCGCTTAAATTACACCCATGAGCCAAGCTATACGGCTTTATCCGGGGAATCCACCTGGCTATACATGGACTCGCACATCCTTCCTTATCACAAGGGATATATCATCATGAACCCGCCATCTCCGGGATTGGCCTCGACGCATTCTGGGCAATAATCCTAGCGAGATTGTTGGGCAGCATGATCACCTCCACATATAATATATACAGACACGGCACGCCATAGGATAGTGTGATAATACAAGTACCATCAACATCTCAAAGAATCTAGTTATGCATTCTCGCACAAAATATATTGATATTCGATTTCACAACATCAGAGAGTTGGTTGAAAGAAATGAGTTACAACTGGAATACATTTCTATAAAAAGACAAGTAGCTCATTTTCACAAAAGCTTTGGATGAAGGGAGATTTGAGCAATTATGATTTGCTCTGGGACTGTGTGTTATATGACATATTTTTTTACATAAAAAAAGGATGGAAATTTGAAATGTTTTCAGTTATTATTACTTACTTCTATTTCTCCACTTATCATGTTTCATTGAAGGCTATTGAAGAAATCATTCAATCAAGGGCGGGCGCATTTAAATTAACTATGCTTGCCTTTTTGCCTTTTTGGAGACCCGCAGGTGCGACCTCTTTTGTTAAAATCCCGAAAGAGTAACGCCCAAATTTATTCCTCTCGGTGCAGAAAGCTTCTTTAAAACCCTGAAGTTGTAATCAAAACTCTTTCTTCTCCACTCCTTGACCTCTCAACTACCTCCCTCCTCTTACAAATGAAGCAATCCAAAGCTGCTGTGGGCAAAAGGAAAAAGGGTTTTGTGCGGAAGGTTTATGCAAAATCTGTAAAAGGGATGTTGTCTTCAACGCCTGATGAAAGGGCTGAATCGCCTCAAAATCCAAAGCCTCTTGAAGAAGCTTCTCCTCCTCCATCTTAGGGTCACAAAATGAGGGTGAAGCGAGGTCATCATCCTGCTGACTTTCATCCTAGAAGGAGCAGCCGAGGTAAGAGATTTGTTCTCCCAATTCTCTGCCTAGGGTTTTTGTTCTAGTGGGGGAGAATTCACTTGTTAAGGGGGAGAGTTGTGTAGATGTCATTCGCTCTTTTGTCGAGGTAAGGGATGTTGTCTTCAACGCCTGATGAAAGGGTCGAATCACCTCAAAATCCAAAGACTCTTGAAGAAGCTTCTCCTCCTCCATCTCAGGGTCACAAAATGAGGGTGAAGCGAGGTCATCGTCCTGCTAACTTTCCTCCTAGAAGGAGCAGCCGAGGTAAGGGATCTGTTCTCCCGAATTCTCTGCTTGGGATTTCTATTCCTGAGGGGGAGAATTCACTTGTTGAGGGAAGAGTTGTGTAAATGTCATTCCCTCTTCTAGTACTAATGTTCATGAAGATCCTGTTGATACTGCCACTTTTGATGTCAATATTACTGTTTCGACTCTAGTGAACACTGGTCCAGTTTATATTGAAAATACTCCTGTATCTGATGTTGTTCATGACTCAATTCTAGTGAAGACTGGTCCATCTACAACTTCTACAAGTTCCATTCTTGAGGATCAGCATCAAGATCCAACTCTTATTTTAGAGACAATTTCAAAGGACTTAGTACCAAGTCCTTCTACCAATACCCCCCCGGTTACAACTGTTCAAAAACTAGTTGAAACTATTAATGATGTTCCTAAAGCTGATTCTGTTCTTGTACCTGAGGCTGATATTGAACTTCTTGCTCCTTTTGTCACAACTGTACCTATTGAGCAAGCATTGCAGCAAACTTCTGAGGTTACTGCTGAAATAAATATGAAACCAATAACCACCCCTGTCAAGAAGAAATATGTCAACAAAAAGCACATAGAAATATCCAAACAAAAGAATGAGTTAACTGTTAATCTTGATAGTGACCCAGATGATGAACCTCTATTGGAAAGAATTGCTCCTCTAAGAAGAATCAAAAGAAGCAAATCAAATATTGAGAATCCCAAGGAGAAAGAAACATCTATTGTACCAGAGAAGACAAAGACTTCTACCCCAAAGAAGAAGTCTTCAAAATTTTCCAAGAAGGCTGACAAGAAGACAACCACTAGCAAGCTTCATCCCGGTCTTCTTTCAGATGATCTCTATCCTCTGTGGAAAGTTTTACAACTGAAAGATCATTTCTCAAAGACCTTTGGATATTGCTAACTTTAAATTGAGATGCAAATCTGTGTTGGATACTATTAAGAAAAGAAATTTCTCATGCACTTTTTGAATGTCTCTCCTTTCTGCAAGCTACCAACTCTTGAGTTTTATTGCAATCTATCAGAAACCATTTCTGATCCTGAAAGTGATCATTTTCAACAAGTGTTTGTTAGAGAAAAATGGTTCAAATTCAGTCCTGATATTATGATTATTTTGGTTGTACTCCTTCCTCTTCTTCTGCTGAACAATTTGATGAGTCAAGTGCAGATTTTGTAAGAACAGTTGGATCTGAGGTTACAAATGGAGATATTACCGACTGGGCAGGAGAACACAATATCAAGTCTTCTTCATTGAATAACTTCTATGTTGTGCTTTTTTTAATTGCCGGATACCATTGGATTCCTACTTCCCATATTACAGTTCCGAGCAAGAAAATGGTGATCTGCTCTTTAAAATTACAAATGGAATTCAATTCAATCTGGAAAGTTTGATATTTGATCAGATTGTTGCATTGAGATCTTGAATAACTTATCTAGGTTGTTTTCTTATTTTTTCCAACTTAATTTATGACATTCTTGAAAAGCAAGGGTTTCAATGTTCTGTCGAAGATGTTCTAGAGCCTATTGGATCCTATCTTAAAATTCATCATAAACTTTTGAAGAAAGTAGACACTCTTACCAAGTCTACTCCTATCAAGTCTACTCCTACCAAGTCTCATCCTGGTTCCATCTCTACCAAGAAACCTTCTACAGTTCCAGCTAATGAACAAAGTATTCTTGAGAAGATTTTCAATGCTAAGGAATTGAAACTATGGCTAAGTTACAACTACAATTTGTTTCTCTGGAGAAGAAAGTTCTTGAATATTTTTCTTCCTCATCTGCTCCTACAGGACCTATTTCTACTTCCTCTGGTAGTCCTACCAGTTCCTCAAGTTCAGATTAAGATAGTTGTTTACTCCTTTGGCTTCATTTTCCAAAAAGGGGGAGAAACTAGTATAACACTTGTGTGATGGATGTCTGACTAACCGGTTATCTTGTCTATTTTTGTTTAACTGTGATGGCTGCGATACTTTGATATTTTGTTTGTGATGCATACGATGCTTTGCCTGTAATGGATGTGGTATTGATGATGACTGAGATGACTATGTTATTTTGGGATATTATTTATGTTTAAATATTATCCTTTGATCTTTGATAGTTAAACTGCTCTTTTCTTTTTATTTGGTTTGTGATGACATATTGTGTTTTGCCAAATAAGCCAAATGAAAAGATTGTTGGTATTTGGCTTATGCTGTGTTGGCTATATTTGGTAAAAGGAATAGCAGTTAAGTTCCCAATTGTATGTCAGCTATAACTGCTCTTAATGATGTGAAGATTATGTTGAAAATAATGGTGTTGCGATGATGTCTTTATTTTTGCTAAAATTATTGATGCCTCTTGAGTAGTTATTATTGTCTTAATATTCATCTTTTATGGAAGAAGTGATGTGATTTTTTGTTGATGAGCTAGACTGTTTTTCCTGAGGCTTTTATGGTCGAAGCATTATGAGATGTTTTGGTTGTCTTTTGAGTTTGAAGTTGATTTAGTTAAAGTCTTTTATTAAATGGCTTTTATGCGAGTTGATTGGTTTTCTCTATATTTGAGGAAAGAGAAGAGATGGTGAAAAGATACTCCTATATGCGTAAGCAGAGTTGTCAGTTATATGAGGAGTTGAGATTGTTGAGTGTGTAGATGGAAACAAACTACTTCAATTATCTTCAAGTCAAGATGGAGTTGGGTTGTTAACTCACTACAACACAGAGACTATGTGAAGGACAAAACTCTATGACTGTGTTGTCATAGAGAGGCAAGTTGGTTAGTACTTGTAATAGCAAATAGTTTGTTTGTTATTTTTAATTCACTTTAGTATTGATAGTTGGATTTCGGAGTGTGAAATCCTGAAACTAATATTGTACTTTGTTGATAGTGGATTTGGCATCTATCCGGTGAGGGCCCCGTAGATTAGGTGACAAGTTTGTCACTGAACTGCATAAATAAATCCTTGTGTTTGCGTGTTTCCTTGTGGTTATTTTTATTTGTTACTCACTCTGTTTTAAAGCAAGTTACCATAGCAGTTGCAACTTCCTATGTAATTGTCCATTATCAGAAAGTTTCCTTAGAGACTATCCTGTCAAATGTGTGTGTATGTGTGTTGTACATGCACTTATTTATTTACTTCTAGTTTTATTTTATTATGATATAATCTGCTGGTTATAAATATATGATGATTTAGGGTGGACCAAGGGTAAGCCACTCACTGAGTTCTTGTGAACTCACCCTCGTTTATTTATTACTTTTATTACTGCTCTAGAGCAGTAAAGGTATTGTGGCACATGAGGCGTAGCTGGGTGGCGAGCTCAGGGCGTGGATCTCATGACACAGAGTCGTAGTAGAGTCTAGGATAGTTATTTATTTGATGTATTCAGACATGATGTATTTGGATTTTCTTTAGAGTGTTCAAGACTTGTACATTTCATTATGAACTTATCTATCTTTGCACTTGCATGGTTGTGTATTCATTTCCGCATCTTTGGTCATGTCTGGTAGGCTTTGGGGTACGGACGTGTACTCTAGCCGATCACACAACCCTAGTATTTTGGGGCGTGACAAAGTTGGTATTAGAGCAATGTTAGGTCCTTACTACAACAATAGGGCATAGGGGTCTATTTTGGCATTGCTAGCGTGTCAGCATACACTATGTCCTAGTCACGAGATCAGACGATCGAGTTGCACACTGGTTGCGGTAAGTGTGGGGGTATCATTATTTTTGTAGACATTGTTATTGCTGAGTTATTCCCCTTTTTATGATATTTTTTTATTTAGTAATTGAGCCAAATAGTAACACTATGATAAGCGGGAGTGGGAGCAATTCCACAGATAGACAGGGCCAAGGCCAGGGCCAGGGCAGAGGTTGAGGGCGGGGCCGGGGTCGTTGTAGTAGACGACTAGAGCAGGAGGACCCGAGACAGGATCCCAGGGTAGAAGAGCTTGAGGCCCAAGTGGCCGAGTTGCTTGAGGAGCTCCATAGGGAGCGGGAGCAGAGGCAACAATCTCCACAGGTGCCGCTAGTAGCACCACTAGCACCAAAGGTTAGGGACCCTGTACAGCCTCGATTGGGATGACAGACTGCCGCAAGGTAGTGCTAGGGGAAGTCCATTATCTGAAGTTCATCGGACTGAGGCCACCAGAGTTTACTGGTATAGACTTGAAGGTCGAAGTCACCACCTTTTTAAATAACTACGTTGAACTGTGTAAGGTCTTGGAGTGTACTCCTGAGACTATGGTTCATATGGTGGGATTGGAGTTTAGAGGACCAGCCAAGGAGTGGTTCCTTTCCCGGAAAGCGCGTAGGGGGACGACTGCACCACCTCCTATTGGGATGGAAGAAGAAGCACAACGAAAAATGCGATTTTAAAAGAAAATACAAACCATCTCAAAACTAGCTATCAACTTTAGCAATCTTTAAGGAATTCAATCTATGAGTAGAAGGAGATGATATACCTTATACCGCGGATGGTAAGGCTGCTCCTATCCCCATTTCAAGACGTCCAAGCGCACATCCTCCAAGGAAGGTCCACACCAAACGCCTCACAACCAAGGGACAGCGAACATCAAGACCCGTTGTGGCTCAACAGAGAGGGAAACTCAATCCAAAAATGCACCTAGGTGAAGACGGCCCTTCTACCAAGAATCGAGCACCAAAATAGTGGAAGAGGGGATGAGAAAACCACTGAACGAGGAGGAAGATGAAGAAATACCTCGTTGTCCTCCTTGGACTCCTCTAAGAAGATGAAGGAGATGACACACCCAAGTGGAAGAGACCTCCAAATCGACTTCACAAACCTGGGAAGAAGGAGCTTGATGGCCAGCCACCCATGGAGATCAAGAGGAGCTCTTTGGAGTCTTGGTCTTCAAGAATCCGAGCAAAGCTTCAAGAATCCAAGCCTTTGCTCCTCTACAAGATCTCTAACTAATTTGCTTAACCCCTCTCAAAGGAGGTTAGGCGCGCCATCTATTTATAAAGTGAGTAGGTGGCCCCCATGAAGGACCCGGACCCCCCTTTTTAAATTCTCTCATCGGAATTCAAAATTTCGGGGTTTGGCTCCAAAATAATAATTTATATTTAATGGATTTATAATTAATTTAAAATTTAATTAAATCCAACTAAATATAAACTTTAATTTATCTCTATAAATTAAATTCTTATTGATTAGGATTTATCATGTGTCAATCCCGACAATTTAGGGATGCCCTACAAATTACGATTACCGAGGAACTCCTTCATCGCGTATTCGTTCCTATAGGAAATATCTTTCCTATCATGTCCGCAAACGAGATCCGTTATCGTGTTGCAGCATGTCCATGCAAGTAGATATATAGTGCCGCATTCAGACTTTTTCTCATAAGGTCTGTTACGAGGTTAGCCTGTTGTGTGTGACCCATTGGGCCCCACACTAAGCCAGCAGTGAGTTGTGCATAACGGAGAGTCGGATCTGATAAAATGACTTCTATTCAAATTTTATGAGTCACCACTAAAACCCCTTTAGTGTGGTCGTGAGAGACTCCACTCACAAGTCAAGATTGACGTCTAGCAACGTGTCATGACTACCCAGATAGTGTGAGGTTCAATCTATAGGGATCGAACGCCCTTCGGTGACCAGTTACCGTGCAACTAAGTCCCTCGATCACAACGTCCCGAAGTCAGCTAGGGTATGGATGAGTGTCAAACCCTATTGCTGATTCATATGTATTCCACCCGCCAAGATGTCGTCTCAATAATGAAACGTCAGAAACATCTTCCTCATTTTCATGTCTACTTTGGCCAAAGATTCCCAAGTCGACACTTGCAAGGACACATAGAACATTATCTCCTCTCACTAGGAGTAACCGATTCCATGTGGGTTGCTCACCTACCTCTATGAATGTTTTCCCATGCCCAGTAGTATCTGACACATGACGCTGAGGGCCATGTAGGGATAAAACCAAAGCAATGGGTTGTCACTCACAAGGTAACCATGACAACCTCAGGTCGAAGGACTGCTTGCACCTAATATCACCCGAGGAACATCCTTTTGATACTCATGTAAGGATTCCATTCTATTTTCATCGTGTAGGTCCGTTAAGTGAACTCATTCCCTAATGAGCACTTACATTTGTATATTAATGACGGCTCATAGGTAACTATGAGATCAGCTACCCTTTATCGTATAAGGCATGTACCAAGTGCACCAGTTTATCTGGATTTATCAATCCCCTAATTGGTGATCCTACGATTGAGAACATTTAGAACATGTGAATTTGGATTCAAAGTCTCACTGACATGATCTCATCATGGCTGTAGAATCAGTTGCTCAAGTTTATGGGGTTCATCACAATCTAATATATACAAAATATAGATGCAGCATATGATGAAAAAGATGTCTTATTTTATTCATTAACCATAAATAGTTCTCTACACATCAATATGTGATTGGCTCAAGGGTACTATTTCTTTCATCCCCTACCTGGACGGAATTTAGAGAGGCTATCGTGGAGAAATACTTACCCTAGAGTGTCCGTAAGAGGCGAGCCAGGGAGTTCAAGCAGCTCAGAGAGATAGGCAACACCACGGTAGCTGAGTATAAGATGGAGTTCATTCGTTTGTCTAAGTATCACCCAACACTGATAGTGAGAGAGGCGGACTGAGTCAGGCTGTTCGTGGAGGGACTCAGAGCAGGCTGATCCATTACACCGAGGAGACCACCTTTCCCTAGCTAGATAGTGGACTAGGCCATGCAGAAGGAGGCATTAGTGCCTACTGGCAGACCGGATGGGCCGACCAAGAAGAAGTTCAGACGTTAAGGATCGGGATAGCATTAGGCTCAGTCTAAGGGAGCCGCTCCAAGGGGTTTTCGTCAGCCAGGTCAAGGGCATAAAATCTTCAGAGGTCGGCCAAGAGCAGGATCGGGGTTTACCCAGAGGACAGTTTTGTTAGCTTAAGGTTTTCAACCTTGGTCATAATCTTAGTTTTGATGATAACAAACATGGAACTAATATTTTATTGAGAAATCTTTTAGGCTCCATATCGGTTAGCGCTCGACGTCCTTGATCGGAAATATCGAAGAAATCGAGAAATCGGTAGGACGTTGGTTGACGCGTTCAGGTTCGTCGCGAAAATTTCTCGAAGTTCGACGTGTGCACCAAAGTCGTATTGGACGAGTCTAAAGACCACATGGAAAGCTCTCCGAGTTATCACTCGTTGAAGGCCGGAACCCAAAAACAAAGCACGTAAGAAGAAGGCTAAAAAAATCAAGTTCAGCTTAGGTTCGATCGACCGAATGGGGTTAAAAAAAATGGCAGTAGCCATTTTGGTCGACCGGTCGGTCGACCGAACATTGCCAAAAATTGGCAATGGCTACTTCGGTCGATCGGGTGGTCGACCGATTGAAGCCAAAATTTGGCAAAGGGCGCATCAGTTGACCAATCGATCAACCGGACTGTGGATCGCAGGAATCGTGTCTGGCGGTCGACGCGTCGGCCGACCGCACAAAGAGGTTGAGGCAGCGGTTGCTCGAGCGGTCGATCGGTCGGTCGATCGGTCGGTCGATCGACCATCAATCGGCATGCGATCGAACGGCGGTAACGGCTAGTTTTTCGCCCGTTGAGCTATCGTTTCCTTGAGAGGTTATAAATATCCCTCATCTAACTCCTTTAACCCCTCTTACATATTTTATTAAGCATTCAAAAGAGAGTTTTGAGCCTTCTAAAGATCAATTAATAGCGCTCGATTCTTCCGTCGACAACTTCTTCAAGCGCACACGATGCCTCAACTCTAGTATCAATTCGAGCTCTATGACTTGGCGAGTTAGAGGCTTTGAAGGCTTGGAAAAGAGCATTTGATCTTGGTTTATTCTTTAAGCTCTTTTCATTATAATTTTAATTATTATTTAAACATTGTTTTCTTTGGATTTGTGCTTGTGAAGACCTAGGATTGTTAGGTCTTAAAATTGGGTGGTTGCCTTTGTGTTTGAGGCTTAATTCCACCGGTGTAAACTCAATTCGCTATGATTAGTTGAGGTATCCCTTAGGGTTGAGGTGGAAGAGAACTCTCGATAAGAAGACGTAGACTTCCGGGTGTGGAAGTGCCTTAGATTGAGAGTGAGTCTCTTCAGGTCAAAGTCCTCTTGTAAGGGAACCGATTTAATCTAGTAAACCTAGTTTGGAAATCCTAAACGGGGTGCTTAGATAGTGGAGTAAGCATTGGGGCCGAACCACTATAAACAATTGTGTTAGCATTGTTATTTGTGTGTATTGTCTGTTTATCTTTATTACTCGCTTCCGCACTTAGTCATTCATTCATAAATTACCTAAGTAATCTAAGAAACGTCTAAAATTGAATTTAGGCTAATTAATTTAGTTAACATACTATTCACCCCCCCTCTCTAGTGTGCCATTTCATCCAACAATTGGTATCACAGCAGGTCGTAGTTTGAGATTTCACCATCTCGTCTACATCTAGCCTCGATCCGAAAATGGCACTAGCGTTGGTAGCATCCTCACCTCCTAGGTTCGATGATTCAAACTTTGGTCTTTGGAAAGGAAGAATGTATACATTCTTAAAGACTCAAGGAATAGCTGTGTTTAATATGGTTAAGTCAAAATACATAGAACCTAAGAAAAACATGGATGCATGGACCCAAGAATAAATTAATTAGCATATTTGAGTTAAATGCTAAGGCAACAAATTGCATATATTTTTATTTGGAAAATAATATTTTTGAAAAAGTCATGCATTGTACCTCTGCATATGACATTTGGGCTACTATGAACATGCTTTATGATTATGCTAAAACTGAAGAACTTGTTACTCAAAGTGAAGGAGACGATGACAATTGTCATACTCCTATATCTAATGAAGTTTTTGAAGCTATTAGTGTATCTAGCCAAAGAAGTACAAAGAGTCGAAAGAGAAAGGTGATATGTCACCTATGCAATGAGAAAGGGCACGTGAAGAAGAATTGCCCTAGTATGAAGAACATCAAGTGAAGCATCCTCACACCATGATCACGAAGCTAACATCATGAACGTTGATGAGGAGGTATGCTCTTCTTCTAGTCATGATAATCATAACCATATATCTAATTCATCTAGTTCATCGGATCCTCTTTATGATGAATTATTAGACAAATACAAGATCATGTATACCTTGATGGTCAAAAAGGATAAAGAAAACAAAAAATTAAAGAAGGAAAACTTGACTCTTAGCTCTCATTTACATGATGCTAAACTAGAAAATGAGAAGCTAAAAATTAGTGTCTCTAGTCCATGCCATGATGTTTAAAGTATCGACACTAACAACTTAAAAAGCAAAAATGACATGTTAAAGAATGAAAATAACATGTTGAAAACTCAATTGCATGCTTTACATAACTCCATAATTGATTTGAAAAATAAGGTTCTAAACCTAAACAAGAAAGTGAATGAAATGATAAATATTTTCTCATTTAAGAATTTGAGTAGAAATGATTTTTCGAAAAGGAATGTACATGCTAATGTTAAATATCATGTTAGACATTCTACTTTTAAGCCTCATATTCAAAAGACAAATGAAAACAAAAAGTTCAATGGAAATTGTTTTTGTTGTGGTATATATGGCCATGATATCCATGAGTGTGCTTTTAAAAGAAATCCAAGTGTTGCTAGGACACTTTGGATTCCTAGGCCAACTCACCCCAAGGACCCAAAGCTATTTGGGTACCAAAAGTATCTTGTTCTTTTGTAGGGGAAAGCTACCACACAAGTATGAATGAGAAATGGAACATTGAAGTTGACCTTTGATTCAAATGAAAAATCTCCATTTGGTTGCAACTTCTAACCATCATGATGCCGTAGATATGGATATTGGCATCGAAATAAACTTGGTATAATCTATTTTACTTTATATGAATTCATTTAAGTTGGAGTTTTATGATACGCGATTGATTTGAGTTAATCCTATCCGCTCTTAATACGTTCTTATCAAATGATTTTTGATTTTTGATTTTTGGTCTCTTCGGAGACCTATATAGCCTGTAATGGACTCATGCGACCTTGCGGTTCTAAATCGTAGGCTCATTGTGGCCTTTTGATTTTCAACCAATTTGAAGAGTTGGAGATCATGTTTTTCATTAATATTACATTTGTGATCTCTTAAAATTCATTTCGGATTCATGATAACATATATTGAAATGAATTTCAAACTATTTAGCAAAGTGGATTTTGAAAATGATACTTGATGTTTCTCTTTGCTATTTGGTTTGGGTTGCTTGCTAGTAGCTTTAGTTTCATTAAATTTACTAATGAAGTCTACTTGCAAGTTGAGAGTGTTAATGGAAGGCTATGCTATCTAAAAGAAAATGAAAAGTTTGAAAAATTCCAAGAATGAGGTATGAGTTTATTTTTGCAAAAGTCTTAGTATAGTAGTTGAATATTCATGCTTTAATGATGTCTCTATACTCATGATTATTTTTGCATGATAAATATATAAAATTTCATGAGTATGTAAAATTTTAATAACTTAGGCAATTTGATGATATCTTGATTGAATGAAATTTGCTCTAGGTTAAAATTCATATTAGAGACCTCATTTTGAGTTAGTGGTTGGCAAACTTATTTAGATACACATATCACATAAGTCTAGGTATTTAAACTTGAAAATTCATGTCTAGACGAACAATGTGATAACTAGATCAATTTAGGAGACTTAAACTTGAAAAGTTTGGCCCAAGTCAACAAATCGACTTGGACACTTCATTTTAAGTCCAAACTTCATAAACATGTTTAGAAATAGGTATGACATGCTTCCATGCACTTAGAATGAGAAATTCATATGGATATGGATAAAATGACATAGAGGTGGTTTCATGAAAACCTCTTTTAAACCAAGTTGACCCAAGTCAACAAATTGACTTAAATGTCTCATTTTCAATCCATATTTGGGGAACATATTTAGATTTACTCATGTTAGGTGTTCATAAGTTTAAATTTGAAAAACTGAGTAAATGATAAGATTGACACTTAGCAAGTTTCATGATAACTAGTTTAGTTTTGAATGAAACCATGCTAGGTTGATATCTTAACTTAATGACATAATTTTCTTCTCAAACTTGACATACACTCCTTACATGACCATTATGTGGTGTCATAAAAGTTTGAATGAAAACTGAGCATATTTTGAAAAATGGCTGAAAATTACAAAAATGCCATTAGATTTGAGCATTTTCAGTTATTTTTAGAAAAATATTAAAAAAAACATTTTTAGATGATTCTTGAAACTGCACTTTCACTGAAAAATCTAGTTTGTTGTGTAAAAATTTCAAAAAATTTCATCAAGAATCTGGATTATAATGGAATTTTGAAGTTGGATTTCGAAAACACAAATAAAGTATCACTTACTTGAAATACTCATTTTTCCGATACTTTGATTTTTCTTCAAAAACTTCAAATGAAAACTCATGTATACCATTTTGATTTCATTTCTAATATCATTCACACCATTGCTTGAGAAAAATCATTTCTATGAATGATTTTGATATCTTGAATGATAGGTCGAAATATTCACCTTTTCGTTGCAATCAATATAGGATGAAAAATGAACTTAGAAAATTCATTTTGAGTTCAAACTTAATACATGCATTTCAAATGACCATTCAGCAATATCTAGAAAGGATGAATAAAAAATGATAATTTTCAGAAGAAAAAAAACACCTAAAATTTATGAAAATACCCCTGGACTTTCAAGAATTTTATGAATTTATATGAAACTGATTTTTGATTGATTCTTGAACCTGTAGATTCCTTGAAAAATCTAGTTTGTCCAGTTAAAGTTTTAAAAATCTTCGTCAAAAATATGATTTTGTATGGATTTAAAAGTTTGATTTTCAAAAAACTTGAAGTATTCTTTGAACTAAGTCAAAAGTGACTTAGAAATCTCATTTTCAGCCCAAACTTGACTCATATACTTAGATTCACTCATGTTAGATGTTCAAGTGCCTAAGTTAGAGAAAACATGAGTAGATAGCAAAATTTGATACTTAGTCATTTTCATATTTTCATGCTTATTTCGAATGAAATCGTGGTAAGTTAAAATTTTGATCAAACGACATTATTTTCACTTCAAACTTAATATACATGCTTTACATGATCATAACTTGATATTTTGAAAGTTTGAATGAACTATGAAAATGTCATGAAAGATTCACTTATTCACGAAAATATCCAAACTTGAGTGCATACATGATTCTAAGTAAAAGATCTCATTTATCATTTCACGATATCATGTATGACTTAGTCTCATATCAAATATTTGTTTTTCATCCCTTTGGTTGAGATTTTCATGTTTCATGAAAAATAATTTTAGAGTCTCAACTTTGACTATAGGTTGATTTTTTTTTGCCCTTTTTGATTGATGTCAAAAGGGGGAGAAAAATATAGGTAAAGGGGAAGAAAATATAGGAAAACCATGCATATATATAGGGGGAGTTTATTTCCATAGATATGCATGTTGATAGGGCGAGAAATCCCTTAGTTGATATCCTTGATGTTTTAATATATATATTTTCTTAAGGATGTTTGTCATCATCAAAAGGGCGGATATTGTTGGCTTAAGGTTTTCAACCTTGGTCATAATCTCAGTTTTGATAATAACAAACATGGAACTAATATTTTATTGAGAAATCTTTCAGGTTCCATATCGGTTATCGCTCGACGTCCTTGATCGGAAATATCAAAGAAATTGGGAAATCGGAAGGACGTTGGTCGACGCGTTCGGGTTCGTCGCGAAAACTTCTTGAAGTTTGACGTGTGCACCAAAGTCCTATTGGACGAGTCTAAAGACCACATGGAAAGCTCTCAGAGTTATCACTCGTTGAAGGCCGAAACCCAAAAATGAAGCGCGCAAGAAGAATGCTGAAAAAATCAAGTTCAGCCTAGGTTCGGTCGACCAAATGGGGTTAAAAAAATGGCAGTAGCCATTTCGATCGACCGGTCGGTCGACCGAACAGTGCCAAAAATTGGCAGTGGCTACTTCGGTCAATCGGACGGTAGACCGATTGAAGCCAAAATTTGGCAAAGGGCGCATCGATCGACCGACCGGTCGATCGGACTGCGGATCACAAGAATCGCGTCTGGCGATCGACCCGTCGGTCGACCTCACAGAGAGGTTGAGGCAGCGATCGCTTGAGCTATCGATTGGTCGATCGATCGATGATTGATCGTCATGCAACCAAACGGCGATAACAGTTAGTTTTTCGCCCGTTGAGATGTCGTTTCTTTGAGAGGTTAATATCGCTCATCTAACTCCTTTAACCTCTTTTACGGATTTTATTGAGCATTCGAAAGAGAGTTTTGAGCCTTCTTTGAGCTATCTTATTTGATTTGGGTTCTACACATTCTTTTATATCTGCTATATTTGCATCCAAGCTGAAAAAGGAAAGAAATATTTTGCCTACACCTTTGGTTGTGTCAACACCTATGGGCCAGTCCATTCTAGTAAAGACAGTCTTTAGGGGTTGTGAGGTTACAGTCGGTGGGCATGTTCTAAAAGCAGAGTTGGTACTTTTACCGACCCTTGAGATCGATGTGGTTCTAGGCATGGATTGGCTATTCTCTCACTATACATCACTGGACTGCAAGACCAAGGCAGTTATCTCAAGAAGCCTGAATTGCCCCCTTTCACCTTCTAGGGTGAGGGCAGAGGGGAGTCCTTTGGGGTGATCTCAGCCCTTGGAGCCTGGAAATTGCTTGCCTGTGGTTGTGAGTCATTCTTAGCTTTTGTATCTGTGGCTGGGGAGACTGAGGGCTGGCAAGTTAGAGGGAATGTTGATAGTCAATGACTTTCCTGATGTGTTTCCTCATGAGCTTCCGGGTTTACCATGTTGTGTGAAACCCGACACTAGAAGGGGGGTTGAATAGTGTCTGTCCCATTTTTTAATTTTCTTCTTACTAAATTTTATCTTTACTTAATGCAATTGTTACTTACTGATTAATGTGATCAAAATTCAATAACAACGATAAAAGCAAGTAAGAAAGCAATGCAAACAAGAATGCTTATAGTGGTTCGGCCAACCGCCTACTCCACTACCTTGGCTCCTCACCAAGGATTTCTAACCACTACTTTATAGAATTTATGTTTCCATTTGAATACAATGAGGACACCCTTCTCACCACTCGGAGAATACCTCAATCCTATTCACCTAGGCAAAACACAATTCTATAAAGCTATCCCTAAGTGTTTCCTAGCACACCTAGCAGCTATCTCAACTTTGAAAACAAGTTACAATAAAATTCAAAATACACAGAAAGAGCTTTAAGAGTGAAATATTAACCAAGGCTTCTTTCCACCGCCTTCACGTCTCCAACTTGCAATAAGATTGCTCTTTGATTTGCAGCACAGTTGAAGAAGCAAAGGACCAGCAACGCCTGGAATTCGTTGTCGAAGGAAGCAGAGACGCGTGCGCAGAACTTTTTCTTTGAAGGCTTAGAAAACTTCTTTGATTGCTCAATAATGGTTGTTAAGAGTTGTAATGAAGTTAGGTGAGGGGTATTTATAACCCCTCAGCTGAACGACACGTTCAACAGGTAAAAAAATGATCGTTGAAGCCGTTCGGTCGCTGGCCGATCGATCGGTCGATCGACCGCCAATGCAACCGCTGGCATTTTGTGAGAGCTCGGTTGACCGACGGGTCAACCGGCTGACAAAAAACAATTTCTTTCGACATTTGGTCGACCCGTCGGTCGGCCAAATGACTAGAGCCAGGGTCGCGCTATAGGCTATCTCTAGTCCGGTCGATCGCTACCATTCTGCCTATATTTGCCTTCTGTCGGTCGACCGACCGATCGACCGACGCAACCATATAATTTTTTCTTCGCCAACTTTAATCGACCGACTGGTCGACCGAATGACTACTGCCTATTTTTTTCTTCACTCGGTCGACCGACCGGTCGACCGAACAGGCTGCTTCGGTAGAGACTGCCTTGTGCGGTCGATCGATCGGTAGACTGAACTCAGGCTGAGGCTGACTTCTCCTTGTATTTTTACATGCCTTTTTCATGGGTTTAGTTACCAAGTTTCAACTTGGATAACTTTACAACTTTGGCTTGGGATAAACTTAACCTAGGGGTATACTACATGAATTCTACTTGATCTAATCTCGAGCCTTTCTTTAACGATTTTTTTCTTCCGTTTCTTTGACGATCTTTTTCTTCGTCTCGTTTGAACGGATTTGGCATGCATATCGCAACCTCAACCTGAACTCATAACTTCACACTTGGATTAAATACATGTTTGTTATCATCAAAATAAAGATCGAGGCTTAAGAGAGACCCTTAAGCCAACAATCTCTCCCTTTTTGATGATGACAAACATAACATGAAAATTTTAGAAAGCATAAGTGTTTGTGAGTTTGAGTTAAGGCATTCATGAGTTGGGGCATGCAAGATATGTAACTTAGCATATGTATTCAACTACTTATGACTCAACCTATGCTCCTCCTATCAATGTGCATATTCATATTCAACTACTTATAACTCAACCTATGCTCCCCCTATCAATGTGCATATCATTTTTAACTCCCCCTATATATAATTCCCCCTTAACTATAAAACTCACACTAACTATATGCATCGTGAAAACCAAGTGTGACCTTTCTTTTTCTCCCCCTTTTGACATCAATCAAAAAGGGTAAGAATTAAGGTACAATTAATGAGTTTCATCATAAAAACCAAAAGAAACCAAGAAAGCCACAAAACCAAGTATCATCTACCACTATAGTCCTTCCCATTAATGTAAGCCTATAGAAGGCAAACACCAATAGGTCGCAAAGCCCAACTACATAGCATTACATAAGTGTGGTGATACTTTATAGAATGCAAGTTATGAAAAACATATATATATTGAAGAAAATACATTTTAATTACTAGGAAAAGCACAAATTCTTAATTGCATCCTTAAATTTGTGAAACTTTCTTCAACCAAGGGTTTTGTAAATATATCGGTTAGTTGTTTATCGGTGGATACAAATTCTACTGATATATTTCCCTTAGTCACATTATCCCTAAGAAAGTGATGTCTCATGTCAATGTGCTTAGTTCTAGAGTGTAAAATGAGATTTTTGGTTAAGTTTATTGCACTAGTATTATCACAATGTATAGGTATGCAAGAATACCTAAGTCCATAGTCTAAAAGTGTTTATTTCATCTAAAGGACTTGCGCACAACAACTAGCCGCATCGATGTATTTTGCTTCGGTAGTTGAAAGCGCAATTGAGTTTTGTTTCTTTGAGAACCAAGAAACAAGACTCGCTCCTAAGAATTGACAACACCCACTAGTATTTTTCCTATCTACCTTACATCCGGCATAATCAGCGTCCGAAAAACCGATTAAATCAAATGATGCATGACATGGATACCATAATCCTAAGTCAACTGTGCCCTTTAAATATCTCAATATACGTTTTACCACACTTAAATGAGACATCTTAGGGCAAGATTGAAATCTAGCACATACACAAACACTAAACATGATATCGGGTCTACTTGCGGTTAAATAAAGAAGACTATCAATCATACCTCGATATTATTTTTCGTCCACTTTAATGCCCTCTTCATCTTTGTCAAGCTTGATGAATGCGCTCATAGGTGTAGAAGCTATCTTGGCTTCATTCATCCAAAACCTTTTGATGACTGAGATCCGGCGGTTCAGAACTGGGAGCGACTGACTAGCATGACTGAGATCCGGAGTTTCTTGGGTCTGACAAGGTATTGCCGAAAATTTATTGAGAATTTTTCATGGATAGTCATCCCTCTTACTCGGCTGACACAGAAAAAGATGAAAATTGTTTGGGATGACAAGTGTGAGGAGAGCTTTCAGAAGCTCAAGGATTATTAGACCTCAGCACGAGTGTTGGCTTTGCCATCGTGTTTGGGTGGATTTGTGGTTTGTTGCGATGCCTCACGGGTTGACTTGGGGAGCGTGATGATGCAGCATGGCAGGGTGATTGCTTATTTATCCAAGCAGTTGAGAAATCATGAAATAGAAGAACTATCCGACCCATGATTTGGAGTTGGGTGCCATTATTTTTGCTCTTAAGTTGTGGCGGCATTATCTGTATAGGGAGGCATGTTAGATTTACACTGATCATAAGATCCTTCAGTATCTTCTTACCCAGAAGGAATTAAATATGAGGTAGAGAAGGTGGCTTGAGCTACTTAAGGATTATGACTGCACCATCTTATATCATCCCGGAAAGGCAAACATCGTGGCGGACACCTTAAGCCGGAAGTCGATGGGCAGCCTAGCACATCTGGCCGTGGATAGAAGGCCTTTGGCGAGGGAGCTCACCAGGTGTTTGGGAGACGAGGCAATATTGTCTGTGCTCGACTCGGGGAGCTTTGTGGTGCACATTCACGTTCAGTCTATCATGATTGATATGCTCCGTTCGGGCCAAGATGAGGATACCTTATGTGCTCTAACCAAGGATTTGACAGAGAGAGGCGATGCTGGTGACTGATTCAGGATTAACTCTGAGGGTGTTCTGAGGTTCAGAGATAGGGTAGTGGTGTCGGATATGGCAGAGGTTCGTAGGTAGGTACTTGAGATGGCTCACGATTCCACTTATACGATGCATCCGGAAGCCACAAAAATGTACCGCGATCTGAGGCAACATTACTGGTGGGAAGGGATGAAAAGAGATGTAGCAGATTTTGTATCTAAGTTCTTGGTCTGCCATTAGGTTAAGGCCGAGCATCTGAGACCGACAGGGTTGCTATAGAGTCTGAAGGTGCTAGAGTGGAAATGGGAGATGATCACCATGGAATTCATGATCGGTTTGCTTAGATCGAGAAATGGTAATGATTCAATATGAGTTATAGTGGACCGACTCACTAAGTCGACGCATTTCATTCCGGTGAAGATGACTTTCACTACTGATCAGTATGCCCGGCTATTTTTGGATCGTATTGTTGCTTACCATGGGGTTCCGGTGATGATCATATCCAATCGAGTTACCCAGTTTATAGCTAGATTTTGGCAGTCCTTCCAGAAGGCCATGGACACTCATTCCTTATGAGTTGGCCCTGCCGCCAAGTCTAGACAAAGTACATCTTGTGTTTTATGTATCGATGCTTAAGCGGTATGTTAGAGATGAGTCACACATTCTTGAGCCTACAATGGTCGAGGTGGACACCATGATCACATTTGAGGAGAGACCCATTGAGATTCTGGACAGGCATGTCCGGAAGCTTAGGTCCAAGGGTACCCTTGGTCAAGGTCCGCTGGGAGCACTACTCTGGTCAGGAGGCCGCCTGGGACGTGGAGCATGATATGCACGAGAAATATCCTTATCTATTTGATGATATGGTGAGTCTTAATCTACCCCAAAATTCGAGGATGAATTTTCTTTTAGGGGGAAGGATTGTAATACCTGTAATTTTTAAAATATTTTTATTTAATTATTTCGGCGGGATAATTTGGTTGCGCGTCAGGATAGACCGGATGAAATGTCGGATGGCATGAATTGAAGATTGGTCTTTGCATGTAAGATAATTAATTTATCTAAGTTTGACTATTCCTTAGATAGGTAGTTGGGGTCGAGACGAGCCCAGAGGTTCAAACGGAACTCGAATCAGACTTGTATTACTCGAGTTATAGCTTATTTTAGACTTGACTTAAGTTAAAGGGCATTCTAGTCATTTGGCGAATTGGGTTTTTGTATTAATAGCAGTAGCCGCACACCCCCCCTTGGCGTCCAAAGGAAGGAGAATGTGTGGGAGGACTTGGAACTTGTCGGCGCATCCGAACTTCGTTGACACAAGAGCGTGGAGGACGATCTTCCTCTCCAATTTCCTTCTCTAGTGAGTGGTTTCCCTTGTTCCCAATAGAAGTTTTCTCTTCATGTTAGCCACCCCTTATTGTTGATGAATTTTTTGAGATTTTTCTTGAATCGTCATGATTTATCGGATAATAGCTATTTGGATTGTCGTGTTTTTGCGGTCCTTGTCTTCTGGTGTGAATTGTTTGGGACGACAGCCCCTATTGGCGGCCCTAAACTTTAAGGGTTGGCTGAACCTTGGTTGGAGGGGATGCCTTTGTTTCCTCTACTAGGATTTGGGTAGATTTCATTCCCCACATGTCGTGCAAATGAAATACCCAAAGAGGGAAGACAAAGGGCGGGCATGGGGTTACCCTACGTTAAGGGTATGGACGACCGGTTTAGGCCTTGAAAAATTACTGAATTAATTCTTAGAAACACCAGGTTATTCCTTATATTATTCATGAATTTTACATGTATTTAATTGTGTAGAATTTAAATTTATAGGACCGACTACATTAGGACTACCCTAGAGATTAAGGGTAGACCGGGTATGGCTATTTTCTTAATTTTAGAGACACTACGACATTGTAGGTACTTAGCACACCTTGTCATGACTTTATATACTTAGGGTTGATTATAAAAAATATTTGTAGGGTCACATGTATGTGAACCCTTAGGTTCTACCCTGTACTTTAGAGATAATACTGTAGAATATGAATTATTGGGAAAAAAACGGTATGGATTTGATTTATCTACTTGACATGGAAATTATTTCTGTTAAATTTCTGATTTAAACAGTAGGTAATTGATATATTTTGGGAGGAAAAATATATGAATAAGGGTAGAGACATGATATGCACATATAAGCCAGTTCCTTAAGCTACGAGATTCCGGGATTATCTTGAAAGCTTGCGTGATTATCCACATGTTTTAGAGCGTTAAAATTCCAGATAAATTCATGAAAAATCATATTGTTATTGTATTAATATGACTGATTTTTGGTAAAATTTATGTTTTATTTAATTTCTATTCTGGTTATATATTTTTTTTGCTTCTATGGATTGCAATGACAAATGGGTCTTGTGTTTACCTGACGAGGAAATTATCATGCATTTTCTATGATTGTGGATATTGTATATGAGGTCCCTTGGGATGTGATTCAAGGACATGTGAGTTCCTCCGCTAGAGGACTGGAGCTCAGTTTGGGGTTGAGAAGGGCGGGTACATGCGTATGCAAGAAATTGAGTTGTGTGGTTAATTCCTCGGATTATGAGATTTTGTTATTTACTCTGCTATTGATGTTGTATCTATTACCTGCATGTGATGTGTGTGTATGTCGTATGTGTGTGACTAGATTCATCCCAAGGGACCGGATTGTGACAGCTTGGTCAACTAGTGATCGGGTAGCGTGCCAGTGAGCCACGTCGACGGACAGCCCCGGAGTGGCATTAGTGGGAGGGTCGCGCCCACCACTAGATTTATATTTCTGGGTTTACCCCAAGGGACATGCGAGTGTCGCTAGCCTTGGCTAGCCGGATGGCCCCTGATTATCAGCATAAAGGAGATTGGCGCGGGGCGTCGGATTGTGCAGATTGCATGGATGTGTGTATGTGTGCAGTGTTGTCAAACTCACGAGTTAACTTGCAAACTCATCCGAGTTTATGATCCCGGGTCTCAAAATCGAGATGACTCATCCATAAACTCATTTTTGGGTGGACACGGGTGAACTCGGGTGAAGTCGGTCAAACTCGGTCAAAATCACGAGTTTAAGACCGAGTTCACGAATTCACTTAATAGCCCAAATGAGGCTCTGCTTCACCCGAATCCAGCCCAATTTGATGAGTTCAGTCAAAGTTTAATAACCCAAATTTGATGAGTCACCCGGTGTAGCTCTGCTTCACTCGGTCAACGTTCCTTATTCGCTCGGCTCACCGCTCAGTCGCTCACACATCCGTGCCCTAGGCGAGTGGCAACTTCAGACGGCTACCCGATCCCAACTTCTTCTCCATCGACAACTTCAGACGGCTACACTGGCGGGCGGCGGCTAATCGCGTGACCTCCACCTGCACTCACCGACGGCTTCTCCACCTTGACGCCCAGGCGAGTGGCGAGTCTAGGAGACTAGGACTAGCCGATTTCTTCTCCACCTGAACTCATCGGCACGCCTCTGCAATCTACACTTCTCCACCGCACTCCAGCGAGTCAGCGACTACCCGATTCTCTGTAAGCCTTCTTCAATTCTTCTCCACTTGCATTAAGCCTTCAACCTAACGCTGTAAGCCTCCATCCGCCGACCGCCAAGTCTCCAATGACCAATCTGTAACATTTCTCCAATCCGTCGGCCGCCGAGTGTCTAATCGGTAACATTTCTCCACTGTAACATTTCTCCAATCCGCCGAGTCTCTATAAGCCGACATAGTTCATAGTTCATAGTAATTTCAATTATAGTTCATAGTTGAACACTTGAAATTTGCTGAAATGAATCAATGATGGAACTGATATGTTCATAGTTGTAACATTTAGCTGAAATGAACCAATGATAGAACACTTGATATGTTCAATTATAGTGTCCAATCTGTAACATTTCATAGTTCATAGTAATTTCAATTATAGTTCATAGTTGTTTAAGACTTTAAGTTATTATTTAGCTGTGCTACAAAAGTACAAATAAATATGTTTTTTCAGAATGTCTGAAACTATTGGATCAGGAACACCAGGCACCACCAGAGGTGCTACCTCTGGAACTAGAAGAAAAAATGCTGCTAGAAATAGAACTGATATTGGGTGGAAACATGGGACTGATGTTCAGGGCAGTAGAAGGAAAGTTAAATGCAACTATTGCTCAAAAACTATTAGTGGAGGAATTTTTAGATTCAAACATCATCTTGCTGGTACTAGAGAAGATTCTGAACCTTGTGCTACTGTGCCTCAAGAAGTTAAAGAGTTGATGTTGAAGATTGTTGCGGAGGCTAAAGATGCATCATTAAAGAAAAGAAAATTTGATGAGGATTGTAGTGAGGAAACAGAAAAGGATAATTCTTCTCAAAGTAAAGGGAAAGGTATTCTGAACTTTGTTACAAAAGGAAAAGGTGATGGGACTCAGGTAACAATAAACCGAATGATGAAGAAGGACCTTAAGGAACAAGTTGATTACCAATGTAGTCTATTCTTCTATACAAGTGCCTTGCCCTTTAATGTTGTTAAGAATCCTGAGTTTGAAAAGTTTTGTGAGATGGTTGGGAGATATGGAATTGGTTATAAACCTCCTTCTTATCATGATATGAGAGAAAAGCTTCTGAAGAAAGCAGTGACAAACATTGATGTGACACTTGAAGAGTTTAGGGAGGAGTGGAAGAGAACTGGTTGTTCAATCATGTCTGATGGATGGACAGATAGGAAAAAGTGTTCCATTTGTAACTTTTTGGTGAACAACCCTAAAGGAACTATTTTTCTTTATTCATTAGACACTTCTGACATATCTAAGACAACTGATAAAGTTTTGAAGATGTTGGATGATGCTATAAAATTTATAGGGGAGGAAAATGTAGTCCAAGTGATTACGGATAATGCAGCAAACTATAAAGCAGCTGGAGAAATGTTAATGCAACAAAGAAATACATTATATTGGACTCCATGTGCTGCTCACTGTATTGATTTGATATTAGAGGATTTTGAAAAAAAAAGCTAAAGGTGCATCAAACAACCATAAAGAAGGAAAGAAAAATTACCACCTACATCTACTCTAGAACCATGCTCATTAGCATCTTGAAGAATTTTACGAAGGGGAAGGACTTGATTAGGCCAGGTGTGACTAGATTTGCCACTGCTTATTTGACTCTAAATTGCCTCAATGACAACAAAGCAGCTTTGATGAGCATGTTCAGCTCAAAGGATTGGAAATTAAGTAAGTTTGCATCTACACCTGAGGGGAAAAAAATCCAAAACATGACTTTGGAAGAACATAATCATTTGTCTCAAGGCTGCTGTCCCTCTCATTACAGTTCTCCGCTTGGTTGATTCAGATGAAAAACCAGCCATGGGTTTCATATATGAAGGGATGAGTTCTGCCAAAGAAAAGATAAAAAGTAACTTCGGTAACGTTAAGAAAAGGTATACTTCAATAGTTCAATTCTAGTTGAAATTTAATTATTTTGTATTGTCTTATACTCTTATTAATTTGTACTTGCTAACTTGTTGACTTGGTTGTTTACAGCTATGAACTTATATTAAAAATCATTGATGAAATGTGGGAAGGCCAACTTCATAGGCCTTTACATGCTGCGGCATATTACCTTAATCTCCATTTCCATTATGATCCAAATTTTAAAGGTGATGATGCTGATATTAAACAAGGGTTGTATAATTGTATGGGAAGATTGGTTTTTTATCAGACCGAGAGGAACAAGATTAGTGTGTAGCTACCTAATTTTCATTATGCAAGAGGCCTCTTTGGTATGGACACTGCAAAAAGTAGTAGGAAAACTATGCTCCCTGCTGAATGGTGGGACTTTTATGGGGATGGGTGTCCCGAATTAAAGAAGTTTGTTATTCGTGTTCTTAGCTTGACATGCAGTTCTTCTGGATGCGAGCGCAATTGGAGTGCATTTGAAATGGTAAATGAAGTTAATTTATTATCATCATTTAGTCATTTCTAATTTTCTTTGTTTGGATTTGGCATTATGTATATAGTATACTAATAAAATTTTGGACATTCTATTTTGATTTCAGGTTCATACAAAGAAAAGAAATTGCTTGCACCAGAAAAAGATGAATGACTTGGTCTATGTGATGTACAACTTGAAGTTAAAAAGTAAACAAATAAAGAGAAATCATATTCTTCCTTTTGATGATATCCATTCTAATGATGAATGGATTACTGAACAAGGAAATGATGATGTTTATGAAGCAAATGATGAGAGTGACCAACAACCACATGTGAATGATCTTGCTACCGGGCCTAGTAATGAGACTAATGTGGATGGAGTAGATGGTGGTGAGTATAATGTGATTCATGATGCTATTCTTGAACATGTTGAGAATGTGATCCCGGATGCTATTGTTGAAGATGTTGAAAATGTGATCCCTGTTGTGATTGTTGATAAAGATGAAGCTTCATGTGATGAAGAGGAAGAACATGATGATGATGAAGATAATGATGGAGATGACATTGAAGATGTTGGGGGATTTGAGTTTTGAGACTTTTGACTTCAAGTTTTAAGTTGTAATATTTTATGACAATTATGTATGAATTGAACTTATTATGTTTTGACTTTTGATGATAATTATGTATGGATTGAACTTATTATGTTTTGATTTTTGATGATAATTATGTATGGATTGAACTTATTATGTTTTGATTTTTGATGATAATTATGTATGGATTGAACTTATTATGTGTTGATGATAACTATGTATGGATTGAACATTTGAACTTATTATGTATTTATGTTTTAACTTTTGATGATAATTATGTATGGATTGAACTTATTATGTATTGATGATGATGACAATTATGTATGGATTGAACTTATTTAGGATTGTTGTGTGTTTTACTATGGATTGAACTGTGTTGAACTGCTTAACTATGAATTTCAGGTTTTATTTTATAGCATAATATTTAATTATTTTTTTTAATATTAGGTAAACTCTTACGAGTTTACGAGTCAGGTTTACGGAGGCTCCACGAGTTTACTTAAACTCTCGAGTTTAATAACATTGTGTGTGTGTGTGTGTGTTGTACATGCACTTATTTATTTACTTCCAGTTTTATTTGATTATGATTTAGGGTGAGCCACTAACTGAGTTCTTGTACGACTCACCCTCGTTTATTTATTGTTTTTATTACAGCTCTAGAGTAGTAGAGGTACTGTGGCACATGAGGCGCAGCTAGGGTGGCGAGCTCAGGGCATGGATCTTGTGACACGGAGTCGTAGTAGAGTCTAAGACAGTTATTTATTTGATATATTGAGACATGATGTATTTGGATTTTCTTTAGTGTTCAGGACTTGTACACTTCATTATGGCATTATCTATCTTTGCACTTGCATGGTTGTGTATTCATTTCCGCATCTTTGGTCATGTTTGGTAGGCTTTGGGGTACGAACGTGTACTCTGGCCGGTCACGTGACCTTGGTATTTTGGGGCGTGACACTCCACCTCCCACGAATCTGCTGGCGATGTAGTCGATGACCCCTCTGGGCTCATTTGCTTGGTTGCGCTCCTTTTGGGACTTTGGGGTTTCGGCTTCGCCGTCGAGGGTCGTGACTCCTGCTCTGACCTCTCTTTCATATGATGAAGATATTTATCAAGGTGTCACATGCGAACTAAATCTTCGAGCTGGTCTCAAAGCATTACACACTCCTCGGTAGTGTGTCCGTAAGTGTCATGGTATGAGCACTTCTTGCTCCTGTCAGCGTTGGGCAGCAACTTTTGCTTTCCTGCATCGGCGGAATACTTGATAAGCTTTAGGTGGTAGACGTCTCGAAGGATGGTTTCCTTCTTGGTGTTAAGGGGGGTGTGCCTTTCGAAACGGGTACTTAACACTTCTACCGATGCTGGAGTTTGATGTAATTTTGGGCATGGACTGGTTGGTGGACCATTTCGCCTCAATGGACTGCAGGACTAAGACTGTGACCTTGAGTAAGCCCAGATTGCCCCAATTTACCTTCTAGGGTGAGGGAAGGGGGATTCTTTGGTGGCCATTTCAGCTCTCAAGGCTTGGAAGCTACTTCTAGACGGTTGCCAATCCTTCTTGGCCTTTGTGTCCATGGCAGAGGGAAGCGGAGGTGCGGCTAAGGGCATTGAGGGAACGCCAATGGTATGCGGGTTCTCTGATGTTTTCCCTGAGGAGTTGCCAGGTTTGGCCCCAAAGAGGGAGATCGAGTTCTGTATTGATTTACAGCCTAGGGTGAAGTCGATCTCCATTCCGCCGTATCGGATGACACTAGCTGAGTTGAGGGAGTTGAAGTTCCAATTGCATGAGCTGCTTGAGTTAGGCTTCATTCGCCCAAGTGTTTCGCCTTGGGGGTGCTCCAGTGCTCTTCGTGAAAAAGAAGGATAGGTCCATGCGGATGTGCATTGATTATCGGCAGCTTAATAAGGTGATTGTAAAGAATTATTACTTGTTGCTCAAGATTGATGACTTGTTTGCTCAGCTTCAGAGGGCTTAGTGGTTTTCCAAGATTGACCTGCGGTCAGGGTACCATCAGTTGAGAATCCGAGATAGTGTCATCCCGAAGACTGCTGGTGGTGGTGGTGGATCGCATAACCAAGACGACACATTTCATACTAGTCGGGATGACCTTTTCAGCTGAGCGGTATGCGAGATTGTTTTTGGATCGGATCGTCGCATATCATGGTGTCCCTGTTATGATCATCTCAGATCGGGGTACTCAGTTCACAGCTCGATTCTTGCAGTCTTTCCAGGAGGCGTTGGGCACACAGGTCCGATTCAGCACTGCATTTCACCCTCAGACAGATGGTCAATCGGAGTGAACCATTCAGACATTGGGGGACATGCTGAGAGCATGTGTCCTAGATTTGGAGGGCAGTTGGGAGAGGCACTTGCCCCTGATTGAGTTTGCCCATAATAACATCTATCATAGCAGCATAGGAATGGTCCCTTTTGAGGCATTGTATGGGCGGCGATGCAAGTCGCATGTAGGCTGATTTGAGGCAGGGGATTCCCTTATGATGGGACCCAGCCTGGTTGAGGAGGCGGTAGAAAAGGTGAAACTAATCAGGGAGATATTGTTGGCAGTCTAGAGTGGCCAGAATATGTATGCTGATGAAAAGGCCAGGGAGGTAGAGTTTGTTGAGGGGGACATGGTGTTCCTCAAGGTATCCCCTATGAAAGGGGTGGTTAGGTTTGGCAAGAGAGGGAAGCTAAGACCTAGGTTCATTGGGCCGCTTCCTATTCTCAGGCGTAGGGGAGCTGTGGCATATGAGTTGGCCTTACCTCCCAGTATGGACTGAGTGCACCTAGTGTTTCATGTATCAATGCTGAAGAAGTATGCTCGGGATGAGTCCCATGTGATTGAGCCTACCGCAATGGAGATGGATTCAGCAGTCTCTTATGAGGAACGACCAGTTGAGGTGCTAGATCACCAGGTCAGAAAATTGAGGTTCAAGGAGATTCCTTTGGTAAATGTTAGGTGGGAGCACCATTCCGGGCAGGAGGCCACCTGGGAGGTGGAGCAAGATATGAGGGAGTGATATCCTTCGTTGTTTGAGAATTTGATAAGTCCTTAAGCCTTGCTAAAATTCGAGGAAGAATTTTTCCTGAGGGAGGATTATAATATCCTAGATATTATTTTTGATTTATGTTAATTATTTTGTGTTGCCAGCCTACCGGGCTAGTTCGAGCTCGAGCCGAGTTGACTCGTGGTCCAGTGCGAGCTTGAGAGCTTGGGTAAGTTGATCCATGGATTTTATATTATATGTGCTCAATTTATTAAATTGTATTGCATGGGAGTGCATGTGATTGATGCTTGTATTTAGCATGGGGTTAGTTTGGGTTGAGGAATTAGCGGGTTTGGATCCGGGCTTGAGGCGGATGCCAGTTAGAAAGGGGTTAGGGTTTGGATGGGGTGGGGAAGGGATTATAAAATCCCCCCTAGGGCTAGGCGGCTCCTTGTTGAAGCCGCACAAGCCGCCGAGAGAGAGAGAGGAGCCGCCGAGCCGCCTCCCCTCTCCCCCTCTTTTGGAGTCAGCCGCCGAGGGAAGGAGCCAAGCCGAGCCCTCTTTCTCCCCCCTCTCTTCCTTCCTTACCCTTGGAAGCCAAGCTGCCAACTTGGATAGGAGCCGCCGCCCCTTTCCTTTGCTTCGTAGAGCCACTGCAAGCCGAGCCGCCACCGCTTTCTTGTGGACGGATTTGGAGGCCGCCAATCGTGAAGATTTCTCTCTTTCCTTCTTCTTAATCATGTGAGTGGATCTTCCTTCCCCATTTTCTTGAATTTTCTTGTGTTCTTGAGCCGTTGTTGGAGATTGAGAAACGTTTGTCGAATTTTCTGTTGGTTCTTGAAGTTTTGTCATCGATTTCACGTATTGCCATGAAAGAGGAGCCCGAAGACCCCCCTTTGTGGTGCGGCAGCCCTAGGACTACCCTAGGGAGGCTCGGCCAAGGTGGGAGATGGGTTGCCCTCAAGGTGTTCATTAAAATGCCTAAGAGAGATTCTTGAAGGTTTTGAGATCTAGGCTTTGGATTAATTATTTTAATTAAGTTTCTATGATGCCAATGCATGATTTGTATCTAGATATAAAATTTCAGCATATGAATCTATGATTTTCATGTGAAAAGATTAAATCTTGATGTCATGTGTGTTCATGTTTGGGGATTCTTGGTTTGAAGCTTGAGTCTTGATTTAAAATGATGAGGATGCATGCTAAATCTTTATTATGAATTATGATTTAATTTTTGTATAATTTATCTTGATGTTATAAATCTGTTGTGGTGGTAATTTAGAATTTAAGTACTGTGATTTTCGGATTAATTACCTTGACATGCTAAAAACTCAAACTTGTTGGAATTTCATGCTGAAATTGTTAATTCAAGACTGATTTTGTAATCTCTGTTGAGAAGCGTATAGTTTACTGAAACTAGTCATGTAACCTATCATTTTAACCAGAAAACATAGTTTGGAATCATAGGACACACTTTGGAAATTGGATTCGTCCTGGGTGTACCAGTTTTGGGCTCAACAGTAAACTAAAAATAAAACCCCTAAAACAAAACCCTAATTTCGGCAAATAGAAATTTTAATTGTGGAATTAAAATTCAAGGGGCAACATAATCTGTTAAGAGTCAACAAAATAATTTATCTGCATGAAATATACCTCATGGGTTGATGATATTAGGGGTCTAAGCGTCGGGATCGGACATAGAGTGTTGCGGCGTTTCCCAGTAAAGACACCCCTAAGACACCGTAGAAGACACTTGATTTAGGTCTTGTTAGCGCCATATTTTATGAATGGCGGAGAGGCTCGGATATGAGCCGGATTGCGGGCTTGACCTGGAAGGTTGGATGGTTAATTCCCAACTTGTGTTTAAGGAATAAGTTCGGATGGACGAATCCCGATTATTCCTGCGATTATTAAAGGAATAAGTTCGGATGAGTGAATCCTGATTATTCCTGTGATTATTTAAGGAACAAGTTCAGATGGACGAATCCCGATTGTTCCTGTATTTCTTGTGGAACAAGTTTGGATGGGCGAATCCCGATTGTTCCCAAGTGTCTTTATTTTAAGGAATAAGTTCAGATGGATGAATTTCGATTATTCCTGCGCTATCTTTAAGGGTATGATTATAGAATAAACTCGGAAGGGTCAATCCCGATTATCCTCATAACCTTGAGTGTGATTTGTTGCCTCAGGGCATGGGTAGGCTGAGGCCGATTGTACTTCACTGTTGAGTGAATAGGTTTATCTTTGGGCATATGATGGCTAGACGGCCTGTTAGCTAGCCATATCACTTGTTGTATTATCCCTGTATGAGACAGGTGCATCTATTCATATATATCTGTGGTTGGTTTTCATGGTGGGGGTTGGTAGAATCGCTCACTGGGTTCTTTTGAACTCGCCCGTTGTTTATTTTTATTTTTTTCGCAGAGCCTGACCAGTGAGGTGGGCTGGAGCACTTAGCGCGACTGGAGGGTAGAGGAGCCACTTTGATCTCATAGCAGTCCTAGTTAGGGGTCGTAGTCGAGTCTTTGGTAGATTTGTCATGCACTTGTGTTTTAGTATTTTGGAATTGTAGTCCCTTGGGGACATTCATGTCATTCATTTAGATCTCACTTGTTAAAGAAAAATGTTGAACTTTGATTTACTTATTTCCGCACTTTAAACATTTTGCTAAAAACTTTACTTCTTAAATGGAATCTGTTTTGGTTTCACGTTCATAATAAAAAAAATCTGTTATTCTTTTCGTTATGTTTTATTATGAGTTGGCATGTGCATGGGATAGGCTGCGGGGTATAGGCACGTATACCCCGACCAGTCACGTGATCTTAAGTTGGGGCGTGACAACCCGCGACGTGGTGAACCGGCTGAGGAAGACACGGGAAAGGTCGTCGAAAGAGTGAATCGATCGTGACAGGAGGGAGACGAACCATAATAAGGCGATTTTCCCCATGAAGGTCGAGAAGGCTTCTACAAAGTGTGGAGTTGGTTGCTCCGTGATAGAGCATTGTGCTTTGGAACGCTGTTAGTTGTAGTGTGGGGTCTCCTGTACCGTTGTAGCATGTCAAGGTGGTAGGCATCTCATTTCTCGGTGGGAGACGAGCTGCCATGATGTGCTTGGCGAAGGGCCCTGCGTCAAGATGGGAGGCAGCCTCAATTTCTTGAGCCTTTGGATCTTCGCCCTTTTCCGGTAAAGGGGTGTTGGACACATCGTCTCGAAGGATAGCGACTGACCTTCTTCTTTTTGAGTGGTTGCTCTCCCCATGCTCCGAGCGGCAACGTTCGCGAACAACCGGGGGCTACCCCCAAGACCGTGCTGGTGTCTCAACTTGGGTTGCAAGTTGTTGGTTTTGTGCTTCTAATTCGTTTACCCACTGTCGGGGCTCTTCAAGGGGAATGTGGGCTGGTACCAGAGCACCACTCCTCGTTGTTTCAGCATGACCAGGTTGTGGTCGATCATCGCTGTCGGGTCATTGTCGTTGGTGTGCGACGGTGGTTGTTTGGCTCCTGGTTCCAACCATTATTGGGGAGGTAAGATTTACTCGACCCCACGATGAGCGCCAAATGTTCCTTCCAAAGTTGGGGGCCTTCCGGTCTGGTTCAGTGACTCTCCTTGTGTGGTTTGATGCCGGCTGGGGGGGGGACCTGCAAAAGACACTCAGACACTCAAGTAAGTGGAACTCCAAGGTAGAGGTAATGCAAATTGGAATTATGGTTACCTAAGGTGCGCCGAGTTTATATTTATTATAGGTGGGGACGGTGAGGTTGCCTAGAATGGGTTGAGGTCGATCCCGAAGATGGCAGGCAATCACATATCTTCTGATAAGGCAGGATGTGGACATCCTTATGCGACCAGGTGGGGCAGAGCTATTTAGTCTGACTTGGGTCTGGCTCAGGGGCGTAGTTGGGCGGAGCCCCCTGAATAGGGTCGCGCGGTTTGGTTCGGAATGAAAGATAGGGCGCTGTTGGGTCTAATCCGATCGAGCCCAGTTGTTCTAGTCTAGTCCAAATACTAAGGACAATCTAGGAAAATTTGATTCAAAATCGGATGAAGGAATTTCCTTAGATATTCTACTAGTTTTAAAGCATATGAAATTTATAATCGTAGAACTATGGTAGTTGAAGAGTCTATGCATGTTACATTTGATGAAACTGATGACTCTTCTAGAAATATTAAGATTGTGAATGTCGGTGAAGAACTTGATTCAAACTAATGACTCTCCTTGAAGCACAAAAAACATCCTCGTTTTGGGTTGTCCGGATCATATCGATCAGGGTGGACTGAACGCGAAGGTGCGCCATCATACCACCCGAATTAAATACATACAACACATCTTCGTCACCCAGACACCCGACGAGCTCTCTCGCCAAAGGCCTCCTATCCACGGCCAAATATGCTAGACTGCCATCGACTTCCTGGTTATGGCATCCACCACCACGTTCGCCTTTCACGAGGAGCATAAGGTAGGACCTCTCCTAGGATCACGCTTATTTAGAGCGAGCTAGTCTCATTTAGAGCTGAAGGCCGCATTTAGGGCCGAGGAGAATTCTGAGAGCGCCAAGGTTGAGGAAGTCTTCAAGGGCACTAAGAGAATAAGTAATGGCGCTAGGGTTGAGGATCGCGCTTAGGGTCAAGTCAAGCCCGCGAGGAGCATAAGGCAAGACCATGTCCGGGCTCGAGAAGGAAAGATGTGGCGCACAGGAAAGAAGTTGCTATCATCGTGGGGTGGCGTTCCTATCGTGAGATCATAGGAGTTCCTCCGTCGTGCGCTATGAGATAGTGTGAATAATCTGGACACAAATAGACATGGAAAAGGGAGAGTAATATTATTGAATAATTGTCAAATGATAGTACATCAAGTCCCACCGAGCAGGGTGCTCGGCCTACGCATGGTTATGCCTCGTTAAAACCTCCAAGGAGAAATCTTTCTATTCAAAATTAACATTTCATTTTTACTTCATTCATAGATTTATGCAATGCATGCAATTAAGTTTTTAACAAGCTATTTTCCTTTTTCAAAATGACATTTTCATTTTTCAAATCCTTAGTGTCAATGTCTAAGGGATTATGACATGAGTTAGCGACACTAACTTTTGGTTTCTCATTTTCTAGTTTTACTTCATGTAAATGATAACTAAGTGACAAATTTTCTTCTTTTAATTTTTTATTTTCTTTGTCTTTTTTAACAATCAATGCATACATAATTTTGCATTCGTCTAATAATTCATCATATAGAAGATCTGAGGAAGTAGATGATTTAGATCAATAATTTTCATGATTGGAAGAAGAGCATACCTCCTCATCAATGTTCATGATGTTAGCTTCCTGATTATGGTGTGAGGATGCTTCACTTGATGCACGTGAGTATGTGGAAGCATTTGACCTCCATTTTGTCTTGTTCTTCATACTAGGGCAATTCTTTTTCACGTGTCCTTTCTTATTGCATAAGTGACATATCACCTTTCTCTTCCATATCACATTTCTCTTCCAACTCTTTGTACTTCTTTGGCTAGATACATTATTAACTTCAAGATTTTCATTAGATATAGGAGTATGACAATTGTCATCATCTCCTTCATTTACAGTAACTAACTCTTCAGTTTTAGCATAATCATAAATCATGTCCAGAGTAGCCCAAATATCATATGTCGAAGTACAATGCATGACTTTTTCAAAAGTGTTATTTTCCAAAGAACAATATATGCAATTTATTGTCTTTGCATTTAACTCAAACATGTTAATTTGTTCTTAGGTCCATGCATCCATATTCAACACACCTATACCTTGAGTCTTTAAGAATGTGCACATTTTACCTTTCTAAAGACCAAAGTTTAACTCATCAAACCTAGGTGGTACTGATGCTACCAACTATAGTGCCATTTTTTCGGATCGAGACTAGATGTAGAGGAGACGGTAAAATCTCAATCTACAGCCTTCTTTGATACCAATTGTTGTTGAAATGGTCACACTAGAGGGAGGGTGAATATGTTTACTAATCTTTTTGCCTAAATCCGGTTTTAATCGTTTCTTTGGTTACTAGGCAAATTACAAGTTGAGTAGCAAACTGAAGCAAAGTAAATACGTTAATGAAATAAACACAAGTAGAAGCAATGCAAACACAATTATTTATAGTGGTTCGGCCCTAATGCCTACTCCACTACCTAAGCACCACACTTAGGATTTTCAAACTAAACTTTACTAGAATCTTGTTTCCCTTACAACGAGGACTTTGACCCGAAGAGTCTTGCTCTTAACCTAAGCACTTTCACACCTAGAAGTCTCCGCCTTCTTACCGAGAGCACTCTTCCACCTTAACTTAAGGGACAACTCAACTAATCCTAGTAAACTAAGTTTACAATGGTGGGTTTAAGCCTCAACACCAAGGCAACCACCAACTCAATCAACTTAGCACTCTAGGTTTACACAAATTCAAATACAATGAAAATAAATAACAAAATACAATAATAATTGGAGCAATAAATCAAACAACAAGTACTTAGCTCCAAAAAAAACTCCCTAATCCTCTTGATGCCTTGAGAAGATGAATCTATGAAACTTGAAGACTAAATCAACAAATGGAGATCAAAACTAGGGCTCTTTGCAAAGATGGTTCAAGAATTCTTGTATAGATGCAAGGAGTGGCTCTTTAAGGCTTAGAAGCATTATGGAAGGCTAAATTCAAATTCTTGTAGTTTAATAACTTGAACACTTTATGTTGGAATTGAGTTTATTTATTCTCTTTGAAGTATTATGGTCTGTTCAGGTTATTTCTATATTGTGGTTTGAGTTGGCTTAGACTTCGGGGTACATGGCGTACCCTGGTCGGTCATATCAGATTTGGGGTGTGACACAAGCTTCTTTTTGAATCATATCAAGAAGACTTTGTTAGCCGCTCTTGGATGTCTCCTCTTGGGTCTAACTCGAATATCTTTGGCTGCTTTTCGACATGGAACATCGAGTGGACCAGATGGGATGAAGTACTCGACGCCTCTTCCAGCTTGGCCAACTTCTGCTTTAAGCATTCGTTGTAGCACAAACGATCTTTTATCTGGTCGGCGTGGACCACTCCCACTTATGTTCAAAATAGAGAATTTGAGCGCCAGGTGGGGAGTCAATACAATGATTCCCAAGTTGTTTAAGGATGGTCGTCCCAAAATCATATGGTAAGGGTTGGGACAGTCGATGATCAGATACTGCACATTTATTGATTTATTCTTTGGCGGGGAGCCAAACATCGTCCTCAACCACACATAGCCTCGAACGTTGACTCGCTCTCCCGAGACCTCGACAAGATCTCGATTGTAGGGATGGAGTGAGCTTCATTGAGATGCATCTTTTTGAACGTTGAGTAGAGCAAGATGTCGACTAAGCTTCCCTGGTCTATTAGGACTTTCATGACAATAAAGTCGTAAATGATTTACATAAATGGTGATAGGGTCGTGATTTTATCAATTTCTTAGAAATCAGATTCATAGAATAATATTACCAGGGTTCTGTTGTGAGGCCTCTACATGTGGGTCGCGTCATCGATTGCCATGATTGATCAAAGTGACCTCTTTTTGGCCGAGCTCGTCTTGCCTCCTCCCATGAATCCTCCAGTTATATGGTTGATGACTCCACAGATCTCACTGCTCAACTGGTCAGTTCTGCCGCTATCTCGGTTACCCCTGACGTCCCTTGGGGGTGGCATTATGCTCCGACTTCGGTGTTGGGAGCTGTAGTCCTGTCAATTCCAACAGTGGCTTCTCTTGCGACTGATGTAGCGGTCGAGGAGGCTTTCACACTACTAGAAAAATGGTCATCAGCAACGGCTGAGCCGTTGCAATAGCGCCGTGACAGAAAGTCGCGTTGCTGATGACTTCGCAACGGATCAGCAACGGCCGCTCGGGCCGTCGCTCAAAACATTATCAGCAACGGCCGCTCGGGCCGTCGCTAAAACTATTATCAGCAACGGGTTTGCAACAGACCCGGAGCCGTTGCTGATAACATTAATAGCAACAGCCGCTGAGTCCGTAGCAACGCCGTTAGTAAAACTCCGTCGCTAAGCCGTTGCTGTAGGTCATCAGCAACGGCTTTCGATACACTTTTAGCAACGGCTTTCCCACGGACGCCCGTGGGAAAGCCGTTGCTGATGACGTATACCTGCAACCAGAAAATTTGAAAATTTCAAATTTCCATTGATACATTGATACATTTATCTGATACATAACTCACACACCCATACCCTCATACACACATTCATTCACACATCACAAACACCTCATACACATTCATTCACACATCACAAACACACCAACATATATACATCAAAACAATTATACTTATATTGATAATTATCCACGATAGTATAAAAACAATTCAAATGCAAAATTGAAGTATCAATATCCAAACAAAATAAGTTAAACAAGTTCAATATCCAAACAAAAAATCTCACGATCAAGATGGAGGATGGTCTGGATTATATGGCGGGGTCTGGAGCGCTTGAGTGTACACCGGCGTAGACTGACTCGAGGACGACGGATTAGATGATGCCGAAGAGATGCTTGCTTCGGGATGACCTGACATGTTGCGTAGCATAGATTGTATATCTGCCATCATCTGACTCTGGCGCTCCATCATCTCAGTCAGACGCGCGACCGTCTCCTCTAGAGTCCTTATTCTGTTACTATGATCATAACTGGATCTAGAGGTGGATGGCCGCTCACCAGCGACCGGAGGGGTCGGTGCCCCAAGTGGCCCTAGTACGGCTCGCGCATGACCACTATCTGCGAAGCCATATACGCAGCCATGGTCCCAGCCACCTGCGGCCTCGACCCACGATGCTGCGTCAAAGTCCTCGGGGGTACCCCCGCGCTGCACCACCGTCTGGCTGTAGGTCTCCTACTCGAGTTTGATTTTTTGTTTAATATTTATCATAAAACTTAAATTATAAATATATAATGAATAATTTAAACAAATATATAATTACCATAATGTATGCAGCGCGGTTGTGGATGTACTCCCCCGTCCCATGTGCTCGACGGTGAGTCCGCTCAAACACCGCCATCGGGGAGGGTCGCTGGACACTCCCGTCATCTGACACCGTCGTCTACATTTACAAAACAAATACATTAATTAGTACACATAATAACAAATAAAATATATAATTAAAAGATATACTTACCATATGGTTTGCGTGCACTGCAAATGCAACAGAGCCGCCGGTGTGACGCGCTGCTCCTCCCGACATGCGATTTCTAGCCGCATTCCGAGAAACCTCCTGCCATCGATCCGTCGACCATATCCCCACGAGCTGGTCCCATATATCTGGAGTAATCCAACTGGGGCTGTATCCCCGAGTCTCCGCGATGTTAGTGGTCCCAGCTCGGGCCATCGCTTGGGACCGAGCCTGCCCCAGCTGCCCGTTGTACCTTGCCCGGGAAATAGCCTCCCAGGCAGTGTAAATGAAGGGCCTCTGGTCCTCGGCCCATGTATAGCGAGCCTGCAAAATAATAATATCAGAACCAATATTAATATATCATCATGCATGTAAAAAATAATAATAATACGTGCCTCAAACTCGTGCCATAACATGTCGACGTGCTCGCTAGGCACGTGAGATCACGTAGGCCATGCCCCGTGCATGTATCGTCGAATAGTAGAAGAAATGCTCCTCGGCACTTCTTCTTGCTCGAACCTGCACAACAAAAATAAATTTTAATATTATATTATGATATAATGAATTTGTAATGATTCATAATTCATGATATATTACCGCTCCCCAATCACGCTAATCAATCTACGTGACTCTGTGGCTGGTGGAGGCTGCCACCTGTTCGGCCCGCGTGGCCGCCTACGTCTGGATGTACTAGCCTCGGCAGTATCATCGGAATGAGGATCAGCAACAGGTGGATCAGCAGCATGAGTAAGTGCTGGAGTCTCACCGATCGGAGACTCCGAAACTCTCCTGCGTCGATAACCACGACCAGACATATCTGTCGAACAGACATATAATCAGATTATTGTATAAATAGTAGAGATATATTTAATAAAATATATACTTTACAATTATTCTTCATCATCTGAATAATAGTCTTCGAATTCTTCTTCTTCTTCCTCTTCTTCCTCTTCTTCATCTTCTTCATCTCCAGCTTCCTCAATTTCATGATCGTCATCATCAGCATATTCAACTTCTAATTGAATTGACGTTGTGTCTGCATCCTCGAGTATTGGAATAATACGATCCACAGCAGGAAGATCATCTTCTTGATAGAAACCAGGAGGATCATTTTCTCCTACTATCGGATCAATTTTTCCTCTACCTTTTGTCTTACAGACTACACGCCAATCCGCTCTATCTTTATTTCGAGCCGGATACTTCGCGTAATATACTTGTTCGGCTTGTGATGCCAATATAAAAGGCTCATTTGCTGCCAATTTCGATTTGTAATTGACCTCAACAAGTTTGTATTTTGGATGAACTTTCATGCCCCTTTCTGTTGTATCGAACCAATGACATCTAAATAGGATCACTGATTTCAAGTCGAAGTAGTGCAACTCTATCACTTCTTCCACCAGTCCATAGAAATCCATATCACATTCAACATAGGTTGTCCCTTTCACGCAGACCCCAGCATTCATCGTCTTTTTTGTAGATGAATATTCAAGTGTGTGAAATTTATACCCGTTAACAAAATATCCGCTATAGCACAACACAAGTCGCGACGGTCCACTGACAAACATCTTTGATCTGTTGTTTATTTAACACATATAGGGCCTTCGGTTTCAGATATCGTCCGTTGACCTCTTGTAACTCCAACTCTGGTCTTTTACAAAGTATTTTCAGATCATGTCGGGCTTTGACATTATCTTTAGTTTTTCCAGAAATATCCATCACAGTGTTGAAAATATTATCAAACACATTTTTTTCAATGTGCATGATATCTAAATTATGTCGAATCAATAATGAACTCCAATAGGGCAATTCCCAAAAGATACTTTTTTTCACCCAGTTGTGTGTTTGGCCAAAACCTGACACTTTTTCATTGCGACCAAATACTATATCTGGAAGTGCTGAAACACGTGCTAACATTTGTTCACCAGACAACATCGGTGGTGGCCCATCTCTTTCGACTCTGCCCTTAGTAAATTTATTACGATTCCTTCGATACTGGTGATTAACCGGTAGGAATCGACGATGACAATCAAAGAATGAGATTTTTCGTCCGTTCTGAAGACTGATTGATTTAGAGTATTCCATACAATACGGGCAAGAGAGTCGGCCGTGAGTGCTCCAACTCGACAACATGCCGTACGCGGGGAAATCATTGATTGTCCACAAGACCGCGGCCTTTAAATTGAAGTTTTGCTTCCGATGACAATCATAAGTGACAGCTCCCTCAGTCCACAATGTTTTCAATTCATCTATCAAGGGTCTGAGAAATATGTCAATTTCTTTTCGCGGACCCTTAGGACCCGGAATAATCATCGAAAGATAAATAAATTCATCTTTCATGCACATTGACGGTGGCAAATTATAAACTGTCAGCAGCACTGGCCAAACTGAATAAGGAGTTGCAGAATGTCCAAACGGATTAAAACCATCTGTGCACAATCCCAATCTGATATTTCTAGTATCCCTAGCAAATGAAGGATAACATGTATCCAAATGTTTCCATGCTTCACTGTCAGATGGATGAGTCATTACTGTATCATCGCGACTTCTTGCATGCCAACTCATGTAGGGGGCTGTCTTTTCCGACATGAATAACCTTTGAAGCATCGGTGTTAGTGGAAAATACCGAAGCACCTTAAACGGGATATTTTTCTGTCGGACCGATTTCTTCTCCTTGTAACGAGGGTGTTGACATACAGGGCATTTATCCAACTGCACATTTTCTTTATAATATAAAATGCAGTTATTTTGGCACGCGTGTATTTTTTCGTACCCAAGCCCCAATTTTCTCATTAGCTTTTTAGTCTTATAAAAAGTAGGCTCAAACTTGTTATCAGTAGGCAGCATTCCATTAATCAATCCAGCAATCCGATCATACGCAACTCCGCTGATATTACAATCGGCCTTGATGTTTAAGAGGTATGTCATTGCTGAAAACCTAGTGTATTTAGGACAATTCTCATACAAAGGTTCATCGGCAGCTTTCAACATCTCGTAAAATTCTGCAGCTTCTTTATTCGGTAATTCAATCTCTACCGCAGCCCCTACTTCTGTGATATCAACCGTTGTAGTATCTGGTGGGACTGATGTCTGAAGAACTGGCCGATCAACATTATCATTCAGGTGGAATTGACCCCCAAGACTATCAAGTATCATAGTTCTATAGGGATTACATTGACTGGATGAAGAAGCACCAGCAGAGGAAGATTCACCATATGTCTGAACGACAGGATTGCTCGACGTCCCGACTTCGCGTGACTCCCCGTGACAAATCCATAGAAAATATCTTGGTGCAAATCCTTTGGTATATAGATGCAGAGTGACAGTCTCCCGATCGAAAAATCGTCCATTTGAACAAATGCGGCACGGACATCGGATTTGATCACCCATGCTAACGAAATTTCGATTCGAATAGGCGAAATTGAGGAAGTACGTTACGCCTAATCGAAACTCATTCGTTAAATCTCCACGATCAAGACGTCGGTACATCCAATTTCGATCAGCCGACATGATTCTGTCAATCAATGACAATTTCTTTGGTTAATGTCTTTAGGTGAGATTGTCCTATTCCATTCGGGATTTATGTTATTCGTACTGCACTTACGTTTTTATTTTAACTGTTAACTAATTATTCTAAATTTCGACAGCATCTCCCTACAGTTCTCTGAATACGCATATCATCTGGGCGCGTATCGGAGAACAAGAGAGATGTTGCCGAAATTTAGAATAATTAGTTAACAGTTAAAATAAAAACGTAAGTGCAGTACAAATAACTATATTCCCAAATTGTCCAATCAGGGACAATTCAAGAATTGTACGTCGTATAAAAGATCATCTACTTCTTTTACACGAACATACAATTCCCGAACGGATCTAAGGTTTTGCTAAATCATATCCGATCGTCGATGCGTACGTGAAACATATCAACTCGTCGGAGGATGATTATTTTCTAAATGTTTCGAGATAGTTCGAGTCCATATTGGACGATTTCGGGGTGCGTCCGAAGTGGACGATTCCGGCGCGAGTCCAAATTGCACGATTCCGGCGCGCGTCCGAAGTGGACGATTCCGGCGCGAGTCCGAATTGGACGATACCGGCGCGCGTCCGAAGTGGACGATTCCGGCGCGCGTCCGAAGTGGACGATTCCGGCGCGCGTCCGAAGTGGACGATTCCGGCGCGAGTCCGAATTGGACGATACCGGCGCGCGTCCGAAGTGGACGATTCCGGCGCGCGTCCGAAGTGGACGATTCCGGCGCGCGTCCGAAATTAATCTAAACCGTAATAATTAATCTAACAAATTAAATAATTAATCTAAACAATTAATTAACAATTATAAAATAATTAATTAACAATTATAACATAATATAAATTATATATATAAATTATAAATTCCGGCGCCGGAGTCCACCCTCCGGCGTCGGCGTACAGTGGCCGGACACACTGTCCGGCCACTGCAGAAGGTCCGGCGGCGGCCATCGGCCGACCGCCGCCGGCCGAAACCCTAGAAATAGGGTTTCGGTCGGGTGATTCCTGCCGGCCGCAGGGAGGAGACATACCTGAACAAGTCGGAAGCAGCGGTCGGCGTCGTCGGCGTCGGCAGCAGCGGCGGCGAGTGGCGTCGGCAGGAGCGGCGGCGGCAGCAGCGGGAGGAAGAAGGGTCGGGCGCGAGAGCGTGCCCTATATAAACTTATCAGCAACGGCTCACTCGCCCGTTAGAACGCCGTTGCTGATAAGTTATCATCAGCAACGGCTCACTTATCTGTTAGAAAGCCGTTGCTGATAATTAAAATATCAGCAACGACTCACCTTTTCGTCCGAAAGCCGTTGCTGATAATTAAAATAATCAGCAACGGCTCGTTTTTCCGTTAAAAAGCCGTTGCAGATACAGTTTTCTGCAACGGCTCGAGCGGCTGTAAGAATGCCGTTGCAAATAGCAACGGCTTGAGCGGCCGTCGCTGATAGCCGTTGCTGAAGACGAAGTTTCTAGTAGTGTCATGTATTAGGTGCTCAATTTAGTCTTTGAGTACCACACACTTCTCGGTGGTATGCCCGTAGGTGCGATGGAACTCACATTTCTTACTTTTCTCGGCATTAGGCGGGACTTTTGCTTCTTTGCATTGTTGGGATACTTAAGCAATTGTAAATTGTAAATCTCTCGGAGAATGGTCTCCCTCTTGGTGTCAATAAGGTGTATTCGTCATATCTAGGGCTAGGTCGGGAGGACGACCTCACTCTTTTGTTGTTATCTCGCTGATCTCGTTCTTCTCCCTTTTTATCGAGCTTCACTACTACATTTTGGCTCTGTGGCCACGACACTTTTGGGAACGATAAAAAAAGTGTTCCCATTAGGGGTGAGAAAAAAAAAACGGTTTTTCGATTAACCAAAAAATCGATCCGAAACAGAAATAAAAAATTATTAAAAAATTATTAAAAAAATATTAAAAAATTATAAAAATATATATAAATTATTAATTTTTGCATCATATTATCTTGGCTCAAGTGATTTCAGTTTTTTCCCAATAGGAATTCGATATTTGTTTGGATTTTTTTCCATATGTGATTTATATAATGTTACTATGTTTGTAGGTTAAATTTTTTTATTAATTAACCAGAAAGTATTGGTTAACCGAACCGGAAAAATCGAAATCGAAGTGACGATTAACCGAAGTTAATGGACCAATTTACGGTTAATGATTTTGAAAAACCGAAGTTAATGGACCGATTAATAAAATTGCTAAGGACCAGTTAACTGATCCATGCTCACCCCTAGTTCCCATAGATCACTTACATAGGAACGATTTTGGAAACTATTCTCTTAGCTAATATACTATGAGAGCAAAAAAAAGTCATTCCGTTAACCAATATATGAGAACGATTATGGAGATCGTTCCCTTAGCTAATGTAATATGGGAATAAAAAAAAACCATTCCCTCTTAAAACCTCAAAATTGTTCCTATATGTCGAAAACGAAACAATAAGAAAATTGTTCCTAAATTTGATACCTAGAATCATTCCTACATCTAAAAAATTGGCACCACCATTTATTTCCCTCCTATTTATTTATTTATTTATTTCATTTATTGATACAGGCAGCAAGTAGAAAATTAACTTACATTTATTTTTCATCTAAAAATAACTTAATATATTTTTAAAAATATTTCTAATTCCTATTGGCTTAATTATGTTTTTGGTCCCTCAAAATATCATATTTTTTTCGTTTGATTCCTCATTTTAAAAAAGTTTTTATTTAGTCTCTCAAAAATTATTTTTGTTTCTGTTTGGTCCATTCGTTAACTTTTTATTAACTCTGACATGGATTAAAGAGAGACTAAAAAAAAAAAAAAATTTAAGAGACTAGTTGAAAAAATATATATTTTAATAACGTAAAGCGTAATTATATACATTTTAATAACGTAAAACATAATAATATATAATTATACTTTTGATTATTAAAATATATTTTTTTATTTAGTGCCTTTAAAATATCTTATTTTTTCTTTTGTTTGATTCTTCTTTAGTCTATGTCAGCATTTCATATTGACACTTAACATTAAAAGTTAACGCATGGAACAGACGAAAATAAAAATAATTTTTAAGGGACTAAACAATTTTTTTATAGAAAGAAACGACCAAACGTTCATTCTTATGGGAATGAGGATGAAAAACAGGAGATATTTTTTTTAGAAATATGAACAAACGAAAGTTTAACTCCTAAGGAAGCATTTTATGAAGCTTCTCGTAATTTGATTAATTGATTTATTCTTTTTCTCCGTGTGGAGGGAGATGACATTAATTTCAAAGAAATAAAAACAAGTTTGCTTTACTTTTTTTAAAAAATAATATGATATTTTGAGAAACAAAAATATAATCAGCAATTTATCAAATTCGGATTTTGAGAATGAAAAATTTCCCAAATCGGATTTGAAGTTTCAAAATTTCCTAAATCGGAATTTAGTGGATCAGATACTCATTTTACCCCTGGGTCAAAGTCTCTAAGAATTTGGTTAAAAATAAAAATAAAAAATAATAAAATAATTTTAAATTATAAAAAAATTATAATAAAAATGAGGTGTTAGAGTCTAAAAGATAAATTTTCAAACTCTCTAATTCATTAGAGAGTTTTGCACAAAGTCTATAAATCTAAGTTTAAATTTAAAATTATGAAATATTTTGATGAAAAATATTTTTTTAAAGCACAACACATCTTTTATATTTTAAAAAATATTTTATTAATTTTTTTTTTTAAATTATAAAATTATTATAGATTTTGGCAAAAGTCTCTAATGCCAAAAGTCTCTAATGCATTAGAGACTTTTGCCCAAAGTCTATAAAATTAATTTTTAATTAAAAATAGTAAAATATTTTTTGTCCAAAATATTTTGATAGACTCTAGCATATATTTTATATCATATTTTTTTTTTTTGTGAATTAAATTTTATTTTTTATAATTATAAAATTAATATAAACTAAAGTCTCTAACTCATTAAAGAGTTTTGCGGAAAACCTATAATAATTTCATATTTTTTTTTAAAATATTTAAATTTATAAAATAATTTTTTAATGATATAAAAGATGTATTATGATAAAAAAATATTTTAGATTAAAATATTTCATAATTTTTAATTTTAATTTTAATTTATAAATTTTGTGCAAATTTTTCTAATATATTAGAGAGTTTGAAAAATATATTTTTTATTTTTTAATATCTTATTTTTATCCTAAAAAATATTATATAAATTAAAATTATTTATATATATATATTTTTTAATTTTTGACTTAAAGACCTTTTGTTCAGGAATAATATAAATATTCGATTCACTAAATTTTTATTTGAAAAATTTTGAATCTTCCAGCTAGATTTTGAAAATTTCTCGATTCGAATTTGGTAAACTGCTAAAACATAATTAAGCCTTCCTATTTCCTTACCTCCGTACCCCGGTCTGTTACCCGTCCACCCTAACGCAATCTTCTTCACGCGATAGCTTCTTCGGTTCTTCTCCTCCGCCCTCGCCGTGTGCAGTGTGTCGGCAGGGTGCAGCGGACACTGGACGGCTTCCCCCCTTCCGGCCTTCCCCTTGTCGTGTGCAACAGTCCGCCGTGTGCAGTGTGTCGGCGGTGTGCAGCGGACGCCGGACGGTCTTCCCCCCTTTCCGGCCTTCCCCTTGCCGTGTGCAACAGTCCGCCGTGTGCAGTGTGTCGGCGGTGTGCAGCGGACGCCGGACGGTCTTCCCCCCTTTCCGGCCTTCCCCTTGCCGTGTGCAACAGTCCGCCGTGTGCAGTGTGTCGGCGGTGTGCAGCGGACGCCGGACGGCCTTCCCCCCTTCTGGCCTTCCCCTTGCCGTGTGCAACAGTCCCCTTGCAGTGGGTAATCTCAACCTTATGCCAACTATTTTCAACCTCAAATGAAAGCAAGAATATGATGAACCTAGATGAAGCATATCTTAATTTCAACCTCAAGATTTAACTGCTAGATGAAGCGTATCTTTTCAGTGTACAATTTTTGTATTTTCTTTTTTCATTGTGTAAGAATAGAGAAATGGTTGGAATCTTGAACTCTAGAGAATGGTCAAAGCTTTATGTTTTTTCGACATAGAGAAATGGTTGCTATCTTGATCTTATATAATGAAGATATGTACAAGTCTCCTTCAGACACATTCAACCCATAAGTTCAATTGACAACATCCACGAATCTTAACATTCTTTATTCTATAATTTTTAGTACCTAAAAGATCCGTCTAAGCCATACCATCTTTACATACAATTTCCAAATGTCCAATACTTTGATGGATGAAGCATCATTTACTTTACAACTTTCTTCTGTTATCAGTTTTTCTATAAGGGCATCACACAAACTCTTGCTACTCCAGTCATCCCACTTAGTAAGTATGAACAGTATGATTTCTAGGAACTTTTATCAATCCTTAAAACAAACATAAAACCGTGGTGAAAGCTTAGAAAATTGCCTCTTGCGCACAGACTTACCGTACCGTTTTTCAAATACCGGGTATATCGTATACTGGAAATCTCAAATACCGGTAAATACCGGACTTACCGTACCGTTTCGATCGAGATTTTAAATCTTACCGCCCGGTATGGGCGGTATTTACCGAGACACCCACTATTGCCCAATACCGGGTATCTCGTATACCGGTTTTTTCAAAAACCGGTAAATACCAGCCGTACTGGGCGGTACGGTACGGTATTTGAAACCATGGTTGCAAGTGTATTTGCAGCTTCCATTTGCAGCCAACACATGCAAATAGGAGTTGCAGCTCTACTTTCAAGCAACCAAATAACAGGCTGTAAATTATATTCGCGGGGATTTGCTTTTTTGCATGCAAATATTTTTGCAACATTTGCATTTGCATTTGCGGGCTTGACGACATCGACGAAGCCGGCACCATCGTCATCTTAGGTTGGTTGTCTTTCCATCTCTCTTGTGTTTCAGGATTGCATGATCCCCCAGCTTCAGATCAACAGAGCAATCCCCAACATTAGCCTGATTCCCAAGGCTGCAACTTGGCTGCACTATTGCCCCAATATTGGGTTGAACATTTGGCTCCACTTCTGCCAAATTGCATGATGGAATCCTGTAACCCGATTCCATCACCCCTCCCTATATTTCTTTACCTATTTTACTTTGGCCTTGTCTCTCTAATCTCAACTACTCACAATGCAAATGTATCTCAAGGTTTCTAAAAAGACAATAAGAAAAAGGCAATCAGGGCAAATATTAAATTGAGAAGGGAAACAAGGATAGTGCTGGTCCTATTCAAAATTCATGCAATTCACACTACGAAGTAAAACTTTACAGTAACATTTAGTAGATGAGTAGGTCATCAAATAGCTTAGCACATTTTTAAGATTCTGCAACAACAATAATAGACATCCAAACACACATACTGTACGCACAGATTAAAATACCTCAAAAAAACATTTGGAAAATAATATATATCTCTCTCTCTCTCAGGGCATGGGTGCTACCATCTCTCTCCTCTTCCTACTCTCTCTTGGTTGCTCGCTGTGAAGACAGGGAACGGGTCGGCCTTCTCGTCCTACTCTCTCTCTAAAAGGGATTTTGATCCTGCTCTCTTTCAGTGGGTATTTTAGTTAATTCGTCTTGCCCTGTGGCGTGATAATGTGAAACATACTCAAAACATGGCCAATTTTGTTGTCCAGTGCTTTGCTAAACGAACAGGGGAAAAGTCCAATGCCCTGTGAAACAAACAGGGAAAGTCCTAGTGCTGTCCTGCCCAATGCTGTCATGTGTTGTCTATCCAATTTGTGAATTGAATGCACCCTTGGTGAAAAATGATGATACTTGGCAAACTATTAATATAGTTTGATGATGGAGCTTTTCAATCGGTGAAAACTTTAAATAGATGACATGAAATGTTATTGTATTTTGATTGTTGAGATTTTGTGTCTTGCTGGTACTTGTGTAATTGTAAACAAGTTGGTCGGGATTTAGAAAATCTAAATTGGTAATTGTTTGATAATACATTTGATATTAGAATGAGAGAATAGACAGGATATATAATAATGTTTTTTCGGATACATGATTTATTAATACTTCTTTTTTGTTGCATTTTTTAAGCTCTCTCTTGGTTTGACAGTGGAGATGGAGAACATTGGAGGAGTTGCGTTGCCACAAGGGTATCAACCTCCTCCTGCAGCTGAGGGGGTGGCTCCTCCAAAAGTGGAGCGGCTAAATCCTGTTGTGCAACAACAACTGAACTTGGAATCTGTGAAGACCCGTGCGCTTGGCCTATATAAAGCCATCTCTCGTATACTTGAGGATTTTGATGCTTTTGCTCGGACTAATTCGACCCCCAAATGGTATCTGTTTTTTTGTTGATCACCACCCATTTTCCTCCCCTTTTTCTTTGATGAAAGGTGAACAGCCTTGGGTTTCAGTTTTCTTAATATTTTTTTTTTTTCTCTCCAGTTTTTTGATCTATTTATTTTTAGTAAATATTATTTTTGATTTTGCTTCTTTCCTTCTAATTTTGGTTTGATCTGCTTAAGGAAACTTGACAAAGTATTATTTTTAATAAGTTCACAAATGAAGCAACTTCACCAAAACTATGGTTAATTAGATTTGAAGCCCACTCCATGTCGATTGTAAAGGGGTCATACATCTGCAAGTTAGTGCATCATTTTTTCTTTTTGCTGTTTATTGGCTGACAAGTTTAATCTTGACTGTTCAGTAGTTTTTGGGGAAAAGCAGCATGTGGTCATGTGTTGAACAAAGTAATTCTGACCATTACTTTTGGCTATTTGTTGTGCACATTTACATGAATGAGAAATATTCATCTCAAAGTATAGTATATTGGTAATGCATCATCATACATCTTTGTCAGTTTGTCTGATCATCTAATGGACATTTAGAGCCACACCTCCAATTTGCAGGTAATTTTTCATTTATTTGTTATATTATAGCTATATTGTTGGATAAGTTTGATTATATGTGCAGTCTTAGCGAGTGTGGATATGATTTGAACTATTACCGCAAAAAGGGCATTGTTTGAGTTGGACAGTATTTAGGAATTTGACCATTCTTTCCAATCATGTTAAATTTGATTGGATGACCAATTTTCCCTAAAGCTTAAGTTGTTATCTATGAATTTATGTTTTGACACTCCCCCTCACTTGTGGGCGGGTAAATTTGAGGAGACCGATCAAAACCAAACAAGTGGATCAACTTAATTGAAGTGAGGGTATTTTTTTCTAAATACTGATGTTAGGAGGTTTTGAACTCAGGACCTCATGCTCTCATATCATGTTAAATTTAATTGGATTGGTCCAATTGGATGATAACTTTACCAAAAGCTTAAGCGAGAGAGATCAATTTGTGCATTTATAGGGTAAATTTGATGAGATTGACCTAAGTGGATCAACATAATTGAAGATGCTAGGAGGATTCAAACTCATGATCTTCTTCTCGTACCATGTTAAATTTGATTGGATGAACAGTTTTCCCAAAAGCTTAAGCTGGTAGGAAAGAAATCAATTTATGCATTTGTATTCTTAACATTACTACTAAATCAATTTATGAAATGGTAAGTGTGCTTTTACATCATAGGCAAGATGCACTTGGTCAATTTTCAATGGTGAGCATGGAGCTCTTCAACATTGTGGAGGACATTAAGAATGTCTCCAAGGCATTCGTTGTTCACCCAAGAAATGTCAATGCTGAGAATGCAACAAGTAAGTCCCAAAGTAACCAGCCCTCTATTTACATGTGCTGCATGAACTGAACTATTTAAAAATTAAAGTTTAAAGTTTATTTGAACAGTAAAATAAGTTAAATTTATTTTAGTTCAAAATTAAAACAACCAGCCCTTTTAACATGAATTGCCTTAATGTTGGACAATTTCCTTAACTGAGTTGTTGTCACATTACTGTTGTTGTAAAGTTACTTCTAGGATGACAGAAAATTTACCATAGTTGTGAATAGCACAATGACTTCTTGTTGTTGGGAGTAACAGCCAGCTCTCATTTTGTTCTTAGAAACTCAAAGATGCAATATACAATCATTTACTACGTCATATTAACAATAGCCAAATATACACACATCTCTACAATAGCCAAATATACACACATCTCTACAATAGCCAAATATACACACATCTCTGTTGAGTTATTTGTTTCTTGAAGCTAACCTCATTTTTTTGTGAGTTTAAGTAACTAAAGTATGGAAGCTTACAAATTTATGAGAAAATAAAAGAAAGACAGATCATGTGAGGCAGAGAGTGTGGAGTTCGTTGCTAATTATATTTGGTTTTAATGTTTAATCGTGCTGTATGAGGTAGCCAAGTATTCAGACACGTTCCAGCAAAACACATGTAATATCCAGGAGGTTTTCATAATCTGAATGACATGAAGACATTTCTGTTGGCTCAGTATGTTGGTTCTGTTAATTTGATGTATACCTTTTTGTATATATACTGTAGTTAAGTATCTCCTTGTCTTATAATCTTTCTTATCTAGCTTACTAAACCTGCTTTTTATGTCAAAGTTTGGTTGAGAACCTTCTAGTGACTTTTGCTTTATGACAAACCATACCAGTATTACCTGTTATGCTATCTTCAAAATTGTTACCTGAGATGGAAGCAGAGGATAACACAAAAAGGGAGCAGTTATTATATGGGATATCTGGTCTCCCTGTACACATGCAAATTGAGAAACTAAAGGTGATCTAAGAATTTATGTAGATTAATTATTTTATGTTTAGTCTTTCCCATTATCTAGGGAAACTGATTTATCTAGACAATCTTCTTCTGGAGTAACAGGCTAGAATTGACATGATAGGAGCAGCTTGTGAAGCTGCAGAGAAAGTTATATCTGACTGTCGTAAAGCATATGGACTTGGTTCACGTCAAGGACCAACACTAGTTCCAACTTTGGATAAAGTACAAGCTGCAAAAATTCAGGAGCAAGAGAATCTACTTAGGGCAGCCGTGAATTATGGTGAAGGTGCTTCTTTTGCCTTTACTAGGAAAATGTTTTATTGCATTTCAATGATACAAATCACTGTTATAAAATATGTGCTCATTCATGTTTTAGATGGGCCTCATCTAAAATATCTCTACAGGGTTACGTATTCCAGCAGATCAGAGGCAGCTTCCAACTTCTCTTCCTAGTCATTTAGTGGATGTGCTCCCATTTGGTGATGGTGCACAGAATTTGGGTGATAATTCTGGTATTTAGCAATTATCGGTTGTCATTTCCAACTTAATTTGGATTCTTGATCATGACATGAAGTAGTTCTTAGGGTTTCTTGCCAAAGTTTATTTTGATGGGTGGCATTGTTGATTTGAGTTCTAATTATATGAAGCACATTAACAAATATATATTGCTTCAGTAGACTTACTGCCACTCTTTATTGCTTCTTTGCAGGTACTTATGTCAAAAACAATCCACCATTTTCATCTAATAGTGTAAACACTCAAGGAGTACTGCAGGTAATTTTTCTAATGAAGTTACAAAAAGAGTTATTTTTTATGCAGATATATATGTTAAAGTCCCACATTGGTTGAGGTTGTGGTCTAGATAGCCTTTAAATAGATTGGGCAATCCTCCCCTCATGAGCTAGCTTTTGGGGTGAGTTAGGCCCACTAATTTCTTAACAATATACTCACTGCTTTATCGTTACGGAACATATATACTTGACAGTATAGTCAGGCATATGATATAATTCTTGTCATAATAGTTGTGATGAAGAATGTTGTCTTTCTTTATTTCTTTCTAGATTTATTCAATAATTGTTTAGTTGCTATGAATTTTCAGATGCGAAAATGATAACAAATGATAACAAATTTGGAGACTATTTATATCATAATTTAATTATACAATTTGACTATTTTCATATATAGTAATATACTGATATGTGTTCCACAAACTATTTAGAACTACCAAAAGACCTAGCCCAAAACCTAACTAGCCTACTTAGATAACACAGTTTAGTTTATAAATAGTAGTTTTGTTCTCCTTTCATGTTTTTGGTTAGCAAGAATTTCCTTGTGATTTTATTCCATTTGTGTTGGCTAAACCTGTCTTCCCATACTACAATTTTGAGGATTTGTAGAATTGGTGATTATTCCGAAGACCATGGACCCTAAGCTTGAAAATTTTGGAGTCATGGAATAAAACCAAGTATTTTACATATGTAACAAAGGTTTGAGATTTGTTTGTCATGATGAACATGACTAATTATTGTCAGCAAACTGAAAAATCTGAAATGGTAAAGTCGTAATGAGTGAGGTAAGTTATGAGTCATATGACTAACGATGGACATAATTCATAAAGCTAATGGTAGCACTAATATATAGTAGTCAATTCTTAATAGATAGAGCATCTTTATATTGGAATTGGAAAATTTTGCATCCGAGTGGAGCATAGCCAAGTAGTGAGCTAACATGCTGCATCTTGATATTCAAGTTTCAAGTATATGTTTTGAATCTAGAATCATGTTGCTTACAGTTTTTGTCTTCCACGTTTGTTGTGATGTTCACTGATGCAGACTCCTGGAGGACAGTTGATTGGAAGGTCTGTTCCATCACCATCCAATGCAGCTTTTGATAATGCATCAACACCTCCTATGGCATATGCTAATTCGCCTAGGTCTAGTACAAATATAGCAAATACACCATCACCACAACAACAAGTACAGCAGCAGCAGCAGAGGCAGAAGATCATGCAATTACCTCAACATCAGCAACCACTTCTGGTGCAGCAGCAATTGCGTCAATCTTCAAATGCAGGAGTACTTGGACAGGTGAATTTTACAAGTTTTCCTCACTTTAAGTGTTGCTTGCTTGTTATCTATTTAGGACCTTGGGGTTGGGGGCCAAACTATTATTTTGATTTTGAAAATTTTGTTCTATCAACAAGAAGTTGATTGTGCCTACTTTGAAAAGAACAATGATCTGTGCCATGTTTCTAACTCATTAAATTGTGACTCTTTTCTTGGTCAGTCCAAATGGCATTTATTTGTTACAAGTTACAACCAATCTGATCTGGTTGATACCTCTGATCCTTATCATATCTCATCAAGCTTACGCCAATAACACTTTTATGAGCCTTTGTTGAAAATCTGAAACAATATATGTAGGCTTGTACTGTTGTTTTGCACTGGTAGCATATTAACTCAAGTAGTCCCACTGCTGATCTTATGAACCTTTCTGGAAACAGTATTCTTATATATCAGTTGGTTGAACTGATAATTAAGTTATTCTTATATATAGACATTACAATTTTCTGCTCTTAGTTGGTCAATAATCACAGGTCTAATAGATGTGTGGTAGAGTAAAGAAATGCCCACTATATATTAATGCAACAAGTATCACAATAGTCCTAGGAAGACGATATTCCTGTGCAGCACAGAGTTTGCCCACTATTGAGTCTTACCGTATTCACTTTTCCCCGTCATAACTTATGACTTATTATATACTGAACAGTTATAACTGCACAAATAACCAACACAATAATTACTCAAATAACCAACACAATAACTACCCATACTTATCCTAATAACATTAACTACCCACACGTATCCTTAATAACTATCAGCACATGTATCATATGTCACGACTTGGGTCCGAACCATGCACATCTTTTTGCTGTCCACCAGAAGATCCAGATTTGGGCTTCCTTCTCCTTCCATAGACAATCCATTGACATGGCCTATGATCCTGCAACATCTGACTTCTATCAATGTGCCTAGTCATAACTTGCATATTTTGGTCATAACATATGCAAAGTATATATCTTGCGAAGTTAGATAACCAAAATATGGCAAAGGAGAACCTTCACACAGTTCATTGTGTATAATGATGGTAAGAAGTCTTGATACAAGTTCAAAATAATATAAAACACATGCCTTAAAGTATATACTAAAAACTCCCCCTTCATAAATGATTCATGTTGGGATTTGCCCTCCTCCATCTTTCCCCCCAAAATAAACAAAAACAAAAAGAAAAAAAACACCAAGAAATAAGTACTATACATCCACATGAGAGTTTAATGCAATGTGTTCAAATAGAATTTTATTTGCGTCATAGCTTAAAACTAAATATGTTATTCTGTGCATTAAACCAATTTCCAAATTTACTTTTTATGCTGTGGACAGAACAATTTCAAGTAACTTGTGTCCTCTTGATTAGTCTTGTGTGAAATATGTGCATATTAATATTAAATTTACTTTCTTTTTTGTGGAGTTTTTATTTGGTCTGTGTGTGAGCTTGTTATTGATCTTAATGGGTTGTCAAGTGCCACTTTTATTTCACATTACTGTGCCCTTTTTTAGGGCTCAATATCCCAACTACATGATATCACAGGTCAAACTCAGCAAAAGTTTCAACAGGTACCTTTCCATGAGAAAATGGTTAACGTTTCCATTTACATTGGTCTTGCTTATTTTCATGATAATGCAAAACTATATCTATTGTAGATAACTGGACAGCATCAAATGCCATATTCTCAGCCTATGTTGCAACAGCAATTTCAGAATCGACAATTGCAAGCTGCACATATGCCACATAATATTGCACAAAATCAAATTAACCAAGGAAGTCAATTGAGGAGCCACTTGAACCAGTTCTCTGGAGCTGCAAACAGTGCTTTGTTTAATGCTGCCCAAACTTCACCTAACTCTCAAATGGTTGGTTCTGTTATTAGAAGCAGAATATATTGACATGAAATTATTTTCCTTAATTTAGGCTAGCTGATCTACAGTGTTGTCAAATAGCGGCCATGGCGCCATGGCATGGCGGATTTTGCTAAATCCGCCACACAGAAACCGCAATGTTGCGGTTTCTGTGTGGCGCCCGCCATCCGCCATGGCGGAAATGGCACCAATGGCGGAAATGGCGCTACTTCACCTTTTTTTTTATTTTTTTTTAAAAGTAAGGGTGTTTGTGTAATTTTTTTAGAAGGGTTAAAATTAAAACCCTAAACTTCTTCATATGGCTGGCGGCTGCTCCCACTTGAAAAATTTTCCACCAGCGGCTGCTCCATTCCGGCAATGAAATCCGGCGATGAGCTCTGGCAAGGAGATCCGGCGGCAAAATACTAGTTTTTAGTGTTTTTTAAGGTATTTCTCTCCCATTCACTTCTCTTCTTCATATCATTAATTTTTTCTTGTTTTTTAGGTTATTTCCTCTCTCTTTTCTCTCCCATACATATGTGCAGATTTTTTCCGGTTTCTTTCGATTTTACTTCTGTTTTCTTTTCTTTTTTCTTGTTTCTGTTTTCTTTTTTTTCCTCTTTCTCTTCTGTTTTCTACTTTTCTTTTTTACTTATGTTTTTTTACTTTCTTTCTTATTTGCGGCTCCTATTTTTTTACTTATGTTCAATTCTTTTTTTTTCACGTCTGTTTTTTTTTCTTTATGTTTCTTTCTTTTATACTTTTGTTTTTTTTTTTCTGTTTCTCTTCTGTTTTTTAGTTCTATACTTCTGTTTTTGTTTCTTTCTTTCATTTTATTCATTTTTTCATTTCTGTTTTTGTTCATTCTTTTTTTACTTTAGTGGGTATATTTTTTTCTCCTGTTTTTTTTCTTTCATTTGATCATTTGATCATTTGATCATTTCAGTTTCATTTTTCTACTTATGTTTTTTTTTTATGTTTCTTTCATTTCAGTTTTCATTTGATCATTTGAATGAGCTTCTCATTCAACTTTTTTTTTTAAATGTCTGAAAATGTTGATGTTCTTATTAGTGCTTACTGCTTAGTTGTAGTTAATTAGTTATATGTATGTATGTATATATATATACACGGCCGCCATGCTTCCGCCATTGGCCGCAACGCCATCCGCCATATATGTTTGGCGGATTTTTGGCTTTCCGCCATGAGCCGCCATCTGCCATTAATAACACTGCTGATCTAACACTGGCCATAGTTCCTCTTAAAGGTGCAATATTCTGAATTTTGATGTCTCAGATTGTCGGACACATTCTGTTTTTCAAAATTTTGCAAACAGAAAATTATGTGATTTGATTAATATATTCTTGACAGGTGGCAATCTTATGTTTCATTCATATATTTGTGTATAAGTTTAATGTTAACACAAACTCAGCAAGTCTAAGGTGTATTAACTTTTACAAGTACCATAGAATATTTAAGTGTAATGATGATTAGTCTCTTAGCCCTTGACATGCTTTAATTTTCTTTTTTACATAATAAATTTAGGTTGCCATTAATCAAGACCTATATGCTGAATTATTTTGTTAGTGAACCGAATCTTAATTTATTTGCTCTGCATTGGTTTTCCAGAATATGGTGAACCTTATAGGGATGCACTGTTGCTTACCCTTTGAAAAATGGTGGGAACTGGGAAATTATTCAGTATTGATTGGTGGTTTCCAGCTGCCAATCTATCTCTTCCGTTACTGTAAAGTTTAGGGTTCAATGTGTAATCTAATAATTATATTTACTCTAATCCCTCCATCTCATCTAAGAATTCAAGAGTATGTAGTAGATGTACTATATTAATTGAGTAGAGAGTTATGCTTACGGAGAATGATTAGGTTGATATTTTTTATGCTTCTTGGTAATAAGCTTTGTGTCTTCATGTTACAACTCCTGTGCTGATTGTTGGGGCATTGGAGGAAGATAAATGGGGCAAAGAGGTTATATATTTTGCTCAGGATAATGCAAAAGCTTATTTTACTTCTATACATTTTGAAGCACCAAATAATGTAATAATCAAAATAAACGGAAGACTATGAAAGCTAAGATCTAAAAAAAGGATCCAGTCTTTGAAAAGTAGCAGTTTATTCTGAGTGGAGAGGGTGAATGATGGTTGTGTAATGGATGCAATTAATTAACCTCGCCCACAGTCAACTCCTACATAAGAACTATATCTAAGCATAGCTCAAAAAACTAGGTTCACTCCATAGTATTGTGGGCACACTACATGTGGAAAGTACAAATGGAGTGCTTGTCACTGGTTGTCTTCATCAAAATTATGCAGCGAATGTAGTTGTATATATCATGTGGTTGGATACAACACATTTCAATCCAAGCATGTCTCCTTTGCAAGAACTATCAGAGCTAGTGCAATTGTTACTCTGATTTCAGAATATTTTCTTCTTGAATATGTAAGATACACATGTTGCTACTTTAAAAGCAGGTGAACATGGACATTACCCTCTCTATTGGTATTTTGACCTAGCTACACCTATGCAAAAAACAAGATCTATATTCTAAAATAATCATATGGGTCGTCTTAGGTCACAAGGCTCCTACCATGAGGACTGGAGAGGATAATGCATGCAATCTTTAATCTTATACTTGCAAGTAAGAGATTGTTTGTCAACTTGGATCATCCAGGTTGAAAAGTTATAACATTATTGTTGCACCAAGGCTTGCCTCATCTTAAATTTAGTTCAAAGTTTCAAGTAGCTGCAAGAAGTATCTAAAAGCTCCTGACTGAAATTATATGCTACTGCTAGCTACAATCATATGTTTGTTCTCTTTGTTTCAGATCACAAACATGTCGGCTTCAATGCAATCCCAGTTGCCGCGAATGCAGGTATATCTTATTGATATGTATCTTTGATATAGTTTTCTCTTTGGGTTTTTGTTTTTAATGTTTTTTCTATCATTTTCTCAAAGTTAAATGTGTATTTCCTGGATCTCCTACTGTAATACTTCTTTGGTACTAGTATTAGTATATATGATTTATGGATAATATGCATACAATGGAGGCCTTTACATGTATCTTTAAGTAAGTTTGGATTCATATAAATTACATGCTGCAGTATTTTGGTATAAACAGGAAATATATTGATCTGTTAATAAATTTAGACTTGATTGGATATGTTTTACTTTGTCAGATATTAATCTTTTACTTTATCAAACATGTAATATATGATTCATGACATCCAACAATCTATTAACTTCTAGTTTATTTCCATGCATTTTCTTTGGTTTGCCTATATCAACGCTAGCATTGTACTTCGATATTTGTTACTATTTTGTATTAACTTATAAATTTATTCATCTCCCTCTTAATTTCAAATCAATATGGGTGTTCTCAGGTAATATGAAGCATAATTGAGCATGTTTTAAATGATACGTGCAAATATGGGTGATGTATTGCTACTTGGTGAATGACTACATGGACTATGCTTCGTCCTATTTTGATTTACTTCTTCAGTTGCTATGGTGGTGTTAATTTATTTTCTTTATTGTATTTTTTACATGAGATTGTGCTAATTGTTTACTTCCAGCTCAGTTTAGTTGCTATTAGTTATATCAAAATTAATATCTAACAATGGTGGCAACTGTGTTCAATTTAATTTCTATTTTATGCTTATAACATTAATCTTCCCTTTCTTTTTTGATTTTCTTAGTTTGGTCTAACTGGTGGGCATCCTCAAAGAAATCTCCAATCCCAGATGCTGAATGATCAGAGTAAGGATTAGATTGTTTAGTTTGGTGAAATTGTTATATACATGATACTTGAAGCACTACATTTTTTAGTTAAGATTTCTTTCAATTTTTTTCTCTCAAAAGTTTCCAGAAAATGTTAGAAGACAGATTATAATAACTAAATACTTGTCACTGGTCTTTCTTGCTGAAAGCACTAGAGCATTTTATTATAGTTATTCTTCTATATTAATTGCGACCTACTGGAAACATCATTTGCGTTTTAGACAAGCGTTTCCAGAATTTGTTTCTTTCAGGAATTATTGTCGAAAATAAATATACCGTTGCCAAGATATTTATTATTCACTCCTTGTTGAAAGTAATAGTGTGATAGCACACTATTCTCCTATGTTAATATTGCAATCTAGTGTATATTATGTGAAATGTCACAAATATTTGGCTTTTGTGACTTTTCATAACTTCATTGCAGATCTGTTGCTAATTGGGTGAAAGCAGATCCAATATGGATAACATAACGGAGAAACCACACCCATACCTGCTTTAATCAATTGACGTAAATTTCGGTACAGGTAGAAGCAAAATAGCAGATTTTAAATTTTGTGACCATATTTGGAAGGAAGATCAATGCACATTAGTAGGGATATCAACAGGGCGGGGCGGGTAGGGGGTGCCTACTCGTTACTTGCCTCATGAAATATATGGGTATCCGCTACCCGTTTATTCCCCGCGGGTATCAAAAATGGGTACTCATTTAATTACCCGCGGGGGGACGAATACCCACGGATATTGGCGGGTACCCATGACACTTTAAAAATGTAAATTACAACATTTTGATAGCAACTTTAGATATAAACACACCTCAGGTATAAATACACAACATTTTGATAACAACTTCAAATATAAACATACTTCAAGTATAAACACACAATATTTTGATAACAACTTCAAATATAAAGATACTTCAATTTTAAACACACAATATTTTAATAATGTTAACAACCTAATTGTATATATATTTGCAAAAATGAATAATTATATTGGTAGTACGAGGGCAGCCAAATCAAGCAAGTGATTTCCCCAAACTTCTCATGGTATCATAGACAAGAAATCCCTAATTTTTTCTCTATCCGATTACTGTTCACTATGCACTGTTCACCACTGTTCATTCGACAATGTTCGTCATGTACTGTTCATCCGATCCTCTGCTGCCATCTCCCTCCATCTAATGAGAACATCTAATTTCAGAGATCCAAAGTTGGTAAAGGTTCCTCCCTAGATCCGTGCTCAGATCCAAAGTTGTGGCTTCGAGGAAATCTATGACAAGATTGCGAATCAAAGGGTTTATGCTTATCACTATGGAATAAATGAATGGAAATAACTATGCTTCATGGTCCGCATTTGCTGCACAGTCCCAGCATGGATTTAGAAGGGAACGCAGTGATGAACGTGGACATGGTCATAGCCTTGGTCGAGGACGCCCTAAGTGTGCTTATTGCGGAAAGAAAGGTCATGTCCAGAATGACCCCATACACGGATATTCTACTGGTTATCCATCCTATACTGCTAATTTGTCACATTCTGAGCATTTTTCTAGGGGTAATATGGGTAGTCAGCCACAACCACTTAGATCTACCGTCAGTATTCCTGCAAATGAGTATTGCAAATGAGTATTCTAAATTTCTCCAGTACTAGTCTACTTAGAGCTCTTAGCCTCAGACACAACCTCCTTACCTGCTCTCTCTACCTTTGTTCATGGAGGTACTCCTACTGCGTGTCTTAACTCATAACACTGGTGCCCACCCTTGGATTCTAGACACAGGCGCATCTGATCATATGTCTCTGAAAAGGTATAGTAAAGGGTATTGGTCTAGCCTCGCCTACACCATCCATAAAGTTTTTTACAATCCTCAATTTCCCTTGAGTTTACTTTCTATTAGTAAACTCACTCGAGATTTACATTGCTGAGTGACATTTACCTTTGACTCTGTTATTGTTCAGGATTCTCGGACGGGTCAGGTGATTGGCACAGGGCATGAGTCTCGGGGTTTGTACCAACTAGTGATGCCATCCTCTGCCTTGGTGGTTGATTCATCTCCTCTTAAAATGCATAGCTGGTTGGGGCATCCTCACCTGCATAATCTAAAAATGTGTCCTAGTCTTTCTTCACTTCTGAGTCTCGAATGTGAGTTAGGACGTTAGGTCAACTTGGTAAACATTCTCAGTCTTCTTTTTTAAGTAGCGTTAATAAACGTCCATCACTTTTTTCCCTTGTTCATTTTGATGTTTGGGGTCCTAGTCGTGCCTCTTTTAAACTTATTTTGTCACTTTTGTAGATGACTACTCTCGTATGACCTGGTTATTTTTGATGAAGGATACATATGAGCTCTTTCACATTTTCTCTACATTCTATGCAGAAATAAAAACTCAATTTGATGTTTCCATTTGCATGTTACAAAGTGATAATGCAAAAGAATATTTCTCTACTGCTTTTCAGTCTTTCTTTTCCACTCATGGTCTTCTCCATCAATCTTCATGTCCTCTTACACCACAGTAGAATGGTGGTGCAGAACGAAAAAATCGCCATATTGTAGAAACGGTACGTACCCTCCTAGTGCATATGAATATGCCATTGAGGTACTGGGATGATGCCATTCTCACTGCTTGTTACCTCATCAATAGAATGCCCTCCGTTCATCACAGAATTCCCTTCACTGTTCTCTTTCCACATGACCCTATGTATAGTCTTCCATCACGTGTGTTTGGGTGTACTTGTTTTGTCCATCAATTTTCTCCTGGGAAGGATAAGTTATCTCCAAAGTCTATTAAATGTGTCTTACTTGGATACTCTCGCTTTCAAAAAGGGTACCATTGCTACTCATCCGAGTTGGGTCGTGCTTTTGTCTCAACAGATGTTACCTTCTTTGAGATCACACCATTCTTTTCGCGTCAATCCACTACACTTGAGTCTGTTGTTGAGGTCCTTCCTATTCGGGTTCCATTATCCACTCTTGAGGACACATCTTCTATGATTCGTTGCCACCCTGACAGGAACCCACCAAGTTCTTTACTCGACGCGTTCTTGCTGAGACATTGCCAACTTCCCCACTTGACTCCGCTACCCATAGCTGCCTCCGCTGCCCTATAGCTACCTTGCCAGTCTCAGATCCTTCTCCACCATCTAACCTTGATCTTCCCTTGCATTGAGGAAAGGTGCTCGTAAGTGTTCTACTTCTTATCCTATCTCTCGTTGTGTCTCTTACGATATTTTATCCCTAGTACTTTGTTTTTATCACTTCTCTTTTCACTGTTTCTATCCCTCAGACTATTTGAGATGTCTTATTTGATCCGGGGTGGCGCCAGGCCATGGTTGATGATATCACTGCATTACATTCTAATAGCACGTGGGAGCTTGTTCCTCTTCCCTTGGGGAAATCCACTAAAGGATGCAAGTGGGTGTTCAATATTAAAATAGCTCCTGATGGTTCTTTTGATAGGCTTGAGGCTTGTTTGGTAGCCAAGGGATATACACAACGATATGGAGTTAATTATTTGAATACATTCTCTTCAGTAGCTAAGATTGCATTTGTTCGTCTCTTTCTCACGCTAGCAGCAATTTCTAGTTGGCAACTTCATAAATTTGACATAAAAAATGCCTTTTTACATGGTGATCTTGATGATGTGTATATGGAGTAACCTCCTGGATTTGTTGCTCAGAGGGAGTCCACCTTAGTCTGCAAACTAAAGAAGTCTCTTTATGGTCTGAAACAATCTCCACGTGCATGGTTTAGTAAGTTTAGCTCCGCTATCACTCAGTCTTCTTTTGCACCTCTCTCGGAAAGCGAGTGCTTATTGTTTATGTAGACGACATTACTATAACCGGAGATGATACATATGTGATACAAAAATTAAAGTCTTATTTACATCAGCAATATCAGACCAAGGATTTACGTGATTTGAAATATTTCCTTGGTATTGAAGTAGCTCGGTCAGGGGGAGCAATCTATATTTCTCAAAGGAAGTACGTACTTGATATGCTACAGGAGGCAGGTATGTTGGGAGCTCGACCAATAGACACTCCTATGGAGCCAAATATAAAGCTATTACCGAAGCAGGGTGAAGTTCTCGACTGATCCGCGTCCATATTGTAGATTGATAGGCAAGTTAAACTATCTTTAAGTCACGAGACCTCATCACTGTTATCATCTCGTCGCTATCTCGTCGAGATAGCGACGAGATATCGGCGTCTCGGTGAGAAATCCTGGATCGTCCGGACGAGACGGGCGATCCCGAGATTTCTCACATCTCGTCGGGATCTCGTCCAAGATTGGACGAGATCCCGACGAGATGGACGCTATTTGTAAATATAAAAAATGCGCCCGCCAGTTTCGAACCATGGCCCTCACGGTGGACCATTTCCTGGTCCACCGTTGGGCCAGGGTTATTTTTTTGCATATTTTTCATCCAACTTGTAGATAAAAGTTATCTACATTATTGTTTTTTTTTTAAAAAAACCTAACTTAAAACGCTACTGTGGACTCTCTTCCTCGCTCGCATTGTGTCGGCGCCTCTCTCCTCTTCCTCCTCGCATCCCGTCGGTGCCTCCTTTTCTCCACCCCGGCGATCCTTTCTATTTTCCGGCAGCAGGTATATTCCGGCGAACTGTTCTGGTATTGATTGTGATTGTGTTTCTTCTTCCGCCATCCTCAAATTGTTCTTCCGCCATCCTTAATTTGATTCCAGAACTGTTCCGGAATCAAAGTTTGATTCCCGAACTGTTCTCGAATAAAAAATTATTGTGTTTTCATGCTGATAGTATACTGTTATGATGTGTTTACAACTTTACATGCTGTTTGGGTTTATTTGAGTATTATTTGTTATAATGTATACTATTATACTGTGTTTACATGCTGTTTTACATGCTGTTTGGGTTTAGGGTTTACTGTTACATTGGGTTTGCATAATATTGTATAATGTTTGGGTATTACATGATTCATGCTATGTGAATTTAATTGGATTTTTGTATATTCTATGTTTGCTATTATATATATATTTATAATATATATTATATTGTCGATATGTCGCGACGCGGACGATATATCGGTCGCGAAACGATATATCGATATCAAGGTTTGCTACCGCGAAATTTTCTTGGTCGCGATAATAAGCTTGGACCTCATATCTCTTTCATTGTTAGTGTTCTTAGCCAATTCCTTGAGTCACCCCTGTGAGGGACATTGGGAAGCTGCATTGAGGGTCCTTCTTTATCTCAAGAAAGCTTCAGGAAAGGGACTCTTATACCGTGACAGGGATCACCTGCAAGTGACAGGCTATTCTGATGCGGATTGGGCAGGTTCACCTACTGATCATCGATCTACTTCAGGATATTGTGTGATGCTTGGCAGTAACTTGATATCAGGATATTAGGCAGAATACAAGGCTATGACTCTTGTGACTTGTGAATTGATATGGCTAAAGCAGTTAATGGAAGAACTCGGAATCATCCATAAAGAACCAATGAAGCTGCTTTGTGATAATCAGGCTGCTTTGCATATTGCCTCTAATCCGATTTTCATGAAAGAACAAAGCACATAGAAATTGATTGTCACTTTATTCGAGAGAAAATGTTTAGCCGATATACTAACTAAATCTTTAAGAAGTTATAGAATATTTTATATTTGTAACAAGTTGGGCTTGCATGACATATTTGCTCCAACTTGAGGGGGAGTGTTAAGGACCTAAGTGTATATTAACATAAAAAGGGAATAATTCTTCCTAATGTATTTCTCTAATGATATTACATCTACATATATAGGATATTATAAGAGATAAGATATGAAGAAATATTACAAGAGATAAGATACGAAACTAATTATTCTAAATACGAGAAAATTAATTACTCTTATCTAATCAAATCACTCAAATTAAGGTATTTTCTAAACTAATATTACAGCTCATATGGACCTAATTATTTATCGTATATACAAAATCTTCAATACTCCCCCTCAAGCCGAGGAATAGATGTCTTCCATTCCCAGCTTGAATATAAGATCATGAAAACTTGAGCTGTTTAGTCGCTTTGTTAAAACGTCTACTAATTGATGTTCTGAAGGAACATAAGACATACACACTAACCCTTCCTCCAACTTTTCTTTGATGAAATGCCTATCAATCGCAATATGTTTTGTCCTATCATGTTGTATAGGATTATGAGCAATATTGATGGCTGACTTGTTGTCACAGTAGCTTCATAGGGCCTTCCCATTTGATTATCAAATCATCAAGAATAATCTTCAATCAAAGTAATTCACACAATACTTGGGCAATAGCTCTGAACTCTGATTCAGCCGACGACCTTGCCACCACATTCTGCTTCTTGCTCCTCCAAGTTATTAAGTTGCCTCCAAGAAAAGTACAATATCTTGTGGTTGATCTTCTATCTACTAGGGATCCTGCATAGACAACATTTGTATAGCTTCGAGAGCAAGAGTATCATTCCTTTTAAACAAAATTCCTTTCTCTGGGTTGCCTTTCAAGTAATGTAGCACTCTATAAGCAGCTTGAGGATGAGGTTCTCTTGGATCATGCATGAATTGACTAATCACGCTCGTTGAGTATGCTATATTTGGCCGAGTGTGAGCAAGATATATAAGTTTTCTAACCAATCTTTGGTACATCCTTTTATGAACAGTTGGTTCTTCTTTAGTTTCTCCCAACTTATGATTTGGATCCATTGGAGTAGAAACTGGTTTGCACCCAATCTTCCCGGTTTCTGTCAACAAATCAGTCAAATACTTTTGCTGAGATATAAAAATCCCTTGTGTGGAATATGCCACTTCAATACCAAAGAAGTACTTCAGTTTCCCTAGCTCTTTTATCTCAAACTCTTTTATAAGCCTCTGCTTCAATTCATGTATCTCTCTTATCATTTTCAGTCACAATGTTGTCATCTACATAGACTAGAAGAGCTGTCACTCCTCTTACAGCAAAATGTTTAATGAAGAGAGTATGGTCACCTTGGCTTTGTTTGTACCTTGACTCCTTCATGACCTTGGCAAATCTCCCAAACCATGCTCTAGGAGATTGTTTTAACACAAAGAGCCTTTTTTTATTTTGCATACCTTGTTATCTGTCTCCTTCAAATCATAGTGGAATATTCATGTAAATTTCTTCATTTAAGTCACCATGAAGGAATGCATTCTTAACATCATACTGCAGGAGTTGCCAATTAAAATGAGCAGCCAAGGCCAGTAGAATTCTAACAGTGTTCATTTTTGCAACGGGAGCAAAAGTCTCTTGATAATCCATCCCATAAGTCCGAGTGTACCCTTTTGCTAGCAATCTTGCCTTGTATCTTTCAAGGGATCCATCAGCTTTGTATTTTAGTGTGAAAATCCACTTACAATCAACAATATTCTTCCCTCTTGGTTTGTCAACAATTTCTCTAGTGCACTCATCTGTTCTCTCATAGCATTCCTCCATTCCCTCTTTGACAAGAACAGTGTTTGGAATAGCAATGGTGTTTAGACTCACAATAAATTTTATGTGGGTTGGTGATAGTGCTTAAGAGAAACATAATGTGATAGGGGATGAAGAGGACGTTTTGTGCATTCTCTTTTACCTTTTCTAATAGCAATGGGAAGATCTAGATCATCTATGGGATCAAAGTCAATTTCAACATATTGTATATGTAAAGATTGCTCAGAACTTACTGTGGTTTCATTACCAGAGCCAGAGTTGGATTCTTGAACTTGTGTCAGTTCGGGAACATCCATCCTCCTTGAATATACCAGAGAAAAATTTCGAGTTGGAGTAGGAGATAACACAGGTTTAGGTTTAGGTTTAGGTTTAGGTTTAGGTTTAGGTTTAGGTTTAGGTTTAGGTTTAGGTTTAGGTTTAGGTTCAGAGACATCATTAGGTGACTCAGATGTACTTAGTTAGAAATCACACTTTCAACACCACGAGAATCATGAGGAAGATCAAGTATAAGAGGTTCAAGCGATTCACAAGTACTATCTTCCATTCCTGAAATCTCCCCCTGAAGAGAGAGGACTTGGGGAAATAAGATTTATTCTATGTGAAAGTAACATCTGCAGTGATGTTAAACCTTTATCACCTTTTTGATGAAGGGTGATAACACTTGTATCCTTTTTGAGTGGATGAATAACCAAGGAACACACATTTGATTGCTCTAGGGTCAAGTTTACCCGCTATTGTGGCTATGGATATGAACAAAGGATGCGCACCCAAATATCCTAGGTCTGAGGCCATTGGAGGTTCTGACGTGAGGGTAGAAACTGTTAAGGACGTCTATGAGGCTTTTGTTATCTAACACACGAGAAGGGAGTCTATTTATCATATATGTGGCAGTAAGAACCGCTTCCCCTCAATATGACTTAGGAACATTCCCTAGAGTAAAGCCCATTTTTTCTTTTAGCCACCCCATTTTGTTGAGGTGTGTTAACATGATGAATCATGGATAATGCCCTAAGATTGGAAGTATGATGATAAAGTTTGATTAAAGTAGTCTCTAGGATTGTCTGTCCTAAAGATCTTTATTTTAACCCAAATTGATTTTGAACCATTGAGTGGAAGTTTGTCATAGATCTTTATTTTAACCCAAATTGATTTTGAACCATTGAGTGGAAGTTTGGTATGACAATTTTTTGCTTAAGAAGAAATAACCACGTAACCCGTGTACAATCATTAATTAAGGATATAAACCAACGAGCTCCAGAGACATTGGGTACAGTAGAGGGACCCCATATATCACTATGAATCAAATGAAAAGGATATAAGCTTCTTTTATTGCTCACAGGGAAAGATGCACGAGAGTGCTTTGCCAATTCACAAATATCTCAATGAAATTCAGAAATATCTAATCTTTGAAAGAAATGAGGAAACATAACTTTCAAAACTTTACAACCAAATGATGTCTTTATTTGAGGCACTGAGAAAAGACAAGGACAAATTGCTCGTATTTTTCTGAAATTATTCAAGGTGGTGGTTGCTCCTTAGTAAGTCTAATCCTCCTCCCCGTGGACAATTCAGTCAAAGGAAGAGAAAATAACATAGCATTTAAGATCATTAGTAAGCTTTTGAATGGAAACGAGGTTAGCCGACAATTTTGGTACATGAAGGACATTTTTAAGGATGAGAGTGGGTGTGAGATGTATATCTCCAAATCTTGCAATAGTGACTAAAGAACCATTGGCAACCACAATTTTCCTATTACTTGGGCATGAGGTATAGGAATGAAAAAACTAGGATGTGGGTGTCATATGATATGTGGCACGAGTCTATCATCCAAGAATTGCTACAAAATTTGTTTGAGACATTCATGCAAGGAAAGAGCCAAAGAACAGCTTCCAGATGGCTTCTCAAGAGATCCCAATAAATTTCTCAACTTTTCAATTTCCTCACCGTTGAATCCTCTTGCTGTCACATTTTTCTCATTCTTGGGATGTCCTCCAGATGTGCTTGAGGCCTTTGCTGCCCCCCACGATTTCTCCATTCTCGGCTTGGTGGTTTCCAGTTACACCCCACCTAGGTTTATCCCTAGATAAGGGATCTCACCTAGGAAGGGTGCAACTAGCAACAGAACAACAAACAACTAATGGACAGAATTCAAATTACAACCAGATTCCAAAACAAATGTCCAACGAGATAACAATTAATGAAAGTTCAACAGTCCATATAGGAACAGAGGAATCCAACTTTAGTCCAAAAGTCTAAACAAGTCCAAAGATAACATGAATGAACAGTTCAACTAATAAAATAGGAAACTAAGATAGTATGCGGAAGATGTCTCATCCTCCAAAACTCTAGCTACCTCATAAGGAAATGCCGTCTTACCTGAGGATCTTAGGCAAAAACAACAAACATCAGCAGAAGGCTGAGTAGGATTGCAACAAGATGCTATGATGCCATGTATATAATGGAAGATATGATTCAACAGTTTATTTAATGCTCCTACACCAACAACTATGTCAACTATTCTCTACATGAATATCTGGTCATAGACTCAATCAAGAGCGTAGTGGACATTGGGTTTCCCCCCGCACTCTCGCACCCCGAGAGTGGCACCTCAAGCCCGCTCTAGCTAGAGATGCGACTATCCAAAAATGGTAGTCCGCCGACGTCTAACACCTCGACGCTGCACACGCACCCCGTGTGGTAAATAGGTGATCACCGGTGTCACTTGCCCTACACCTTGGGCAATATATCAACAGTGTCCAGGGCTATCGCCCAATAGTAGGTCAACTATGCATCATGTCAACAACTACACTACTACAACTCAACTAATATAATGCTAGTAGTCATGTTATCATGTATGAATTAAATATATAAACAACAGTATAAGGCATGCAACGTCTGTACTAGCATCCTCAACTAATATGCATATAAAAACATCATGCTGGCAACATGTATCAACAAATATGCATAAAGAGCTCCAACGACAGTAGATATCAATTTTCAACGGAATAGAACAACAAGATATATTTCGACATAGGGTAACAACCGATCTAGGATGAGATTCACCTTAACCACTATTACAACAACAAAACAACTCAGTCGAAACCATAAAAACGATTAAAATACTGCTTTCTGACCCGGCACGCAAACGAGGCAATGCATACTGCTTTCAACATCTGAAAGTCAAACGACGAACTGACCCCACCAATGAATTCGGGGCGCTGAGTAGATACAAATTCATATATAATATAATTATTTTTGACCAACTATAAGACCTCAAAACAATATTTCAAATATCAACACTGTTTCAAAATAATAATAGTTAAATAGGTTACTGCTACAGTATTCGTAACAGTGCTATAATCTATAAATCACTGCTACATTCACAATGTTACCAACTACAACTCATGATGCCAACTTATGACATGTAACACAATATAACACTGCTACATGTATTAAAGCATTAAGTCACATTATATCACCGTTACAAGAAAATAACACCGATATACAACACTGCTACAAGATATATCTCACTGATATAATATACTCTACCCCTTCGCCCTCACCCAACTGCTCACCTCCTTCATCTCCCTGCCGCCACCGCTGCTGAGATCCGAGCGGGCGACGAATAAGTTGCGCCATTGCCGACCGGCACCACCTGCCGTCGCCGCCCCTATGAACCAGCAACAACGAGCATGAGGGGTGGGCGACGCCCTGGATCTAGGCGATCGCGCCCCTCACACGAGGTCGCGCATGGCGACTCGCGTCGTCGCCCCTCGTGCAAGGTCGTGCAGGGCGACTCGCGGCATTGTCTGGGCTGAGCTGCCGTGCGGTCCCCAATCGCACGAGCAACGCTCAATCGAGCGCGATCCGACTTTGTCGAGGGTTGACGGAGCCGATCAAATCTTCAAACCCCTATTCGCCGACTGCTCGGACTGCAAGCAGTCCGCCGACTTGAGACGACAACAAAAATAACTTGATTCGATGATAACATCTCAGATCCAGAAATTTTAACAAGCAAAAATACACCAAATCTCGAAGGAACAAAGATTTCAGATTTGAAAATCTACAAAACATCCACGCACAATCTCATCCCAAACCGAGGTTACCCTACACGAAACGAAGGAGTAGGACGAGAATCCTACCTGAAAACTCCTCCAAACTCCGATCGGAGCCTTCTCACAGCCGCCGCACGTCACGCTCCTCCGCCGGCCGCCGCTACTACATGATTAGAGAGAGAGAGAAAAGAATTAGAGAGGGGATTAGGGCTAATTAAATAGGATTAAGCACTTTTGCAAAAAGGCCCCTCTAAGAAAAATATTTACAATAAGGTCCTAAATTTTTCAGGCTATAACATTTCCCATTTAATTTCCAACACTTCTGCCTTGGTTTCTTAGTTCTTACCGTAAGTGCACCACAGATTGTCCTTGTTTTTCTTCCACTGGTTTTCTCTACCTTGGTACCTTGGCAGATCACTTTTTCTTTCTCTAGATGATATGTTTTAGTTGCCTTGGCAGATCCATCCATAGGTGGTTGTTCAAGCATAACACTCCTTCGGCTTTCTTCTGCTCGAATTAGAGAAATTGCCTCTTCTAGAGACGGTGTGTCCTCCTTCCCAAGGATTTGAACCCTAACCTGATTGAATGCAAGATTCAATCCGGCCAAAAAATCATAAACACGATCTCTTTCAATGAAGGTTTTCAAGATGGCAGCATCCTCAGAGCTTTTCATCGCAAAGACTCGGTAATGATCGAGTTCTTGCCATAGGTTTTGCAACATATTTGCGTATTTGTGAGATATTTGTCTCCTTGTTTGGTGGTTGTAGTCTTGACCTTGATCTCATACACTTGAGCAGCATCACGTGCTTTTGAGTATGTGCGACGAATGAAGTCCCAAATCTCCTTAGATGTGGCCAAGAACATGCACATGTCACTGATCATGGGGTTCATAGAATCCCATAACCAGGACATTATCATAGAATCCTCATCCTACGCTGCAAATGTAGGATCACTCTTTGCAGGTCCGGTTCCAAGGAGATGACTAAGCCTCCCTTTGCCCTTGAGGTATGTACGGACAAATTGAGACCATTTGAGATAGTTTTTCCCATTAAGTCTATAAGAGGCCCGAATATTTTGCAAGTCCCCGATTTTCTGAACAAAATTGGATTCTTCGGAAAGGTTAGAATGGCTAGAAATAGTGATTTGGGAGGTTGACATGCTGTAGCAATTAAGGCGACTTGATCTGAGGTTAAGAAGAAAGAAATAGGCCAGCAATGAAGGCTGGAACACCAGAGAAAGGAATCTAACAAGATGAGGAACAAGCAACAATGAAGGTTGCTCGAGGAAGAAGAAGAACCAAGAAGAGACCTAGGGCTTTGATACCATAACACAAAAAAGGAATAATTCTTCTCAATCTATTTCTCCAATGATATTATATCTCATATATAAGATATTATAGGAGATAAGATAGGAAGAAATATTATAGGAGAATATTACAAGAGATAAGATAGGAAACTAATTATTCTGAATGAGAAAATTAATTACTCCTATCTAATCAAATCCCTCAAATTAAGATATTTCCTAAACTAATATTACAACTCATATGCACCTAATTATTTACCATATATACAAAATCTTCAACATATATATCATTTCTCTATCTACTAATATGCAAAAATGAATAATTATATATTGGTAGTTGGGGGCTGCCAAAAATCAAGCAAGTGATTTCCCCAAACTTCTCAGATAACAACTTCAAATATTTCTCAACATCATAAGGTTTTTAAAACATAAAGTCTTCAAATATAAATTACAAATATTTCTTAACATTAACATAAAATTTTAAAACATAAAGTCTTCAAACTTGAAGCTTGACTTGCACCTAAGCTCCTTCATCTAATTTTCTTTTAGACGAATCACCTTCATCTAAGCTTGGAGCTTTACTTGCACCTGTTGGATTAGGTGATTCACCTACTGTCGGTGATTCATCTATCATTGGTGATGAATTTTCATTGACATTTATGGCCAAGAGAGTGGAGATTTGCTCAATAGACATTCTACATGTAAAATAGAATCTGTAATCAATTAAATAGAAAAAAGATAGAAACTAGAACGAGAGCTACTCATATTAAGACAAGGAAAGCATTATCTGAAAATGAGTACCAAAAAGAGTAGCAAGTAGCAATTGAAAAGAATAGCATGAAGATTCAATGGGTTCATTTGAAGTTAGTGAATAGTTATCTATAAAGAATTCACATGAAAAAATGTGCAGGATATTTGCCAAAATTGGTCAAATACAGATCATAGTATCATACACAATACAAATTCATGTGATATATAAAAGCACAAGTACAACGTTTTCACTAGGAGGAAATGAAACAAAATAACAGACATTAACTGTAAAATGATAATATCAATGTGCTTTGCCTATTCACAAGTACTGGATTATATGCAGTCCATGGTGGCGCTCTAGTTATCAAAATACCAAGTACTAGGAGCTAGAAAGAAAAACATGTGATTAAAAGAAAGCTGAAACTTGTGAGGCCAAACAATTTGGTAACTGCATAAACTGCTAACCATAACCATGACAGAATATTTTGGCTCATGATTACGAAGTCTACAATGTGGATATCATCACGCTTAGGTATCAGGGGATCTTCGTGAGTTGTGTAGCTCAACAGAAAATTGTAGATATGCAGGTTCACCAATCCAATGAACATCAGTACAAGCATAAATTCATTTAGAGACTGCATAGCATATGGATCTACATATTAGCAGAGCAACATGAACAGAGGATAACTGACGAACTAGCTGACTGCACAGCATTATAATATTAGGTCTGGAAATAGACAACCAAACAAGGTCTCCAACAAGCTGCGTATGCCATAAAGGACTAGAAAAGGCTTGCGAAATGGAATTTAAGTGTCTCTTCAGTCTGCAGTAGATATTCAGGCGCTGATAGTAACAAGAATTAGTAACAAGAATTTATTATGTGGAAAGACAAGTATTTGTAACCATAATGAGAAAGCAAACTCCAACCTATATATGAAGAAGCTGATTTTAATGGTGGAGATGGTTCTTCAGAAAATCAATCATAGGAGCCTTTGATGTATAAATGTATAATCTCTAGTCAAATTATGCTGTCTTTATAAAGATATAACTGAACAAATTCCATTAGATCATGGTGTTGGAAGATCATATCCAATTATCCTTTATAACTCTAAGAATCAAACATTGACAACATGCAAAACTTCTAAAAATTTAGTGTGCAATTCTGCATCAGACCGTAAATGGCATGACAACTTAAACACTAGGCTGGACAGGAGGAGCATGCTATACTATGTGATGACTGGATATAGACCTTAAATATATCCAACTGGTACTTTGATTCTTAGACCAACCACCGATTAGAATAGTAGCGATCTTCTCTTCAACAAGTGCCATCTTTCCGATAGTTGTTAATATTCTTTTGTAGTCTAATCCATATTCTTATGTAAAAACATGAGTAACAGGATTAGCCTTATAACATTTTTGGAGCAATGAAAATTGAACCTTTTCCTTTAAAAACCAATCTCATGCTGCTCAATTTGAGTCCGTTTAATTGAAGGTTGTCCTCCATGGTAGCTTGCGCTCTTCCTAATAGCCTCCTGGTAGGATTTGGGCTAATGCTAGTTATTTATGGGATACAGAAATGAATCAACCAAGGTTTAAAATACCGGTACTGGTCATCATCTTGGTTGATGATCGGTATCGGTACGGTCCGGTACGAAAATGCATATCGGACAAGTTTTTTTTTTTTTTAATCACTCTAATAACACAATTGATCAAAAAATACTTAAATTTAAGATTCAAATATCAAATACATGAATACAATGTTTAAAAGCCGTTTGGTACTGTATTAGGATTTTTCATAGATATAAGAGAATCATTACATTGGAGTTTATATAGGGCGACACAAGTCCACAACCCAAAGGGTCCAAAAAATCTCCGGGGGCTCCACCCCCACACCCCTGGCTTAACATCGACCGAGATGATGAATACCGTGTGTCGGTATATTCTTATGTTGCGCTACGCAGTCTTCGGCGTCCTGCTGGGTTGTGGACTTGTGTCGCCCTATATAAACTCCAATGTAATTCTCTTGTATCTATGAAAAACTCTAATATAGTACCAAACAGTACCCAACGGCTCTTTTTAAGAGCCGTTGGATCATACCGGGTGGTATTTACCGGTATATCAGTACCGCCCAAGTGCCCAACCAACAGCTATAGCCATCATACCGCCCATACCGGGCGGTATGTAATAAATGCCGCCCGGTATGACCGAGATACCCGGTATTTCTCCCATACCGGTATCTCGTATACCGGAAAGTCAAAATACCGGTAAATACCGGGCATACCGCCTGGTACGGTACAAATTTTAAAACCATGGAATCAACTATGGATTAAGGATCAGTTGTAGGCCAGCCAAATTAAATAGGAGCGTGACAGGCGATGCACTTAGGACACATATAACCTATCACAGGAGTTGGAGCTGTAGTTGAACCAATAGGCTTAGAAAGATGAGAATTGACTAGAGAGAATAGATTTTAATATAGGGCATTTAGAACTGGGAGTGTTTAGTAGTAGGATCACAACAACGATAATCCATATAACTTCCCCTAACATAATGTCCAAACATAGTAAACCAACCAGAACTATCTCTATTATGCTGGTATTCACACCCATATATCCAGAAATTCTCGAATGATCACAGCTTCAGATAGATCCCTTGGAACTTTCCTAATGAGGTTGCAACTCCAAAAAAAAGTAAATCAACCAGAGCAGTCTTTATCATGCTGATATTCAGATGTAAGATTATCATTGTTGTGATCCTACTATCAAACACTCGAATATTTCTCCATTTGTGGATCTGAATATCTGAGTCAATTAAAGACCGTTCTTGTTGGTTTATTTGTATGGAAATTATGTTGGTAACCTCAGTGGGTAAGCTGTTTCAAACTGTAAAAATCTGTCAACATGAAAAACATAATGGTAACCTGAATTGAAAGTCATCATGATGGATGTTCATTTTTCATTTCGTTTCCTTCTATCATCTCACCTGATTTGGTTGGTGAACTTTCCGATTTCGAAATTTTCTTCAAATTGGGTCAACAATGGCGATGGTATGCGCATGATTAGATGTGCAGCATGTGCCCTTTATAACTTTTCAATGCGTGGTATCCTATTGCACCACTTTTTCGTTTCCTGTATGCTACACATACAGAAATGTGTAGCACAATTTATATAATTTTGGCATATATAGTAGTATACCTTATTTCATTTATAGTGCAATATATGTGCTATATGTATTTCACTTAAATGACTGAACAATTAAGTAGAACATGCACCATTATAAGCATTTACATCTGATGCAGATGAGAACTAATAGCAACTAAATGAATGCATCTGTTTGTACAGCTGAAATGCTTTATCATGATATGAAGACCCATTCTGGAAAGTAATAATGAATATTGCTGTCTGAGAACATTTTGGTAAATGATTTACATGTCAAACCTGAATAGTGTTAGAATGCTAAGAGATGGTAAAATAGTTCATGGTGCAAAGAGATGGCACACATCCGTTGGTTATAAGCGTGAAGTGCTCCTTATAATGGCTTGGACAATTCTCCTCCTATGAGCTAGATTTTGGGGTGGAGTTAGGCCCAAGTTTATTTTCTTCAACATGGTTTGAGAGCCACCAGTCTTCCGATGCTGAGCCACCTGCAGATGTCCTGTCTTGCAAACTTCACGCTCCGGACATTCCGCATGAGTTCGGCCTCGTCGGCTGATTATAAGTGTAAAGTGCTTCTTATAATGGCTTGGACAATTCTCTCTCCTATGAGTTAGCTTTTGGATGGAGTCAGTGTTGGGATTGAAATAAAAGAGACAATGAACTTATATGTAATTGGGATGGTTTTTGTAGCATGAAAAAACAAGGTAATAATTGACAGTATTGCATGTTGCTGGTCTTTGTTTGTAGATTTATGCACTAATATTGTTATTGCACAAAGGATGATGACAAATGTAGTTCAAATGAGAATTGCAGTACTTTTTGTGCCTGACATCGCAATAATGAGTTTTCTTTTAATTAACTATGGTCCGGTTTCATTTGTTCTTGCAGTGTTTGGCATGGGCGGCTCAAATCCTGCTAGTATGGTAGCAAATCTACAGCAGCAACAAGGTGGATTCGGAAACATTCCTACTAACACTCAGAACCTGCAACCTGGCATGGTAAACCTTCCAAATCCGACACAGAATCCAAACTTTCCTCAACAGAGACAGCAGAATCAACAGTAGTGTGAAAAACAACAGCTTGGAGGCTCATCAAAGCTAACACTTTCTAACCGAAGAAGCAATTACTATCTCTGCCAGGAATGAAACTCCAAGAATTCCCAAGAAAATGAACTTTTGGCCTATCTATTTCAATAATCTCTTCTATATATTGTCAATAGAAACCAGGACCCTTGTTTTGTACTCCCAATTGTCCTCCAAGTATCATATTGACCATGATACATTAATGGGATGTAACGAAATTGGGCAATAAAAATACATTTCCAATGCATGTAACATCTGAGATCTCAGGAGTGAGCAGCCTCAGCGTTGTATTGTAAATTTTCAGGTATAGGACAATGATCTGATTGCTTTTTTGCTGAACAACTTGTTGCGAGATGCTTTATACAGCCTTACTGAGCAGATTTTCCCAGATATGAGACTTTTTTGCCTACTTGTTCAAATTTCTTTCAGACTGTGCTATTCAATGAATTTTATTTTGATTTTGTGATTTTGATCTCTATGCTGCCATGTTTTTATTTTTTCCTGTTTCTTCATCTCGATTTTTTTTTTTTCTATTCCTATGCAGGTGGTATGTATATGTAGAATTTTTAGGCTGAGGTTGTAATTGCTGTTAATGTATTAAACATTAATTTGTAATAGTATTCTGATCATCAATTAACTGTGTAAGTGCAACTTTGTTGTATCTTTAAATAAAACATTAAATATATTTTAAAAATTTTATGTACTAGTTAATATCTACTTGTTAAATGCTGCATTGCAGCACATAGACTAATAGATTTATTTGGTTGGTAGCAAATTTTTTTCTTGCTGTACTTGTTATTTACAAGTTATGTTTCTAATATCATTTGCAGGTTGCAAAAGAAATTGCAGTTCAGCAATAATAATTAATTTGGGCGATTTAAAATTGTCCGATGGATACAAGATAAATATCAAAGTTGTAAGTTTTCGTGTGCTAAATGTTATGGTAGTTCGAGAATTTAGATTTTATGTTATTTTATAGAATTTTGATATTTTTTAGTATTATAATGTAATTAAAAATTATTAATTTATTTTGATAAATAATTAAATAATATAAAATAGTATTAAATTAAATTAAATGAAATTTAGAGTATAAAATAATATTATCCTAAGTTGAATCGATTTTGTTATAGCTAATGAATTAAAGAGGTTTTGGTTAATGACATTCGTCTCTCTAAGAAGATGTCTCCATCTACCATCGAGAACAAAGAGTGAATGAGATTCCTTATGCTTCTATAGTGAGATGTTTGCGATGCTTTGCACTGAACCGAACATCATGAAGCCTTGAAGAATATTCTCAAGTACTTGAGAAAGACTAGATGTCTTTCTAATATAAGGCAGATTTGAGTTAAAATTGGAGGAGGGATATCGACTCCAGCTTCTAATCCGATCCAAACGATAGTAAATTCATTTAAGGGTTGTGTTTAGTGTGAATAAAAGTGTTTATTACATATTGGGAGTTGTTCTTCAGATTGTCAATCCAGTGACCTTATTGTGAGAAAATACTGGTGCTGTTGCCTAAAGCAAATGAACTTAGACCCCATGACGAATTGAAGTATTTCCTAGGTGGTGTCACCTCATTCGAGAAATCGTTGGAGAGGTGATGTCTATGTTGAGCACAACAACAGACTCAATCACCACTTAAAATATGGGTATGACATACTAGGATGATTGGCTTTAGTGCAAGTGAGAGATTAAGGGAATAGTGACCTCAAGCCACTCACATATTGATGTAACGATGGACTATTCTATGGTAATAAATAAATGATGCATTCATTTTCATTATATGTTGCATCTATTTTTGATAATAGATTATGACGAAGCTCATAAACTGGGGCAATGATTTTAAGGTCATGATGATATCATGCCTGTGAGAACTAGAATCTAAAAACCCAGCTTTCCAATGCTTCTCAAGGGTATGCCTGAAATTTGCTTGCCACCCATAGGGCATAAGCTACATTAGGTCTAGTGCAAAGCATCGCAAACATGATGAACCCCACTACAAAAGCATAGATAATCTCATTCACTCTCTATCTCTCCTCAGGGGTAAATGAGGATATCTTCATGGAGAGACGGATGCCATGATCGATAGGTAAGCATCTTATTGTCTTTCATGTTAAACCTCTTTAACACTGTATCTGGATTGGGATAATCCAAGCATCTTATTAGATCTATTCCCATAGATCTTTATACCGATTACATATGATGCGTCTCCTGGATCTTTATACCATTATTTATCCTCCCCTCTAGTGTGGCTTAATATCTTTCAGATTTTAATCTATCTCATTTTACATATGTTTTCATTATTAGAAATAGGATTTAATCAGCAAATTTCTAAAATTAACTACTAAAATTTCAAACACCATTATATATTTTAATTATTTTTAAAGTGCTTAATTACAAAAATAATTTATATAATGAATTTTAAAAATAACTTATTTTCTTTGTTTTGAAAATTTCACTCTTCAAAACGATTCCAATTATATATATTTGGCTGAAAATGAATTTCATATGAATGTTCATTTCAGAAAATCATATCTCATTTTACCTATGTTTTCAATGATGTCAAGTTTGTTAGAATTATGATTTTATTAGCTAAAATCTAAAATTAACTACTAATTTTTCAAGCACCGTTACATATTTTTAATTCATTTTTTAAAATGCTTAATTACAAAAAGATATATGATGATTTTTAAAAATTACATTGCACTTTTTTTTGTTGAAAATTATACTCTTCAACAAGATTCCAATTTTTCTATTTCATTTTACTAATGTTTTCTGTGATGTCAAGTTTGTTAGAATTAGGATTTTACTGGCTGATTTTTAAAATTAACTACTAATTTTTCAGCCACCATTACATATTTTCAATTATTCTTTAAAGCGATTAGTTAAAAAAGATATATAATGAATTTTAAAAAGTACTTTTTAATTTTATAAAAATTATATTCTTGAAGACGATTCTATTGATATATTGTTTGTTGAAAACAGATTTTGTATGAATAAATTATGATTGTCTGAAATGAACATTCTTTTTCGATTTCTTTTTCTATCTTATTTTACCTATGTTTTAAGTGATGTCAAGTTTGTTAGAAATATGATTCTATTAGCTAATTTCTAAAATTAGCTACTAATTTTTCAAGTAATGTTTCATATTTTTAATTATTTTTTAAAGTGATCAATTGCAAAAATAAATGATATAATGAATTTTAAAAAATTAATTTTTATTTATTTGAAACTCTACTCTTCAATACGATTCCAATAATATATAGTTTGTGGAAAGTAGATTTCATATGAATAAGTTACGATTTTCTGAAACAAACATTCTTTCTCGAATTTTTCTATCTCAGTTTACCAATGTTTTGAGTGATGTTAAGTTCGTTAGAATTAAGGGGGCGTTTGATATATTACCACTTAAGATTTCTGAGGATCTAGATTATCACCCAAATAGATTATCACTTTTAAAATTATCAGTAATGTTACATTACCATGTTTGAAATGTACTGATAATCTCGTTAGTAATCCACATTATTATGTTTGGTATAGAAAAAGATTACTGGGAATTACCCTCAAATAAAAAAATATTTTATTAGCTAATTTCTAAAATTAACTAATAATTTTTAGGCACCATTATAAATTTTTAATTATTTTTAAAGTGCTTAATTACAAAAAAAAATTATATAATGGATTTTAAAAATTACTTTTTATTTCTTTTGAAAATTCTACTCTTCAAAACGATTCCAATGATATATAGTTTGCTGAAAATCAATTTCATTTGAATAAGTTATGATTTTCTAAAATGAACATTTTTTTTCGAATTTTTTCTATCACATGAGAACGAGGAAGAAGCACAAAAGCTTCTAAAGGGGAGAACATTGCATTAATGACTTCCCACCATGAAAACTATTCCTCTACCTCCGAAGAAGGAGGAGTTCTCGATGAAATCAACATGCTAGCCAAAGAATGTGGAGGCTAGCAAGAAGACCCTCCCACAAAAAGTACCATGGGAGAGTGGACATGCTTCCAATGAAAAAAGCAGGGGCACCTGAGGAAGGATTGCCCTCTACTCAAGATCTCCAACTCCACCACATCATCATCCCAAAAGGACAAGAGGAAGAAAAAGGAGAAAGCCTATGTTGCAACTTAGGATGAAAGTGAACCTTCATCAAGTGAGGAAGATTCCAGAAGTGAAGAAGCAAATATTTGCCTTATGACTTTGGATAATGTGGTACTTCCTACCTTTACTATTAATGGTAAAGTTTACACAAGAACAACTTGAGCATGAATTTGACATGATGCATCAAAAATTTAGGGTTGTTAGAAAAATTATAAAAGAACTTAAAAAGAAAACGTTAGACTAGAAAATGAATATGGTTGACCCTTATTGTAGGAAAAACAAATTTAATATAAGTGAAGTGTGTGAAATCCTTGGTGGTGAACCAAGGTAGTGGAGTAGGGAAGGTTCCTCAACCACTCTAAAATCCCATTGTTAGCATTGCTCTTGTGGTGTTTCAATTAGTCATCAAAATTATTCTTATTCTAAGCTTGACTGAAATACACCTTCATCATATAGCACATTGAACAAGGTTGTAATTGAACTAGTTTGGATTTAATTTACTTGAAGTAAATCATCATAGATTCACACTATTCACCCCCCATCTAGTGTGCTAAAATGCTTTCAGACCCGTCCACATCGCTCCGACATCAGGCAAGAACAATAGTGAATTACTTGTTTCTCATAATGCCTTGAAAAACGAAGTGGAGAATCTTAAGGTTGAGAAACTCTTATTAGAGAAGTAGAACATTGACTTACAAAATGCAAATGATTTGTGTGAACAACAAAATAGACTTTTAAGCATGCAAGTTGAGCACTTAAATAATGGCCAAGGTCCGGGAGAAGGCTGCAAATTGACCACATAGAGATAGAGGAACTCCAAGAGGCCAACTCGACAGGTAGAACGCCAAAGAAGTCACCGAGGACAAGAAGGGCAAGAAGCTCGAAAGAAAAGGCGAAGATAGGGACCATTGCAACCATGATTATGGTAGGAGAGGAAAGTCGCCCTCCAGGCCTATTCCCAAGTTCGATGAGTACATTCCTCTCGACACTAGATGAGAGACCATCCTCCAGGAGATCTACCATCTGTAGTTACTCAAACCTCCCATCGGCCCAGAGAGGCCAAAACCCTCGTCTAATGTCGATAAGAGCAAAAGGTCTGAGTTCCACCGAACCTATGGACACACCACTGAGGAGTGCATGGTACTTCAGGATCAAATCGAGCGCCTGATCAAAGAAGGCCGCCTCGGCTGCTACATCTGTCGCAGATGAAGCTGCAGTTGAGATCCACAAAGTTATGACCACCTACGTTGAAGTCTGAGCAAGACACCGCCACCCCGCGGTACGACAGGCAATCACAACGATTACAAAATTGAGCAACCCATCTCCGAATCCGCAGAGTTATCGATTACATAACAGGCAGATTCACCGGAGGAGGCGAGACGAGCTTAGCCAGAACAGAATCACTCCAAGCCATCATGGCAATCAACGATGCAACTCATCGACAAAGGCTGCATGCGCCTACCCCGCTAATATCTTTCTATGAAGTCGACTTCTAGGGAATTGATAGAAACTTGCATGAACTTGTTGTTATTTTCGTAATCGGTGGTGATTTCCTTGTCAGGAAAGTCCTAGTAGACTAGGGCAGCTCAATTGATGTCCTGTTTTGCCCAACACTCGAAAAGATATGCATCGACAAAAATTTGCTCCATCCTTACCATGGAGACCTCATCGGCTTTTTAGGAGAGAGCGAGTCAACGTTAGAAGCTACTTATGGCTGGCAATGACGTTCGGCTCCCCACCAAAAGCGAAGTCAATGGACATACTATTCCTTGTCATCTAATGTTCAAGCCCCTACCGCATGATCTTGGGCCGACCATCCCTGAACAGTCTGGGAGCCGTAGTATCGACTCCCCATCTCGCCGTCAAATTTCCTATATCTGAAACAAAGGTAGCAGTGGTTCATGCGGACTAGAAGGAGGCTCGCGCGTGCTACCTTGAGTGCCTAAAACTCAGGCCAGCCTAGCCAAAGGAAACAATGGATACTCTGTCCTTGCATGCAGAACACTAGCCTCGAATTATGGAGTTGGACCCCAGAGGGGATGTCCAAGAGTGGCCCCCAACCCACTGACAATCTAGAGCCTATATAGGTCGGCGCCTTCCCCAAATAGATAACTTACATGGGAGCACACCTCTCCACTGAGCTCAAAGCTCAACTCGACATTCTACTCAGAGACAATGCCGACCTCTTTGCATGGACGCCAACCGACATGCTAGGGATAAACCCCTAGGTCATTTTCCACATATTGGACATCGAACCCCGGGTCAAGCCTGTGACCCAGAAGAAAAGAAAATTCAGAACCGAGCGCTAGTGAGCATCCCTCGAGGAAATTGGAAAGCGATTAAAAGCAGGATTTATCTCAGAAATTAGATTCACCACATGGCTCGCAAATGTCGTGATGGTCAAGAAACACCCAGGAAAATGGCAAATGTGTGTTGGCTTCACCGACCTCAACAAAGCTTGTACGAAGGACTCGTACCCGCTGTCGAGCATAGACAAGCTTGTCGGGATATCAATATCTAAGTTTTATGGATGCCTATTCGGGCTACAACTAGATCCGGATGCACCTGAAGAATGAAGAGAATACAACTTTCATCACCGAGCACACCAACTTTTGCTGTAAAGTGTTGCCCTTCGATCTAAAAAATGCAGGAGCTGCCTACCAGCGCTTTATGAACAAAGTCTTCGAGCAACAGATCGATCGAAACATGAAAGTGTATGTAGATGACATGGTCGCCAAAACACTGGCCACTTGAGACCACTACAGTGATCTCATCGAGATCTTCAGCTAGCTCAGGCACTACAACATGAGACTAAATCTAGAGAAGTGTGCATTCAGAGTCCATGATGGCAAATTCCTCAGCTTCATGCTTACGAATCGAGGGATCGAAGCCAATCCCGAAAAGTGTCGATCCATCCAAGAAATGCGGAGCCCACGCAACATTAAAGAAGTACAATAGTTCACCGGAAGAATGGATGCCTTGTCGAGATTCCTCTCTGGGGCGGCCGATAGGGCCGCTCCTTTCTTTAAAATCCCGAGAAAGAAACATGACTTCCAATGGGACGAGAAGTGTGAGCAAGCTTTCGAAGAGCTCAAACACTTCCTCACAACCCCGCTAGAACTATTGTCATAATCGAGAGAAACACTCTTCCTCTACCTCACAATCACGGAGAACACCCTCAGCTCGATCTTGGTCCGAGAACAGGGAAAGGATCATAAAGCGATCTACTTTGTCAGCAAGGTCCTCCAAGGGCCCAAAATCAGATATCAGAGGCTAGAGAAGCTCGCCTTCGCCCTAGTTATCTCGGCCAGAAGATTAAGACTATATTTCCAAAGTCACCACATCCAGGTACGCACAAAGCAGCCAATTAGGTAGGTGTTGGCCAAGTCCGAGCTCGCTGTGCAATTGATATCTTGGTCAATAGAACTCTCATAGCTCAACATCCAATACCAGCCCAGAGGTCCCATCAAGGCCCAGGCACTAGCAGACTTCGTCGCCGAATTCACTGACTAGGAAGGCATCCCCAACCAGGTCGAAACTTGGACGTTATTTGTAGACAACGCCTCCAATCAAAAAGGAAGTGGAGCAGACATCATTCTGAAGAATGGCTAGGGAATTTTCATAGAGAAATCCCTTCAGTTCCAATTCAAAGCCAACAACAATCAGGCGGAGTACGAGGCTCTGATCACCAGGCTAAAGCTTGTTCAAGACGTGAAAGCCTGGAACGTGATTGTGAAAAGCAACCCACAGCTTGTTGTAGGACAAGTCAATGACACCTGCCAAGCAAGGGACCCTCCCTCGAAAGGTACCTCTCGCTAGTACATTCTTTAATCACTTACTTTGTAATACCCGCAATTCTAATGAATTTTATTTATGTGTTAGCGGGATGATTCGGAGGCGCGTCGGATCGAGTCGAGCAAATCGCCGGAAGGCGCGACTTAAGGTATGACTCGAACATGCATGTGGACTTGTTAATTCTTGATTTATTTTGATGTTGGGTTCGAGTCGGACTCAAGCCGAGTCCGTGGGTTCAATTGGAACCCAATTTGGATGTGTATTGAGGCAATTGGGTCCAACTTAAGTTATAAGGGTATTATGGTCATTTGGAAAAAAATATATAAAATAGTTACCTCAGCCAACCGTACGACTACAACATAATTGCACAAATGCCGAGGTGGAGGAGAGGGGTGATCGCTTGGGTGGTTGGAGTTCGTGTTGTTATCGGAGATCGGAGTCACAAGACTTCAATTCTACCATCTCCTTTCCTTCTTCTGATCCTTCTGAGTGGTTTTTAGATTCCTATGTGTAGGAATAGGCCCTTATGGCCGAATCTTGTTGTAGGGTAGACATCTGGATTTTTATTGCTTTGATCCTTCAATTTCTTGAAGTTTTCGATGATTAGATTTCGTGTTGTGATGGATTCTGTGTTTCCATGAAGTTTTGTAGGGTTTCCTTGAGGATTTAGGGTCGGCCGATTAGGGCTTGGTTTAGTGAAGGTCATGCCTAATTTTCTATTGTTCTCTTGGCTTAGATTATGGTTCCTTAGCAATTGGTAGTGCTCGATTTTGGTAGACGTTTGCGGATGTAGCACTCGGGTTAGGGCAGCCATATTCCTTAGGATCGATTAAGTTTAGGATTAGGGTAATGAGATAGAAATCCAATTTACATGTTAATTGTATTGTTCCTTGGCCGTAGGTTTGTATAATTTCTCCATGTCGGAACATTGGTGGAGGAATGTTAAGTAAGTTATGTTTTAAACCATCAATTAGTAAAATATTCTAAAGTGAGGGATAGGGATGTATATCAATGTTTTCATTGCCAACAATTTTACTTTTGGCATTATTTCCAAGAGTCACAAATTCTCCTCCTTTACTTGATAGGACTTCAAAGAGATTGATATCATCTGTCATATGCTTCGAGCAACCACTATTGAACACCCATGTGCATCTAGTAGTCCGAGGTACAAAGTGCTATGGGTGACTACTGTTGGCCTAAGGTTTTCAACCTTGGTTTTAATTTCGGTTTTGATGATAACAAACATGGAACTAATGATTTCACGGAGAATTATTTTCAGGTTCATGATAAAAAATATCAGAGTAATCAGAAAACTAGAAGAACGTTGGTCGACACGCTCAGATTCATTGGGAAGATAGAGTCTACGTCTAGGGTGTTTAGATAAATTGTAAAATCCTCATTATGATGCTAAGACCCCTAAAGAACCAAACCCGTAATCCGAAAGCCGAACCGAGGAAAGAACCCGACTGAAACTCAATGTAGAGTACAGGTACAATAGGTAGAGTACCGGTACTCTATGGCCGGTCGACTGGCCGATCGACCAGTAAGGGTCTTAAAGCCACAGAAGCCTCTAGTCGAATGACCGGTCGCTCGTCCAGTCGATTGGATCATCGACCGGCCCAATAATCGGGCGGCGCCAACGAGCAAAAATCAGCCCATTGGGTGAGCTATTTTGGCTCTCTCCTCTTGTGGCTTATAAATACCAGCCATTGAGTGCCTTCCATGGTTAATACACACTCCATTGAGCCATCCTTGATCATTCCCAAGCTTTCATTGAGCTATCACTTGGAGAAACCCTAGTTTGATCTCTCAACTCCTTGATCATTCCCAAGCTTTCATTGAGGCATCAAGAGGAACTAGGACTTGTGTTTGGAGCTAACTGTTTGTTGTATTATTTATTTGCTCTGTTATTTGTGTATTTTCTTATTATTTACATCATATTTGAGTTTGTAAAGACCTAGGTTGTTAGGTCTTGAAATTGGGTGGTAGCCTTGGTGTTTGAGGCTTAATTCCACCGGTGTAAACGTAGTTTGCTAAGATTAGTTTAATTGTCCTTAGGGTAAAGTGAGAGAGTGCTATCGGTAGGAAGACGAGATACTTTCGGGTGTGGAAGTGCCTTTGGTTTGAGAGCGGAGACTCTCTGGTGTAAAATTCTCTTTGTAAGGAAATAAATTAATCTAGTATAACTAGTTTGAAAATCCTAAGCGCTTAGGTAGTGGAGTAGGTATTGGAGTCGAACCACTATAAATCATTGTGTTTGCATTGCTTCTATTTGTGTTTCTTTAATTAGTATATCTACTTTGCTTCCGCTTGCTACTTGATTTGCTAATTGCTTAAGTAATCAAGTAAACGATTAAAATTAGAATTAGACGAAAAATTTAGATAACACACTATTCATCCCCTCTACGTAGGCCATTTCAACAACAACTACTTCCTACTGTAGGCAATGATCATGATAAGAGCAATTTGTAACTACTTACCCTCTTATGTACCCACTAATCAAACAAACACAACTCAAAATCATATTAGGGAAAAGGCCTAATGAGGTAACACTAGAAGTCAACTTCTAGATGAGCCACAACCCAATTGCACTTGCTATGACATTAGATAGATGACGATCGTTAATCTACGGACTTAAACCAACGTTTTAAGTCAGGTATAAATATATAGGTGAAATAATCACAAAACCTTTTTTTTACTATACCTAGTTTTAGCCACCCTTTGTTAGAATATCTTATTATTAATTCTAATTAAGAAGGCTAACTTGGATGTCAAAGGTTGCTCCAAGAACAACTCGAGGATCATTTTGTGCAAGATGACAAAGGCTGGGGCACATCCGAAGGAAGTGTAATTAGGAACAGCGGTCCTTGTCCAAACATAAGCATGGTGGGTTTTCATCCCAATCGAGGTAACTCATCCAAGTTCGAGTAGCCTTGCTCGGTTGACATAAATATGACTGTTCTTGTCTGAAGTCAGGTGATCCGATCCTTCGCGTGTTCCGATCCGGAGTGATTCTGACGGAGGACCTGCGAAGACACTATGGCGCTCAAGTAAGAAGGAATTTCAGATGGTGGATATGAAATTGAAATCGAGAGTACACCTGATGTGCATCATGTTTGTTTTATAGTGCAGGATATGGATATCGGGGGCGATAATGTCTCCCTGAATATCACGGGATATGCCCGAAATGGGTCGAGGTTTATCCCGGAGATGTCGGGTTCATTATTGTTGAATCCCTCGTAATTAATGAACAACGTGAATGGCCTTATAGGGCCGGGAGGAGCCCCCAGACTAGGTGGTGTTTAGCTTGACTTGAGTCTGGTTCATGAGTGTGGGTGCTTCTAGGCCTGATCCAATTGGACCCAAAGTGCCAGTTCAGTCCACAACCCCCGAGCTTAGGCGGAGTCCGAGGATTTCGTGTCGAGCTTTGATAGTGCACCGACTTTCGCTCATTTTTCGATCTCTAATAGTGCGTCGACTTCTGCTTTATTGGCCCAAGGGGTCAACCTAGGCCTCATTCTCGATTTTGATGATAACAAACAAGAAACTCACTCATTTGCCAAGTTTTGAGTTCAGGTTGATAGAACGTATCGTCTACACAGTTCGTCGAAAAATTGAGTAAAATCAAATCGCGAGGCTTCAGAGATGATTGAGTCAAAACTTAGGTCTAGGCTTAGAAATTGATGTAATACACCCGTAGGACCTCAAACCAACCTAACTCAGTTGATTTCAAAGACAAAATCCAAAATGAGACCCAAAAATGACACCCGACTACAGCAAAAATTAGTTATCAAATTTTACGATAGAGTTATCGATCGATTCTCTGTCGAGGAGGTTGACCGAGGGTCACTCGACCGAAATTGTTATGGAAATTTCCAGAACATTTTTGGCTGACACTCGGTCGAATACCGACCAATCGAGAGTCGGCAGGCGGTCGATCGAAAAGCTCAATGGATCTTAGGGTGTTGTTACCTTAGCCATTTTGAATGCGCTAATTCAAGATTTTGTTTTTGATGGTGGGATGGCCTCGAGGTTGGATTGGTTCTCTCCATTCTAGGTTGGAGGAATTGAAGGGGAAGTCCCCTACAGTTGGTAAGGTGAAGATACCAATAGCCGATGTCTCTCCTGGCTAGCCTTTGTTGAAGCCAGTGAATGTTTCATATTAGGTCTAGAAGCGCCCACACTCATGAACCAGACTCAACTCAAGCCTAATGCTACTTAGCCCAGGGGCTCCATCCGGCCATACAAGGACATCCACGAGCTCATTAATTACTAGGGATTCAACGGTAATGAGCCCGACATCTCAGGGTTAAACTTTGACCAATTCTAGGCATATCCCCGCGAGAATTAGGGAGACATCATCGCCATGAAACATTCCTATCCTACACTATATACATACATGATTCACGTCAAGTATACTTTCGATTCCAATTTCCATACCCACCATCTTCAATTCTTTCTTACTTGAGCATTAGAATGTCTTTACAGGTCTCCCGTCGGAGTCGCACCGGAATAAGAGACGCGCAGGACCACATTACCACGACTTTAGGCAAGAACATTTGGTCCTCACCGTGGACCGATTAAATCTTACCTGCCCGACCATGGTAGGTACCCGGAGTCAGGCGAACGCCACATCACATAGGCAGCAACCTAGCAGCAATGTTCCCCTGCTACCCGGTGACACTAAAATGACGAGGAGTGACGCTTCGGCACCCACCAACCCAACACCAGAAGAGCTACGTCGCCTGGTCAACGAACTCCAGGTGCAGAACCAAAGGTTAACAATCCAGATCGGGGTGTTGAAACAACCTAAGGAACAACACCCGCCCGAGCGTGATCACCGCCGCTCGGAGAGGATTGGGAGGCTAACCGCTCGGAGCATGATCAAACTGTTGGCCATGCTCCAGCGCTACAATGGCACGAGCAATCTGACCACCCACCTAACGATGTTCAAGTCGATAATGCTCCTCAACAACACAAATGATTCTATTCTCTCCCGAGCCTTTCTTATCTTTCTGGAGAAGGCCACGTTACTATGGTTCTCTACCCTTTTGCTAGAGTCGTCTAGGAGCTCTCCCGAGCTTTCACCAATCAGTTTTCCTCGTCGCGGATCTACTCTAAGATTGGAGTCTCTCTCCATTACATCAAGCAAGGACAACATGAGCCGCTGAGAGAATATCTAAAAAGGTTCCATGCCATGGCCATGGAGATTCCAAACCTCGACCCACATGTCGAGTTATATTCCGTCAAGCATGGTCTAAAACCCGGGAAATTGGCTGACCAGATTGCTTTGGCCAAACTGAGGAATATAGTCGACTTCTGGTAAAAGTTCATGTGCTACATGGAAATACAAGAACTCTGAGAGCCCAAAAAGGCCGACAAGCAAATCGCCAAAGACAACACCAAGGTCAAGAAGTCCAATAAAGCCCAACAAGAAAGGCGAAGACCGAGATTGCCAAGTCCAGAAATGCCCAACAAGAAAGGCAAAAACCGAGATTGCCACGACCGGGACAACAACAAAAGAGCAAAGTCGCAGCCCTGATCAAACACCAGATATGAGATGTATAGTTTGCTCAATGCAAAAAGGAGGCTATTCTCCGAGAAATTTACAACTTAAAGCTTCTCAAGCATCCCGTTAGCACTGGAAAACAAAAATTGCCACCCAACGCTAATAAAAGCAAGAGCTGAGAATTTTATGACACCTATGGACACACCACCAAGGACTGCGTAGTTCTAGGAGACCAGATCGAGATATGTCAACCACGAAAGGGAATGTAGTCGGGATAGGAATGACCACAACCACCGATGGCACAGTCAGAGAAAGACGCCCCTGGGCCACCCCGTAGGCCATCAAGATAACGACCGAAATAACCGGTTGACCAACGAGGTTCGTGGGGTCATCGACTATATAGTCGGCAGATTCACGGGATGAGGCAAAACATGTTTGGCTAGGAAAAGATCCCTCCGAGCCAACATGGCGATCAACGATACCGCTAGCCCATAGAGGCCCACTATTAGAGCCCCGATAATATTATTCTATGAATATAACTTCTAGGGGATTGATAAAAACTTACTGATTGATAAAAATTACCACTAGGCAATCGGAGCTTCATCGGATCGGATTCGACGCGGGGCTTCTTCGTCGCCTTCCTTGTCCCTAAACCGATCTTAGGTGAGTGGTTCTCTCCCAAATCCCTAAATCTAGGATTAGGGATAGCCGATCATTGTAGGTGGGATCGGAGGATGAAATTGATTTGTATTTTCGCTTTTGTGCATGATATTGTTCGTTTTCGACGTCTTAGATTGAATGCGGGGCACTTTCTTGGGGCAGCAGCTCTAGGGCATGCCCTAAACTCTAGGGAGGGTCATCCCTTGTGTGGGAAGTAAAGAATTGTTGTGTAAAATTTATTTTACATTTAATTAGTAATTAATTCTGAATTTTAATGTTTGAATGCATGCTAGAAATTCACTTTGTGTTGTGGCCTAGGGTGGCTGAGTAACCCTAAGGATGCAGGGTACCATTAGGCAATGTGGGGTTGAGATTTGCTCGATTAAAGTCTTACCATGATGCTGCGATTAATTTAATATAAACTAGAATGTTTATGACGATATTCTGAAATTCATTTTATGCATGCTAGAATTGTTTTAGGACATGCTGAATTTATATTTTCTTCATGTCGAAATAGATATTATATGTTGTAAATTGTTGATGTGACATATCAATCTTTATGTACATGTGATTCTGAGAATTTCGAATAACATATCGCTAAAATTTTATTTGTGTACGTGCTGGAATCGTACTAGTTAAGTAGGTGGGAAATTATGTTTTGCATGTTTATGGGTTTTCTCGACGGGAGAGGGCATCAGCACTAAAGGGCCTTCCTAGGCTATCTGTCCCATGGATGGGTACGTGTTAGAGGGCATTCCTAGCACCCTACCCGGTGGTGCTGTGTGTATGGATTACAGGGCTTTTCCTAACGTTATCCCTGGCTTGTGTGCTAGATATTGCGTGATTTATGAATATGATATTGGCTGAGACTGGTCGGTGTGGGTGTGTGTGCGAGCGTGCACGAGAGGTGTGCATCGACATTGTGTTAATGTGTTTGATGATTATGGGTCTATAGATGGGATGGATTAGCTGGTACCTCTGCGAGTTTAGGACCCGTGGGAGGGTTCGAGAGTTGGGGGGTGCCCATGTACACAACCGAGGTCTTTGACAAGGTACCCCAACCACCCGAGGACATGTGTAAGTGCACACGTATAATTTTTCAGAGGAGGATGTTGTTTTTGTGGTTGAAAACTTTGGCTTAGTAGTTTTATTTGAATTTCTGAAAGTTCAAAATGATATGTAGAAAACTTCAACTTGGCGGTTGGTATGATTAATGAGGTCAATGGGTCAGGTATTTCAAGGGCTGGGATTAAGGCTGTGGGGTGAGTACTCTCGACTACATCGGAGTTTGATAGTGGTGAACAAGCATACACATTTTGTCTATTGAGTTTGTGAAGGTTAGACCAGCGTGTTTTGGTCGTTTAGGAACCGTGGCAAAATGGGTGATATAATCACCTTGTTTGGTTTGTACTTGTGCTTTGACTAGAGATTTAGAAGGAAATCTATGAGCAGTCTAGCACATATGGCAGCGGAGAGGAGACCACTGGCTCAGGAACTTGCGGCCTGCCTAGATGGCGGGACAGTTTTCTCGGTGATTATCACTGGCGACATGGTGGCGCACTTGTGAGTGCGGTCCACATTGGTGGATATGCTGCGGGCGGCCTAGGAGGATGCATTCTGTGCTTTGACTAGAGACCTAGTGGAAAGGGATGAAAAGGGTGGTGGCCGAGTCGTGTCTAGGTGTCTGACCTGCCAGCATGTTAAGGCCGATCACTTGAGATTGGCAGGACTGCTTTAGAACTTAGAGGTGTCGGAGTGAAAATGGGAAAATATCACTATGGACTTTGTGACTGGATTGCCGAGGTCGAGAGGAGGTAATGACTCCATCTAGGTTATTGTGGATCAGCTGACCAAGTCGGCACATTTCATTCCAATCAAGACGACCTTTTCGGCTAAGCAATATGCTAGACTTTTCTTAGATCAGATTGTGGCCTATCATGGGATCCCAATGATGATTATATCGGACAGGGGTACCCGTTCACGGTGAAATTTTGGCAGTCCTTCCAGTAAGCCATGGGTACCCAGGTTCGGTTCAACACCGCTTTCCACTCGCAGATTGACAGATAGTTGGAGAGGACCATCCAGACCTTAGAGGACATGTTGCGGGCATGTGTCTTAGACTTTTAGGATGGCTAGGAGAGGCACCTACCATTGGTAGTATTTGTCTACAATAGCAGCTATCAGAGTAGTATCGGCATGGCCCCATTTGAGGTCCTGTACGGGCGGAGATGTCAGTCTCTGGTGGGGTGGTTTGAGGCGGGTGAGAACCAGATGCTGGGGCTGGACTTAGTTCAGGATGTTGTTGACAAGGTGAAAGTGATGAAGGATCGTCTTTTGGCAGCCTAAAGTCGATAGAAAATGTATGCTGACGGAAGGGTGAGGAATCTGGAGTTTATAGTGGGGGACTTAGTGTTATTAAAGGTATCCCCAATGAAGGGGGTAGTGAGATTTGGCAAGTAGGGGAAATTGAGCCCCAGATTCATGGACTGCACTCCTGCCCTTTTTGATTGATGTCAAAAGGGGGAGAAAAGACTTGGTCACATTTGTTTTATGATGCATATAGATAGGGGGGGCCTAAGTTAGTTTTTATCATAAACTCACAAATGAGAACTTATCATCACTTAGAATTGTTTTAATTTTCATGTTAAGTTTGTCATGATAAAAAAGGGAGAGATTGTTGGCCCAAGGGTTCAGCCCAAGGGTAGCAAAAATGAGCACGACACAAAAGTACAACACGATAATTGCATGCTTGGGTCGGGAATTCAGTCTGATAAGCTTATCAGGTCAGGCTGGCCCGACACGATAACATTGCATGTTGAAGTGGGCCGGCCCTTATTGGGCTAGGTCGGCCCATTTGGCCCACAAAATATTAAAAAAATATTTAATTGCTTGAAAAAGCTTCCTTGCATAGCACCTTCTACCTTCCGTCAAGAATATCTTATGATCATCTTCTATTTCAAATCAATATGGTTTCTTTTTCTTAATTGTACTAAGTATTAGAAAAAATAAAATGTTGCCATATAGAAACTTATTACTAAATATTAATAACTTTACAGGCTTGCGGGCCGTGCCGAGCGGCCCGTAAAATTCTAGGGGGCCGTGCTGGGCCACAAATTTCCGACCCACGTAGTTAGTGGGCTAGCCCGTTTTGCCACCTCTAGTTCAACATAGGTCTCACTCTATATTTTGGTGATAACAAACATGTGTCTAATTCATTTGTTGAGTTTTAAGTTCAGATTGATAGAACGATACGCCTACGAAGTTCGTACGGAAAAATGCAAAGAAATGAGTAAAAATGGCTCCGGTGGCTATCGAGTTGCAATTGAGTCGAAACCTAGGTTTATGCTTAGAATTAATTGTAATATATCCATGTCCGAACCAAACCTATTACAAATATTTCCCAAGTCAAAATCTAAGACGAAATTCGAAAAACCATGTAAGCTGGAAAAATCAGCACAAAAATCAGTTTCAGGAAACTGATGGGGTTATCGGTCAAATCTCGACCGATCCTTGATCGACCCACGACCGAACCTCGGTCGATTGAATTGTCCAACAAATCTATTTATATCAATTGAACGACTAGTTTAGCCTAATCACCTAGATTCGTTGAACGACTAGTTTAGCTCGATATAAATACTCCTATTTTCAGCCTCTAAACCTCTCCAACTGTTCATTGAGTTAATCCATAAGTATTTGAGCCTTCATAGAGTGATTTCAATCCTTAATCTCCAACTCTACTCTCTCAAGTGGTGGTCTTCATTCCTCAACCCTCTCAAGGCAAAGTTCTTCATCTTCTTGAGGTGTTGGAAGTCTAGAAGGCTGGTGAAAGGAGCACTTCAAGTTTGGCTTACATTTCTTTCTACTTTTAAAGTGTTTTCATTTTGTTTGATTGATTCGATAAGTTAGCTTGCAAGGTGTGCTTGTGAAACACCTTGGTTTGTTGTAGAGATTTGTTTTGCTAGAGAATAGGTGTTGAGTTCTTCTCAAAGGGTTGAGAATTAAATCCTCATTATATCTTAGGAAAATAATTCATCTATTAAGTGATAAGGTTAGAAATCCTTGGTAATGAGCCAAGGGAGTGGAGTAGGCGGGTTGGCCGAACCACTATATATTGTACTTGTTTGCATTGATCTTTGCTTGCTTGTTTAACTCTTTATTGTGCTAAGTTTATGATCCATAGCATTCACTTTCAAAGAATTCAAGTTAGAGTGTCGAGTTGCTTAAAACTGAAAAGACTAAAATGGAACTTAGAATCTGCTACACACTATTCAAACCCCCCCCCTTCTAGTGTGGGTATTTGAACAACATTGACTGGTCAAGGTAAGATTAGGTCAACGTATCTTCGCCGTGTCATTTCATGACCCTTCGATTTCCGTTCCTGGAGTGGTGGTTTCGTAGTGGAAGGATATTTCTTCCTACGTGGCAGCTATTGATTGATGTCTGCCCTTTTCAGCATTAACTCTCGTTTGAAGAGTAATCATGACAAGGAGTGTCGCTCGTTCATGCCTTAGGAGTGTTCTGCGGAACCGCTATTGATGAGTTGGTTGACTGGGATTTAATTATGGTGCTGTTATTAGTCGTTCGATGGGGAGGCCATTGTCTCTCATTCTTTAAACCAACTTTTCTTTCTTCATTTTGAACTCTTCTCGTGTTTCTTGCCATCTAGTGCTCGCATTTCAGAGGTTTTTGCTGGTGACATTGCTTTCAATTGTTTCTTGCCATCTAGTGCTCGCCTTGTCCTTGGTGAGTCACTTGTTCTACTTTAGCTTTTTGCACTGTTGGGGCTGACCTTAGGTTGGTAGTCTTATACTGACTTGTCCCCAATTGTTAGAGTTTTGTAATCTTTGCTAGATCGATGGCAAGGTGGCAGAGTTAAGTCGGAGGTAGGGTCATCAGAGAGAGCTTCAGACCCCTATTCGTGGGTCCATGATGAAATACAATGACAGAGTTATGTGATGATCGACTTGGATAGTATTCAATCTTTTCGGGAGGGCGTGTCAGTCTCTTGCTAGGGTGATGATGAAGCCTTTGATTGCCACCCTTGCTCCCCAGTAGATAGGGTTTTTCATAGAGGAGAGCCACTGTCAGTTTTAGTGTATCAGACTTTGTTCGAGGAGCTTGGGGTCCGACTGCCATTCATAGAGTTTGAGCATGAGGTGTTGAACTAGGCTAATGTTGCTCCAACATAGTTGAACCCGAATAGTTGGGCATTTGTCCGCTATTTCGAGTAATTGATGGAGTGTCTCGGGATCAAGCCGAGTCTTCACGTGCTGTTCTCCTTCTTCCAAGCGAAAGGGACCCAATAAGGCTTATGGGTGTCCTTCAACAGTGCTTCGGGAAGGAGACTTTTTAACCTACTCAAGAGTTCTTGGAGAGGTTACCGTTATCCTGGAGGTCGGATCCTAGGTCTATTATGTACCTAGAGGATGAGGGCATCTCGCCCGAGGATAAGCATGTAATCGAGCTCTTGGATCGGTATTGCCCTTACAGTCCTTTTTCCTGCAAGGAACTATTGCAATGGGACCGAGATGGGTCCTCGGTCTTGACATATATAAGTAAGCCTGGGGGTCTATAGAATTTGTTACCTTGTCTTTCCCAAGTGTGTTGATTCAAATTTGTTGGCCAAAGGTTTTCAACCTCGATCACCATCTTGATTTTGATGATAACAAACTTATTCTAATGAGTTTATCAAGTGTTTGATCTCAGGTTAGGTGATCGATATGCGCGCGAAGTTCGTCAAAAAATCACAGAGAAATCGCGGAAACTCAAGTGTCGACGGCTTCGGAGGCGATCGGGTCGGGAGTTAGGTCTACAATTTTGAAATGATTGTAAAATCCTTCTAAGGACTTAAGTCAACCTGTTTGTAATATTTCTCAAGTCAAAACCCGAAGATGAAACCCGAAAATGAACATCGCGAGAAGAAATAAGCAAACTTCAGGAATTCTAGGTTTCAGCCGATGACTAGTGGAACCCAAAATTGACTAGAAGGCTCTGGTCGATGGCTGGTCGGTCGGCCATCAATCGACCACCAATCGGGCGACGTCAACTGGCAATTTTTTGCCCATTGCAAACGGCTCTTTTGGCCTCCTCTTCCTCTTAGCTTATAAATAGGAGTTCTATAACAGCCTCCCCACCTCTCTTGATCTTCATTGAGTCAATCCTTAGAGATTTTAAGTCTAAAGGAGTTGATCTAAAGCCATATTCTCCATTTTCATACTCTCAATCTCTCCTCACTTCATCAAGCTTGCTTTCACTGAGTAATTCACATTTGAAGCCTTGAAGTGCAAGGAGGAGACGCGTTGGAGCTTCATCAAGTTTGTTTTTAATATCTAATCTCCATTACTTGCGTTTTAATTATTGTTTTCTTGCTACTTATATGTGTGTATATGTAGGTGTAGTGTACACCTAGGGTTCCTTTGCAATTGAATATTTTTGCTAGAGAATAGGTGTTGTGGCCCGCCTCTAGGGTTGAGGGATAAGCCCTCATTGTATTCTTATAAAATCATTCAAGTCATAAAGAGTAGTGGTTAGAAATCCTTGGTGAGGAGCCAAGGTAGTGGAGTAGGCGGGATTGGCAGAACCACTATAAATCGTCTTGTTTGCATTGGTATATTATTTGTTTGATTGATCCTTACTTGTGCTCAATTTAGTTGTAATTGCATCTAGTCGCACTTAGGATTGAGAAACTTGAATTTGCTAGTTGAGTTGATTAAAACCGGAAAAGAATTGAATTGAACATAAACGTAACCTACACACAATTCAACCCCCCACCCCCTTCTAGTGTGGACATTCATCCAACATTTGGTATCAAAGCAAGGTTGTGGGCTTTGGTTTAATCATCTGACTACACTTATGGCTTCTAGTATCACACTAGGTCAAGGTTTTTCAACTCATGCACCTCCTCTTTTTGATGAAAATAATTATCCTTATTGGAAGACTAGGATGAGTATTTTCTTGCAATCCCTAGGATGAGATGCTTGGAGAACTATTCATGTTGATTATGAACTACCCTCCAAGAGCATGGATGATTGGTCTCAAGAAGAGATCAAATTATTTAATTCAAATGCCAAAGCAATGAATGCATTACATTGTGGTTTATCTATCAATGAATTTAATAGAATATCATGTTGCAAATCTGCTTTTGAAATTTGGCATGTTTTAAATACTACTCACGAGGGAACTTCCCAAGTTAAAGAGTCTAAAATTAATTTGCTTATGCATGATTATGATCTCTTTAAAATGCATGCTCATGAGACCACAGATGAAATGTATGTCCGCTTTCAAAATATTGTGAATGCTTTGACTAACCTTGGAAGGGACATACAAGAGGAAGAAAAAGTGAGGAAGCTTCTTCGATCGCTTCCCAAAGCATGGGAGCCAAAGGTGGTTGCTATCATGGAGGCCAAGAATCTTGGCACCATGAAGCTCATTGAATTCGTTGGATCCCTCATGACCCATGAGATCCCTATGAGCGCAAAAAGGGAGGAAGATTCCCCCCAAGGCAAGAACATTGTCTTAAAAGCATCATATGGTGATAGGACGTCATCATCATCATCATCATCGTAGAATGAAGAATTCGAGTACCAAGAAGAGATAATTCACGTTGGAAGGATGTTGATGAAACTAATGGGAAAGCCTCTCAAGAAGAAGCTAGAAGGGGAAAGATAGACACATGTGCTTCCAATGCAACAAGCTCGGACACTTGGAGAGCGATTGTCCTACGTCCAAGCTCACCTCCCCATCATTCTCAAAGAAAGATAGAAGAAGAAAGATGAAGAAGAAAGCACTAATAGCCACTTGGGGTGAAAGCGAGTCATCATCACCTTCAAGGGGGGAAGAAAGCACAAGGGAGAATGCAAACCTTTGTTTCATAATGACAAAGGACAATGAGGTACCCACTATTACTATAGATGATAATATCTTTACCCAAGTAGAATTGGAAAATGAAATTGAGCATATATATGAAGAATTTAACATTATTAGAAAAAGATTTAAGAAACTTAAAAAGGAAAATAAGTTGTTAGAACAAGAAAATGATGATTTCTTGTTTTCTTGTAATGATTTGAAAAGAAAAGTTGAATTCTTGGAAAATGATAAAAGTTCATTAGAAAAGGAAAATGTAGATCTACAAAATTTAAGGTGCTGTTTGATTAGTGAAAATTATTTTCTGATTTGATTTCAGTGAAACTGAAAACTTGGTTTTGGTTTTTAGTTTTCAGTTTTCTGAAAACGCGTTTGGTTAATGAAAACAACATTAGTTTTAGTTAGTTGAAATCAGTGAATATTTATTTGGCTATAAAAAATAATATTAATTTTTCTTGAAGTTTTTTAGTAGTAATTAAATATTTAATTAGTTTACAAAATTAAATATTTGCTAATATGGTTATAAAATATTTGTAACATTTAATTAACTAAGTTATTGGTGGTTTAAGATTTTTTTGTTCAATTAGATATAAAGATTAATTAATAGTTATTATAATATTTCAAAAAAAAAGAAGTCAAGTAGTCTAAAATTAAATTAATTTTGATTAATTATAAATAGATTAATTTTAAGAAAATTGAGTTATTTTAAAATTTGGATTTTAGTCAATTAGATATAAATTGATTTAATTAATGTGTAAATTTAAAATAATAGTTTGAGTTGAAAATGATAATTTTTATTTTTTTAAAAAAATATTAAATATAGTTTGATTTATTTTTAAATTAATTAATTATATAAAAAATATATTTATAATTATAAAGTTGCCACTGTATTTTGATAACGAAATCGATAGTCTTGAAACCACATAAAATAACATTCTGACATTTTCATTTTTATTAAGAAAACTAGTTTCGTTTTCATTCTGGTTTCGATTCAGTTTTATGAAAACGTTGAACCAAACACGTTTTCGTAAGAAATTTTGATTTCAGTGAAATCGAAATCATGAAAATAGACTTGGTTTCGCTAACCAAACAAGCCCTAAATGACTCATTGAAAATAGAAAATGCCTCATTATGCTTACAAAATTAAAAATTGAAATGTTGGCATGTTACCATTAAAAAATGAGCTATCCTCTTTAAATGATAAAATGAATCAATTGCAAAATGTTTCCTCTAAGATTACCTATGGTTCAAATGATTAAGCATCCTCTCATGCTCATTCTCATATTTATGTCCTTCTTCATGCATCTACTAGATTTAAGGGTCATTGTCTATATTGTGGCATGTATGGACATATGTTGAGGGATTGTGTCTTGAAAAGGAACCCCAATGCTAAATCACTTTGGGTTCCAAAAGCTTCTAACCCCCAAGGATCCAAAGAAATTTGGGTAACAAAGTTTTCATGCTTAAATGTAGGGGGAGACACCACACTTAAATGAAGACACATTGATGGCTTGAAGTTGCTTGGGAAGTAAAAAAAAGAGGAATTAACTTTGTTATAACTTCTTGACTAATATGATCGGTATCAACTTCTAACTCTACCCTTGCCTACATTATTATTGGAGTTTGATGATTTGTGAATATCTTTATTAAGTACTTACTTGATACTTGATTCTCCTTGTGTTCACCTTTGATTAACATCTTTGTGGCATCAAGTTTGGATTTCAATTTTTCATTTTATTTTCGGTCTCCTTGGAGGCCATTTATGACCTATAATGTGTCTATGCAACCTTTGGTTTTGAAACCTTGGCTAATTGTGGTTGTTTTGGTTTTCAACCTTAGGAAGGGTTTGAGGTCTTGATTTAAAAATATTTTTACTTCTTGAGATCTTCTTGATTCATTTTGATTTCATTCTTGGTTGTATTTTGAAAAATGAATCCCCACTAGTTAGCAAAACTTGACTTTTGAGAAATGAACTTGACTTTCCTTTGCTATCTAATTTATGAACTTGCTAAGTAAGAAAATGTTTATGGTGCTATCCATGATTCAATTACTTGCAAGTTGAGCATAGGTTAGGAGGCAAATGTTTTAAAAATTTCAAAAATACATGATAAATAATTGAAAATTCTACGAGGTATTAGTTTCATCCTTGTATCATGTATTATGATACCTTATAGAGCATGAAAGAACTCTTGCACCTTGCTCATGATAAAGTACTTAAGTGTGTTTATGTGAAAATTCATGAGTATTTATGAAAATGACTTGCAGACAATTTCTTGATATATCATGTTGATTCTTGATTGAAATTGTGCCAAGTCACTTGAGTAATCTTTGAGACTCTTTATAGTTATCCAAACTTTGTATACATGATTAGAATGATCATATCTTAGTCATATAAAAGTTTGATTAAAATTAAAAATTATTGTGAAAAATGAGTATTTGTTGATAAAATGTGAAATCTGAAATTTTAGTGATTTTATAAAAAATGCAAAAAATCAAATTTTGGAAAATTCTTGTTTATGCACTTCTCTTAAAAAAATTTATTTTTAATTTTCGTTGAAGATTCAATTTTATATGAATTTTGATTCATCTTTATCAAAAAATTGAATCTCAGTCTTTAATTGATCTAACTTTGACAAAGCCAAACTCCCTAGTTGCATGAGTTTGTATAAATCTCTTGACATATCTTGGTGCTTATAGTATCATTGTGTTTATTATTCCTAAGCGATTCTAACATGTGTTACTTGAGATTTGTCATTGGTTAACTTAGGGGAATTTTAGAAATGCTTAACTTAGGCCCTTTTTGATTGATGTCAAAAGGGGAAGAATTTAGACATGTATATAGTTAGGGGAAGTTTATTCTAGATACGCATGTTGATAGGGGGAGCATTATACATTCATTTGATAAAATGCTATGCTTGTTGATACTTATCCTAATGTATTTATTGAGAAGTTTGTCATCATCAAAATGGGGGAGATTGTTGGCCTAAGGTTTTCAACCCAGTCACCATCTTAATTTTGATGATAACAAACTTATTCTAATGAGTTTATCAAGTGTTTGATCTCAGGTTGGGTGATCGATACGCGCGCGAAGTTCGTCGAACAATCATAGAGAAATCGCAGAAACTCAAGTGTCGACGGCTTCGGAGGCGATCGAGTCGGGAGTGAGGTCTAGAACTTTGAAATGATTGTAAAATCATTCTATGGAACTAAGTCAACATGTTTGTAATATGTCTCAAGTCAAAACCCGTAGACGAAACCTGGAAACGAACATCGTGAGAAGAAATCAACAAACTATAGGAATTCCAAGTTTCCACAGATGGGCGATCGATCGGCCCATCAGCCGGCCATCGACCCGTGGAGCCCAAAATTGACCACAAGGCTCTGGTCGGTGGCCGGTCGACCGGCCATCAGCCGACCACCGATTGGGCGGCGTCAACGGGCAATTTTTTGCCTATTGCAAATGGCTCTTTTGGCCTCCTCATTTTTGCTTATAAATAGGAGTCCTATAACAGCCTCCCCACCTCTCTTGATCTTCATTGAGTCCATCCTTAGAGATTTTAAGCCTAAAGGAGTTGATCTAAAGCCATAATCTTCATTTTCGTACTCTCAATCTCTTCTCACCTCATCAAGCTTGCTTTCACCGAATAATTCATATTTGAAGCCTTGAAGTGCAAGCAGGAGACACGTTGGAGCTTCATCAAGTTTGTTTTTATATTTAAGCTGCATTACTTGTGTTTTAATTATTATTTTCTTGCTACTTGTATGTGTGTATGTGTAGGTGTAGTGTACACCTAGGGTTCCTTTGTAATTGAGTATTTTTGCTAGAGAATTGGTGTTGATGCCCGCCTCTAGAGTTGAGGGATAAGTCCTCATTGTATTCTTAGAAAAACATTCAAGTTATAAAGAGTAGTGGTTAGAAATCCTTGGTGAGAAGCCAAGGTAGTGGAGTAGGCGGGATTGACCGAACCACTATAAATTATCTTGTTTGCATTGGTATATTATTTGCTTGATTGATCCTTACTCATGCTCAATTTAATTGTAATCTCATCTAGTCGCACTTAGGATTGAGAAACTTGAATTGGCTAGTTGTGTTGAGTAAAACTGGAAAAGAATTGAATTGAACATAAACATAACCTACACACTATTCAATCCCACCCCTTCTAGTGTGGACATTCATCCAACAAAGTTTTCCCGCGGTGTAGGCAAAATGTCTTTGATGCTAGAGGAGCCGAGTATTCATGCTCGATTGGCGGAGCTGAGGAGCGATGCCTCTGCGAGTGGGAAAGGGAAGAGTCCACAGATGTTTCTCCCCCTCCGCCTTTGTTGAAGTCGTCACAGATCTTGGTGTCCTCAGTTTTGGGAGGTTCGGGGTCCCTGGCTCCGAGGGCGATCATGTCGCTAGTGCCTTTTGATTCTCCGACTCCTCCTAGCCCCCTTTGAGGTGGCGGAAGAGAGCCAGGGGCCCGCGTGCTGGTGAAGGTTTGCCTCCACAGGCGGTCATGCTTCTTCCAGAGGATGAAGTTATGGTACTCGAGGTGGTTGTAGTGGAGGATGTCCTATCGATGGAACAACATCTGGTTTTGTCGAATTGCTAGTGGCTCCTGTTCAACATTCAGGCAAAATTACCAGAGGGAGCGGATCCATGGGAGATTGCCTAGGCTAATTGTCTCCAATTAGCGGGCTTGGTAAATAGGCTGAGGGGAGATAAGGAGTCCACGTTGAAGGTATCCGAGGCTCAGGCTCAAGAGATTGAGTTGCTAAAACTTGAATTGGTAGAGGCGAAGAAGGCCCATGGGGCGAAGGCTCACGAGGTTGAGCATCTGAATATTGTTGTTTCCGAGCCCACTTCTTGGGCAAGGGAGGTGGAGGACATGTCTAGAGCAGAGTTAGAGAGGCTCTATCGTGATTTGGCTGTAGCTATTGTGGAGGAATCTCACTTAAGCAATGAGATTGAGGTCGCTCGAACTGAGGCAGAGAAGTCAAAGATGGCGGTCAAGGTCTTGAGGAGAAGATGCGAGAACTAGAGGGCGAGGTGTGTCGCTTCCGGAACGCCGCCCTCATTATGTTCACCGAAGGCATTGACAGAGAAATGGAGCAAGCTAAACTCTTCACTCCCGAGTCTGACTTTTTCGGAGCCGACCTTCTCAAAGTGGTTAGGGATGGTACCCTGATTGATATAGGGATAAGGGAAGAGGCTCCTATATCGTTCTTGGAGGAAACTTTAGTTGCGGTTTCGGAGTTGCACCCTTCCCTTGCAATGGTTGCTGAGGTTTCGATGAGAGATTGTAAGTTGAATGGCCTACACTAGAGGGGGGTGAATAGTATGTTATCTAAAACTTTAGTCTAAATTCGGTTTTAACCATTTCTTGAGCACTTGCCTCATTTCTTGATTACTTTGGCAAGTGCTCAATTCAATTAGATGAATGCGGAAGCGAGTAGATAAGACAAGTAATCAAAATGGGAAGTAAGCAATGCAAACACTGAGATTTATAGTGGTTTGGCAACCTTGTCTACTCCACTACCTAAGCATCCCGCTTAGGATTTCACACTCAATTCACTAGATGATGAGTTCCTTTACAATGAGGACTTTTTAACCGAAAAGTCTACGCTCTCACACGAAAGACACTTCCACACCCGGAAGTCTCCGCCGATAGCACTTTCCCACCTCAGTCTCCTAAGGACACTCTAAATCCAATATTACAACGATGGTCTTATGCCTCAACAAAAAGGCAACCACCAAACTTAAACCTAGCACCCTAGGTTTTCACACACTTGTTATATAATGAAAATAACAAAAAAAAATACACAAGTAAATAAAGCAACAAATCAAATACAAGTACTTAGCTCCAAACAAGAAGTCCTAGCTCCTCTTGATGCCTTTTGATGATTGAATCAATTGGTTTCAAGGCTCATTTAAGAAGGTTGATATCAAAGATAGGGCTTGAGGTTTTCAAGGCTCACTCAATGAATAGTTAAGGTTGGTAGGAAGGGCAGGTTTGGGGTTTATGAATAAGGTTTTCAATCTTGATTTTAATATTGATTTTGATGATAACAAATTATGAATTAATCTTTTAGTGGAAAATATTTCAGATTCCAAGTCGATAAGCACGCAGTGTTCGCGATTGGAAGATCGACGTAAAATATAGAAAATTCAAGGACATTGATTGGTGATCGGTGTGAAGAAAGATTTTTTAACACTAGGATTTTTGGATCTAGATTATTTGTATAATTCATGTGATGCACAATGATGGAGAAGAAATCCCAACCTAAAAGTTAAAATCTGAATCAAAAAACCTGAACAGGTGCTAATTAAAACTGCCCTCTTGAGGGTTTAATAACTTAATGTTTGAACTGAAGGCATTTCAGATATATACTGCAATGTATAGCTCTGTTTTTGGTTAATTTATAAAATTGTTAATATTTTAGTGAAATTGAAACATTTTGGTTACAGTTGCTATCAATTACCCCTTATTTGTTTACTTTTGTTGTATGTATTACTGAGATATACAAAGTGCAATCCCAATGATTGTCAGCCCGCCTGGTATTGTAATAGCTCGTAAAAGCTGTTCACATTAATCATAGTTTGCAGGGTTTTACTACTCATCATTTGCTCAGAGGTAGGAGTATTATTTGTATCAAGTTGTTAATGTTTCGTATTTTAATTAATAAGTGACGTTAATATATTTTTAATTCAATAAAATACAACTTCAGTTCCATCGGATTATTGGTAGCAATTTAATTACTGCAATGTGAGAGGTCAAGTTGATTGATTAATTAAGCTATGATGAGAAAAGATGATACTGGCGTGCGCTGGCAAATCTGGGCCATCTTTATCATTTCTGTTCATCCCGCCCGGGTATTAGAAAAAACCAAATTAAAGTTAGATGCGGTACGTACGTACTACCTGCGCCGCACATGGCCGAGGGGACCATCTCATCTTCTTCATCATCATCATCATCATCATCCAACTCCTTTGCCTGCAATTTCCTACTCACTTTCTTTTCAATTTCATTCCCAGTGGGCTCCACGTGTCGGTCATCGTGCTCCTTTTTGACCTTTTTTCCCACAAGTCAATCTTGAACCTTTGAAAACAATGAACGTCACTAATAAATGTGTACGCACAGCAATAACAAGTTTGCAAACCATATCTACTTATCAGTTATGTATATGTGTACGCTGTACTAATAAATAAAATTAGATGAATGAGAGAATAAAATTCACTATATATAGATTCCTCGTTAATTAGATTTAGATTGTTTAATCAATTGAACAGTAAATGAGATTTCAAAAGAAAAATTAAGGCCAATTGAGTAAATCCTAGAAACAAATATAACAGTGAGCATAAAAGCAAAATACAATTGTTTAAAAGTTTGATTTTATATTTAAACATTATTGGATAACACTACTAAAAAATGAGTTATCTACGACGGACAATACCGTCGCAAACCGATCGCTAAAGACATTCTGCGACGGACATAAGTGGTCGCAAAGAGCGGTAGCAAAAGACATCGTCACAGAAAACCTATGACGGCACAAGAAGCGGTCGCAAAACAAAACATTCTGCGATCGTAGAGCGACAGTGAACGGCGGTCGCAGAATGTGGTCGCATAATATCTGCGACCTTTTTTGACCGTCGCAGAAATTACATAGGCGACGGTACGACGACTGCTTGTTCCGTTGCAAAATATTATATCTGCGATTGTGATGCGACCGCACTTGCCGTCGCAGAAACTACAATTGCGACCGCTTTGGTGACTAGTTTGATATACGTTTTGCGACGGATATAGCGGTCGCAGATCCGTCGCAAATTTGTATTTTTTTTTAAAATAATTTATAATAATATTTTTTTTAAAAAAAATGTCTGTTTACATTTAACATCAAATTATATCAAAATGCAATACCACAACGTGAGAATATACAAGATATCAAATTATATCAAAATACTGCCACAATGAGGGAATTATTCAAGACGTACATTAAATTATAATGTTTATACATATTTATATCAAAATGTAATATTTACATCGTATCAAAACATGTTTACATCAAAATAGAAAATAAAGTACATCAATCATGAAGCGCATCATGTGGTGGCGACGAATGCAGCGAGGAGAGGAGCTGCATTGGGACGACATCAGCTGGCGTCGCGTCGAATGACGGGGGAGGCAGAGGGGCCGAAGCACCAAGCATGGAAGAAGCAATACGTGCCATGTACTCCCTCATAGCGGCCACCTCACTGATGCTGCATCCATGTGTCAACATCAAAGTGATGCTGCGCAGGATCACCTCCCTGCTGGGTCACCAACTCAGAATACATGACATTTAAAGATTGATTAATTAAATTAATTTTACATAATTGAACTAATATAATTTTTTTAAAATATAAACTTTATTAAATATTAACTTACCAGTATCGTCTCCAGCCTCCCGCTGATGAACTCACCCCGGCGAGGACCATGTCTATATCTATGTGTCTCCTCGAAGACCCTCAAAGGATCAGTCGGAATGAGCGTCCTCTGCTCGTCTCGCGTCCCCTGCAAAATAAATATAATTAGTTTTTCTATGATAAATAATAAAATTATTATTAAATTACTTACCATGCGATGCTCGTGACTAGTAAATGGGATGGACCCACCGGTATGTCGGGCCACGGATCCCTCAACTAGAGTCATCCGATTCCGGTGCGCCGTTCGGGAGGCACCCTGCCACTCCTCGGACGCCCACATGTCGCATAGTCGATCCCATACGTGGCTCGTTATCCAATTGGGTCCATTTCCCTTCAGCGCATCCATAGGTGTATCCCGATTACCGCCTACATTTGCCCGCGCCTCATCCCACGCACGGTGGAGGATATCCTTGAAAAGCTTCTTATTGTAAGCTTCCCAAGCATCCTCCACCTGAACCTGAATGGCAAGATCCTAGGTGTATCGGGCCTACAAAAAGAAATCATTAATATAATCATTTAAATCTAAATAATGAGCATACATCATTGAAAATTGGATCTTAATATATTAGAAAGGAAAATTGATACAAAAATTAAATAATGAACAAAAGCTGGTATTTCATGAACAAAAATAGAGATAACCATTTCATGAAAAATCAAAATAATGAACAATAAGAAGACCAAACTTGATGATCTTGATTGAAAAGTGATAATTGAGCTTCAACAAATTAACACAAGTTGATTCAACCCACACAAAACCTCTATTTACCATGATAATTGAGCTAGCCGTGCAGTGTACTTACACTGAAGATTATGCTCAAAGATCTAGCTAGATAAAAAAGAATAAAGAACAAATACACAACATTGGCTCTCCTTCCAAGGCTCTTGAACATGTAAGTATGCACTAAATGTATATACTCAATTTACCATGATATTTGCAAGACTTGAGCACATGAACAGATTTAAGAAAATAGTTGACTGAGTGATTAAGAAAATAGTTGTGCATGAGTGATTAAGAGAGATAAGGAACATGACCAGTTTACTGAAATACTCCAATATAAAATAGTTGTGCAGTGTGCAATGCTGCTAGTCATGCTGAATTCAGCATGCTGAATTCAGCATGCTGAATTCAGCTTCAGCATGCTGAGTTCACTGCTGAATTCAACAATGCTGAATTCAGCAGTGAAGACTAGTGCTGAATTCAGCACTACATACGTATCTGCTGTTGTTTTAGCTTCAGTGAAAGAACTACTTTGCCACAGTCAAGTCTCATATTCAACTGATATATAGCTGATTCTTTTTCTATACTAAGTTGTTTTAAATAGAATGATCTGGTGATATTTTGCTTAGTACTGATAGCACTTGTTATGACACAATGCTCAAATCTGTTTGGTATTTATACTGAGATAGCTGACTGCTATGAGTCTATTGGTTGAACCATTGGACTCAGTAATCTATTACTGAAATCTCTGACCTTATTCTTAAAGCATCCACTTGCAAACTCAGTTGACTCAAATACTACTCAAATTACAACTCAATAAACTCTACAATTGACTCAAAAACAAAGCATCCCTTGTCTTCTAAGTATCGCAAATTTCATACAAGTATTTTAACCTAACAGAAACTCAAGTGGACTCAAAACAAGGTTAAACCTCAATCTTAATGCTTGGATATAATTATATATTCTTATCTTCTTTTCCTACTTGCATGGATGCTTGGAATGAAGTAATTGAAACTTTTCCTTATAGATCTTGATGCATATTTTAGGTGGCAGCATGTTTTGGAGTATAGTAGCAGCATAAGTGAGCTTCTTGTGACTCGGAGGATTCCTTCTAACATAAATGATTGTACAAGTTACTAATTTAATGATCTCATTTTGCACTTCTTTATCCTCTTTCTGATATATTAGAGTATCTTTTGTTAAAAAAAAAAAATCTATTAGAGTATCTCTTCTTTTCTGATTAGTGCAATCAAGGTTCAAGTTAAAGAAGCACCTCTTTTATGGTCATTGCTTACATGCACAATTATTGAATATAAGTTCAGAGTATTAAAATAAAATCATAGCCATCTTTGAAGTTTGAGTTCAGCTAACATAGGTTTAGTTTGCCGAACCAGGTCTTGAACTAGTCTAAAGCTACATGGATATGTCTAAAGCTCAAAAGCAATGCTATCAGTAAAACTAATAACAACAAAAATCCTTATTGAATAAAAGATTGCTGCCTCTCACAAGCTTTGCCATCCTTCCCAAAGAAGATGTGCCATGATCTTCTATGCTGGCTTTCACAACTCAAGCTTGTGACAAGCCATTTAAGATTGGAAAGTTGTTGAAAGGATAACAGGGAGTTGTAATTGAACTCAAAGAATATGATTTAGTGCAGAGCATCAGATGCTCCACAAGCAGAGAGAAGAGAACATAAGTGAAATTATATAAACATAAGTGAAACCAACCAGTCATGAAAAGATAAAAATATGAGAAATTGACTTGCACCAATAAGGTTGAACACATGAAACAAACTCGAACTCATTAAAAGATAGGAAGTATAGAAGAACGAATTATGTGCAATTTATGAATAAGAACAACTATTGGTGACATTAAAAGACTAGCTACTTGCTCTTCAAATGTTTGTAGTTTTCGAATTGAAGATAAATACTATATGGAGATGGAAAAAACTGGCAGATCAAAGTAACTTGAACTACGTACCTCGAACTCATTCCATAATAAATTATAATAATGGTTCGACACCTTGGTCCATGAAGTCCACGGCTCATGAAAGAAACTCTTGAGCATAACGGTCATGGTGCGGGCGACATCATCCTGCTCAAATCTACAACTCAAGTATAATAACATTATAAGTAACAATTAATTATTAATAATTATAATAAATACATTAGTTTACTTACTTTAAAACATTCAGCGATATCCGCCGACGCTGGTCGGACGATGAAGGTGCATCACCCTCCTGATTAGGCCCACGAGGCCTACGACGACCTCGAGCTGGTGGTGGTACAGCATCCGCCACGGCTGGTGCAGGTGGTGGTGGTACAACATCTGCCACGACCGGTGATGGTGGTGGTGGTGGTGGTGGTGGGGCTGTCGCGGGCGGCGGTGGCCGAGATAAACCTGTGCGATGAACCCTAGAACGGGCACGCGACATCTACAATATAAATGTTGATTAGTGAAGTCATCCAATAATATAATATAAATTAATAGAAAAAAGATGAAAAATATATATATTACACATTAATAATCAATATCATCTGAATAATAATCGATTGAGTCATTTTCTTCTTCACTTGTCTCTTCATCTTCACAACTAATATACCAAAGGAGAGAGCAGTAGTACTTAATTTGACTCAATAACATATATGCGGAATTCAAAGTTGACTCCAATAATTAAAAGACTATATATAGATTAAACAATGATTATTTGAGGGCTATATAACTAATATATTTGATGAATATAATTAACATATATGCATATCTACTGTCCTTTCGATCCATTTTGCAACCTTAGATCGATATACCAAATGAACCTAAAATATTTCCAATCCATCAAACACTACTCTATCTATCTATATATATCCTCTTCCTGTCAAGCAGTTCACTATCAAACATATATATGATGTAAAACCATTCTATTTTGAAGGATAAATCATATCAAAATGTAGGACTTCAAGGGTAATTAAATTACCTAGCTAAAAAACCTTGACACATAAGTCAAGGTTTTATATCATGGACGAAAACCATCAGAAGATGCGAATGAATTTAAAACATGGAGTGAGAGAATTGGAGGAGAAGCACATACTTGCTGAGTCTTTGCACTGCACTCTATGTAGGCAGCAGCAGCGATTTGCTTATTACCTGCAGCAAAAGACTAAAAAGTGGAAATTAAAAGAGGATTTGAATTAATTGATGAAAGACTCATTAAGTCCGAAAGTACACTCAACTAAGCTATTTATGCTCAGCTTATTACCTGCAGCAAAAGACTAAAAAGCCCTTCTATGGTACAAGTCATCAATTAACAATTTGATTGTACCGTAGCTTACACGAAACAGAAAATTACATGAAGATAAGAAGCTAAGAAACAGAATGAAAAAAAAGTAATGTAAGCTCTTAAACTCTAACACAATTGATAGTGAATTTATTACTATTCTAAGCAACTAATTAAGTTGAAAACTTTAACTAAATGAAGCTGATTGCATGATGAAGGTGATACATCTCTCATACACTTCAACACATGTCAAGCAGTAAGGTTGATGAGAAATGTCAACATAACTTTAACTAATCAAGTTCTTGCTTCTTGAGTGCCTGTGCAACAATTACAAGTGACGACCAAGTAATTTCAACAAGAATATCATGCTTGAAAACTAGGAAATTTCAGCAACAACGCATCACCATAAATCGACCACAATCATGCATGTTTCAGCTCAAAAATTTCAGCGATAAGGACGCACATAATCAATTAGAAATGTCAACATATAACAGTCACCAATTTCAGAGATCAAGGTACTCTAACCGAGCTGGATTTCTGAAATTTCAGTAACAAGCTGAAAATTTCAAGGATCCTTGAAGAAATCAACATAGAAAGTTTCGAGATTTTCATTTAATCTTCATTTCTGAACCATCAATACCAAGTGTAATATAGAAACCCGATAAATAGAAACCCTAACTATTTTCCTGTTGATTTTTCCCTGTTTAAGTAGAAACCCGATAAATTAAAGGCATCCGATGGGGAAGAAGGGAGGAAACCTCAACCTCCCTTCTTCCCCATTTTTCTTTTCCCGTGCTAACCTCCCGAGAGGTTATCAGGTTTCAAGTATAAACCCTAGCCGTCAGCTAGGGTTTCGAACAAGAGAGAGAGAGAGAATGAGAGAGAGAGAGAGAGAGAGAGAGAGAGAGAGAGAGAGGAGGAGGAGGAGGAAGAGGAGGAGGAGAGTAGGAGGAGGAACAATCGAGCAGCGGCGAGGCCTGCTTGCGGTGGGCGACGAGCAGTGGGCGGCGGTCCGTGTGCGACATGTGGCGTGCGAAGGTCGGCGTGCGGCGTGAGGCGGCAGAGAGAACCAGTGAGGCGTGCGGTAGAGAGAGAGAGAGAGAGAGAGGGAGATGCGGGTTGAACATGGGATCGAAGAGAAAAAAAAGGGTTTGGGCGCGCGGGGAATTTAATACCATTTTGCGACGGCACTAACGATCGCAAATAAGCGGTCATAATGAACGGTCGCAAATGGTCGCCAAACCCGTCGCCATATTGCGACGACACTATATGCGGTCACATTGTCGTTGCTATTTTGCGACGGCACTGAAGGCGGTCGCAAAATCCGTCGCCCCCTTGCCAGTCTACGATCCCAATGGACGGCGGTCGCAGAACCGTCGCATCTGCGATCGCATCCTATGCCGTCGCAAATGAGCCATCGCAAAAAGCTATTTTTTTAGTAGTGTAAGTTTTTTTTAATTAATCCCAATATATTTATAGTTTAATGAAAAATTATTCAAAAATGTTCCACCCCTAACTTCAGGTCTTGACTTTGCCACATTATAAAATATATTGATTTTTAAGTAATATATTTTATTGAACAAATCATATATATATGTATTATGTTAATTACTTGGCTCATGGAGAAAAAAATGGAGAGTTATTGAAATAAGAAATGGAAAAAATAGGGAGATTTTCTCTATAAGTTTTTTTAACCAAATAAGTTTTATTTCTTTCTCAGTTCACGCTATATATACTGGACAGGACTAGCACTTTGGGACTAATCGGATCAAGCCCAAAATGACCCACACTCATGAACCAAACTCAAGTCAAGTTGGACACCACCTACCCTAGGGGCTTCACCTGACCAAACAAGGACACATACGTCTTCATTAATTACAATTCGTCAATTATGAATTCGACATCTGAGATCAGCCTCGATCCGTTCTGAGCACATCCCATGAGATTCAAGAAGGCATTATCGCCAGACATCCATTATCCTGGACTATATACAGACACAACGTACATCAGGCCGATAAAGGATTCATCTCGATTCCAATTTTTATACCCACATTAGGAATTCCTTCTTACTTGAGCATGAGAGTGTCTTTGCAGATCCCCTGACGGAGTCACAGCGGACCAGGAGATGCGCATGATTGCAACACCTCGGCTTTAGGCAATAACATTTGGTGCCCACCGTGGGATCGAGTAAATCTTACCCGCCCCACCGTGTTTGGTACTCGGAGATGTTGCTCAAATACCCACACTAGAAGGAGGGGATTGAATAGTGTGTGATCAAACTCTAGCTTCAATTTAAGCAACTTAGCACTTGAACTTGAGTTCTTTGAACATAAATGCTATGGATGATAAGCTAAGCACAATAAGCAAGTAGATAAGCGAGTAAGAGTAAATGCAAACAAGAATAATATATAGTGGTTTGGCCAACCTGCCTACTCCACTACCTTGGCTCCTTACCAAGGATTTCTAACATTAACACTTTAGTTCTCCTAAGAATACAATGAGAATTTAGTTCTCAACCCTTTGAGAAGACCTCAACACATATTCTCTAGCAAAACAAATCTCTACAATCGCACCAAGATGTTTCACAAGCATACTTTGCAAGCTAGCTTATCGAATCAACATAACAAGATAAAAACATAATAAAAGAGAAATAAATATAAAACAAACTTGATGTTCTCCTTTCTCCGGCCTTCTAAACTTCTAACGCCTCAAGAAGATGGAGAGCTTTTGCCTTAAGAGGGTTGAAGATTGAAGACCACCACTTGAGAGAGTAAAAGTGAGAACTAGGGTTTTGAATGCCTCTTTGAAGGCTTAAACACTTAGGGTGCGTTTGTTTCACGGGAAAAAATTATAGTCGGATTGAAATTCAGTTGGAATTAATTAGGATAAAATCTCGTGGGATAAGCTTATATCCTATCTGACGTTTGGTGAAATCTCGGATAAGAAGATCATAAAAGATAGGATTTTGAAATCATACGTTTGTATTGGCTCTTGAAAAACGAATCTAATAATAATAATAATAATAATAATTAATAATAATAATAATAATAATAATAATAATAATAATAATAATAATAATAATAATAATAATAATAATAATAATAATAATAATAATAATAATAATAATAATAATTTGATAAAATATTTATAAAATTTGAATTGAAATTGACTTATCATAAATATCCAACTTAAATGACAAGAGAAGAAAAAAATCCAGTGATTTTAATTCCCCCCCGGGAGTATATCTATATCCCACTAGAATCGGATTTGAATCCGATCATCTTCATCTTAAATGATATCCGAAGTTCGTAGCAAAAGATGGATAAGATTTGACAAATCCTATCCACCAGTCATATCCCGTGAAACAAACATGCCATTCAGGATTTACACAATGAATAGTTAGAGAGCTGTAATGGCTGAAACTAGGTGTATTTATAGAGGGGATGAGGGTAGTTGGGGTAAACTAGTCATTCAACGGATCTATATAGATCCTTGGTCGATCGAGGATCGGCCGCGGGTCGGCCGACTGGCCACGCAGAAATTTCTAGTGAGCATCAAGTTGATCCTCAGGCGACCGAGGATTGGCCACGGATCGGCCACGGATCGGCCGCGGATCGACCGTAACCCCTGCAGGTTTCCTTTATGCTGATTTTTCAGCTTACATCGTTTTTCCATATTTCTTCTTGGATTTTGACTTAGGAAATGTTGCAACACTCATCCCGGGATATTATACCACCCATCCGGGATGTTACAACATCGCATCCTATAATTTGCGATACTTCAACATCCATTCCGGGATGTTACAACATCCCATCCCGTAATCCAGGATACTTCAACATTCATTCCTGAATGTTGATTTTGACTTGGAAAATCTTGGTAATGGATTTGGTTTATGTCCTACACTTGGTTCTAAACCTAAACCTAGGGTTTGACTTGATTTCAATTTGATCGCCACCGGAGCCATTTTTTTCTTGAATCTTTGCGTTTTTCCGGATGAGCTTTGTAGGCATATCGTTCAATCAATCTGAACCCAAAACTCACCAAATGGATTAGATACATGTCTGTTATCATCAAAATAGAGAGTGAAGCCTGGGTTGAACCCTTGGGCCAACATGAGTTAGGCGAATACCGCCTCATAAATCACATGCAGCAAGCAACCTACCAACAGCGTTCCCTTGTCACCTAGAGACGCTAACATGGCAAGGATTGACGGTCTGGTACCCACCAACCCTTCATGACTACTAGAATTATCGCTGTCACCAATGGCTCATGCTATGGCTGAACCGTCAGTGACGACTATCACGAACAACACGCTTTGTGGCAAAAAGTCATCGCTTATTTGTGCGTCTCGGATAACTTGTGACGGCCGCAGGCAACCATCCCAGGTAATTATCAGCGACAGTCGCACCCACTATCACTCATTTAAACACATCAATGACGACCGAGGCGGCTATTGCTAAAATTAAACTATGAGCCGCAACTGGGAGCCGTCGATGATATTATTAGTAACTGTGATATTTAGTGTTACCCAGACCATCAGCCAGTTACGATATGCTTTCGGCGATGGCCTAGTGATGGTTAGCCGTGGGAAAGCCGTCACTAACGTTATATCCTGTAACTGAAAAAAAAATCAAAATTTTAGAAATTCCTATATACAACAATATTCACATGATACAATCTATTTACAACCACAAATCTTCATACATATACAAATACAACCAGCCATACAAGATTTACTTAAATATCATCAATCTAAGCCTCAAACGAAGGAAAACAAGTATCAAATATCAAAGCTAAAAGTATATATACAACTATCAAGTATATAGACAACTATAAGCCTCAAACGGAGGCAAACAAGTATCAAAATATCTGGCTCTGGTCCTCCATTTGGGATGTCGAGGGCTGCTCACCCACAACGAGAGGGGTCGGTGCCCCAAGTGGCCCTAACATAGCTCGTGCACGGCCATTGTATGCAAAGTCATAAACACGATCATGCTCCCAACCACCTATAGCCTCGACCCACGCTACAGGGTCAAAGTCACCCTGTGGCGTTCCTCCGCGCTTGATCACAGTCCTCGTGTATGTCTCTTACACATGTTTATATTTTAAATACTATATATATATATATATATAAACTATAAATAAAAATTGCGTAAATCAAATAGACAAAAATACTTACCATGATGATCGCGGCCCTGATATCAACATAGTCCCCCGCCCCATGTCGCCGACGGTGAATGCGCTCAAACACCTCCATCGACAAGGGGCGTTGGTGTCACGCCCCAAGTTCAGGGTCACGTGATCGGCCAGGGTATACGTGCCTATACCCTGCAGCCTAACCCATGCACATGTCAACTCATAAAAATAGCAGAATAAACAACAGCTTTTATTAATAAAAAGAACCAAATAGATTTTTATTTCAAAACATCAATGTTTTTAATAAATAGCTCAAGTGCGGAAACAAATAAATCGAAGAGAAACAGTTCTTTAACAAATAAAAGTCTGAATAAAACATGAATGTCCCAACGAGACTATAACTCCAAGTATCAAAACAAAAGTGCATGACAAACTATTACAGAACCGACTACGACCCCTAACTAGGACTGCTATGAGATCATGTGGCTCCTCTGCCCTCTAGCTACGCCAAGTGCTCCAGTCCACCTCACCGGTCAAGCTCTGCAAAACAAAACAACGACAACGGGCGAGTTCAAAAAACTCAGTGAGCGGTTCTACCAACCCTCACAAAAACAAACATCACAAATAAGATGCATAAGGTAAAACTCCTGACTCAAGCAGGAAAAGGTCATAAGAGAGTGACCAGCTATCAGGCCATCCGGCCACCACCTGCTCGAAGGTAGCCAACACCCAGATGGTGAAGAACAACAGACCTAAGCCTACCATGCCCTAAGGCATTAACACATACTAGGATAATCGGGAAGGCCCTCCGAACTTATCCTACTATAAAGAAACTCGGGAGTAATCGGGAAAGGCACTCCGAACTTGCTCCATGAGACGCGTAGGGACAATCGTGATTCGCCCATCGAACTTGCCCCTTTAAGATATCATACGAGTAATCGGGTAGGCCCTCCAAGCTTACTCCTTAAAGATATCACAGGAATAATCGAGAAAGGCCCTCCGAACTTATTCCTTAAAACCACCTCAGGGATAATCGGGTAGGCCCTCCGAACTTATTCCACGAGGCCAAACCAGAACAATCGGGAAAAACCCTCTAAACTTGTTCCACAGGTTGGGAATTTGCCATCCAACCTCCAGGGCCTAGCCCGCAATCCAGCTCCTCAATGAGCCTCCCCGCCATTCATAAAGATATGGCGCACCATGACCTAAGTCAAGTCTTTCTTACAGTGTCTCATGGGTGTCCCTATTGGAAAGTGTCTCAACACTCCAATACCTGACTCCAACTCCTAGACCCGTAATGTCATAAACCCGTGTGGTTTTATTTCATGTATAAACTCCACATGTTGGTTCATAATACATTATGCTGACCCTTTTGCACAATTTTAATTATATAATTAAAATTTAGTTCACCACAATTAGGGTTTTGTTTTAGCTTACTGTTCTACCCGAAACTAATGTAAATAACCAGAATTGGGTTTCCAGAGTGTGTACTATGTTTTCAAACTATGTTTTCTGATTGAAACGATATGTTACACGACTATGTTACACGACTATGTTCAAATAATTACAATCACCACAGCAAGCATTACAAAAATAGCACAGATTCATCATCTCAGCATGAGATTCCAACAACATTGAATTTTCAGCATATCATCGAAATAAATCCGAAAATTCACATAAATTAAATCATTAATTCACCAACATATCAGAATTATAACATCTAGATAATTCTCATAAAAACCATATTTTTAAACAAGATTATCAAACAATACCATCATCTTTAATCAAGAACAAACTTTAAGATCAAGCATCGAAATCAAGAAACCATCTTGCAAAAACCTTCGTGGCATCAACATCAAGGTCCTAACTTTCACAAAGCATGATTTTCTCCAAAAATCAAAGATTAAATACTTAGCGTGCTTGAACATATAAGAACTCATTTTAATCATCAATTTGAGACATAAACTACAAGATAATCAAGATCTCTCACTTAGGCATTTCATCGAACACCTTGAGGCCACCCTTGCTCCACCCTTGGCTGAGCACCCCTAGGGCCATCCTAGGGTTGCCGAACCCCATAAGGAAGGGTTTAGGGTATCCTCAAACACGGCACACAAAAAGAATGGCGAGAATTCGAGAGATCATCGAAAATAAAACAAGAACATCAACCTCCAAGAATGGCTTCAAGAAACTCGAAGAAATCCCCAAAGGAGGGTAAAACTACTCACCTAAATAGGAAGGATGATCAAGACGAAATTCCGGACGATGGCTCTCGAATCCGGCTTCAAAAGATGGCGGCTTGACTCAAGAATGGGGAAGAGAGGGGCGGCGACTCACTCCAAGCCGCCGGCTTGGAGAGAGGGAGAGAGAGGGCTGGCTCCTCTCGGCTCGGCTCCAAAGGGGAGGAAGAAGGAGAGGAAGGAGAAGGGGGAAAGCCTTGGGCGGCTCAGCTCTTGATGGCGGCAGCTCCATGGGGAGAGAGGAGAGGGGCGGCTGGCTCCTCTTCTCAATAACTTGTGTGGCTCCAAATAGGGAGCCACAAGCCAAGGGGAGGGAGTTTTATACTCCCTCCTCAACCCTAACCCCTCTAAACCCTTTATCCAACCCGCATCCGCCTCAAGTCGAACCCGAACCCGCTAACTTAAATTAACTTAATTAATCCTATTCTCCACATAACTATCCAATACATGCACACCCATCATGAATACCCATATTCTTACTTACCCAAGTTCGTAAACTCGCACCGAACCATGAGTCGACTCGGCTCAACCTTGGACTAGTCCGCTAGGCTGGCAAACACAAACCATAAGAGAAAAAATCAAAATAAAATATCTAGGATATTACAATCCTCCCTCCTTAAAGAAAATTCGTCCTCCAATTTCAGAAAAAGAAAATTAAGGACTCACCAAATCCTCAAACAATGAAGGATAACGCTCCCTCATATCTCGCTCCACCTCCCAGGTGGTCTCCAGGCTGGAATGGTGCTCCCATATGACCTTAACCAAGGGAATCTCCTTGGACCTCAACTTTCTGATCTGACTGTCTAGCACCTCAACTGGCCGCTCCTCATAGGAGAGTGCTGAATCCACCTCCACCGCGGTAGGCTCAATCACATGAGACTCATCCCGAATATACTTCTTTAGCATAGACACATGGAACACTAGATGTACTCGGTTCATACTTGGAAGTAAGGCCAACTCATAGGCCACAGCTCTCTTGCGCCTGAGAATAGGAAACAACCTAATGAACCTAGGGCTTAGCTTTCCTTTCTTACTAAATCTCACCACATCTTTCATAGGGGATACCTTGAGGAACACCATGTCCCCCTCAGCAAACTCTACCTCCCCGGCCTTTCCATCAGCATACATCTTCTGGCGACTCTGAACTCCTAACAACCTCTCTCTCATTAGCTTTACCTTTTATGCTGCCTCCTCCACCAGGTGAGGTCCCATCATAAGGGAATCTCCTGGCTCAAACCAACCTACAGGTGACCTGCATCTCCGCCCATACAATGCCTCAAATAGGGCCATCCCGATGGTGCTGTGGAAGGTAAGTGCCTCTCCCAACTGCCCTCCGGATCTGGGACACATGCTCTCAGCATATCCTCCAGTGTCTGAATAGTTCGCTCTGACTAACCATCTGTTTGGGGATGAAATGCAGTACTGAACCGAACCTGAGTGCCCAACGCCTCCTGAAAAGATTGCCAGAATTGAGCTGTAAACTAAGTACCCCGATCTGAGATGATCATAACAGAAACACCATGATAAGCGACGATCCGATCCAAGAACAACCTCGCACATTGCTCGGTTGAAAAGGTCGTCCTGACCGATATAAAATGAGAAGTCTTGGTTAGGCGATCCACCACTGCCCAGATAGAATCATTGCCCTTCCCAGACTTTGGCAATCCCATTATAAAATCCATGGTTATCTTCTTCCATTTCCACTTTGAAACTTCTAGGTTCTAGAGCAACCCTGCCGGCTTCAAATGCTCAGCCTTTAGCCGCTGACATACCAGACACTTAGACACGAACTTGGCCACTTCTCTTTTCATGCCTTTCTACCAATAATTCTACCTTAGGTCACGGTACATCTTCGTGGCTCCCGGATGCATAATGTAAGTGGACCGATGAGCCATCTCTAGCACCTGCCTGCGAACCTCGGCCATATCTAGCACCACTATCCTATCCTTAAACCTCAAAACACCCTCTGATTCCACACTGAACCCATTATCGGCATCGCCTCTCCTGGCCAGATCCTTAGTGAGAGCACAGAAAGCATCCTCCTCCTACGCTGCCCGCAGTATGTCAACCAATGTGGACTGTACCCTTAGGTGAGCCACCAACGCACCAGAAGTTGATACTGACAAGACTACCCCACCATCCAAATACATGGCCAAATCCCGAGCCAACGTCCTTCTCCTGACCGCCAAATGCGCTAGACTGCCCAGGGACTTTCTGCTCAAAGCATCGGCTACCACATTAGCCTTCCCTGGATGGTACATGATCGTGCAGTCATAATCCTTCAACAACTCAAGCCATCTTCTCTGCCTCAGGTTCAACTCCTTCTGGGTGAGCAAATACTGGAGGCTCTTATGATTAGTATATATCTCACAAGCCTCACCATAAAGGTAGTGACGCCACAGCTTCAAGGCGAACAACACTGCTGCTAGCTCAAGATCATAAGTCGAATAATTCTTCTCGTGAACCTTCAACTGCCGAGAGGCTTAAGCTATCACCCTGCCATTTTGCATCAACACACAACCCAAGCCAACCCGGGAAGCATCACAATAAACAACAAATCCTCATGAGCCCGAGGGTACTGCTAGAACTGGTGCCGACGTCAAGCGGTCCTTGAGCTTCAGAAAGCTCTCCTCACACCTACTGTCCCTTTCGAACTTGACCTTCTTCTGAGTCAGGCGGGTCAATGGCGCTGCAATCCTGGAGAAATTCTCCACAAACTCCTTGTAATAACCTACCAACCCCAGAAAACTACTAATCTCTGAGACATTAGTCGGTCTCTTCCAATTCTGTACTGCTTCTATCTTTGCAGGGTCCACTTTTATTCCTTCCTTGGACACCACATGGCCAAGAAACCCCACACTCTCCAACGAGAACTTGTACTTAGAGAATTTGGCGTACAATCTGTGCTCCCTGAGAGTTTCCAGAACTACCCTCAAGTGCTCAGCATGCTCCTCCTTGCTCCTGGAATAAATCAAGATATCATCAATGAACACAATTACGAATTTATCCAAGTATTCTTTGAACACTCAGTTCATCAGGTCCATAAATGTTGCAGGTGCATTAGTCAGCCCGAAGGACATCACCAGGAACTCCAAGTGCCCATACCTCGACCTGGAAGAAGTTTTAGGGACGTCACTATCCCGGATCCTCAACTGATGATACCCTGACCGCAGGTCAATCTTAGAGAACCACTGAGCTCCTTGAAGCTGATCAAATAAGTCATCAATCCTGGGCAGCGGGTACCGATTCTTCACCGTTACCTTATTAAGCTGCCGATAATCAATTCTCATCCGCATGGACCCATCTTTCTTTTTCACAAAGAGCACTGGAGCACCCTAAGGCGAAACACTTGGGCGAATAAAACCCAACTCAAGTAGCTCTTGCAACTGGGACTTCAACTCCCTCAACTCAGCTGGTGCCGTCCGATACGGCGGAATGGAGATCGGCTTCACCCCAGGCTACAAATCAATGCAGAACTCAATCTCCCTCTCTGGAGGCCACCCTGGCAACTCCTCCAAAAACACATCAGGGAACCCACACACCATGAGCGTCCCCCCAATGTCCCTAGCAACCACCCTAAAGTAGCTTCCGAGCCTTAAGAGTTGAAATCTCCATCAACGCCTCTCCCCTTCCCTCACCTTGGAAGGTAAACTGGGGCAACCCGGGCTTACTGAAGGTCACAGTCTTAGACCTGCAATGCGCTGAGGCAAAATGGTCCGCCAACCAGTCCATGCCCAAAATTACATCAAGCTCCAGCATCGGCAAGAGTGTTAAGTCAACTATCAACACATGCACACAAATGACAACCTCGCAACCCTGAAAGACTATCTCTGCCATCACCGAAATGCCCGTAGGCGTAGACCCCACAAGAGGTAACTCAAGCACAGAAGGTACCCCTGACAACTTAGCAACAAACACAGTAGACACAAAAGAGTGCGTAGCACCTGGATCGAAGAAGACATATGCAATGACAGACCCAACAACAATATTACCTGACAGCACTACTCTGGACGCCTCATCGCCCTCTTGGTTCATAGCAAACATCAGTGCAGCGGGCCTCTCTGAACCACCAGCTCGCTGGCCTCCTCCCTGAGTCTGACCACCCTGAGCTATGGAACCCACTAACATCGGTGCCTTTTCTCTAGTCTAATCAGGCTGCTGACTGCCCTTGCTAGGACAATCCTTTTTGTAATACTCAGTTTGCCCACAGCTGAAACATACCTCCGAACGTCTCCAGCAAGCCCCCAGTGCCTCCTGTGACATAGGTTACATTGCTGCAGCCCAGATCTCCGCTGCAAACCTTTGAGTGAACCCATTTGGCCTTTGGAATTGTTATGACCTCCACCTTGCGGTGGATCTGCTATCTTGAATGTCCCCTCTAAGTGAGCTGGCCAACCCCCCGAAGACTGAGGCCGAAACTTTTTCTTATGGGGACCATCATGCTTGCCTGTCGGTACCAACGCCTCCTTTCAGAGCGCCTCATCAACAACCTGAGCAAAGGAAGTGTCCTCGGTGTAATGGATTAGTATGGCGATTTGCGGCCTCAACCCCTCAACAAACCTCTTGACCCTGGCGGTCTTTGTGGCTATCAAGGTGGGATGGTACTTCGAGAGTCGAGTGAACTCCATCTCATAATCTGTCATCGACATACTACCCGTCTGACGCAGTAGCTCGAACTCCTTCGCCCGCCTGTCTCGGATGCTCATCGGCAGGTACTTCTCCACCATAGCAGCTCTAAACTCCTCCCAGGTAGGGGGTGGTGCATCTGCTGCTCTGCGGTCCCTCTAGGTGTGAAGCCAATCCTTGGCTGGACCTCTCAGCTGTAGCTCGACCAATCGAGCGATCGTCTCAGAAGAACAACCAAGCTCCCAGCACAGCTCATAGCAATCTCCCAAGAAACTGGTGACCTCCAACTGCTGATCTGTCCCTGTATACTCCGGTGGCTTGAATGCAACAAAATCTGCATATGAAGGTGCTCTGGGGGCTCTGACCACCGGTGCTACTGGCTAGACCACCTCTGGTGCTGTGGGTACTGGTTATTAATAGAAAGAACCTAGTTCGGGGTCACGTGATCGGTCGGGTATAAGTGCCTATACCCCACAGCCCAGCCCATGCACATGCCAACTCATAAAAATAGCGGAATAAATAATAGCTTTTATTAATAAAAAGAACCAAAACATATTTTTATTTCAAAACATCAACATTTTTAATAAATAGATCAAGTGCGGAAACAAATAAATAGAAGAGCAACAGTTCTTTAACAAATAAAAGTCTGAATAAAACATGAATGTCCCCACGGGACTACAACTCCAAATACCAAAACAAAAGTGCATGATAAACTACTACATACTCGACTACGACCCTAACTAGGACTGCTATGAGATCATGTGGCTCCTCTGCCCTCTAGCTGTGCCAAGTGCTCCAGCCCACCTCACCGGTCAGGCTCTGCAAAATAAAACAATGACAATGGGTAAGTTCAAAGAACTCAGTGAGCGGTTCTACCAACACTCACAAAAACAAACATCACAGATAAGATGCATAAGGTAAAACTCCTGACTCAAGCAGGAAAAGGTCACAAGGGAGTGACCAGCCTGCCATTCTGTCACCACCTGCCCGAAGGCAGCCAACACCTAAATGGTGAAGAACAATAGGCCTAAGCCTACCATGCCCTAAGGCATTAATACATACTAGGATAATCAGGAAGACCCTCCGAACTTATCCTAGTATAAAGAAACTCGGGAGCAATCAGGAAAGGCCCTCCGAACTTGCTCTACGAGACGCGTAGAGACAATCGGGATTCACCCATCCAAACTTTCTCCTTTAAGATATCATAGGAGTAATCGGGTAGGCCTTTCGAGCTTACTCCTTAAAGATATCACAGGAATAATCGGGAAAGGCCCTCTGAACTTATTCCTTAAAACCACATCGGAGATAATCAGGTAGGCCATCCGAACTTATCCCACGAGGCCAAACCAGAACAATCGGGAAAGGCCCTCCGAACTTGTTCCACAGGTTGGGAATTTGCCATCCAATCTCCCCGGCCTAGCCCGCAATCCGGCTCCTTAACGGGCCTCTCTGCCATTCATAAAGATATGGTGTACTATGACCTAAGTCAAGTCTTTCCTATGGTGTCTCATGGGTGTTCCTATTGGAAAATGTCTCAACACTCCAATACCCGACCCCAACTCTTAGACCCGTAATGTCATAAACCCGTGTAGTTTTATTTCATGCATAAACTTCACATGTTGGTTCATAATACATTATGCTGACCCTTTTGCCCAATTTTAATTATACAATTAAAATTTAGTTCATCACAATTAGGGTTTTGTTTTAGCTTACTGTTCTACCCGAAACTGATGTATCTAATCAAAATTTGGTCTCCAGAGTCTGTCGTATATTTGCAAACTATTTTTTCTGGTCGAAACGATAGGTTACATGACTATATTCAAATAATTACAATCACCATAGCAAGCATTACAAAAATAGCACAGATTCATCATCTCAGCATGAGATTCCAGCAACATTGAATTTTCAGCATATCATGAAAATAAATCTAAAAATTCATAGAAATTAAATCCTTAATTCACCAACATATCAGAATTATAACATTTAGATAATTCTCACAAAAACCATATTTTAAACAAGATTATAAAGCACTTCCATCATCTTTAATCAAGAACAAACTTTAAGATCAAGCATCTAAATCAAGAAACCATCTTGCAAAAACCTTCATGGCATCAACATCAAGATCCTAACTTTCACAAAACATGATTTTCTCCAAAAATCATAGATTAAATACTAAGCATGCTTGAAAATATATGAACTCATTTTAATCATCAATTTGTGACATAAACTACAAGATAATTAAGATCTTTCACTTAGGCATTTCATCGAACACCTTGAGGGCACCCTTCCTCCACCCTTGGCCGAGCCCCCCTAGGGCCATCCTAGGGATGCTGAACCCCATAAGGAAGGGTTTATGGTATCCTCAAATATGGCACACAAAAAGAACGGCGAGAATCTGAGAGACCATCGAAAACAAAACAAGAACAGCAAGCCTCCAAGAATGACTTCAAGAAACTCGAAGAAATCCTGAAAGGAGGGTAAAACCACTCACCTAAATAGGAAAGATAATGAAGAAGAAATCCCGGACGATGGCCCTCGAATCCAGCTTCAAAAGATGGCGGCTCGATTCAAGAAGGGGGAAGAGAGGGGCGGTGGCTCACTCCAAGCCGTCGGCTTGGAGAGAGGGAGAGAGGAAGAGAGAGGGGCTGGCTCCTCTCGGCTCGGCTCCAAAGGAGAGGAAGAAGGAGAGGAAGGAGATGGGGGAAAGCCTTGGGCGGCTCGGCTCTTGATGGCGGCAGCTCCACGGGGAGAGAGGAGAGGGGCGGCTGGCGGCTTGGCTGTCGGCTGTCTCCTCTTCTCAATAACTTGTGTGGCTTCAAATAGGGAGCCACAAGCCAAGGGGAGTGGGTTTTATAGTCCCTCCTCAACCGTAACCCCTCTAAACTCTTTATCCAATCCGCATTCGCCTCAGGCCAAACCCGAACCCGCTAACTTAAATTAACTTAATTAATCCTATTCTCCACATAACCATCCAATACATGCACGCCCATCATGCATACACAATATAAAATTTAAATGAATTAATCTACACAAGCAAAATCGCATAACCCATATTCTTACTTACCCGAGTTCGCAACTCACACCGAACCATGAGTCGACTCGGCTCGACCTCGGACTAGTCCGCTAGACTGGCAAGCATAAACCATAAGAGGAAAAATAAAATTAAGATATCTAGGATATTAAAGTTGGACGGTGCCATCCGCTGCCACCCGCGTGTAACAATAGAAAACAAATACATTAGTATCATTTACATAATATATAATTTAATTAAAAGTAAGAAAATTATACATACCATATGATGCTCATGCACCACAAAAGACACGGAGCCACCAGTGTGGCGTGCCCTCGTGCCGTCCCCCAGGACATGCGATTTCTCGACGTAGCCCGGGAGACCTCTTGCCACTCAGGCGTGGCCCACCGCTCAACGAGCTAGTCGCACATAGGTCTAGGAATCCACTTGGGGCCATGCCCCCAAGTCTCCCAAATGTGTGTGGCTCCCAACTATCTCATCACGATTTTACGGGCCTGCTGAAGGAGCCCGTTGTAGCGAGCGCGGGCAACGCGCTCCCATGCACTCTCTACAAAAGTGGTCTGGTCCTCCGACCTTATCTAATGAGACTGCAAAAAAAATAAATTTATTATTACCGATCAATATTTAACATCAATATTAATTTAATAAATATACGTACCGAGAACTCTCGCCACAACAAATCCATATGCTCACGGGGCATGTGAGACCATGTAGTCCACTCCCCGTGCATAAATCGTCGGATCATCCCCACTATCGTGCGTGGGACGTCCTCCTACTCAAACCTGCACGAAATATATATAGTATAATTATATATTGTGATCTATCGAATTATAAATAAATTATAAGGAATAATTAATGCATATACTTACCTTCTTCCACGAACACTAACTAGTTTGTGCGGCTCTCCCTCGGGTGGCGAAGGGAGAATTCTATTAGGTCCTCATGGCCTACGTCTCGATGTCGTTGGACTTGGATCGGCTGAAGGGATGGTGGCCGGTGGGGGAATGGTGAATGGATCAGCTGGGGGGATGGTAGGCGGATCAGGTGGGGGGATGGTGGCTGGAGATAGGGGGATGGTGGACGAAGGTGGGGGGATAGTAGGTGTCGGTGAAGGGTCAACGGTGGCTAAAGGTTGGGGGATGGTGTGTGTAGGCTAAGGGATGGTGGATACATGGTGGCAAGTGGTAATCGTCGGGGGGTCTTGCGAGGAATGCCTCATCGGGCACGCACTTCTCGAACCATAGATATCAAATATGAATATAATTAGATTATATATAATAGATTAATAGATAGATTTAATAATTGAAGATATACTTCACATTTATAATTATTCATCATCGTCATTATCATCATCCGTGTAATACTATTCTTCTTGTTCTTTCGTATCCGAATCTTCAAATGCTTTTTCTTCTCCCTCATCATTATGTCCTTCCTCAACTTCATTATCATCGTCATCAATATATTCTACTTCTAATTGAACTAACTCTGTGTCATCCTCCTCAAGTATTGGACTAACTCGCTCCACTTCAGAAGGATCTTCTGTCATTTATCGTCTCATTCTCTCCAGCTACCGGGTCAATTTTTCCTCTGGCTTTAGTCTTACAGACTACACGCAAATCTGTCCTATCTTTCTTTTGAGACAAATATTGCAAATAATATTCTTGTTCAGCTTGAGACGCCAATATAAATGGCTCATTTGAAGCCAATTTCGATTTATAATTGACCTCGACAAGTTTATACTTTGGATGAACTCTCATGCTCCTATCGCTTGTATTGAACCAATGACATTTAAAAAGGGCAACTGATTTCCATCCAAAAAATTGCAATTCTATGACTTCTTCCAACAGTCCATAAAAGTCAACATCACATTCAGCATACGTTGTCCCTTTGACGCAGACCCCGACATTCGTAGTCTTCTTTGTAGATGAATATTCAAGTGTGTGAAATTTATATATGTTGGTGAAATGGCCACACTAGAGGGGGGGGGGGGTGAATAGTGTGTTAACTAAACTTGTCGCCTAAATTATGTTTTAAATATTTTCTTGAACTACTTAGGAAAATTGCAATTTATCGACTAAATACGAAAATAAGTAATAAAGATAAGCAATGCGATACACAAAGAAAATAATGCTAACACAATTATTTATAGAGGTTCGTCCCCAATGCCTACTCCATTACTTAGGAACCCCGCTTAGGATTTCCAAACTAGCTTTACTAGATTATATTGCTTTCCAAACTAGTTTCATTTTTTACCCAAAAAAAACACGAACTTTGGACATTTTCCCATTTCTAGCATAAACTTTTTTCGTTAGCAAGAAAATACACGAACTTTGATTCCGTCACCCCGTTTAGCAAGCACCATCTTTTTTGATGGTTTTTGCTGACATGGCTGTTAACGGCGATGACGTGGCAAGTTACTTTGCCAATGTGGCATATAATTTCAACGGACGAGTAAAGGGTAACATAAAATTATAAAATCACCCACCCCCGATGCTAATGTTTTTTGAAACGGGGAGGGGCAAAATGGTAATTTTCCCATCGTCTTCAAGTTGGGCGTGCTCGATGCCCTAATTCTTATTTTACCTGCTCGCCTGCTCGAACACTGCAAAGAGGGAGATTTTTGTCGCCTTTGTCGCCGGACTAGGGCACGCCTTCTGGAGTCTTTGTCGCTGGATTAGGGCACGAAGGGACGAGCGGTGGGTACCCGCGGGTATTTACCCGTTTATGACGGGTATGGGGGGTAGTTTTCTACCCGCGGGTATTTCGCGGGTAATTTTTCATACCCGTTTATTAAATGGGGTGGGTACGGGTGTCATAGTACCCATACCCGCGAGTACCCGTTACCCGTGAGAATTAATAAATTACTATTTTACCCTCAATACATATACTAAAAAACCCTAAGTTCCTAACCTAATTCAATAGTCAATACCCATTATCCACTACCTACCCATTGAAGTGTGTTTAATTGTTTATATTTGAAGTTGTTATCAAAATATTGTGTGTTTATTTGAAGAGAGTTTATATTTGAAATTCTTATCAAAATGTCAAAGTTTACATTTTTTAAAACTATCATGGGTACCCGTTAATACCCGTGGGTATCCGTTCCCCAGCGGGTAATTAAATGGGTACCCATTTTTAATACCCGCGGGGAATAAACGGGTAGCGGGTACCCGTTTATTTCGCGGGGTGGGTAGTGGGTAGGCACCCCCCGTACCCGCCCTGCCCCGTTGACATCCCTAGAGGTGGGGACATTGAGAAGCTGTGGTCCCAAAAACAACAAGTATATTTTTGGTTTCTTTTGCATGTGCCATCTTTTTTTTTTAATCCATGTGTTGTGGTCCTAATATACATGTGAATCTATTTTTTTCATTGTTTTTTCACTATTTGCCATCTGCCGCATATTCATTTTCATGTAGGATGGAAAAATTTGAGATTGTAGTACATCATGGTGGTTAAATAATTTTTGAACCCCATGTACGCTATGTGGGGGGTGAACTGCTCTTAGTTAGAGAAGATGATATGATTTTAAAAATAGTTACATTGTTTGACATGAGACTCTTGGTAGAGACATTAGGTTACTCTTGAACTAAATTGTGGTACAAAGACCCTAAGAAGCCCTTATCTTCTAGACCGGTGGAGATAAAGATAGAAACTGAAGTTAAGGAGATGTGTAAATTGGCGATAAGTTGTGGGTCTATACACTTCTATTCAGAAGGAGTTAGAGACTATGCATTGAGGAAAAAGAAACGAGAACAAACTCTCAAAAATTAGAACCAAAATGAGAATTTGGAGCCTGATCATGAAGGAGCTGACCAGGATGAGGCTCATGAACATACTAATTTTGATGGAGATGATGACACAAGTGATGAGGATGATGAGGAATATAGAATAGTGAAGAGAAATAAAAGAATACAGAGTAATGATGAGCAAGGTACCAGTGGTGGAGGAGATGAGCACAAGGAAGTTGAGCAATGTATCAGTGGTGGAGGAGATCAGCACAGTAAAGATGAGCAAGGTACCAGTGGTGGAGGAGATCAGCACAGAGAAGCTGAGGGTGGGAACAATGATTTATCAAGTTCTGATGAATCATCATCAAGTGATACTTCAACTGAATAAGTGAAGACACCTAATAGTAGTGATGATGAAGATATACAAAAATTAAGAAAACCGAAGTGTAAAGGATTTAGGGGCAAAGAATCTGAAGAATTTTGCCTTAACATGAGGTTTGAATCAGTAGGACAGTTCAGGCAAGCTGTTCAAGACTATGCTTTGAAGAATGGGAAGGCTATTAAGTTTACTAGGTCTGGTGAGAAAAATGTAGAGGCTAGGTGTAGTGCCAAATGCCCTTGACCCGGAAGATTAGAAAATTTCCGTTTTTCGAAAATTTGTACTAGACCCCATAAACTATGTTTTGATTCTTAAGGATTTTGATTTTTTAGATATTTTTATTGAATCCAAATGGGGGGGTAATACTTATATAATATTTATGTTTTAAAGTTATTAACTTAAAGTTAAGAAATGTTATATTAGTAGACTTAGCAAAGACCGAACCCAGAAACGAGCAAACGAGTAGAAAAATCAGCAAACTGGACTGATTTTTCCAATTTCGGTCGACTGATCGATCGACCGAATGGCGCCCAAAATGGGCAGAAGCCATTCGGTTGCTCGGCGGTCGCTTGGTCAGTCGATTGGCGACCGGGTGGCGGAAACGGCTAGTTTTTCGCCCGTTGAGTTGGTTGTTTCATGCCATCTCCTCAAGGCTTATAAATAGAAGCCTTAGCAAGCCTTCCACCCTTTATGCAACATTCTTTGAGCCATATTTTGATGATCCTTGAGCTTAATTGAGCCACCATTCTTGAAAACTCTAGTTTGATCTCTCATCTCCTTGACATAGCCTTCAAGCTTCATCAATTCATCAATTCATCAATTTGAGGCATCAAGAGGACTAGAGAGTTTTTTTTGGAGCTAAGCATTTGTTGTTTGATTTATTGCTCCATTAAGTTGTGTATTTTCTTGTTTATTTTATTGTATTTGAGCTTGGGAAGACCTAGGTTGTTAGGTCTTGAAATTGGGTGGTTGCCTTTGTGTTTGAGGCTTAATTCCACCGGTGTAAACGTAGTTTACTAGGATTAGTTGAGTTGTCCTTAGGTTGAGGTGGGAGAATGCTCTCGGTAGGTAGGCGGGATACTTCCAGTTGTGGAAGTGCATTCGGTTTGAGAGCGAAGACATTCAGGTGAAAAGTCCTCATTGTAAGGAAACAAGATAATCTAGTAAGGCTAGTTTGGAAATCCTAAGCGGGGTGCTTAGGTAGTGGAGTAGGAATTGGGGCCGAACCACTATAAATAATTGTGTTTGCACTGATACTACTTGTGTTTATTTTATTCTCGTATTTACTTTGCTTTCGCTTGCTACTCAACTTGAAATTTGCCTAAATAACAAAAGAAACAATTAAAACCAAATTTAGGCAAAAAGATTAGTAAACACACTATGCACATGCCAACTCATAATAATAAATCATAGCCGAAATAATGTAAAGAGTTTTATTATTCAAAATAAAAACCAAACTAGATTTTATAAGAATTAAGTTTAGCAAAAATAGAAAAGTGCGGAAATGATAAATCAAAGTCCAATAGACCACTAACAAATGAAATCCGGAATAAATGACATAAACATCCCTAAAGGACTACAACTCCAAAAAGCCAAATCATAGTGCATGACAAAATACTACAGACTCGACTACGACCCCTAACTAGGACTGCTATGAGATCATGTGGCTCCTATGCCCTCCAGCTGCGCCAAGTGCTCCAGCCCACCTCACCGGTCAGGCTCTACAAAACAAAAACAAAACGATAACAGTTGAGTTCAAAAGAACTCAGTGATCGATTCTACCAACCCCCACGAAAATCCAAACATAGATATGAAGCATAAAGCAAAACTCCTGACATAAGCAGGAAAGGTCACAAGGGAGTGACCAGCTAACAGGCCATCTGGCCACCAACTGCCCGAAGGCAACCAACACCCAAACAGTGAAGATTACAAGCCTAGGCCTACCATGCACTAAGGCAACAAAACATACTAGGATAATCGGGTAGGCCCTCCGAACTTATCCTAATATAAAGAAACTCGGGAGCAATCGGGATTGGCCCATTTGAACTTGGTCCATGAGACGCGTTGAATTGGAACAATCGGGAATCGTCCATCCAAACTTGCCCCTTTAAGATATCTCAGGAATAATCAGGATTTGCCAGTCTGAACTTATTCCTTAAAAGCACCTCGAGAATAATCGAGATAGGCTCTCTGAACTTATTCAAGGAGACCAAATCGGAACAATCGGGATTTGCCCATCCAAACTTGTTCCAATAAAAACGTAGGAGTAATCGGGATTCGCCCATCTGAACTTACTCCTTTAAAAAAAGAATCTTGGGAACAATCAGGATTTGTCCGTCTGAACTTGTTCCATAAGATACGCAGGAACAATCGGTGTTTTCCCATCCAAACTTCACTACTAGAAAAATGGGCATCAGCAACGGCTGATGCCGTTGCTGAAACTCATCAGCAACGGCTGAAGCCGTTGCAATGGAGCCGTGGCAGAAAATCGCGTTGCTGATAACTTAGCAACGGATCAGCAACGGCTGCTCGGGCCGTTGCTAAAAATATTATCAGCAACGGTTTTGCCACGGACGCGGAGCCGTTGCTGATAACATTAATAGCAACGGCCAGTGAGCCCGTAGCAACACCGTTAGTAAAAGCCCGTCGCTAAGCCGTTGCTGTAGGTCATCAGCAATGACTTTCGATACACTTTTAGCAATGGCTTTCCCACGGACGGCTGTGGGAAAGCCGTTGCTGATGATGTGAACCTGGTAACGAAAAAATTTAAAATTTAAAATTTCCATTGATACATTGATACATTATCTGATACATAACTCACACACCCATACACTCATACACACATTCATTCACACATCACAAATACACCAAGATATACATCAAAATAATTATATTTATATTGATAATTATCCACAATAGTATAAAAACTATTCAAATGCAAAATTGAAGTATCAATATCCAAACAAAATAAATTAAACAAGTCCAATATCTCAGTAACAAAGTCAATATAAAAAAAATCTCACGATAACGATGGAGGATGGTCTGGATCATATGGCGGGGTCTGGAGTGCTTGAGTGTACATCGGCGTGGATTGACTCGAGGACGATGGATTAGATGATGCCGAAGAGATGCCTGCTTCGGGATGACCTGACATGTTGCGTAGCATAGCTTGTATATCCGCCATCATCTGACTCTGGCGCTCCATTATCTCAGTCTGACGCGCGACCGTGTCCTCTAGAGTCCTTATTCTGCTACTATGATCATAACTGGATCTAGAGGTGGACGGCCGCTCACCAACGACCGGAGGGGTCGGTGCCCCAAGTGGCCCTAGTACGGCTCGCGCATGACCACTATCTGCAAAGCCATATACACGGCCATGGTCCCAGCCACCTGCGGCCTCGATCCACGTTGCTGCGTCAAAGTCCTCGGGGGTGCCCCCGCGCTGCACCACCGTCTGGCTGTAGGTCTCCTACTCGAGTTTGATTTTTTGTTTAATATTTATCATAAAACTTAAATTATAAATATATAATGAATAATTTAAACAAATATATAGTTACCATAATGTATGCAGCGCGGTTGTCGATGTACTCCCTCGTCCCATGTGCTCGACGGTGAGTCCGCTCAAACACCGCCATCGGGGAGGGTCGCTGGACAGTCCCGTCAACCGACACCGTCGTCTACATTTACAAAACAAATACATTAATTAGTACACATAGTAACAAATAAAATATATAATTAAAAGGTATACTTACCATACGGTTCGCGTGCACTGCAAATGCAACAGAGCCGCCGGTTTGACGCGCTGCTCCCCCCGACATGCGATTTCTAGCCGCATTCCGAGAAACCTCCTGCCATCGGTCCGTCGACCATATTCCCACGAGCTGGTCCCATATATCCGGAGTAATCCAATCGGGGCCGTATCCCCGAGTCTTCGCGATGTTAGTGGTCCCAGCTCGTGCCATCGCCTGGGACCGAGCCTACCCCAGCTGCCTGTTGTACCTCACACGGGAAATAGCCTCCCAGGTAGCGTAAATGAATGGCCTCTGGTCCTCGGCCCATGTAAAGCGAGCCTGCAAAATAATAATATCAGTACCAATATTAATCATCATGCATGTAAAAAAAATAATAATACGTGCCTCAAACTCGCGCCATAACATGTCGACGTGCTCGCTAGGCATGTGGGACCACGTAGGCCATGCCCCGTGCATGTATCATCGAATAGTAGAAGAAATGCTCCTCGGCACTTCTTCGTGCTCGAACCTGTACAACAAAAATAAATTTTAATATTATATTATGATATAATGAATTTGTAATGATTCATAATTCATGATATATTACCGCTCCCCAATCACGCTAATAAATCTACGTGACTCTGTGGCTGGTGGAGGCTGCCACCAGTTCGGCCCGCGTGGCCGTCTGCGTCTGGATGTACTAGCCTCGGCAGTATCATCGGCATGAGGATCAGCAACAGGAGAATCAGCAGCATGAGTAAGTGTAGGAGTCTCACCGATCGGAGACTCCGAAGCTCTCCTGCGATGATAACCACGACCAGTCATATCTGTCGAATAGACATATAATCAGATTATTGTATAAATAGTAGAGATATATTTAATAAAATATATACTTTACAATTATTCCTCATCATCTGAATAATAGTCTTCGAATTCTTCCTCTTCTTCCTCTTCTTCATTTTCTTCATCTCCAGCTTCCTCAATTTCATGATCGTCATCATCAGCATATTCAATTTCTAATTGAATTAACGTTGTGTCTGCATCCTCGAGTATTTGAATAATACGATCTACAGCAGGAGGATCATCTTCTTGATAGAAACCATGTGTCATATCAGGTATTAGCTCATTTTCTCCTACTATCGGTTCAATTTTTCCTCTACCTTTTGTCTTACAGACTACACGCCAATCTGCTCTTTCTTTATTTCGAGCCGGATACTTCGCGTAATATACTTGTTCGGCTTGTGATGCCAATATAAAAGGCTCATTTGCTGCCAATTTAGATTTGTAATTAACCTCAACAAGTTTGTATTTTGGATGAACTTTCATGCCCCTTTCTGTTGTATCGACCCAATGACATCTAAATAGAATAACTGATTTCAAGTCGAAGTAGTGCAACTCTATCACTTCTTCCACCAGTCCATAAAAATTCATATCACATTCAACATAGGTTGTCCCTTTCACACAGACCCCAACATTCATCGTCTTCTTTGTAAATGCATATTCAACCGTGTGAAATTTATACCCATTAACAAAATATCCGCTATAGCACGACAAGTCGCGACGGTCCACTAACAAACTCAAATATTCTTTCATCTATTTCAGCTCTGTGATCTTTGCTGTAAGTCTGAATCCAAGTAGGGAAATCACGATTCCGTAATCTCTCAAATTCTTCATCGTTGTGAATAGAGTATTTTTGCACCATCTCAATGTCAAATATTTCAATGAATTGTTCAATCTCTGGACAATTGAGTAATACATACAAGTGTGCCAAATGATACTCTTCATCGCTTAAGTGTCGAGATGGATGAGAACCAAAAGCACGACCAGAGTGACAAAATATATTTAAACGTCCATCTGAATGTCGAACACCCCCGTCGTCGTTACGTGGAAGACGATCAAATCTTGTCTGTACTGTCGATTCAAAGTAAAGTGAGCAGAATGTTGAAATTTCTTGGATGATATACGATTCAGATATTGATCCTTCAACAGCTGCGGTGAAATTTCTTTAGGTGAGATTGTCTTATTCCATTTGGGATTTATGTTATTTATATTGCACTAAGTACTTATTTTAACCGCTAACTTCATTCTAAATTTCGGCAGCATCTCCCTACAGTTCTCCGAATACGCATATCATCTGGGCGCGTATCGGAGAACAAGAGAGATGTTGCCGAAATTTAGAATAATTAGTTAACAGTTAAAATAAAAACGTAAGTGCAGTACAAATAACTATATTCCCAAATTGTCCAATCAGGGACAATTCAAGAATTGTACGTCGTATAAAAGATCATCTACTTCTTTTACACGAACATACAATCCCCGAACGGATCTAAGGTTTTGCTAAATCATATCCGACTCGTCGATGCGTACGTGAAACATATCAACTCGTCGGATGGATGATTATTTTCTAAATGTTTCGAGACAGTTCGAGTCCATATTGGACAATTCCGACACGAGTCCAAATTAGATGATTTCGGCGCGCGTCCTAAGTGGACGATTTCGGCGCGCGTCCGAAGTGGATGATTCCGGCGCGCGTCCGAAGTGGATGATTCCGGCACAATGCCGAGGTGGACAATTCCGAAATTAATCTAAACCCTAAAAATTAATCTAAACCCTAATAATTAATCTAACAAATTAAATAATTAATATAAATAATTAATTAACATATAAATAAAAAATAAAAAAATATAAATCTACTCTTTCCGGCGCCGAAGTCCGGTGGACTCCGGCGCCGGCGTACAGTGTCCGGACAGTGTGTCCGGACACTGTACAAGATCCGGCGGTGGCCATCGGCCGACCGCCGCCGGCCGAAACCCTAAAGATAGGGTTTCGGTCAGATTTCCCGCCGGTCGCAACGGGAAGAGACGGCCGGGCGGCGATGAATACCTGAAATCAGCGGTCGAGGTCGGATGGCAGCGTCGGCAGCGGCAGCGAGAGGCGGGAGGAGGAGGCGGCGGCGGCAGCAGTGGGAGGAAGAAGGGTTGGGCACGATCTGTGACTTTATAAACTTATCAGCAACGGCTCACTCGCCCGTTAGAAAGCCGTTGCTAATAAGTTATCATCAGCAATGGCTCACTTGTCCGTTAGAAAGCCGTTGCTGTTAATTAAAATCATCAGCAACGGCTCGCGTGTCCGTTTGAAAGCCGTTGCAGATACAACATATCTACAACGTCTTGAGCGGCCGTAAGAATGCTGTTGCAAATAGCAACGGCTTGAGTGGCCGTTGCTGATAGCCGTTGCTGAAGACTCAATTTCTAGTAGTGCTTGTTCCATATGTTGGGATTTAGCCATCCAACCTTCCGGACCTAGCCCACAATCCGGCTTCTCAATGAGCCTCTCCACCATTCATAAAGGTATTGTGCAACATGACCTAAGTCAATTATCTCCTACGGTGTCTCAGGGGTGTCCTTATTGGGAAGCATCTCAACACTCCAATACATGACCCCAACTCCTAGACCCGTAATGTCATAAACCCGTGAGGTTTTTTCATGCATAACTTTATTTGTTGGTTCATAACAGATTATGCTGACCCCTTGCTCAATTTTAATTATACAATTAAAATTTAGATCACCAAGATTAGGGTTTTGTTTTAAGGTTTTCTTTTAGCTTATTGTTATGCCCGAAACTGATGTATCTAACCCGAATCTGGTCTCTAGATTGTGACCTATGTTTTCAAACTATATTTTCTGGTCAAAACGATAGGTTACACGACTATAATCAATAAACTATATACATCACAACAAGTATTACAAAAAACCACACAGATTCATCATCTCAGCATGAAATTCCAGCAACATTGAATTTTCAACATAGCATGAAAGTAAATCCGAAATTTACAGAAATTAGATCCTTAATTGTCATTAAAATAGAATACTAATCCTGAGAAAAATCTCTCAACTTTCATACTTATTAAACAAGGCTAACAAGCATCATCAACATCTTAAACAAGAAACAAGCATCATGATCAAGAACTCTTTTTCAAGAACCTTCATGACATCAATATCAAGATCTTAATTTTGCAAAACATGATTTCTATCCAAAAATCACAGATTAATTACAAGGAATGCTTGGACATGTAGGAACTCAAATTGATAAGCAAATTAAGGCATGGATATCAAGAACACCAAAAACCCTCACTTAGACATTTCACCCGAACACCTTGAGGGCACCCTCGTCTCCACCTTGGCCGAGCACCCCTAGGATCATCCTAGGGCTGCCGAACCCCATAGGGGAGGATTTAGGGCCTCCTCAAACAAGGCAAACAAAAGGAACAGCGATAATTCGAGAGATCGATGGAAAATAAAATAAGAACATCCAAGCCTCCAAGAACGTCTTCAAGTATTCGAAGAAACCCAAAAAGAAGGAGGGTAAAACCACTCACATGAATAGGGAGGAAATTTAGAGGGGAAATCCCGATCGACGGCCTCTGAATTTGGCTCCAAGAGGTGGTGGCTCGGCTCCACTAAGAGAAAGAAGTGGGCGGCGGTTCCTCCTCAAGCCGCCGGCTCCAAGAAGAGGAAGAAGAGGGCAGCGGCTCCTCCCCAAGCCACTGCTTGGCTTCCAAGGGAGACGAAGAGGAAGAAGAAGAAGAAGGAGCTTGGCTTTGGTGGCTAGGCTGGGCACCTCCAAGATAAGAGAGGAGAGGGGCGGCTGGCTGGCGGTTGGGCTTGACGGCTGGTGGGTGCTCCTCTCTTCAAACAGCTTGAGCGGCTCCAACAGGGAGCCACAAGCCAAGGGGAGGGAGTTTTATACTCCCTCCTCAACCCTAACTCCACTAGATCCCTTATCAAACCCGCATCCGCCTCAAGTCGAATCTGAACCCGTGAACCCGATTAGACTTAATTAATCCTATTCTAATCCCATGCTACAACAAGCACCAATCACATGCAACATAATTAAACATTCATGCATACCCAACAAAAAATTAATTAAATTTATCTATTCAAGCAAAATCTGTATAACTCATATTCCTACTTACCCGAGCTCCCTAGCTCGCACCGGACCATGAGTCGACTCGGCTCGACGTTGGACAAGCCCGCTAGGCTGACAAATACAAACATAGATGGAAAACTAAAATTAATATCTAGGATATTACAATCCTCCCTCCTTAAAGAAAATTTGTCATCGAATTTCGGAAAAAGGAACTTAAGGACTCACCATATCATCAAACAACGTAATGCTCCCTCATGTCCTGCTCCATCTCCTAGGTGGCCTCCTGTCTGTAATGGTGCTCCCACCTGACCTTCACCAAGGGAATCTCCTTGGACCTCAATCTTCTGACCTGACGGTCTAGCACCTGAACTGGTCGCTCCTCATAAGAGACTACTGAATCCACCTCCACTGCGGTAGGTTCAATCACATGGGACTCATCCCGAATGTACTTCTTCAGCATAGATACATGGAACACTGGATGCACTCGGTCCATACTAGGAGGTAAGGCCAACTCATAAGCTACAGTTCCCCTACGCTTGAGAATAGGAAACGACCCAATGAACCTAGAGCTTAGCTTTTCTTTCTTACCAAATCTCACCACACCTCTTTCATAGGGGACACCTTGAGGAACACCATGTCCCCCTCAACAAACTCTACATCCCTAGCCTTTCCATTGACATACATCTTTTGGCGATTTTGAGCTACCAACAGCCTCTCTCTGATTAGCTTCACCTTTTCTACTGCCTCCTCCACCAGGTCAGGTCCCATCATAAGGAAATCCTCTGCCTCAAACCAGCCTATGGGCGACCTGCATCGCCGCCCATACAATGCCTCAAATGGGGTCATCCCGATGCTACTGTGATAGCTGTTATTGTAGGCAAACTCAATCAAGGGTAAGTGCATCTCCCAACTGCCCTCCAAATCTAGGACACATGCTCTCAGCATATCCTCTAGTGTCTGAATAGTCCGCTCTGACTAACCATCTATCTGAGGGTGAAATGCACTGAACCGAACCTGAGTGCCCAATGCCTCCTCGAAAGACTGCCAAAACTAAGCCATGAACTGAGTACCCCGATATGAGATGATCATAATAGGAACCCCATGATATGCGACAATCCGATCCAGGAACAACCTCGCATACTGCTCGGCTGAAAAGGTCGTCCTGACTGATATGAAATGCGACGTCTTTGTTAGGTAATTCACCACTACCCAGATAGAATCATTGCCCTTCCCAGACTTTGGCAACCCCGTCACAAAATCCATGGTTATCTTCTTCTATTTCCACTCTAGTACTTTTAGGTTCTGGAGCAACCCTGCCGGCTTCAAATGCTCAGCCCTAACCTACTGGCACACCAGGCACTTAGATACGAACTCGGCCACTTCTCTTTTCATGCCTTTCCACCAATAATTCCGCCTTAGATCTCGGTATATCTTCGTGGCTCCTGGATGCATAGTGTATGTGGACCGATGAGCCATCTCTAGCCCCTGCCTGCGAACCTCGACCATATCTGGCATCACTATCCAATTCTTAAACCTCAGAATGCCCTTCGAGTCAACACCGAACCAATTATCAGCATCACCCCTCCTGGCCAGATCCTTAGTGAGAGCACAGAAAAAATCCTTGGCCAACGGCCTCCTTCTGATTGCCAAATGCGCCAGACTACCCATAGACTTCCTGCTCAAAGCATTAGCCACCACATTAGCCTTCTCTAGATGGTACATCATCGTGTAGTCATATTCCTTCAAATGCTCAAGCCATCTTCTCTGCCTCAGGTTCAACTCCTTCTGGGGGAGCAAATACTGGAGGCTCTTAAGATCAGTGTATATCTCACAAGCCTTGCCATAAAGGTAGTGATGCCACAACTTCAATGCGAACACCACCACTGCTAGCTCAAGGTCATGAGTCTGGTAATTGTTCTCGTGAACCTTCAACTGCCGAGAGGCATAAGCTTTCACCTTGCCATTCTGCATCAACACACAACCCAAGTCGACCCGGGAAGCATCACAATAAACAACAAATCCACCCGAGCCCGAAGGTAAAGCTAGAACTGGTGCCGACGTCAAACAGTCCTTGAGCTTCTAAAAGTTCTCCTCGCACTTACTGTCCCAAACGAACTTGACTTTCTTTTGAGTCAAGCAGGTCAATGGCGCTGCAATCCTAGAGAAATTCTCCACAAACTTTATGTAATAACCTGCCAAACCTAGGAAACTGTGAATCTCAGTGACATTAGTCGACCTCTTCCAATTCTGGACCGTTTCTATCTTTGTGGGGTCCACCTTTACCCCTTCCCTGGACACCACATGGCTAAGGAACCATACACTCTCCAACCAGAACTCGAACTTGGAGAATTCGGCATACAGTCTGTGCTCCCTGAGAGTTTCCAGAACTACCCTCAAGTGCTCAGCATGCTCCTCCTTGCTCCTGGAATAAATCAAGATGTCATCAATGAATACTATTACAAATTTATCAAAGTATTCCCTGAACACTCGGTTCATCAGGTCCATAAATGCTGTAGGTGCATTAGTCAGCCCGAAGGACATCACCAGGAACTCGAAATGCCCATACCTCGACCTGAAAGCAGTCTTAGGGATGTCACTGTCCCGGATCCTCAACTGATGGTACCCTGACCGCAGGTCAATCTTAGAAAGCCACTTAGCCCCCTGAAGTTGATCAAATAAATCATCAATCCTCGGCAGTGGGTACCGATTCTTCGCCGTCACCTTATTAAGCTACCGGTAGTCAATGCACATCCGCATGGACCCATCTTTCTTTTTCACATAGAGCACTGGAGCACCCCAAGGCGAAACACTTAGGCGAATTAAGCCCAACTCAAGCAGCTCCTGCAACGGGGACTTGAACTCCCTCAACTCAGCTGGTGCCATCCGATACGACGGAATGGAGATCAACTTCACTCTAGGCTAAAAATCAATACAGAACTCTCTGGAGGCAACCCTGGCAACTCCTCCGGAAACACATCAAAGAAGCCGCACACCACGGGCGTCCCCCCGATGTCCCTAGCCGCACCTCCGCCTTCCTTTGCCACAGACACAAAGGCCAAGAAGGACTGGCAACCGCCCAGAAGTAGCTTCCGAGCCTTATGAGCTCAAATTGCTATCAACGAATCCCCCCAACCCTCACCCTAGAAGGTAAACTGGGACACTCTGGGCTTACTGAAGGTCACAGTCTGAGCCCTGCAATCCACTAAGGCGAAATGGTCTGCCAACCAGTCCATGCCCAAAATTACATCAAGCTCTAACATCGGCAGGAGTGTCAATTAGGCCATCAGTACGTGCCCATAAATGACAATCTCGCAGCCCAGAAAGACTGTCTCTGCCATCACAGAAAGACCCGTAGGCGTAGACACCTCAAGTGGCATATCTAGCACAGAAGGTTCCCCTACCAACTTAGCAGTAAACAAAAGAGTGCGTACCACCCGGATCAAACAAGGCATATGTAGTAGCATAACCAACAGTGAGGTTACCTAACACTACTGCCCTAGACGCCTCAGTGCCCTCTTGGTTCATAGCAAACACCCGTGCAATGAGCCTCTCTGAACCAGCGGCTCGCTGGCCTCCTCCCTGAGTCTGACCCCTTTGAGCTACAAAACTTACTAGCATTGGTGCCTTCCCTCTTGTCTGATCAGATTGTTGACTGCCCTTCCTAGGACAATCCTTTTTGAAGTGCCCAACCTGTCCGAACCCAAAACATGCCTCAGAGCGAAACCGCTATGGGTCCTGCTCAACTCTGGTCGCACATAATCATGGCCCTTAAGCATAAGATCACTCTACACCCATAATTCATATTTCCAAAAATCTAGGGGAAAGATCCTCCAATCAATCCAAAATTTGGGCTATAGGGGAAATTTACCATCAACCAAACCCCTACAGATCCCTTCTGCAGAACTCTATCAATCCCCCCCTAGGATCCCTAGGGCCGCCCTAACCAAACTGCACCATAAATATTTAAACTATATGACGAGACCCAAATGAATCATTCAAGATACTAAGCAACATTGCAAGGATCTCTAATCCAGGCACCCATACAAAGGTAGGCCCCAAAAAATGGTGCACTCTCTAGCACAGGGCCATTCATGGCCTCAAGCTGTGCTACCGGCCCGGGATTGTCACAGTTCCTCCTCAACTGGTCGTCTACTTTTACGACCCTGGCCCCACCATTAGCCTACACTCTGACCTCGACCTTGGCCACGCGTGGAGTTACTGCCACTGTCGCTCTATGTGGCACTAAAAGGCCTCCATCAATTTGGAATCACCAGAAAGAAAATATCAAAATTAAACAATTTAATTCACCCTAAGTCGTTAAGTAACTAAACCACCAGCCGCCCTGAGGTGTAGACTTAGCCCATTGAACTCATAACATACCTCTATCATATACTAACATGCTAGCAATGGGTGACAACTCTAGGTCATAGTCAGACCGAACCACATGCTCTGATACCACATTGTCACGCCCCAACTCAAGGTCACGTGACCGGCCAGGGTATACGTGCCTATACCCCGCAGCCTGAACCATGCACATGCCAACTCATAACAATAAATCATAGCGAAAAGAATGTAAAGAGTTTTATTATTCAAAATAAAAACCAAACCAGATTTCATAAGAAGTAAGTTTAGCAAAAATAGAAAAGTGCGGAAATAATAAATCAAAGTCCAATAGACCACTAACAAATGAAATCCGAAATAAATGACATAAACGTCCCTAAGGGACTACAACTCCAAAATGCCAAATCACAGTGCATGACAAACTACTACAGACTCGACTACGACCCCTAACTAGGACTGCTATGAGATCATGTGGCTCCTCTGCCCTCCAACCCCGCCAAGTGCTCCAGCCCACCTCACCGGTCAGGCTCTGCAAAACAAAAATAAAATGACAACGGGTGAGTTCAAAAGAACTCAGTGAGCGGTTCTACCAACCCCCATGAAAATCCAAACATAAATATGAAGCATAAAGTAAAACTCCTGACTCAAGCAGGAAAAGGCACAAGGGAGTGACCAGCTAACAGGCCATCTGGCCACCACCTGCGCCAAGGTAGCCAACACCCAAACGGTGAAGATTACAGGCCTATGCCTACCATGCCCTAAGGCAACAAAACATACTAGGATAATCGGGTAGTCGAACTTATCATAATATAAAGAAACTCGGGAGCAATCGGGATTGGCCCATCCGAACTTGCTCCACGAGACGCGTAGGAACAATCGGGAATCACCCATCCGAACTTGCCCCTTTAAGATATCTCAGGAATAATCGAGATTTTTTCGTCCAAACTTATTCCTTAAAAGCACCTCGGGAATAATCGGGATAGGCCCTCCGAACTTATTCCACGAGGCCAAACCGGAACAATTAGGATTTGCCCATCCGAACTTGTTCCAATAATAACGTAGGAGTAATCGAGATTTGGCCATCCAAGCTTACTCCTTTAAATATAGAATCTTGGGAACAATTGGAATTTGCCAGTCCAAGTTTATTTCACAAGATGCGTAGGAACAATCGGGATTTGCCCATTCGAACTTGTTCCACAGGTTGGGAATTAGACATCCAACCTTCCGGGCCTAGCCCGCAATTCGGCTCCTCAATGAGCCTCTCTGCCATTCATAAAGGTATGGCGCAACATGACCTAAGTCAAGTCTCTCCTACGGTGTCTCAGGGGTGTCCTTATTGGGAAGCATCTCAACACTCCAATACTTGACTCCAACTCTTAGACCTCTAATGTCATAAACCCGTGAGGTTTTATTTCATGCATAAATTTATTTGTTGGTTCATAACATATTATGCTGACCCCTTGCTCAATTTTAATTATACAATTAAAATTTAAATCACCAAGATTAGGGTTTTGTTCTAAGGTTTTGTTTTAGCTTACCGTTATGCCCGAAATTGATGTATCTAACCCGAATTTGATCTTTAGAGTGTGACCTGTGTTTTCAAACTATGTTTTCTGGTCAAAATGATAGGTTACATGACTATAATCAATAAACTATATACACCACAACAAGTATTACAAAAAACCACACAGATTCATCATCTCGTCATGAAATTCCAGCAACATTGAATTTTCAACATAGCATGAAAGTAAATCCGAAATTTACAGAAATTAGATTCTTAATTATCATTAAAACATAATACTAATCCTGAGATAAATCTCGCAACTTTCATACTTATTAAACAAGGCTAACAAGCATCATCAACACCTTAAACAAGAAACAAGCATCATGATCAAGAACCCTTCTTCAAGAACCTTCGTGACATCAATATCAAGATCTTAATTTTGCAAAACATGATTTCTATCCAAAAATCACAGATTAATTATAAGGCATGCTTGGACATGTAGGAACTCAAATTGATAAGCAAATTAAGGAATGGATATCAAGAACACCAAAAACCCTCACTTAGGCATTTCACCGAACACCTTGAGGGCACCCTCGTCTCCATCTTGGCCGAGCACCCCTAGGGTCATCCTAGGGCTGCTGAACCCCATAGGGGGGGATTTAGGACCTCCTCAAACATGGCAAACAAAAGGAACGGTGATAATTCGAGAGATCGACGGAAAAAAAAAAGAACATCCAAGCCTCCAAGAACGGCTTCAAGAATTCGAAAAAACCCGAAAAGAAGTAGGGTAAAACCACTCACATGAATAGGGAGGAAATTTAGAGGAGAAACCTGATCGAAGGCCTCTGAATCCGGCTTCAAGGGGTGGCGGCTCGGCTCCACCAAGAGATAGAAGGGGGCGACGGTTCCTCCTCAAGCCGCCGGCTCCAAGAAGAGAGGAAGAAGAGGGCAGCGACTCCTCCCCAATCCACGGCTTGGCTTCCAAGGGAGAGGAAGAGGAAGAAGAAGAAGAAGGAGCTTGGCTTTGGCAGCTAGGCTCGGCGGCTCCAAGAGAAGGGAGGAGAGGGGCGGCTGGCTGGTGGTTGCGCTTGACGACTGGCGGGTGCTCCTCTCTTCAAATGGCTTGTGCGGATCCAATAGGGAACCACAAGCCAAGGGGAGGGGCTTTTATACTCTGTCATCAACCCTAACTCCACTAAATCCCTTATCAAACTCGCATCCACCTCAAGCCGTACCCGAACCCGCGAACCCGATTAGACTTAATTAATCCTATTCTAATCCCATGCTACCACAAGCACCAATCTCATGCAACACAATTAAACATTCATGCATACCCAACATAAAATTAATTAAATTTATCTATTCAAGCAAAATTTGTATAACTCATATTCCTACTTACCCGAGCTCCCTAGCTCGCACCGGACCATGAGTCGACTCAACTCGACCTCGGACTAGTCCGCTAGGCTGACAAATACAAACATAGATGGAAAACTAAAATTAATATCTAGGATATTACTTGTACCTTGGCAAAGTAAACATGAGAAATTTTAGAAACAAATCATGAAGGATCACTGACGCTTCGGAAGTCAAAAGTCGAAATACTCAACACCAAATTTGAGACTCTAAAAATGGGCGAAGATGAAAGTATACAAGACTTTCATGGACGTATCAAAGACCTCGTGAACAATACTACCAACCTTGGAGAGCTATTTTTTGAAGAAAATGTAGTAAGGAATGTTTTGAGATCCATGCTTACCAAGTTTGATACGAAAGCTGCTGCCATAAGTGAAGTTCATGATCCATCTACTATTACTCTTGATACTCTGATGGGTAAACTTGAAACTTATGAGTTGGAATTATCTAAAAAATATTCTCACAAAGAAAAGAAGAAAAATCTTGCTTTCAGAGCTACCGAGGATGAAATCAAGATAAAAGATTGTTCTGATGAAGAAATGAATGTTGTACTAGCTCTTATGACAAAAAAATTTAAGAGATTTTTGAGAGCGAAGAGTTGTGTAAACCAAAACTCTCAATCTAATTCTCAGTTCAAATAGCAGTTTCAACCGTCTGAGACTGCCAGTTCCAAATCAAACTTCTATGCTGGAGAAAATAGAAAAAGTCAATCGTGTGGACAAAATGACGATTCCAAATAGAAGTTTAAAGACATCCAATGCTTTGAATGTGAAGGATTTGGACATGTAAAGTCAGAGTCCCCAAATCTCCAGAAGAAGATCAAGAAGTCATTCACTGCTACTTAGAGTGACGATGATGAAGAAACTGATTCATAAGAGCATCAATGAGACAACTTTAGAGCTTTGATGACCTGCTTAGATGACACAGTTAAGACCACCATTGTCTTTGATGAAGATAGAGATCAATGCAAGGTTCAATATGCAGATAGTCTTAAGGAAGCATATTAGGAGATGTTTGAGAAATGGGTTGAAGTGGAAAAACTTAACAAGTCTCTCAGGGATCAGAACAAGCTTTTGATAGAAGAAAAGAAGACTCTTTCGGACAAGGTTAAAACCCTTCAAAGACAAATTGTTCAACAAGAAGACAAAGAATCTAAGTTAACTTCTGAACTTGAAAAGGTAAAGAAGGAAGTTAGAATCTAAGTTAGAATCTAGGTACTCTTAACAAAATCTTGAGTGCAGGAAAAAGTCCTTCTAATCACAAGGGACTTGGATACCCTAGCTCATGCTAGTTGAAACCTTGGTCTCAACTGCCTACTAAACCAGTGAACTTTCATAAAGGCTCTTCAACTCATCAAAAGCTTACTAAGAGAAAGGAAGATAGGGTACCCAAATGCTACTATTGCAGATGCAGAGGACACATTATTGCAAATTGCTTCAAACTTTTCATAAATTGAGAAGAAAGAATCACCCGAGGAAAAAGGTTAAGCAAACTTGGTTAAGAAGGACTGATTTTAACTGCCATGTTGCTTTTAAGTCAAAGACTATTTCTTCTCTTGGATCTTGGTATTTCGACAGTGGTTGTTCTCAACACATGACAGGAAGTCCTGAAAATCTGAGAGACATTCAGATATATGGAGGTGCAACTGTCACTTTTGGAGATGGAGGATAAGGAAATGTCATAGGAGTTGGAACTCAAAATATTTCTGGAATTCCAAATTTGGAAAATGTCCTACTTGTTAAAGGTCTCAAGGCTAGTCTTGTGAGTGCCAATTGTGTGATCAAAATTTAAATGTTCAATTTACCAAAAATAGTTGCAAGGTTCTTAATAAGAATGGTGATTGTATCCTTGAAGGAAATAGATTTAGAGACAACTGCTACAAAATTGCCTATTCTTCTATTTGTTTTCCAGCCGTCTCTTTTGACATTAATTTGTGCATCGACGGTTAGGTCATGTTAATTACAGAGATCTAAAGAAGATTGTAAATGCTAAAGCTGTCAGGGGTATTCCTAAACTTTCAGGAGAACCTGAAGTTGTCTACCATGCTTATCAAGAGGGAAAATAGACTAGGCGTCTCATCAGCAGTTACAACTGGTAGCTACCCCTAAACCTCTTGAACTTCTTCATTTGGATCTGATAGGTCCCATGCAGGTTGAATGTATTTGTGGTAAAAAATATGTCCCTGTCTATGTAGATGATTTCTCACGTTTTACTTGGACAGAATTCCTGAAAGAAAAATTCAATGCTTTTAGCACTTTTAAATCTCTATGTTTGAGACTTCAGAATGAGCAAGAACTTCCTATTCTTAAAGTGATCATGGAAGAGAATTTGAGAACATTTCTTTCTCTAAATTATGGGATGAAAATGGTATTTTGAATGAATTTTCGATGAAAAACTCCCCAACAGAATGGTGTAGTTGAAAGGAAGAACCGTACTATTGATGAGATGGCTCGAGTTATGCTTAATTCTAAACAGATTTTTGAAAAATTTTGGGCTGAAGCCATCAACATAGCTTGCTACATCATAAATCAAGCCTATCTCTGACTAAAATCTACTAAAATTCCTTATGAATTATGGAAAGGTAGAAAACCTAACCTTACATATTTTCATGTCTTCGGCAGCAGATGTTATGTTCTAAATGATAAGGAATATCTTGGAAAAATGCAAAGCAAAAATGACGAAGCCATATTTTTTGGCTACTCCAAAAATAGCAAGGCATACCGAGTCTACAACAAACAAACTCAAACTGTAATGGAATCGCAAAACGTGTAGGTTGATGACTCTCAAGTATACTAGACCCTACTGACTGATGAGAAGACAGTCTCAACTGCTGATAAGACTGCCTGGAATTCTTCCAAGGCCAATGAACAATAAGTTGAAACTGCTAACTCAACTGACCATGAGACTGATACTGAAGTGGAAGATGAAGAGGGTGACTTCAGAGCTGAAAAAGCTGTAAGATCTCTCAAAAATCATCCTCTTAAAAATATAATTGAAGCTGTACATGATGGAGTTAAGACCATAAATCAATCCAAGAAAAATCACCAGGATATGATTAGGTATTCATGCTATACTTCAACTGTTGAGCCTAAAAATATCAAGGAAGCCTTGAAGGATGAATTATGGATTTCTGCTATGTAAGAAGAGCTACATCAGTTTGTCTAAAATGATGTATGGGAACTTGTCTCAAGACCTGAAAATATCAATGTTATTGGAATTAAATGGGTGTTTAAGAATAAGATTGATGAAGCTGGAAACATTGTAAGAAATAAAGCCCGTCTTATTGCTCAAGGTTACAATCAAATTGAAGGTCTAGACTATGATGAAACCTTTGCACCAGTTGCAAGATTAGAATCCATCAGGTTACTTCAAGCCTTATCCTGTTGTATGAAGTTCAAACTATTTCAGATGGATGTTAAGACTGACTTCCTCAATGAAGTTCTCAATGAAGAAGTCTATGTTGAACAACCTAAAGGCTTTGAAGACTCTGCTCATCCAGACCATGTGTACAGATTCAAGAAAGCTTTATATGGTCTTAAACAAGCTCCTAGAGCTTGGTATGAGAGACTCACTTAGTTCCTGCTCTTGAAAGGCTACAAAAGAGGAAGAGCAGATCAAACATTGTTCATCAAAAGAAAGGGGTCTCAATTGGTAATTGTTCAAATTTATGTTGATGATATAGTTTTTGGTTCAATCTCTGAAATTTTTGTTAAAGAATTTGTGGATGACATGAAATCTGAGTTTGAAATGAGCATGGTAGGAGAAATGAGTTATTTTCTCAGTCTCCAGGTAAAGAAATCTAAAGATGGCATATTTATCTCTCAGAGTAAGTATGTTAGAAATCTTATTCAGAAGTTTGGTCTAGACAGTTCCAAGGCAAAAGTATTGACTCAAGTCTATACAGAAGTATGATTGGCAGTTTATTCTATCTGACTACTAGCAGACCTGACTTATGTTTTAGTGTTGGATTGTGTGCCAGATATCAAGTTAATCCAAAGGAGTCTCTGTTGGATGAATGTACACACTAGAAGGGGGCGGGGGTTGAATAGTGTATATCTACTTGGCTCTTAATCAACTCAAGTACCAGATTCAAGTTTCTTGATTCTTAGTGCGACTAGATGCAATTACAATTATATCAAGCACAAGCAAGAATCAAATTGAGCAATCAAGATAGCAATGCAAACATGAAATACATAGTGGTTCGACCAACACCGCCTACTCCACCACCTTGGCTCCTCACTAAGGATTTCTAACATTAACACTTTACAGATTGATAGTTTTTCTAAGAATACAATGAGGGCTTATACCTCAACCCTAGAGGTGAGCCTCAACACCTATTCTCTAGCAAAAATAACAATCTACAAGACACCAACGTGTTTACACGCACACCTTGCAAGCTACCCTTAAAATTGATACAAAGCAATTGGAAAACAATAATTGGAGCTTAAATATAAAATAAACTTGATGAAGCTCCAATGCATCTCCTCCGAGCACTTCAAGGCTTCGAGTATGGATTTCTCGGTGAAGACCAACGTGTTTACATGCACACCTTGCAAGCTACCCTTAAAATCGATACAAAGCAATTGGAAAACAATAATTGGAGCTTAAATATAAAATAAACTTGATGAAGCTCCAACGCGTCTCCTCCGAGCACTTCAAGGCTTCGAGTATGGATTTCTCGGTGAAGACCAAGCTTGATGAAGTGAGGAGGGATTGAGAGTATGAAAATGGAGATTGGGACTTTAGATCAACTCCTTTAGGCTTGAAATCTCTAAGAATGGGCTCAATGAAGTTCTTGAAAACTGGGGAGGAGGTTTATGTGGGGTACTTATAACCCCTCACTCGGCAGGGCACCTAATGGGCGTTTTTTTGCCCGTTGGTGCCACTCGATCGCTGGCCTGGTCAAAGGCCAATTGACCGCCCCAACGATCGGAGCCCTCTGTGGATTCTAGGCTCAAGTCGGTCGATCGTCCTTGCGACCGAACCTGGGAATCATTCTTTTTTCGCTAATTTATTCTCGCAAATTTCATTTTCGAGTTCCGTTTCCAAGTTTTGACTTAGATAATATTACAATCAAGTTACTTAATACCTTAGAAGAATTTTAGAATCATTTCAAAGTTGTAGACCTAACTTCCGACTCGATCGCCTCTGAAGTCGTCGATACTTGAATCTCGCAATTTTTCCGTAATTTTCCGACGAACTTCGTGTGCGCTTCGATTGCTCAACCTGAGGTCAAACACTTGATAAACTCATTAGAATAAGTTTGTTATCATGAAAATCAAGATGGTGACCAAGGTTGAAAACCTTAGGCCAACAATCAAGATTTTTTAAGCAAAGTGCAAAAACAAGAATTTTACAAAATTAATTTTCTGCATTTTTTAATAAATCGCTGAAATTTCAGATTTCACGTTTTATCGACATAATACTCATTTTTCACAATAATTTTTAACTTTGATCAAATTTGGATATGACTAAGATATGATCATTCTAAACATGTATGTCAAATGACTTGGCACAATTTCGATCAAGAAATTGTCTGTAAGTCATTTTCCTAAATACTCATGAATTTTCAAATAGACACAATTAAGTACTTTATCATGAGCAAGATGCAAGAGTTTCTACATGCTTTATGAGGTATCATACTACATGGTGCAAAGATGAAACTACTACCTCATAGAATTTTCAAGTATTTAGTATGTGTTCTCTAAAACATTTGCCTCCTAATCAATACTCAACTTGCAAGTAATTGAATCATGAATAGCACAATAGACATTTTCTTACTTAGCAAGTTCATGAACTAGATAGCAAACAAAAGTCAAGTTTATTTCTCAAAAGTCAAGTTTTACTAATCACATTTTTCAAAATACAACCAAAATTGATATCAAAATAAATCAAGGAGATCTCAAGAAGTGAAAATATTTTAAAATCAAGATCTCAAACCCTTGCTAATTAAGGTTGAAAACCGACATGGCCAAAATTAGCCAAGGTTTCAAAACCAAAGGTTGCATAGACGCATTATAGGTCATAAATGGCCTCCAAAGTGACCGAAAATAAAATAAAAAATTGAAATTCAAAACTTGATACCACAAGGATGTTAATCAAGGGTGAACACACGGATAATCAAGTATCAAGTGAGTACTAAATAAAGCATATACACTAATTATCAAACTCCAATAATGATGTAAGCAAGAGTAGAGTAGAGTTAGGAGTTGATACTGATCACATTAATCAAGAAGTTGCAACAATGTTTATTCCTCTTTCTTTACTTCCCAATCAACTTCAAGCCATCAATGTGTCTTCATTTAAGTGTAGTGTCTCCCCCTACATTTAAGCATGAAGAATTTGGTTCCCAAATTTCTTTGGGTGCTTGGGGGTTAAAAGCTTTTGGAACCCAAAGTGATTTAGCATTGGGGTTCCTTCTTAATACACAATCCCTAATCATATGTCCATACATGCCACAACAAAAACAATGACCTTCAAATTGAATAGAAGCAAGATGATGGACATGAATGTGTGAATGAGCATGGGAAGATACTTTAGAAAAATTTGCAAAAGAGGCATGAGCATACATATTTTTCATTTTCTCATTTAATGAAAGTAACTCATTTTTTAATGATAGCATGCCGACATTCAAATTTTCAACTTGTGAGCATAATAAGGCATTTTCAATTTTCAATGAGCCATTGATATTTTGTAAGTCTATATTTTTCTTTTCTAAGGAATTTTTATCGTTTTCTAGGATTTCAACCTTCATTCTTGACTCATTACAAGAAAGCAAGAGATCATCATTTTCATGTTCTAGCATTTTATTTTCCTTTTTAAGTTTCTTGAATCTTTTTCTAACAATATTAAATTCTTCATACATATGCTCAATTTCATTTTCTAATTCTACTTGAGTAAAAGTATTATCACCTATAGTGATAGTGGGTACCTCATTGTCCTTTGTCATGAAACAAAGTTTGTGTTCTCCCTTGTGTTTTCTTCCCCACTTGAAGGTGATGATGACTCGGTTTCATCCCAAGTGGTCATTAGTGCTTTCTTCTTCATCCTTACTCTTTTATGTTTCTTTGAGGATGATGGGGAGATGAGCTTGGACTTAGGACAATCGCTCTCCAAGTGTCCGGGCTTGTTGCATTGAAAGAATATGTGTTTATCTTTGCCTTTTTTCTTCTTAAAGGCTTTCCCATAAGTTCCATCAACATACTTCCAAGGTGAATCATGTCTTCTTAGTACTTGAATTCTTTATTCTCCGATGATGATGTAGAGGTCCTATCACCATATGATGATTTTAAGGCAATGTTCTTGCCTTTGGGGAATCTTCCTCCCTTTTTGCCCTCATATGGATCTCATGGGTTATGAGGGATCCAATGAGTTCGGTGAGCTTCATGGTGCCAAGATTCTTGGCCTCCATGATAACAACCACCTTTGGCTTCCATGCTTTGGGAAGCGATCGGATAAGCTTCCTTACTTTTTCTTCCTCTTGTATGTCCCTTCCAAGGTTAGTCAAGGCATTCACAATATTTTGAAAGTGAGCATACATTTCATCTATGGTCTTAATTAAGAGCATGCATTCTAAAGAGTTCACAATCATGCATAAGCAAATTAATTTTAGGCTCCTTAACTTGGGAAGTTCCGTCATGAGTTGTCTCTAAAACATGCCAAATTTCAAAAGCGGATTTGCAACATGATATTCTCTTAAATTCATTTATAGATAAACCACATTGTAATGCATTCATTGCTTTGGCATGTGAATTAAACAATTTGATTTCTTCTTGAGACCAATCATCCATGCTCTTGGAGGGTAGTTTATAATCAACACGAATAGTTCTCCAAGCATCTAATCCTAGGGATTTCAAGAAAATACTCATCCTAGTTTTCCAATAAGGATAATTGTTTCCATCAAAAAGAGGAGGTGCATGAGTTGAAAACCCTTGACCTAGTGTGATACTAAAAGCCATAAGTGTAGGTTAGATGGTTAAACCTAAGCCTACAACCTTGCTCCGATACCAAATGTTGGATGAATGTCCACACGAGAAGAGGGAGGGTTGAATAGTGTATATCTACTTTTATGTTAATTGAATTCTTTTCTGGTTTTAATCAACTCAACTACGTACCCTATTCAAGTTTCTTGATTCTTAGTGCAACTAGATGCAATTACAATTATATCAAGCACAAGCAAGAATCAAATTGAGCAATCAAGATAGCAATGCAAACACAAAATATATAGTGGTTCGGCTAACACCGCCTACTCCACAACCTTGGCTCCTCACCAAGGATTTCTAACCTTAACACTTTATAGATTGATAGTTTTTCTAAGAATACAATGAGGACTTATCCCTCAATCCTAGAGGCGAGCCTCAACACAAAAACAACAATCTACAAGACACCAAGGTGTTTACACGCACACCTTGCAAGCTACCCTTAAAATCGATACAAAACAATTGGAAAATAATATAAATGGACCTTAAATTTTAAACAAACTTGATGAAGCTCCAACGCGTCTCCTCTGAGCACTTCAAGGCTTCGAGTATGGATTTCTCGATGAAGACCAAGTTTGATGAAGTGAGGAGGGATTGAGAGTATGAAAATGGAGATTAGGACTTTATATCAACTCCTTTAGGCTTGAAATATCTAAGGATAGGCTCAATGAAGTTCTTGAAAACTGAGGAGGAGATTTATGAGGGGTATTTATAATCCCTCACTCAGCTAGGGCACCAATGGGCATTTTTCTGCCCGTTGGTGCCGCCCGGTCGCTGGCCCGGTTGGAGTCCGGTCGATCGACCGCCCTAGCGATTGGAGCCCTCTGTGCATTCTGGGCTCCAGTCGGTCGATCGCCCCTGCGATCGAACTTGGGAATCAGCATTTTTTCGCTGATTTCTTCTTGTGAACTTCGTTTCTAACTTCTGTTTCCAAGTTTTGACTTGGATAATATTACAATCAAGTTTACTTAATGCCTTAAAAGAATTTTGCAATCATTTCAAAGTTCTAGACCTAACTTCCGACTTGATCGCCTACGAATTCATCGATACTTGAATCTCGTGATTTTTCCGTAACTTTCTAACGAACTTCATGTGCGCATCGACCGTTCAACCTGAGGTCAAACACTTGATAAAGTCATTAGATTAAGTTTGTTATCATCAAAATCTAGATGGTGACCAAGTTTGAAAACCTTAGGCCAACAGTTTCATCTACAGGCAGTCAAACGAATTCTAAAATATGTTAAAGGTACTCTGGATTTTGGCCTTTGGTATTCTATTAATTCTAACCCTTGTCTAGTAGGATATACTGATGCTGACTGGGCTGACAATATTGATGATAGAAAAAGTACATCAGGTGGCTGCTTCTGTATTGGAACAAATTTGGTGGCCTAGTTAAACAAAAAGCAAAACTCTATCTCTTTTTCTTCAACAGAAGCATAATATCTGGCAGCAGGTAGTTTCAGCACACAATTTATCTGGATGAGAAATATGTTGCTGGGTTATGGTTTAAAATAGGAAGAAATGATTCTATACTGTGATAATACCAGTGCTATAAATATCTCTAAAAACCCTATTATGCATTCTCACACTAAGCACATTGATATTCGTTTTCATTACATCAGGTAGTTGGTCGAAAGAAAGGAGTTGCAACTGGAGTATATTTCTATAGATAAGTAGGTTGCAGATATCTTCACAAAGGCATTAAGTGGAGAAAAGTTTGAGCAGTTGAGATCTGCTCTAGGACTATGTGTCATGTGACATAATTTTTTTTGGGAGTCTGGAATAATTGAAGAATCATTCAATTATTTTTTAACTTACCTTGTTCATTGAAAGTTTTTTTTTACTCTCCCTCATTATAGTTTTCGGCAGGCATTTTGTCCCATAAATTCCTCTCTTTTTGCTCATTGATTTTTTTCGACGTAAGGCTGCTATTTATGAGGATCCGAACAGATTAGATTTATATCTTTAGTTATGTTCTCTTAACATTGCATTTCAGTTCAAGGTCTGAAAAATAAACGTCTTATTCAATCTTCAATCGTCCTATTGTCTACCTCTCATCCATTTAATCTGAAGTTTCAATGATGGGATGCAAAACTAGCAAGATGAGTCTCGAGAAAGAGATGAATGCTTCTTTGGCAAAGGAAATAGTATTTTGAAGTCCTTTTGAGAAAATAGAAACACATGTTCTAGTTACATCTCCTGATAAGATATCTTCACCTTCTACCTCTCAAAGTCAACATCTAAGAAAGAAATCAAAGAAAAGACTTTCTAACCATGCTCTAAGAAGAAATGGTAATCAAGATGAATCCTTTACCAGATGTACATAATTGATGAATCCCTAAATCTAGCGGGGATGTGCAAGATAAGGAATGTCTGGCAATGATGCCTTCCTGAATCTAGCGGAGATGTACTTAGAACGGGTCAAGGTTGATCCCGGTGATGTCGGATTCGTAATTGGTGAATCCCTTGTAATTAATGAGGATGTAGGTGTCCTTGTTTGGCTGGATGGAGCCCCCAGGCTGGGTGTTGTCTGACTTGACTTGAGTCTAGTTCATGAGTGTGAGCGCTTCTTGTCCTGATCCGGTGGGGCCCAAAGTGCTAGTCCAATCCAAAATATAATTGCATTATTATACAATTGTAATTGAAATTGAAATTTTATTTAACTATAACTATAATTTAATTTTAATTTATATTTTGATTTCAAGTGTTCATTTCTTGAGTAAGTGCTATAATATTCATGTTAATACTCATGTTTAATTTTTTTTAGTTCATGTTTAATTATCATGTTAAATTAATTATTGATCAATAATTCAATTGGCGCAACAAAAGATATATCAGAACCATCTTTATCTTCGTTGTCTGGTGATGTGTTGTTGACTTAGTCCTTGTCCAACCTACATTTGCCATCGTCGTCGCCGCTTGTGCCGCATCCATGAGTTTGTCTCCTTTTTATTCTTATCATTTTACATGTTATTTGATAGTTGAATATACATTTGCATACTTTTTTTTACTTAACTTTGACATCATTGTAAATATTTTACATTTTGATGTATTTATTATGACAATCAGATGTTATTTAATGCTTGGTTAGTTAATGGTAGATATATAAAATATTATTTTATAATTTAAATTGTTGCAAACAATATTTTTTAATCTTTTAAATTTTTTTATGAAATAAAAATTTTGCAATGGAGATCATGGTTTAAAATCTCGGTACCGGTATATACCGGTACCGTACCGTACCGACACACGGTACGGACCGGTATGAAAATGCATACCGGCCGTTTTTTTTTTTTCGTGACATACCGCCCGGTATCGCCCATACCGGGCGGTATGAGCCATATACCGCCCATACCGGGCGGTATATGGCATCATACCGCCATATACCGCCCGGTATACACAATATACCCAGTTTTTTCAAATACCGGGTATATCGTATACCGAAAACCTAAAAAACCGGTAAATATCGGACTTACCGTACCGTACCGACCGAGATTTTAAACCTTAATGGAGACACAACTGTAGATGGTGTATCGAAGTCTTCTATGATAGTTAGCCGTAGAGTCATCGTAGAATGCCTATTGAACAAGCTGCTACTAGCCATATTACCGGTTGCCTACATTGTATCACCCATCGCAAAAGCATATGTGTTGACTTTCTACGATGGGTGTTGGCCATTGCATCGCCGTCAAAAATTATCAACGAGTTGTGACGGCGACTATTGGTCGCATATGCCACCTGTGATCGATTATGCAATGATTGGTCACCAAATCGCGGAAGATGTCACAGATGATCAATTATCTGCATGGTAGTGATTACCTTCTTAGAGTATTTGCGGTGACTTTTTCTGCGGTGGACTTTTGCGACCGTTAGTTGTCGTCGCAAAATCAATATTTCAATGGTACTACGATTGCTGAAGCTAATTTTTTATAGTATCATCCAAATGCTACTATTTGCTTACATAACAGGTTGGATGAATGTTTCGTTGATCTTCGATCTATCGATTTTCAACTGACCTTTGGTCAAATAGTCTATTGTTCATTTTTACCAAATTTTATCGTTTTAGGTTTATGGAAAGTTTGAGGCTTTGGGATCTTAGAGAATCATCACCATAAGATGTCAAAAGGTTACGTTTGTTATCTAAACACTAAGTTTATCATATGACATGCCAATAATCCATATTACCATTGTTTCTTCTTTAGTTTATATTCTCTAATTCTAAATTCGAATTTTGCATGTGTCATTCATCGCAATGTGAGAAACAATTGGTAGAATTATTATCATTGAAACAAAAGGCATGATTGAAATTGAAACCCTAGGCCAACGGAAGTAGAAGTACGGCCCAACCGTTGGTCAACAAAAGTACAAGCAATGCACAATCTTACCTTGTGAGTGACGACCCATTGCTTTGGTTTTATCCCTACATGGCCCTCAGCGTCATGTGCCAAGTATTACTGGGCATAGGGAACCATTCATGGAGGTAGGTGAGCAACCAACATAGAATCGGTTACTCCTAGTGAGAGGAGATAATGTCCTATGTGTCCTTGCAAGTGTCGACTCAAGAATCTCTGGCCAGAGTAGACATGAAAGTGAGGAAGATGTTTTTGACGTTTCATGATTGAGATGACATCTTGGCAGGTGGAATACATATGAATTAGTATTAGGGTTTGACACTTCTTCCATACCCTAGCCGACTTCGAGACGTTGAAACCGAGGGACTTAGTTGCTTGCTAACTAATCACCGAAGGGCGTTCGATCCTTGTAGATTGAACCTCACACTATGCGGGTAGTCAGGACACGTTGCTAGACATCAATCTTAACTTGTGAGTGGAGTCTCTCACGATCACACTGAAGGGGTTTAGTAGTGGCTTGTAAGATTCGAATAGAAGTCGTTCTATCGGATCCGACTCTCCATTATGCACAACTCACTACTGGCTCAGTGTGGAGTCCAATGGGTCACACACAATAGGCTAACCTCCTAACAGACCTTATGAGATAAAGTCTAAATACGGCACTATATGTCTACTAGCATGGACATGTTGCAACACGATCACGGATCTTATTTTCGAAGATGATAGGAAAGATATTTCTATAGGAATGAATACACGAGGAAGGAGTTCCTAGGTAACCCTAATTAGTAGGGCATCCCTAAATTGTAGGGATTGGCACATGATAAATCCTAATCAATAAGAATTTAATTTATAAAGATAAATTAAAGTTTATATTTAGTTGGATTTAATTAATTTTGACTTAAATATAAATTATTGTATTGGAGGCAAACCCCGAAATTTTGAATTCCGTAGAGAGGATTTAAAAGGAGGGTCCACCATGGGGGCCACCTACTCCCCTTATAAATAGATGGCCTCACCTCCTTTGAGAGAGGTTAAGCAAATTGGTTAGAGATCTTGGAGAGGAGAAGAGGCTTGGGTTCTTGAGAAGCTTCTTGAAGAGCAAGACTCCAAAGAGCTCCTCTTGATCTCCATGGGTGGTCGGCCATCAAGCTCCTCCTTCCCGGGTTTGTGAAGCTAATTTGGAGGTCTCTTCCTCTTGGGTGTATCATCTCCTTCATCTTCTTGGAGGAGTCCAAGGAGGACAGCGAGGTATTCCTTCATCTTCCTCCTCGTTTCGTGGTTTTCTCATCCCCTCTTCCTTCCTTTTGGTGCTCGGTTCTTGGTTGAAGGGTCGGCTTCACCTTGGTGCGTTTCGGGGTTGAGTTTCCCTCTCCGTTGAGCCACAACGGGTCTTGGTGTTCTCTGTCGCTTGGTTGCGAGACGCTTGGTGTGGACCTTCCTTGGAGGACATACGCTTGGACGTCTTGAAATGGGGATAGGAGCAGCCTTACCATCCGCGGTATAAGATATGTCTTCTCCTTCTACTCGTAGATTGAATTCCTTAAAAATTGCTAAAGTTGATCGCTGGTTTTGGGATGGTTTGTATTTTTTTAAAATCACTTTTTCCAATGTGCTTCTTCTTCCCATCCCAACAGTGGTATCAGAGCCACCTTTAACAATGTTTTGGAATTTTTATACGTGTTATTGTTGTGTTTACGAATCGTTCGCTCCCTAAACGTCATGTTGCCCGATTTTTTTATCAGGGGTTCTTTAGTTGTTCTCTTGGCTCAATGGTTCATGCAATGAATCGGGGTGGTATCCTTCTGTCCAAACTTGTCTTGGACAGATTTTGAACTCAAGAGCCCCATGGGTTCATGGTTGAACAACCCCGAAAACTGAAATTTTCAGCATGTGTTGTTTGGACCGTTTTGGGTGGAAACGTAACCCGATTAGCGCATTTTCGGATTCTACTTTTTCTTTTCTTTTTCTTAATTGTTAAGATGCATGAAATGATGATTATGGATGAGCCCTATGTTCTAGGACTGTGTGTAAAACGTGATTGTGTTGATTGCTTGTAATTTTATGAAATTTCAGCATTGTAATTTTTAAATAGGGTCTGCGTACCCCTGCCTTCCTCTTGAGTATTCTGATTGTAATCTTCTTCTCCCTCTACTTAAACCTTTCCCCAAGGGTTGTTTCGGGTCTTCTTCTTTTAGTTTTTAAGATTAGAAGTTTAGGGGCAGATTCACAACGAGCACGCTTGCTGCCCCGTTCTGGTGCGCGCCTGTAGAGGAGGTGTTCGGCGCCATGATGATGACGACTTGAACCCTGGGAAGGCACTGATGGAACTGGCAACCATCAAGATGATTTTGGGCAGCGCCTTGGCGAGACAGAGCTCCCTAAAACCCTAGGATGGTGGCCTTGGTTCGCCCGGTGGCTCGGGTGGAACCCTTAGAACATCCATAATCATCCTTATTTACTTTATGCTTTTATTTATTGTTTTTGCTTCAATTGTTGATAGCTTGAATAATTATGATTGCATGAAGATACCCTCCAATAATATTGAGTCCGAATTGCTAAGATATTAAGAATATCGGTCACGCCTTCCATCGTTGTGAGGTACAAGTGTGTCTATTGTCACAACGGGTTTGTTGTGCAAACACAAGGCCTTTTTGTAATGATAGACACATTGTATCTCATATGGCACATCCCCTTGTGTCTCTACTACTAGCTTTAACGTGACTTACCTTGTTGAGAAAACTCAAGGGTGGTTGTTTTCTCGCTAGGGTAAATGAACGATGGGTCTGACTCAACTAGGGTCATTTGGGAACCGTGAAAATTAGTGTGAGACATGATAAATTAAAAGACCTTAATAATCATGCATATAGAATGGTAGCTCATGTTTGTTTTTTTACTTTTCCATGTAGCATTTCATTGTCGCCATGTAATCTACACTGTCATTGCGAAGCATACTTGATGCAATACTCATTGCACCGAACTATGTCGATTGGTTGCAAAACCTGAGGATTGTCCTCACCCAGGAAAGACTTTCATATATTCTTGATAACAGGCCACTAGATGCCCCTTCCCAAAGGGCTACCGAGGAAGTGAGAACCACTTACAAGAAGTGGTAAGATGACAGCACTACTGTTCAGTGCATAATGCTCGCATCTATATCCAATGTGTTGCAGGGACAACATGAAAAGATGGATGCATGGGCCGTCCTCTCTCACCTCTAGGAGTTATAAGGTGAAGAGAGCCGGATTACTAGGTTTGAGCTGTCAAAACAACTCTTCTAGGCCAAGATGGCGGCAGGGACCCCTGTTGATACCCATGTTCTCAAACTAATCGATTTGATCGAGAGGTTAGAGAAATTGGTCACAAACATCGATAAGGGGCTAAGTCAGGACTTAATACTCCAATCCCTTCCAGGGTTATTTTCATAGTTTATCATTAACTACCACATGAACAAGCTGGACGCCTCGCTTCCCGAGCTCTTTAATATGGTGAAGACTGCTGAGACCCACCTTTCGAAGGAAATGGACAAAGTCTTGTTAGTGGGTAGTGCCCCTAAAAAGGCAAAGAAGCGCTCTGTTAAGAACAAAGTGAAAAACAAATATGTGAAACCCAAAAAGGGTATCAAGAAGAAAGGGAAGAAGGCTCCTAAGAGCACTTGTTTCCATTGTGGTAAAGATGGCCATTGGAAGCACAACTGGAAGGAGTATATTGCAAAAGTAAAGCAGAAGAGGTCTTCTGAAGCCCCATCCGCAGGTGCGTTTGTTAATGAAATAAATTTATCATTACAAAATTCTACTACATGGGTATTGGATACCAATTGTGGTGCTCACATTTGCAATTCGCTGTAGGGGTTGAGAATAAGTAGAATGCTAAATAAAGGCGACTACGACCTTCGGGTAGGCAATGGCACAAGAGTTGCAACTTTAGCCGTAGGAACCTATTGTTTGTATCTGCCATCAGGCAAAACCATTGAATTGAGCAATTGTTATTACGTTCTAGTTCTAATAAAGATCAATATTTATGTTACTTTGTTGCTAGATCAAGGTTATGAAATGACTTTAAAAGGCAATTCTTGCCATATGTATCATTCTGATGAATTATGTGGAACTGGGCACATTTCAAATGGTTTGATGGTCTTAGATGTAACAAATAATATTTTTCATATCGAATAAACGCACAAGAGGAAACGAGATAATCTGAACCCCACCTATCTTTGGCACTTGAGACTGGGTCATATTAATGATAATCGGATTAGCAAGTTGTACAAAGACAGGTTGTTTGACCCGTTCGATTTTGAATCGATGCCAACTTGTGAATCCTGTCTCAAAGCAAAAATGACAAAGTCCCCATTCACTGAGCGCAGTGAAAGGGCTACTGAGTTGTTAGAGCTGGTCCACACAGATGTTTGCGGACCAATAACAACTCAAGCCAGAGGTGGGTATTCCTACTTCATCACGTTCACAGACGATAGATCAAGGTATGGATATGTCTACCTGTTTAGGCATAAGTCTGATACTTTTGAAAAGTTCAAAGAGTATAAGGCTGAGGATGAAAAACAAATAGGGAAAAGTATTAAAAACTCTTCGATCAGGTCGAGGTGGCGAGTACTTATCCATTGAGTTTCTACATTATCTAAAAGGCAATGGGATTGTCTCCGAATGGACCCCTCCAAGCACACCACAACATAATGGAGTATCTGAAAGGAGGAATTGCACGTTGTTAGACATGATATGGTCCATGCTTTGCTTTATTGATCTCACGATTTCATTTGGGGGATATGCGCTTGAAATGACTATCTACCTATTGAATAGGGCTCCCACAAAGCCTGTCGCCGATACACCATATGAGATATGGAGTGGCAAGAAACCAAGTCTGAGGCATCTCAAGATTTGGGGTTGCCCCACGTACGTCAAGAAATTAGAGTCAGATAAGCTTTATGCTAAATCCACCAGGAGCAGGTTTGTGGGGTATCCTAAAGAGAGTTTAGGGTATTATTTCTACTTGCCAACTGAACAAAAGGTGTTTGTCAGTAGGCATGCCACTTTCTTAGAAAAAGAATTTATCTAGGAAAGTGAGAGCCGGAGAGATGTTCAGCTTGAAGAAATTCAACAACCACAAGCAAAATCGCAAGTACCCGTGGAAAGTCCACATGAAGAACCAATCGCAGAATCACTACTTCCCACCACTCTTCGAAGATCAGGGAGATTGCGGACACTGTTGGTGAAATGGCCACACTAGAGGGGGGGTGAATAGTGTGTTAACTAATCAATTAGCCTAAATCCGATTTTAATAGTTTCTTAAGTTACTTAGGCAATTCACAATTGACGACTAAATACGGAAGCGAGTAATGAAGATAATCAATGCGATACACAAAGAAAACAATGATAACACAAGTATTTATAGTGGTTCGGCCCCAATGCCTACTCCACTACCTAAGCACCATGCTTAGGATTTCACACCCAAATTTACTAAATTATGAGTAGCTTACAATTGAGGACTTTGCATCGGAAAGACCCTACACTCCCTTCGAAGGCACTTCCACACCCGGAAGTATCCTGTCTTCCTACCGAGCGAGCTTTCCCACCTCAATTTCTAAGACCTACTCCTAACTTAGATTACACAAGTGGCTTTACACCTTATACACCAAGGTAACCACTTACACACAAGACCACACACAAGGTCTTTTTACAAGCTCAAGTAAATTCAAGTAAAAACAAATAAAAAACAACTCTATTACAAGAGGAGGAAGAAGAGAACTTGTCACAATGAAAACACCTCCTCGTTTTGAGCCTAGAACCCTTGATGAACCCTTTTATGAAGAATACTTGAAGGTGAGGAATCAAGAGCTAGGTTTGAAGAATTTGATCAATTGAGAAGCTTGGAGGATGCTAAAGATCACTCTTTGAAGGTTATTGGCATCAATCAATACCTAGGAGAGAGAGAAACAAGGGTATTTATAACCTGTAATCAAACGGCTCATCAACGGGCGCATTCTTGCCCATTGCCGACGCCCGGTCGCTTGCTGGTCGATCGTCGGTCGATCGACCAACCGACCGCCCAGCGACCGTTGGCTTTTTGCGCTTCTGCTGCTTTGTTCGGTCGACCGAATGTATTGTGTTTCTACTCCTCTACTGTTCGATCGACCGGTCGGTCAACCGAAGTAGGCACTGCTAATTTTTGGCCTTGTTCGGTCGACCGATCGGTCGACCGAAGTAGCCATTGCCAATTTTTGGCACTGTTCGGTCGATCGACCGGTCGACCGAAGTGCCTACTGCCATTTTTTAACTACATTCAGTCAACCGACTGGTCAACCGAACCTAGGCTGAACTTGATTTTTTCAGTCTTCTTCTTGTGCGCTTCGTTTCAGGGTTCCGGCTTTCAACGTGCGTTAACTTGGAGAGGTTTCCATGTGTTCTTTAGACTTGACCAAGATGTCTTTGGTGAACATGTCAAACTTCAAAAGATTTCCACGACGAACCCGAACGCGACGATCAATGTCCTTCCGATTATTGGATTTCTTCAATATTTCTGATCGAGGACATCAAGAGCTAATCGATATGGAACTTGAAAATATTTCTCAATAAAACATTAGTTCCATGTTTGTTATCATCAAAACCGAGATTAAGACCAAGGTAGAAAACCTTAGGCTAACAATCTCCCCCTTTTTGATGATGACAAACATCCTTAAGAAAATATATCATTTAAGCACAAAGGATATCAAACATGAGATTTCTCCTCCTATCAACATGCATATCTATATACTAGAACTCCTCCTATCTATATGAATGGTTTTCTTATATTTTCTTCCCCTTTTGACATCAATCAACAAAGGGCAAGAAAAGTCAAATATAACAAGTGAGAGTAATCAATCATAGAACGACCAAGTGTAAACATTAACATGTTTCAAATATAACAAGTCATTCCATCATCACATAATCCTTACAGATAAGGAGTTTCAAATACAAATATAAAATCGATCAAGCAAAGTGTAGTGTTAATACAAGTCCATAAAATGAATAACATCAAACATCAAATAACACTAATCATCCTTAGGTGGGGGAAGTGGTAGATGCAACTAATAGTATTGCCACATCTCATCCACCCGACCATATATCTCATCAAACTGACGACCGTACTCATCCACTTGCTGACCGTACTGGTCAACACGTTGACCATATTCATCCATACTCCGGCCATGCTCATCGATCATCTGACCATACTCATCAATTCGTCGGCCATACTCGTCTAGGCATTCTCTTGTGCCTCTATTCCATTCCACCTAGTCGATATGAAACTGAGCAAAGCGATGCTCTAGATCACCCAGACGCTCAATGGGAGTGCAGGTTGACGAGCTTCCATCAGCATCTCCCGCCTCCATGGCTATGTCCTGATCAGTGAGTTCCACAGGTACCCCCCGCACTCTTTTACCGCGTTGATTTTCAAGAAATTTCATGCGGTTGAGAGAGGATGAATCTATGGCTTTGGGCATAGGTTCTATTTCAAATCTAGATTTGTTTACCCCAGCAGCATAGATAAAGTGAGAAATCACTGAGGCATAGGGTAGGGCTTGCTTCTTTGAGGCATGAACATCTCGTTATAGTGACCTGCTCTAGGAAGAACATTGTATGCAATGAGAAATCACTGAGGCATAGTCCTCAGGGCAGATAGCTGATATAACTTCATGACTAGGAAAATCCTCATAAAAGATGTGTGTGGACTCTAATGGCTGATTCGCTGATTACTATGGATTTGCCCAAAATTTCAGATCTAAGAACTAGTGAGTCACCTAATCTAGTCTGATCTATCATGAGGTTGGAGAAAAATGCTTTTATCAAGATGGGACATACTGGTACTTGCTTTCCTATATACTCTACCCATCCCAGGCTTGCAAGTTTACCTCTAATGTCATACTACTCTAGGTCACTTAAGTTAACTGGACGAGTATGTAAGACAGCTCTGTCCACAAACCTAGGGGCTTGAGTCTTGCCTATAGTGGTCAAAAGATTGTCGGGCAAGCTTGGAAGCTTTGTCTTGGGTGTCATTCTGCAAAACAATTAGGATGATGTGTAGATAATTAGCTTTGATGAGTAATGCATGCTCTTAAAGCAAGGAGAAGAAACACTTTTAAGATCGACATTAATTCGTACAAGGCCTCTTTTTCAAAAAAATTGAATTTTAGCATTAAATCTCAATATGTGAGTCCAAAAAAGAGATAAAAAAATAAAGATAGGATCTAAAGAAAATATAAAATGGGTCACAAATAAAATAGCAAATATACATTTGAATCAATAATATTCTCCTTCCAACAAAAGACTTTTGTTTTGGCAAGATGAAGATAAGAAATTTTAATTAACAAAAGAAAAAAAAATCATTTTAAGAAAGACAAATCAAATGTTAAGAGTAAAGATATGTCATGAAGAAAAACAAACTTTTACTTACACAAGAACCATGAGAAATTTGATTTTCCTTCCCTAAAACTTATTTTTGAGGTAAAAATACCAAAGAAAAATCATCATCCAAGAACAAAAAAGTCAAGAAAAACATGAACCAAGAAAAAACATGAACCATGATTTTTTTCACATGAACTAGGCTTCATGATGATTCTGAAAGTCAAGAATCACTCAAAAAAGATGTCTCTACAATTTTCTAGAAAATCTACAAGTTCTTAATGTCATTTTTGTAAATATGAGTCATTTGTCAAATGTTTTCAGGTTTTGTCCTAACTTTCTTGATACCAAAATATGATCATTTAAAGCATGTATATTGAGTTTGAGACAAAGATAATGTCATTTGATCAAAATTTTACCTTAGCATGATTTCATTCAAGAAATAAACATGTTAACATGAAATTGCTAAGAATCAATCTTTAATTTATACTCATTTTTCAAGTATAGACACATGAACTCCTTACATGAGTAAATCTAAATATGTTTATCAAATTTCAACTTAAAATGAAGTCTCTAAGATGAAATTCTACCTAGAGCTCATTTCATTTAACCAAGGTTTTATGAAATTGCCTAGTTATCATGATTTTTCCTACTCATGAAAATTCAAACATCTATCATGCAAAGTCAATCATGAGTATATAGAGACATCATTAAGGCATGAATATTCAAGCATTATATTAAGATTTTTGCAAAAACGAACTCATACGTCATTCTTGAAAATTTTCCCAAACTTTTCATTTCCTTTTTCATTTTCTTCATAATAGCCTTCCATTTATAATAACTTGCAAGTATACTTCATTAATGGTAATCAAATCTTATCTACTAGCAAGTTATCATACTAAATAGCAAGGTGAAATAGAAATCTCTATTTAAGAATTTCAACCTAAGCTAGATAGTGAAACATTCGTTTCAAGAAAAATCATCATGAAACCAAAACGAATCGAGAGATCTCAAAATATGAAATTTTGAAACATAAGATCTCCAACCCTTCCTATTGGTCGAAAACCGAAAGGCCACAATAAGCCTACGATTTAGAACCACAAGCCTACGATTTAGATCCACAAGGTCGCATAAGCCTACATAGGTCTCCTAAGAGACCGTAAATAAAAAATAAAAAATCATTGCATAAAACAAATCGAGAGCACGAAGATCAACTAGAATTAAGCATAGTATCATAATCTTCAACTAAGATAAAACAATGCAAATTAGAAGATGATACTGGAATAGTTTTGATGCCAACTTTACCTAAAATATCAAGGTAGCTTGAAGTTAATTGCAACCGAGGGAGGATTCATCATTCAAGTCCATGGTCAACTTCAACAAATCTTTTTCCTTCAACCATGTGTGGTAGCTTCCCCTACAAGAGAACAAGAAACCTTCGGTACCCAAATGGTTTTGGGTCCTTGGGGGTGAGTTGGCCTAGGAATCCAAAGTGTCTTAGCAACACTTGGATTTCTTTTAAATGCACAATCATGAATAGCATGGTCATATATACCACAACAAAAACAATTTTCATGAAACTTTTTCTTTTGGACATGAGGTAAAGAAAGAATGCTTGACATGAGAATGATGATGAACATTAATATTATTTACATAAGCATTTTTATTTCTAGAGTTCTTAAAGGAAGACACATTTGATAAATCATTGATTTTCCTATTCAAGAATACAACCTCATATTTCAAATCACTCATGGATTTGTGAATAGCATGCAATTGAGATTTCAACATGTTATCTTCAATTTTCAGCATGTCATTTTTGTTTTTCAAATCCTTAGTGTCAATACTTAAAACATCATGGCATGGATTAGAGACACTAATTTTTAGCTTCTCATTTTCTAGTTTAGCATCATATAAATGAGAGCTAAGAGTCAAGTTTTCCTTCTTTAATTTTTTGTTTTCTTTATCCTTTTTTACCATCAAGGCATACATGATTTTATATTCATCCATTAATTCATCATAAAGCATGTCATGAGAACTAGATGAATTAATACTACACTTTTTGTTATCATGACTAGAAGAAGAAGAGTGTACCTCATCATTAGAGGCAATCTTTTGAATTGGCTTCATAGCCATGGTAAGAGGATGCTTCATTCGAATAAGATGATGATGTAGAAGTGTTTGACCTCTTCTTTTCCTTGCTCTTCATGGAAGGGTAATTTTTCTTCACATGCCCCTTTTCCTTGCATGCATGACACACTACCTTCCTTTTTCGGCTCTTGGAGCTACTCCTTTGACTAGAAGAGCTATGGGCAACAAAATCAAGATTAGTGGTAGGTGAATGACCATTGTCATCACTACCTTCATTAGAAGTGCCAATCTCTTCGGTCTTGGCATAATGTTATAGCATGTTTAAAGTTGCCCAAATATCAAAAGCAGTACAATGAATGACTTTTTCAAAGATGTTATTTTCCAAAGAACAATATATGCAATTTGTTGCCTTAGCATTTAATTCAAACCTATTAATTTGTTATTGGGTCCATGCATCCATATTTTCTTTGGGTTTTATGTATTTTGACTTTACCATATTAAAAACACCTAAACCTTGAGTCTTTAGGAAAGTGTACATTCTACTCTTCCAAAGACTAAAGTTAGACTCATAGAACCTAGGAGGTCTAGACGCTACCAATTCTAGTGCCATTTTTAGATCGAGACTAGATCGAGACTAGATGTAGACGAGATGGTGAAATCTCAAACTACGACCTGCTCTGATACCAATTGTTGGTGAAATTGCCACACTAGAGGGGGGTGAATAGTGTGTTAACTAATCAATTAGCCTAAATCCGATTTTAATAGTTTCTTAAGTTACTTAGGCAATTCACAATTGACGACTAAATACGAAAGCGAGTAATAAAGATAATCAATGGGATACACAAAGAAAATAATGCTAACACAAGTATTTATAGTGGTTCGGCCCCAATGCATACTCCACTACCTAAGCACCGTGCTTAGGATTTCACATCCAAATTTACTAAATTATGAGTAGCTTACAATTGAGGACTTTGCACCGGAAAGACCCTACACTCTCCTCGAAGGCACTTCCACACCCGGAAGTATCCCGCCTTCCTACTGAGTGAGCTTTCCCACCTCAATTCCTAAGACCTACTCCAAACTTAGATTACACAAGTGGCTTTACACCTTATACACCAAGGTAACCACTTACACACAAGACCACACACAAGATCTTTTTACAAGCTCAAGTAAATTCAAGTAAAAACAAATAAAAAAACAACTCTATTACAAGAGGAGGAAGAAGAGAACTTATCACAATGAAAACACCTCCTCTTTTTGAGCCTAGCACCCTTGATGAACCCTTTTATGAAGAACACTTGAAGGTGAGGAATCAAGAGCTAGGTTTGAAGAATTTGATCAATTGAGAAGCTTGGAGAATGCTAAAGATCACTCTTTGAAGGTTATTGGCATCAATCAATACCTAGGAGAGAGAGAGAGAGAGAGAGAGAGAGAGAGAGAGAGAGAGAGAAGGGTATTTATATCGTTGTAATCAAACGGCTCGTCAACGGGTGCATTTTTTCCCATTGCGAACTCCCAGTTGCTTGCCGGTTGATCGTCTGTCGACCGATCGATCGACCGCCCAGCGACCGCTGGCTTTTTGCGCTTCTGTCGCTTTGTTCAATCGATCGGAAGGTCGACCGAATGTATCGCGTTTCTGCTCCTCTGTTGATCAATCGATCGAAGTAGGCACTGCCAATTTTTGGCCTTGTTTAGTCGACCGGTCGGTCGATCGAAGTAGCCACTACCAATTTTTGGCACTGTTCGATCGACCGACCGGTCAATCGAAGTGGCTACTGCCATTTTTTAACTACATTCGGTCAACCGACTGGTCAACCGAACCTAGGCTGAACTTGATTTTTTCAGTCTTCTTCTTGTGCGCTTCGTTTCAGGGTTCCGGCTTTCAACGTGCGTCAACTTGGAGAGGTTTCCATGTGTTCTTTAGACTCAACCAAGACGTCTTTGGTGCACATGTCGAAGTTCGAGAGATTTCCATGACGAACCCGAACGCGACGATCAATGTCCTTCCGATTTTCTGATTTCTTTAATATTTCTGATTCAGGACATCAAGAGCTAATCGATATGGAAGCTGAAAATATTTCACAATGAAACATTAGTTCTATGTTTGTTATCATCAAAACTGAGATTAAGACCAAGGTAGAAAACCTTAGGCCAACAGAGACAACCTGAAAGATTATTCTTGACCATTGAGAATGACCAGGAATGAATTCGTTGATCCACAATCCTATGATCAAGCAATCAAGGATGTTGATTGCAAACAATGGCAGGAAGCAGTGCAATCCGAAATGGACTCCATGTTCACAAATAAAGTTTGGACTTTGGTTGACTTACCCAAAGGAGTTACTCCTATAGGGTGTAAGTGGATCTTTAAAAGGAAGATTCGAGCTGATGGCCAGGTGAAGACCTATAAGGTCAGGCTGGTAGCAAAAGGTTTCACTCAAAGGCAATGTATTGACTATGATGAAACTTTTTCTCCTGTAGCCATGCTCAAGTCCAGTAGGATAATGCTAGCCATTGCTGCATATCATGACTATGAGATCTGACAGATGGATGTTAAGACTGCATTCCTCAATGGTGAACTTGAGGAAGAGGTCTATATGACCCAGCCAGAAGGATTCTTGTCTTCGGTAGGACCAGAGAAGGTATGTAAATTGCAAAGGTCCATTTATGGACTCAAGCAAGCCTCGAGGAGTTGGAACATTCATTTTTATGAGACAGCCAAAGAGTTTGGTTTCATCAAAAATGTAGACGAACCTTGTGTCTATAAAAAGGTTAGTGGGAGCGTCGTTGTGTTTATTATGTTGTATGTGGATGACATGCTCATGGGGAATGATGTTCCTCTGCTCCAATCAGTGAAAACATGGTTATCCAAAAAATTCTCCATGAAAAACTTGGGTGAAGCATCCTACGTACTCAGTATTAAGATTTATAGGGATAGGTCTAGAAATATGCTTTGTTTGTCCCAGTCTCAGTATATTGATATCGTGCTAAAAAGGTTTAGCATGGAAGGTAGCAAAAGTGGTTACTTGCCTATAAGTCATGGCAATACTCTTTCCAAGAAGATGTCTCCTATGACACCTAAGGAGAGAAAAAGGATGAGCGTGATCCCTTATGCTTCGGCAGTAGGATTCATCATGTATGCAATGCTCTTCACTCGGCCTGATGTCGCTTATGCCCTAGGGGTAACTAGCAATTTTCAAACGGATCCTAGAGAGGAACATTGGAAAGCCGTAAAGAACATTCTTAAGTACTTGAGAAGGACTAAAGCTGTTCTCCTGATTTATGGTGGGTCAGATTTTAAACTAGAAGGCTACACAGATTCTAGCTTCCAATCAAACCCGGATGACAGTAAATCCATTACTGGGTATCTATTTACTCTGAATGGTGGCGCAGTATGCTAGAAAAGTTCCAAGCAAGGAACCGTGGCCGACTCGGTGACAGAAGCTGAGTACATCGCTGCAAGGGAAGCCGCAAAGGAAGGAGTGTGGATAAAGAAATTTATCTCTGAGCTGGGTGTTGTTCTTGAGGTTGCCGGTCCGATTCTCATTTATTGTGATTACACTAGGGTTGTTGCTCAAGCAAAAGAACCCACCCCACCAGAAATCAAAACACATCCTAAGGCGGTATCACCTGGTTGGAGAGATCATTGGACGTGGTTACAGTTCGAAGGATAATATTGCAGATCCATTCACAAAGCCATTACCACAGCAACAGTTTGATCGTCACTTAAATTGTATGGGTATTAAATACCGTAATGATTGTCTACAAGTGTAAGTGGGAGATTGAAAGAAATAAAGCCCTTGATCCAATAACATGTTGATGTGTAAAGAACTATTTTTGGTTAATGAATAATATGAGACAATTTTTCATCATATGTTGCATCTATATTTTGTATATATTAGATTGTGATGAACCCCATGAACTTGGACAATTGATTCCAAGGCCATGATGAGATCATGCCAGTGAGACTTGGGATCTAAATGCCCCTGTTCTAAATGTTCCCAATCGTAGGATAACCAATTAGGAGATTGATGATTCCGGATAGACTACTGTGCTTGGTACATGCCTTATACGATAAGAGGTAACTGATCTCACAATTACCTATAAGTCGTCACTAATGTACAAGTACAGGTGCTCATTGGGGAATGAATTCACTGAACGGACCTACACGAGGAACACAAAATGGAATCCTTATATGAGTGTCAATAGGATATTCCTCGGGTGATAGTAGGTGCAAGCAGTCCTTGGACCTGAGGTTGTCATGGTTACCTTGTGAGTGACGACCCATTGCTTTGGTTCTATACCTACATGGCCCTCAATGTCATTTGCCGGGTATTACTAGGCATGGGGAAACATTCATGGAGGTAGGTGAGCAACCAACATGGAATCGGTTACTCCTAATGAGAGGAGATAATGTCCTATGTGTCCCTGTAAGTGTCGATTCGGGAATCTCTAGCAAGAGTAGACATGAAAGTCAGGAAGATGTTTCTAACATTTCATTATTGAAACAACATCTTGGAGGGTGGAATACATATGAATCGATATTAGGGTTTGACACTTCTTCCATACCCTAGCCGACTTTGGGATGTTGCAACCGAGGGACTTAGTTGCTTGGTAACTAATAACTAAAGGGCATTCGATTCCTGTAGATTGAACCTCACACTATCTGGGTAGTCATGACATGTTGCTAGACGTCAATCTTGACTTGTGAGTGGAGTCTCTCACGACCACACTGAAGGGGTTTAGTAGTGGCTCGTAAGATTCGAATAGAAGTCGTTCTATCAGATCCGACTCTCCGTTATGCACAACTCACTACTGGCTAAGTGTGGGGCCCAATGGGTCACACACACCAGGCTAACCTCGTAACAGACATTATGAGATAAAGTCTAAATGCGGGCACTATATGTCTACTAGCATGGACATGCTACAACACGATCACGGATCTCGTTTCCGGACATGATAGGAAAGATATTTCCTTAAGGAATGACGCTACTAGAATAACAAGCATCAGCAACGGCTCCAACAATTGCCGAGCTGTTGCTGAAAGCCATCCGCTATGGCGTGCGACGGCCCGGCCCGTTGCAACGTAACTGTGGCTGAAAATCACATTGCTGATAACTTAGCAACAGATCAGCAACGACCGGAGTGGCCGTTGCTAATAACATTATCACAACGGTTCTGCTACGGGTCAATGTCGTTGTTGCTATGCTTATCAACAACGGCTCTGCAACGACACACAAGTGTTGCTGATATTAGTATCAACAACAGTTCTGCCATGGCTGTAGGCCCGTTGTAGATATATACATAGGCAACAGTCAGGTTGCTGTGGCAAGGCCGTTAGTGAAAGCCCGTTGCTAAGCCGTTGTTGTAGGTCATCAACAACGACTTTGAGGTTGCGGCCCAGAAAATACGATACACTTTTAGTAACGGCTTTCCCACGGATAGCCGTGGGAAAGCCTTTGCTGATGATGTTAACTTGTAACTGAAAAGTTTTAAAATTTCTAATTTCCATTAATACATTGATACATTTAACCTGATACACAACACACACACACCCATACACACATCCATTCACATACACATCACAGATACACCCAAATATACATCAAAATAATTATACTTATATTTATAATTATCCACAACATAAAAAAAAACTATTCAAATTCAAAACTATCGTATCAATATCCAAACAAAATAAGTCAATCTAGTAGTATCCAAATAACAAAGTCAATATCCAAACAAAACAATAAACCTCACGACGACGGTGGAGGAAGGTCTGGATCATAATATAACGGGGTCTGAAGTGCTTGGGTGTACACCAGCGTGGGCTGGCTCGAGGACGATGGATCTGATGATGCCGAAGGGATGCCTACTCGTGTTTGGAGCTAAGTATTTGTTGTATTATTTATTTGCTCAATTATTTGTGTATTTTTGTGATTTATTTTATTGTATTTGAGCTTGTAAAGACCTAGGTTGTTAGGTCTTGAAATTGGGTGGTTGCCTTTGTGTTTGAGGCTTAATTCCACCGGTGTAAACATAGTTTACTAGGATTAGTTGAGTTGTCGCTTAGTGTTAAGGTGGAAGAGTGCTCTCGGTAAAAAGATAGAGACTTTCAGGTGCGGAAGTGCCTTAGGTTGAGAGCGAGACTCTTCGTGTCAAAGTCCTCGTTGTAAGGGAAACAAGATTAATCTAGTAAAGTTTAGTTTGGAAATCCTAAGCGGGGTACTTAGGTAGTGGAGTAGGCGTTGGGGCCGAACCACTATAAATAGTTGTGTTTGCATTGCTTCTACTTGTGTTTACTTCATTATCGTATTTACTTTGCTTCCGCTTGCTACTCAACTTGTAATTTTCCTAGAGAAATGATTAAAATCGAATTTAGGCAAAAAGATTAGTAAACACACTATTCACCCCCCTGTAGTGTGGCCATTTCACCAACAATATGTTGTCCCTTTCACGCAGACCCGACATTCATTATCTTCTTTGTAAATGCATATTCAACCGGGTGAAATATATACCCATTAACAAAATATCCGCTATAACACGACACTAGTCGGGACGGTCCACTAACATATATATTTAAATGTCCATCTGAATGTTCTTTCATCTATTTCAGCTCTGTGATCTTCCATCTGAATATATTTAAACATCCATCTGAATGTTGAACTCCCCCGTCGTCGTTACGTGGAAGACGATCAAATCTTGTTTATACTGTCGATTCAAAGTAAAATGAGCAGAATGTTGAATTTTCTTGGATGATATACGATTCAAATATTGATCCTTCAATAGTTGCGACGTTCTTTACTTTTTTCTTCAAACGATTCATGTATCTTTCAAATAAGTACATCCACCGGTATTGAACGGGGCCACCAACTCGTACCTCGTATGCCAAGTGTATCGGTAGATGCTCCATCGAGTCAAAGAAGGCAGGAGAGAAAAACTGCTCCAGCTTGCGTATAATTTCAATAATATTACTTTCAAGTGCTGATATATCTTCGACTCGAATGACATTTGCACAAATGTTTCTAAAAAACATACTTAATTCAGTCAACGGATCCCAAATATTATCATGTTTAGATCTCGAAATGCGATTGAAAGCAATCTCTGCATGAATACATGGCAATCGTGGCTCTTCATCCTTGATAGTTTGCAATCTACATTCACACATCGAGATAAGTTTGAGGCATATCCATCGGGTAATCTGAGTTCATTTATCCATTGACAAACATCTTTGATCTGTTGTTTATTTAGCACATACGGGGCCTTCGGCTTCAGATATCGTCCATTGACTTCTTGTAACTCCAACTCCGGCCTCTTATAAAGTATTTTTATATCATGTTGGGCCTTGACATTTTCTTTAGTTTTTCCGAAAACATCCATCAAAGTGTTGAAAATATTAGCAAACACATTTTTTTCAATGTGCATGACATCCAAATTATGTCGAATTAGTAATGAACTCCAATACGGCAATTCCCAATCTTTCTGACATATCTTGGTTTCATCGATGTGTATTCACTGTTTTGTACGAGTTCTTTTCGGATCATCTTGTTTCTTCGCCAATTTCTTAAGTACTAGGGCTGCCGAGTCATGGGAAAAGGGGAAAAATCATGCCAAAATTTTCCCCAATTCCCTTGACGGAAAGAAAGCCCTTGGACGATCTCATGTTCATGAATGATGTAGTCTTAATCGTCAATTTTACATGTTATGAAGCATGTCTTCCCTAGAAACCTTTGATGTGGCCGAATGAACCCTACACCTTATGAAGAGGGTTCGGCCAAGGGTAAGGGAAGGGGTAAAATAGTCCACTTGATATTAAGTTATATCGGAATCAAAGAATTAGAGACATAGTTAGAGTCCCCTTTCCCTTTTCTACCTTAAGGGCCATGGCCGAGCAAGGTTTTCCTTGCTCATGGCTCGGCCAAGACTAGGGAGGGGGAAAGATGGTAGCTTTAGATGGAAACTTTCATGGTTATAAGGTTCAACAATAGAGGTATGATGATACTTAGGAAGAACACCAATCATAGCAAGTAAATTGATTGATTATGAGATTGTAGGAATGCTAGCTTTATGACAATCCTTAGCATTTAGATCTTTAATGTTGCAATTGTTTACCATGCTTCGTATTTCCTACATTTTTTAATACATTGCTACCTTGCCATGCTAGATAATTGTTTCTTATTGAGCTTAATTCCTAACACTACAAGAAAACATAGCATCACCAACGGATTTGTTACCAACGGATTTAATTTGTTGGTATTACCAACAAAATTACCAACGGATTAAAAAATATGTTGGTAAATCAGCCTATAATTTTCCCCCCTTCTATTTCAACCGACCAAATATTTCCCTCCTACTCACTCACTAAAATACTATTTCTGCGCCATATTTTTTTTCAGCCCTAATACAGCGACCCAACGAATCCCTAAATTTTTCCCAGCCGACGAACTCCCCACGCGACCTCTGCCTACGACACCTCCCCATTTCGCGATCTCTCCCTGCGACGCCTCTCCATTGCGCTCGACCTCTCCCTACGATGCCTCCCCATTCCGCGCGACCTCTCCCTGCGACACCTCATCGTTCTCCAAAAACAAACGGTATGTTTGGGGAGGTGTGGAAATATTGTTCTTTTTTCTCTCCTCTTAAACTCACCCTTTCGCTCTTTCACCATAGGGTACCAGAGACGAGGCACACGAGAAGCGGTGAGGACTGAGGAGGGTTGGTGCCCACTTCTTCTCTCGTCTGAAACCCTAGTTCATTTTGTGTTTTCCTTCTCCGGAAATGTTCCTCCGGCGAAATTTGTGGCAGAGGGGTGCCCGATCGGAGGCACTGCTTGGGCGGCTGCTCGGCCGTGGCCTCGCCTCCGCGCCTCCGTCCTTGCCGTCGTTCGACCATCAGTCGCGGCCGTACAAGGGAATGCTGGCCGACGAGGTCTTCTAGAAGCGGAAGAAGTTTCTCGGGCCATCGCTGTTCTATTACTACCAGAAGCCTGTAAACTTCTCTCCCTAGCCTTAGTAGTGCTTTGACAATCTTTGTGCAACGTCGTTCAATCCAAGTTGGGTTCTTTTCGGATCCAATGCGCTATCGATGGACCAGTGTGGAGCAGAGCTCTCAAATCATATATTGAAGGATTTTTTAACCATATTTTATGCAATATAGTTAGCGCATTAAAAAAACTTCTCATTTTAACACGTTCCATTTTCCTTTTATAGGCCCCATTACAATTTCTGAGCGTCTTTTGGATGAAGTTTATTGTCTTTCATTATGATTTTTTTTTAAAATCTCTTTTCAGCTGAATATTGTGGAAGGGAAGATGCAGTATCTTTATGATGAGGCTGGAAAATGTTATCTTGATGCGTTTGCTGGCATAGTTACGATTTATTGTGGGCATTGCCATCTTGATGTGGTGAATGCCGTGGTGGAGCAAACAAATCTACTTCAGCATACCACCACCATCTACTTGCATCATGCCATTGTTGAATTTGCTGAAGCTCTAGCTTCAAAAATGCCAGGCAACCTGAAGGTACGCTATCCCACTGTTCTGGATTTAATTGAATTTCTAGTTAATTCATGTATTATATGTCAACTACTACAAACAGTAACTAGAGATGAATATTTCAGCAGTGTGAGAAAATATTACATGTAGATAACCATGAAAACAAAGACCTTACTTGATTTTGTGCTATTTTGTTCTGCTTAATTCGCTGGTACTTACAGGTACTTAAGGTTGTAACCTAGGCAGATAGGTTAATATGAGACTACTCTTTAGTCTTTATTGCAGGCTTTATTGCAGAAACTTTTCAGGTCAGATTTGTCTTCTCAAAGAAGCTAAAAAGTAGTAACTACTCTTTAGTCTTTAGTTTCAAATGCTGACAGGGAGTTAGAGGAGCTGTTGAATTGGCACCTGGGTACCTAAAATTGGTATATGATATTGTTCGAAAGGCCGGTGGAGTCTGCATAGCCGATGAAGTTCAGAGTGGATTTGGCAGGACAGTAAGCCATTATTGGGGGTTTGAGACACAGGGTGTCATTCCTGACATTGTCACAATGGCAAAGGTAATATATCTTTTTTTTCTACTTTTGATGTGTTATTCTTTAGAAGAAAAGAACAATTACCACATGTAGGATTTTGTTGATAAAAACTGCATCAGGTTTGAATATGTACCCATTATTTCTAAAATATTTTGATTTATATGGTGTTGGCAACTTTAATGATTGTTACAGGGTATTGGCAATGGCCTACCCTTGGGAGCAATTGTAACAACTCCTGAAATAACAAGTGTGATGTCACAAAAAATACAATTCAACACTTTTGGTGGAAATCCTGTATGCTCTGCTGGTGGACTAGTTGTTCTCAATGTTCTGGACATGGAAAAGCGTCAATCACATTGTGCTGATGTTGGTTCTCACTTGATAGGACGATTGAGAACCCTTTAGGAAAAGCATGACAGTAACTTCCAAATACGTCTCTATTTTTTTTTTCATTAAGTTGTTCCACTATATGTTATGAGATAAATCTAGAATCCTTGCATCAAATTCTTGTTGCATAGATTTTTTTCATAGGACGCACAAGGTTGTATCTATCTTTAACTTTGTATAGAACATGCATCTTATCATATATTTTCAGCTGTCTTCTTTTCAGTCATTGGAGATGTTAGAGGCAAGGGATTGGTCCTGGGAGTGGAACTTGTAACTGATAGGAAGGAGAAGACACCTGCCAAGGTAGAGACAATAGTCTTATTTGAGAAACTCAAGGGTATGATTCTGGATTATCTGGCTTTCTTATAGTTCTTAAAATTAAACAATTATCTGTGTGGATACATTCTTGTTACTATCCAACACAATCTTTCTTCTAATAGATCTGGGAGTTCTGGTTGGGAAAGGAGGTCTGCATGGTAATGTTTTCAGGATAAAGCCGCCTATGTGCTTTACAAAAGATGATGCAGGTATTCTCAGTACTTGTCTATTATTAGACCATTGAACCATTACTTTGCTTCGTGAAGGTGTTTTTTTCTTTCAATTATATGTAAATGTCACTTCTTTCTTGATGTAGACTTCTTAGTGGATGCACTGGACTATGCCATTTCTGGATTGTGAAGCCTATTGACCTCAAGAAAAGGAAAAAGAAAAAACTCCCGCAGTCAGCAATTAATCAGATGAAGGACGGGGAAGATGCATGCAAAGTCACCTAGATTGAGGAGAAAAGGTAGCAAAATAACCAATGCAATTTTCTGGTCTAAACATTGGTAATAAAGCAGTCATTGATGATTGCTGAACGTTAGAATGAAAGGAATTGGTATGTTGGCTAATGTACATTATTGCAATTCAAAAGTTTAAAATCAGTTAAAATGACTTAAGAACACCATCGATTCTTGCGTGACTTGGTTTGTATGATTCCAATCTTTTGTTTATGCCCTACATGAATTTTTAAAGAGAAAATTCATCAATCTTCCTTTAGAGAATTGGTTTGTATGCTTCCTTTAGAGAAGATCTAATTTGCTTAGCATCAATCTTCTTTTAAATAGTAAAGATAGAAGTTCGCGTGAGGAAAATCTTTCCCTAGGCTTGGACAATCCAGAAACTAGTCTCTCCATAGTTGCACTTTTGGCATTCATGTTTTGATAATTTACTGACATGGTAGTTTGAACTAACATGTATATTGACATTGCAATTTCTAGTTCGCTCCTTTATCCTGACAAGCTTTCCCCACCACTATTGACATGACTTAATGGATGCTATCCTCTTAATTTTGAGCCAGTCTATGCTAATTATGGAGAAAATATTCAAAGCTGTGTTATAAATAGTTCATGCTTAAATTTGCAATATGAAATGTTGTAAAACATTTTCTGTTCACATTGGAATTGTATTCTTATATCCCTAAAAGTGAAACGTCAGCCTTTTCATACTTAATAGAAATCAAAGATGAGAATTTTCAAGGTATTAAATGGTTTTTCTGGCAGTACATTTCCTGTGTTTGATGCTCTTTTTGTTTTTTTTTTCAGGAAGGACTTGTGAAAGCCCTTTTTGATACAGAACAAGTGATGGTCTACCTCCAGTAACATTTGCTATAGCTGCAGAAGAGACGACGGGTGTCAATGTGTCTGAATGTCCTTGCTTCATGATTAGTGGAGGTTCCGATGCTTTTACAGCTAGGGATATGTGGTGTGCAATCAAAGAGGTTGGTGATATTTGTTTGTTGACATGTAATATCATTATAGCGAAAGCATCCACCAATTCTCATTCCTGGTGGCCTGAATCTCACTTGGTTAGCACTGTTGCGGAAAGTTTGCAACTTTAAACATTCACATAAGATGTGGAAGTAATAATTTATTGCATGTTTGTCTGGTAGTGCCAGATAACAAAAGCAGTAGTTTGCAACAATATCATGGTTCTACACTTCTACTTGTTGGTTGCTTATGCAATGGTGGTCAGTGTGGTTCATGGTATGCACATATCTTTGACCATCCTATGTCATCCTCATCTAAGTTGACTTGGTTTACACTATTCAGACTCTGTATCATGCTTGTATCCATTCCTCTTATCCATGAAATATCTATTTTTCTGCATAAATTATTTCTCTTCTCATGTGACTTTCATCTGCAAACTTGGGATGCCTAAGGGACTTAGTGAAGAAAGGTCTAGTTTGCAAAGCTACTTCCATACCAACAAGCTTGACCACTTCAGAGATCATTACTAGTTTGACAAGGGCTATTTTAGTCGATTTGTGGAGCTTGTCATTTGCTTAAAAGGAATATTTATCTTATCCATTACAATTAAAACTTGTTGAGATTAACATAAATATCTAGAAAACTACACTGAATTTGTAAACAAGGGAGATATATTTTTCAAAAACACAGATAGGTTAATAAGTTGAAGAAACTACCTATTTATACTATCATTTTTGTCTAATTTGCCATTTGACTATACTATCAATTTTGATCCTGCTATGTACCTTCCATTTCATGTCATTCAAAATGAAGTCAACCTCAATACATAAATGGTTGATGTACACAACCTTCCCATTAGAAGCAGATGGTGTTTCGATGGATCAAACCTCATTAGCCAAAGTTGCAAAGGAATAATTTTACTGTGATGCCACAGATTGCCATCTCTTCATCTATCATATCTTCATTTATTTCTTTCGATACTCCCTCAATTATGTTAATTAATGTTTATGAAGTGGCCATTAGTACAGAATCCTGTATTGTACAAATTAATTGCTTTGCTTTTCTTAATTCATTGCAATTCTCATATTGGCATTATAATAAAAAATTACATCAAACAGAATGAATCTTTTGACCACCTTAATTCTTCTGAGATGCTATTTCATTCTGAACCTGGATCATCAATTGGAGCCGCTGTTGCAGCTTCTGTGGCAATTGCTTCACAAACAACTCGTACTGTGACATTTTCTTTAGCATGGGCTTCTCCTGAAGTAAAGTTCCCTAGTGGAAAAATCTATCACAGGTTGGTAAGCTGATGTCCATCCAAGTAAGCTAGGCAAACCAAAGAACCTTGTACTAAGTAGAGTTCCAATGCAGGCGCTATACCAAATTTTATGGAACTGATTGTGATGCAGTAGCAAGGCTTGTGCATGATGCCATTATTCGTATGATATATTGCTTAGGCTTTTGTTTTCTTTGCTTTTTCCTCTATACTAGCTCAGATTTAACTCCTCCTAACTCAATAGAACATGGTTCCTGGGAGACCCAGATTGAGGAATGGCAAAATCCTATTCTGCAGGATAAAAGATTCCCGGCTTGGTATGTTATTCAGGAACATTATAAAATTACTGTTGCAAAATGGCTTTGACATTAATTTTAGTTTCTTTCCAGGTATCCTGTCACTCTATTTAATGAACTATACTATCTTAATGCTGGAGGAACAATTTGGGTAGGTGATTTTTTTTTCCATATTCAGCAAACCTAATTGAATAATATTTCATAATATCAATGGTTCATCATGTTCTGTGGCAGATGGGTCACTGCCAATTCAGAGTTTAGCAAGTATTGAGGAAAGGAAGTTCTCTCTTGATATGTCACATGTAGATTTCAATCACTTGAATGAGGCAATAACAAGAAAGAATACTGCAGTAGATATCCTTGATAGAATGGCAATAGTACTCGAAAAGTTGCATGCACCTAGTGCATCAAATTCTGCTATAGGAACACCATTGCTTCAATGAGAAGAAAACATTGGCCAGTTTCTCTATTTGGAAGGAGTTGAGTACTGTATGTGGAATACATATGATGTCCATTTCTATTCATGTTGGTTGTTAATTTTGTTGACAATGAATTTGTATTTGGTTAAGATTTGTACGTTGGTTATGATTTTGCACTAAACAATTCGGTTGATGTTAGGGAAGATTTGTCTTTTAGTAAGGTTTGTATTTGTTTGATAATATACTCGATTATAGATGCTTGGTACTCAGTTGTTTTGGTTATGAAAACGACACTATTATTTGGTTATGAAAATATGACTTTTTTTTCTTGAGTTGTTGTATATATATATATATATTTGTGATTGGGTAATAAGAAATTTGATGCGTGATTTGCCTTCTAGGTCGTATACAGGAAAATAAAAATTCATATGAGTATGAATATTTTAATTATAAAATGTATTACCAACATATGTCTCCATTGGTAATACCAACGGATGTCAGTCGATAATTCCAACGATGTTATCTATTGGTATTTCCAACGGAAATGATATCCGTTGGTGTCACCAATAGATATTATTTCCGTTGGTGTTACCAACGGACAATAATTATCGTTGGTGTTACCAACAGATATAATAATATTCGTTGGTAATACCTAGCATGGTCAACACCGACATATTTACCAACAGATAATTCGTTGGTAATAGATTACCAACAGATTTTTGAGTATTATCAACGGATTTAGTCCATTGGTGATACCTTATTTTTTTGTAGTGTAAGGTAGTGTAAAGTTGTTGTAGATGAATATTGTGGTTATATATAGTAGATGTTGTAACATTTGAATATTTTTCTTTAGATTATACATGTTGTCCAAAAATGTTCATGGGCGGAATTCCAAAGTCGGTACAAGGAATTCCTCACCCAAGGTCGTGTGGATGGTTAGATAACATGTAAGGCGTCGCGAGACGTTCATCGTACTTATATGGAAACTTAGCTAGGAGATGATATCACTTCTAGGACTTCTTGTAAACATTTGGAAACCTAGAACTCTTAGGTGTACACATTTTGAAAGGGCGGCATAAATTGTTGACCCTGTAGCCCGGATTAGGGCCAGATACGGGCAATGGCCCGAAGTGTATATATGAAAACCTAGGACATTGATTGTGTGATGTGCTTTAGATGGTCCGCCGAGGAGCGTGGAGGTCGGGAATGACCAATGCTCAGCTCGGTCAGTGGTGGGTCTTGAGGTGCGCCAGCGGGTCCGCTAGGTGCCAGACCCCAATTGGGTGGAACTAAATATCCTTATCCCAGACGGTGTTCGAAGACTATTGGACCATCCTAGTCGACGGCCCGGGATTGTTTGCTTACATCTTGTGATGATGTGGCCGATGGCCAGTATGATACTACTTGATATGGTAGGGATGGCTGTAGCCAAGATATTTATTCCATAAGTAGGCCCAAGGGCCGGATGTCGGAGGCTTGATAGGCCGAGATGGCAGGTTATCACATGTTCAGTTTGTACAAATTGACTCATTGGGGTCGGTAGTCGCATTAGAAGTAGTTTACCTCCTTGTACATTCATTTTGTTGCCTTATATGATATGCATGCATAACTGAGGCTTTGGTGGACGTTCGCTAGAGCCACTCACTGAGTTCCAAGTGGACTCACAGTTTATTCTTTATTTTTGCAGAGAATGAGCAGTGACTTTGGCATGTCGACATGGTGCAGCTGGTGGGCGGGAGGCGGTGCCATATCTCGTAGTGGCGTCCATGAGTCTTAGACCAGTGTCTAGTAGTTGCTTTTAGTTTTTGCACTGACAGTTGTATTTAAAAGAGTTATAAAACTTGTTACTTGAAACGTTCAGTTATTTTGATGTTGGTGTTCTTACTTGTTTTGGAAAACATAAAATTGTGACTTTGAAAACATTTAAAAAAGTGTGTTGAGATTTTTTTTATCTATACGATTTGGTTTTCCTTATGTCAGTGTAGATAGTAGGCTATAGAGCAGAATGTAGACCCTGGCCGGTTACACTACCCTCAGTTGGGGTGTGACAAGTATCCCTAGCAAATGAAGGATAATATCTATCCAAATGTTTCCATGCTTCACTATCGGATGGATGAGTCATTACTGTATCGTCATGACTTCTTGCATGCCAACTCATGTAGGGGGTCGTCTTTTCCGACATGAATAATGTTTGAAGCCTCAGGGTCAGTGAAAAATATCGAAGCACCTTAAACGGGATATTTTTCTGTCGGACCGATTTTTTCTCCTTATAACGAGGATGTTCACATACATGGCATTTATCCAACTGTGCATTTTCTTTATAATATAAAATGCAGTTATTTTGGCACGCGTGTATTTTTTTGTACCCAAGCCCTAATTTTCTCATCAACTTTTTAGTCTTATAAAATGTTGGCTCAAACTTGTTATCTGTAGGCAACATTCCATTAATCAATCCCGCAATCTGATCAAACGCAACCCTGTTGATATTAGAATCGGCCTTGATGTTCAGGAGTTGCGTTATTGCCGAAAACCTAGTGTATTTAGAATAATTCTCATACAAAGCTTCATCGACAGCTTTCAACATCTCGTAAAATTTTGCGGCTTCTTTCTTCGGCAATTCAATCTCTACCGCAGGTTGTACTTCTAATGGCAATTCTGTGACATCAACACCTATAGTATCTGGTGGCACTAACATCACAGTAACTGGCTGATGGACATTATCATCACAGTAACTGGCACTAACATCACAGTTGGAATTGACCCCCAAGACTATCAAGTATCATAATTCTATACGGATTAGATGGATTAGATGAAGAAACCACCAGCAGAGGAAGATTCACCATGTGTCTGAACGACAGGATTGCTCGACGTCCCGACTTCACGTGACTCCTCGTGACAAGTCCATATCAAATATCTTGGTGCAAATCCTTTGCTATACAGATGCAGAGTGATAGTTTTCCGATCCAGAAATCATGCATTCATGCAAATACGACACGAACATTGGATTTTAACACCGGCGCTAACGAATTTTCAATTCAAATAGGCAAAATTTAAGAAGTAAGTTACGCCTAAGTGAAACTCATTCGTTAAAGCTCCACGATCAAAACGTCGGTACATCCAACTTCGATCGCCCGACATGATTCTGTCAATCAATGACAATATCTTCAGTCAATGTCTTTATAGGCGAGATGGTTCTATTCCATTCGGGATTCATGTTATTCATATTGCACTAAGTATTTCTTTTAACTGCTAACTTCATTCTAAATTTCAGCAGCATCTCCCTACAATTCTCCAAATATGCATATCATTTGGGCACATATCGAAGAACAAGAGAGATACAATAGCCAAAATTTAAGAATGAGTTAACGGTTAAAAGAAAAAATTAAGTGCAATACAAATAACTATGTTTCTAAATTGTCCAATCAGGGACAATTCAAAGGTTGTACGTCGTATAAAAGATCATCTACTTCTTTTACACGAACATACAACCACCGAGCGGATCTAAGATTTTACTAAATCATATCTGACTCGTCGATGTGTACGTGAAACGTATCAACTCATCTAATGGATGATTATTTTCTAAATTTTTTGATAGTGTTTCGGCGTCGTTGTCCAATGTTTGACATTGGACACTGGACATTGGTCCGAAGTCCGGCGATCGATCGAAACCCTAATATTTAGGGTTTCAGCCGACCCTAGTAAAGGAGAAGAGAAGGGACGAGCTAATACTTGGAAATGGTTTGGTGTCGAAGGGCGCGGCGAGTGGCGTTGGCAGGCGGCGACGGAGGGCAACGTCGTGTGGGCGAAATGTTGACACTAGAGGGGGGTGAATAGTGTGTTTATAATACGATTCGCCTAAATTCCAATTTTAATCGTTCTCAAATCATTTAGGCAATTATCAATTCGATGATTATATGCGGAAGTGATAAATAATCAAGCAAATAAAACAACTAATTAAAAGCAATGCAAACAAAGAATTTATAGTGGTTCGGCCCCAATGCCTACTCCACTACCTAAGCACCCCGCTTAGGATTTCTAAACTAGTCTTACTAGATTAATTTACGTTTCCCTTACACAGAGGACTTTTCACCGAAGAGAAGCACTCTCGACCTAAGGCACTTTCACACCCGGAAGTCACCGTCTTCTCATCGAGAGAACTCTTCCACCTCAACCCTAAGGGACAACTAAACTAATCCTAGTAAACACTAAGTTTACACAAGTGGCTTTACTCTGTTTTACCAAGGAAACCACTTCCACACAACAAACCTAACACAAGGCCTTCACAGACTCAAATCAAAAATAGTTCAAATAAACAGATAAAATACAATCAAAAGAGCTACAATATAAAACAAGATTAAAAGCTCTTTTTAATCCTTCAAAAACCTCCAACTCGCCAAGTAGTAGAGATTGGGATGAAGCCCGAGTTGAGGAGCAGACATCGCTTGAAGAAGAACTCAACAGAGGAATGGAGCGCGCTGCGATTACTCCTTAGAAGGATTGAAATCTCCCTTAGAATGCTCAATGATCACAGTAAGAGAGGGAGAAGAAGATTAAATGAAGTATATGAGGGTGTATTTATACCCTCGTGAAGAAACGATAGCTCAACGGATAGATTTCTATCTGTTGCAAGTCGCCGATTGAATGGTCGGTCGAATGGTCAGTCGACCGATCATTCGACCGCTTCCTTTTTTCTGTGGTCGGTCGACCGACAGGTCGATCGCCCAGACGCAAATCTATCAATCCACCCTTTGGTCGACCAATGGGTCGACCGTCGCAATCTCGCGTCTTCAACAAACGTAGGTCGATCGACCGACGGGTCGACCGCCCGAGCTACTGCCCAATTTGGGCTTCAATCGATCGATCGCCCGGTCGACCGACGCTACTGCGTTTTCTTCCCTAAGTTTCGATTGATCGACGGGTCGAGCGAATGTCTACTGCCCCTTTTTACCTACAGTCGATCGACCGCCCGGTCGACCGAACCTAGGCTGAGATTGATTTCTTCAGCCTTTTTCTTCCGCGCTTCATTTTCAGGTTCCGGCTTTCAACACGCATCAACTTGGAGAGCTTTTATGTGATCCTTGAGCTCGTCCAATACGTCTTTGTCGCACACGTCGATCTTTGAGAGATTTCCGCGATGAACCCAAGCGCGACGATCAATGTCCTTCTGATTTCTTGATTTATTCCGATTTATTCGATCGAGGACATCGAATGCTAATTGATATGGAACCTGAAAAATATTCTCAATGAAAACATTAGTCCCATGTTTGTTATCATCAAAACCATCAAAACCGAGATTAAGACTAAGGTTTGAAAACCTAAAGCCAACAATCTCCCCCTTTTTGATGATGACAATCATCCTTAAGAAAATATATTTTCATTGAAGCATTAGAGGATATCAACTAAGGGATTTCTCCCCCTATCAACATGTATATCTATGAGAATGAACTTCCCCTATCTATATGCATGGATTTCCTATATTTTCCTCCCCTTTACCTATACTTTTCTTCCCATTTTAACTATACATCTATCCCCCTTTTGACTATACATTTCTCCCCCTTTTGACATCAATCAAAAAGGGCAAGAAAGGTCAATCTAATCAAAGGGATGAAACACAATTTTTTTTTTAGTTGGGACTCTAAGGAGTATTTTTCATGAAACATGAAAATCTCAACCAAAGGGATGGAAAACAAGTAATTTGATATGAAACAAAGACATACATGATAAAAGAATGATAGGTACAATTCAACACTCAAGTATGAATGTATTCATATTTTTTTCAAGATATTTTTAGATTTCATTCAAACTTTCAAAATACCAAGATATGGTCATTTAACTCATGTATTAAGTTTGAAGTGAAACTAATGTCATTTGATCTAAATATGAACTTAGCACATTTTCATTTCAAATAAGTATGAAAACATGAAAGTGCTAAGTCTCAAGTTTTGTTATCTACTCATGTTTTCTCAAACTCAGGCATTTAGACATCAAACATGAGATAATGTAAGTCTATGAATCAAGATTGGGCTTAAGATGAAATTTTTAAGTTACTTTATTGACTTAAGTCAACCTATACTTCTAGTTTTCGAAAAAATCACCCTTTTAAGTTTATACAAAATCATATTTTTGATAAAAAATTTGAAACCAATTTTTTTGGATGAAAATTTTTGATACTAAATATTGAATCGTCATTTGAAATGCATGTATCAAGTTTGAACTCAAAATGAATTTAAAAATCAAAGTCCATTTTTCATCCTATATTGATTCTAATGAAAACACTAGATATTTCTAGCTATCATTCAAGAATTCAAAATCATTCCTAGAAATGATTTTACTCAATCAATGGTGTGAATGATATTAGAAACATAATCAAAGTGGTATACACCAACTTTCATTTGAAGTTTTTAAAAAGAATCAAAGTATTGAAAAAAAATTGATATTAAAAAGATGATACTTTTTCATTTTGAAAATTGAGCTTCAAAATTCCATTATAAATTAGATTCTTGATGAAACTTTTTAAAATTCTTACTAATAAAACTAGATTTTTCAATGAATGTGTAGTTTCAAGAATAATCTACAAACGATTTTTCTATATTTTCCTAGAAATAATTAAAATTAATACAAATTGTAGATTGAAATGATATTTTTGTAATTTTCAGTTATTTTCAAAACTTGTTCAATTTTCATTCAAACTTTTATGACACCACATGATGGTCATGTAAAGAGTATATGTCAAGTTTGGAATGAAAATTATATCCTTAAGTCAAGATATCAACCTATCATGGTTTCATTCAAAACTAAACTAGTTTTTATGAAACTTGCTAAGTTTCAATCTTAACATTTACTCATGATTTTTCAAATTTAAACCTATGGAAACCTATCATGTGTAAATTTAAACATGTTTCTCAAATATGGATCATAAATGAGACATTTAAGTCAACTTGTTGACTTGGGTCAACATGGTTCAAGAGAGGTAAGCATGAATTGACCTCTATTGTCATTTTATCCATATCCATATGAATTGTTCACTCTAAGTGCATGAAAATATGTCATACCTACTCTTAAACGTGTTTATGAGTTTTGGACTTAAAATAAAGTGATCAAGTCGATTTATTGACTTGGGTCAACTTTTCAAGCTTAATTCCTCTAAGGTGAATTGGTTGTCACTTTATTCATCTAGACATGAATTTTCAATCTTAAGCACATGTCAACTAATCATTAGCACACCTAAACATGTTTATGAAGTTTGGACTTAAAATGAGATGACCAAGTCGATTTATTGACTTGAGTCCAACTTTTCAAGCTTAAGTTCCCTAAAGTGAGATACCAATTGTATTTGATCATCTAGACATGAATTTTTAAGTTTTAAATATCTAGACTCATGCCATATGTGTATCTAAACATATTCATTTTGTATTTACTCAATATGTGGTCTCTAATAAGAAATTTTAACCTAGAGCAAGTTTTATTCAATCAAGATATCATGAAATTGCCTAAGTTATTCAAATTTTTCTTACTCATGAAAATTCAAACATTTATCATGCAAAATCAATCATGAGTATATAGAGATATCATTAAAGCATGAATATTCAAGTATTATATTAAGATTTTTGCAAAATCAAATTCATACTTTTTTCTTGAAAATTTGCCCAACTTTTCATTTTCTTTTTCATTTTCTTTTAGATAGCATAGCTTTCCAATTCTTATCACTTTCTTAACTTGCAAGAAGACTTCATTAGTAGCATGATGAAATAATATGTCAACTTAAGAAGCTAACTTACTACATAGCAAAGTTCAATGCAAAGTTTCATTTAAAAATCTTAACCTATGCTAGATATTAGAGATTCATTTTAAATGAAAGATTTTACCATAATATCAAAATGAATCTAAGAGATCCTAAGATGTGAAACATTTGAAGAATAAGATCCCTAACCATGTTAAACTAGTTTGGACTTACAAGAAGGTCTCTATTAATAGGTATTTACCTAGAGCAAGTTTCATTCAATGAAATTTGTCTAAGTACTAAAGTTTTTACCTACTCATGAGAAATCAAAGATTTTACATGTAATTACCATCATGAGTAAAGAGACATATTTTAAGCATAAGCATTGAGGTATAACACTAAAATTTTGGATTTATTGAAGTTATACCTTATACTTGAAGATTTAGCCAAATTAATTTTTTTCTTCCTAATTAGCCTTCCTAAAAACTTATAACTTGCAAGTATACTTAATAAATAGAAAATGAAATCAAATCTACATGCAAGCTATTAAACTAAATAGTGAAGTGAAAAACCAAGTATCATTTTCCAAATTCAACTTCACTAAATAGCATGGATTCATTTTCAAAATAATTATTCATGATAACAAAATGAATCAAGAGATCTTAAAATATAAAATTTTGAAACATAGATCTCCAACCCTTCCTATTGGGTGAAAATCGAAAGCCACAATTAGTCTACAATTTAAAACCGCAAGGTTGCTTAGGCCCATTACAGGCCACCTGGGTCTCCGAAGAGATTGGGAAATCAAAAATCAAAAACGTTTTTAAAATATATTAAGAGCGGGAAATCAACTAATATTAATCATATATCAACTTCAACTATAATCTTAAGCAATGGGATATAGGAGATGATACCAGAATAATTTTGATTCCAACTTTACCTAAGGCATCAAGGTAACTTGAAGTTACAACCAATGGATGATTCATCATTCAAGTCCATTGTCAACTCCAATACACCACTTCTTATTCATCCTTGTGTGGTAGCTCCATCTACAAAAGAAGATGAGACTTTTGGTACCCAGATGGCTTTGGGTCCTTGGGGGTGAGACCTAGGAATCCAAAGAGTCTTAACTACACTTGAATTTTTCTTAAATGCACAATCAAAAATAGCATGGCCAAAAATACCACAACAAAAACAATGTCCATTAAATTTCTTTTTATTTTTGTTATGGACATGAGATTTATTTTTAGAATGTTTGTCATGTGAAACATGATAAGTATGAGCATTCTTAGAAACCTCATTCATCTTCTCATAATTATGAGGTCTAATGGTAGAATGCATGGCATGAGAGGCGTGATGAGCATGGGCATTCTTAGATAAAACATTTTTCTTTTGAGGTTTTCTAAATGAGACATTTTGATATTTAGAGTTAAAAGAGGAAGTATTAACTTTCTTACTCAAAATCAACATCTCATTTTTCAAATCATCTATAGATTTATGCAATGTATGCAATTGAGATTTTAACTTGCAATTCTCATTTTCTAAATTGTTATTTTTAAACTTCAAATCCTTAAGCTCATGTTCTACATTTTCATGGCATGAATCAAATGACCTAGATCTCAATTTTTCATTTTCTAGTTTGGATTAATGCAAATGAGAATTAAGCATCACATTTTCCTTTTTCAATCTTTTATTTTCGTTATCTTTTCTAACAAGCAAGGCAAATATTTTTTGACATTCATCAACTAGTTCTTCATATGGCATATTGTATGAACTAGATGAGCTAGTACTAACATTATTATTATGACTAGAAGGAGAATAGTGTACCTCATCTTTGGTACTTGTGAGGCAAACTTTTGAAGTAGCTTCATAATCATTGCTAGAGGATGCTTCAAATGTGTGAGAGGTGGGGGTGGAAGCACCTGACCTCTTCCTTGCTTTGTTCTTCACGCTTGGGCAATTTTTCTTCACATGCCCCTTCTCTTTGCAAGCATGACAGATTACTCTTCTTTTTCGGCTCTTGGTGCTACTTCTTTGACTTGAAGAGCTATGGGCATCAAAACCAGGATTAGTAGTAGGTGTGTGTCCATTGTCATCACCACCTTCATCAAAAGTATCAATTTCTTCGATTTTCGCATAATCATATAAAATATTTAACGAGGCCCACAAATCAAAAGCCGAAGAACAATGCATGACTTTTTCTAAGATGCCATTTAGTAATGTGCAAAGAATACAATTCATAGCATCTCCAATATACTTAAACATTTTCTTATCCATTTCACTCCAATCATGCATATCATCCTTAGGTTCAATGAATTCCCAATGTAACATGTTAAAGACTCCAAACCCTTTAGTCTTTAAATAGGTGTACATCCTATATTTTCAAAGACCAAAGTTTGAGTCATCGAACCTAGGGGGTGTGGACGCTACCAACTCTAGAGTTATTTCAAGATCGAGACAAGGTGTAGAAGAGATGGTGAAATCTCAAGCTATGAACCTGCTCTGATACCAAATGTGGGCGAAATGTTGACACTAGAGGGGGAGGGTGAATAGTATGTTTACTATACGATTCGCCTAAATTCTAATTTTAATCGTTCTCAAATCGTATAGGCAAATTATCAATTCGATGATTATATGCGGAAGTGATAAATAATCAAGCAAATAAAACAACCAATTAAAAGCAATGCAAACACAGAATTTATAGTGGTTCGGCCCCAATGCCTACTCCACTACCTAAGCACCCCACTTAGGATTTCTAAACTAGTCTTACTAGATTAATTTACGTTTCCCTTACACAGATGACTTTTCACCGAAGAGAAGCACTCTCGACCTAAGGCACTTTCACACTCGGGAGTCACCGTCTTCTTTTCGAGAGAACTCTTCCACCTCAACTAATCGTAGTAAACACTAAGTTTACACAAGTGGCTTTACTCCTTTTCACCAAGGATACCACTTCCACACAACAGACCTAACACAAGGTCTTCGCAGACTCAAATCAAAAATAGTTCAAATAAACAGATAAAATACAATCAAAAGAGCTACAATATAAAACAAGATTAAAAGCTCTTTTTAATCCTTCAAAAACCTCCAACTCACCAAGTAGTACGTAGAGATTGGGTTGAAGCCCGAGTTGAGGAGCAGACGTCGCTTGAAGAAGAACTCAACAGAGGAACGGAGCGCGCTGCGATTACTCCTTGGAAGGCTTTAAATCTCCCTTAGAATGCTCAATGATAACTGTAAGAGAGGGAGAAGAAGATTAAATGAAGTATATGAGGGTGTATTTATACCCTCGTGAAGAAACGATAGCTCAACGGATAGATTTCTATCCGTTGCAGGCCGCCGATCGAATGGTCGGTCGAATGGTCAGTCGACCAATCATTCGACCGCTTCCTTTTTTCTGTGGTCGGTCGACCGACGGGTTGACCGCCCAGACGCAAATCTATCAATTCGCCCTTCGGTCGACCCATCGGTCGACCGTCGCGATCTCGCGTCTTCAGCAAACGCAGGTAAGTCGACCAATGGGTCGACCGCCCGAGCTACTGCCCAATTTGGGCTTCAATCGGTCGAGCGCCCGGTCGACCGACGTAGCTGCTGCGTTTTCTTCCCTAAGTTTTGATCGACCGATGGGTCGAGTGAATGTCTACTGCCCCTTTTTACCTATAGTCGGTCGAACGCCCGGTCGACCGAACCTAGGCTGAGATTGATTTCTTCAGCCTTTTTCTTCCGCGCTTCGTTTTCGGGTTTCGGCTTTCAACGCGCATCAACTTGGAGAGCTTTTATGTGATCCTTGAGCTCGTCCAATACGTCTTTGTCGCACACGTCGATCTTTGAGAGATTTCCGCGATGATCAATGTCCTTCCGATTTCCCAATTTTTTCTGATTTATCCAATTGAGGACATCAAACGCTAATTGATATGGAACCTGAAAAATATTATCAATGAAAATATTAGTCCCATGTTTGTTATCATCAAAACCATCAAAACCGAGATTAAGACCAAGGTTGAAAACCTAAAGCCAACACGTCGGTGGGCGAAGAATTGGCGGTAGCAAGCGTCGGTGACGTCAGCAGAGAAGGAAGAAGGAAGCGGGGAAGAAAGGGGTCGGGCGCGATCGCAAGTTAAATAAACTCATCAGCAACAACTCACTTATCCTTTACAAAGTCGTTGCTAATAAATACAACTCATCACCAACTGCTCACTTATCCGTTGCAAAGCCATTGCTGATAAGTATTTCATTTTCGCACCACGAGCGCACCATCAACTAAAGAGCAATGGATACAAAAATCATAAGTAAGCCGTTGCTAATGTGATAATATCATTAGCAACGGCCGACACGGTTGTAAGTAAGTCGTTGCTGATGAATTATTTCATTTGCGCGTCATCTACTTGTTGGCAATGGCCCGAGCGATCTTAAGTAGGTCGTTTGCAGATGTGATATATCTGAAATGACCATAGCAGTCGTTGGTAAGCCGTTAGTAATTGCAATGGCTTAGGCGGCCGTTGCTGATGGTCGTTGTTGAAAACCATTATTCTAGTAGTGTGAATACGCGAGGAAGGAGTTCCTCGGTAACTCTAATTTGTAGGGCATCCCTAAATTATAGGGATTGACACATGATAAATCCTAATCAATAAGAATTTAATTTATAGAAATAAATTAAAGTATATATTTAGTTGGATTTAATTCATTTCGAATTAAATATAAATCCATTAGATATAAATTATTGTTTTGGGGGCAAACCTCGAAATTTTGAATTCCGGTGAAGGGATTTAAAAGGGGGGGGGCACCATGGGGGACACATACTCCCCTTATAAATAGATGGCCTAACCTCCTTTGAGAGAGGTTAAGCAAATTGGTTAGAGATCTTGGAGAGGAGAAGATGATTGGATTATTGAGAAGCTTCTTGAATAGCAAGACTCCAAAGAGCTCCTCTTGATCTCCATGGGTGGCCGGCCATCAAGCTCCTCCTTCCTGAATTTGTGAAGCAGATTTGGAGGTCTCTTCCTCTTGGATGTATCATCTCCTTCATCTTCTTGGAGAAGTCCAAGGAGGACAGCGAGGTATTCCTTCATCTTCCTCCTCGTTCCGTGGTTTACTCATCCCCTCTTCCTTCCTTTTGGTGATCAGTTCTTGGTGGAAGGGCCGGCTTCACCTTAGTGCATTTCGGGTTGAGTTTTCCTCTCCGTTGAGCCACAATGGGTCTTGGTGTTCGTTGTCCCTTGGTTGCGAGGCGCTTAGTGTAGACCTTCCTTGGATGACGTACGCTTGGACGTCTTGAAACGGGGATAGGAGCAGCTTTACCATCTGCAGTATAAGGTATATCTTCTTCTTCTACTCGTAGATTGAATTCCTTAAAGATTGCTAAACTTGATTGCTGGTTTTGGGATGGTTTGTATTTTTTTAAAATCATTTTTTTCGTTGTGCTTCTTCTTCCCATCCCAACAGCAAGAATAACCCAAAATATACTTGGTCAGCCATGGCTGCCTTATGAACCATACTTCAGCATCAGAGGGCCTCAATTAAACCCTCTCCGACCAATGCTAATATCGGACTTCTTCGACAAAGAAACCTATATGTGGGATACCTAGTTGGTTCGGTCCACCTTCCCCAGCTTAGTAGCAAACATAATCTTATCAGTGGAAATACAGTCGAACGATGACCAACCTTGTTGGCACTTCTCCTCCAAGGTAGTTTATACTGTTGCTTCTGGTTATAAACTTGCTCTCTCACACATGCAATCGGCAGCCCTCTCTCCTCGGTCTTTCCCTTGGAACAATATTTGGAAGCTTAAGCTTCCCCCGAAGCTTAAAACTTTCGTCTAGAGACTCTTGCAAGAATCTCTTCCTACCGGGACTGCTCTAAAAAGAAGACATATTCTCATTCCCATATAGACCTGCCCTATTTGTAAGCACAACCCTGGAGATGAGACCCATCTCTTCTTTATCTGCCCGCTTGCACTCCGAGTCTAGATCTCATAGCTCCCTATTCCTAATAGGCAAGCAGCAACCACTTTGGCTTCGTGGTGGATCGACGCATTACTGATCCTGCTGAACAATTCCAGAGGGATTTAGGCGTTGCTGTGCGCTGCTATGGAGCTCATGGAATGCTCGGAACAAATGCGTTTTTGAAGGGACGCTTCCTAATCCGCATAGCACAATTAACACTGCTTTCTCTATGCTTTAATATGGCAGCTACGTTTTCTAATGTTTTAATGAATTATGCTGGTCAATTGTCAACTTTGTGACATCATCATGTCATTACATTCTCATTCAATGAATGAACTTGCTATACAAAAAATATATATATAAAGAATATTGATATATAATAATAAATCCAAATTAACTCCCAATTAAGCCATTATTAGTTAACTTATTTTGATTTTAAAATACTTTATGATAAAAAAAGTCCAAACTTGATCGAATTCTATCCATATAACGACACTATATAGGTAAAGAAAGGCATGCATATAAGATATTACAAGCTGACGTCAAAGTCATAAACTCAAGGCATTATATGTATGCGCTCCTATTTACAGGTAATATTGACATTAAAAAATTGAGTTAGAATGTGGGCAATAATTGATGCCATTTGGTGAACCATCATGAACCAAAGCAGCTCAGCCTAAAGGCATTACGAACCCATTGAATGAGTAAATCAAGTGTTTTGCTATACTCAATCTGGTAGAATAGTGTCATACTTGCTAAACAAATTCACTGTTCGTTTCTTGGAATAAACGTTACAAAAAATTAGAAGCAATCCCGGGAATCCAAAAGTGAAATCATTTGATTTGAGAGACTTTAATTACCTTATTCCCCGGCCCTGAGCCCACCCAAACAAAAGCGCACGCCTCTTCCTTTTCCATTATCTTCATCTTGAGATGCAGATTGCTTAACAAGCTCCTATCTTCCTCTCTCTTTCACTCTTCTTTCTTTCCCAATGTCAATCTCAATCTCAATCTCAATAGTGTTGTTCGTCCTTCTCCCCCAAACCCGAAACCCTGCTGCTCGCCCTCCCATTTCATCCTTAGCCAATTAAACTCATTGCTGCTATCATCCTCTTCCAAATGCGCCCACCTCTTCCACTTGTTGTTCTTCTCCTTATCATCGTCGTAGCAAAGCCGCCGACGGTGCGAGCCGAGCCCACGCAGGACCGAGCGGCGTTATTGGCCTTCATTGGCGCCGTCCCGCACGAGCAGCGCATCCGATGGAACACCAACTCCTCCACCTGCGACTGGGTGGGCGTCACCTGCAACCTCAACCGCACTGCCGTAATGATCCTCCGCCTTCCCGGGGTCGGTCTCGTCGGTACCATTCCCGTCCGCACGGTAGGCCGCCTATCTCAGCTCCGCGTGCTCTCCCTACGCTCCAATCGCCTCTCCGGCCCTATCCCCGCCGACTTCGCCGGCCTGACCCTCCTTCGCAATCTCTACCTTCAGAACAACCTCCTCTCGGGCGCGATTCCCTCCGGGTTGACCCAGTTGGGGCGCCTCGTCCGAATCGACCTCTCCGGAAACAACCTCGCTGGCCAGATCCCCTCTGCCTTCAGCAACCTGACCCACCTCACTCGTCTCTTCCTCCAGAACAATCGTCTCTCCGGTAGCTTACCCAACATCAGCATCAACTCTCTCGTTGACTTCAATGTGTCCTACAACCAGCTCAATGGCTCCATCCCCGCCACCTTGGATCGCTTCCCGGCGTCCTCCTTTGCCGGGAACCTACATCTTTGCGGCAGCCCTCTGCCATCTTGCAATCCATTACTCTCCTCTCCGGCTCCGTCTTCAACGTCTCGGAAGAAGCTGTCAAGAGCGGCGGTCATTGCCATCGCGGTGACGGCCGGTCTTTTGCTGCTGGCCCTGCTGCTGCTTCTTGTCTGCTGGGCCATCCGGCGGAGGCAGCGAGGGGCAGGGCAAAAGGCAACCAAAGAGGCGGCGGCGGAGGCTGTTGGGAGGTCAGGGGAGACAGGGCTGACGTCATCGTCGAAGGATGATCTGAGCGGCGGCGTGGGAAGCAGTAGCACGGCTCCGGCGGAGGTGGCAGAACGCAATCGGCTGGTCTTCGTTGGGAAAGGCGGAGGGTACAGCTTCGATTTGGAGGATCTGCTACGGGCATCGGCGGAGGTACTTGGCAAGGGGAGCGTGGGAACGTCGTACAAAGCTGTGCTGGAGGACGGTACCACCGTCGCTGTGAAACGGCTCAGAGACGTGACCGTTTCGAAGCGGGAGTTCGAGGAGCACATGGAGTCGTTGGGCAAGTTGGAGCACGATAACCTTCTGCCGTTGCGGGCTTACTACTACTCCAAGGACGAGAAGCTGCTCGTGCTCGACTACCTCTCGGCCGGCAGCCTTTCCTCTCTTCTCCACGGTAAATGTATTGTATTATATTAGTTTTTCTTTTACTGTGTCGTTATTTTATTGAAATTTCAATCTGTTTTGCTTTAGCATGCGTATGCGTATTTACATTCTCTTAATCAACATTCTTCCGTATGTTGCAAGTTCATTATTTTAGAAGAAGACAACTTCCTTATTAGACTAAGTGGACTTTGACTAAATCAACCTCTCACAGGGAGCCGTGGAGCGGGTCTGAGGCCGCTAGATTGGGACAGCCGGATGCGCGTCGCTCTCGCAGCCGGCCGTGGCATTTCCCACCTTCACACAGTGGCGCACATCGTTCACGGCAACGTCAAGGCTTCAAACGTTCTTCTCCGCTCGGACCCCGACTCCGCTGTGCTCTCCGATTTCGGCCTACACCCTGTCTTTGGCTCCACGGCGCCACCCAACCGCGTCGCCGGCTACCGCGCTCCGGAGGTGCTCGAGACGAGGCGGCCCACCTACAAGTCGGACGTGTACAGCTTCGGCGTGCTACTGTTGGAGCTGCTGACGGGGAAGGCGCCGAACCAAGCGTCGCTGGGCGACGAGGGAATCGACTTGCCGCGGTGGGTGCAATCGGTAGTGCGGGAGGAGTGGACGGCTGAGGTGTTCGACGTTGACCTCATGCGTTACCCCAACATCGAGGAGGAGATGGTGCAGCTCCTGCAGATCGCCATGGCCTGTGTTGCCACCGTGCCTGACGCGCGGCCTGACCTCCCGGAGGTCGTTCGCGGGATGGAGGATATCGTCCGCCGAACGGAGGGCATCAGCGATGATCAGCCTTCCCCTCCTCTGTAAACACGGCGTAGAAGGTTGCTTCTTGTTCTTCTTCGTGCTGTCGAGGAATTCGATAGAATCTCAGAAGAGAACTTAAAAAAAATTCCTCTGCTTTGTTCGACCGCACCTCATTTTTCTTTGCTTATTCGGGTTTTTTTGGAAGAATTAAATTGGGTGATGGTGACTTGGAGTGGATTGTCAATCACTGTTCATATCAAATTAATTTATTTTATTTGCGATCGAAAAATTATTGTATACTCCAGAATTCGTTTCATTCGTGCGCAGAGGTAACAGCACACTTCTGTCTTTTTCCTGTCAATTTAGTTTTCTGATTGGAATTTATGGATTCGCAGGAGTGCATGATAGTTTTCTCTTCCTTTTTCATTAGTTTAATCAATTTTTATTTTCATTGATATGGTAGGGAAAATCAAATTGCTTCTTAGCAAAGTAAAATGATAAGTATCTATGTAGAAGAACACAATCAAGCTTGGTAGTCAAATAAACTGACTATATAAATATTTAGAGGTAGTGAATTGACTTCATAAATATCAGTGTACATGAACCCAAACTAGGTGGCAGGTGGTCCAGAAAATTGATAAGCAACAAGAGATTTTTTATAAAAAAAAATTATTTAGACACCACAAAATAACACTATCAAGAGCCAAATGATATGTTAGCGGGAAGATAATAACTACGGCCAAAGTAGCAAGATTAGGATCATGAAAAATGTATGTGGATTGAACTAGCAATTTGGGCCAGGTAGGTTAGATTCGACAACGCCTACACTCATGAAATAAACTCAAGTCAAGTCAATTATAATCTAGCTCAGAGGCTCCATCTGACCATATAAGGACACTTACGTCCTTCATTGATTACTAGGGATTCAACAGTAATGAGTCAAATATCTTTGGGATAAAGCTCGATTCATTTCGGGCATATCCTCTGTTGGAGAAATGGCGACACTAGAGGGGAGGTGAATAGTGTGTTTACTAATTCGATTAGCCTAAATTCAGATTTTAATCGTTTACTTGATTAGTTAGGCAATTTGCACTTCGATGATTTTATAGGAGGAAACAATAAATGATTTAGCATTAAAACAAATAAAAAATCAATGCAAATACAAAATTTATAGTGGTTCGGCCCCAATATCTACTCCACTACCTAAGCACCCCACTTAGGATTTTCAAACTAGATTTTACTAGATTAATTAGAGTTTCTCTTATAACGAGGACTTTGCACCGGCAAATCTCCGCTCTCCAACCGAAGGCACTTCCACACCCGGAAGTATCCCGCCTTCCTACCGAGAGCACTTTTCCACCTCAGCCTAAGAGACAACTAGATATAATCCTAGTAATCACTAAGTATACACAAGTGGTTTTACTCCTTCTACACCAAGGATACCACTTCACACAATAAGACCTAACAGCCCTAGGTCTTTACACAGACACAAATCCAAAAATAGTTTAAATAACATATAAAATTTATAATTGAAAAGAGCTTAAAATGAAACCAAGATTTCGTGCTCTTTTGCAATCCTTCAATCCTGCAACTCGTCAAGTAGTGGAGCTTGAATCAACACCCGAGTTGAGGAGCAGAGCTTGTACGCTTGAAGAAAATATCGCGGACAGAGATGTAACACAAGCTTTTTGGAAGGCTTCAAATCTTCCTCTTAGAATGCTCAATGAATGTTGTAGAAGTCAACGAAGAGTATTAAAAGAATCATATGAGGGTATATTTATACCCTACTAAAGAAACGGGATCTCGCGTCTTCAGCTTTCAGCAGGTCGGTCGACAGACCGGTCAACCGCCAAGCCTACTGCCCAAAACCAACCACTGTCGGTCGATTGACTGATCGACCGAAGTGCCCACTGCCATTTTTTGGCAGTGTTCGGTCGATCGACCGGTCGACCAAAATGGCTGGGCCTTTCTTTCTTACCCTATTTGGTCGACCGCCTAGTCGATCGAACATAGGCTGAGATTGTTTTTTCAGCCTATTTCTTCCGCGCTTGGTTTCTGGGTTCCGGCTTTCAACGAGCATCATCTTGGAAAGTTTTTGACTTGATCTGTGGACTCATCCAAGCGACTTTGGTGCACTCGTCGATCTTTGATAAACTCTCGCGACGATCAATGTCCTTCCTATTTTTTATTTCTTCCGATATTTTTGATCTAGGACATCGAACACTAATTGATATGGAACCTGAAAGATATTCTCAATGAAATTATTAGTCTCATGTTTGTTATCATCAAAACCATCAAAACCGAGATTAAGGCTAAAGTTGAAAACCTAAAGCCAACAATCTCCCCTTTTTTGATGATGACAAACATCCATAAGAAAATATATCATTAAAGCATATAGGATATCAACTAAGGGATTTCTCCCTCTATCAACACGCATATCTATGAGATAAACTCACCCTATTTATATGCATAGATTTTCTATATTTTCCTTCATGTTTACCTATACTTTTCTCCCCCTTTTTCTTATACTTCTCTCCCCCTTTTGACATCAATCGAAAAAGGCAAGAAAGGTCTATCTAGTTAAAGGGATGAAACACAAGTATTTTTTCATGAAGTTGAGGCACTAAAGATTTTTCATGAAACAAGAAAATCTCAACCAAGGGATGGAAAACATATGATTAATATGAAACAAAATCATACATGATATGTTTAATGCTAAATTTTTGAATTCAAGATAAGTCATGTATGTTCTCAAAATGAATATTGTTTCTTTTTCATGACATTTTTAAATTTCATTCAAACTTTCAAAATACAAAGATATAGTCATTTAACTCATGTATTAAGTTTGAAGTGAAACTAATATCATTTGATCTAAATATGAACTTAACACATTTTCATTTGAAATAAACATGAAAACATGAAGGTGCTAAATCTAAAGTTTTGCTATCTACTCGTGTTTTCTCAAACTTAGGCATCTAGACATTAAACATGAGATGATGTAAGTCTGTAAATCAAGTCTGGGCTTAAGATGAATTTTTTTTTAATTCACTTTGTTGACTTGGGTCAACTTGTACTTAAAGTTTTCAAAAAATCAAACTTTTGAGTTTATACAAAGTGATATTTTTGACAAAAATTTTGAAACCTATTTGTTTGGACGAAAATTTTTGGTACCAATTATTGAATGGCCATTTGAGATGCATGTATCAAGTTTGAACTCAAAATGAATTTTCTAAATTCATTTTTCATCCTACATTGTTTTTAATGAAAATACTAGATATTTCTAGCTATCATTCAAGAATTCAAAATCATTCCTAGAAATGATTTTAGTCAATCAATGGTGTGAATGATATTAGAAACATAATCAAAATGGTATACATGAGTTTTTATATGAAGTTTTCGAAGAAAAATCAAAGTATCGGAAAGATTGATATTTCAAGTAAGGATACTTTGTGTTTCCGAAATCCAACTTCAAAATTTCATTATAAATTAGATTCTTGATGAAATTTTTTGAAATTTTTACACATAAAACTAAATTTTTCAGTGAATGTGTAGTTTCAAGAATCATCTAAAAATGATTTTTCTATATTTTCCTAGAAATAACTGAAATTTGTGATACCAATTATTGAACAAATGACAATTCCATAATTTTTCAGTTATTTTCAAAGTATGCTTAGTTTTCATTCAAACTTTTATGACATCATATAATGGTCATGTAAAGAGTGTATGTCAAGTTTAAGATGAAAATTATATCCTTCAGTCAAGATATCAACCTAGCATGGTTTCATTCAAAACTAAATTAGTTTTAATGAAACTTGCTAAGTTTCTATCTTAACATTTACTCATGATTTTTCAAATTTAAACCTATGGATACCTAACATGAGTAAATCTAAACATGTTTCTCAAATATGAATCATAAATGAGACCTTTAAGTCAACTTGTTGACTTGGATCAACATAGTTCAAAGAGAGGTAAATATGAATTAACCTCTATGTTATTTTATCCATATCCATATGAATTTTTCACTCTAAATGCTTGGAAACATATTATGCCTATTCCTAAACATGTTTATGAAGTTTTGGACTTAAAATCAAGTGTCCAAGTCAATTTGTTGACTTGGGTCAAACCTTTTAAGCTTAAGTCCACTAATGTGATCTAGTTATCACATTTTCATCTACACATGAATTTTCAAGATTGAACACCTAGAGTCATATCATGTGTGTCTAAACATGTTTGTTTGATGTTTACTCAAAATGAGATCTCTAATATGAGTTTTAATCTAGAGCAAGTTTCATTCAATCAAGACATCATGAAATTGCCTAAGTTATCCAAAAAAAATTTACTCATGAAAATTCAAACATTTATCATGCAAAATCAATCTTGAGTATATAGAGACATCATTAAAGCATTAATATTCAATCACCATACTAAGATTTTTGTAAAGTTAAATTCATACCTTATTTTTAGAAATTTAATTTCATTTCAAGTTTAACTTACATGAAGTCTCTAAAGAAGAATTTTAACCTCGTTCAAATTTTATTCAATTAAGATATCATGAAATTGAGCTAAGTTAACAAAAAATTTCTTACTCATGAAGATTCAAATATTTATCATGCATTATCAATCATGAGCATAGAGAAATCATTTAAGCATAACTATTCAATTATTTTACAAAAAATTTTGCAAAATTAAATTCATACCATATTTCTTGAAAATTTGCCCAACTTTTCATATCTTTTTTCATTTTCTTCTAGATAGCATACCTTACCAATTCTTAACTTGTAAGTAGACTTCATTAGTATCATAATGAAATAATATGTCAACTTAGCAAGCTAACTTACTCCATATCAAGGTTCAATGCAATGTTCCATTTAAAAGCCTTAACCTATGCTAGATAGTTAAGATTCATTTTTGAAAGATTGTCATGATATCTAAATGAATCTAAGAGATCCTAAGATATGAAACATTTGAGGAATAAGATCTCTACCTATGTTTAACTAGTTTGGACTTAATGATAAGGTCTCTAGTATCAACCTAGAGCAAGTTTCATTCAATGAAATTTGCCTAAGTACTAAGAATCTAGCTACTCATGAAAATTCAAGGATTTAACATGCAATTCTAATCATAAGTATAGAGACATAGTTTAAGCTTACACATTTAGGTATAACACTAAGATTTTGAATTTATCAAAGTTATACTTTATTCATGATAATTTGTCAAACTAATCTTTTTCTTCCTAATTGGCCTTCCTAAAACACTTATAACTTGCAAGTAAGCTACACTAATATTTTCAGAGAAAATATAGCTACTTAGCAAGCTAACTCAACCAAAAAGCAAAGAGAAGCATTAAGTGTCATTATCAAATACCACTTTACTAGATGGTTTCAAATTCGTTCCAAAATGAAATCGAGTGATATCAAAACAAATTTTAAGAGATTACAAGAATAATAAATGAAAAATATGATCTCCAACCCTTCCTATTGGTTGAAAATCGAAAGGCCACAATGTGCCTAAGATTTAGAACCGCAAGGTCACTTAGGCCCATTACAGGCCACCGGAGTCTCCGAAGAGATCGGGAAATCAAAATCAAAAATATTTTCAAAAGAACTCGATCTTTTGCAAGAGCGGGGAAAACAACTCAATCTTAAACATGGTATCATAATCTTCAACTAAGATTAAGCAATGCAAGTTAGAAGATGATACCAGAATAATTTTGATGCCAACTTTACCTAAGGCATCAAGGTAGCTTGAAGTTGCAACCAATGAAGGATTCATCATTCAAGTCCATGGTCAACTCCAATACACCACTTCTTTCTACCCTTGTGTGGTAGCTCCCTCTACAAGAGAAGATGAGACCTTTTGTACCCAAATAGCTTTGGGTCATTGGGCGTTAATGGGCTTAGGTACCCAAAGTGTCTTAACAACACTAGGGTTCACTTTGAAAGCACAATCATATATGACATGCCCATAAATACGACAACAAAAATAATGTCCATTAAATTTCTTTTTATTTTTGCTATGGGCATGAGGTTTAAAGTTAGAATGCTTAACATGTGAAATATTATGAGCATGAGCATTCTTGTTTGGAGATTTCCTAAATGAGATATTTTGATTTTTAGGACTCCTAAGAGATAAAACATTTGATAAGTTACTAGTTTTCTTACTCAAGAAAAAAACCTCATTTTTTAAGTCATTGATGGATTTGTGTAACGCTTGAATTTGAGATTTCAACAAGCAATTTTCATTTTTCAAGATATCATGCTCAAATTTGAAATCACTTATACAATCCTTACCATTGAGATTCACATTATTTTTTGTGTTTTCATTCTCATTTCTAATTTTTGAAATCTTAGTTAACAACTCATCATTCTCAATTTCTAATTCTTCATTTTTATGTTCCAAATCCTTAATCTCAAGTTTCATATCATCATGGCAAGAATTAAAAGAACTAGATTTCATTTTCTCATTTTCTAATTTGCATTCATGCAATTGAGAACTAAGATTTAAATTTTATTTCTTCAATTTCTTATTTTCCTTGTTCCTTTTTACGAGGATGGCATACATTTTCTTGTTTTCTTCTAGTAGTTCTTAATAAGACATGTCAAGGGATTTAGAGCTACTAGAATCACTATCATTAATATTTTGAACATGACTAGAAGATGGAGAATATACCTCATCTCGAAGACCCATGAGGCAAACGTTTGATGTAGCTTCATCGTCATGTCTAGAAGAGGCTTCACTTGTTTGAGATGTGGATGAGGAAGCACACTTCTTTTTGGATATCTTCTTCAAGAATGGACAATTCTTCTTCTTGTGTCCCTTCTCTTGGCAAAGGAAACACCTAAGTTTTCTTTTCCGATTCTTGCTTGTGCTTCTTTGGCTAGAAGTGCTTTGGGCATCAAAAACTTCATTAGGACTAGAGGTATGACAATTGTCATCACCTCCTTCATTGAAAGTAGTAAGCTCCTCAGCTTTTGCATAATCATAAAGCATATTCAAGCAAGCCCAAATATCGAAAGCGGAAGTGCAATGTAAGATCTTTTCAAAAATCTTATCATCCAAAGAACAGAATATACAATTAGTAGCTTTAGCATTTAATTCAAACATATCAATTTGTTCTTGGGTCCATGCATTTATATTTTCCTTAGGTTCAACATATTGGATTTTCACCATCTTAAAAATACCTAAACCTTGGGTCTTTAGAAAGGTGTACATCCTAGATTTCCATAGACCAAAGTTCGAGGCATCAAACCTAGGAGGTGCGGAAACAACCGACTCTAGAGACATTTCAAGATCGAGACAATGTGTAGAAGAGATGGTGAAATCTCAAGCTACGAACCCGCTCTGATACCAATTGTTGGAGAAATGGCGCCACTAGAGGGGGGATGAATAGTGTGTTTACTAATTCGATTAGCCTAAATTTAGATTTTAATCATTTACTTGATTAGTTAGGCCCCAAATAGATAACAATGCTAACACACAAATTTATAGTGGTTCGGCCCCAATGCCTACTCCACTACCTAAGCACCGCGCTTAGGATTTCCAAACTAGGTTTACTAGATTAATTCTTGTTTCTCTTACAATGAGGACTTTGACTCGAAAAGTCGCACTCTCGACCTTTGGCACTTCCACACCTGGAAGTCTCCGCCTTCTTACCGAGACCACTCTTCCACCTAAACCCTAAGGGACAACTCACTTAATCCTAGCAAACTACATTTAATTACACCGGTGGATTTAAACCTCAAACACCAAGGCTACCACCCAATCTCAAGACCTAACAATCCTAGGTCTTCACACACACAAATCCAAAATAAACACGTTCAAATAATAATAAAGATTACAATGAAAAGAGCTTAGAAATGATACCAAAAATCAATGCTCTTTTCCAGGCCTTCAACTCGCCAGGAAGTAGAGCTCGTATTGAATCCCGAGTTGAGACAGAGTGTGCGCTTGAAGCGGATTTTGACGGAAGATTAGGGCGCGCTTCAATCAATCTTTAGAAGGCTAAAAAACTCCCTTTAGAATGCTCAATGAAATCTGTAAGAGTGCGAGAGAGAGTTAAAAAGGAGTTAGATGAGGTATATTTATACCCTCTCAAAGAAACGACGGCTCAACGGGTAGGAAACTATCCGTTACAGTCGCTCGATCGATTGGCCGATCGACTGACCGATAGATCGTTCAAGCGACCGTTGCCTTAATGTCTCTGTGCGGTCGACCGATGGGTCGATCGGCAGACGCAATTCCTTCGTTCCATAATCCAGTCAACCGATCGGTCGACTGACGCAAGTTGCGGCTTCAGCGATCTACAGTCCGATCGATCGATCGGTCGACCGACAAAGGTACTGCCAATTTTTGGCCTCAGTCGATCGACTGCCCGGTCGACCGAAGTAGCTACTACCGCTTTTTACCTTCGATCGGTCGACCACCCGGTCAACCGACGTAGCCTTTACGCGATTTTTTCCCTATCTTCGATCAACCGACGGGTCGACTGAATGGCTACTACCATGTTTTTATGACATTCGATCGATCGACCAGTCGATCGACAAGGCTACTGCCAAGTTCTAACTACATTCGGTCGACCGGCCGGTCGACCGAACCTAGACTGAACTTGATTTTTTTAGCCTTCTTCTTCCGCGCTTCGTTTTCGGGTTTCGGCATCAACTTGGAGAGCTTTTCTATGTGATATTTGGACTCGTCCAAGTCGTCTTTGGTGCACACGTCGATCTTCGAAAAATTTCCGCGACGAACCCGGCGCGACGATCAATGTCCTTACTAGATTTTCTGATTTCTTTCGATTTATTCAATCGAGGACATCGAACGCTAACCGATATGGAACTTGAAAGATTTCTCAATGAAATATTAGTTTCATGTTTGTTATCATCAAAACCGAGATTAAGAGCAAGATTGAAAACCTTAAGCCAACAATCTCTCCCTTTTTTATGATGACAAACATACTTAAAAAAATATATTCATTAAAGCATAGAGAATATCAAGCATGGGATTTCTCCCCCTATCAAATGCATATCTATATAATAGAACTCCCCCTATCTATATGCATGGATTTTCTATATTTTCTTCCCTTTACCTATAATTTTCTCCCCCTTTTGACATCAATCAAAAAGGGATGAAAAACAAATATCCTTTCATGAAGTTGAGACTCTAAAGTTGTTTTTTTTTCATGAAACATGACAATCTCAAACAAATGGATGAAAAACAAATATTTGATATGAAACAAAATCATACATGATATGTTCAAAACTAAATATTTGAATTCCAAAATTAAATCACGTATGATCTCAAGTATGTATGTACTCATATCTTTTTCATGACATTTTTAGATTTCATTCAAACTTTCAAAATACCAAGATATGGTTATTTAAATCATGTATATCAAGTTTGAAGTGAAACTAATGTCATTTAATCAAAATTTCAACTTAGCTTAGTTTCATTCGAATTAAGCATGAAAATATGAAAATGGCTAAGTATCAAATTTTGTTATCTACTCATGTTTTCTTTATCTTAGGCATCTAGACATCAAACATGAGAGAATGTAAGTCTATGAATCAAGTTTGGGCTTAAGATAAAATTTCTAAGTCACTTTGTTGACTTAGGTCAAACTATACTTCAAGTTTTCAAAAATCAAACTTTTACATCCATACAAAATCATATTTTTGACGAAATTTTTTGATACCAATTGTTGGACAAATTTTTTTAAAACTTTAACTAGTCAAACTAGATTTTTCAGGGAATCTACAGGTTCAGGAATCAGTCAAAGATCAGTTTTTTATAAATTTATAAAATTCCTGAAAGTCCTAGGGTATTTTCATAAATTTTAGGTGTTTTTCGAAGGTTATCATTTTTTGTTCAAACTTTCCAAACATTGTTGAATGGTCATTTGAAATACATGTATCAAGTTTGAACTCAAAATGAATTTTCTAAGTTTATTTTTCAATTGATCTCGATTTCAACCAAAAAATGAATATTTCTAGCTATCATTCAAAATATCAAAATCATTCCTAGAAATGATTTTACTCAAGCAATGATGTGAATGATATTAGAAATGCAATTTAAATGGTATACATGAGTTTTCATTTGAAGTTTTTGAAGAAAAATCAAAGTATCGGAAAGATTGATATTTCAAGATGGATGATAATTTGTGTTTTCGAAATCCAACTTCAAATTTCCACTATAAATCAGATTCTTGACGAAATTTTTCAAAATTTTTACTGAAGAAACTAGATTTTTTTTTTGTGAAGGTGCAGTTTCAAGAATCAGTTAAAAGGGATTTTTCTATATTTCTCTAGAAATAACTGAAAATGATACCAGTTGTTGTACGAAATGACATTTTTGTAATTTTTAGTTATTTTCAAAACGTGTTCAGTTTTCATTCAAACATTTATGCCGCTATATAATGGTCATGTAAAGAGTGTATGCCAAGTTTGAAATGAAAATTATATCCTTAACTCAAGATATCAACCTAGCATTGTTTCATTCAAAACTAAGCTAGTTATCATGAAACTTGCTAAGTGTCAATCTTATCATTTACTCATAATTTTTCAAACTTAAACCTATGGACACCTTAAATGAGTAAATCTAAACATGTTTCTCAAATATGAATTGAAAATGAGACCTTTAAGTCAACTTGGTTCAAAAGAGGTTTTCATGAAACTACCTCTATGTCATTATATCCATATCCAGATGAATTTTTCATTCTAAGTGCATGAAAACATGTCATACCTATTCCTAAACATGTTTATGAATTTTGGACTTAAAATGAAGTGTCCAAGTCGATTTATTGACTTGGGTCAAACTTTTCAAGCTTAAGTCCCCTAAAGTGAATTAGTTATCACTTTGTTCATCTAGACATGAATTTTTAAGTTTAAATACCTAGACTCATGTGATATGTGTATCTAAACATGTTTGTTGGGTGTTTACTCAAAATGAGGTCTCTAATAAGAATTTTAACCTAGAGCAAGTTTCATTCAATCAAGATATCATGAAATTGCCTAAGTTATCAAAATTTTGCCTACCCATGAAACTTCAAACATTTATCATGCATAATCAATCATGAGCATAGAGAAATCATTCAAGCATAGGTATTCAAATATTATGCTAAGATTTTACAAAAAAAATGAATTCATACATCTTTCAATAGAATTTTGCCAAACTTGTCATTACTTTTCACTTTTCTTCATGATAACATAGCTTTCCAATATTTACTGCTTTCTTAACTTGCAAGTAGGCTTCATTAGTATCATAATGAAATTATATACCAACTAGCATGCTAACATACTAAATAGCAAAGGTTTAATGCACAGTTTCATTTAAAACTCTTAACCTATGCTAAATAGTAGAGATTCATTTTAATGAATTGATATGATATCAAAATGAATCAAAGAGATCTTAAGATATCAAATATTTGAGGAATAAGATCTCTAAATATGTTTAACTAGTTTGGACTTAAGAAGAATGTCTCTAATAGTGAATATCAACCTAGAGCAAGTTTCATTAAATGAAATTTGCCTAAGTACTAAAATCATACCTACTCATGAGAATTCAAGGGTTTTGACATGCAATTCTAATCATGAGTATTGAGACATCATTTTAAGCTTAAACATTGAGGTATAACACTAATATTTTGAATTTATCAAAGTTATACCTTATTTATGATAATTTGCCAAACTAATCTTTTTCTTCCTAGTTATTAGCCTTCCTAAAATACTTATAACTTGCAAGTAAGCTACACTAATATTTAGAGAAAATATAGCTACTTAGCAAGCTAACTCAACCAAAAAGCAAAGAGAAGCATCAAGTATCATTATCAAAGATCACTTTGCTAAATGGTTTGAAATCCATTTTAAATAAAATCAAGTGATACCTAAATGAATTTTAAGAGATCACAAATGTAATATTAATGAAAACATGATCTCCAACCCTTCCTATTGGTTGAAAATCGAAAGGCCACAATTAGCCTACAATTTAAAACCGCAAGGTCGCTTAGGCCCATTACAGACCACATAGGTCTCCGAGGAGACCGGGAAATCAAAAAATAAAAAATATTTCCAAAAGGACTCTTAACAAGAGCCGGGAAAATAGCTCAAATTAAACAAGTATCACAACTCCAACTTAAATAAAGCAGACCAAATTAAGGAGATGATACAAAGTATACCGAGATGCCAATTTCCATACTTAGGCGTCATGATGATTTGAAGTTGCAACCCCTTGGAGATTTCTCATTTGGATCCAAGGTCAACTTCAATATTCCATTTTTGTTTACCCTTGTGTGGTAGTTCCCCCAATTGGCTTTAGGTTTTCAACCATAGCCTTAATCTCGGTTTTGATGGTTTTGATGATAACAAATATGGAACTAATGATTTCATTAAGAATATCTTTCAGGTTCCATATCGACTAGCGTTCGATGTCCTCGATCGGATAAATTGGAGAAATCGCAAAATCGGAAGGACATTGATCGTTGCACTCGGGTTCGTCGCAAAACTTTATCGAAGATCGACGAGTGCACCAAAGTCGCATCAGACGAGCTCAAAGATCACATGGAAAGTTCTCCGTCATGATGCTCGTTGAAAGCCGGAACCCGAAAATGAAGCGCGGAAGAAAAAGGCTGAAGAAAATAATCTCAGCCTAAATTTGGTTGACCGAGCGATCGACCGAATAGGGTAAGAAATGGGCAGTAGCCCTAGTGGTCGATCAAACTGAGGCTAGCTGCAGACGCAGCTTGCGTTGGTCGATCAAAATAGAAATCGCAAGCTTATTGCATCTGTCGGTCGACCGACCCGGTCAACCGACCGAAGCCCAAAAAGGGCAGTAGGCTTGGTGGTCGACCAGTCGGTCGATCGACCTACGAATAGCCGAAGACGTAGATCGCGTCGATCGATCGATGGGTCGACCAAAGATCGCGAATCGCACGATTTGTGTCTGGCGGTCGACCTATCGGTCGACCAACCAGAGAGAAAATTACAGCGGTCGAATGATCGATCGACCGACGATTCGATCGGACCATCGACCGAGCATCTGTAACGGTCGAAAATAATCCCGTTGATGCCCCATTACAGCTGGGGGTATAAATACACCTCATACACATCTTTTAATCTCTCTCACACTCTTACAGAAATTATGGAGCTATCAAGAAGAGAGATTTGAGCCTTCCAAAAGAAAGATTGCTTTCGCTCTGCTCCCTCTGCGAACACCTTCTCAAGCGCCAGCTGCTATCTCAACTCGGGAGTTAATTCTAGCTCATTCCCTTGACGAGTTGGAGGTTCCGAGACTTTGGAAAGAGCACGTCTTCTTGGTTTTATTCTTAGCTCTTTCAATTGTAATTTTTACTGTTATTTTTCCTTGACTTGAGTTTGTAAAAGACCTTGTGAAAGGTCTTGGTGGGTAAGTGGTTACCTTGCAAGGTGTAAAGCCACTTGTGTGTCTAAACGTAGTGTTTACTAGGATTAGCTTAGTTGTCCCTTAAGGTTGAGGTGGAAGAGGACTCTCGATAAGAAGGCGGTAACTTCCGGGTGTGGAAGTGCCTTAGGTCGAGAGTGCGTCTCTTCGGTGAAAAGTCCTCGTGTATAAGGGAAACGCAAAGTAATCTAGTAAAACTAGTTTGGAAATCCTAAGTGGGGTGCTTAGGTAGTGGAGTAGGCATTGGGGCCGAACCACTGTAAAATTCTTGTGTTTGCATTGTTACATTTGATTGTGCGAAATTGTTTTTATCTTACTTCCGAATTTAATCGCATAATTGAAATGCGCTTAACCATTCTAAGTAAACGATTAAATTGTAACTTAGGCGAATAAATTACTAAACATACTATTCACCCCCCCTCTAGTGTTGCCATTTCGCCAACAATTGGTATCAGAGCGGGTCGTCGATTGTGATTTCACCATCCCTTCTACAATTCGTCTCGATCTTGAAATGGCTCTAGAGTCGGTAGCTTCTATACTCCCTAGGTTCGATGACTCAAACTTTGGTCTTTGGAAACATAGGATGTACAATTATTTAAAGACTAAAGGTTTTGGAGTCTTTAACATGTTACATTGGGAATTCATTGAACCTAAGGTTGACATGCATGCTTGGAGTGAATTAGATAAGAAAATGTTTAAATATAATGGAGATGCCATGAATTGTATTCTTTGCACATTACCAAATGGCATCCTAGATAAAGTTATGCACTGCTCCTCGGCTTATGACTTATGAGCCACTTTAAATGTTTTATATGATTATGCCAAAATCGAAGAGATTGGCACTTTTAATGAAGGTGGTGATGACAATGGTCACTCACCTATTACTAATCTTGGTTTTGATGCTCATAGCTCTTCTAGTTAAAGAAGTAGCTCCAAGAGCCAAAAACGGAAGGTAGTGTGCCATGCATGCAAGGTAAAAGGGCTTGTGAAGAAGAATTGCCCTACCATGAAGAACTAAGCAAGGAAGAGGTCAAGTGCTTCCACCTCTACATCTTACTCAAGTGAAGCATCCTCTTTTCATGACCATGAAGCCAATTCTAAAGTTTGCCTGATGGATGCTAATGATGAGGTACACTCTTCTCCTTCTAGTCATGCTAATAATAATGCTAGCTCTACTAGTTCTCTTGACATATCAAATAATGAGTTAGTAGATGAATACAAGAAAATGTATGCCTTGCTTGTTAAAAAGGATAATGAGAATAAAAGATTGAAAGAAGATAATATAAGGCTTAACTCTCATGTGGATGAATTAAAACTAGAAAATGAGAAAATGAAATCTTGTTCTTTCGATTTCTCCCATGATAGGCTAAAACTTGAGCTTAAGGACATAAAGCTTAAGAATGAAAGTTTGAAACTTGAGAATTGAAAAATTATAAGTCAAAACAACAATTTGAAATCTCAATCTAAAGACTTATATCAATCTCTTGATTTATTAAAAAAGAAGATTGTGTCATTAAATAAGAAAGTAAATGAATTGAAAAACATTTCATTTCGCATATGAATTTAATTTTACAAAAATCTTAGTAAAATAATTGAATATCCATGTTTAATGATGTCTCTATGCTCATGACTGTTTTTGCATGATAAATCCTTGAATTTTCATAAGTAGGAAAAATCTTGATAACTTAGCTCATTCCATAATATCATGATATTTATGAAATTGAACTAGGTTAATACTTTTCTTTAGAGACTTCATCTTAAGTTGAAAATTTGATGAACAAGTTTATGTGTGTTAATGATTAGTTGGCTTAAAATTGAAAATTCATAAGAGATTGAGCAATTTGATAACTAAGTCAATTTAGAGGACTTAAGCTTAAAAAGGTTTGACCCAAGTCAACAAATCGACTTGGTCATTTCATTTTAAGTTCAAAACTTCATAAATATGTTTAGGAATAGGTATGACATGTTTCCAAGCACTAAGAGTGAAAAATTCATATGGATATGGATAAAATGACAGAGGTGAATTCATGATAACCTCTTTTGAACCAAGTTGACCCAAGTCAACAAGTTGACTTGAAGGTCTCATTTATAATCCATATTTGAGAAACATGTTTAGATTTACTCATGCTAGATATCCATAGATTTAAATTTGAAAAATCATGAGTAAATGTTAAGATTGAAACTTAGCAAGTTTCATAAAAACTAGTTTAGTTTTGAATGAAACCATGCTAGGTTGATATCTTGACTTAAGGACATAACTTTCATTTCAAGCTTGACATATACTCTTTACATGACCATCATGTGGTGTCATGAAAGTTTGAATGAAAATTGAACAAGTCTTTTAGAATAACTGAAAATTACAAAAGTATCATTTCAACCTACGATTAGTAAATTTCAGTTATTTCTAGAAAAATATAGAAAAATAATTTTGAGATGATTCTTGAAGCTACACATTCATTGAAAAATCTAGTATGTTGTATAAAAACTTCAAAAAGTTTCATCAAGAATCTAATTTTTGGTGAAATTTTGAAGTTGGATTTTCAAAATGAAAAGTTTCATCTTTTTGAAATATCATTTTTTTAATACTTTGATTTTTTGAAAACTTCAAATGAAAATTTGAGTGTACCATTTTGATTATGTTTCTAATATCATTCACACCATTGATTGAGTAAAATCATTTTTAGGAATGATTTTGAATTCTTGAATGATAGCTAGAAACTGCATTTGGTATGGTTTGTTTAGAATCAATATAGGATGGAAAATAGACTTTGATTTTTAAACTCATTTTGAGTTCAAACTTGATACATGCATTTCAAATAACTATTCAATATTTGGTATCAAAAATTTTCATCCAAAAATTGGTTTCAAAATTTTCATCAAAAATATTATTTTGTATAAACTTAAAAGGGTGATTTTTTGAAAACTAGAAGTATAGGTTGACTTAAGTCAACAAAGTGAATTAAAAATTTCATCTTAAGCCCCAACTTGATTCATGCTCTTACATTATCTCATGTTTGATGTCTTAATGCCTAAGTTATGAGAAAACATGAGTAGATAGCAAATCTTGAGATTTAGCATTTTCATAGTTTTCATACTTATTTCAAATGAAAAAATGCTAAGTTCATATTTAGATTAAATGACATTAGTTTTATTTCAAACTTGATAAACATGATCTAAATGACCACATCTTGATATGTTGAGAGTTTGAATGAAATTAAAAATATCATGAAAAATAATCAACATTAATACTTGAATGCATATTTGAATTGTATATCAATTTATTTTCATGTATGATTGTGTGTTCATATCAAAAATTATTTTCCATCCCTTGGTTGAGATTTTCATGTGTCACGAAAAATACTTCTTAGAGTCTCAACCTCATGTAAATATGTGTTCTTCATTCCTTTGCTTAGATAGACCTCTCTTGCCCTTTTTGATTGATGTCAAAAGGGGGAGAAGACTATAAGTAAAAAGGGGAGAAGTGTATAAGAAAATAAGGAGAAAACTATAGATAAAGGGGAGGAAATACCGGAAATCCATGCATAGAGATAGGAGGAGTTTATTCTTATAGATATGCATGATAATAGTGGGAGAAATCCCTTAGTTGATATCCTTAATGCTTTAATAAATATATATTTTCTTAAGGATGTTTGTCATCATCAAAAATGGAGAGATTGTTGGCTTTAGGTTTTCAACCTTAGCCTTAATCTCGGTTTTCATGGTTTTGATGATAACAAATATGGAACTAATGATTTCATTGATAATATCTTTCAGGTTCTCATATCGACTAGCGTTCAATGTCCTCGATCGGATAAATCGAAGAAATCGCAAAATCGAAAGGACATTGATCGTCGCGCTCGGGTTCGTCGTGAAACTTTATCGAAGATCGACGAGTGCACCAAAGTCGCATCGGACGAGCTCAAAGATCACATGGAAAGCTCTCCGTCATGATGCTCGTTGAAAGCCAAAACATGGAAATGAATCGCGGAAGAAAAAGGCTGAAGAAAAAGGCTGGAAAGCCGAGCGGTTGACCGAATAGGGTAAGAAATGGGCAGTAGCCCTAGCGGTCGACCGGACTGAGGCTAGCTATAGACGCAACTTTTGTCAGTCGATCGATTGAACGACCGAAAGAGAAATCGCAAGCTTATTGCATCTATCGATTGACCGACCCGGTCGACCGACCGAAGCCCAAAAAGGGCAGTAGGCTTGGCGGTCGACCGACCTACAAATAGCCGAAGACGCAGTTCATGTTGGTCGACCGACAGGTCGATCGAAGATCGTGGATCGCACAATTTGCAAAGGTCGACCAGAGAGAAAATTACAGCGGGCGAATGACCGATCGACCGATGATTCGACCGGACCATCGACTGGGCATTTGTAACGGTCGAAAATAATCTCGTTGACGCCCCGTTTCAGCTGGGGGTATAAATACACCTCATACACATCTTTTAATCTCTCTCACACTCTTACAGAAATTATTGAGCCATCAAGAATAGAGATTTGAGTCTTCCAAAAGAAAGATTTCTTGCGCTCTGCTCCCTCTGCGAACACCTTCTCAAGCGCCAACTGCTACCTCAACTCGGGAGTTAATTCGAGCTCATTCCTTTGATGAGTTGGAGGTTCCGAGACTTTGAAAAGAGCACGTCTTCTTGGTTTTATTCTTAGCTCTTTCAATTGTAATTCTTACTGTTATTTTTCCTTGACTTGAGTTTGTAAAAGACCTTGTGAAAGGTCTTGATGGGTAAGTGGTTACCTTGCAAGGTGTAAAGCCACTTGTGTGTGTAAACGTAGTGTTTACTAGGATTAGCTTAGTTGTCCCTTAGGGTTGAGGTGGAAGAGGACTCTCGATAAGAAGGCGGTAACTTACAAGTGTGGAAGTGCCTTAGGTCGAGAGTGCGTCTCTTCGGTGAAAAGTCCTCGTGTATAAGGGAAATGTAAAGTAATCTAGTAAAACTAGTTTGGAAATCCTAAGCGGGGTGCTTAGGTAGTGGAGTAGGCATTGGGGCCGAACCACTATAAAATTCTTGTGTTTGCATTGTTACATTTGATTGTGTGAAATTGTTTTTATCTTACTTCCGAATTTAATCGCATAATTGAAATGCACCTAACCATTCTAAGTAAACGATTAAATTATAACTTAGGCGAATAAATTACTAAACACACTATTCATCCCCTCTAGTGTCGCCATTTCGTGAACACCCCCTACAAAAGAAGATGAGAATTTTGGTACCCAAATGGCTTTGGGTCCTTGGGGTTTAGTGGTCTTAGGTACCCAAAGTGTCTTATCAACACTTGGATTCTTCTTAAATGCGCACTCAGATTGCATGGCCATACATGCCACAACAAAAACAATGTCCATGAAATTCTTTCTTTTTATCATTATTGTGAACATGAGGTTTAAAGTTAGAATGCTTAACATGTGAAATATTATGAGCATGAGCATTCTTGTTTGGACATTTTCTAAATAAGACATTTTGATTTCTAGAATTCTTAAAGGATGACGCATTAACTTTTCTACTCAAAACCAACATCTCATTCCTCAACTCATCCATGGATTTACGCAATGCATGTAGTTGAGATTTTAACATGCAAGTCTCAACTTTTAATTTTTCATTCTCAAGTTTGAAATCATTTTTCAAATCATTACTCCTAAGTTTGATTTTTGATTTCAAACCTTCATTTTAATGTTTCAAGTCTTTTACCTCACTTTTTAACTTCTCAATTTCGAGCTTAAAATCATCATGGCAAGGAACAAGTGTACTTGTATTAAATTTTTCATTTTTTAGTTCATGCACATGAGAACTAAGCCTTAAATTTTCTTTCTTTAGTTTTCTATTTTCCTTGTTCTTTTTGGATGAAGAAGCACTTTGGATTTCTTCTTCAAGAGGGGACAATTCATCTTCTTGTATCCCGTCTCTTGGTAAATGAAGCACCTAAGTTTCCGTTTCCAATTCTTACATGTGCTTCTTTGGCTAGAAATGCTTTGGGCATCAAACCCGAGGTTAGTACTAGGGGGATGACCATTGTCATCACCACACTCAACAAAAGTATTAAGCTCTTCGGTTTTAGCATAATCATATAACATATTTAATGTTGCCCAAATATCAAAAGTCGTAGTGCAATGCATGACTTTTTCAAGGATGCTATTAGGTAGGGTACAAAAAATGCTATACATAGCATCTCCATTAAATTGAAATATTTTCTTATCATGTTCACTCCAGTCATGCATGTCAACCTTAGGTTCAATGTATTCAAGTTTAATCATGTTATAAACATTGTCTTTAAGTAGGTGTATATTCTAGACTTCTAAAGACCAAAGTTCGATTCATCGAACATAGGAGGTGAAGATGCTATCGACTCTAGTGCCATTTTCCGGATCAAGGCTAGATGTAGGGGAGATGGTGAAATCTCAATCTACGACCTGCTCTGATACTAATTGTTGGAGAAATTGCAACACTAGAGGGGGGGTGAATAGTGTGTTATCTAATTAATTAGCCTAAATATGATTTTACTCGTTTTTCAAATCGTTTAGGCACGTTGCAAATTTACGATTAAATGCGGAAGCAATATAAACTAATTAAGCACAAACAACAATAGATAACAATGCTAACACACAAATTTATGGTGGTTTGGCCCCAATGCCTACTCCACTACCTAAGCACCCAGCTTAGGATTTCCAAACTTGGTTTACTAGATTAATTCTTGTTTCCCTTACAATGAGGACTTTGACTCAAAGAGTCGCACTCTCGACCTAAGGCACTTCCACACCTGGAAGTCTCCGTCTTCTTACCGAAACCACTCTTTCACCTCAACCCTAAGGGACAACTCACTTAATCCTAGCAAACTACGTTTAATTACACCAGTGGATTTAAACCTCAAACACCAAGGCTACCACCCAATCTCAAGACCTAACAATCCTAGGTCTTCACACACACAAATCCAAAATAAACACGTTCAAATAACAATAAAGATTACAATGAAAAGAGCTTAGAAATGAAACCAAAAATCAATGCTCTTTTCCAGGCCTTCAACTCGTCAGGAAGTAGAGCTCGTATTCAATCCCGAGTTGAGACAGAGTGTGCGCTTGAAGCGAATTTTGACAGAAGATTAGGGCGCGCTTCAATCAATCTTTTAGAAGGCTCAAAAACACCCTTTAGAATGCTGAATGAAATCTGTAAGAGTGAGAGAGAGAGTTAAAAAGGAGTTAGATGAGGTATATTTATACCATCTCAAAGAAATGGCAGCTCAACAAGTAGAAAACTATTCGTTACAGTCGCTCGGTCGATTGGCCGGTCGATCGACCGATCGACCGTTCAAGCGATCGCTGCCTTAATGTCTCTGTCGACCCGTGCGGTCGACCGACGGGTCGATCGCCAGATGCAATTCCTGCATTCCGTAATCCAGTCAACCGATACAAGTTGCGGCTTCAGCGATCTGCAGTTCGGTCGACCGACGAAGCTACTGCCAATTTTTGGTCTCAGTCGGATGATCGCTCGATCGATCGAAGTAGCTACTACCGCTTTTTACCTTCAGTCGGTCGACCGCCCAGTCGACCAACGTAGCCATTACGTGATTTCTTCCCTATCTTTGGTCGACCAACGGGTCGATCGAATGGCTACTGCCATGTTTTTGCGACATTCGATCGACCGACAAGGCTACTGCCAAGTTCTAACTACATTCGGTCGACTACCCGGTCGACCGAACCTAGGCTGAACTTGATTTTTTCAGCCTTCTTCTTCCGCTCTTCATTTTCAGGTTTCGGCATCAACTTGGAGAGCTTTTCTATGTGATATTTGGACTTGTCCAAGTCGTCTTTGGTGCACACGTGGATCTTCGAGAAATTCCCGCGATGAATCCGAGCGCGAAGATCAATGTCCTTACTAGATTTTCTGATTTCTTTCAATTTATCCAATCGAGGACATCAAACACTAACCGATATGGAACCTGAAAGATTTCTCAATGAAATACTAGTTTCATGTTTGTTATCATCAAAATTGAGATTAAGACCAAGGTTGAAAACCTTAAGCCAACAATCCTAACTTGTAGGGTTCGACACGCAATGAAGTCAACCCGACCTCGGGTCAAGCTCAAAGTGTTGACTTGACCGGACCCAAGGGTCAAGGTGGGCCGACTAAAAAAATAAGTGGGAAACTCGAATTTTATTTTGAATAGAATTATGATTCAAATTTTGAATCCAAATCGGAGGGGAGACCAAGCTTGATCTCCCTTGCGCCTTGCCTCCCTATTAAATAGGGAGATTAGTTTCTTGACTCCCTAATTGATAGGGAGATGAATTAATAGGACTAGCTCAAGCCTTTTTGATAGGCAAAAATAATTGGAGATAAACCCCAGAATTTCAAATTCCGGGGTGGGCTTGAATTTAGATAGGGATAGCTATTATATTCACCCCTTGTAGATAAAATAGGGGTGTGGCCGACCACTTCCTTCGATGATTTTGATTAGCAAAAATTCGTGCTCCCTCACCAATTGAGAAGCCGCCCCTTGGAGTTCTCCATCTCCTCCTTCCGCTAGCTTGGTGAAGCTCCGTCGGATTGTTCCCTCGCTGGAAATCGCCACCGGTCCTATTCTTTGGAGGTGTCCAAAAATCACAGCAAGGTATTCCTATCCTTGTGAATTCGTTCTTGAGGTTTCTCATCACCTTCCCCTTGTGCTTCGTTGCCTGGTTCTTGGAGGAATGGCCGGCCCTTTATTGGAATTATTGTCCATTGAGCCACAACGAGCCCAAGAGGTCGCCGCCGCTATTGTTATGAGTTGCTTGGTGTGGACTTGAGTTGGAGGGTGGGCATGTGTGCGTCTCGAATTTGGGATTGGAGCAGCCCCCTTTGCCCTATGGCTTAACGTATAACTTATATATGCTCCTTCCTCTCTTGTTGAATTCCATAGTATCACTAAAGTAGATTGTTGTTTTCGAGATGTTTGGATTTTTTAAATTGCTATTTTTCACTGCATTTTCCCGATGGCTCCTTCTCGGGAAAATCCAAAAATAGCTAACGTATAACTTATATCAGAGCCACGTTTATTGTTGCGTTTACGAACCATTCGCTCCTTAAACGTCATGTTGCATAGTTTTAGTTTTTGGGGGTTTTGAGTTGTTCTTTTGGCTCGATGGCTCATGCGATGAACCGAGGTGACAGCCTACTGTTGAAATCTATCTCTGACAGATTCTCAACTCAAAAGCCTCATGGGTTCATGGTCGAACAACCCCGGAAAACAAAAATTTCAGCATGTGTTGTACAGACTGTTTTGAGTGAAAACGTAATCCGATTAGCGTGTTTTCCGGTTCTGATTTTTTCCTTTCTTTTTCTTATACGATGAGATGCATGAAAGGATGATTATGGATGAGCCCTATGTTCATGTGACTATGTGTAATCATGGTTGTGTTGATTTCTTGTAAATTATTGAAATTTTAGCATTGTATCTTTTAAATAGGGCATGCGAACCCCTGCCTTCCTCTTGAGAAATTTTCTTATATTTCACTTCTCCCTCTCCTTAAACCTTTCCCCAAGGGATGTTTGTGGTCTTCTTCTTTTAGTTTTGTAAAATTAGAAGTTCAGGGGTAGATTCGCAATGAGCACACTTGTTGTCCCGTTATGGTGCGCGCATGGATAGGAGGTGTTCGGCTCCATATTGATGACAGCTTGAACCCCAGGAAGGCACTGATGGAACTGACAACCTACAAGATATTTTTGGGTAGCACCTTGGTGAGACGACGCTTCCAAAAACCCTAGGATGATGGTCTTGATTCACCCGGTGGCTCGGGTGGATCGTTTAGATCGTCCATAATCATTCTTGTTTACTTTTATGCTTTTATTTATTGCTCTTGCTTCAATTATTGATAGTCTAGATATTTATAATTGCATGAAGAATCCCTCCATAAATATTGAGTTTGGAAGCCTAAGGTATTTAGAATACCGGTCATCTCTTCTATCGTTATGGGGCGTAGAGTGTGTCTATTATCACAATGGCTTTGTTGTGCACACACAAGGTTTTTTGTGCTTATAGATACAATGCACCTCATATGGCACATTAGATGTGTCTCTACTATCAGCTTGAACGTGACTTACTTTGTTGAGCTACACTGAAGGGCGATTGTATTCTCACTGGAGTATAAGAACAATGGATCCGACCCAACTAGAGTAATGTGGTTTGTTGTACACAAACAAGGCCATAGTTACCTTAGAGGCATAAATTGATGGGAGTCACATAGCAATGTGATTGATAAAAAGTTGCCTATATGGACCTATTAGGGTTGGTCGTGTTACATGCAAGACCCGAGTAGGAGAAGTGGGGTTCCAACTTTCTCTAAGGAAGTCTGTCTATGAGGGCTTCTCGCTTCCCAACCGAAGGATTATTTGGGAACCGCGAAAAATAATGGAAGACATGATTAATTAAGGGGCTATTTGATTACCTACAATTGAATTCGTAGACAACTCAATTTACAGTCTTTGATTGTTTTGTTACCTGCAAATTGATTCAATTGCAGAAAATAAATTTTGCAGTCTGCAAGCTGCAAAACCGACTGCAGCCCCAAAAGCCTGCCATTTACTTACAGGCTGCAGCTGCAATTGAGGGCTCATTTAAGCGTTGCTGCCCGACGCCCCGACTCCCTCTACTCCCCCGAAGCCCCGATTCCCTCGACTCCTTCTGGGCTCCCCGTTGCGACTTCTGTGACTCTTCCCCTCTCCCCTCGACTTCGACTCTCCGCCGACTCCCCCCCCTCTCCCCCGACTTCGTTGCCGACTCTCCCCCTCTCCCCCCGACTTCGCTACTGTAACTCTCCCCCCTCCCCCCGACTTTGCTACCAACTCTCCCCCTCTCCCCCAACTTCTATGAGCAATCGTTTCTGTATCAGCAACTTCCCCGACTACTGTGACTCCCCCGCTGCGACTTCGCTACTATTGTGAGCAGTCGTTTCTGTATCAACAACTTCTGATAGTTCCTGATAACATGCTCAGATACTCAGGTAAACTTCTGCAATTTCTGTATCAGCAAATTTCTATATCAGGTAAACTTGCAAAGTTCGTGATAGTTCGTCTGCAATTTCTGTAATCAGGAACTATCAATTTGTAGTGGAAGCTCACAGTGCTATATTGTGGTCTTGCCTATAAATTCAGACGAGCATTGACATCTGGCTAGAAGTATATGATATAATTGTAGGTCACTATGAAGTACCAAATCTAATCAGAAGCTATATGGGCATTATACCATTTGCAGTTAGAAAAACATTTTCTCAGATGTAGACATAGGGAGAGTGAGGAAGAAGAATAAGAGGAGGTTATAAGAGAAGGTAGGGGCACATGGAAACATCACGGAAGTGAGGAAGATTCCGAAGAACAAGAGGAAGATGAAGGGGAAGAATTAGGGAGAGAAGATCATTTAACATAGACTAGAGTAATTAGTGGAGTTTAACATGGGTTAAAGTAATTAGTGGAGTTTAACAAGATAAATATAACATCACATAGGACAGAAGAAATCTACAAAAACAAGAATATATTCCTGTGGAAAAGCATAATTTGGTTGGCAAAATGCTGCTACCATCTAAATTTTTACATAATTAACTTAAATAGTTAAGAGGTAATACCTCAGACAGTGCCTTCTTTGTGTGGCACCATCCTAATTTGGTTGGCAATCATGTAAATATCAGTTGTCAAAACTGCAACTTTCTCTCATTCGTTGAGCTCAGCTGCATTTACAAAAGTAGGCCATCTCCTTATAGGTATTTTACTATTTTTTGATCTCCTTATAGGTATTTTCTGAGCTCAGCTGCATTTACAAAAGCAGAATTAATATGCTTGGTCCCTCTTCAATTAAGTTAGCAGAATTGAAAATGAAATATATGGATTGATTTAGTCATTGGATGCTTGCATGTAATTCAAGGTTTGGACATCTACTCTTTTCGCATCATTTTGATGAACTGAAGGTCATACCTTAGAGGCCAGGGATGCATCAATAAATATGTCCTGATTTTTTCCTAGAACATCATGACCTAATCTACCCTTCATATGTTCATCATTTTGTGTTATCTTCCAATTGCATGAAGCAAGTGAAGTTCACCAAGAAATTAGAAGAAATAGCCAATAATGAGAATATTCTTAAGTACCAGCTATGAAGTACATAAATGCTTATACATATAGACATATATAGCTTTGTTGTCATGAATTTATTTCCATTATGAGCAACTGTCTTCGGTACACCTTTATGTACTAGCCTCCTTGCTTTATCTCACTACACCACCTCAGCTTGAGATTCCCAGGATAAGACACCTTGATATCACTGCAATTCATGTCTTTTCCACCACCTATAGTCTGTATTCATATACTTCTTATTAGGTTATGTGATATTAGGCCACTCAACTTTAATTCATGGTCTATGTGCTTAAGCCAATTTATATGTTAGAACTAGAAGATTGAGACCTAAATAAAACAAGTAGAGGAGACTATATGCTCATGTACTCATGTAGTTTTTTTGATCTTTAGTCCTTACAAATGCAAATTATAAGTAGCACCTTAGTACATAGGCCGGTCATATGCATTACTTTTATATCTAAGAAATTTCAACTTTCTTGCTCATATATAAAGTTACAGCGTTGCCTTATTTGTATGGTTGAGCATCTAAGTGGGGTTTAGGGTTATGGAGATCGACCTTTGTTCTCTTGATTCTGTTAATTCATTTGCTCGTGCTTTTAATTCATCACACAAGAATTTGAACATCCTTATGTAAGTGTCACTCAATTACTTATTACTGAGTTTGTCATTTATCTCTTGAATAATGTTGATTCTATTTTAATCAATTCGTATGATAACATGCTTACCTTTTGAGCTTTCTACCAGCAATAGTGCAGGAATAATAGCTTGCCCTTTCCAATTGTCAAGAGATGGAATCGAGCTACAGTTTGCCACAAATCATTTAGGTAGATGTTTCAACCAAGCAAGTATATCCTGAATTCAAATTGCCTTCTCCAAACAAGGTGTGCCCAACTAAGAAAAGGTTGATAGCAAAGGTCATGATGTCAAATTTCAACAACAAAGGAGTAGAATGTTGAGAACTACTTCAGATATTTATACTTTTCCTTTGAAAGGACTACATCTTAGAGATTATTTTGTTTTTTGATGTATTGTTGTAAGATGTTGACTTATTCATTCCTTGTGCAATTGGTATGAGTTCATAATCATTCATTAGCTTTTTTTTTTCTTTAGAGCAATTTCATGTTTAATGTTCATATGGGCTAAGGTTTTGAAACTTCAATTTTTTTAATTGATGAAGAGTCTTTCTTGGATTAGTATTAAAGAGATTAAGTGCAATTTGCAAGTATATTTGCAACTTTTATTTGCGGTCAACCAAATACAAATAACACTACTAGAAATTGAGTCTTCAGCAACGGCCGCTCAAGCCGTTGCTATTTGCAACGGCATTCTTACGGCCGCTCAAGCCGTTGCAGATATGTTGTATCTGCAACGGCTTTCTAACGGACATGCGAGCCGTTGCTGATGATTTTAATTATCAGCAACGACTTTCTAACGGACAAGTAAGCCGTTGCGGATGATAATTTATTAGCAACGGCTTTCTAACGGGCGAGTGAGCCGTTGTTGATAAGTTTATATAGGCCGCAGATCGCGCCCGACCCTTCTTCCTCTCGCTGCCGCCGCCGCCTCCTCTCGCTTCTCGCCGCCGCTGCCGACGCCGACGACGCCGAGCTGTCGCTGCCGACGCTGCCGTCCGTCCTCGATCGCCGATTTCAGCTATTGATCGCCGTCCGGCCGTCTCTTCCCGTTGCGGCCGGCGGGAAATCCGACCTAAACCCTATTTTTAGGGTTTCGGCCGATGGCCGCCGCCGGAGCTTGTACAGTGTCCGAAAACACTGTCCGGACACTATACGCCGGCACCGGAAAGAGTAGATTTATAATTTTTTATTTTTTTATTTATATGTTAATTAATTATTTAGATTAATTGTTTAATTTGTTAGATTAATTATTAGGGTTTAGATTAATTTTTAGGGTTTAGATTAATTTCGGAATTGTCCACTTCGGCATTGTGCCGGAATCGTCCACTTCGGACGCGCGTCAGAATCGTCCACTTCGGACGCGCGCCGGAATCGTCGACTTCGGACTCTTGCCGAAATTGTCTAATTTGGACTCGTGTCGGAATTGTCCAATATGGACTCGAACTATCTCGAAACATTTAGAAAATAATTGTAAAGTATATATTTTATTAAATATATCTCTACTATTTATACAATAATCTGATTATATGTCTATTCGACAGATATGTCTAGTCGTGGTTATCGTCGCAGGAGAGCTTCGGAGTCTCCGATCGGTGAGACTCCTACACTTACTCATGCTGCTGATCCTCCTGTTGCTGATCCTCATGCCGATGATACTGCCGAGGCTAGTACATCCAGACGCAGGCGGCCACGCGGGCCGAACAGGTGGCAGCCTCCACCAGCCACAGAGTCACGTAGATTTATTAGCGTGATTGGGGAGCGGTAATATATCATGAATTATGAATCATTACAAATTCATTATATCATAATATAATATTAAAATTTATTTTTGTTGTGTAGGTTCGAGCAAGAAGAAGTGCCGAGGAGCATTTCTTCTACTATTCGACGATACATGCACGGGGCATGGCCTACGTGGTCTCACGTGCCTAGCGAGCACGTCGACATGTTATGGCGCGAGTTTGAGGCACGTATTATTATTTTTTTTACATGCATGATGATTAATATTGGTACTGATATTATTATTTTGCAGGCTCGCTTTACATGGGCCGAGGACCAGAGGCCATTCATTTACGCTGTCTGGGAGGCTATTTCCCGTGCGAGGTACAACGGGCAGCTGGGGCAGGCTCGGTCCCAGGCGATGGCCCGAGCTAGGACCACTAACATCGCGGAGACTCGGGGATACGGCCCCGATTGGATTACTCCAGATATATGGGACCAGCTCGTGGGAATATGGTCGACGGATCGATGGTAGGAGGTTTCTCGGAATGCGGCTAGAAATCGCATGTCGGGGGGAGCAGCGCGTCACACCGGCGACTCTGTTGCATTTCCAGTGCACGCGAACCGTATGGTAAGTATACCTTTTAATTATATATTTTATTTGTTACTATGTGTACTAATTAATGTATTTGTTTTGTAAATGTAGATGACGGTGTCGGATGACGGTCCAGCGACCCTCTCCGATGGCGGTGTTTGAGCGGACTCACCGTCGAGCACATGGGACGGGGGAGTACATCGACAACCGCGCTGCATACATTATGGTAACTATATATTTGTTTAAATTATTCATTATATATTTATAATTTAAGTTTTATGATAAATAGTAAACAAAAAATCAAACTCGAGTAGGAGACCTACAGCCAGACTGTGGTGCAGCACGGGGGCACCCCCGAGGACTTTGACGCAGCAACGTGGGTCGAGGCCGCAGGTGGCTGGGACCATGGCCGCGTATATGGCTTTGTAGATAGTGGTCATGCGCGAGCCGTACTAGGGCCACTTGGGGCACCGACCCCTCCGGTCGCTGGTGAGCGGCCGTCCACCTCTAGATCCAGTTATGATCATAGTAGCAGAATAAGGACTCTAGAGGACACGGTCGCGCGTCAGACTGAGATAATGGAGCGCCAGAGTCAGATGATGGCGGATATACAAGCTATGCTATGCAACATGTTAGGTCATCCCGAAGCAAGCATCTCTTCGGCATCATCTAATCCATCGTCCTCGAGTCAGTCCACGCCGGTGTACACTCAAGCACTCCAGACCCCGCCATATGATCCAGACCATCCTCCATCGTCATCGTGAGATTTTTTTTATATTGACTTTGTTACTGAGATATTGGACTTGTTTAATTTATTTTGTTTGGATATTGATACTTCAATTTTGCATTTGAATAGTTTTTATACTATTGTGGATAATTATCAATATAAATATAATTATTTTAATGTATATCTTGGTGTATTTGTGATGTGTGAATGAATGTGTGTATGAGTGTATGGGTGTGTGAGTTATGTATCAGAATGTATCAATGTATCAATAGAAATTTTAAATTTTAAATTTTTTCGTTACCAGGTTCACATCATCAGCAACGGCTTTCCCACGGCCGTCCGTGGGAAAGCCGTTGCTAAAAGTGTATCGAAAGTCGTTGCTGATGACCTACAGCAACGGCTTAGCGACGGACTTTTACTAACGGCATTACTACGGGCTCACCGGCCGTTGTTATTAATGTTATCCGCAACGGCTCCGGGTCCGTGGCAAAACCGTTGCTGATAATATTTTTAGCAACGGCCCGAGCGGCCGTTGCTGATCCGTTGCTAAGTTATCAGCAACGCGAGTTTCTGCCACGGCTCCATTGCAACGGCTCCGGCCGTTGCTGATGATCTTCAGCAACGGCTCAGCAACGGCATCAGCCGTTGTTGATGATCTTCAGCAACGGCTCAGCAACGGCATCAGCCGTTGCTGATGCCCATTTTTCTAGTAGTGTAAATAGAAATTACAACTCTACTTGCGGGCATCCAAACAGTAGGCTGTAAAATTTATTTGCGGGCATTTGCTTTTGCATACAAATAGATTTTGCAGCATTTGCACTTACGGGCAACCAAACGCCCCCTAAAAGACCTCAATAATCATGCATGTAAAATAGTAGCTTATGTATGTCTTTCTTCTCCTTGTAGCATTTCATCGTCACAATGTCAACTACACTTTTGTTATGTAGCATTCTTGATGCGAATAAACTCATAGACCTAACTATGTTGATTGGTTGCGAAACCTGAGGATTGTTCTCACCCAGGAGAGTTTTTTTTATATTCTTGATAATCGGCCACCGGATACCCCTTCCCAAAGGGCCACCGAGGAAGTAAGGGCCACTTGCAAGAAGTGGCAAGATGACAGCACTACTATTCAGTTCATTATGCTCGCCTCTATGTCCAATGTGATGCAAAGGCAATATGAAAAGATGGATGCTAGAGCCATCATCTCTCACCTCAAAGAGTTGTTTGGTGGAGAGAGCCGAACTGTTAGGTTTCATCTGTCAAAGCAACTCTTCCCGGCCAAGATGACGGCAACGACCCTTGTTGAAACCCATGTCTTCAAAGTTATCAATTTGATCGAGAGATTAGGGAAATTGGTCGTAGATATTGATAAGGGGCTAAGTCAGGACTTAATACCCCAATCCCTCCCGGGGTCATTTTCAAAGTTTATCGTTAACAACCACACGAACAAGCTGGATGCCCCACTCTCCGAGCTCCTTAATATGCTGAAGACTGTTGAGTCACACCTTTCGAAGGAAAAGAACAAAGTCTTGTTAGTGGATAGTGCCCCTAAAAGGCAAAGAAGCGCTCTGTTAAGAACAAAGCAAAGAACAAAACAGTGAAACCTAAGAAGGATATCAAGAAGAAAGGGAAGACTGCTTCTATTGGCACCTACTTCCATTGTGGTAAAGATTATCACTAGAAATGCAACTGCAAGGTTATTGCAGAAGTAAGGTAGAAGAGGGCTTCTGAAGCCCCCTCCATAGTGCATTTGTTATTGAAATAAATTTATCAATGAATAATTCTACTACATGGGTATTGGATACCGGTTGTGGTTCTCATATTTGCAATTCATTGCAGGGGCTGAGAATAAGTCGAAAATTGAACAAAGGCGACTACGACATCCGGGTAGGCAATGACACAAGAGTTGCAGCTTTAGTAGTAGAAATCTATTATTTGTCTTCCATCAAGCAAGACCATTAGATTGAATAATTATTATTACATTCCAGTTTTAATAAAGAATATTATTTTTGTTCATTTGTTACTTGAACAAGGTTATGAAATGTCTTTAAAGGGCAATTGTGGTCACATATATCATTCTGGATGAGTTATGTGGAATTGGATGCATTTTGAATGGTTTAATGGTCTTGGATGTAAATGATAATATTTCTCATATTGAACAAATGCACAAAATGAAAAGAGATAATTTAAACCAAACATATCTTTGACACTTGCGATAAGGTCATATTAATGAGAATCAGATCAACAAGTTGTATAAAGACGGATTGTTTGACCTATCAATTTTGAATCGATGCCAACTTATGAATCTTGTCTCAAAGGGAAAATGACCAAGTCCCCCTTCACTGGATATAGTGAGAGGATGATTGAGTTGTTAAAGTTGCTCCACACAGATGTTTACGGAACGATGATGACCCAAGCTAGAGGTGAGTGTTCCTACTTCATCACGTTTACAGACGATGTATCGAGGTATGGATATGTCTACAAGTTGAGACATAAGTCCGATGCTTTTGAAAAGTTCAAAGAGGATAGGATTGAGGTTGAGAAACAAGTAGAGGAAAGTATTAAAACTCTTCGATTAGATCGAGGTGGCGAGTACTTATCCACTGAGTTTCTGTATTATCTCAAGGACAATGGGATTATCTTCGAATGGCCCCTCCTAGCACATCACATCAGAATGGAGTGTTTGAAAGGAGGAACCACACATTGTTAGACGTGATGTAGTCCATGCTCTGCTCTACTGATCTCCTAATTTCTTTTTGGGGGTATGCACTTGAAACAATCATCTGCCTTTTGAATAAGGCTCCCACAAAGTCTGTCTCTAGTACATCATATGAGATATGGAGTGGTAAAAAACCGAGTCTGAGGCACCTCAAGATTTGGGGTTGCCCCGCGTATGTTAAGAAATTAGAGTCAGATAAGCTTTATGCTAAATCAATCTGGTGCAGATTTGTGGGATATCCTGAAGAGAGTTTACAGTATTACTTCTACTCATTAACTAAACAAAAGGTATTTGTCAATAGGCATCACACTTTCTTAGAAAAAGAGTTTATCGAGGAAAGTGTGAGCGGAAGAGATGTTGAGCTTGTTAAAGTTCAACATCCCCAAGCCGAATCGCAACAGGCCGTGGAAAGTCCACAGTTCGAACCAATCGCAGAAACACTACCTCCCACCACTCTTCGTCAATCAGGGAGATTGCATGGACAACCTGAAAGGTTTTTCATGACCATTAAGAATGACCAGGAATTCGTTGATCTGCAATCTTTTGATCAAGCAATCAAGGATGTTAATTGCAAACAATGGTAGGAAGCAATGATATCCGAAATGGACTTGATCTTCACCAACCAAGTTTGGACTTTGGTTGACTTACCCGAAGGAGTTACTCCTATAGGGTGTAAGTGGATCTTTAAAAGAAAGATCGGAGCTAATGGCCAGGTGGTGACCTATAAGGCCAGGCTAGTTGCAATAGGTTTCACTTAGAAGAAAGGTGTTCAATATTATGAAACTTTTTCTCCTGTAGCCATGCTCAAGTCCATTACGATATTGCTAGCCATTGCGGCATACCATGATTACGAGATCTGGCAGATGGATGACAAGACTGCATTCCTCAATGGTGAACTTGAGGAAGAGGTCTATATGACCCAAGAAGAGGGTTTCGTATCCCTGGTAGGACTAGAGAAGGTATGCAAGTTGCAAAGGTCCATTTATGGACTCAAGCAAGTCTCGAGCAGTTGGAACATCCATTTTGATGAGACAGTCAAAGAGTTGGGATTTATCAAAAAAGATGGATGAACCTTGTGTTTACAAGAAGGATAGTGGAAGTCGTTGTGTTTATTTTGTTGTATGTATATCTTATTGGGAATGACATTTCCATGCTCCAGTTAGTAAAAGCATGGCCATCCAAAAACTTCTCCATGAAATATTTGAGTCAAGCATCCTATGTACTCGGCATTAAGATCTATAGGGATAGGTCTAGAAGGATGCTTGGATTGTCCTAGTCTTGATACATTGATACCATGTTAAAAAGGTTTAGCATGGAAGACAGTAAAAGAGGTTGCTTGCCTATGAGTCATGGCATCACTCTTTTCAAGAAGATGTCTCCTAAGACACCTGAGGAGAGAAAAAAGACGGGTGAGATCCCTTATGCTTCGGCAGTAGGATCCATCATGTATACGATACTTTGTACTTGGCCCAATGTCGCTTATGCCCTAGGGGTAACTAGCAAATTTCAGGCGGATCCTGGAGAGGAACATTCAAAAGTCGTGAAGAACATTCTTAACTCTTAAGCACTTGAGAATGAGTAAAGATGTTATCCTGATATTGGAGGGTCTAAATTCAAACTGGAGGGCTACACTAATTCTAGCTTCCAGTGAGACCCTGACGACAGTAAATCCATCTATTTTCACTCTGAATGGTGGCGCAGTTTGTTGGAAAAGTTCCAAGCAAGATACTGTGGCCGACTCAGTGACAGAAGCTGAGTACATCGCAGCAAGTGAAGCCGCAAAGGAAGGGATGTGGATAAAGAAGTTTATCACTGAGCTGAGTGTTGTTCCTGAGGTTGCCGATCCGGTCCCTATATATTGTGATTACACTGGGGTTGTTGCTCAAGAAAAGGAACCTAGATCCCACACAAATCAAAACACATCCTAAGCCAGTATCACCTAATCAGAGAGATCGTTGGAAGAGGTGATATAAATGTCAAACGTGTTGACATGAAAGACAACATTTAAAATCCTTTCACAAAGACATTACCACAGTTGTAGTTCAATCGCCACTTAAATTGTATGGGTATTATATGCCGTAAAGATTGACTACAAGTGCGAGTGGGAGATTGAAAGAAATAGTGCCCTTAAGCCAATCACATGTTGCTGTGTAGGGAACTACTTTTGGTTAATGAATAAATGAGGCAACTTTTCATCATATATTGTATCTTTGTTTTTTCTTATAAGATTGTGATGAACCCCATGAACTCGGGCAAATGATTACAAGGCCATGATGAGGTCATGCCAGTAAGACTTGGATCCAAATGCTCCTGTTCTAAATATATGTTCCTAGTCGTAAGATCATCGATTAGGGGATCAGTGATTCTAGTTAGACTAATACACTTGGTACATGCCTTATATCAGAGGGCGTAACAGATCTCACAGTTACCTATGAATCGTCATTAATGTACAAGTATAATTGCTCATTAAGGAATGAGTTCATTGAACGGACCCGCATGAGGAACATCGAATGGAATTCTTATTTGAGTGTCAATAGGATGTTCCTCAGGTGATAGTAGGTACAAGCAATCCTTGGACCTGAGGTTGTCATGGTGACCTTGTGTTTGACAATCCATCACTTTGGTTTTATCCCTACGTGGCTTGCAAAGTCGTGTGCCGGGTATTATTGGGCATGGGGAAGCATTCATGGAGGTAGGTGAGCAACCAACATAGAATCAGTTATTCCTGGTGAGAGGAGATAGTGTCATATGTATCTCTGCAAGTATCAACTCTGGAATCTCTGGCCAGAGTGGATATGAAAGTCGGAAAAGGGTTTCTGATGTTTCATGGTTGAGATGACAACTTGATGAGTGGAATACATATGAATCGGTATTAGGGTTTCACACATCATCCGAACCCTAGCCGTGTTCAGGACATTGTAACCAAAGGATTTAATTGTATTGTAACTAATCACCGAAGGGTGTTCGATCCCTGTAGATTGAACCTCACACTATCCGGGTAGTCAAGACACATTGCTAGACGTCAATCTTGACTTGTGAGTGGAGTCTCACACGACCACACCAAAGGGGTTTAGTGTAGGCTCGTAAGATTCGAATAGAAAGTGTTCTATCGAATCCGACTCTCCTTTATGCACAACTCACTACTAGCTTAGTGTGGGGCCTAATGGGGTCACACACAATAGGCTACCATCGTAATAATCTTTATGGGATAGAGCTTGAATGAGGCACTAGATGTCTACTAGCATGGACATACCGCAACACGATCACAGATCTTGTTTACGGACAAAATAGGAAAGGTGTTTCCTATTCGGACGATTTATAAGCACTCGAGGAAGGGGTTCCTCGTAACCCTAACTTGTAGGGTTCAACGCGATGAAGTTAACCCGACCCCCTGGTCAAGGTCAAAGTGTTGACCATGGTCAAGTAAAACTATTGACTTGACCAGACCCAAGGGCCAATGTTGGTCGACTAAAAATAAGAACAAACTCGAATTCTATTTTGAATAGAATTACAGTTCAAATTTTGAATCAGAATTAGAGGGGAGAACAAGCTTGGTTTCCCATGCACCTAGCCTCCCTATTAAATGGGGAGATGTCACGCCCCAACTTAGGGTCGCGTGACTAGCCAGGGTCTATGTCCTACCCTGAAGCCTACCACATACACTGACTGACAAGAAATCGGAAGCATGTAAATAAAAACAACGATGCAACTTTTATTTAATTGTTAAAGAAGGTTCACAATTTTAAAAAGAGTTGTGAAACATCAACTACAAAATAAAACAGCTCGAGTTAAAGTCGAATACATGTTTTCAACTAAACAACTCCCAGTGTATGTAAAGAAAACAATCCTATACATCACGACTACGATTACTGGATGTTGCTACGAGATCGACGCCACTGCTTGCCCTCCAACTGCACCATGACTCCAAGCCTCACCTCACTGGTTGATGTCTGCAAAACAAGAGAAATAAGCCGTGAGTCCACATGGGACTCAGTGAGCGGTTCTTCCGAACCTCCACATAAATCCCCAATAATCACATGTATATAATGTCAGAAAAATATAATGTTAGGGATCTAATCTAGTCCTGATATGACAACCGACCCCAAGAGCAGTCCTGTATAGACCATACAGTCATATAACCAGCCATAACAACCCTGTATAGACCATACAGTCATATAACCAGCCATAACAACCCAACTAAGCAGAATAGCACCCGGCCACTAGGGCCTGCTCATGAACTAATGGTTCGGCTCTAACCAGCCTTACCACACAATGATAGTAATATTCTGGCCGCATGGCCTACATAACACATGAGTAAACCGAAGCAAACACCAGGTCGTCGACTAGGATGGTCTGCTAGTCTCCGGACACCTACCGGGTTAGGGATAGCTAGTCCCACCCAACTGGGATCTAACACCTAGCGGGTCCGCTGATGCAATCTCAAGATCCAAATCACTGGCCGAGTCAAGCATTAGTCATTCCGACTATCTATGCTTCTCGGCTGGCCATCACAATCACATCACACAAGTAAAGTGTCCTAAAGTTTCGTTATTTAAAATCTTGGGCATTCACCCGTTCTCAGCCCTTTTCTCCGGGCCTTACCATTCGCACACTACTGCTCATTGGTTGTTCCTTAGGTGTGAGACCTAGCTTGTCTACATTCAAGTTTCTCTAATTAACAAGCACCGTGGAGTTTCCTAATAGTCCTCTAGCATCATATGCCATATCTCAAGTGTGAACTACATGTCATAAGTATTAAAATGTCTAAATACATACATGTCACAACCCATAAGTTACAAGGAAATTAACCTACATCTACTACCATGAATAACCACATAATTGCAACAATAAAATGATTAAATTCTACATTTAATCAATAAATTCCAGCAAGGTAACATTTAATCTATCATGGTAGTTTCAATACTAGCATTAATAATTTGATGAAGGAAATTCTACAAATCATATACCATACATAATCTTATCCATATATGCGCATTCAAGAGGATATTACAAGTAAATGAAACATTACCATGATTCACATGCCATACTAAGATCCTACCATGTATGCACCATCAAGAATATTTCCTTATAATACTCTAATCTCGATCCATCACTACCAAATTTCATATATCATGCGAATGATTTACAACATAAAAGTATGACTTGTTACCCTACATGTAAGCATAAGACACATCAAAAGCTTTTCTCCCCCCAATGACCACTCGGCCGAGCCTACCCAAGGCTAATCATACTCAGCCGAGAGCAAGCAGGATAGGAGGATAACGTCTCGGCCTTGATTGTGAAGAATCGAGTCGTCAATCGTGAGAAAAACTTAATCTGAGGGCTTTCGACCACTCTAGGAAATTGGGAGAAAATTCGGCATGACCTTCCCCCTTTCTCCTTCATGTGGCCGGCCCCAAACATCGAGAAAAACGATGAGAAATTCATACGAACAGTAAATACATATCATCCAAACCAAATCTTGGAAGAACATCGGTGGATCGACGAAATCTCACGAGAAATCGAAGAAAATCCCTAAAGCATGGGTCGGCTACCCGCCTACCCTTCACAACAAGGTTCATTCCACTCACCTTGATCAACGAAGAAGAAAGAACGAGCGATGGCAATCTCGATCTTTCCGACGGCGGCACGAATCCAGCGCCGACTCCAAGGCTTCCCCTCCTCCCTCTCTCTTCTCTCGGGCTACGTGTAGCTCCAAAAGTGAGCCTCACGACTGGGGATGAGGGATTTTATTCGCTCATCTTCATTTGACCAATATGCCCCTCCTATTCACTTAGCCCCTACTTGACTCAATCCGAGTCCGATTCAAGCCCCGATTCAATTCGCACACACGATTTGAACTCGACTCTACTAAGACATCTAATGCTTAAGGAAGGAACATTTAACCAATTAAATTTCATAAGCTAAATTATACCTTCTACTCGCGGCGATTCCGCGGCTCGACCCGACTAACTCCTGATCCGGTGCGCTGCACCAAAATTAGATTTTTATATCAGGAAACCTCGGGTCTTACAGGAGATTAGTTTCTTGACTCCCTATTTAATAGGGAGATGAATTAATAGGATTAATTTAAACCTATTTGATAGGCAAAATTAATTGGAGATAAATCCCATAATTTCATATTCTGAGGTGGGCTTGAATTTAGATAGGGACAACTATTGTAGCCGCCCCTTGGAGATAAAATAGGAGTGTGGCCGACCACCCCCTTTGATGATTTTTATTAGCGAAAATTCAAGCTCCCTATCCAATTGAGAAGTCATCCCTTGGAGTTCTCCCTCTCCTCCTTCCGCTAGCTTGGTGAAGCTCCGCCGGATTATTTCATCATCAAAAATCGATGTCGGTCCGATTCTTTGGAGGTTTCCAAATATCACAACAAGGTATTCATATCCTTGTGAATTCGTTCTTGTGGTTTCTCATCACCTTCCTCCTGTTCTTCGCTGCTCGATTCTTGGTGGAAGGCCAGGTCCTTCATAGGAGCAAACCAGAGTTGAGAAATATTGTCCATTAAGCCATGACGAGCCCGAGGGGTCGATGCCCCTATTGTTATGAGGCGCTTGGTGTGGACTTGCATTGGAGCATGTGCACATGTGCATCTCGAATTTGGGATCCAAGCAGCCCCCTTTGCCCTACGGCTTAAGGTATAACTTATGCTCCATACTCTCATGTTGGATTCCATAGTATTGCTAAAGTAGATTGTTGTTGTCGGGATGTTTGGATTTTTTAAATTGTTATTTTCCGCTATGTTGTCCTCTCCACATCCCAACACATCCGTATCTCAACAGCTTCAAACCCAACTACTCTCCAGCCTTACGATGATAAGGGTGACCAACCACCCACCTGATGATGTCAGGTCAATGATGCTCCTCAAGAGTGCAACAGACTCCACCCTCTGCCGAGCTTTCCCCACTTTTTCGGAGAAGACCGTATTACTATGGTTCTTCGCCCTCCTGCTAGAGTCAGTGCACACCTTCCAAGAGCTCTCTAGAGCCTTCACCAACCAATTCTTCTCATCACGGATCTACTCCAAGACTGAGGACTCTCTTCATTACATCAAGTAGGGACAACATAAGCCGCTGAGGGAGTACTTGCAAAGATTCCATGTCGTAGCCTTGGAGATCCCCAATCTCGACCCACACAACAAGTTATATTTGATCAAACACGGTCTGAAGCCTGGACAGTTCGCGAACCAAATCACCTTGTCCAAACCGAGGAGCATGACCGAGTTTCAAGAATGAGCCATATACTACATGGATGTGGAAAAACTCCGAGAGGCCAGAAAGGCCGATAGACAGACCGCCAAAGACGGTGCCGAGGATATAAGTCCAAAAAGCCCAATAAAAAGGGCGAGGATCGAGATCATCGCGAGCAGGATAGCGGTAGAAGAGGGAGGTTGCCCTCCCGACCTAGCCCTAGATACGGCGAGTACACCCCACTAAACACCAAAGCAGAAACTAATGCACTCCACTCCAATTTTAATGATTCAGGACAACAAGTACATGGTTCCCTAGTTGAACAAGAGGCCATAAATTTCTCCAAGAATCTATTTAATGCTCCCTTTGAAGAGGTGGATTTCTCTGCACTTCAGATTCATAGAAGGCTCAAATAGGAAAGTATTGAACATCTTGCGAAACCTATCCTGGATCATGAAATTCACGACGCCATACACTCGACTCCAAGAAATAAGGCTCTAGGTATTAATGGCTTCACAAAGGAATTTTCCACTGCCACTTGGGATATTATCGAGAACGATGTTACTAAAGCAATACACGACTTCTTTAACTCAGGAAGCTCCGTTGCGAAGAAAACATCACATCTATTATACTAGTGGCAAAGAAAAGTAACACTGAGACTTTTGTAGATTAACGGTCGATCTATGTATGCAAAATGATCTACCATTTTATCTCTAAAATTATTGCTCATAGACTTAAGCTGGTCCTCAAGGATCTCAAAGTCAGCAACAATTAGGCGGAGTACAAAGTCCTCTTTGTCGGGCCAAAACACTCTCAGGAAGTAAAAGCTCAGAACATCGTCGTGAAAAGCGACTCACAACTTGTCGTAGGGCAAGTCAACAGCACCTGCCAAGCCAGGGATCCCTCCCTCGAAAGGTACCTCGCATTAGTACTATCTTTAATCACTAACTTCGATAGTTGTGTGATTCAGCACATACCTCAAGAGGAAAACTCTCGTGCTGACCTACTATCCAAACTTGCTGGAACCATAAAGCCTCAGAACAATAGTTCGATCATTCTGCAAGTCCTCGAACACCCAAGCAAACAACCGGCTGACACCTTGGCGGAAGTCCAAATAATCGAACAAGGCATGGATTGGAGAACTCCCTACATCAATTACCTTAAGTAGGGTGAAATCCTAGAAGGTATCCTCAATCCATGTAGATTCAAAAGAATGGAAGCTACTACACACTTCTTGATAACCAGCTCTACAAAAGAGGGCTCTCCCGACAACTCCTCAAGTTTATCGCCAAACCTCAAACAGCCACCATAATAGCAGAGGTTCACAACGGCATCTAAGGCAACCACATCGGAGGGAGGTCATTGTCGGCCAAAATCCTCTGAGCCAACTACTTCTAGCCAAGCATGAAAGTATATTGTAGCCTCTACGTCAAAAAATGCGATAAGTGCCAAAGGTACTAGGAAGTCTCCCAACTACACCCCGAAACATTGCACAGCTCGGACGTCAAGTGGATAGAGGATAGAGGTCCATTCAAGTGGATAGAGGTCAAACCCCAATCAACCATTGTAATTGATAAAGTTCAAAAGTTCGTCTGGAAAAATATCACCTGTAGATTCAGAGTACTACGTGAGCTCGTTAGCGACAATAGGACGCAGTTCACGGATCATTGATTTCGAGAATTCTGCTCAGATCTAGGCATCAAACAGCTCTTCTCATCTGTTGAACACCCACAAATGAATGGCCTGGCTAAAGTGGCCAACAAAGTAATCCTAACAAGATTGAAGAAAAAGCTCGACCGGGTCAAAACATACTGGATCGACGAACTACCCGAGGTGCTCTGGAGTTACAACACAACCACTCAATCTTCTACCTCGGAAATCTCTTATCGCCTCGTCTATGGAGCAGATTGAAAGGAATAGTGCCCTTGAGTCAATCACATGTCGATGTGTTTAGGTACTATTCAAGGGTAATCAACTTAATGAGGCAACTTTTTCATCATATGCTGCATCTTTATTCAAAAAGATTGTGATGAACCCCGCGAACCTGGGCAAATGATTTCGAGACCATGATGAGATCATGCCAATGAGACTTGGAATCCAAATGCCCATGTTCTAAATGTTCCTAGTCGTAGGATCACCAATTAGGGGATCGGTGATTTCGGATAGACTAGTGCACTTGGTACATGCCCTATACGATAAGGGGTAACTGATCTCACAGTTACCTATGAGTCGTCATTAATGTACAAGTGCAGGTGCTCATTAGGGAATGAGTTCACTGAACAGACCTGCACGAGGAACACAAAATGGAATCCTTACAAGAGTGTCAATTGGATGTTCCTCGGGTGATAGTAGGTGCAAGCAGTCCTTGGACTTGAGGTTGTCATGGTTACCTTAAGAGTGACGACCCATTGCTTTGGTTCTATCCCTACGTGGCCCTCAGCGTCATATGCCGAGTTTTACTGGGCATGGGGAAGCATTCATGGAGGTAGATGAGCAACCAACATGGAATCAGTTACTCCGAGTGAGAGGAGATAATGTCCTATGTGTGCCTACAAGTATCGACTCGGGAATCTCTAGCCAGAGTAGACATGAAAGTCAGAAAGATGTTTCTGACATTTTATTATTGAGACGACATCTTGGCGGGTGGAATACATATGAATCGGTATTAGGGTTCGACACTTCTTCCGTACCCTAGCTGACTTCGGGACATTGTAGCCGAGGGATTTAGTTACACGGTAACTAATCACCGAAGGGCGTTTGATCCCTGTAGATTGAACCTCACACTATCCGGGTAGTCATGACACGTTGCTAGATGTCAATCTTGACTCATGAGTGGAGTCCCTCATGACCACACTAAAGGGGTTTAGTGGAGTCTCGTAAGATTCGAATAGAAGTGGTTCTATCGAATTCGACTCTCTGTTATGCACAACTCACTGCTGGCTTAGTGTGGGGCCCAATGGGTCACACACAACAAGCTAACCTCGTAAGTGACTTTATGAGATAGAGTCCGAATGCGGCACTATATGTGTACTAGCATGGATATGCTGCAACTCGATCACGGGTCTCGTTTACGGACAAAATAGGAAAAGAATTTCCTATATGAACAAATGCGCGAGGAAGGAGTTCCTCGGTAACCCTACTTTGTAGGGCATCCCTAAATTGTAGGGATTGACACATAATAATATTTTATGTCGTTGCTTAAATTTAATTATGAATTAAATATTTAATTAATCACTTGACAGGGATTGTATTTAATTATGACTTAAATATAATTTGATTTTGAATCATATATACATGGTGGGAAAATTAGTTTCAAACCATGAGCCTAACCAATCAATTAGGAGTAAATTTATTTGGATAAATCCTAATTAATAGGAATTTGATTTATGGAGATAAATTATATAATTAATAGATATATGGTTTATGAGTATAAATCATAATTCTATTAATTAATAGGAACTCAAATTATTTAGATAAACCTCTTTCCTATTGTTTAGGGGATTGGTTTATTTAGATAATTATCATTCTTGTTAATAAGCTCTTAATTTATGGAGATAAATTAAAGATTATATTTAATTGGATTTAATTAATTTCGAATTAATTATGAAGTCATTAAATATAAATCAGTTTTTGGAGGCAAACCCCATAATTTTGAATTCCTAACAGAGATTTTAAAGGGGGGTAATCGCCCATGCCCTCTATATATTGGTGGTCTAACCTCCTACAAGGGGGGGAAGTGAATTAGTTTTTTATCTTAGGGAAGATTAAGAGCTTGATTCTTCAGAGGGTTCTTGAGGAGAAAAGTTCCAAAGAATCCCTCCTCCTCTCCCTTGGTGGCCGGCCATCTTCTTCCTCCTTCCCTGGGCTTTTGTGAAGCCGAATTGAAGGTGTCTTCTACTTGGGTGTGTCGCCTACTTCATCTTCTTGGAGGAGTCCAAGAAGGACAACGAGGTATTCTTTTATCTACCCTCTTGTTCTGTGGTTTTCTCATCCCCTCTTCCTCCATTTTTGGTACTCGGTTCTTAGTGGAAGGGGCGGCTTCGCCTTGGTATGATTCGGGGTTGAGATAGCCTCTCCATTGAGCCACTACGAGTCCCGGTGTTCACTGCCCCTTTGTTGCGAGGTGCTTGGTGCAGACTTTCGTTGGAGGAAGTGCGCGTGTGCGTCTTGAAACGAGAATAGGAGCAGCCATACCAATCGTGATATAATGTATATCTTCTCCTTCTACTAGTACATTGAATTCCTAAAATATTGCTAAAGTATATTATTGTTTTAGGGATGGTTTGAATTTTTTAAATTTCTATTTCCGCTGCATTTTCGATTCCCATCCCATGATCACTATTGAAATCATGGAGCCCAACCTCCGCAAGATTGCCTTCAAAGAATAGAGCAACACAGAAGCCCAAGCTGCCGAGCTCGGTCTTATCGAATAAGAGCAAGAACTCACCAAAATCAGAGAAGAGGCAATGAAGCTCAAGATTGCCCAAAAGTACGACAAACACGTTATGCCCAGGAACTTTGCAGAAGACCTTGTTCTCTGAAAAGATCGAGCCACAGAGAAAACCAATCAGAGAAGGCAAGCTCGCTTTGAACTGGGAAGGCCATTATCATATCGCAGAGGTCCTCGGGAAGGGTGCCTATAGAATAGCCGAACTCTCTGGACGAGAACTCCCATGATCCTGGAACGTGACCTCCTTACGGGCCTACTACAGCTAAGGTCCCACCCTTAAATTACCACAAGACCGGAGTATTCTTTCCCGATTTTTCCCATTGGGTTTTCCCCATGGAAGGTTTTAATGAGGCTCTGCCATGTGTAAGCCGAGTTTAACTCTCGGTGGGATATGATGTGTCTTTATAATATCTTACAATGAAGTTATTCCTTCTATTTCCGCACATATCTTTTTGTCTAACATCCCCTGAAGTTATTACATACTTTGTAGGATGAATTCACACAGTCTCACAAGCGGCCCTTGACCCAAGTGATGCACCGTCCCTCCTCGGCCAATCCTCCCTCGGCACTATCAAACACACAAGCAATCAAAAATCGGTCCCCACCAATCTAAACTCAAACTCAACACCTCACGCAGCGACCAGAGTTCGATATTCACCGGTCTGGCTTGCCGACCTCAATGCCTATTCTGGGCTCCTACGCCCTCGGCCCTAAACGCGGCCTCCGGCTCAACCCGGTACGCTCTCATCGAGTAAAATGACCCCAAGCGCACTCCTCGCAAGCTCGATTTTCACCAAGTTTGATCCTTGACCCTAAACACGGCCTCCGGCTTAGGCCGACACGCTCTCAACGAGCAACATGACCCCAAGCGCGCTTCTCGCAAGCTTGGTTTTCACCGAGTCTCGTCCCCAGCCCAAAATGCGGCCTTCGGCTCAGCCCAGCGCACTCTCAGCAAACAACATGACCCTAGCGTCTTGCTCACAAAAAACCAAATAGGTAAGCTGTAGTTCAAATACTACTCTAAATCAAGACTTGCAGGAAACATCTGCCTCGGCAAGAAATACAACAAGGATAGACAAGGAAGATATTTCTTTTATTTTATAAAACCCCACAAAGGGAATAGTTACACTTACAAACCCACAGAGGGCTACTCAAAGAAAGAAAGAAAGAAACACTTTCAAACAAAGCACCCACTTGGAGAGCGTATTGGAAGCATGGTCACCGACCAAGCTGCGCAAATAAGAAGTTTTGGCTCAGAGTCCTGCTACAAGGATTCAGCGATGTGTGCAAATTGTGTCGGGGAAGCTCCTCCAACCTAGGAGTTGGAAGGATAGGCAGAAAAGGAAGTCAAAGTAGCGGCGGGCAAAACTAAGAACCACTCACAAGAGTTCTAAGCCAACATGGTGTTTCCTAAAAACCATGGAAACGGGCTTCGCCTTTGTCGTAAGCCCGATTGTACATACCTACACTTGGAACTCCTTCTCCTGCTCAAATCCTTAAGCCTGATGGTACAAACCCACGGCAAATGGCGAACTCCTCGCCGAGCAAATGAAAGCAACCTCTGATAGAATGGTAATCTTCGACACCTCCCAACCCATGATTTCCATAACACAAAACAAGCAGGAGGCCTATTTATAGGCCCAGAACACAAACCGTCACCGTAACTGATAGATCCACGAGGTTTCTTTTTCGTCAAATTATAACTGACGTTTAATGCTTTGGAAACTGATTACAGAATCTTTGTTCATGATTACTTTTCCTGCCAAAGATATATCTACTGCACAGATGGTGTACGCTTGAAAGAGTTTTTCACAAACATCACATCCAGCCCGGATACGAAGGCTGTGCATTAGAAACTGTACACTCATCCCGCAATTAACCGAAGCAATCAAAACTGACGTCACTTAGAGCTCGGAACATAGTCCTACAAACTCCAACCAAGCTCGGGGGCTGTGGACTGGACTAGAATTATTGGGCCCGGTCGGACTAGACCTAGAGATGCCCCATCCCTCATTTCGAACAAGACTGTGCGACCCCATCTAGGGGCTCCGCCCGACTGTGTCCCTCAGTCTGGCACAAGCCAGACTAAACGGCTTTGCCCAAGGACCCCACTCGGGCACATAAGGATATCTACATCCTATCTTATCAGATAATATACACATGTCATCTCCGGGATCGACATCGACCCATTTTGGGCAACCTCACTACAAGATTTTCGGGCGGCAATATAAATAGACATGGCATATCCAGGTAACCCTAAGTTCCAATTCCATTCCTCCACCTTGGAGTCCCCCTAACTTGAGCGTCAGAGTGTCTTTTGCAGGTCCTCCCTCCACCGTTGTCGAACCAGACAAAGGAGAGACACCAAATCGGACCGGAAGGCCCCAACTCTCAGGCAGGAACAACTTTATACTTGTCTACTTGTTTAATTGATTGTGCTTAGTTACTTGTCAAAGCATTCATCTAAATAGAATTCAAATTAGGTTGTTAAGTTGATTGAAATTGAAAAGAGTAGAATTGAACTTAGAATTAACCTACACACTATTCAATCCCCCCCCCCCCCCCCGCCCCCCGCCCCCCCCATCTAGTGTGGATATCTGAACAACACTGCCGAGATTTGACCGATAATTGGCAGTTTTTGCAATTTTTTTATTTTCCTAATTTTCATATTTTGGGGTTTGGGTCAATTTTTGGGTTTCTTTGCATCATATAGAAGATATACATACAATCTAGACATTCTAGACCTACACTCAACCCTCCCAATGAATCCCGAGCGTCCTTGCCGATTTTTTTGATTGATGACGTCGCACGCAAACCAATATGGAACCTCAAAATATTTCTCCATGAAATCATTAGTATCATTAGTTCCATGTTTTTATCATCAAAACCGAGACTAAGACCAAGGTTGAAAACCTTAGGTCAACACAACCGAGCTTATCGCTTAGGAAATGAACTCCAAGGAGTTATCGACTACATCACCAGCGGATTCGTGGGAGGTGGCGAATCAAGCTCGACTAGGAAGAGATCTCTTCGAGCAATCATGGCAGTTGACAGCAGTACTCACCCACGCCAGCTAGTCTCTAAACCCCTGATAATATCATTTTATGAATCTAATTTTCGGGGAACTAATCAAAACCTACATGACCCGGTCGTGATTTCTGTGATCATAGGAAATTTTATTGTAAAAAAAGGACCTAATCGACTAAGGCAACTCTACTGACATCCTTTTCTACTCCACTTTTGGAAAAATGCAACTGACCGAAGCCTCACTCACCCCCATGTTGATCAAAAGAGGCTTGACGGTGCTACAATGAAGGGCTACGTCGAGCCAAGGAAAGAACCTAACGGACCGCCAAACCAAGCACCTTCCACAACCCTAGGCGAACAACGCGGGAATCCTCGAGTGAGACCCAGGTCGAGACATGCGACTTAGCCTAGGTTGCTCCTATGGCTCACCCTACTTAGCCTTCACTACCAATGATAGAGTTGTTTTGCATCTTCCCATAGAGATAGCTAGGCTCATAGGCACAACCCTCTATTACAAAGGGGGTAAGGTTTTCCCACCTCGTGTGAACAAAGAGCAAGAAACTTACTTACCTAAGAAAAAAAGGTTGATTTTGAAACTCGCGGATAGAGTGGTCTATTTCTTAGGCCAATATGGTAACTTAGCCTAGCAGGATAACTCACTCGAATCCCACGTTTTAGCTTGCACTTGTTGCAATGCAAGGTGAGGCCGGTGAAAAAGTAGAGGATTTGGTTCTCATTCCGTTAAAAGGAAGAACATATTCTGATTGTTGCATTTGTTGCAATGCAATGCAAGTATATTCTGATTCAAGAGAAGAGTCTTACGATGAATGTGGAAATTTGATCTTTCGGTCTCTTCGAGGACCTAAGGGACTTATAACGGGTCTATGCAACCTTGTAGTTTTTAATCATAGGCTAATCATTAGACTTTCAGTTTTCAACCAAAAAGAAGGGTGTGGATATCTTATTTTCTAATGATTTTATGGTTTCAGATCTCTTTAAATTCGTTTTGGTATCATTTTGAATTATTTTGGAACAAATTTTTACTATCTAGCTAAGATTGAGATTTTCAAATGGAACTTTCAATTTCACCTTCGTTATTTAGTATGATAACTTGCCAGTAGTTATATTTTTTATTGTGCTACTAATGAATGTTGCTTTGCAAGTTAAAAATTTATTATGAAGAAAAATAAAGAATATTGAAAATACTTGATAAATTGTCAAGATTGAGGTAAGAATTTTATTTTTGCAAAATTATCATTGTTTAACTCAAAAAACATGCAAACACGTTTGGATATGCTCATCATATGCATCCATGTGTTTGGAATTGAGATTTCGTGAGAAAAATAAAGAATTAATACTTAAGGCAATTCTATTTTACTGTGCTTATTTTTTAATGACATTTTGCTAGGTTGATAAATTAATTTAAGGTCATTATTTTCAGTTCAAACTTCTTTTAAATGCTAGAATTGGTCAAGTCTTGATGATGTGCAAGTTTGATTGAAATATGAAAACTATCTTGAAAGATTTTAAATATTTATGAAAATATCACTGGAAATTCAGTGAATTTTATGAAAATGCAACAAAAAAAAAACCTTTGTACTTGATTCTTGAACCCACGTGCTTCATGAAAAATCTAATTTATGCAATTAAAAGTTTTTTAAAAAAAAATCATCAAGACTATGATTTTTCATTAATTTTTAAGTTAAGCTTTGAAAACTCTTAGGGCGCGTTTGTTTGCGAAAATTTAGAAGCAATTTTCGTTTCGTGGAAACTGAAATGAGTTTTCGAGTTTTGGTTTTAATGTTTGGCGAAAACGTATTTGTTTGGCATGTCCTATTTTCATGTTTCGCGAAACGAAAACAGCGAAAACTTATTTGTTGTGTGTTGTCTTCAGTGATTGTTTTCGGGACGAAAACTAAAACTGCGTTTGTTTGTCAAACATAATATTTGTTTTTAATTTTTTACTCAAAATTAAAAAATATTAATTAATTAATTTAATTAGTTAATTCATAAATAAATATTATTAGTTAATGTATATATAATTATATTAAATTATTTTATTAAAAATAGAACTAACTATTTAAAAAAAAATATTTTATAATTGTTATTTATAAATGGAGCCATTTTGGTACTTTCGGTCTGTGTGTGAAGAAGTATCATTCTCTCTTCCCAAACAATGTCATCTCTAGTCGCATAAAAATAGAGGTAAACTTTGGCGATGATGGGCATGCACGAGCAAGCACTGGCCTTGGATTCAATACTCTTGTATTATGATTTAAAAAACCGAACTAAACGTATGCCCCTTCATATAGGGTTTTTCTTGATGGGAAAGACGATAACGACTGTTGTTCTCTCTCTCTCTCTCTCTCTCTCTCTCGCACGTTCTGCGCACCGACGCAGCCCCGTGCGTTCAACAACGCAATAGTGTATTTGGACAGGTTGAGACTCGTCAACTACTCTATCCTTGGTGGCTGGGCGAGATTGCTCCATGGTTGTGATGTGTATGGCCATGATGCAAGTGATGCACGCCCAAGACCCTATAAAGAGGGTTGGAGTCCTCTTGCACAAGGTTAGGCTGTGAGAGGCTGAAAAAGGCTATGTTAGGGTGTGAGCTTGTGTGGAGAACCGAGATTTGACTTGAAAACTTGATGTTGTGGAGTGTTGGCTGGGAACACTGCTGAGCCTCATTGTTTGGGCGACCAAAAGCATGAAGTTTCATGGAGTTCTTGTGTGCGAGGCAGTAGGCAACACTAGAGTGTGTGTGTCCTAAGTGACCAGGTGGAAGTTTGTAGTAGTGAACAAGCACCAATTTTGATTGTATCAAATATTAAGCTACTTGTGGAAGTTGAGGTGATTTTGCCTACCAAATATAGTATTACAAAGAAAGCATCAATTCCAAACGAATTTGAAAGAACTGATAAAGTTATTGGTGTTACGCACATCTAAAATATTAAACAAATCAAGAAAATAACTCGCCCTTTCTTATCCTCTCTCCCTTTTATTCAACCTCTGATGGATTCAGAATTAAATCATCACATGCAGCAACACAATACAAAGAAATGTAAAGGTTAATTTGAAATATGTGTTACATAAATATTTTGCAGCAACACAACTCTTATAAATACAAAGAAAGAATCACCAACACAATACTAAATAGCCTGCATCAGCCTGCTTCAACCAAGGCAGCAACTAATTTGCAGCAATCTGAACCAAAGAATCACCACCAGCAGCAACAGAACATACTCAACAGAACCAACGCTATATTTGGCATCAGAATTATATGAATATAGGACTATGAAGGAAAATGCGTATCACCATTAGTTAGTGACCGCCTCCAATTCATAGTCCACCAAAAATAGGTTTGCTCATTATCTAATAACCATGCAATGATAAAATCAGCACAACCCACGCAACGATAAAATCAGCACAACCACGCAATAACATCAAAATCCTAGATCGGAAAACAAATAGCAAATTGATAACAACAATGCATATAAATACATAATAATGAGCAATATTATTTTACGATTTTAGGAGGAAAGTGTGCATAACCATTAATTGGTTATCGCCTCCAATTCCTCGCTGATGAAAAAAAAATTAAAAAATATAAAATAACAGCACAACAGCCTATAATTACGGCATCACAACAGCAATATATCCAAAAAATAACATCATCACAGCATATATACAGCAGTAGTATATCCAAAAACACCATCAAAATAACATCTTACTTACACAAAAATACAATAGCAATAAAAACAAGTACTAGTAACCCCTTGAATCTCATATCAAGGAGCTTGTCAATTTTGACCTCTATTTGATGAAACGGTTGATGGAAGGTTTGGTTCACTTCTTCTTCCCCATCGCGTATGGTTGATGCAATGGGAGTGATCCATTGAAAGAATCCACAACCTTTGAGACTTGCAGAGCAAGCCGCAAATAAACGGCCAGAATTTTTTGCAGTTTCACTTATTCGTACTACAGTCTTTATACCACAACAACATATTCTGTTCTGGTATCGCAAATATATTGTATTTTCACTTATGCAACTTGAGGAAGCTGCCATACTATTCTGTTATGGTATCACAAGTATGTTAGTATATTTTTGGTACTATGCACTAACAAAACTAATAAAATTCAAAGCATCATGAAAATAGCATCATTGTATCTATTAACATAAAAAATGAAAATACATCAACGGCGATGCGCCCAAAATTGATTTTTTGTTATTGTTCCCTTACGGCCACGATATAAAGATGATTTTTTGGCGGGAACGAAAGCGGAGACATGAGTCCCATCAATTGCCCCTATGCAATTCTACAAAACCATTCTTAGATTAGTAAGACCCCTTAAGGCTAAAATTAAAGTGTTGTACATTACCTTAAAATATGGAAACCAACGTGGATTTCCATGAATCTCCGGTTGAATTGTTCACGGTTCACGAGGTTTTATAAGTTTGGTTCCCAACCTTAGAACCGTTGTAAGTACATACTTGAACCATTTGTGGACTGTTTGAGTTGAGTGTTGGTATCGCTCTGCAACTACTCGAACTCGTTCATTGTGACAAATTGTATACATGAACATAGCAATGGCTTCTTCCACATAAATATTTTTATCCTCTAAGCCTAATCTCCTAAGCTCACCACATAATCTTAGGAAGAGAGGTGGTTCCATACGAAGATTTTCGTAACATCTAACCAGACTATGTATCAACTCTTGGACGTAGTCAACACCTCTCAACATTGAAGTGCGTACTACTCTTTGTAGATGAGCATTTAGTTGGTTGTCTAATGATTCCATTATATCCAACATAATTACTAATATAACATCATCACAATATTGCTCTTCATCGCTATCTGATTCATGTGATGTATTTGGTGGATGATTCATTCTACAACAACATAGAGAAAGAAATCATCACACAAATATGCAATTCATCTTAAACTTAAATAAGCAAAAATTATTGCTGAAATAAGACACAATTATTGCTGAAATAAGCAAACAATCTTAAACTGGAATAAGCACACAAATTGCTATAATTATTACCAAGTACTCAACCGCACAACAAACAAATAAGTATCCGAAATATAAAGTAACAATACTGAAAAATAAATGCAAAGGTGCACATACAAGGGTGCACAAAGTCATCAGTTCAAATTAAATAGCAGTTCACTCACTCACTACAAAGTTTCCAAGAAGTTCCTCAGTTTGTCATATTGCAACGTCATAATAAATATCCGAGATTCTGCATTAGCAAGCATGAAATGGCAAGTCTTAACATGAGTTTCTGCAGATAGCCCCTGCAAATTACTAATGCGCTCAACATAATTTGCTAGGCTATATGGATCTGCGGGTGGGGGTGTAGTACATACTGAGGTTGCCTCACTTCGAACACGACGGGCTGCAAAGTATTCACTAATGAGTTCATACATCTTTTGCCTCTCTTGTTCTACAGATGTTCTCACCGATGTTTTACCTCGTTTCTTACTGCGACTACGACTTAAAGAAACAGATGGACGTCGAGGGATTTCATAGTCGTTATCCCCCGTGTCTTCCTCTTCCCCTTCCTCTTCCACATGAGGCTCCTTAGCGCGTGCATTATGCCCCAATAATTCCTCATCTAACTGACGCTCCTCGGATTAATTCAGAGGTCCTTGTGCAGATGATCGGGCCATCCCACCAGTTGCCGATTGATTTTGGAAAATCAATTCCAACAATGTGTAGTTGGCAGGTGGCCCATTCTTAAACTGTTTGAAACACTCTTTTTTTCCTCCTCTCTGCACACGAAATAAACTCTATTAAAATGCTACCCAACATGCAACCTACTCTATTAAGAAAACCTAGTGCTATTCCACACCGTTTCGTCAGCCTCAATCCTCCCTGTGTCGGGATTCCAGGTGACCCCAGTGTGGTTAATCAATTCTTGGAAGTCTTTAAAGATACGATGAAGGTGATTCTTCTTTCCCTTACACTGATCAACCCCGTACCTAGTGCCATATTTTTCCAGAAGCCTATTGCTAATTTCTTCCCATACAGGCTTGTCAAAATTCAAAGTACCTAATTCTATTTGTTTATTATGCAGTATAAACAAAATGTCTTCCGTAGCATTTTTGGACCAATTTTCCGACTTCTCCCTCGGATTATGATGGCCTCCCATTTATAATTATATCTATTTGAAAAATAAGTGAATAATAATTATATCTATTTGAAGCATACATAATAGGAAGCATACATAACAGTGAGCATACATAACAGTGAGCATACATAACAGGATCAGAAACTCCTAGATCGAAAACCTTCTTGGATTGGAAATCCTAGATCGAGAAAATCCATCAAAACCCTAGATCGAGAAAATAACAGGAAGCAAACAATAACAGCCTATTTACATTATAGTGCAGACCAAACATATATACACCAACTTGCAAAAAACATATTACAGAGCAGACTGAGCCAAACATATATAGACCAGCTTGGGAAATTGATACAATAACATATATACATGAATGAATATGAACTGTAAACAAATAGCAAACAACAAGGATACAATAATTATATATATGAACGTACAGAACCCTAAATCAGATTTAAACTAAGTATGAACAATAATTATATCTATTTGAAGCATAAATAACAGGAAGCATACATGAATATTAAACATTACAGAAAATAACAGGAAGCAAGGTAATAAACTGCTTACATTACAGAGCAGACTGAGCCAAACATATATACACCGGCTTGGGAAATTGATACAATAACATATATACATGAATGAATATGAACAGTAAACAAATAGCAAACAACAAGGATACAATAATTATATCTATGAACATACAGAACCCTAAATCAGATTTAAACCAAGTATGAACAATAATTATATCTATTTGAAGCATAAATAACAGGAAGCATGCATGAATATTAAACATTACAGAAAATAATAGGAAGCAAGGTAATAAACTGTTTATATTACAGAGCAGACTGAGCCAAACATATATACACCAGCTTGCAAAAATAGATACAGAGCAGACTGAGCCAAACATATATACACTAGCTTGGGAAATTGGTACAATAACATATATACATGAATGAATACGAATAGTAAACAAATAGCAAGAAGCAAGGATACAATAATCATATCTATGAACAAACAGAACCCTAGATCGGAAGCACAAGAACAACGAGAAGAAAAAACCCTAGATCGGATTTACAAGACCAGCGAGAACAACCCCTAGATCGAAAGCACAAGAACAACGAGAAGAGAAAACCCCATTGGAAGCACAAGAACAATGAGAAGAGAAAACCCTAGATCGAAAACACAAGAACAAGAAGAAGAAAACCCTAGATCATAAGCACAAGAACAATGAGCAAAAAACCCTAGATTGGAAGCACAAGAACAACGAGAAGAAAACCCTAGATCGAAATCACAATAATGACGAGAAGAGAAAACCCTACATAGGAAGCACAAGAACAACAAGAAGAAAGACATCGGAGAAAGACATCGGAGAAGGAAGCACAACAAACCCTAGATAGGTAAACAAGATTACAGCCCTAGATCGGAAGCTCTTACTTGAGGAGATCGCTTCGAAAGTCTTCCTCAGGTTGTTTTCGACGAAATCGTCAGAGGAAATTGCCTTGAACAAACATCGATCGGAAGGGGCGATAACTTGTCGCAGTTGTCGCCTGTCGTAGCCGAAGAGAGGGGTGCTCGTGTGTGAGATGCCCTAACGACAAAAAAACCCAAGTTTTGTTCGCCTGAATCAAGTTTCGGGCGAAACGGGAGAAAACAAGATTTTAATTACAAGTATGCCACCGCCCGTTTCGCCAGTTTTCACGAAAACACGAAAACGAGCGAAAGCCATTTTCGCGAATTAGTATCAAATGATGTTTCGCAAAAACTCATTTTCGTGAAATAAGACTCGAAAACGGGATGAGTTTTCCTCAATAAACACAGTTTCGGACCCACTTTTTAGTTTTCGCGAAAATGAAAATTGAAAAGTGGGCAAACAAACACGCCCTTAGTTTTTAAAAAAACTCATCTAAGGATATGATTTTCATTCATTTTCAAGTTGCATTTTGAAAACACGAAGTTTCATTTTCATTCATGTATTCAAGTTGCAATACTTTGATTTGAGCTCTCATGTTTTCATCTTTACTTGAGCCCTTTAATGGAGTTTTGCAACTCGATGGATGAAATCATGCATTGATTTCATTTTAAATGGGGGTGTTTAAGTTTTGATGAAAAAATATTTTTTGATTCTTTTTTTGATACATTCATGCACATTTTCTGGCCCTTTTGATTGATGCTAAAAGGGAGAGAATATATATGTTAAGAGGATAAATATATAATGGGAAAATGTATAAAAATATCCGTAATGTTTTCTCACGGATACAAAAATACTCCTAAGGTTTTTTTTAGATCAAAAATACTCTTTACATTGTGGAATTCAATACAAAAATGCCCCTATAGAAAACGACGTTAATGAAGGGATAACGGAGATGACGTGATTGATGACTGAGATTGATGATATGGACACGTGGTGCGCTTGTAGGCCAAGATATTTTCTCACAGGTACTAAAATACCCCTGACGTTTTCTCACGGGTACTAAAATGTCCCTAATGTTTTCTCATGATTACTAAAATGCCCCTAACATTTGTTTTGGAGCTAAAATACCCCTGGGGTTATTGAAAATGGTATAAAAATGACACCAAACTAACTTTTGTTAGGTGAGACTTAACGAAAATGTCGTGGATATTGACAAAGATATTGACTTTACATGTGGCGCACATGCAGAGAGCAACTTGCCACGTGAGCGACACGTAAGATGCAACGTATGGGTGAGCAAAAAAATCAAAAATTCGGTTAATCGGAAAATTGGTCTGAAATCAAATTGAATTTTTCGGTTAACCGATCCGATGGTTTCGGTTCCGATTTTTATTTTCTAAATTTTTGATTTTCGATTTCGATTTCGATCAACTTCGTTATCCCTCCATTTACAAAAATTGAAAATTTAGTTTTTGTAAATGGAGGGATAACAACGTTAATGGAGGAATAACGAAGTTGACCGAAACCGAAACTGAAACCAAAACCAAAAACCAAAAATTTAGACGATAACAACTAAAATTGAAATCGTCGGATCAGTTAACAAAAAAAAATTGATTTTTGTAAATGGAGGGATAACGAAGTTGAAACTGAAACCGACATTAAAACCATCGGATCGGTTAACCGAAAAATTCGATTCGTTTTCGGACCAGTTTTACGATTAACTGAATTTTTGATTTTTTTTTTGCTCACCCCTATGTTGCATCTTACATGTCACTTGTGTGGCAAGTTGCTTTCTGCATGTGCGCCACGTGTAAAGTCAACATCTTTATCAACATCCACGATATCTACGTTAAGTCTCACCTAACAAAAGTTAGCTTTGTGTCATTTTTGTATCATTTTTAATAACCTCAAGGGTATTTTAGCTCCAAAACAAACGTTACAGGTATTTTAGTACTCATGAGAAAACATTAGAGGCATTTTAGTACACGTGAGAAAACGTTAGGAGCATTTTAATACTCGTGAAAAAATATTAAGAGCATTTTAGTACATGTAAGAAAACATCTTGTCTGCATACGCACCACGTGTTCACGTCATCAATCCTAGTCATCAACCACGTCAGCTCCGTTATCCATTAACATTATTTACTTATAAGGACATTTTTGTACCAAATTTCATAACGTAAGGGGTATTTTTGATCCAAAAAAAAATCTTAAAGACATTCTAATAGTCATAAGAAAACGTTTAAAATATTTTTGTACATTTTCCCTATATAATTCATACATATAGTTAAGGGGAATAAAAACATTTAGATATGCACGTTGAAAGGGGAAAAATCCCATGTTTGATACTCTTTTGTGCTTATTGAAATTATTTCTAAAAACATATGTCATCATCAAAAAGGAGAAAATTATTGATCTAAGGTTTTTCAACCTTGCTCTCAATTCTGATTTTGATAACAAACTAGGAATTAATATTTCATTAAGAAATAATTTTAGGTTTCAAATTGATGAGTACTTGGTGTCCACGATTGGAAAAAATTGGAACAAAACCAAAAGTTCTAAAGAGAATGTTGCTCGATGTTCGCAAACAAACAAAAGCATTGAGACTTAGTTTAAGATCTAGAATCATTGTATTATCCTTAGGTTGAACCAAAAATGGTTTTAAGCATTCAACACATTTCTGCTTATACAAGTGGGACGCAAAATTCCATTCAAATCCAAATGCAGCTAGGATATTACAACTAATTTCACAAAGCTCTACCAAAGTTCACAAAGCCTTTCAACATCGATGCAGCATGAGATCGAGGTAGGACAATATATATACCAGCTTAGCACAGAAAATCTAGAGTAGGCTAACAGGATTGACTATGAAATGCTTAAAGTCATTTGGTTGCACAATCAAGGTGCCTTTCTCCTACTACCAATTACACTTGTACTCCTTGGACCAGCAGCGTCATGCAACTCCCTTTGCCCCACAATAGGACTGCCACGAAATCCATGATGACGTGGAGAACCTGAGTTGATTCCACTCCTTGGGTTACAGTCTTCTGTCTCCAACAATTGTGCCTCCATTAGCATCGCTAACTGATGTTACAACATTGTTATTAGCAAATATCAATTGTCATCTTAAAGAAAAGACGGTTCCAGTTTACCCTGATTTCATTTTCCTTCAAACGATCTTGAAGAGCGCTTATGGCTGGGTTTAGACTGCAAGAATTAAAATAAACAACACAAGTCAAAAAGATAATAGTTCACGTCATCAGGATGAAAGACACGCATGTAACAAGGAGGATGTCTTCCTACCAGTACTCCATTAATTTGCAGAGGGAAGCCTGATATGTTGATGTGTGATGAACATAATTTAGGGGGTGAATCTTCCCATTACTGGTGGAAATATGATAAAGAAATAAATAACACAGAAGATGAGCTTTAGTAAACTAAATGTTAAATTCACAGCTAATAAAGGAATTGTAATTCAAGTAAAATGAATACCACATGTTCTGGAAAATAGCTTGCTTGTATGCTGATCGTTCTTCCTCAAATAGAACATGTTGTACGTCTGTAAATGATGACAAGGGAGTGTCTAGCTTCAACAGATACCTAGCCGGCAACAATTGAAGTGGCACTTCCTTCCTAATGTACTCTGCACCACTGTCAAACGTCGCAATGGGGAGATACAAATTAGCATCACCACATGATTACGAGAACTTAATGTTCACACACGCACACCCCCCAAAAAATGCCATCAGAAAAGTAAATATGTAATGCTTTGCACAGAGAAAATAAGTAGGCTAAACTATCGACAAGAATTTGGTAGCAAAAAGAGATATTTGGCAAAAACAACACAAACTGTCATGGAACATACATAAGTACATAACAGCATTATCAGTGAAGTAACATGATTTAGATTTGAATCTAAAATTATTCTTATGTGTTATGTAGAATAGAAGGTTTTTCTGATGCTGATTATGTACATAACACATAAGACTATCTGACTAAGACACACAGGGTACATGGTTAAGGCACAAAGAGCAGTTTATTTAGGTAATTCCTAAATGCCATATAAATCACACTCTTGCGGTACCTTACAACTATAAATTAACTAGGCCCTCATGAATGTCAGTTAAAGTGGGAAGTTTCAAAAACAGAAACAAAATAACAAGGATTTAGAGAATGAATCTCAAAGGCAAGATAATCTAACTACCTAGTTTGTGTAAGATCAAAAAGCAGATTTGTGTTTTCTATATTATATCTTTCGTGAAGGTCAGTCAACCCTAAATTGGGCATGACCCCAGATTCTAGCACATTGCATTAATTCATTGACAACAACACTAAGATAAGAATAGAGTGCTATCTTTGAACATACAACAAGCACATTGAATAGGGATACTCTATAGTACCTCTATATATAAAGGAGATGTACAAGATAAGATGTAAGAAGATATAACCTAAGCTAACATATACTACCATACAAAAACCTACAAAAATATATCATTCAACACTCTCCCTCAAGCTGGTGCATAGATGTCAATCATGCCCAGTTTATCACAAAAAAATCTAAAACGAGGAACACTCAAAGATTTAGTAAAGATATCTATTGTTTGTTCTTGAGAGGATATGTGAGTAACGATCTTCTTGGACACGGCATCTCGAACAAAATGACAGTCAACTTCAATATGCTTGGTTCTTTCATGAAATATAGGATTGTCACAGTGCAGAACCATAGGCTCATGAGATGAGAAGACAAGTTCCTACTGATCCACATTAGTTCACATGTGGTGTAGGCCATAGCCCTGTATTCAGCCTCATCGCTCGAACGAGCAACCATATTATGCTTATTACTTTTCCAAGTAACTACATTTCAACCAACATATGTGCAATACCCTGATGTGATCTTCTATCATGCCTTGACCCAGCATAATGAGCATTAGCATCAAAAAAACCTTCTATTCTTATGTGTACATTCCTTTTGAGCCTTAATCCTTTTCCACTAAGAGTTCTTGGGTTGATGAAATAAACTGACTAATAACTCCAACCGCATAAAAAATATCTGGCCGAGTAACAATGAGGTAAATTAGTTTTACAACCAACTTTCTAAACCAGGCAAGATCTTGAAAGTCTCAGGTCTGAAAGTGATATTAGAATCAATGGGTGCAGTAGCTGGTTTACAACCCAACATACCCACTTCATTGAGAAGGTCCAGAGCATAGGTTCAAAAAATCATACCGTACCGGGCGGTATGCCCGGTTTTTACCGATTTTTGGACTTACCGGTATACGAGATACCCGGTATGGGAGAATACCGGGTATCTCGGTAAATACCGGGTATCTCGGTAAATACCGCGCGATATGGGGCTGTATTTATCACATACCGCCCATACCGGGCGGTTTAGTGTCATACCGGGTGATATCGCCCAGTATGATGCAACGGCTATATAGCCGTTGCTATCGTGGCCGATAGCCATGTCTGGCTGTCGGCCACATAGCATGTCATGACAATACCGCCCAAACCGAGCGGTTTCACCCGGTATGATGTACAGTACCCCCAAATACCACTCTAGCCGTTTGGGGCCTGGTTTGGCTTGTTTTGGGGGCTATATAAAGCCCCCAAAACACCCCTTTCACAATCACTCACCCCACCCATCTAAACTCTCAATCTCTCTCAATCTTTCTCAAACTCTCTCTCTCTAATCTTTTTTTTATTAATTTCCACGTCGAAAGTCTGTCGAAGTGGCGCCGAAATCTCAAGCCGACCCCGCATGGCAGCATGATCGTCGGTTGGAGAAGGCTCATCACTGGCAATGCCTCCACTGTGATATGATTTCACGTGGTTGAGGCATCACTCGATTGAAGCAACACTTGGCCAGAGGATATAGCGACGTCGTCAATTGCCCCAAAGTACCGGCCGAAGTCCGAAAGATGTTCAAAGCGCAACTCAACAACAAGGAGCAACATCTTAAGAAAGCAGCTCAACAAGCCAAGTTCAACCGACGAGCTACCCAAGATGTCGGCGGTGGCCATTACGATGCTCGGGGTGGCGATGACAACGAGGATCCGGAACTTGAAGCCGGCATCCGAGCTTCATTGGAGCATGCTGCATTCGAACGAGATTGGATGTATTATACCGGATCTCAATTCGAGTATGGCTGCGGCAGTGGCAGCGGTGGCACAAGCAGCGTCGACTCAACTTCGGCTGCCGGAGCAATGGACCGAAGCGGTTCAATTCCCTCCGGTCCTTATATTGGTCAGAGTTCTAGCATGAGAGAACCTCAAACTCAGAGCAGAGGAGGGCCAGGAGGCATTCGTGGATTCTTCACAAACCTCGGAGCAAGTGGTAGTAAAACTAATGTTGATGTTTCTGATCTTGATCACAGGGCATTTCCTCCTCCATCATCAAAGCAACCGTGCATAGACGATGCTTGGGCCAAGAACAAGAAGTGGGAGTTGGGGAGAGCGATCTCCAAATGGTTCAACTTCAGTCGGATTCCCGCAAATGCAGCCAACAACCAATACTACCGAACTATGGTGTCTACAATCCAAAAGGTAGGCCAAAGTATTGCCCCTCCAACTCCGTATGAAATTTCAGAACCTTACCTTGAAGAAGAGGTCAATGAAATAAAACAATGGATCGACGCAATAAAGCGACAATGGGTGGACTACGGATGCAGTTTAATGTGCGATAGTTGGACCGGGCCAACCCAGATGAGCATCATCAGCTTCCTCATTTATTGCAACAGGAGGGTTGTTTATCACAAGTCGATTAACTCTTCTGATGAAATCCATGACGGCTACTACATTTCGAAGTTGATGACGGAGGTGATCGAGGAGATTGGATCTCATAACATTGTTCAAGTTGTAACCGACAATGGAGCCAATTTCAAAAAGGCGGGCGAGATAATTGAACAAGATTATCCTCATATATGTTGGACTCCATGTGCAGCCCATTGTGTAGATCTCATGATGAAAGATATCGGTGATATACCGATGAAGTCGACGGTGAAGAGGGCACAACAAATTACGCGCCTCATATACAACAACACATGGGTACACGCCCTTATGAGAAAATTTACAGAAGGTATTTTTTAAAAATAATTTATAGTATTTATTTATTAATTAGTTTAGGTGATAATTACTAATAATAATTCCATATTTTAGGTGAAATTCTTCGACCGAGAGCGACTCATTTTGCAACAAACTTCATCGCATTAAGGTCGCTCCAACAACGTAAGGCGGGCCTTCGATCAGTGTTTACAAGTGAGGAATGGTCTACATCAAGATATGCCGGAAAAATTGATGGAAAGCAAACCGAGAAGAACGTCCTCAACATGCGCTTCTGGGATTGCATCGCGGAGATAATCGTCGCCGTAGAACCATTGTACAAGGTTCTACGACAGGTGGATATGGAAAAGACGCCTCAAATGGGTCATATCTACCACATCCACCAAGCACAAGAAGAAATCAAGAGGGTTATGATTTCTCCAACCAAGTATAAATCCTTCATCGACATTATCTCCCAGGGGTGGGAGAATCAAATGGGTCGTGACATACACATTGCAGGTAACTTTTTATTTAATTTTCTGAAATTTATTTAATTTTAATTCATTATGCTAAATTACTTATTAAATTTATAATTTTTTATAGGGTATTATTTAAATCACACATACCAGTATCGATATGATCTTGGAACGATGGATAGTTTGTTATATCCGCTTCGCAAGGTCATACAACGAATATCGACATCAACGAGAGAAGCGGCACAAGCTCTAAATGAATCAAGATATTTTCGAGATTCAAGTGGCAATTTCGGAGATCCATTTACAATGTCTTGCCGAGATTCTATGGATCCAGGTAGATATAATTTTTTTTTAAATTTATTTTTTAATAATAAAATTGGTAATCTCGTTACTAATATTAATTTTAAATTTATTGCAGTTGAATGGTGGTTGCAATTTGGAACCGAAGCTCCAACTCTTCGGAAGGTTGAACACGCATCCTCTCGCAAACCACATCATCAAGTGGATGCGGGATGCGGGAGGAATTGATCGACCTTCGCCTTGATTCATACCAAGCCGCACAACCGGCTTTCATATGCCCGATTAGAGAAGGTAGTATACGTTCATTACAACATGCAGCTTCGATTGCGGGCATTACAAAACGAAGATAAATAGATTCAACATGTAGATCCGTTCGATGTCGAGTTCGTCCAAGGCGATGCGGACCCGATAATTGATTGGTTGCCAATCGCTCATGTAATAATTAAAACTAATCTCACAGTATAAAGAACTAAAACTGATACTTGGATTGCGAATGTGTGGGAAATCTTCTCCAGGTTGGATACTGTTATCCCTTCTTTATCGTCTATCCTAGATCAATTCTAATTCTAAAGACTGTGTTCTTAGTTAAAGAAATTACAGAGAGATGCGACAGGAAATACCTTGAATAGCTCTGATACCACGGTAAGGTCGTCACGGAAGATTCTTACAAAATTCTCGGGCCGTTTCAGACGCTGGAATTAAGCAAGAACAAACAACTATTTGGAAATCTGAACTCTTGAAAGCTTATATTGCAAGGAAAGCTTACACACTCAAAGAAGCTTACACACTTAGATGAAAGAGAGAAGTAGAGATTGTCTGGTGTTTTCAGGATGTCTCTGCAACTCGAGAGAGGTGGCCTTATATAGGCCGAAAGTAGCACACTTGCGTAACATAGAAGCAAAATAATTGAGCAGAGCCTACAGTGTAGTCTGTAAACTGGACGGCTAAGGAGCCGTCTGTTCTGGTTGTGATGAAGGAAGTAAGAGGGTTGCTAATAACAGCAATTTGTGCGGGGCGAATGATCCAGTTCTGTCCTTGAAGACTTGCGGTAGAACGGATCTGCCCTGGGATGGCTCGGATGCCTCGACTTGCTAGGTGGTCAGCAACGTGTTGAACGTTGTACCGGAAGTTTGTGTGGCTTGAGTTGGAGAGCCGGCCCAGTAGGGATCTGGACAAGAGGAGATTACTCTCTCCTCCTTGCCATCCCGTATATCCATGTGTCGGGATAACTAATTGAATGTGCTCTCGGAAGTCGTGAATACTTATGGTGATGTCCGGTGCGGTGTAGGCCAGTTGTGTTCCGGACGTGAGATCAACTTCCATTGAACTGATGACCGCTCGGTCATCAGACCATCTAGTGTCTCGGAGTAAGATGAGAGCATTAACACCAGCACTTCTGCGGTGTAGAGTTTGCAGTCGCACCATGATCATGCCAAGGTGCAAATGTTGTAGCCCTTCCTGTACTAGTATAGAATAGCTTTGATCAGTGATAAAGGGTAGCTCTAGTTGCGAACCTTCGGTGATGACCAGAGCACTACAAAGATTCGGTGGAACCTCATCTTTTCCGACGGGGAAGAGGAGGCCGAAGCCAATAAACCCATCTTTAACACGTCTGATTACGCAGACGATGAGGATGAAGAAGAAGATTTTGAAACAAGATACAGTAAATTCAACCCGTATACCACTACAGAAAGTGAGGTCGCCCTCACTGCAGAATTGGAATACCCAGTCCTGAGAAAGCTGAAGGAAACAGTCACCACAACTGAATCGGCATTCGCAACCGGTTCATCATCATCAGTGACCCAAATCCCAAGAGAACCGATTATGGGCCCAGCTCAGTACCCGCCTAGCAATAATACAAACACATACCAAGGCACCCCCACGCATGGAACAATCTTTAATTCTAAGATTGAAAAATTCCGAGGAGGATATGCAAGAGCCTACAGTGAAAAGTATACACTTCCCTCCGCCCAATCAAATACTGGTGCAATCTTAGTACTCCCAGAAAATCTAGGACTTTACAGTGATGTGATCTCGAGATGGGAATCCATCACACTCAATTTGCTGAATGAACGAACTTGGGCTGATAATAAAGCAAAGGTCTGCTTTGTGGAAAATTTATTAGGCGAAAACGAAAAGAAGATGTGGATCCAATGGCGGATGGCATATCCGGCCGAATATGATGAGATAGTAAGTATTGCAGATGATCCACAAAATATCCTATCTCAAGTAAGAAGGATGGTACTCCTGATAGATCCAACAACCGGCTCCACAGACGAGCAAAACCGAGCATATGATGATTTAGAGCGCTTAACATGCTCTAACGTCAGAGATCTATTCGATTTCTTGAATGAATACAGAATCCTTGCTGCTAAATCCGGAAGAATGTATATTTCTCCAGAACTCTCAGACAAAGTTTTTAGAAAACTACCACCAGTTATCAGCAAAGAACTGGAAAACGCTTTCAAGCTAAAACACCCAGGCAACCAGATTGGAGTTGTGCCAAGAATACACTTCATTTATCAATACATTGAAGATCAATGTAAAAATGCCGCCTTTCACAGAAGCTTGAAGGATTTGTCCATATGCAGCAAAATACCTATCCCAGGGTATTATAACAAGAGCAAGAAGTATGGCCTACGAAAGGCCAAGAATTACAAAGGTAAACCTCATGACACACACATCAGGGTTTTCAAAAGAAAATACTCGGATAGATTGAGAAAGTGCAAATGCTTCATCTGCGGCGAAGAAGGACATTTCGCCAGGGACTGTAAAAAGAAGCAAGGCAACATAGCAAGAGCGGCAATAGTAGATAACCTAGAACTACCCGACGACTGGGATGTTCTATCTGTAGATCTGAATGAACCAGATAGCGATGCTATCTGTTCATTCTCAGAAGGCGAAAATGGATCAGCTCACACTCTAACGTTGGAGCAATTTGAGTTGCCATATGAAACAGCCTTCCAACTGGACAATGAATTGGCCCTAGTTTTGACAACCAACAGTGCAAAAGTCTACACCTGGGGCTCAGCAGAAACTAACTGCCGAAGCTGCATGTTAACGGTATGCCCTATGTGCTCTAGATTCATTCTAAATAGAAGACTCAGTATCATCAAAAGTGATTTCCCACAATATCAAGAAAAAGAAATCTTGATTAAAGAACTATTTGAGTATGCTAACTATCTTCTGGCTGAAGTTGAGCATCTCAAGAAAGAAAACCAAACCCTACAAGCAGAGAATGAGATACTGAAAACTGAGAACAAGAAACTTCAGCTTCCATTGAACTGATGACCGCTCGGTCATCAGACCATCTAGTGTCTCGGAGTAAGATGAGAGCATTAACACCAGCACTTCTGCGGTGTAGAGTTTGCAGTCGCACCATGATCATGCCAAGGTGCAAATGTTGTAGCCCTTCCTGTACTAGTATAGAATAGCTTTGATCAGTGATAAAGGGTAGCTCTAGTTGCGAACCTTCGGTGACCAGGATCCAATTTTTAGCTTCTGGAGATCTCGAGCTAAGGCTTCAATAGAGTCTGTGAGAGATTGAGGTGCTACAGCTTTGTTTGTCTTGATTGCTTTCACTTCGGCTGCTAGGTTATCAACTTGCTCTTTGATTTATTATCTGCTTTTGTAAAAGCAAAAGTTGAGTGCTCTGCTCAATTATTTTGCTTCTATGTTACGCAAGTGTGCTACTTTCGGCCTATATAAGGCCACCTCTCTCGAGTTGCAGAGACATCCTGGAAACACCAGACAATCTCTACTTCTCTCTTTCATCTAAGTGTGTAAGCTTCTTTGAGTGTGTAAGCTTTCCTTGCAATATAAGCTTTCAAGAGTTCAGATTTCCAAATAGTTGTTTGAAAGCAATCAAGACAAACAAAGCTGTAGCACCTCAATCTCTCACAGACTCTATTGAAGCCTTAGCTCGAGATCTCCAGAAGCTAAAAATTGGAGAAGGAGAACCTGAGAAGAAGACACCAAAACCTCCAGGGTTACTCTACGTCTTCAAAAACCCAAAGGAGATTTTTGATCAAGAAAAGGCCAAACTTCGACAATGACTGCCAACAGGAACAACACAACCAGAACCTAGAACTACCCGACGACTGGGATGTTCTATCTGTAGATCTGAATGAACCAGATAGCATCGCTATCTGTTCATTCTCAGAAGGCGAAAATGGATCAGCTCACACTCTAACGTTGGAGCAATTTGAGTTGCCATATGAAACAGCCTTCCAACTGGACAATGAATTGGCCCTAGTTTTGACAACCAACAGTGCAAAAGTCTACACCTGGGGCTCAGCAGAAACTAACTGGAGGACGAATATCACACTGCCAGAACAAATGAGTTCCTGCACCCATAACTGGGAAGACAATTCCCCGGAGATAACACCTGGATGTGAACGCTGCACCTGCTGCAAGGAGTTCACAAACCCACGCATGAGAGCACACTGCCGAAGCTGCATGTTAACGGTATGCCCTATGTGCTCTAGATTCATTCTAAATAGAAGACTCAGTATCATCAAAAGTGATTTCCCACAATATCAAGAAAAAGAAATCTTGATTAAAGAACTATTTGAGTATGCTAACTATCTTCTGGCTGAAGTTGAGCATCTCAAGAAAGAAAACCAAACCCTACAAGCAGAGAATGAGATACTGAAAACTGAGAACAAGAAACTTCAGTCCTGTCAAATAGAAGACCTCGAAGAAGAGTTCCACCAACTGAATCTTGAGGAAGACAGCCGGCAGAAGAAAGGAAAAATGCTAGAAGAAAACAGTGACAAACCAAACCGACACTCAGGAATAAAAATTCAAGACGCTGAATACTCCAAACTCTCATCAATCGCAGAGTTCAAACAAGAATATGCTACAATAGCTGACAAAGTTAACCAACCGAAGGGAAGAAGGGTCATGAACAGACTCTACAATATGACAATTACCATGGAGATCCCCAATGTGAAGAAGTTCAAAATTCAAGCGATTTTGGACACCGGAGCAACGGTATGCTGTGTAGATCAAGAATCAGTACCTGAAGAAGCACTAGAACCAAGCGCCTACCCAATCCTTATCAATGGCGTCAACTCACAGCAACTAGCAAGCAAGAAGTTAAAGGGAGGATATATGGTAATAGAAGAGAACAAGTTCCCGATCCCCTTCACCTACGCATTTTCCATGAGTAAAAAGGATGGGATACAATTGCTGGTAGGTTGCAATTTTATAAAAGCCATGAAAGGAGGTATGAGAATCGAAGACCAATCGATTACATTCTACAAGAAACTGACAACCATCACCACGAGGGCTGAAGCAGAAGCCAATGACAGCTTCAGCGGAAGAAGAATTTGCTCTTTCAGAAGATGAACGTTTCGAAGTTCTGAGTGCTGCCACTTACGAGTTCAAGGAGTCTGAACAATTTCACAGGAGATTCCAACCTCTACTCCAAAGACTAAAGAATCAAGGGTACATTGGAGAAAACCCCTTAGCACACTGGAGCAAAAATCAAATTACATGCAAAATCGAGGTAATCAATCCTGACATCACTATACAGGACAAGCCCTTGAAGCATGTCACCCCTCTAATGAAGGACCAGTTTGATAAGCACATCAAAAGCCTCCTACAGATAGGAGCGATTAGACCAAGTACAAGCCGACACCGGACAATGGCTATGATCGTGAATTCTGGAACGTCACTCGACCCAGTAACGAAGAAAGAAATCAAAGGCAAGGAGAGACTAGTTTTCAATTATAGAACCCTCAACGACAATACGTACAAGGATCAATACAGTCTCCCAGGTATCAACACTATTCTCAAAAGGATAGGGAATAGTAAGATATTTTCAAAATTTGATTTAAAATCTGGATTCCATCAAGTAGCGATGGATCCAGACTCTATTGCTTGGACTGCCTTTACTGTTCCAGGAGGTCTATATGAATGACTTGTCATGCCATTCGGGCTCAAAAACGCCCCTGCTATATTCCAAAGGAAGATGGACCAATGCTTCCAAGGGACTGAACAATTCATAGCAGTGTATGTAGACGACATCCTTGTATTTTCGGAAACGGAAGACGAACACTCAAGACACTTGAAGAAAATGCTTGAGATCTGTGAAGAATGGGGTCTTATCTTATCACCAACCAAGATGAAGATTGCCACTGCTGAGATAGAGTTCCTCGGTGCAATCATTGGGAGCAGCAAGATAAGGCTCCAACCGCACATTATTAAAAAGATAGTCACCTTTGAGGAAAAGAATCTTTTAACAAAAACCGGGCTAAGGACCTGGTTAGGAATTCTCAATTATGCTAGAAGTTACATCCCGAATCTGGGAGTGTTACTTGGGCCTCTGTATTCTAAAACAGGCCCGCATGGCGATAAAAGATTAAAGCCATCAGACAGAGAACTGATCAACAAAGTCAAGGATCTAGTACAAAGACTGCCTGACCTAGAATTACCACCACCTGACGCATACATCATTTTGGAGACAGACGGTTGCATGGAAGGATGGGGCGGCGTCTGCAAATGGAAACCCTTGAAAAATGATAAAAGGCAGATGGAGCGCGTTTGCGCATATGCGAGTGGTAAGTTCTCAACGGTGAAAGCAACAATCGATGCAGAAATCCATGCTTGTATGGAAACCTTATCCGCCCTGAAAATCCATTATCTGGATAAAAAGGAAATTACTTTGAGAACGGATTGCCAGGCGATAATTAGTTTTCACAATAAGTCAAGTCAGAACAAACCCTCACGGGTTAGGTGGCTGAATTTCGTTGACTTCATCACTGGAACTGGTATAACTGTTCACTTCGAACACATTGATGGAAAGTTAAATGTCTTGGCAGATGCATTATCACGATTAACAACAAGGTTAGTTCTTACTGAAGAAATCCCAGCCTATGTGGAAGATCATGTAAAGAAGATCGAAGAAGCAATTGAAGAAACCAGAAGTGCACCACCAAAGGTTCTGCTAGAACTAAAAGCAACAATTGATACTGTGTGCGACTTCCTTAACAGAGAAGAAATAGTCAAGGCCGCTTTCTACTGGGATGAAGAAACGCAAGAAATCAATGAGGACAACGATGAGGCGATATCCATATTAATGGAAGAGATGAGACGTGATCAGTTGATGTTCTACGACTATTACCCAGAGACAGGAGGCTTTATGGATATAAGCGCCTGGGGGGATTATATGACCAATATAATGAGACTTCGTGATGAGAACGATCAACTGAGGAGGATCATAGAAACTTTCGAACGAAGCCATCTAACGGACGACAAACCAGAGTCATCCTCCAATGAAAAATCTAAAGACCAAAAGGAATCAGAGGATATACTATACAAAACAGCCATGGATATGCTTGATGACAATACAAAGAAATTCTTTGAAGAGATAAACAGGCATACAACAGAAGGAGCACCACCACCGATTTGGCGTCCCGAAGACACATGGCAATCAGACGATGAAGATATTTGGAATTCTGATAAGCCAAAGAACGATAATTGGAAGGACGATGATTGGGACTCGGAAAATGATGAAGTAATATCAGATGAAGAACCATGGTACCTTGATGCCCAAAGGAAGGGTAAAGGTCCCGCGCAAGATTGACACAAGACCACCACCAGAAGCTGAAAATGGGGTGCAAAACCCAGTAATAATTATTTGCAGTATTAATATTTATTTTCTCTTTTTAGATAATTATGGACGAGCTGAAGAAATTAGCGGATTCGAACAGAGGAACATATGCGACAGCAAAGAGGGCCATCATGACATCTCAACATTGGGCTATTCTGGGAGGGACAACAGAAGAACTACTGAAGATGGAAAGGTTAACCGGAAAGATAATGTTTAAAGAGCCATTAAAACTGGACCAACAAGACAAATGGGCATACAAAGCCTTTAAACTTCACCAGAATCAAACTCAAAAGACCTTAACGGAACTGGAACATTTACTATCTATGGCATACATGCAGAAAGCAAGACTGGAGCAAGCCGCACCGACTGACAGTTTTACTGAAGATCTACTACAAACGGTTACTCATCATATCAAAAATCTAGAATTATGCCATAAGATGATTACCAGTAGTAAAAGCAGCAACCAGTACTGCAACATACTCTCCATCGACAGATGAACGTGCCCATCACATCTCAGACACTGTTGAAGATTCGAGATAAGAACAGGTCATGTCAAGCCAGGCTCTATCTAGCTGTAAAGACTCTATTATTATCTGCTTTTGTAAAAGCAAAAGTTGAGTGCTCTGCTCAATTATTTTGCTTCTATGTTACGCAAGTGTGCTACTTTCGGCCTATATAAGGCCACCTCTCTCGAGTTGCAGAGACATCCTGGAAACACCAGACAATCTCTACTTCTCTCTTTCATCTAAGTGTGTAAGCTTCTTTGAGTGTGTAAGCTTTCCTTGCAATATAAGCTTTCAAGAGTTCAGATTTCCAAATAGTTGTTTGTTCTTGCTTAATTCCAGCGTCTGAAACGGCCCGAGAATTTTGTAAGAATCTTCCGTCACGACCGGACCTGTCAAGCCAGGCTGTATCTAGCTGTAAAGACTCTATTATTATCTGCTTTTGTAAAAGCAAAAGTTGAGTGCTCTGCTCAATTATTTTGCTTCTATGTTACGCAAGTGTGCTACTTTCGGCCTGGCGAAATGTCCTTCTTCGCCGCAGATGAAGCATTTGCACTTTCTCAATCTATCCGAGTATTTTCTTTTGAAAACCCTGATGTGTGTGTCATGAGGTTTACCTTTGTAATTCTTGGCCTTTCGTAGGCCATACTTCTTGCTCTTGTTATAATACCCTGGGATAGGGTTGCACTGCAAGCAACAGATTCTTTAGGATCACCTCCTGAAGGATTCATAAAACCTGCAAGCATATCTACTAAACAATCAGAATATATATTCAAACAACTAAACACTTTAATACAATTAACCTGCCAAATCAAAGAGCAAGTTGATAACCTAGCAGCCGAAGTGAAAGCAATCAAGACAAACAAAGCTGTAGCACCTCAATCTCTGTCGTTGAGGGTTCTATAATTGAAAACTAGTCTCTCCTTGCCTTTGATTTCTTTCTTCGTTACTGGGTCGAGTGACGTTCCAGAATTCACGATCATAGCCATTGTCCGGTGTCGGCTTGTACTTGGTCTAATCGCTCCTATCTGTAGGAGGCTTTTGATGTGCTTATCAAACTGGTCCTTCATTAGAGGGGTGACATGCTTCAAGGGCTTGCCCTGTATAGTGATGTCAGGATTGATTACCTCGATTTTGCATGTAATTTGATTTTTGCTCCAGTGTGCTAAGGGGTTTTCTCCAATGTACCCTTGATTCTTTAGTCTTTGGAGTAGAGGTTGGAATCTCCTGTGAAATTGTTCAGACTCCTTGAACTCGTAAGTGGCAGCACTCAGAACTTCGAAACGTTCATCTTCTGAAAGAGCAAATTCTTCTTCCGCTGAAGCTGTCATGGCTTCTGCTTCAGCCCTCGTGGTGATGGTTGTCAGTTTCTTGTAGAATGTAATCGATTGGTCTTCGATTCTCATACCTCCTTTCATGGCTTTTATAAAATTGCAACTGGTGACGTTAGAGCATGTTAAGCGCTCTAAATCATCATATGCTCGGTTTTGCTCGTCTGTGGAGCCGGTTGTTGGATCTATCAAGAGTACCATCCTTCTTACTTGAGATAGGCCAGTTGTGTTCCGGACGTGAGATCAACTTCCATTGAACTGATGACCGCTCGGTCATCAGACCATCTAGTGTCTCGGAGTAAGATGAGAGCATTAACACCAGCACTTCTGCGGTGTAGAGTTTGCAGTCGCACCATGATCATGCCAAGGTGCAAATGTTGTAGCCCTTCCTGTACTAGTATAGAATAGCTTTGATCAGTGATAAAGGGTAGCTCTAGTTGCGAACCTTCGGTGACCAGGATCCGTTCGAGAGAGGTGGCCTTATATAGGCCGAAAGTAGCACACTTGCGTAACATAGAAGCAAAATAATTGAGCAGAGCACTCAACTTTTGCTTTTACAAAAGCAGATAATAATAGAGTCTTTACAGCTAGATACAGCCTGGCTTGACATGACCTGTTCTTATCTCGAATCTTCAACGGTGTCTGAGATGTGATGGGCACGTTGAGGTGCTACAGCTTTGTTTGTCTTGATTGCTTTCACTTCGGCTGCTAGGTTATCAACTTGCTCTTCGATTTGGCAGGTTAATTGTATTAAAGTGTTTAGTTGTTTGAATATATATTCTGATTGTTTAGTAGATATGCTTGCAGGTTTTATGAATCCTTCAGGAGGTGATCCTAAAGAATCTGTTGCTTGCAGTGCATCCGTATAAACAGTGTCTGAGATGTGATGGGCACGTTCATCTGTCGATGGAGAGTATGTTGCAGTACTGGTTGCTGCTTTTACTACTGGTAATCATCTTATGGCATAATTCTAGATTTTTGATATGATGAGTAACCGTTTGTAGTAGATCTTCAGTAAAACTGTCAGTCGGTGCGGCTTGCTCCAGTCTTGCTTTCTACATGTATGCCATAGCTAGTAAATGTTCCAGTTCCGTTAAGGTCTTTTGAGTTTGATTCTGGTGAAGTTTAAAGGCTTTGTATGCCCATTTGTCTTGTTGGTCCAGTTTTAATGGCTCTTTAAACATTATCTTTCCGGTTAACCTTTCCATCTTCAGTAGTTCTTCTGCTCTCGGAAGTCGTGAATACTTATGGTGATGTCCGGTGCGGTGTAGGCCAGTTGTGTTCCGGACGTGAGATCAACTTCCATTGAACTGATGACCGCTCGGTCATCAGACCATCTAGTGTCTCGGAGTAAGATGAGAGCATTAACACCAGCACTTCTGCGGTGTAGAGTTTGCAGTCGCACCATGATCATGCCAAGGTGCAAATGTTGTAGCCCTTCCTGTACTAGTATAGAATAGCTTTGATCAGTGATAAAGGGTAGCTCTAGTTGCGAACCTTCGGTGACCAGGATCCGTTCATCGGAATAGTGTTGGTACACCCGATGGTTGCGTTCAGTCCATCCAGCTTGGTATAAGGTTTCTGCGGGTACTTGTTGAGCCCACTGGTACTGTGATAGTGATAGCTCTGCATTGGGGTCTAGCTGTGACTCCAAGCTTCTTCGAAAGCCGCTGGTGCAATGGAGAGTGACCAGCCTCTTCTTGATGAACTAGGCGAACCACCTCAGCCTTCACCAATTATATCTGATGCACTTGAGTCTGAGAGCCAACCAGAAGACATGGCCATTACTCCCTTGGACTCTCAACGAATTCGACAAGCAAGACGCCAATCCGAATCGGACTCTCCATCTTCCCAATCAAAGGGAAAAAAGAAGGCAACACCTTCAAAGGCAAAAGTCAAAGCCAAAGGTAAACGACCAATTGATCCTTTGGATGCGATTGCAGAAGCAGAAGAGGACGAAGAAGACGAGCCATCTGTTCAAAGCAGTAGCAACACACAAGACGGAGGAGATGATGATGATGATGGAGCTGGTGGAGAAGACACCGCCGTGCCATCAACACCGGCACTTGTTGATCTATGGACAAATGAGCAATACTTCGATCACACCACCCAAGATGAGGATCACGATGCTAGAACTAGAGGATCAACTAGGATCAAGGTGTACGAGAAGAGAGGCCGGCGTCGAGGTGGACCGACAGCTTTGCAAGATTACCATCACGATATGATGAGTAGTTTGCAAGAGGTTTCTAAATCAACCTACTCTGTATCCAGTACCTACTCAACTGATGATACAGGGTCTAGTTCTTGGAATCCCAACAAATAAACGTTAATGTCAATGTGGTATAATGGATACCAAGGTATTATGTCATAGGAAAATTTTTAAATATGGGCATTAGAGACCTACGGTGTTAACCTTAGTCGTGTATGTCCCCAAGCCCAAGATATGTATGGGTACGACGGACGTCATTCGTCCGCATTTTAAACATTGTATTCATGTATTTGACATTTGAATATTGATTTTAAGCATTTCTTTATCAATTATGTGTTATTGGAGACTTGAGTTATTTCTAACCAAAAAAAAAAAAAACCCAGCCGATATGCATTTTCATACCAGTCTGTACCGTGTGTCGGTACGATACGGTACCAGTATATACCGGTACCGATCACCGACCAAGATCGGTACCGGTACCGGTATTTTAAACCATGGTCCAGAGTATACTTCCTTTGAGAGAAGACCACCCCTAATTATAAGGCAAATTCAATACCAAGGAAATACTTTGGTCGTCCCAAGTCTTTAGTTACAAAATGGCTCTTCAAGTGAGCTTTGACTGTACCAATGCCTTCACGGTCATTGCCAATGAGTAAAATAATTAACATAAACCGCCAAAATCGCACTCCATGTAGGGGTTTGTTTGGTGAACACAAAGTGATCAAATTTGCACTCCTTGTGTACTATAGCAGATGCAATGGTGCGTAACTTGTCAAACTAAGCTCGAGGACTCTACTTAAGGCCATAAATGGCTTTCTTCAATCTACAAACTAGTGCTTCATGAAGACAACTTCAGTTAAGTGAGAAAGGCATATTTAACATCGAGCTGATACATCGGTCAGCTAAGATTGATAGCAAGAGAGATACTATCCTTACCGAGCCATTGGGGAGGTCTCAAAATAGTTAACATAATACTATTGTATAAATCCTTTTGCAACAAAGCAAGCTTTGTAGTGCTCAACGATGTCTTCTGGCAAGTATTTTAAGGTGAACACCCATCAGCAAGCAACCCGTTTAGTAGGTAACTCTACTAAGTCTCATGTGTGTCGACTTCTAAGAGCTGCCATCTCCTCATCCATAGCATGTTTCCAATTGGAATCAAGAAGTGCTTCCTGATACGTCCTAGGAATGAATATAGAGGACAAGGGCAAACTCACAAAAAGGTGGTGAGAGATAGGGTACCAAAGACCACTTCAGAGAAAGACCATTACTTCAGATAGGGACACCAAGTTCCTTAGTCACTTTTAGAGGACTTTATGGAGGATGTATGATTCCTCTCTGAACTTTACTAGCATTGTGCATCCTCTATCAACAGGACTTTGGGTAACTTAATTAGGAGCTTATGTGGAGATAAACCAAAGCAGTGGGATTCTTTTCTAGCGCAGGCTGAGTTCGCCTACAATAGTGCAAAACACAATGCTACTGGTAAGTCCCCATTTGAGATTGTCTACTAGCAGAGTCCAAGACATGTTCTGGATTTAGCTCCAGCTCCTGAAGGGTCCTAGTTATGTTGCTGCTGCAGAAAAGTTTGCTAGACAAATGCAAACTACTCAAGCAGTGGTTAGGCAGAAGTTGGAGGAAACAAATGCTAAGTATAAGACCACTGTGCATAAGCACCGTAGGCACAAAGTGTTCAAAGAAGGTGATATGGTAAATGGTGTTTCTTCGCCAAGAAAGGTTTCTACCTGGCACGTACAACTAGTTGCAGCCCAAGAAGTATGGTCTTTATCAAATTCTAAAGAAGATAAATGACAATGCTTATGTTATTAATCTACCAAATAGTATGGGTATTTCTAATACGTTCAACGTATCAAACATCTATCAATACTATGAGGCCAATGCACCACTATACTTGAGTTCAATTCTGACTCGAGGTCGAGTCTTTCACAATTGGAGGGGACTGATGTGGCGTAATTGATTCTCCCCTATTTTGGCATAATTGACTCCTTCTTGTTATGGCGTAATTGACGCCAATTAAATAGGAAGTTAATTTTCAACTTTATTATTTTCCTATTATACATGGATTTTGTTTAATTTCAGATTTCTTAATTAATTTCGAAATTATAGTTAATTTATTTCCTAGTTGGGTCCTAGGCTAATCAAGAGAGTCTATTTAAGTTATTTGTAAGCCTTTTTTGGCCATCATGTTAGAATTTTTCATAAATATTCAAACTTTGTCTCTCGGAGTTTTCTCTCTATTTTTTTGTGGGTTTGATCTAAAGCCTATTTTTTGCTATTCGCTGCGTCAATATCATCCACATATACTACAAGAATAATGCTCCCAGCAGAAGAATGCATAGTTAATACAAAGTGATCGGCCTTACACTCTTTAAGCCCAACTTCTGAGGCAATTCTGCTAAGCTTATTGAACCAGCCCGAGGACTTTGGTTGAGTCCATATATAGCTTTCTTTAATCTCCCCCTGAGCAACAAACTTAGGAGGTTGCTCCAAGAAGACTGTCTCAGTTAAATCACCATAGAGAAAGGGCAATTTTGACATCCATCTGAAACATGCTCCAAACGAGATTAACTGTCATAGAAATGATAATCCTAACAGAATTGAGCCGAGCCACTGGTGAAAAAATATCAAAGTAATCTACCCCATATTCCTGAGTGAAACCCTTTGTAACAAGACGAGCCTTGTAGCGCTCAATTGGACTCATTCGGCAGATATTTCACAGTAAAGACCCATTTTCAAGCTACAGGTATGACGCCAAGAGGCAATTTTACAAGATCCCAAGTGTGTCGAATCGCGAGAGCATTCATCTCCTCATCCATAGCATATTTCCAATTAGGGTTGAGCAAAGCTTCCTGATAGACAAGTCTTAGGAATGGAGACGGTAGACAAGGACAATGCAAACTCACGAAATGATGGTGAGAGATGAGTGAATAAGATATAGTGACTAATAGGGTCAGTTGTACAAATACATGTACCTTTCCGAAGAGCTAGAGAAAGTTCAAGCTCAAATGAAGGATCTTTAGATGAAGGATCTTGAGAGCGAGGTATGCTTCTTGTTGGGCCCATTTGCTCTCTTATGTCTCCTCTGATGGTTAATGGAGAAATAGTAGTAGGAGGTGGCACATCTACAAGGAGCAGAAGTGGAGGCGAAAGTGGACTGGACTCAATATTGGGGTCTCGATGACTTTTAGAAGAGATGAAGCAGGGTGTATCCTCAAAGAACATCACATCAACAGTTGTAAAGAGTTTCGTGGTTCCTCGATCATAACACCTATAACCTTTCTGGGTGCGAGAGTACCCAAAAAAGATAGATGCATTTTACTGCTCTTGGGGATAGTTTCAACTTTCAAGGGATAGTTTGTCATCACTAGGTCCCAAAGTATGAGTAAAGCAAATACACCCAAAGGTTTTAGGAGAAACTTTAAACTAGCGCATTGGGATAAAGAATGGAATAAGGAGACTTGTTTCCAATGACAGAGGAAGGAACCCGATTGATGAGATAGGTAGCCGTAACAACAGCATCCCCAAAAATAGGTCAAGAGCCATAAGTTAGTTTCTAAATCCCTAAAGAGACAATGGAAGCCCGTTCAAAAAAATTTCAACAAGAAATTCATCTCTTTGTTTATTCAGTATAGAGACATCAGCCACAAGAGGATGGTACTCTCCTAATTCGTCTGCCTTAGCCGGGAGAGTAGCATAATATTCTTGCATAGGTCCACCTTTGTCCATTTTCAGATTAAAAAGTTCAGAGTGCAGAGTATATATCTTTCATATGTTCTTGTCTTGATAATAAGTTTTTCTTAGGGCATCCCACATATTTTTCGCCCTTAAGTGGAAGACCATTGTGGAAGCAATTTGTGGTTCAAGACTGTTAATAACCAAAAGATAACAACACAATCACTTGCTTCTTCTCAGTCAGCATATTCACAAATATTTGCAAGGTCTAGAGGATCTTGATCAAGATGATAGGCTTTCTTCTGTGAGCCACATAACACTCTAAAGGCTCTTGCCCACTGGAGATAGTTAGCACCGTTTAACTTGATAGAGGTGCCAAATGAATTGATCTTAGGATCCATTACAGAGTTTGACATTGATAATATAAAGAAGCACGAGCAAGGGTGGCTAGAAGATAGCTTGTTTGGAGAACTCCGTTCAGCTGCTGAAATTTTACCCTAAAGAGCAGTACCTGAAAATTTCACCCGCTGTCTCGATGAGTGCATGGAGGGATCGAAAGATAGAGGGGGCTGTTGAGTTCTCTTTGAGAGAGGAAGACAGCCCTAAGATCACTAGAGATGCCTGAGACGTAGGTTGATGCAGGGCTAGTTTTTCTTTTCTTAGCAGATTTGCAGGTCTGGAAAAAAGATTTCCAGCAGATTTGCTTTCCAGAGGTCTTCGGAGAAAAGGTGAACCAGGAGAGGTCTTCGGAGAAGAGGTGAACTAGAAAAGGTTCATAGGAGCAAGAAGGGGCAAACCAGGAGAGGTCGGCTTGGAACTTGATCTTGTTGTCCGCCTTGATAAGGAGGAGAGGCAGACCAGGAGAGATCCACTTGTACCGGGGAGAGGCGGGCCAGGAGAGATCCGCCTGCTTAGAACAGGCAGATCTTGAGGCTTCAAGGAGTGGCTGGTTTAGGTGATGCCAAACGCTAGCCACCGGGTGTAGGTGGAGAAAAAAGAAGGGAAGAGGAAAAGAGAAAAGAAAACCCTAGGGCTCTCATACCATGTTAAGCCACAAGAGTTCATTGTATTCATCTCATTGTGAGGAGAAATATATAGATGTACAAGAGTGTAAGATAGTCCTAAGATATAATATAAGTAAACCTATACTAGCATAATAACATAGCAAAATAACATAAGGTATTTAACATAGACATAACAGACTTCTGGTTAATCGAAGTGTGTTTATTAGGGTTAATGCTCATCGCTCAAAATTGATTGACGATTTTTGGCTGAAAGAGTAAAATCAACAAGTGCTTCATACAGTTACTTCTGGGCTACTGCAATTTGTAGTTATTGTTATTAGGTCTTCTAAAGTAACTGAAGTTAAGGCTTGGCAGGAATGTGGCAGAAGATGGATTTTATCCCATATCAAAACTAAGAAGCAATTGCAACAAAGTATCCAGTCTTTAGTCACCAGTTAGCAGGATTAAGGGCTTTGTGTGCCCTGATCAAGCTGAATAAACCTTGAAAGACCAGTTCTAAAGACACTTTCTATTGTCTTGATACGCCTTTAATTAGGCTTAGCCTTCATATGACCTTACACATAGAACCTTTTCTTGAGCCTTATCGGGCCCTCATTCACTCTCACAAACTTCATCGAGCAATTCTTGACCCAGAAAATTGAGGCTAGCCTTGTAACTTAACATTTTACCACTTCAGAGGATTGCTCATTCCTTCACGATTGATAACTTGAGGAGTTTTCAATACCATAAGTGATCATCACTCACTCTCATGTTATTTTTGTTTTTATTTTTCTTGCTTTATTTAATTGAGAATTGTGTATAAATGTGATCTTAGCACAACCTATTACAGATGTAATATGTGAACATGTGTAATGCCAAGAATTTACAGATGTTCGCATATTACATTATTGTTGAAATTGTTAGCACTCAATTCATTTCAATCCCAAGAATTTACACAAGTTCACCTCTCTCTCTCTCTCTCTCTCTCACAATGTAATATGCAAACATGTGTAATGCCAAGGATTTACAGATGTACGCATATTACATTATTGTTGAAATGGTAAGCACTCAATTCATTTCAATCCCAAGAATTTACACAAGTTCGCATATTACATTGTTGTTGAAATGGTCAGCGCACGACTCCTTAAACTGATAATGGCTCCACCCTATTAACACACTAATTGACATGATCAAAACAACTTTGAGACAAACATGGACCCATAACTCCACATACCCTCAAAACAGGACTAATCAAATAAAACTCTATCAGAACTAATCCACAAAATCTTATCATCAACATTCTAACAAGTAAAACTCCTAAAAACAGGGTCCATGTCCCGAAGCTCATGTGGTGCCTGCAGGTGCAGAAGCTGCCACGTCTGCTGTTGCTGTTTACTAATCTGGCAGCTCCACCTGTTGATCTGGAACAGCCAAAACAGTAACACCTTGTTGAGGAAAAACCTTTCCTAGTGTACTAGTTCAGAAATCTAAAGAATTATAGATCATTGTCATTGGTTGAAACACTGCAGTTTGTCTTGTGTGCTTGTGACTTCTAATGCTTCTTCAATTGTGCCTACTATATCATCCACCAGTTCTTTGACGAACCATTGTATTTTACTTAATCTTGTTAGTTTCATTATTATGTGCACATTATTCCACATAACCATACTTATTTACATTCAAACTAATCTTGTCACCTACTATAGTTCACTTATTGAATTTTTCTTTGAAATCAAAACTCATTCTCCCTCTTGTGATGGCAGGACCATTGAATCCATTTTCAGACATTTAGTCATATTTTCTAAAATTATGAATCCAGCAGCAGTAATAAAATAAATTGCCCTTTTAACACCTGTTGGCAAGTAAAGTTATTATTTTCCATCAAACAAGTTATTTTTTCCTTTTTGCTTTCTCTTTACAAGATCACTAGCATATCAAACAATAGAAACTCATTTGATAGCAAGTAGAATCACAATGATACTATAAGATATGTTAACATAAGAAATCATCATCAGTACTGAAAATTGCAGTAGCCGCTCACAATAGATTATTCTAGTTTATGAATGTATCCTATGGAAATTATTCTAACACATTGTGCAGGACAAAATCATTGACAGAAAAATGATGTGAGAGAGAGAGAGAAAGGGAGTCAACTGAAATTTCCTCTAAATACCTCATATCCATGTTGGAACGATGCAATGCCATCTGCATGCTTGGGGTCATATCAGAAGAATCAGAATCAGCTCCTGCATTCTGTACTTTTTCCTCATGATACACAACAAGAGAGTTATCTCTCGTTTTCTGCTTTGCTAAATAATTGACATCAGCATGAGAAAAGAGCTCGCCTAATTCTGAAGATTTTCCACCAACCTAAACAAACCATGTCATCTATATTATGAAATATTTAAGTTTTTTTTTACATGTCAATCCAATTCTTGTCATAGTTGCTTTTACTCCTACTCCAAGAGGCATCAAATTACGATGAATTTCTAATCAATATATGACATTCTCCAAAAATATAAATAAATAATGTCGGAATAGAAAAACTTCAAAAGAAGATAGATTCTTTCTAAACTGTTTTGTGCTTTAAAGGCACATTAAATCACAAATTTAAGGAATCTAAGAATTTTGGGGTATGTCACATGATCCGTACAAAAGTGTCACATCTAAGAAGGACCATTAGCAATGTCTTTATTGCAAATTCATTGCTCATGGTGGAGGGATCACCCAGTTGAAGCAGCATTTGGCCGAAGGATATCCTGACGTGTCCAAATGCAACCTAGCACCAGCAGAAATTCGAAAGCTCTTCAAATAGTTGCTCGACAACAAGCGAGAGCAGCATGCTCGAAATGCCAAACAAAGAAGAGAGTTTGATCGAAGAGCTACAAGGTCGTGGTGATGATGTTGAGAAGGATCGAGAGCTTGCAGTCGTCATTCGTGCCTTACTATAACAACAGGCGTTCGAGTGAGATTGTAGATATTATCTAGGATCTCAATTTGAGTATGGCAACAGCAGTGGCAGCGGCGACACAAATAGCATCGAACTGAATTGGTTCAATTCCCTCTGGTCCTCATATTGGCCGAAGTTCCAACATGAGGGCACCTTCAACCCAAAGAAGCATCTGAGGCTCTTCCCACGAATCAAGCAGTAGGAGATCTTCTACTAATGTAACTGACCTGCTTTTCTTTCTCCAACATCAAAGCAACCGCATATCGACGATACTGGAGCAAGAACAAGTAGTGAAAGTTGGGGAGAGCGATCTCCAAATGGTTCCATTTCAACCGAATTCTACCAAATGCAGCCAACAATCCCAACTACCGATCTTTGGTATCAACAATCCAAAAGGCCTAAGTATTGCCCCTCCAACTCCTTATGAAATTTTTGGTCCATATCATGATGCAGAGGTCGATGAGATTCGACAATGGATCAATAGTTTCAAAAAGCAATGGCAGCAATACGATTGCATATTGATGTGTGATAGCTCCACCGAACCGACCCGCATGAGCATCATTAACTTCGAATTTGATGTATCACACATTAATGAATGCTTCGGACCATTACCATGACACCCTCTACATTTCAAAGCTGATAAAAGACGTGATCAAGAAGATTGGTCCGCATACCATCGTGTAAATAGTAACCAACAATGGCGCAAACTTCAAACGAGCAAGTGAGTTGAAAATGATTATCCTCACATATTTTGGACTCCATGTGCAACACATTACATAGACCTCATAACGAAGGATATCGATGATCTACCAATCATAAAGTCCATAGTGATAAAAGGACAACAAATCACCCGATTTATCTACAATCACATATGGGTCCATGCCCTTACGAAGAAATTTACATATGGTAAGTTTTTTTTCATAAAAATACTGAAAAAATTATTTAATTAACTATAATTAATTACTAATAATTAATTAATTATAATTTATTTTTTCGGTGAAATTCTTCGATCAGGAGCAATTCAATTTGCAACAAATTTCATTGCATTAAAGTTGTTCGAACATAAAAAGATTGGCTCGAGGACCATGTTAACAAGCCCAGAATGGTCTTCGTTCAGATATTCAACAACATCGGAAGGAAAAGAAACCGAGAAGCATGTGCTCAACCAGCACTTGTCATAGAACCTTTTTGTGGTTCAAATGGTGGACATGAAAAAGAAGTCACAAATGGGCTATGTCTACCGTTACGTCCAGCAAGTAAATAAGAAATTAAGAAGGTTTTCAAGGTGCAAAACAAGTATAAGCCCTTCATTGATATCATCTCCTAAAGATGGGATAGTCAAATGGGCCGTGACATACATTGAGCGGGTAACAATTTCTTAGTTTATTCAATTGTTCCATTAATTTTTAAATTCATTATCCTAATTCCAAAAATTTTGATTTTTTATAAGTTATTATTTAAACCCCAAATATCAGTATCCATATGCAATTCGAAGCACGGATGAAACATTATTATATGCTCCCCGTAAGGTTATAATGTGTTATGCGTATGTCAACATCAAAAGTAGAAGATGCGGAGGCTATTCCGGAAAGAAGAAACTTTTGATGCATTTGGCAGCTTCTATGATTCATTTGCAATTGACTGTCGATACACCATGGATCCAAGTATAACAAAAAAAATTCTTTTTTAAAATTAATTATTAGTTATAAGTTACAACTTATAAATCTCAATTCTAATTTTAAATGTGCAGTTGAATGGCGGTTGCAATTTAGATCTGGAGCTCCAAATCTTCGAAGGATTGTCGTATGAATTCTCTCACAAACATCATCAAGTAGATGCGAGAGGAATTGGTCCACCTTCTTGCTCATACACATGAAGCCCCGCAACCGCCTTTTATACGCCCATTTAGAGAAGTTGATATATGTTCACTAGAACTTGTGGCTTCAAATGCGAGCATTTCAAACTAAAGGAAGAGAAGAAAATTTAGAGATAGATCCTTTCGATGTTGGTTTCGTCCAAAGCGAGGACGACCCAATGATGAATTGGAGCGCAATAGAAAATGATCAACCACTTCTGTACGAGGCAAGCGATACACCTCAACCTTCAAGACTTTTATTTGAGGCAATTGAGTGGGAAGACACGCAACAAGATACGGACAGCCAACAAATTGAGAGGCAAATGAGCATTGCTCCCTCCCAACAAACGCATTCCTAGTCAAGATCACAATCCGACTCCTTGGCATTCCAATCACAATCACAATCACAATCACAATCACCATCAAGAAGAAGAAGAAGTTTGCACCGTCACCATCAAGGAGTGAAAAGGCCAATTGCGGATCCTCTAGAGGCAATTGAATAAGAAGAGGAGATTGAAGCCTCCGTCATAACAGCGGTAGCACACAAGATGGTGGAGATGATGATGATGATGATGGAGGTGATGATGGAGCTGGTGGAGGAAAAATCGAAGTTTCATCAACACCAACACTTGTAGATCTTTGGACAAATAAGCTCTACTTCGAACCGCTACACACAAGATGAAGACCACGATGGTTGGAGGAAAGGAACTAAAGTATATGAAAAGAGGATCAAAAACAAGCATCGATCAAAACCACGAGGACCAATAGCATCGCAAGATTACCATCATGACATAATGAGTAGCTTGCAAGAGGTCGTCTGATACTTACACTAGTTCCTAGTGTTTGGGCTCCCACAAAAAAAAGTCTAATGTCAATGTGGTATTTTGGATACCAAAACATCATGACTTTGGAGAATTTTGAGATGTGGGCTTTGCAAACATACGGAATCGACCTTAGTCACGTTGGGACCACCGAGATGCCTACTTTCTTCGATGGACATCATTTCTCGACATATTGAAATGTATTTTTATTATTTTTATTGAAATTTGAAGAAGAAAATTATTGTTTTATGGATGTTTAAGAAATTTATGAATGTTTTTTTCATTACTTATTAGTAGGTTATGTGTTTTTTGTAGCTTAAAATCAAGTTTTGAAGCTTAAAAACTATGTTTTTAAATTTAAAAAAAACAGAGACAAGCTATGGCTTGTTTGTATCGGACCATACTAAGTGTCGGTACGATACGTACCGGTACGAGATTTTAAACCATGGATAGGAGAGTATCTAATTTGGTTTAAGAGAGCACTTGTTACGTTAAATTTTCATTTTTTGCTAAATGTTGGGCCTAAATGCTAAACTGCGGAGTTGAATAAAGGCTTTCTCCCATTTTCTCTAAGGCCTATTGAACTGACTACTACGGGTTTATCCGACCTGAGAGCGCTTTTCATTGGTCTAAGAACCATACCAATCACAATTACTCTAATATGTCCATTTTTCTTCATTATGCACATATAAGAAAAGGCTTATGGACATATAAGAAAAATGGACATCTTCTAATCCTTCTACTCTTATATGTCCATTTTTCTTCGGCCATAAGCCTTTTCCTAGAGAGCGCTTAACATAATCTAGAATTCTTAGCAGGGCATTCCAATGAGAATATTTTGATTAATGCATAAACTGATTGACAACACCAATACATGCCTCAACAAGTATATTGGCTTGTTTGCAGCCCAGCATGCCCACTTCACTCAAGAGATCCAAAGCATATTTCCTTTGTGAGAGAACCACTCCTATTTCATTGTAGGCAAACTCAATACCAAGGAAATACTTTGGTCGACCCAAATCTTTTGTCACAAAATAATTCTTTAATGAGCTTTAACCATGTCAATGCTTATGCTTTTATGATCAATGCTAGTGAGTAAGATATCATCGACATAAACGGCCAGAATCACATACCCAAGACAAAATGATCAAACTTACATTCCTTGAATCTGCACATTCCTTGAATCCTATGTAGAGGCAATTTTGCTCAACTTGTCAAACCAATCCCGATGACTTTCTTTAATCTGCAGACTAGATTCTCCCCTGAGCAACGTACTCAGGTGGTTTCTCCATGAAGATTAGAAACATGATACTAATAAGTTTATCAAGTTTTCGTTGCAGATCGGAGAACGATACCCACGCCAAATTCATCTTCGAAACTCGAGTTAAATGAAACCGGACTTCGACGCTCAAACGTATCATAGTTTAGGTTTTGGCTTTAGTGTTTGATGTGATTGACTTCAAAGGCATCATATCATCCCTTACCATGATTCCACAAAGATTCGAACCCAAACCGAAATCCAAAATCTTTTAGGTACTAGTATGAGTTTCGATCGAAGTCCGATCGAAAGTTTGATTGATCGAAGCTTCGACTAACTTGCGACCAAACTGTGTCTGAAACTAGTAGCCTTTCGGTCGATGTCTGGCAAAAATGTCAATCAACCGACCATCGCTGGCGAGCTCAACGGATCTATATCTATCTGTTGGCCAACTTCCACAGCTCCACCTCATCTAGCTGTTACCCACCGTTATAAAAGGGCCTGAAATAGTATTCTTCGAGGCACTAATCACTCATTAATAGATGATATTTGAGAGTTCTTGAGCCCAAAGAGTTCATTCTAAGCCCTATTCTTCAAGAAAGTTCATTCAAGCCTTCTTCCACCACTTCAAACCTTTGAAGCTTCATTCTTCAATCCATTCGAGGCCTTAAAGTGCTAAGAGACAGCATTGGAGGAGCTCTACTAGAGTTTGTTTCATCTTGAGCTCATTTTCTTATTATTTTTCTTCTTGTTCAATATAACTTGTATCGGTGAATTTAAAAGTGTAGGTGATACACCTTGTTGTGTAAAGTTTAATTGTTTTTCTTTGAGAAAGAGGAAGAAGAATGGGCAAGGGTTGAGAAGTCCTTGGTATAACCTCTTAGGAAAAAAAATAATTACATTAAGAAAATTGGGTTTAGTATCCTTGATGGTAAGCCAAGGTAGTGGATATAAGCAAGGTTGTCGAACCACTCTAATTCTTATGTGTTTGCATTGATTTGTATTTGCTTTTTGCTAAGAGTTGCTCTTAGTTCAGACTTGTAACATTTACTCAAGTAACTAAGCAATCTAGTCCATTCTTAATACTAAGTTCATTTAGAAAGTCATACTTGAAAATTTAAACTTAGGATTTTTAGATACACATTTTTCACCCCACCCCCTCTAGTGTGAACTTTCACTCTACATTTTCTCCTATTTCTTGAAACGGCTACACATAAGTCAAAGAGCCAATCACCACCTAGGCTCTTCAATATGTGCAATGGAATACAAGAACAAGAGAGAAGAAACAGAAGAAATCATAAGCACAAATAACACAAAAATGTACATGATTTGACAAGAATTTTGTGTACGTCCATGACTATAATGCAGGATTATATATTTGTTGGATAGCAACAGGGTTATCATCTCGTCGCTATCTCGTCGAGATAGCGACGAGATAGCGGTGTCTCGGTCGGTTTACCTGTATCGTCTGGACGATACAGGCGATCCCGAGATATCATATATCTCGTCGGGATCTCATCCAATCTTGGACGAGATCCCGACGAGATAGGCGATTAGGCGGTACAAGAAAAGAAAAAAAAAAAACACAGGATTCGAACCCTGGCCCGCGCGGTGGACCAGAAAGGTTCCACCGCTGGGCCAGGGGTTTTTTTTGCGATTTTTTTCATCCAACTTAGTGATAAGGATATATAAATTATTGATTTTAAAAAAAAAAAACCTAACTTAAACCCTCCCTGCTCGATCGGCGCCTGTATCTTCTTCAATCTTCTTCCTCCCGCGCATCCCGTCGGCGACTCTCTCGGAAGCTTCCTCGCATCCCGTCGGCACCTCACTTCTCCGGCGACGCTTTTCTATTTTCCGGCCAGGTATGTTCCGACGATCTTTTCTCCACAGCTCGGCGAGTCGGCATTTCCGCCATTTTTGATTCTTGTGAGTTGTGACATTTCCGCCCATTCTTTTTTTTTCCCGAAGTAGCAGCTGCAACCAATCAAGAACAAGCTGTTCTTGATTTAAGAACAAGCTGTTCTTGATTCAAGAACAAGCTGTTCTCGAATCAAGAACAGTTGTTGTTCTCGAATCAAGAACAGTTGCTGTTCTCGAATCAAGAACAGTTGCTGTTCTCGAATCAAGAACAGTTGCTGTTCTCGAATCAAGAACAGCTGCTGTTCTCGAATCAAGAACAGCAAGAACAGCTTTATAGCTGTTCTTGCTGTTCTGGAATCATTGAATCAATATCCAGAACAGCTTAAAGCTGTTCTTGCTGTTCTGGGATCATTGAATCAATATCCAGAACAGCTTAACAGCTGTTCTTGGAATTTGATTCCGGAACAGCTTAAGCTGTTCTGGAATCAATATCCAGCTGTAGCTGTTCTGGTTTGATTTCACAGAACAGCAGCTTAGATGTTATGTGAAAATATTGTTTAGCTGTGATCATTTTGTATTGTGTATTTGTGTGCAACATTGTTTATATTGTGCAGTAAATTATGGAGGGAAATTCTGGTGAAACGCCTTATGATCCTTCTAAAGATCCTAAACGGAAACCGAACTCGAAGGATATTGGTTGGAGATATGGATATTGGCCGGATTTAAACAAAAGACAATTGATTGCATGTTCACTTTGTGGCAACCAATTGAACGGGGGAATCACAAGACTTAAACAACATTTGGCGGGTGGTTATGGAGACGTGAAAAAATGTGATAAAACCACAACGCTGATAATGAGAGAAATGCATGATGCCCTTGCTTCTAAGAGGAAGACACCTTTCAGTTTGGATGATGAACAAGAAGCAGTGGCACCGGTAGACCATTCTACAGCTTCCAACTCCATGCCAAGCTCGGGAACAATTTACAAGAAGAAGAAAAAAGAGGCTGCTATTCAGTTTGCAGCAATGTCACAAGTGTCACACTCACAATCCACATCACAAACCAAGATTGGTGGATTGCTACAGAGAACTCCAGAAGAAATTGTGGATGAAAGACACTCCAAAGGTCCTAGCCAATAGACCATTGAAAGGTCTTTGAAGACAAAAGAGGCTATTGAAAAAGTTAACATGTATGTAGCCAACTTCTTTTATGAGAATGTCATTCTTTTTAATGCGGCAAACTCAAGAAGCTATGAGTTGATGGTTGAAGGCATAGCACAAATTAGATCGGGCTACAAACCACCCACATATCATGAGTTGCGGGTTCCTTTATTGAAAAAGGCAAAAGAACAAACAAAAGATTTAAAGCGCAAACATGAAGAGGTTTGGGAAAGAGATGGGTGTACTCTTATGTCAGATGGGTGGACAGACAGAAGAGGGAGACAGTTGATAAGTTTTCTTGTAAATAGTCCGCAATGGACTATTTTTCTTGGCTTTGTTGATGCTTCAAGTCAGTGTCATGATGCTCAGATGTTGGATGACTTACTTGAGACTAAGATTGAAGAAATTGGCCCAAGTAATGTTGTTCAAGTTATCACAGATAATGGCGCCAACTATAAGGCAGCGGGGAGATTGTTGGAGCAAAGATTGCCTACACTGTTTTGGACCCCTTGTGCCGCATATTGCTTGGACCTTATGTTGGAAGATGTGGGAAAAATAAAAGAATTCAAGCCTACAATCGCAAGAGCAAGATCATTGACCACATTCATTTATAGACATGGTCGCCTTCTTGATGCGATGAGGGAGCACACTAACGGACATGATCTTGTTAGACCCGGGGCTACTAGATTTGCGACTGCATTTCTAACATTGTCATGTTTGAGGAAATTTAAACAAGAGTTGCAGCGGTTGTTTGTAAGTCAAGATTGGTTTGATTCAAAATTGTGCAAGACCGAAACGGGAAAGAAAATTTATGAATTAATCCATGCGGTTAAATTTTGGGAGGTAGTTGAAGATTGCATTAGAGCATCACAGCCTCTACTTGTGGTTTTGAGGATAGCGGATGGTGATGAAAAACCCTCTATGACGGAATTAGCCGCGGCAATGGGTGAAGCTAGGAGGAGGATCAAACAAGTCTTGGCCCACAAATCCACTTTGTGCAAGAAAATCATTGATATCATTGAAAGTCGATGGGAGCGTCAAATGGAAACACCATTATATGGTGCGGCTCTATTTCTCAATCCAGGCAAGTATTTTGACATCAAGAAAAATGATGTCGTGTACTCGGGGAAACTATGTGAAGACTTCAATGTACTTGAGAAATTAGTGTTGGATGATACAATGCGATCCAAGATACTTCTAGATGTCGATATGTATGATGAAGATCGAGGACCTTTTGCAAGAGAGATGGTGATTAGAGAGCGCTCAAATAGGATTCCTCGTAAGTATATTGTGTATTATTTTATTTATTAATATTTATTGTCTTTACATATTTTTGAATTTTAATATTTTATATTTTTAATGTTAGTTGAATGGTGGAAATCCTTCGGTGGACGTACTCCCGAGTTTTCAAAGTTTGCAAAGCGCATTGTTAGTCTTTGTTGTTCGTCCTCCGGGTGTGAACGAAATTGGAGCACTTTTGAATTTGTAAGTAATTAAGTATTTTATGCTTTTTTAGTACTTTCTTAGTAGTTATTACTTATTATTTTTATTTAATTACTTTTCTTTTGTATAGATTCACACCAAGAAAAGAAATAAATTATTGCACCAAAGATTGAATGATTTGGTGTATGTCCAATACAATCGAAAGATTGCCACGAGATTTCAAAAAGTTCGTGAATGTGGCAAAAACTATGATCCACTAGTACTTGACGATTTTGATTGGGGGACAAATGCGTGGTTCAACAATGATGATGAAGAGGATGATAGAATTCCTTTTGAGCTTGTTGATGAAGCCATTGGTGCTTCAAATGCCCTTGAGGGTCGTAATTTTCCAAGGAGGCGTGGAGTTAATGAGCTTGTCACTTATAATCGACGTTATCGTGGTTCTACTTCTACTTCTACTTCAAGATTGGTGGATGAAAATTCAAGTGATGAAGGAGAAGAAGAGATATTTCCAAATGATGATGAAGACATTGAAGATGATTTTGGGCTCAAACCAACTACTCCTCCAATGGATAATACCCCTAATGAAGACATTGAAGATGATTTTGATAATCTTTTTTAGATTGGACTATTGGAGATTTGGTGATTGTGATGACTTTAGCTACTTGATGTTTATTGTTCATGCTATGTGAATTGGATTTTTGTATATTCTATGTTTGTTATTTTGCTACTTTGCTACGTGGGTGGTTTGTATATTCTATATTTGCTACTTTGCTATGTTTTATGATTCATAACAATTATGTTTGCTACTTTGCTACGTGCAATATCATAAGTAATGAGTCTAATGACTTCCAATGCTATTATATATATATATATATATTGTCGATATATCGATCGCGAAACGATATCGATATCAAGGTTCGCTACCGCGAAATTTTTTTGGTCGTGATAATAAGCTTGGATAGCAAGTACAAGAGAGGCATGCCTCTTTTTAATACAAGGAGTCTAAGCCTACACTGCATGTGTGGTTGCATGATATATTATAGTGCCAGAAATACACAAGATAGTAATCAAGCTTAAAGGATGACATTATATAGAACATTGCGGACACATTAGACTTCGTGGTTTAATTGTTATGTTTAAAGGATGTGTTAGAACCATGATCTTGATGGGTTAGGTGGGAGGAGAGAATAAAAAGGTAAATTGAGAGAAAAGGTTAGAGAAAAAATAGAGAGAGATAGGGAGATAGGGAAATAAGTAGAGAGAAGAATAGAGAAAATAGGTAAGCGAACTGGAATTGGTATTATTCATTTCATGTCTTCATCTTACAATCATCCCTCCTTTTTATATAGAGGATTACAAGTAGACTAAAAGAACCAAAAACTCCTAACAACTAAACAACTCAAACAACTTCATAAAATCCAAAGTTCCAAACAACTCAATTAACAACTCAAACTATTTCTGAACAAACTATTATTAATACAAATATAAAGGTATTCCTAACTAAAAGGTCCCTAACAGGATGACATTGTATTATGAAGATGTCACCGTGAACAAATGTAATCTTTGGTAAGAAAAAGGAAAATAGGATTAAGTAATAGATAGAATAAGCCATTGACTATGTCAAGAGTTTATTACCAGCTATTGGCTTACGTAGAAGACAGATTTTTGTTGAAAAAATCAACATAAAAGAAATTAAAAAGGAATTTCTCATGTCACCTTAGTAGCTTTGGATGCTCTAGAGTCACCAGTATCCTGTTCAGAGGTTCTAGATAATGCCAACATGGATGCTGACAATGAATTGTCTGAGGAACTACGAGATGATTCGATTTCTATTATGGAACTGTTGGTAAATGGTGGAACCAGCCTCTGTTTTCCATCCATTGACTGAAAAGCAATTACCTGAATTCTTCCCACCTGAAGAAATTTGTTTTCCTTATTAAGCTATATAGAGCTCCAGATAGAATGATAGTTGAGGACAAACCTTCAGAGCATCTTCACTAAAACAAGAAAATATGAGACCGATGAAACCATTGTCCAGTAGTTGATACATTGCCTGAGTTCGGACATCTGCAAATTTCATATTACTAACTTCATATTGACAAATCAAACATGACAAAAAGAAATTAAAGTAATTCACTGAATACGTAGAATAAAAACAAAAGTTTAACCATAAAATAAAAAATCAAGATCCTTCAAATCATATGGCTGTTCATCAAGCTCAATAAGTACACTAGTAAGAAAAGTTACTGAATTACAAGTGGACTAGACTAGCACCTTTGGGCCCCAGCCGAATTAGACCCAGAAGCGCCTACATTTATGAACCAAACTCAAGTCAAGCCAAACGGCTTAGCCCGAGGGCTCCACCCAGCCATACAAAGATACTTACATCCTCATTAATTATGAGGGATTTGTCATTCACGAGCCTAACATCTCCGGGATCAGCATCACCCATTCTAAGCAACATCTCTACGAGATTAACAGGTGGCATCATCGTCAAACATCCCTCATCTGTCTATAAACACGAAGCTCCTCAGGTACCCTAGATTTCAATTTCTATTACTTGAGCGTCAAAGTGTTTTTGCAGGTCCCCTGCCGGAGTTGCACCTGACAAGGAGACGTGTTGGACCTCATTGCTCCAACTTCAGACAAGAACATTTGGCGTCCACCCTGGGGCCGAGACGCCGAGTAAATCTTACCTGCCCCGCAACGATTGGTATCCAGAGTCAGGCGAATGTCACCACACGCAGGCAACACCCTAGCCCCGCCCGCTACTTGGAGACGCCGAAACAGTAAGGAGTGACGTTTTGGCACCAGCCAACCTCTCACCGGAAGAATCTCAATGCCGTCTGATAAACGACCTTTGGGCGGAGAACCGATAGTTAGCAGCCTAGGTCGAGGCGCTGGCACGGTCCCGAGAACAACACTCGGCTGAACGCAAGCGCCACCCCTCAGAACATGATGAGGATAGCCACCTGGAAATACTCGGGAGGACGGCCTCTGTCCTTCGGGAGGTCTCTGCATGCACCATCAAAGAGAAGAGGAAACCAGGATCACAAAGGCCACTCCCCCTCCTATCGTCAACTCGGGACCCTTCGTCGAACGCATCATGGCAGTCTATCTCCCCACAATTTCAAACTGCCGACCACACTCCAACCCTAGGGTGGCACGGGCGACCCAACCACGCACTTGACGATGTTAAGGTTCATGATGCTCAACAAAGCAACTGATTCCATCATTTGCCGAACCCAAGGTTGACAAAAGCGCGCGCCTGGGCGCCTAGGCGCACCAGGCGAGGCGCACCAGAGGCTCAGCGCCTCTGCGCGGCCAAGGCGCAGCGCCTTCATCCAGGCGCGCGCCTTGGCAGCGCTTCAGCGCTTCACGTTTGAAGCCCCAGGCGCATCAGGCGTGCGCCTGGGTGAACCGGTGGTTCCTGCCTTTAAGTGGGGGGCCTACCCACTAAGTAAAATATTAAAAAAATATTAGGGCTTCATAAGTCAATTTTTTTTTCTCTCCTCACTCGTTTCAGCCGACGAGTGACTCTTCTCTTCTTCTCCTTCACTCGTCCAGCCACCAAATCTGCCGGAGTGTCGCCCAGCCGCCGGAGTGCTGCCCAGTTTCTACTTTCTTCAAGTAAGTTCATCCATTTTCTTTCTTTCTTCTCCTCTAGTTCTCTTCTTCTTCATTACTTCTAGTATTTTCTTCTTCTCACTTTCTCAGCAGATTTTTTTTTTCTTTTCATCTCTGTTTTTTTTCTTTTCAGAATTCAGCCATGTTTTCTTTCTTTAATCTTTCCAGCCAATTTTTTTTTCTTCCAGCCATGTATTCACAGTCATTTTCAGCCGAGTTTTTTTCTTCCAGCCATGTATTCTGTATTCACAGTCATTTTCATCCGAATTTTCTTTCTTCTCCTCTAGTCCTCTTCTTCTTCATTACTTCTACTCTTTTCTTCTTCATTGCTTGTCATAAACTCATAATCATCCTTGTGTGTTGATTGTGGTAGACTAGCAGTGCAGTGACACAGTGATAGTTGTGTATTGAGTGAGCAGTGGATTAATATGGAGGGTGGAAGTGGAATTGGCAGTGCACCAGTAGCTAGTGGTAGTGCTTCATCTGAATCGACAAACAAGAAAGACCCGGCATGGAAGTACAATGTTATAGAAAATCCTAAAGATGCAAATTCTGTTCAATGTGTGTTTTGTGGAAAAATTACAAATGGAGGCATCTACAGAGCAAAATTGCATCAAGTCGGCGGTAACCGGAACGCTAAGAAGTGCTTGAAGTGCCCCGAGCATGTTAGATTGGAGTTGATGGAGTATATGAACAAGAAAAAGCAAGATAAGATTAATTATGATAAGTTGCCCGACTTTGATGATGTGGATGATATGCAAGAAGTTGAAGATGATGTTCAGTTAAATGCATATGGAAAGAGGACAGAAAATCAGATTGATAGAGGCAAGAGTAAAGCGATCTTGGTGCCAAACCCAAAAAAAGGCAAGCTGAAAGGTCCCATGGATTCTTTTGCCTACAAGAAGCCGGAAACAGTTGTTGAGCTTCGCAAGCAAGGAAGGTTGAGGCAAACAAATGTGGATGAGAAGTTAGATAAAGAGAGAAGAGCTGTGACCATTCAATACATTTCTAGGTTCTTGTACCAAGCCGGAATTCCATTCAATGTTACTCGGTTGGATTCATTTAAATGTATGATTGAAGCTATTGGACAATATGGTCCAAATTTGAAGCCCCCAAGCTACCACGAAGTGAGAGTCACTTGCTTGAAGAAAGAAGTTGAGTATACAAATGAACTGTTGAAAAGTCACAAGGATATGTGGGTGAAGTATGGGTGTTCAATCATGGCCGATGGTTGGACTAGTAGAACCGGCAAGAGCATCATTAATTTCTTGGTGAATTGTCCTGCAGGGAGCATGTTTGTCAAATCCATTGATGCATCTTCCTATTCGAAGACCGGTGAGAAGACATTTGAGTTGCTAGATGAGTTTGTGGAGTATGTGGGAGAAGCTAATGTTGTGCAAGTCATTAGCGATAATGGCTCTAATTTTAAGTTGGCGGGCAAGTTTCTTCAAGCTAAAAGGCCGCACTTATATTGGACTCCATGCGCTGCACATTGCATTGATCTCATGTTAGAAGATATTGGGAAAATTCCATTAGTTTCAAGAACTTTGACAAGGGCCGTAGCTTTGACAGGTTATATATATAACCATGTGTTTGTCTTGAATATGATGAGAAAGTTCACAAAGCAAGCTAATCTTGTTAGAGCTGGAAAAACAAGATTTGCCACATGCTATCTCACACTCAAAAGCATCCACAAGCACAAGAACTCATTAAGGGCAATGTTCATCTCGGAAGAATGGGTTTCTAGCAAGTGGGCAAAGGAGGCAAAGGGGAAGCGTTCAACTGAAACGGTGTTAATGCCTTCCTTTTGGAACAATACTGTATACATCCTTAAGGCAATGGGACCTCTTGTTCGAGTCCTTCGTCTAGTCGACAATGAAAGGAAACCGGCAATGGGCTATTTATATGAAGCCATGGATAGAGCAAAGGAAGCAATCACGAGTGCTTTCAATGGAAGAGAGGAGAAATACAAAGACATATTCAAGATCATCGATGACAGATGGGAATGCCAACTCCATCATCCATTGCATGCGGCGGGTCATTTTTTGAATCCCGGGTTCTTCTATGATGATCCAAATATAGAATTTGATTCCGAAATCACAAGTGGCCTTTATGCTTGTATAGAAAAGTTGGTTTCGGATCAAAATGTGCAAGTGAAGATAATGGATGAGTTGTCGTTATATAAGAAGGCCGAAGGTCTTTTCGGGTTTCCCTTGGCGATCAAAACTAGAAAGATGAAGGCACCGGGTAAAATTTATCACCTCATTCTTAATTTACTTTGCTTTGCTCAAGTTGATTGTTAATTTTTGAATTATTTCCATGGCAGCTGAATGGTGGAGTTTGTACGGGAGCACCGCTTCCAATTTGCAAAAACTAGCCATCAAGATTCTTAGCCTCACATGTAGTGCATCTGGGTGTGAAAGAAATTGGAGTGTATTTGAGCAGGTGATTAATTTGAACTTATAAGTTAACATTTCAAGTTTTCAACATGTTTATGCTTACAATCATTCTTATCAATTGTAATATTTTCTTTTGATTATATAGATTCACACCAAGAGGAGAAATAAGCTTGAGGCGCAGAAGCTTAATGATCTAGTATTTGTGAAGTACAATCAAGCGCTTAAGGCTCGCTATGATTGCAAGGATACCATGGATCCGATTGCTTTGGAGGACATTGATGATAGCAATGAGTGGTTGTTAGGAACAATGGGTGAAGGGAATGATGAAGTTGCTGAAAATGAAGGGGTTTTTCTTAGTGATGATGAAGGTGGAGGAGGCTTGACGTGGGGTCTTGTAGCTAGAGCATCGGGAGTTGGGGAACCCACTAGAGTGTCTAGGAAACATACTAAGTCATCTCATGGAAAGAGTAGCGCTCATCCAGAAAGTTCACAAGGCTCAACTCGATTTGATCTTGGTGAAAGCGAGGCGAATTCATATGAAACCGAAGAAGATGTTGAAGCAAATAAGTCGGATGGTGGTGATACGGACGACAACTTTAGTGATGACTGATGAGGACTCCAAGGATGAGGCTTGAGCTTTAGAGATTAGAGGAATCACTAAATTAAAGTCTTTAGAATTCTTGCATTTTGATTTGAGACTCAAGTTAATTTTTATTTGATGTGTTGTGTACTTGTGTGATTGTGTCTCTTTAATTTAGATAATTGGATTCATGTAGTAAGTAGTAACTGTGGTTTGATTTGCTATTATTGCTTGGTATATGTTGGATTCATGTAGTTTGGTCACTTTGGTGTATGTTATATTGCTTGGTACATGTTGGATTCATATTGTTTGATTTGCTATCATTGTTTGGTGTATGTTATATTGCTTATGAGTTATGACTTATGCTTAATTTCTATATTTTATTTGAATTTAGTAAGGCGCGCCTTATTTTAGTCAGGCGCGCGCTTTTTTTGCGCTTTGCGCCTCGGGCGATATGGACCCTTTGCGCCTTGAGTGCGCTTAACGCTTTTGACAACCTTGGCCGAACCTTTCTAACCTTTTTGGACAATGCCGCACTACTTTGGTTCTCTACCCTTTCACTAGAGTCCATAGACTCCATACACACCTTCGAGGAGCTCTCCCGCGCCTGCATCAGTTCTCCTCGTCGCGGATCTACTCCAAGACCGAGGATGTCCTCCACTACATCAAGTAGGGGCAACATGAGTCGCTAAGGGACTACCTAAAGAGATTCTACACCACGACTATGAAAATCCCGAACCTCGACCCACGCGTCGAGTTATTTTCTATCAAGCACGGTTTAAAGCCTAAGCACTTTGCAGACCAGATCGCCCTGATAAAGCCGAAGGACATAGAAGAGTTCCGAGAGAAAGCCATGAACCATATAGAGATGAAACACATAGACATGAAAGAACTCCGAGAGGCCAAAAAGGCCGACAGGCAAAGCCCCAAAGACAGGACAAGAAAACCAAGAAATCGACAGGAAAGGCAAAGAACAAGATCGTCGTGAACGAGACAACAACAGGAGAGCGAAGTCGCCACCCCGACCGAACGCCTAGTACGAGAAATACACTCCAGTCAACACGAAGAAGGAAACCACCCTCCGCGAGATCTACAACTTAAAACTCCTCAGGTACCCCATCAATGTTGGAAAGTAGAAATTGCCATCCAATGCCGACAAGAGCAAAAGTACGCCATTCACGACACCTATGGGCATAGCACAGAAGATTGTGGTGCTCGGAGATCAACTCGAGGACCTAGTCCGTGCTGGACGCCTCGACCGATACATCAATCATGGAAGGGAACATGGTCGAAGCAGGAGTCGTGACCAACGCCGAAGCCGGACACCCTTGAACCACCTTGGAGGTCATAAAGACAATGATCAAGCCAAGCGGCTAGGAAACGAAGTCCAAGGAGTCATCAATTACATAGCCGACGGATTCGCAGAATGAAGTGAAAAGAGCTCGACCAGACAGAGATATCTTCGAGCAATCATGGCGATGGACAACATGGCTCGCCTGTAGAGGCCTATCTTTCAAGGGGATTGATAAGAATCTACACGACCCAGTCGTGATTTTTGTGATTGCACGAAACTTCATCGTCGGGAAAGTTTTGGTAGATCTAGGCAGTTCAGCCGATATCCTCCCCTACTCTACATTTGAAAAGAAAGCAGTTGACCAAGGCCTCTCTCACACCCTGCAATGGAGACTTGGTGGGTTTCTCAAGGGAGCGAGTCAACGTCCGAGGCTCTATATGGCTAAGAACGATGTTTGATTCACAGCCAAAAGCAAAGATGATCGACGTGCATTACCCGGTCATTGACGTCCCTGGTCCCTACCATGTGATCTTGGGACGACCTTCACTCAACAACTTAGGGGTCGTCGTATTGACCCCCCACCTGGTGCTAAAGTTCCCTATTTCTGAAACAGAAGTAGGCATGCTACACGCCGACCAGAAAGAAGCTCGTTGATGCTACAACGAAAGCCTTAGACAAATGACAATCAGATCGAAGAAAGAATTGGACACACTCTCCCACCAGACGCTCCCAACGTCCATGAGCGAACAACCGACAGGGACGCCGAGCAGGACCCAAGTAGAGGCACTCAAAAGCGGCCGCGACTTGGCGCGATTTGTAAACCAAATACTACTCTGAGCAAAAACATGAGCCGGAGTGCAACTAGGCCCGAAGCGGGTCGGGTTCCCCCACCCACCAATGGATCAGCAGCCGGGAGATCCACGGTCATATCGTCGTCCGAGTGAATGTCCCACAATTCATGACAAGAACATCGCTGCTCTCATTGACCCCAAGCGCGGTCCTCAACCTCAACGCCATTACTTCTGGCCTCAAAGCCCTAAACAACCCCGAGCGCAATCCTACTCATGTTCCTCGGCGAGCTCAGCTTGACCCCAACCGCAGTCCTCGGCCTCAGCTTCATTACTTCCGGCCTCAACCCCAAGTGCAGTCCTGCCTTACGCTCCTCAGCGAGCTCAGCTTGACCCCAAGCGCAGTCCTCGGCCTCAACGCCATTACTTCCAGCCTCAGAGCCCTTAGCAACCCCGAGTGCGGTCCTGCCTTACGCTCCTCCGCGAGCTTGGCTTGACCCCAAGTGCGGTCCTCAACCTGAGCGCCATTACTTCCGGCCTCATAGCCCTTAATGACCTCGGGCGCAGTCCTGCCTTACGCTTCTCGGCGAGCTCGGCTTGACCCCAAGCGCGGTCCTCGACCTTAGCGCCGTTACTTCCGGCCTCAGAGCCCTTAACGACCACGAGCGCAATCCTACTCGCGCTCCTCGGAGAGCTTGGCTTGACCCCAAGCGCGGTCCTCGGCCTCAATGCCATTACTTCCGGCCCCAGAGCCTTTAACGACCCCAAGCACGGTCTTGCCTTGCGCTCCTCAGCGAGCTCGGCTTGACCCGAAGTGTTGTCCATCGCCCATCATGAAGAGTTGTGGGGTTTTACCGTGGTGACCCCAAGTAAATATTTCATCACTGTAATAATAGAGCATACTTTCGTTTCTTTGCCTCCGCCGAAGTAATACAGCGTAGTGCAGGTCGGTTCATTCATGCTGGGGAGTTGGGTGTCATTCGATTGGTTGAAGGTGACGCGCTCACCACTTTCCCAGGAATCCTGGTTGTGTAGTCGGTAAGGTAAAGCTCTTGTTTGGTGTGGGTAGGATCGTGTTGCTGTGCTGGGAACAAGTGTTCCTTGAAACTTCTTGGTGGCTTTTATTTTTGCTTCGTGGCGTTTAGCCAACAGGCCCAACATTACCGCTTCATGCATGGAATCTGACTGCCGAGTTAGAACTTCGGCTTTAATATCAGCCCATAAGCCGGAAATAAAGCAAATTAATCAGGAAGGTTTCCGGCAACTATTTTGTCTGTAAGGCCATTTCCTTGAATCGACCCTCATACTCTTCCATGGTGGAGATCTGGACCAACTTGGTCAGGAGGCTCTCTGGTGCTCCAAATATGTTTGGCTCAAACCGACGTCCAATAGCCTCAACCAAATGGTGCCAACCCGTAAGTTGCTTGCGTCTTTGCATCCAATGGAACCATTTCTTGGCAATGCTTTCCATACGAAATGAAGCCATCATAACCCTATGTTGTTCTTCGGTAGCATAGAATTCAAAGAAATCCTCTACCAACTCGATCCAATCTTTTGCATTGTTGCCATTAAAAATTGATAATTGAACCTAAAGTGGTTTCGGAGGAAATGGAAACTCATCTTCATCTCCTTCTGGTCGTGCTGTAAATTTCCCACATATGGCGATCGTTCCCCTGCCCGGCCCGTGTGGCTTGATATTAGTTAATTGAACTATCTCAGAATTTAATAAGGAGATCTTAGAGGTTATATTGCAGCAATTTTGTTGTGCCTCCATGGATTATCGTTGCAACTCTAGGGCTTGTTGTGCTTCGAGGTTTGCCTGCAGCGATTTGAGAAGTTGGTCATGGCGGCCAGCGAGAGCTTCAAGGATTCAGAGAGAGCCTGTCCTCTCGTCTCCATAGTGATTACAGACTAGAGAATCTCAATGAAAGCACCAATGTTACGACCATCAGTCTACGGCTCACGGCTCATAACAGGGAGCGATCAAGGCCACTGGAGGTAGAAGAAGATCATATCTAAGATGGAGATTTCAGATGGCGAGACGAGAGAGAGAGAAGAATAGAGGGAGATAACAGAGTAGAGAGTAAGAGTGGGAAGGTAGAAATATCTTGATTTTCATATAGAGGGAGATAGTAGAGTAGAGAGTAAGAGTGGGGAGGTAGAAATAGCTTGATTTTCGTATAATCGCCATCATTGATTACACTGTTTATTTATGCATCTGTACTGGTTTTTTGTCGCTTGTATGGATTACATAACATAATCATTGTATCTGATTGGTCACAACGCATGCATTGAACTGGCTGCATGGAGGTGCTCGAACCTTCCTTTGTGCCGTGCAAACTTCCTCTACGTCGGCTTGTAACACCTGCTTCGCTCGTGACACTATCATGTGAAGCACATGCCCTCCCTTTTACCCCACCATGCACAAAACCCCATCATCTACCTTTTAACCAAACCAGTTTGATGGACCCTAACCCCTCATCGCTACTCCCACTTCTATCCACCCCCTCACACCTCTGTGATGCCTCCACCTCCTAACTCCTCCACCCCTTCCATCCCCTCTACCTCTTCCACGAACCAAGTTGTCCCCACTTCGCCCTCTCTGGAGCAAATGGAGGGCAAGCTTTTGATGATGTTCCAAGCTTGCCACAAGGGTAATGTTGTTAGATCAGTGCTTTGTAACTCCACTTAACACCACCAAAAGCCACCTAAAGTGCCTATTCCAATGCAGCCATCATAAGGCCCCTCCAAGCTAATGCAACCACAACCAAATCCCAATGGTTTGGAAACCCGGACTGATCGACAAGTGGGGAGTACTTTAAATTGGGAAAGTTCTCTCGCCCTTAAATCATCATGAAAATGGATTGAAATTGTCGTGGTGCCATCGAGCAAGCACCTAGTAAGGGACTGCATGTTAAATCTTATTAAATATTTTTCTCTCAAGATTGTCACATTGCAGGAACACAAATAGATGAGATGGTTGCTAAGAATTATATTAAATAGTTGGGTCATTCATAGAAATGAGCAGCTTAGTCATCCTACGGAGCTTCTGGTGATATCACTCTAGCCTAAAAATAAACTTGGGTTAAAGTCCTAGTGCTCTATACAAACTCAAGTAATCCATACTATATAGTTAAGATTGATGATCTGAACCATGGGTTCAAAAGTCGTACAATACATACCGGAAATTTAATTTTCCAGTATTCGGTACACCCTCATTCAATTGTAACGTCTTTTCTCAAATGCTGCTTGGGTTTTTCATTTTTCTGAGTAATGCTTTTGTTGAACACCTTAATTGAGTTGTTTGGACCACTCTCCTATTGTCATTTGCATTTCCTCTAGAATCTACTCTTGTGGTCTCCAATGTTTGGAATAAACTCTCCACCAACCTAGACCCTTTACAACTCTTCTCTTAGATATACTAGACAAGCTCTCTCCCTCTTGAATAAGAAAATTTTGGGTATTCCGGAAGAAACAAAATAAATCAATGAGGGCTATTCTAACACGGCCTATTTTCATACAATTGTGACCTCCAGGTCATAGCTTTGAGCCAGGGAAACAACCTCTCTCTGCACAAAAAAGCAAAGGAATGTTGCGTACATCAACCCTCCCAACCCTCCCTGGAGCCCACAAGAGTGGAATTGTTTCATGCACAGGGTCACCCTTCTTTGTGACTATACACTGGTATGATCCTTGTTTTGTGCCTTGAAAAAAACACGAGTTCGAGGCCGAGATGGAGGAGCCATGGTGCTAGAATTTGGCTGAATCGAAAAGTGCTGGTTGTTGGAAAGAAAAGATTAAGTCGAAAACTAGAGAGAGAGAGAGAGAGGGGGAGAGAGGGGAAGAGAAGGGACAGAATTTGAATACCAACTATCCCTTCTTTCTCTCATTTCTCCTTATATAAATTACATCATGTCTGTAATCAATACATAACGTATTTAATGGCAATCAGGTATACTTTTTAGAATTCAATTACTTGATTAAATTGCTTGTTGGAATTGCTTTGAAGAGGTGACTCTTGGTTTCCCGCGATTACTTTTCTTATTCATGCTGCTTGCTGGAATTGGTTTGAAGAGGTGACTCTTGGTTTCAAGTGGTTAACTTTCTTTATTCATTGTGTCTTGAAGAAGTACCACCACTTGGGATGAGCTTTAGGCTTCTTCCAGTGGTATTTATTTTTCCACCTGCCTCACTTGTTTCGGTTGAGAGGTTAGCTGAGTCATTAGTTGATGTGGCAGCCTGATGATGTGGCATGATGAGGCATACTTGACCTCAAGCATGAATGCTCCTAATGAAAAAAAATTGAATCACTTCTTGTGGATTTGTTGAGAACGATTTTTATCTAGTTCATTGCCTATTACTATTAGAAGTAGAAGGTGCTCCGGTAGGAAACTCACGAACAACAGTCGGTTTGATTATTATCAAACTACATTACTAGGGGTGAGCGGGTCCGGGTACCCTATATTTTTCATGATACCCGGACCCTACCCTGTATAGAACCGGTTCCTAAGTTTTGGAACCCAACCCTACCCTGTTGGAACCTGGAACCGGACCCTACCCGGAACCACAGGTTCTGGTTTCGAGTACCATGTTGGAACATGTACAGGTTCCGGGTACCCTATTGGAACCTGTTGTGAAACATGTAAATGAACAAGTTCTTATTGGAACCTGTTCTGAACCTGTAAATGTACAAGTTCCGAACCTGTACCCTGGAACCGGTTCCAGTTCCAGTTCCGGGTACCCGATGTGTTGGACCCGGAACCGGAACTCGAACTGGTTTCAACCGGTTCCTAAATTTTTGTCCCTGACCCAATTTTATTCAAGTCTACCCGGAACCTACCCAGTCGGGTCGGTTCCAGGTCTACCCGGTACCCATGCACACCCCTATACATTACTTCTTTGGTCCAAACCAAGGAATCCTTTAGATATGATGCAAAACAGATATTGTTCTATCATTAATCAACATCAAAGATTTCTATATGAGAAATACGAATCGGAGTTTGAAGAAGGAGAAGGAACCGTCTGACAATTTGGGAAGTTGGTTCCCAAGTGGTTGAGGTTGGTGTTAGTCTTGCCCATTAAATTAAAAGTTCTTCTACTCCATTGTTGACCCTCCTATCCAGAATAGTATGGGGCTAGGGTTGACTGAGAGTGGAGAAGGGCTTTGAATAGTGCTGCTATGCAAATGCTTGAGAGGAAGACATTAAAAACATTGTGGATTTTTGCCTCAGATGGGAGTTCAAGATCATAAGCGACAGTTCCAATTTTGCGAGAGATCCGAAAAGGGCCATAATATTTTGGAGACAATGTATGAGATGACTAATGAGCTAAGGCCTTGTGACGATATGGCTGCTTGAGAAGAACCAAGTTGTTAGGCTGAAATTGAACGTCTCGATGTTTACAGACATATGACGCCTTATTATTTGTTGTGCTTGGTGCAAACGAGATCTAATAAGCTGAATATGTTGGTTGTGTTCTCTTAAGCACTCGTTAATTTCATCAAGTTGGGAAACTCTTCAACCATGTAAGGTACTCACTCGTCAATTTCATCAAGTTGGGCAACTCCAGCCGTGTAAGGTACTATACGCAATGGAGGGCAGCCATATAGCACCTCGAATGGAGTAATGCGAAGAGTAGTATGATAGGTTGTATTGTAACCATGGTTTTAAGTCTCGTACCATACCGGGTGGTAAGCCCGGTATATACCGATTTTTGAAAAAACCGGTATACAAGATACCCGGTATGGGTAAATACCGGGTATCTCAGTAAATACCGCCCGATATCCCCGGTATTTGCTATCATACGCCCGGTATGATATTTTGCACTGTAGCAAAATATCGATACTTTAAAAATACCGGTGATACCGATAAATACCGCCCGGTATGCTCCGGTATTTAGCAAATACCGGGCGGTAAGAGCTATGATACCGGGCGGTATCGCCCGGTATCACCCGACCCAACAGCTCTTTTTAAGAGCCGTTGGGCTGCTACAGTGCCGACAGCCCAAACGGCTCTTAGGGTGTTTTTGGTCATTTTTGGATGTTTTGGTGGCTATATAAAACCCCCAAAACACCTCTTTTACTCTCACTCACCCCCTCTACTCATTTAAACTCTCTAAACTCTCAATCTTTCTCAATCTCTCTCTCTACTTTCTTAATTTCTACGTCGAAATTCTGCTCAAATGGCACCGAAATCTCAAGCCGACCCCGCATGGCAACACAGTGTTCGGTTGGAGAAGACTAACCACTGGCAATGCATCCATTGTAATATGATTTGTCGTGGTGGAGGCGTCACTCGATTAAAGGCACACTTGGTCGAAACATCCAGCGACGTCGTCAAATGCACCAAAGCACCGCCGGAAGTACGACAAATGTTTAAAGATATGCTCACCAACAAGTAGCAGCGTCTTAACAATGCAGCTCAACAAGCCGAGTTCGACCGACGAGCTACCCAAGAAGTTGGCGGTGGCCATTACGAGGCTCGGGGTGGCGGTGACGAAGAGGATCCGGAACTTGAAGCCGGCATCCGAGCTTTATTGGAGTATGCTGCATTCGAACGAGATCGGATGTACTATCCCGGATCTCATTTTGAGTATGGCAGCGGCAGTGGTAGCGGTGGCATAAGCAGTGCGGCTCGACTTCGGCTGCCGGATCAATGGACCGAAGTGGTTCAATTCCCTCCGGTCCTCAAATTGGCCGGAGTTCTAGCATGAGGGTACCTCAAAGCAGAGGAGGCATTCGTGGATTCTTCACAAACCTCGGAGCAAGTGGTAGGAAAACTAATATTAATGTTTCTGATCTTGATCCCAGGGCATGTCCTCCTCCATCAGCAAAGCAACCGCGTATAGACGATGCTTGGGGCAAGACGAAGAAGTGGGAGTTGGGGAGAGCCATCTCCAAATGGTTCCACTTCAGCCGGATTCCCGCAAATGCAGCCAACAACCCATACTACCGAACCATGGTGTCTACCATCCAAAAGGTAGGCCCAGGTATTGCCCCTCCAACTCCCTATGAAATTTCAGGTCCTTACCTAGAAGCGGAGGTCAATGAAATAAAAACCTGGATCGATGGAATCAAGCGACAATGGGGGGAGTACGAATGCAGTTTGATGTGCGATAGCTGGACCGGGCCAACCCGAATGAGCATCGTCAACTTCCTCATCTATTGCAACCTAAGAGTTGTTTATCACAAGTCGGTAAACTCGTCCAATGAAATTCATGACGCTTACTACATCTCGAAGCTGATGACGGAGGTGATCGAGGAGATTGGACCTCAGAACCTTGTTCAAGTTATAACCGACAACGGAGCCAATTTCAAAAGGGCAGGTGAGATAATTGAACAAGATTATCCTCATATATGTTGGACTCCATGTGCAGCCCATTGTGTAGACCTAATGATGAAAGATATCGGTGATATACCGATGGTGAAGTCGACAGTAAAGAAGACGCAACAAATTACCCGCTTCATCTACAACCATACATGGGTACACGCCCTAATGAAAAAATTTACAGAGGGTAATTTATTAATTTTTAAGTAATTTCTAATATTTATTTATTAATTAGTTTATCATAAATATTTACTAATGATAATTTCATATTTTAGGTGAAATTCTTCGACCGAGAGCGACTCGTTTTGCAACCAACTTCATCGCATTAAGGTCACTCCAACAAAAAAAGGCGGCCCTTAGAACCATGTTTACAGGTGAGGAATGGACTTTATCAAGATATGCTGGAAAAACCGATGGAAAACAAACAGAGAAGTTCATCCTCAACAGGCGGTTATGGGATTGCATCGCAGAAATAGTCGTCACCGTAGAACCTTTGTACAAGGTTCTACGACAGGTGGATATGGAAAAGACGTCTCAAATGAGTCATCTCTACCACTACATCCACCAAGCACAAGAAGAAATCAAGAGGGTTATGATTTCTCCTGCCAAGTATGAACCCTTCATCAAAATTATCTCCAAGAGATGGGATAATCAAATGAGCCGTGACATACACATCGCAGGTATTTTTTATTTAATATTCAAAAATTATTTAAATTTAATTCATTATGCTTAATTACTTATTCATTATGCTTAATTTTTTATAGGGTATTATTTAGATCCTTCATACCAATACCGGTATAATCTTGGAATGGTCGATAGTTTGTTATATCCCCTCCGCAAGGTCATACAACGAATGTCGAGATCCAACCGAGAAGCGGCACAAGCTCTCAATGAATTAAAATGGTTCCGCGGTGCAACTGGCAATTTCGGAGATTCATTTGCAATCTCCACCCGAGATACTATGGATCCAAGTAGATAGATTTTCTTTGTCAATTTATTTATCAAAGATAAAATCCCGTTACTAATATTAATTTTAAATTTGCTGCAGTCGAATGGTGGTTGCAATTTGGAAACGAATCTCCAACTCTTCGAAAGATTGCAACACGCATCCTCTCGCAAACCACATCATCAAGTGGATGCGAGAGGAATTGGTCGACCTTCGCCTTGATTCATACGAAGCCGCGCAATCGCCTTTCGTACGCCCGATTAGAGAAGCTCGTATATGTTCATTATAACATGCGACTTCGAATGTGGGCGTTACAGAACGAAGATAGAGAAATTCTATATGTAGATCCATTCGATGTCGAGTTCGTCCAAGGCGATGCAGACCCAATAATTGATTGGAGTGCAATGGAGACTGACCCGCCTCTTCTTGATGAACCAGGCGAACCACCTCGACCTTCACCAATTATATCTGATGCTATTGAGTCCGAGAGTCAACCAGAAGACACGGACAGTCAAGCTCTTGAGAGGGACATGATCTTTGCTCCCTTGGACTCTCAACGAGTTCGACAAGTAAGACGACGATCCACGTCCGACTCTCCATCTTCACAATTAAAGGGAAAGTAGAAGGCACCTTCACCTTCACCTTTAAAGGCAAAAGGCAAAGGCAAAGGGAAACGACCAATTGATCCTTTGGACGTGATTGCAGAAGCGGAAGAGAACGAAGAAGACGAGCCCTCGGTTCATAGCAGTAGCAGCACAGAAGACGGAGGAGATGATGATGGAGCTGGGGAGAAGAGACCGTCGTACCATCAACACTAGCACCTACCGATCTGTGGACGAATAAGCAATACTTTGACCACACCACTCAAGATCAGGATCACGGTGCTAGAACCGGACGAACAACTCGGGTGTACGAGAAGAAAGGCCTGCGTCGAGGAAGTGGACCGACAGCTTTGCAAGATTACCACCACGATATGATGAGTAGCTTGCAAGAAGTTTCTGAATCAACCTACTCTGTATCAAGTACCTACTCACTACTCAACTGATGATACAGGGACTAGTTCTTGGACGGTCAACAAAGAAACACTGATGGGTATGTGGTATAATGGATACCAAGACATGATGACATGGGATCATTTTCAGATATGGACATTGGAGACTTACGGTGGTGACCTTAGTCGTGTATGTCCCCAAGATATGTACGAGTACGATGGACGTCATTCGTCCGCATTTTAAACATTGTATTCATGTATTTGACATTTGAATATGAAATTTAAGTATTTCTTGATCAATCATGGGTTATTGGAGTTATTTTTAGCAGCAAAATCAAAAAAAAAAGGCTCGGTATGCAATTTTCGTACCGGACCGTACCGTGTCGGTACGGTACGGTATCGGTATTTTAAACCATGATTGTAACAATACTCAACCCACAAAAGCCATTTGGTTCAGGTGCGAGGCTTGTCCCTTGTGAAACAGCCAAGATAGAGTTCAACACCCCGATTGACTACTTCGGTTCGGCCATCCGCTTGCGGTGGTAGGCTGAGGTGAAGTTGAGGCGAGGACACACAGAATGAATAATTCTCGCCAGAACTTGCTTGTGAAAGTTACATCACGGTCCGAGACAATGGACTCCAAAGATCCATGGAGGCGCACGATGGAAGAGTCGTGCGCGACTGTAGGAGTCGTATAAGGATGGCCAAGTGCAAGAAAATGGCCAAATTTGGATAAACAGTCTACAGCCACCATGATAATGGACTTGTCAGCGGATAGAGGAAGGCCAATAAAATCCATAGAGATATCAGCCCATATTTGATATGGGGTGGGAAGTGGTTGTAGGAGGCTGACGGGTTGAAGGGTCTCAGTTTGGAAGATGGCTTCGGAGGGACGTCTCCCACTCAATTGACTCCATGCTACTCACTCATAGAGACGAGCGAGGCGCATAGCTTCGGTGAGGTCTACCGGATTGAGGGCCTCCACCAAGACTTGAAGATTGGGAGTGAGTCCTCTAACGAATAACTCCACTTCTTGCTCGGATGATAAATGGCCGGCGTGTGCAAGAAGTTGCTGAAAGGATCTTTGGTAGTCCATCACTGATCACATTTCAGTTGAGAGGTTAGCTGAGTCATTAGTTAATGTGGCATGATGAGGTGACTGCCCGGTTGACATAACACCCACCATAGAACAAATAAGGTGACCTCCATTACCACTAGCACTGGTGCTGTGATTCTTGATGAAATGGAGCTAGGAATGAGTTTGCGAACACTTACTCCACCCTCTAGTTCCACTTTACCTTCCAACTTGTCAATGGCATGCTTATAAAATACTTAGTGAGGATCATCACAGTACTCTTATTACTCCTTTTTCTAGAGATGAGGTTCGGGATACCATTAGGTCCAGAGCTAACGGTAAAAGCCATGCACAGATAGTTTCACGGCTAAATTCTATAAGCCTTATTGGCATATTATTTCTAATAGCTTTATGAACCGTTAGGATGCTTTTCATGGACATGTTTGTCTCCCGTATGACTGGAATAAAACTATTCTAACCTTTATTCCCAAATATAAAAATCCCAAATTAGTTAAGGACTTTAGATCAATTACTTGATGTAATCTTTCTTATTGTATCCTTGTTGAGATTCTTGCAAATAGACTACAAACTTGCATATCCTCTCTCGTCTCACAATTTGCTTCCATTAAAGGTAGAAGCGTACATGATAATATCCTCATTGCATAAGACCTTGCTCTAGCTATGTATTCTAAAGGAAAATCTCCTTATATAATTATATTCTAGTCTAAATTGATTTAGAAAAAGCTTATGATATGCTGTCATGGGATGCGATTATTCCAATTCTATAATAGCACCAGGCAAAAGGACCCATGATCTCCTTTTTTTGTAGATTTTGGTTGTTCACACTCTTAACAAATTTGATAAAACAAGTTGGGAACAGTAAGCTCATCAATCCTTAAATACTATACTGTTGGCCGCCATATATTTGCTCATTATATTTGACTTTCTTCTAGAGCCACTAGGAAAAGTCTTTGAAATATTAAGCAAGTCATCTTACACTATGAACATCTCACTACCCAAATGGTCAATATGGCCAATCAGAAGAAAATTCCTATGAATGTTTCAAATTATACCATTGAAGCAAATCTGCAATGTGCTACATATGAAACATGGAAAATCTCCTGATCATAGTTAAATGAATTTCTGGAACAACGAAGGGGTTAAGATTAATTGTGATGGTTCATGGGACAATTGTTGTGGTGGTGCTGCATTTATTATCAAAAATGCTATTGGTTAAAGTTTTCATCTTGAGTACAAATTTCTTTTTCGAATTCTAAAATTCTGACTGATACTTTAAAGGACAACAAACAAGCTCATTGACGAATAAGCAATCCTGTTTGGGAGATTAGATGCTCAATGAATCACTGTAGTAATCTGGGATTTGGTTTTATCTTTGGTGAATGTAATCAAGTTGACCATTGAGCATCAAATCGTGCTTGAATTTGTAAGAAGTCCAATATATGGACCTCTATCCGCCCACCAAGCTGGAATCCATTCTTGTAAGAGATGGATATGGTCCAAGTTTTAGTACATCAAAAAGAGCTGCTGTTTCTTTTTGGTAAAAAAAAGAAAAAAAATCCTAAGGTCATCGTATGCATTGATTTGATAGTCTTCCGATCATCGACACATCTTGGTGCTTCTTCTTTTATGTTTAGGATAGGATTCTAGAACTCCTTCATTGTTGGGAGTGAGTCCACCAGCTCCATCTCTCTAGTTACCGTTCCAATAAATACAATTTCTACGTGCTTCATTCAGTTTTAAGCTAAGCACAACATGTCATTTTCAAAACTGTAAGTTCTTTTGTCCATAATCGACTCTATAACATCCCTGGCTAACACCTTTTACCTCCTTCAGTCTTATGTGCCTGGTTTGGAGCATCTGACCACAATTTGCTTTCTTCTGTTTCTCCAATAACTAGTCAATCACATTTTATACTTGCATACAGGTCTAATCCTAGTGGCTAGCATTGATTAGCCATGCCCTCCCTATAACATTGTCATTTTGGTTCTATACATTCTTCCTTTTCTTTTTAACCTTATTTCCATTAGTGAAATGAATAAACGGTTCCATTTTCTTATGGTATCTAAATCTGTGTTCATATTTAGTAAGTTTGATGTCACCATGTCAAAAGTCAAAACTAAAGCTATTAAGGCATAGCCAATTTATACTTTTTATGTTCTCAATAATCCAAAACATGAAAGTAGGTGGAATGGACTGGCCAAAGCTGACTTAATTGATCAAGGGTATAATTTTTGGGCAAAATTGTATGTATATCCCTCCAAACATATTGACTTTGGTATTTACCCTCTAAACCTTAGTTTAGCATATTCTTGCAAATATAAGATATTGAACAAACACCATAGTTAACTTCTATTATTTCCCTTTAATATGGTGACATCAAACACAAATAGACATCATTACCCCTCTTTAAAAAATTGCATGTATAAGATTAAGTTGATCTACAACGAACATTTATTGTCATGATTACAGGATTTTTTACACTTTAGTGCAAGTAGATTAGTCATATAGTCTTGCTTGAATCATAGCTACTTTTGGGGGTCTACAAGGAAAGTTACCATTGTCATAGAAATTTAAAAAAACAAAATATTAGAATTTAATCACAAAATGAACATGTAAGGTATTGAGTGATTTTATATGTTTAAATCACTCAAATTACTTGTTAGTCTAAGGTTTGGTAAATTAACTTGAGTTTATTTATTCAAAAAGTAAATGTGATAGCATTTGTGCAAGATCTATATATTTGCAAGAGTATATACAAGGGAGAAGGTATCACTTTGCTAGAAAGAGCTTATTTGCTCTGCATGTATTTTTGGCCCAAAATTACCCAAAAGGTTTTAAAGATCATTGCTATACTACCCCATTTTTGGAACACCATCAAGAACCCGACATGTCATGTGATGTGTATGATTAGTAACCACCACTATGAGCACCCGCCCCAACCCCCACCCGCTGCAAGTGGGTGATCCCAATTCGCTGCGGGTCACCCGGCATGCAAAGGGAACGATGATGTGGTCGTAGATTGGTGCGAGGAGGATGATGAAGACGACGCGAAAGATGAGCAGCGATGCCGACGTGATGGTGAGTTAGTGAGATGTGGATCCCATGTTGATGTGGAGGGCATTTTAGTCAAAATTCGACACATCAGATGTCGGGGATGTGGGTCCCATGGATAGTATTTCAAAACGGGATAATTTTGCACCTTTTTCGTTACTATAGGAGCATTTTTGCTCCAAAAAGAACCTATGGGGAAAAATAGAGCCTCTAGACAAACATGGGGGCAAAATAGTACCTTTTCCCTCATGACGTATTACTAATCATACACATCACATGACATGTGACGTCGTTCCAAAAACGGGGCAGTATAGCGATTTGCAAAACCTTTTGGGTAACTTTGAGCCAAAAAAACTGGAGGGCAAATAAGCTCTTCCTAGTAAATGTTAGGGGCAAATTAGTACCTTCTCCCTATATACAATAACAAGTTTTGTAATGGTAAATATATAAGTTTTCATATTTTAAAAAGGAAACATAATTTAACAAGTGAGAACTCCTATCTCTTAACCAGTGACATAACAAGATTTGAACTAGTGCGTGAAATAGTGGACTGAAACACCCATTCTGAATTGGAACTGTTTATATTTGCATTTATGGAGTAGTGGAGTTTAAATTTTTTTAAAAAAACATCTTCATTTTACATGACCTTGAAACAAGAGAGAGATGATTCAGAAAGGGTGTGATCATTAAACATAATGATTTTACAATCTTGAACTTCTGACATAGTCATCTTAATATATGTCTATTTCTAGTCTGAAGAAAATAATTCCTAGTTTAGGACATACTAATCAAGATTGTTACAATTGAGGTCCTATGCAGGAAATTTGATGGGATTGAAGGGGTTGTAATATTGAAATATAAGATCTTAAGATCCTATTTAAAAAAACATGAAAAGTGTACAAGTTCCATTATAATAAGTTAGAATATATTAATGGACAAAATGCTTATATGAAGAGTTCAATAAATATATTTGTTAAATTTGATTGGATGACCAACTTTTCCAAATGCTCAGGTTGTTAGGAAAGAAACCAATCTATTCATTTATATTCTTAACACTCCCCCTCACTTGTGGGCGGTAAACTTGAGGAGACTAATCCAAAGCCCAACAAGTGGATGACTTAACTGAGATGGGAGGTAATTTTTTCTTTAAATATTAAAGCTAAGAGGATTCAAACTCAACTCATGATCTACTGCTCTGATATCATGTTAAATTTGATTAGATGACCAACTTTCTCAAAAGCTTATACGGTTAGGAAAGAGACCCATCTATTCATTGATATTCTTAACAATATTAATCATTGCAAAATACAAACTAAAATTTAAACAAAAGAGCAAGTAAATAAATCACGTAAATCATTAGTCCATGTGGATTTACTTTTTGTTCTTCAGGTTGGTATTAAGTAATAAAACTACTTAACTACATGTACATATCAAAAATTAAAATGATCTATATGGCTCCCAGGATCCACAAGGAGATCTCACATTTGGAGATTGGTTGGCTTAAGAAGAAAGCTAAAGGAAGCCTTTCCAAAACCCTAGAAGAAGAGAGGGAATTGACTAAGGTTTTAGAGCGAGGTGGAGGAGTACTCTCTTGCACTTTTGCAGGAAACCATGCCTTCTCGGGTGTTAGGACGGCCAAGGACATGGATGGGGCCTTCTTCTTCCCTCAAAAATTCCCTCTTTGGTTTGAATTCAAAAACCCGCCATAAGGATTTAGTCCTCTTATTGGGTTTGAATCATATTGGATCCTCCCAAAACCATAAAAAAATAGGAACAAAACCAGCATATGGTGAATTTTCATTGCCAAGAGGCTAGAACCCTATTTATGTCTATATCTGCTCTCTTTCTATCTAAAGAAATTCCTTTTTGGTTTCCTTTCATCATTATTTTATCTACTATGTTGTCCATGACATTCATAAGTTGTCAAAAGAAATGACAGAACACCATGGCATGGCATTTTCTTATCAGCAAAACTATAACTAGAATTAAGAGAGAATTCTATGACTTGAAATCAGACACCATCACAAATGGATGAGACAAAGTGTAACTATGACTAAAATCAGTAAGTTGAAATTTTAGTTTACCTACATGAGACGGAAGAACTGTAATGTGAGGATGTGAATGATACCAACCAATAACCCTTGTTGTTCTTCCCGTCATCGCAGTCATTCTGTGCTAAAAGGTTAAGTTTAACATACAAAACTTGCATTCTTTAAGATACAAAGAGAATTTACTGAAAACGAGATGATGGATATCTCTGCTTGTGATGAAGCAGCAGCAAGCAGCTCAGGATTAGTCTCCACCCGATCTTTGCGTCGGTCGGACCGCATCTGTGGGGATGCTCCCCAGATGAGTGCAGTTGCATACCCACCATCCGAGTACTATAAGATTCAGTGTCAGAATATAAAATTCATTCTAACTCACAAAGTTACAAATACATAAAGGCACAAGTAACAATCAAGATGAGTGATACAGAATTGAAAGGTAACTATCTAAGCCTTTTGCTTTCTCCAAGAACAGCAACAGCTTGCATAAGAGCGAACTTAGTGGATTGGCATATGATACTAAGGCACAACATTCTAGGCCCACTATACAATTCCAAGTGGTACAACATTCTCAGAACATGAGACAGAAGCTAACTAGCAAAGTTAGAAAATATGATACTAAGGCACAAGTAGGAAACAGAAAAACAAATATAAAAACAAAAGGTAACCATAACTTCTAGGTTTAAAAAAAAATAATACAAATGTCCAGCTAAAAACCAATCAATGATGCTAACATGTAAGTCAACTCTTTTTGTTCTCCAACAACAACAAAAAGATTGCATTAGCATTAACATCTAATAAGTAAAACATGTAGCAAGAAATTATATCACTTATGTATCAAAGCAACAATTTCAATACCTAACGTAGTACAATTTTTTTCAGAATCTGGAATTACATGCATGCTAAACAAATTGGTTGTTTTAGTTGTCACCAATTGCTATGGCCTCGAATGTTACTTTCTTAGTTTCTTGTTTTGGTTCCAAAGGCTATCGCAAGGTTCAAATTTGTTCCCAAAGAAAAACATCCACATAATTTTCATTCATGATGTCCTTATTTATGAACAAAAGAACATGATCAAAGATTTTGCATTATTGCAGTATCTAAAGGTCCATAAAATCATCTTAATCCCACTCTTATTTGGTAGGATCATGTTATTTTTCTCAATGATATACAATAGAAGAATCATAAAATGAATATTTAGTTGACATGAAATACAAAAATATAGTTAGACAGTAAATTTCAGTACCCCTTTTAAAAACTTTAGTTTAGCATGTATAACCTTTATGTTAAAGTCCCACATTGGTTAAAATATGGCCAAGATAACCTTTAAATAGTTTGAGCAATCCTCTCCCCAAGAGCTAGCTTTTGGGGTGAGTTAGGTCTACTAATTTCTTATTATGGTATCAGAGTCTATCCTGTTGTTGATATTGTGTCACCCGCAGATGTCCAGTCCTCCAAAACTCCAAGCTCCAGATGTCCAATCCTGGGCGTGAGGGGGTGTATTAAAGTCCCACATTGGTTAAAATATGGCCAAGATAATCTTTAAATAGTTTGAGCAATCCTCTCTCCAAGAGCTAACTTTTGGGGTGAGTTAGGCCTATTAATTTCTTAACACTTTATAAATATTAAAAAGTTGCATATATACCTCTAGAGCTAACTTCAGTTATTTTGTCCTTAATATGATGATGGAAAGCTATAAACTGACATTACCACCCTCTTAAAAATATCATGCATATATCCCTCTAGAGTTAATAATTTTCATATATCATTTTAAATTTAATATTTTCATATATATCTTTATCAAACTATCAAATTTATATATGCAATTATAAATTATGCTATTATTTTTATATTTATATTTTGTGTATTTTTCTACTATACAAATTATAAATAAATAGTTACCATGGAACAAATTATTTATAAAACTTTTGTTTTCTGTTATTAAAATCAATTGTTTCTAGGATAATATTTAAATATCTATCTACAAAAAGTAATATAGTAAAACAAAAAATGACATAGCTAATATAAAAAAATATATTTATATTTTGCTAATATATTGGCATTGAAATTTCATAATAATGGAAATTATTAACATAGTAAATTACCAATGTTATATATATTTTGTTTATATTTATATTTTACCAATTTATGGATCAATGTTATATATAGTAACACTATTTTGGGATGGATAGAAAGTTACGAAAAATTATCCATATATGAAAAACAATAAAAGAGAATAAAAGAGTTTAGGTATAATTATAAGGGTATTTTAGGTACAAATAATTGTATTCATTAAAATTATCTAAATAGTCATTGGTAACCATAATTAGTAACTATAGCTAGTTTATCTGCCAAATGCTAACGGCAATGGCATTTACGCTAGATTTAAATATTTGCATGTACATATATGAAGTATGATGTTTTGTAGTGGTAAATATGCAATTTTGTAGGGGTAAATATGCAATTATCTATGTGAAAGTCCCTAGAATATACAATAATGTGCCCTAATATACTCTGGAAAAGAGTCTTAGAATGCTTTTGTCATAACACCTATCTTCAAAAGTTCCATCCAAGCTCAAGACCCTGCCTAACACAAAATTAGGTATGCTAAAAAGTAAATAATCTTAAACTATTTATCTAGATGCATTGAGCTATGAAATGCCAACAGGCTAGTGATGCGAGTCTACAAATGTTCCTGTTGGAACTTTCCAGTTTGTTGTTGTTACTTGTTTTTGCAGCCTACCAACGTTGCTAATAGTTGTACAGTGAAATACATATTGTAATGCGGCTTATGAATACCATATATGTAACTTGTAAAAAACAATAAGAACCATTCACAAATTTCCTTATTTTCATAAGTATTATGAAATCAACCAAAAATTTAAAGGAAGTCAAAATATTAAACATCCAACATATCTGCATATTTTTCATTTCACCATTTCTAAAAATGGATAATTCATGTGTCATATATAATACCTTATACTCACATTAACGAACACTGAAGATAGATGCAACATAAGGTGTGAGAGTGAAGTATCCAGCACATATGGAAAAGTGCCAAAAAATGGTTCTTCATTTGCATTTAACAACTTAATCATAAGACAATAAATGTGATGATTCATTCTCAACACCTTCATCAGTGCAGCCATGAAGAATGCAAGAGAAAAGAAAATCAAGAGATGCATATAGGTGGTACAAAATGAAGTTCAACACAATAGGCAATACATAAATATGATAGTTATGCAAGGTTTCATCAATTGATTCAGCAATGCAACAACTTAGAATTGGGTATTCTTAAGAGCTAAACTTTACAGCCTGTGTATCTTCTGAAAATTGTCAATACCAAAATAAAGATCATAATATTTAGATATTACAGGTTTACAAATGCAAAAAGTCAAAGTAGTTGAGTGCCTGATTGAAGAAGACAGAATTCATATCTGTTAGATAACTTTATAGTTGAAGCTGAAACTATGCTCCTGGGTTAAACAATAAGCAGATGGTTTTCTTCAGATTGTTCAAAGAACCTCCTAAGTTCTAATCAGATATAATGTAACAATTTGTTTAGAACGCATAAAGTTATAATCAGAGAGCCATCATCCTATGTACCAGATATAGTGGAAATAGAATGCATGAATCAGGATAGAGAATTAAGCCCAATCTTTCAATAACCTCAAACTTTTGAGTATAAGACAGATGCTGGAGATTGCAAGAAGCCTAAGAAAGGTCAAAAGTGGCAGGTCTGGGTAGGGCTGGCAATTTTATCCGTATCCGCCAACTAAAAACCGCATCCTGTATCCGATCCGTATCCGCAAGTAAAAACAAATATGGATACAAATATGGATCTGAAAATTTCATATCCGCGCGGATACGGTGCGGATATGGATTTGTCTGTGTATCCGCACCGTATCCGCACCGCCTATCCGCCTCATTTTAATTACTATTTTACCTATATATATATATAATACATATGTAAGGGGCCAAGGGCGATATTGTAATTTTCTATCTAATATATATATTATATCAAACATTTAGCTGTGACTCTGAGCTGTGAGTTAATTGCCAGCCCGCCATCTGCCCTTCGCCCCTTCTCTTCCACTTGCCCTAAATCCCTAATTCTTTCACCCGTGACCCGCCGCTTCATCCATTCGTTGATTCGTTACCGCTGGGCTCCCTTCGCTTCGTCTCCTCCTCGATTCGTCTCGCTCGCTTTTTAGGGTTCCGCAAAGAGGTTACTTAGAGGCGAAGCATCCCCCAGCATTGAAGCCCTAATCCTGCTTTGATTTCTTCTGTTGCGATTGACACCGTGGTGGGTCTTCCGTGTTCTTCGCTCTAGCGGGGATCAGGGGCGTCGCCCTCTTCCTTGTGTCCGCGCTCGCCCGCCTCGCCGATCTCTTCGATTTCAAGACCCGGAGACGCCGCCGCCGCAAGGGCTGGGCCCGGCGGGGAGGCGGAGCCATGCTCTGGGTCGTCCGCCTCTCCGGCCTGTGCTCCCTTGCCATGGTTATGATGGTGCTGGCCCCCTCCTTCCAATCTTTCCTTCCGGCCGAAGCCATCAGGTCGTCTCATTTCCTCCGTCTCCACAGCGCCGACGACTACGATCGCCACTTCGCCGTTGCCTCCAGTGACTCCGCAGGCCTCGAGTTCCGGCGAGCACCTTTCTTCCACAATGCTGCCGAGTGCGAGCCCCCTTCGTCCAATGGCATCTCTGCCTGCAACCTGTCGCTGGTGCACATTGCAATTACCCTTGATGAGGAATACCTGTGCGGCTCGATCGCGGTGGTTCATTCGGTTCTCACCCACGCCCGGTGCCCGGAGAGCATCTTCTTCCACTTTCTAGTTTCGGAGCCAGGTTTGGAGCCGGTAATGCGTTCCACCTTCCCAGGGCTCCGCTTCAAAACCTACTACTTTGACCCGGAGCGCGTCAGGGGGCTAATCTCGACGTCGGTGCGGCAAGCTCTGGAGCAGCCGCTAAACTATGCGCGGAACTATCTTGCGGAGATACTAGAGCAGTGCGTGAGCCGGGTAATCTACCTCGACTCCGACCTGGTGGTGGTCGACGACGTCGCCAATACGTGCCCGGCAGCGGCAGCCCGCAGGTGAGTCCGGCAATCTCTTCACGTATTAAGTCACTTAATACGTGACTTATGGACTTATGGTTTGTTCAAATTATAAATTGATGGTGGTGTATGTTGTAGCTATTTAGAATTTTAGATGCTAGTAATTACTCATGTTATAATTTTTTTTAGCTAGTATCAGATTGCTATTTAGATGATTTATGTATCTTAATGTTGTTTGTTTCAATTTGATTTAATGTACATGGTTGATGGTGATTAAATTATAAATTGTGGTTGAGTAGTTTAAAATATATTACATACTTATTTTGGATCAATAAACAGGGTATTTATTGATTTTTAAATTAAATATATTATTTTAATATTTTTTTAAATACGGATGCGGATATGGATACGGTGCGGATATCCATATTTGAAGCGGTGCGGATATGGATATTCATATTCATATCCATGGCGGATACGGTGCGGATACGGATACACGGATATGAGGTGCGGGTGCGGATGCGGATGCGGATAATGTACTATCCGCACCGTATCCGATCCGTTGCCAGCCCTAGGTCTGGGAGAGACATCACAAAGTTCTGCAATAGAGATCTCTAGAAATTCTCTAGAATCAACTCAGTCATTAAATGAAATAAAAGCGAAAAATTGATCCACTAATCTTTTGCTCAGTAAGCTGCATGAAAATTGGCTATGACTATTGAAGACAATATGTATTGGTGAGAATTTAAGTTTGAAGATATGACTGACAACCTGGTGATTCTCACAACCTGGTGATTTTCACAACCTAATGGAGTAAACAATTCTTCCTTGCACAACAATGTATGCCCAATGTATGTCAATGTATCCCTTTCTACTGATCAAGAAGAATTTCCAACATTTATCTTCGGCAAGTTAGTAATCAGATCTTAGCTAGACTCAACCAAAGAGAGACAATGCTCCTATTTAAAACATCAAAAGAAAAAGATTATTAACATAATTCACATAAAAGCACCAATACTGTAAAAGATAAAGCATGTGATGTTGTAGAACAGAAAATTCAGCACATATGGACAGAATTAGGGGTTTTCCATGATACATCATAAAGGAGAATCTTAGAGTTACTTTGGTTCAAAGAGAAGAAAGTGAGGGGGAGGAAGAGTAGGGGAAAAGGAGAGATCGAGGGGCAAGTGTTCTAATGGATGTTGTATTTGGTTCAACAATGGTGGGGCGAGGGTGGAGAGCAATATTTTTCCCTCCTTTCTTTGGTTAGAGAGTGGAGGGGAAGAGAAATGTGTTTCCTCTATTGTTCTACCCTTAAATTGGGGATTATATAATTTTTCTGAGCATAAAAATTTTTAATGCTCCTCCCCTCTACATTCCTTTGGCTTTCAAGGGAGTTAATCTTTACCTTGTTTCTTCCCCTTGATCCTATTCCAACCATGTGGAGAATACTATAAGAATTCCCTCCCCTCCCCTACGCGTCTCTTCAAAACTCCAACCATAGAAAGTGGTAGAGAAAAAAAAGAAATGACAGTGTCAAAAATAAAGCTCAATTTCACCTAAAATAAAGCTCATTCAGGATAATAGCATGATATTCAGATGCTTTTCAGAATAATGACCACAACAAAGGAACTCCCTTATCACATAAGTTTCTACTACCCAAAGTTTCTCTTTCCAAAAATTAAACCAAGCAAAAAGTCAGCGAAACCCTAATCCACCTGGGCTTCGTTAAGTAGATAGTGAGCATCGTAAGCGGATCATCCCAAATATAGCTGCAAGATTTATCAATTCCCACGCCTTATAAGATAAACATAGAAGTACATGTGTGTACGGAGGAAGATCAACCTAATTACATAAGCTTGCAAGAACCAATTTTGTTCGATCGACGAAAATAGGTACAATAAAGAAAAATCAGAGAGGTCAATCACAAAAGGGTAAGCATAGTGGGTTTACTTGGATATCGCCGAGGAGTAGGCCCATGATCTCCTCTGTCTCTGTAGTTAGTGCGTGGGTGAGACAAGTGAACCACACCTCCTCCGTCATCTTCACCGATGCTAGCGACATCGCTTTGCCCTTGGAAACGCACGGGTACCTCTCCTCTTCTGGGGGAAAGACGGATAGATTTTGGAACTCTTTTATCGCTAGAAGATGAAATCGAAAAGATGATTAGAAAAAGCTGTACATGTGGAGAAAAAAATTAGACAAATATTGTGTATGCTAGTTAGATTTTACTTTGTTCCGTGATCCCTGTGAATGAAGGACTATCCATGATCACGGTCCAAAATTTGGGAGGGTGACCATTACAACAAAAGTGAATATTAAAAACAATTAAATCAGCAATTTCCTAAAGGGAAAATTCTATTTATTCCAAAAAGCAGAATAAGAAAGGAATTATTCATTCAAAATCGGATGAAATTCAAAATATATTCACAATTTCTATTTCAATGGCATAACAATGCTAACATCTCGTTAATTGTTAACTCTTGTTGTAACGGGGTTAACACCTTTCATCCAACATTTTAAACATGTTTCACGTCTCATCGGTTAAATTATTTAAACAATTTAAATATACCGTTTAAGCTTGAAAATGCATTATAAAATTATTAAAAATCACAGAAATTTTAATTTAGTGAATGAATAATATTCATAACTCGGATCAAATGAGTGTGTACAAATCTTGTAACAAAACTATTTAAATCATTTAAATGATTTAAGTGAAAAAAATTTAATATGTCATTTAAGCTTGAAAATGCATTATAAAATCATCAAAAAATTACAAAAATTCTAATTTACTGAATGAAATGATATTCACAACTTGGATTAATGAAAATGAGTGTGTACAAGTCCCAGTACAAAATTGTTTAAACCATTTAAATAGTTTCAGTTCCATTTAAACAGTGTTCCTGCTTGATGGTCGGAGCAGTGCGGTTCGATTCGGTGTGTCTCCTGATCAAGTGTAACTCTGGCAGGGGAGACATGCAAAAGACACTCTGACACTCAAGTAAGAATATGTTCAAGATGGAGATAATAAAAATTGGAATATAGGGTATCCAAGATGTGTCGTGTTTGTATATATTGCAGGATGAGGAAGGAATGACGATAATGTCGCCCAGTAATCATGTTGGGATGTTGCTAAGAATGGGTTGAGGCTAATCGTGGAGATGTCGGGCTTGTAATGATGAATCCTTTATGATTAATGAAAATGTAGATGTCCTTGTATGGTCGGGTGGAGCCCTTAGGCTAAGCCATCTGGCTTGATTCGAGTCTGAATCATGAGTGTGGGCATCGTAGGGCCTAATCTGATCAGGCCCATAAGTACTAATCCAATCCACAGCCCTCGAGCTTGGTCGGAGTTTGGAGGACTTCGTATCAAGCTTTAAATACTTGGTCGGGCCCATAAAGTGCTGGTTTTTTACCTTGGTCTAATCCGTAGACATCGGTTAGGAAGTGTATTACTTTGTCAAACCGTCTTAAGTGTCAAGTTGCTGCAAAGGCCAAGCTCTGATTCTTGATGAAAATTTTGAAGTTTTTACACAACATACTAGATTTTTCAATGAATGTGTAGCTTCAAGAATCATCTCAAAATTAATTTTTTATATTTTTCTAGAAATAACTGAAATTTACTAATCGTATATTGGAATGATACTTTTGTAATTTTCAATTATTCTAAAAGACTTGTTCAATTTTCATTTAAACTTTCATGACACCACATGATGGTCATGTAAAGAGTATATGTCAAGTTTGAAATGAAAGTTATGTCCTTAAGTCAAGATATCAATCTAGCATGGTTTCATTCAAAACTAAACTAGTTTTTATGAAACTTGCTAAGTTTTAATCTTAACATTTACTCGTGATTTTTCAAATTTAAACCTATGGATACCTAACATGAGTAAATTTAAACATGTTTCTCAAATATGGATCATAAATAAGACCTTCAAGTTAACTTATTGACTTGGGTCAACTTGGTTCAAAAGAGGTTATCATGGATTCACCTCTATGTCATTTTATCCATATCCATATGAATTTTTCACTCTTAGTGCTTGGAAACATGTCATACCTATTCCTAAACATGTTTATGAAGTTTTGGACTTAAAATGAATGTCCAAGTCAATTTGTTGACTTGGGTCAAACTTTTAAAGCTTAAGTCCCCTAAAGTGATATAGATATCACATTGTTCATCTAGACATGAATTTTCATTTTTTAAACACATAGACTCATGTGATATGTATATCTAAACATGTTTAACAATCACTAACTCAAGATGAGGTCTCTAATATGAATTTTAACCTAGAGCAAATTTCATTCAATCAAGATATCATGAAATTGCCTAAGTTATTAAAATATTTTCATACTCATGAAATTTCATATATTTGTCCTACACAAATAATCATGAGCATAGAGACATTATTAAGCATGGATATTCAATTTTTATATTAAAATTTTTGCAAAATTAAATTCATACCTTTTATTGAAAGTTTGCCCAACTTTTTCATTTCATTTTTCATTTTTTTTTAGATAGCATAGCTTTTCAAATTTTTATCACTTACAAGTAGACATCATTAGTATCATAATGAAATACTATGACTACTAGCAAGCTAACATGCTAAATAACAAGGTTCAAAACAAATTTTACATTTAAAAACCTTAACCTATGCTAGATAGTAGAGATTCATTTTTAAATAATGTGTCATGATATCATAATGAATCTAAGAGATCCTAAGATGTGAACATTTGAGAAATAAGATCTCTAATCATGTTAAACTAGTTTGGACTTTTAAAATAAGGTCTCTAGTATCAACCTAGAGCAAGTTTCATTTGATGAAATTTGTCTAAGTGCTAATATTCTACCTACTCATGAGAATCCAAGAATTTTACATGCAATTCTAATCATGAGTATAGAGACAAACTTTAAGCTTAAGCATTGAGATATAACCCTAAGATTTTGGATTTATTGAAGTTATACCTTATACTTGAAAATTTAGCCAAACTAATCTTTTTTTTTTCCTAGTTAGCCTTCCATTTTATCATAACTTGCATGTATACTTCTTAAGTAGACAATAAAACCAATTCTACATGCAAGCTATTAAACTAAATAGTGAAGAGAAAAACCAAGTATCATTTATCAACTTCAACTTCACTAAATAGCATGGATTCATTTTCAAAGAAATTATTCATGATAACAAAATAAATCAAGAGATCTCAAAATATAAAATTTTAAAACATAAGATCTCCAACCCTTCCTATTGGTTGAAAATCGAAAGGCCACAATGTGCCTACGATTTAGAACCTCAAGGTCGCTTAGGCCCATTACAGGCCACCGGGGTCTCCGAAGAGACTAGGAAATCAAAATCAAAAAATGTTTTCAAAAGAACTCTTTTGCAAGAGCGGGAAAAACAACTCAAATTAAACATATATCTATCTCACACTATAATGTAAACAAGAGGGTATAGGAGATGATACCAAAGACTTTTTGATGCCAACCTTACTAAGGCATCAAGATAACTTGAAGTTGCAACCAAGGGAGGATTCATCATTCAATTTCATGGTCAACTTCAACACATCATTTCTTCAACCATGTGTGGTAGCTTCCCCTACAATAGAACATGAAATTTTTGGTACCCAAATGGCTTTGGGTCCTTGGTATCCATAAATGTCTTAGAAACACTTGGATTCTTTTTAAATGCACAATCATGGATTGTGTGGCCATAAATACCACAATAAAAATAATGTCCATGAAACTTTTTCTTTTCATTTTTAACATGGACATGAGATTTATTTTTAGAATGCTTATCATGTGAAACATGGTCAGTATGAGCATTCTTACAAACCTCATTCATCTTCTTATAATTATGAGGTCTAATGGTAGAATGCATGGCATGAGAGGCATGATGAGCATGGGCATTCTTAGATGAAACATTTTTATTTTGAACATGAGGTTTAAATGTGGAATGCTTAACATGAGAATGATTATGAGCATTGGCATTCTTTATTCTAGTGTTCTTAGGAAATGAAATGTTTTTCAATTCATTTACTTTCTTATTTAATGACACAATCTTCTTTTTTAATAAATCAAGAGATTGATATAAGGCTTTAGATTGAGATTTCAAATTGTTGTTTTGACTTATAGTTTTTGAATTCTCAAGTTCCAAACTTTCATTCTTAAGCTTTATGTCCTTAAGCTCGAGTTTTAGCCTATCATGGGAGAAATCGAAAGAACAAGATTTCATTTTCTTATTTTCTAGTTTTAATTCATCCACATGAGAGTTAAGTCTTATATTATCTTCTTTCAATCTTTTATTCTCATTATCCTTTTTAACAAGCAAGGCATACATTTTCTTGTATTCATCTACTAACTCATTATATGATATGTCAAGAGAACTAGTAGAGCTAGCATTATTATTAGCATGACTAGAAAGAGAAGAGTGTACCTCATCATTAGCATTCATGAGGCAAACTTTAGAATTGGCTTCATGGTCATGAAAAGAGGATGCTTCACTTGAGTAAGATGTGGAGGTGGAAGCACTTGACATCTTCCTTGCTTTGTTCTTCATGGTAGGGCAATTCTTCTTCACATGCCCTTTTTCCTTGCATGCATGAGACACTACCTTCCTTTTTCGGCTCTTGAAGCTACTTCTTTGACTAGAAGAGCTATTGTGGGCGAAATGGTGACACTAGAGGGGGGGGTGAATAGTGTGTTTACTATGTTATTCGCCTAATTTCCAATTTAATCGTTAGGCAATTTGCAATTCGATGATTGATTGCGGAAGCGATAAATAATTAATCAATTAAGAACGGACAATCAATCAATGCAAACACAGAGATTTTATAGTGGTTCGGCCCCAATGCCTACTCCACTACCTAAGCACCCCGCTTAGAATTTCCAAACTAAGTTTTACTAGATTAATTAGGTTCCCTTACACACGAGGACTTTTTCCCGGAAAGACTCCGCTCTCCAACCGAAGGCACTTCCACACTCGGAAGTATCCCGCCTTCCTACCGAGAGCTCTTTCCCACGTCAACCTAAGGGACAACTAGAAATAATCCTAGTAAACACTAAGTTTACACAAGTGGCTTTACTCCTTTTCACCAAGGATACCACTTCACACAACAAGACCTAACAGCCCTAGGTCTTTACACAGACACAAATCCAAAGATAGTTTAAATAACATATAAAATTTACAATCAAAAGAGCTAAATAATAAACCACGAATTCGTGCTCTTTTGCAATCCTTTAATCCTTCAACTCGTCAGATAAACTCATTGCAGCAGAGTTGAGGGAGGTAGGGAAGCAGACGCTTGAAGAAGAGCTTGACGAAGAGAGCAGAGCGCCGCAATCAATCTTTGGAAGGCTTTAATCTCCTTTTAAATACTCAATGAATTCTGTTAGAGTAGGAGAAGAAGATTAAATGAAGTATATGAGGGTGTATTTATACCCTCGGGAAGAAATGACTGTTCAACGGATAGAAAACTATCTGTTATAGGCCGTCGGTCGATTGGTCGGTCGATCGACTGGTCGACCAATCATTCGACCGACTGGTCGATCGGTCATTCGACCGACTGGTCGATCGGTCATTCGACCGACTGGTTGATCGATCATTCGACCATTTCATTTTTCTCTCTGGTCGATCGACCGATGGGTCAACCGCCCAGACGCAAGATTGCACGATTTCTTCTTCGATCGACCAGTCGATCGACCGACGCGATTGCGTCTTTGGCTTATATGCAGGTCGGTCGACCGCCAACCTTACTGCCTATTTCAAGCCTCTGTCGGTAGACCGAAGTAGCCATTGCCTAAAATAGGCAGTGTTTGGTCGACCAACAAGGCTACTGCCTGATACCTTACCCTATTCGGTCGACCACCCAGTCGATCGAATTTAGGCTGAGATTTGTTTCTTCAACAGATTTTCTTCCGCGCTTCGTTTCCGGGTTTCGGCTTTCAACGCACATTATCTTGGAGAGCTCTCATGTGAACTTTGAGCCCTTCCAGTGTGACTTTGGTGCACGCGTCGCTCTTCGAGAAGTTTTCGCGACGAACCCGAGCGCGAAGATCAATGTCCTTCCGATTTTTTATTTCTCTGATTTTTCCGATCGAGGACATCGAACGCTAATTGATATGGAACCTGAAACATATTCTCAATAAAATCATTAGTCTCATGTTTGTTATCATCAAAACCATCAAAATCGAGATTAAAGCTAAGGTTGAAAACCTAAAGCCAATAATCTCCCCCTTTTTGATGATGACAAACATCCTTAAGAAAATATATACATTAAAGACATAAGGATATCAACTAAGGGATTTCTCCCCCTATCAACATGCATATTTATGGAATAGAACTCCCCATATCTATATGCATGGATTTCCTATAGTTTCCGCCCCTTTACCGAGAATGATTATATTTTCCTTATATGCTTTAATGTATTTTCTTACACTTTTCTCCCCATTTTGGCTATATATTTCTCCCCTTTTTTCTTATACTCTTCTACCCTTTTTGACATCAATCAAAAAGGGCAAGAAAGTTCAATCAAGTCAAAGGGATGAGATACAAAAAGATTTTTTTTTTTAAATTTTTTTTATTTTTTTAATGAAGTTGAGACTCTAAGGAGTATTTTTCATGCAACATGAAAATCTCAACTCAAAGGATGGAAAACAAGTATTTAACATGATACCAACTTAAATCATACATGATATCAAGGAGTGATAGATACAATTCACGCCTAAATCATGTATGCACTCAAGTCTGATACCAATGTTGTAGTTTATCTTTTTCATGATATTTTTATATTTCATTCAAACTTTCAAAATACAAAGATATAGACATTTAAATCATGTATATCAAGTTTGAAGTGAAACAAATGTCATTTGTTCTAAATATGAACTTAGCATGTTTTCTTTTGAAATAAGCGTGAAAATTATGAAAATATTAAGTCTCAAGTTTTGCTATCTACTCATGTTTTCTCATATTTAGGCATCTAGACATCAAACATGAGATAATGTAAGTCTATGAATTAAGTTTGGGCTTAAGATGAAATTTTTTAAGTTATTTTGTTGACTTAGGTCAACCTATCTTCAAGATTTCAAAAATCAACCTTATAAGTTTACACAAAATCATGTTTTTGACAAATTTTTTTAAACCAATTTTTTTTCATCAAATTTTGATACCAAATATTGAATGGTCATTTGAAATACATGTATTAAGTTTGAACTTAAAAGCATTTTCAAAGACCATTTTTCATCCTATATTGATTTTAATATACACATGGATATTTCTATCTATCATCCAAAATATCAAAATCATTTCTAGGAATGATTTTACTCAAGAATTTGTGTGAATGATATTAGAAATGGAATCCAAATGGTGTACATGAGTTTTTATATGAAGTTTTTGAAGAAAAATCAAAGTATCGAAAAGATTGACGTTTCAATAATAATGATACTTTATGTTTTGAAATCCAACTTCAAAAGTTCACTTTAAATCCGAGGAGCAGTGCCAATCTCTTCGAATTTGGCATAATCATATAAAACATTTAAAGTGACCCATAAGTCATAAGCCGAGGAGCAGTGCTTAACTTTATCTAGGATGTCATTTGTTAATGCGCAAAGAATACATTTCATGGCATCTCCATTATATTTTAACATTTTCTTATCTAATTCACTCCAAGCATGCATGTCAATCTTAGGTTCAATGAATTCTCAATGTAACATGTTAAAGACTCCAAAACCTTTAGTCTTTAAATAATTGTACATCCTATGTTTTCAAATATCAAAGTTTGAGTCATCAAACCTAGGGGGTATAGATGCTACCGACTCTAGAGCCATTTCAAGATCGAGACGAATTGTAGAAGGGATGGTGAAATCACAATCTACGACCCGCTCTGATACCAATTGTTGTCGAAATAGCGACACTAGAGGGGGGGGGTGAATAGTATGTTTACTAATTTATTCGCCCAAGTTATAATTTAATCGTTTACTTAGAATGTTTAGGCACATTTCAATTATGCGATTAAATTCGAAAGCAAGATAAAAACAATTTCGCACAATCAAATGTAACAATGCAAACACAAGAATTTTATAGTGGTTCGGCCCCAATGCCTACTCCACTACCTAAGCACCCCGCTTAGGATTTTCAAACTAGTTTTACAAGATTACTTTATGTTTCCCTTATACACGAGGACTTTTCACTGAAGAGACGCACTCTCAACCTAAGGCACTTCCACACCTGGAAGTTACCGCCTTCTTATCGAGAGTCCTCTTCCACCTCAACCCTAAGGGACAACTAAGCTAATCCTAGTAAACACTACGTTTACACACATAAGTGGCTTTACACCTTGCAAGATAACCACTTACCCACCAAGACATATCACAAGGTCTTTTATAAACTCAAGTCAAGAAAAAATAACAGTAAAAATTACAATTGAAAGAGCTAAGAATAAAACCAAGAAGACGTGCTCTTTTCAAAGTCTCGGAACCTCCAACTTGTCAAGGGAATGAGCTCAAATTAACTCCTGAGTTGAGGTAGCAGCTGGCACTTGAGAATGTGTTCGCAAAGGGAGCAGAGCGCAAGCAATCTTTCTTTTGGAAGGCTCAAATCTCTCTTCTTGATGGCTCAATAATTTCTATAAGAGTGTGTGAGAGAGATTAAAAGAAGTTATAATAAGTATATTTATACCCTACGGAAGAAACAGTTGCTCAATGGATAGTTTTCTATCTGTTGCAGAGCGTTGGTCGAATGGTCGGTCGATCGATTATTCGACCGCTTCTCTTTATTCTGTGGCCGGTCGATTGACGGGTCGATCGATTATCGCGAGCCTCGTGATCCTCAGTTCGGTCGACCGATCGATCGACCGATCGATCGACCGCTCGAGGCTTTTCGCGATTTCTTTCCTAGCTTCGGTCGACCGATTGGCTTCTGCCAATTTTTGCCGCCATTCGATCGACCGAACCTGGGCTGAACAAGGCAGACAGCTTTGTTCTGCTTGGTTTTTCTGCTTCCGTCTTCACTACGTCTACTTATATACCATTTAAAATTAGTTAAATAACTTTAACATGATTACTTTAAAACATAAATGTTATATAAGGATTATACCCCATTTGAGTTCAATAAAAATATCTTAAAAATCAAAATCCCTAAGGATCAAAATCTAGTTCTTGGGATCTAGTATAAAACGGAAATTTCTTAATCTTTCGGGTCAAATAAGGATATGCTAAAGGCTTCTAAAAAATTCTAAAAAACACCTCGTTATCTAGTTTTGACCCAAGGAACAATTATCGCCATTTTTTATTTCAAGAAAAGGTTTGGATCATATAGCCCTCCAAGGAGCTCCCTAGTCTTAGTGAATTTCAGGGCGGTCCCGAAATTTCATGGTTTGGGGTTCGGGATAGATTTTTGGGTTTCTTATGCATCATCATGAGGATTACATTAATTTCTAGACACCCTAAACCTAAACTCCCTTTCTTGACGATTCTCGAGTACCGACGAGTATCCTTGTCGATTTATCTGATTTCTTCGATCGCAGACGTCGCGCCCTAACCGATATGGAACTTGAAAGATATTCTCGATGAAATCATTAGTCCCATGTTTGTTATCATCAAAACCATCAGAACCGAGATTAAAGCTAATGCTGAAAACCTAAAGCCAACACTTGTCTCTTCGCTCGGAGAGTAATCATGGCAGAGAGAGTGATCGCTCGTATCTTGAGGGTTTCTAGGGAACCATTGCTTGCTGAGTTGGTCGACTGAGATTTGATGATGGTATGTATGATCGTCAGACGTTAGATGAAGAGGTTATCATCCGTGGGCATACAAAGTAACCTTCTTTTCTTTCATTTCAAACTATTTCTCGTGCTCTTGGCATTCAGTGCTTGCTCTCCAAAGGTCTTCGTTGGCGATACCTTTGTTGATCACTTTCTCCTTTCGTCGTTATCTTCGGTGAGTCTCTCGGCCTTCTGCTTTAGTTGTTGTACTGTTGGGATTGGCCTTAGGTCGGTAGGTTCGTACTGACTTGTCCCCATTTATTAGGGTTTTGCGATCTTTGTTGGGCCGATGATGGGGAGAGGCAGTGTCATTAAGTCGAAGTTTGGGTCATCGAGAGATGACCTAGACTCTTATCCGTGGGTTAACGAAGAAATAAAGCTGCAGGGTTCAGTGATGACCAACCTAAATACCATCTTGTCTTTTCGAGAGAATGTGTCGATTGCCCGTGAGGACGTTGAGGAGGATTATGATTGTTTTCCATGTTTGCCATCAGACATGGTGTACCATTGGGGGGAGCCAAAATTTATTTTCATGTATCAGACTCTTTTTGAGGAGCTTGGAGTTCGTCTTTCGTTTATTGATTTTGAGCACGAGGTCTTGAATTTAGCAAACATTGCCCCTACCTAGTTGCACATGAAAAGTTGGGCGTTCGTTAGCTGCTTCGAGATCGTCATGGAATGTCTCGGTATTAAGCTGTGCCTTTTTGTATTCTTTTCCCTCGTTCAAGCGAAGGGGACCCAGAAAGGACTATTGGTCTAAGGTTTCAACCTAGGTCGCACTCTCTATTTTGATGATAACAAACATGAGACTAACTTAGTTATTGAGTATTGAGTTCATGTTGATAGAAAGATACGTTTGCGAAGTTCGTTCGAAAAATCGTGAAAACTCGAGTTAAAATACTTCGGAGGCTATCCAGTCAAAACCTAGGTTTAGGATTAGGAATAATTGTAATATGCCCCTAGGACATTAACCAAGCCCATCTATACTATGTCCCAAGTCAAAATCTAAGACTAGACTCGAAAACGAAAGTCAACTTGAAAAATCAGCAAAAACAAGCTGAAATTAGTGTTTTGGTTGAAAGTCTGGTCAAAGGGTCGGTCGATCGACCCGTGATCGACAATCGACCATGTTCGGGAAAAAAATCCACATAATACTTTCGATCGACGATCGATCGCATGTTCGATCGACCGAACATTCCATCGGAGGATTGACTGCCGGACACAACATATAGAAATTTATTCGTTGCAACGGGCTGTAACATCCCTCTCTCTTCAAGGCTTATAAATAGAAGCCTTAACTCTTCTACCTACCCTATCTACTATTCTGTTAAGTTAATTACCAAGTGAATGAGCTTTCAATAGTGATTCAAGAGCCCTAGTTTTTCATTTCAATATCTCAAGTGGTGGTCTTCTCATTTCAACCCTCACAAGGCAACTCTTCTCTACATCTTGAGATGTTGGAAGGATTGAAGGCTGTGAAAGGAGCTCTCCAAGTTTGGTTAATGTTTAACTCCTTTAAACTTGTTTTTCCTTGTTGTTTATTTGAATTCGAAGTAGCTTGCAAGGTGTGCGTATAAACATCTTGGTGTTTGTTGTAGAGTTTTGTTTTGTTAGAAAATAGGTGTTGAGACTTTCTCACAGAGTTGAGAGTTAAGTCCTCATTGTATTCTTAGGAAAATATTATATCTATAAAGTATTAAGGTTAAAAATCCTTGATGATGAGCCAAGGTAGTGGAGTAGGCGGGTTGGCCGAACCACTATATATTGTATTTGCTTGCATTGCCTTTTAGTTGATTACTTGCTATTTAATTGTGCTTAGTTTACCATCAATAGCATTCACTTAAAAAGAAATCAAGTTTGGTTGTTGAATTGCATAAAACTGAAAAGAATAGAATTGAAGTTAGAATTAACCTACACACTATTCAACCTCCCTCATCTAGTGTGAATATTTGAACAACATTTGGTATTATAGCAAGGTTGTAGGATTAAATCTCACCATCTCCCTACACATTAAAAAGACTATCAAAAACACACTAGCTCAAAGGACCTCTACACATGCCCCTCCACTCTTTGATGGCAACAATTATGCCTATTGGAATATTAGAATGAATATTTTCGTTCAATCACATGGAATGAATGTGTGAAGAATGATACAAGTAGGATATAAACAACCTACTAAGAATATGGATGAATGAAACCTAGATGAGGTTAAACTCTTTAATGCTATTGTCAAGGCCATGAATGCTTTGCACTGTGGTTTTTCCATAAATGAGTTTAATATGATTTTAACTTGTAAGTCGGCCTTCGAAATTTAGAATGTCCTAGAGACTACACATGAAGGCACCTCACAAGTTAAGAAGTCTAAGATAAATCTTCTCATGTGTGACTTTGAAATGTTTAGGATGCATTTGCATGAAACCATTGATGAAATGCATGCTAGATCTCAAAATATTACTAATGGTTTATGTAATCTTGGAAAAGACATGAAAGAAGAGGAGAAGGTAAGGAAGCTCTTCCGATCTCTTCCCAAGACTTGGGAGCCAAAGGTGATTACCATCATTGAAGCCAAGGATTTGGCAACCATGAAAATCATCGAATTCATTGGATCCCTCATGACACATGAGATCCACATGAGGGCACACAAGGAGAAAGATGCCCCCAAAGCAAGAGCATTGCTTTAAAAGCATCACAGCGAGTTGAAGAACCTTCGTTATCATTTGAAGAAGATTTTGATGATCGAGAGAAAATGACTATGATGACAAGAAGGTTCATGAGATGTGGCATAAGGAGAAGAAAAGGAGGCTACACATGACAACAAGATCGGGCATTTGATAAAGGATTGCCCTCAAATCAAGATGGCGTCTACCTCCACTCCTTACAAGAAGGACAAGACCAAGAAGAAGAAAGCCGTGATGGCTTCATGGGATGAAAGTGAATCCTCATCAACACCAAGAGTGAGAAGGCAAACTTTTGCCACATGGCAAATGACAATGAGGTAAAATTTATTTTTGGTGAAATTTCATTTACGCTACAAGAATTAGAACTAGAATTTGAACAAATGCGTGATGAATTAATGCTATTAGAAAAAAATTAAAAAAACTTAGAAAGGACAACAGATCCTTAGAAGAAAACGATAACTTATTACTTTCATGTAATGCCTTAAAAAAGGAAGTAGAAAACCTTAAGAGTGATAAGCATACCCTTGAAAAAGTCAAAGATGATTTAGAAAATGCAAATGGAAAATTGGAAAATGAAAACAAATTTTTGAGCTCACAAATAGAGCATTTGAACGATAACGCTTAGCTTAAGAAAGGAATTATGCATGCTAAATAAAAAAATACTATAAAAAATAGGGTATCACCAACGACTAAATTTGTCAGTAATACTTCAAAATCTATCGGTAATAGTGTTACCGATGGAGTGTTTGTCGGTAAATGCCTGCTTGGTAATACCGACAGATTTTTCCTTTTGTTGGTAGTACCAACAAATATATTTATCCATTGGTAATACCAACAGATATATTTCTGTTGGTAATACCACAGATAATTTTTGTTGGTATTAGTAACAAAGACATCTAAGTTGGTAATACTTCTGTTGATATTACCAACAAATAGACCTACATTGGTATGTCCATCGATATTATCAATAGAATCTATCCATTGGTAATACATTATTATGTACCTGAATCAATCCTGAAATCATGATATGACATCCACACAAAATCATAAAATAAATTTTTGAAACCACACATGAACTGTTATATTTCTAAATCTACACACATAAACCTAAGAAAATCATTGTATACAATTGATTTCAAAATACATTGTGCTAGTCAAATAAATACATTGTTTCAAAATTTCAATGCATTAAGATTATTTCAAAAATACATATAAGAAGTTTTTTTCCAAAAAGTATATCCTTGCACTTCATCCTTTTTACCGTTATATTTCTAAATCTACACACATAAACCTAAGAAAACCATTGTATACAATTGATTTCAAAATACATTGTGCTAGTCAAATAAATACATTGTTTCAAAATTTCAATGCATTAAGATTATTTCAAAAATACATATAAGAAGTTTTTTTCCAAAAAGTATATCCTTGCACTTCATCCTTTTTACCTGCATATAAAAACAAATGAGATATGAATAAAAGATCTTAGGTATGATAAGAAGCTGAAATTTCATTATAATAATCATAAATTTATCAAAGAAATTAATGAATAAACTAGACATGCAAATTGAGATTTAAAAACCACTACAAACCCTGGTTAACTATGTTATTTCTACATTATGCTTCTATTTTGATTCATATCAGTTCCTCTAAATTAAGAAGGTCAAGTGTAACCCGGACTCATTGCTTCCTTAAATCAGCAATTCATGCTCCCAGGGAAATGCACAGCAATTCAAGTGGTCAAACTATGATGTGCATACTTGGATTTCAAGAACCATTTACTTCCCTGTCCTTTGTTTCTCTTCTTTTCTCTGCATATATGATTTATCTAGTCTCTTGTATTTTAAGAACCATTGTTTGATCTCATACGTCAAGTTTCTGCGTGTTTCTTCATCTAATAAATTGAAATTCTTTTCATCATGTAACTTGTTTGCCAAATGAACAGTGGAGGATGCATATGTACATGAAGGATCTAATTGTTTTTTCCTCCCTTGTATGCTGTAGTTGTCTTTTCACCCATTCCAATTGGTTTACTTTCGAGGATGAAAATGGCATGGAGCCTGCAAGCTGCTCGACTTTTGATAGGGTGGAAGCTATCAATCTAGATGAGACGTCCAGTGGTGACAGCAGCGATGATGAGGTAGTAGTCGGAATTGAGGAGCTTATCAAGAATGTGACACCTTCAAATAAGGGCACTGATTCTAACATGGATTTCATGGCTGACACTACAAGTAGAGGATATGAAACACTCGAGCAACAGATGTAATGAAACCAATTCAAGTATCCAGTGAGTCAGCAAAAGCAGAAAAGACAACTATAATATTGCTTATTTGAATAGGACGCAGAGTTTGTTGGTGCAGAATTTGAAGCAGGAAGATAAAACAGAGGTGATTGATAAAACAGAAGACATGAACAAAGATTCTTGACCTTCGGATATCTTGCAGAAATGCTAGACTGTTACGAGGGAACTAGAAAACCCCATAACAGAGTAGAAAAGAGTGGAGAAGAATAGATCTGGAGAAGAAAAAGAGAACGAAGAAGCTGGTAGATCTTATTTTCATCCCTCTTCACTTACAAATCAAGCTATTTATTACATCCAATCGCTGGCTCCACTACTAATGATCCGAGTTGGAGACTGACTACGAGACGTAGTCGTTGAGTCGTTGAGGTTTCCTCGCTTCACGATGCGGCCGTCCACTTGACACGTGTCCATCAGTAATATGGATTTGACGTGTGTCTACGTACTCGGCCGGTCGAGTTGGGTTGCCTGTGGCTTGCAAGCCTTTTCCCCGAGTTGAGCCCGTGACAATGCCCCTTAGAACAGAGAGAACCTTGTCCTCAAGGTTATTTCCAGTTGTTTCTTTGGCCTCCACTACTTCTTCTTTACCTTGGTCTTGTGCTGCACCAACAGTCTCCCTTTCACCGTCTTCCCCTCTTTAGCGATTGCACGCAGTATTGGAATTGGAGTGTACTGAACATCCGGTTGTCCCCGACATGGTTTTAATACAGACACATGAAATACCGAGTGAATCTTAGCGAAGGAAGGCAAATCCAGTTTGTATGCAACTTGGCCAATGTGCTGTAGAACTTGAAATGGCCCAAAGAATTTTGGCCCCAGCTTCTGCTGCCTCTGTGGACGAATAGAAAATTGTCGATAGGGTTGTAACTTGACGTATACCCAATCTCCAACTGTATAGGTAACGTCATGCCGGTGCCGATCAGCTTGAGCTTTCATTCTTTGCTGAGCTCGTCTTAAGTTCTCCTTAAGTTGTCGCAGCACCTCATCCCTCTTGGCCAGTTCCTTGTCTACTTCGGTATTGTTTGTCGTTCCTGATAGATACCGTAGTAGAGTTGGTGGCTCTCGTCCGTATAACGCTCTGAATGGTGTCATGCCGATTGAATACTGGAATGAGGTATTATACCAGTATTCAGCCCATGGCAAAAACCTAGCCCAGGTCAAAGGTTCTTCCGAAACAAAACTCCTCAGATACATCTCTAGGCATTTATTAAGGGCTTCTGTTTATCCATCAGACTGCGGGTCGTAGGTGGAGCTAAATTTAAGCTCAATACCCTGTAATATTGCCAACTCTCGCCAGATGCCTCCTACAAAATGGTTGTCCCTGTCATTGACGATAGATCTGGGGATCCCATGCAACTTGATGACCCCTTCAATCAGGACCTCGGCTACCTTCGCACTGTTATAATGACGAGGTAAAGCCAGAAAGTGGCCATACTTGGTTAATCGGTCGACTACGACTAGTACATCCGTCTTTCCATTCGATACAGGTAAATGAGTAATAAAATCCATTGCAATATCCTCAAATACCTCTTTCGGAATTGGCAGAGACTGAAGTAATCCCGCCGGAGAGAGATGTTCGGATTTCATACGTTGACATACCTGGCAGTTCTTTACAAATTTCTCTACATCCCTTCTCATTAGTTTCCAATAGAAGTTTGCAGCCACCCGTCGGAAGGTTCGCTCGATACCAGAGTGTCCTCCCAACGTTGAGCTATGGTACTCAGTAAGTATCTTTTCTTTCAATCGTTCATCATCTGAAATCAACATTTTTTTTATTATATAGCAAAATGCCATCTTGCACAGTGAGCTTGCCTTGGTCATTTCCTCCCGCGTCAACCTTCCTCCATAGAGACGGTAACTCAGAGTCTTCTTGGTTGGCCTTCTTGACATCATCTAATATCTCATAAATGGGTTGAATTAAAGACATACACCGGTGGATGAATTGCCATGATAGGGCGTCTGCTACTGCATTCATCTTCCTTGCTCGATATCTCACAATACATCGTTCCCTACAAATGCAAGGTCATTGGTAGGAAACACCCAGATAGTGCATTGAATGATATAAGGGACTGCTCGATTGTCGTCATGTCCCTATCTTCTACTGTTTGTTCAGAGTTTTTCAAATCTACTTCCTCGCTAGGCTCCAGGTTTGTTCCATCATCCAACATGAACATCTGAGGAACCTTGCATCGATGTCCCCATGTGTATTTTTCGTCACAGTAGTAGCAAAGACCTTGGTCTCGTCTCCTCTGTGCTTCTTCTGATGTAATACGATGGAGCCCCGCGCGACTATTTTTTGATTGAGTATCCAAGGTGCTTCGTCCACTGGAGGGAACAACTGAGGTCATTTTATCTCCAAACCCAGGTGGAGATGAATTAACAGTCGGCGTTGGTAATAAAGTCGACGTTCTCGGTGTAGAGTACAACCCTTGAAATCTCCTGGATGCTAAAATTTTTGCTTCATATCGTTTAGCTCTAACAACCACTTCATGCATCGAAGCTGGTTGATTGGCAAGTACCTCAGCTTTGATGTCTGCTCGCAACTTGGAAATGAAACAATTCATCAAAAAAGTTTCAGACAACTGAGTGGTGCACAACGTCATGTCTTCAAATCTGCCTTCATATTCTTCCACAGTGGTCGTCTGCACCAGTTTAGTCAGTTGACCCTCTGGGGATTCCAGATCTGTGGGTTGGAAACGTCATTGGATAGCTTCTACCAGGTGTCGCCAGCCTGCTAGTTGCTTACATCGCTGCATCCATCGAAACCATTATTTCGCGGTGCCTTCCATCCGAAAAGACGCCATGACCACTCGATGCTGGTCTTCCATGTTATAAAAATCAAAAAAATCTTCTGTTGATGAGATCCACTCCTCAGCATCGCTACCATTGAACACTGGTAACTCGATCTGGGGCGGTTTTGGCAGAAAAGGAAAATGATCACCATCTCCCTCTCCGCGCGATCCTTTATGTCGATTTATAACTGGTCCTCCGCTGGACCCCGTGGCCTCTGTTTTCGGCTTGGACATTTAAACTAATTGAGTATTCAAAATAGAGATCTAAGATGTTACATTTTGCAGGAGTTTTTGTTGCGTTTCCATTGATTGCCGCTGCAGCTCCAATGTTGCTGATGTGCCTCCAAGCCTGCTTAAAGCGTCCCCAGGATCTGATCATGGCGCGTACTCGTCTCATGTAAGGCCTTTAGAGATTCCGCTATAGTGTGTCCACGAGTCTCCATGCCTGCGACGACGTTGATTGCTGCTCTTTGTCGCCGGTAGAGTCAGATCAATGAAAGCACCAGATTGTTACGAGGAAACTAGAAAACCCCATAACAGAGTAGAAAAGAGTGGAGAAGAATAGATCTAGAGAAGAAAAAGAGAACGAAGAAGCTGGTAGATCTTATTTTCATCCCTCTTCACTTACAAATCAAGCTATTTATTACATGCAATCACTGGCTCCACTACTAATGATCCGAGTTGGAGTCGTTAAGTCGCTGAGGTCCCCTTACTGACTACGAGACGTAGTCGTTGAGTCGTTGAGGTTTCCTCGCTTCACGACGTGGCCATCCACTTGACACGTGTCTATCAGTAATATGGATTTGACGTGCGTCTACGTACTCGGCCGGTCGAGTTGGGTTGCCTGTGGCTTGCAAGCCTTTTCCCCGAGTTGAGCCCGTGACATAGACCTACTCATCGTTTGAAGTCAACGGTGGCCTCTACTCATCATTTTTATAAACATGATATACTAGACCTTCTGATATCTTGCAGAATGCTAGAATTAATTGTGGAAGATAACACATAGGTGATTGATGAGAATTACAAAAAAGCAATCCAAGGAAAGATTGTCTTTAAGAAAAAGCAAGAAGAAACATCCTTTCAAGAGAAGTCATTCTCCTTTTCCTTTCCTGCATCATTCTCCTTTTTCTCTTCTGCATCCTTCCATTATAGAATTACTCCAACAAAAAACATGTGAATCACAGTAATCTAGCACTATGATGCTGTCACACCCCAAATTCAGGATCACGTGACCGGCCAGAGTACACATCCGTACTTCGAAGCCTACCAACACATACATACCAAAATGTGGAATAAATGATACAAGTGAAAACCAATGAACATGTGAAGGAATGTTATTATGAAAATATAAACAATCGAATGTGAGTAAGGTCCATGTATACAACCATCACATGACCATATGCATAAGTAATTCCTACTACTCGACTACGACTCGACACGTCACGAGATCTATTGCCTGAGCCTGCAACTCCAGCCGTGCTACATGGGTACCACCGTACCTCTATTAGTCAGGATCTACAAAACAACAACAAAAGAGAGGTGAGTTCCAACGAACTCAGTGAGTGGCTTGAACCAAGCCCTCGCCAAGCTATCCCGAGCATCAAGCATAACAAACATAAATCATACTTATAGAATTCCTAAAGTGTAATAACATGTAAAGTAAAAGATACATTCACAAAACTCGTGCTCAGACGCACCATAGTCTTTCGGCCCATAATGGCCCAAATATCAAGTACCATATTCACTCGGCCCGTAATGGCCCAAATATCAAGTGCCATATTCACTCGGCCCATAATGGCCCAAATATCAAGTACCATCACAAGAATAAGGAATACACAAGAATATACACCGATGATATTACTCAAGTGGTTTAGGCAATCTGCCGATATCACGGGTGCGCGCGTGGCCGCACCGAGTCCGGCCTATTCTCGGCCTCAACCCCTCGATCGGCCGTCGTGCATCCCACCACTCAAATCAAATGAAACCAACCCACATGCATATGCGCTTAACCATTCACTATCCAACCATCCCTGAAGGGAATTCTAGCAACTCATTATTACTGAACGAGTTTGAGATCTCAGCACTAGTATAAGTGCCTCAAACTTGGAATTTGTTGACGCTATACTATCCGTCACCACCCACGAGTTGAATAACAAAAGTGCATATCACAGTTTATCATAGGCACACAACATAAACATCAAAGTAATTCGACCCTCAAGTGGAGTCAAGGCAGTCCTCCCATACTTAGCCAAATTTTGGCACTTCTCGAACCTTATCAGGTTCACTTTTGCTACCACTGCTAAACCCTTAGTTGTTAGTGAAATGTCTACCAAAAATACAAGATAAGCAAGCTTTTGTGTCACACTAACTACCCTCAAAGTTTCAAGTCATTTGGGCGATGGATAGAGCAGGACATGGCATAACGAACATGTCATCCCAGAATTTCTGCAATTCACTAGCATATTTTCCTGTTTAAGTTGCTATCTTAGAAAATTCATAACTAAGCCAACTCTTATTCTTTTTCCCTCAAACCAGAATCGAATGGTTGTCTATATACCCCACAAGGATTTCCCAAAGCTTCACTGTCATAGGACGTGATTCGATCTTCGAATATCGTGTCAAACTTTCAACTTATCACAAATTCTGCTATGTGCAGAAATTGGCAGTTTTGAGTTGTCCTCAAATAAATTTTATAAACCTAGTCCCTCCAACTCGGAATTTGCTAAAATTTGGTGTCAAAGCTATCAGAGTACCCTACTATCTATCCGCAAGAGTTTATACCGAACGAACGACTTTTAAGCCTCCGAACTAGATGTCAAGCATGTCTATTTACATTTATAAACAGATTTGAATGCTCTTAGGCCACCCACTCCATAATGTCTTAAACATGGGATTCCGACCCTTAAAGTTGGCCAATTCAGCTACCATTGGTTGGGGCACACATACTCCATACTGATATGAAGTTTTACTAAAGAGAAATGAGGATGTAAGCATAATCATGTAGGTGTGGCATTTCACCAAACACTTGGTAGGTATGCTCAAGTCACACCATGATTCACCTCATGCAGCCATCTATAAGGGGGATTTCTGCCATCAAATGCAAGCTCCCGCCATCCCCGACTACCACCCTTATTCTCCACTCTTAATGACCCAACAAAAGAGGGTTTACCCTCCAATCTTAGGGCCGCCTACATCAAGGGAAGATAATGTGATTTCTCTCTCAATCCCAATCAAAATTCATGTTTGCAAGCATCATCTCAAAGAGGAAAAATTGTAATTTTGAGTAGACCATCAAAACAGTCCCAAAATCCCACAATTAGGGCTCTACAATCAGCCCTAGCCTCTCAAGGGCTGCCCTACACCATACACACCTCAAGACTCCAATCAATGCCTAGTGAAAGACCACTAATCGTCCATAAATCCATAAAAGCTTGAGAGATTTTGATTTACAATCATCTACACGAGGGGGCTGCCCTAGAGGTGGGCAAGTCCCTAAAGCTTAAGGCCACTCACCTTGAGAAGAAGGAGAACGAGGAGGAAGAAGATCCTCAACCTCGCAACGAGGTGATTCTGGCGACGGCGAAGGTCCGACCTCTCAAGCTTGCGCCTCCTCTTCCTCTTGCCTAGGGGTGGGCGTGCGTATCCTCCTTGGAGCCGTATGCTCATCCCAGGTTTATATGTATATATATATATTGAAATTACTATTTTACCCCTTAACTTAAGTGAATTTATGAATCCACTTATATCGATCATACTCGTCCGAATCGAGTTCCGATCGAACCCCCGGACTCGACTCGACCAACCTTCCATCCCGACTTGAATAAAATAATTTTCCTCATGCATAAGGGTCATATCATCGATCGCGCCCTCCGACGATTTGTCAGCCCGCCCCGGCGCGCATCTCGGCTTCCCGCTGAAGCCAAAATAAATAAATAATTTTTTTTCACGGGTATTATAGATGCTTTTATAACCTATTTCAAACCTTTATGAGAAAGTTTTGGAAACCAATGAACATAGTATAAAATTTAGCAATAAAACAATAAAATAATAAAAAACTATCGAATGATTAATCACAGTAATCAGTGTGATTCGGTAAGAAAAAGCAAGAAGAAACACCCTTTCAAGAGAAGTCATTCTCCTTTTCCTTTTTTGCATCATTCTCCTTTTTCTTTTCTGCATCCTTCCATTATTCTAATTCCATTATAGAATTACTTCAAAAAAAAAAAACATGTGAATCACAGTAATCTAGCACTATGATGCTTTTATAACCTATTTCAAACCTTTATGAGAAAGTTTTGGAAACCAATGAACATAGTATAAAATTTAGCAATAAAATAATTAAATAATAAAAAACTATCGAATGATTAATTAAGAATATAGTTTAATTGACTGACTAGTAATCATAACCCAGCCGATGGAGGGGGAGGGGGAGGTGGTGGAGGTGGTGCGGTGGAACTCGAAGGAGAATTTGTTGATTCCAAAGGAATGACATGAAAAACCAAGTTGTGTCAACAACAAACGAACTTGAGCCTCCACTTATGATTGCATTGATGTCTCCAAATCAGTAATGTACTCTCGCATGGATGCCACCTCCTTGTGCAACTCATCATTTGTCCGACCATGCCCATAACTTGAGGATGTATTGGATCTTGCAGAGCTAGAACTCCCAATAACAGATTTAGCACCCTCTCAACATCCAAAATCATAAACTCGATTATGAGATGGAGGTCCAGAGGCATTAATCCATTCCTCAAGATCAAAATTCGGGGTGTAATGTTGCATCTATGCCATAGTTCTTTATGATCGATGCCTCATAAGTCTCCTGTACATATTTTTTTAAAAAATAGTTAATTATTAAACAAATCGACGGCAAATCAAAAAAAGTTATGGTATCGACGGCAAATCAAAAAAAGTTAAAAAATAGTTCTTTATGATCATAACTTTTTTTGATTTGCCGTCGATATAATCACCATCACTACTATTTCGCTTATAGGTGTGTTTAAACAACTCAAGATGTGTAGGTGGTCTATTCAACTTTTCTTCCTAAAAAAAGATAAATAATATTTAATTAATAATCTTAACATAAATTTTGTACGACAATGATATTATCAATATCATAGCAGTTTTTTTCGATGAGCAACAAATGAAATAGATCTTCCTATATGAAGTGTAATGTCACAATCTACCTCCTTCTTACGATTGAGACGATCAACTTCTGATTTTCTCCTTCACTTATTTGTATCACAATGCTCAATAATAGGTTGATCCCAAATATCTGGAGGTATCCATGGAGGGCCAAAATCGCTAGTTTGACGGATATCATCAGTATTAGTATTTCTTTTTGCATAACTTCTAACATCATACATATTATCAGAGAAGCGCCGAGAAACTGTCATGTCTCATATTTCTCGAACCTCGTCGGTCTGAGAAGGATCCCAATGATAAAACTACCTAAAAAGCCAAATACACAATAGTGAGGAGAAAAACTTTAATTTTAGAGAGTTTATATATCAGCAACATATAATTATCATAATAAAATATTTAAAATTAAATACCTTAAATTTGTCCCAAAATAACTCCTTCAGATGTGATGGCACTTCAGACCAATATGACCATACACTCATGAAAATTTCTTTAATAATTAATGAAATATCTCGAACCACTTCTGTCTCAAGGAAGCAATAAAAAAAATATTCACAAATTAATAGATCTTATATATAAATATTCACAAATTATATAAAGAAAGGTCTATTTGAAGATGTAAGCCTTGTAAATTTCTTAAAATGTTTAAATATTGCCAAAAACAAAAAACAAAAAAACAAAAAGCTCCGGCGTTAGATTACTTGGTTCAATTTTTAGCACAAATTAAGCAATAATGAAAAAAATAAAAGTTTTATGCAAAGAATTAATTTTATTTTAAGATCAATACTTCTGAACTTTAATTGGACATGTCTGACTCTATGAAGACAAAAGGCATGGCCCCCATAATGAGTCATTGATGTCACAAAAAATAAACCCAATATATAATTTAATAATACTATATTTAAAAAGAAAAATTAAGTAAAATTTGAAATAAAAAATTGATATATAAAATAAAAGTAAAAGTGAAAATTTTAAGAAATACAAAATAAAAAAATACAAATACAACATAAAAAAAAACACACATGAAGGGCAGCGTTGACTGACTCTGCACTGCCCTTTCTCAAAATGAAAAAAAGAGGAAAAAAAAAACAAAAAAGTAGCTTTAAGAGCTCTCTCCATATGTACAGCCCTAATCAAGTCATGTGCCAGCACAGTGACCGAAAGTAAAATAGGAAAAAAATAAAAAAAAAGAAGTCGCAGAGAGAGATATGATAAGAGCTCCTCCGCACCACCGAACACAACCTCCGAACTACTATAGGGTAGACTAGCACAGGGTATGTTAATTGTGATCTTTAGGTAAAATGAGAGGTAAGAATATCCACCATATAGTATTTTAAGAAGTTCGGGGATTGTATTCGGTACGGAGGAGCTATCAGCGACATTTTTTTTGATAAAACAAAAAGACTTTTTTTTTTCTTTGATTTTTCCTATTTTACTTTTGGTCACCGTGCTTGCACATGACTTGATTAGGGATGTATATGGAGAGAGCTCTTAGAGCTGCCTTTTTGTTTTTGTTTTTGTTTTTTTTGTTCTTTTTTTTTTTTTTCATTTTGAGAAAGGGAAGTGCTGCCCTTCACGTGTGTTTTTTTATGTTGTATTTGTATTTTTTAAAATTTTCACTTTTTATTTTATTTTATATATTAATTTTTTATTTCAAATTTTACTTAATTTTACTTTTTAATTATCGTATTATCAAATTATATAATAATATTTTATTTATTGCCTATCAAATTTTAGATTTTAAAACATAGTTTAATTTTTGATTTATTTATTTTTTCAATTATATTAGGCTACCATTTAGAGAAACTTAAACATCCAAATCAAGCCAATATTTTTATTTATTGATATTATTATATTTTAAATATGTAAATATTAAAAATTAACTTTTCATAATTTAATTAAATTTCAGTTTTTTTTTATTTTGACATATAACATTTTAAAAAAAATATCCAAAGTGTTCTCAAACTTATTTAATTTTTGAGATTTTATTTATTTATTTATTTTACCTATTGCATTAAAAAATCTAAAACATCGATTTAGACTTATATCTCTGGTATTATTTTAATTTTTGATTAAGTTTGACCATCGCCTTTCAAACAAAAAATTTAAATTATAAATTAAATTGATATTTTTTGCTAGCGGTTAAATAAAGTAAGCTACCAATCATACATCGGTATCATTTTTCATCAACTTTGATACCTTCCTCATCCTTATCAAGCTTGGTGGATGGACTCATGGGGGTTGATGCAATCTTTGCTCCATCCATCTCAAATCTTTTGATTAGCTCCTTTGTGTACTTAGCTTGATTGATGAAGATCCTCTTCTTGGTTTGTTTGATTTGAAGTCCAAGCATGAAAGAGAGCTCTCCCATCGTGCTCATCTCAAATTCATCTTGCATACACTTAGCAAACCACTCACAAAGATTTTCATTAGTAGCACCAAAAATTATGTCATCAACATATATTTGAACTAATAAGGTGTCATTTTCATCATGTTTAATGAAGAGTGAAACATCGGCTTTTTCGACATTAAAACCTTGTTCAATTAAAAAATTTGAAAGTCTTTCATACCAAGCCATAGGGGCTTGTTTTAAATCATATAATGCTTTTTTCAATTTGTAAACATGATTTGGAAAATCAAAGTTTTCAAAACCGGGGGGTTGTTCAACATAAACCTCTTCCATAATAATACCATTTAGAAAGGCGCTTTTAACATCCATTTGAAATAGTTTGAAACCTTTAAAACTTACAAAAGCTAAAAGCATGCGAATAGCCTCTAATCTAGCTACGGGAGCATAAGTTTCATTGTAATCAATACCCTCTTCTTGGTTGAAACCTTGGGCCACTAACCTAGCTTTATTTCTAACAACTAAGCCATTTTCATCTAACTTATTCATAAAGACCCACTTAGTTCCAATTACCATTTGTTCACTAGGCCTAGGCACTAAATCCCAAATATTATTCCTAACAAATTGATTTAGTTCCTTTTGCATGGCCATAACCCAAAATTCATCATTTATGGCTTCCTTAATATTTTTAGGCTCTACTTGAGAAATAAAAGCAATATGTGGACAAATATTTTTGAGTTTAGAACGTGTTACCACTCTCGTTGAGGGTTCTCCATTGACTTGTTCAATGGGATGATCTCTTATGACTCAGTTAGCTTTAGGAAGTGGTGGTAAAGCTTGTTCTTCAACTTGAGGTAGGGAGGTTGAAGATGAAGGTTCTTCATTATGAGGTACTTCATTAGGCTCATCTTCAACTTCTTCTTCATTAAAAGATAAAGCCTCAAGTTCTTCACCTACATTCACTATCTTAACATTTCTAGAAGAATCATTAGTTTCATCAAAAGTTACATGCATGAATTCTTCAACAATCATAGTTCTACGATTATAAACTCTATAGGCTTTAGAACTAGATGAGTATCCTAGGAAAATGCCTTCATTGGATTTTGAGTCAAATTTTCCTAGATGATCCTTAGTGTTCAAAACAAAGCACTTAAAACCAAAAACCCTAAAGTATCCCACATTTGGAATTCTATCATGCCAAAGTTCAAAAGGAGTTTTCTTTATTTTAGGTCTCAATAAAACACGATTTAAAACATAGCATGAGGTATTTACGGCTTCGGCCCAAAAATCACAAAGCATAGTCCTAGCCATTTCTTGCAACGTCATATTCTTCCTCTCAACCACCCCATTTTGTTGAGGGGTTCTTGGGGAAGAAAATGTATGTTCAATCCCAAAATTTTCACAAAATTCAAAAAACTTTTCATTTTTAAATTCACCGCCATTATCACTCCTAATTTTTGAAATTAAAATCTCTTTTTCATTGACAACTCTTTTAGCAAACTTTTTAAAGAAATCAAATGTTTTATTTTTCTTTGCTAAAAAGAATACTCATGTAAATCGAGAGTAGTCATCAATCAAAACATAACAATATAGTTTACCACCTAAGCTAGCTACATCACAAGGACCAAAAAGATCCATGTGCACAAGTTCAAGAATCCTAGAGGTAGTAACTTGATTAACACTATGAAAAGATGATTTGACTTGTTTTCCATGTTGACATGCATCACAAAGTCTATCTTTTTCAAATTTTATTCTAGGGATTCGTTTAACAAGGTCTTTCTTGATAATTTCTTGATTGAGACCCATGCTAGCATGTCCTAGCCTACGGTGCCATAACCAAGAATCATTGTCCATTACTACTAATCATCTAACATGAGGATTAGGCAAGACATTTAAACTCAAAGTGTAAACATTCTCATGTCTATTTCTAATGAATACTATATCACTAGATGATGCATTTCTAATGAGACATTTAGATGCTTCAAAAATCACCTTATATCCATTATCATATAATTGAGAAATACTAATCAAGTTATGTTTCAAGCCATCAACTAGTAAGACATTCTTAATGCAAGGGAATGGAAGTATACCTATATCACCAATGCCAATGATCTTACCTTTGGCATTATCTCCAAAAGTAACATACCTCCATCTTTGCTTGATAGGGTTGCAAATAATTTGATATCTCCAGTCATGTGCTTTGAGCAACCACTATCCAACACCCATGTGCTCCTATGTGCTTGAGGATGACTCTCCACCTACAAGTGGAGAAGAAACAACCTTAGGTACTTAATTTTTTTTGGGTCCTTGAGTGTTAGTCATTTTAGGAATCCAAGTAAATCTAGCATGAGGGTCCTCTCAAGTGCATAATCTCTAATCACTGCTACATTTTGGCTCTGTGACCACGTTACTTTTAGGAACGATTGAAAAAATATTCTCATACATCACTTACAGGAATGGTTTTGGAAATCGTTCCCTTAGCCATTATATTATAGGAACACAAAAAGAACCGTTTCTGTAGCCAATATATGGGAACAGTTTTAAAAACCGTTCTCTTAGCTTATATACAATGGGAACATAAAGAAACCGTTCCCTTAGCCTATATACTATGAGAAAATTAAAAATCGTTCCCTTTTAAAACCTATATAAAAAATGGTACAACAAAAATAAACTCTACAATTTATTTTTTCTTCTATACAATAAAAATATTTTCCTTAAATCTTCATCAAAAATATTTTTGCTATACTATGCCTAAAAAATATCCCTCTCCACTATACTCTGCCGGAATAAAATTTTATACTAAAAACCATTCCTAAAAATAATTTATATTTGTATATATATATATATATATATATATATATATATATTATATTACTGTGCAATTATATATAAACAATAATTATATTACTATCAATTATATTACGCGTGATATGTAAAAAAAACTATTACACAGACAAATTAATATAATTACAATTCCTGTGATATATTTTACTCTTTCTTTACCTATCACATGCAATTCCTGTGCAATTAAACTCTATACACTCAAATTTTTAGGAACAGTTCATATTAAACTCTATGTATAAACTCTTTACATATCACATGCAAACCCGTTCATATTCCTGTGCAATTCTATAGAGTTTTTTAGGAACTATTTTTGAACTCTGCGAAATATTTCCCTCTCCCGCTCGATCACTCTTTCCTTTCGCCCTAAACACTCTCGAGTAACACTCTCGAGCTCACTGCGTATTGTGTCAAATCATCTCTCGCCAACGATCTCTTTGCTCGAATCATCTTCGCTTCTGCCATCTTCTCCGCTCGCGATCCCTCTTGCCATCTTCTCCGCTCGATCCCTCCTGCCGTCTTATCCACTCGAATCGGTCATCGTCTCCCGTCGATAGGTAAACCCTCCCCTCTCCCCTCTCCCTACAAGTCCGTTGCGATTTCAGCCAATCAATATATTTTTTTGAAAACCCCGTGTTGCTATTCCTCATCCCCCTTAGCCGATGAAAACCTAGCGCCGCACCCGTCCATTTTTTTGGGACAAAAACTGTGCTTCTCCCCTAGGTCCCTAACAGGCGATGCCACTATGACGTTGATCAAGTTTGCTTCGAAGAGCTTCCACCACCTCTCTGCCCCCTTTCAAGTTCTTCGAGCCGCCCAGAGTCGAGGAGACTTCCTTGCCTCCGGAGGTGAGCGATTCCTTATGCCCTCCTCTTTCTTCACCGAGATGCAAGTTTTCTTTGCTAAATGGGTTTGACTTTTTCAACTGGAGCCTGCCGACCCCGACTTTTACAGGATCGGATATGTGCGGAGCGTGCGTGCCTATGGCGTGGAGTTCATGGAAGGTCCCAATGAATTTGGCGTGTACGCATCTAAGGATGTCGAGCCGCTGCGCAGAGCAAGGGTGAGTTGCTATAAAGGACTAAGTTATCAATTCATTTCTTTTAGTGATTCAATGTTGTCCTTGGTTGCTCAAAGAGTGGCTGGATATTATTTATCGACTATGACTTCATGCGTCAAGATTATGGTGTGAGGACTGAGGAGGCAAACTTTTTTCCTTAATAAATGTTGAACGGTAGACTAAATGACAATTCTCACTGTGGAAATGTTGCTTGGTTATAAGTGAGTTTCATTAGCTATTGCTTGCTTTATGCTGTCTAAAATTTTTTGGTCGAAAATATGTATTATATGCAGGTGATTATGGAAATTCCTTTAGATTTGATGTTGACTATAAGCCAGAAGCTTCCGTGGATGTTTTTCCTTGATATAATTCCTGTTGATCATCCGATATTTGATATTATCAACTCCACAAAACCTGAGGTAATTGCATTTACTACACATTCCTTGTATCTCCTCTCCAAAGAATAATTTCTCTGCTAGTCTTTTTATTTGAGTACTCTGCATATAAAATAAATATCTAGTGGCATCTAGATGATGGTGTCTTCCGACATAACCTGCAAAAGTTTTCTTCTTCTAAATTTTTTAAACCAGTGTGCAAGAATCAAACACATCTGACTTCTATTTGTTGATCAATCTTGCATTACTTGGGAAAAATCTATCCAATTGGTTATCCAACCTTATCTCTTTTTTTCTTTACTTATCCTCATTATTTAGTATTTCAGTTTTATCATATCTGTTCCATTCTTCATGCTGATTCTTGCAAAAGAGAAATACTAGTGTCAGTTCATGCTTGGTTCTTGGGAGTGATATTGAGATGAGCTTGGATTGGCAAAAGTTTATGCAAATTATTTTTCAGGGTCTTTGTTATTACGTAATATCTTCTATGATTCTTATATCCCATACTATTGGTACTAGGAAACTGCAATTGAGTAGTAAGAAATTGTCAACCTGTATTCTTAAATGTGCCAAATCCATCGTAGACATCTGCTAAGTCTCAGTTAGTTATGGTAGTCATATATATAATTTTAACAATAAGCTATTCGTTTTACTAATAGACATTTTCTATGATTCTTATTTATACTTTATTATACTCAGTATCAATATTTGGCTTAAACTGAATGTATAAAACTAGTTATTCTAAGTTAAATAGTTGCACAAGTTAGGTTCTAATTAACCTATAAGGTAACCTAGAAATTTGCATCTAAAGCTTGTTACTAAGTGCTTTGACCAACTTTGTTACTGCTAAGTGCTTTGACCAACTGTTAAGAATAGATACAAATTAAGGCAACCTAGAAATTTGCATCTAAAGCTTGCTACTACTAAGTGTTTTGACCAACTGTTAAGAACAGATACAAATTATTCAATAAATATATTATTCATATATGCTTGCATCAAACCGGACATTTCCCTCTTATTGTGCAGCTTAGGTAGAGTAATAAAGGTGTTTCCTTGGGTTGAGCAGCTTAGGCTTGGTGGTTCCTTGCAAGACAAGATGATACAAAGAAGTGATATGGACTTTCCATTATAAGCAAAGTCATGCAAAGAGTTAGCGGCCAAAGTCACGGAGGAGATGATCATTTGGGCAGGAAAATGATGATTTGGGAGATGAAAGATGAATTTCACGGAGGAGATGATCATCAAGAGGACTTGACTAATTTGGAAGGGGGAGACTAGGCTTGATAGATGAATTTCACATGTAATAGTAGTACCTTAATTGTGAACTTTGTCTTTTTTGAGTCAATAATTAATATATTTTAGAATGAAATTTATGTTTTGGAATTTACATATATGAAATTATATATTTATGAATGGAATTTACGTTTATGAAACTTTACAATTATATATTGTTTCTATTACAATAACATGACCTATAGGAACGGTTTTACATATTGTTCCCATAAGCGCCAACTATAGGAACGGTTTTCAAACCGTTCTTATTTGTCTTCGTCTATTGGAATGGTTTGCGAACTGTTCCTATATGTTTGGCCTATAGGAATGGTTTGGAAACCGTTCCTATAGGCTTATAGGAACAGTTTGAAAACCGTTCCTATAAGTTTGGCTACAGGAATACTTTTTGGAGCCGTTCCTATAAGCTCGGCCTATAGGAATGGTTTTTTTGGTAGCGTGGCTATAGGTAGGAAAACCGTTCCTATAGCCTAGAGGAACGGCAGATTTTAGTACACATAGGGAAACCGTTCCTATAGGTCTATGGCCACGGTTTTGTATATTTTGAGAATACTTTTCGATCGTTCCTATAGGTCAAAAATGTTGTAGTGAATTATATGTCCATAAATTCAACAACAAAAGTAATAACCATGAAACTTAGTGGAGTAATGAGTATGAATGTGAGTATGGGATGGTTTTCTAGTATTTCTAGCATGTGATACATGATCATTTTTAGTATTTTGTAAGCCATGCATTTTTTCATTCAAAGTAAATAAGTCCTTCTTCAATGAGAGCATGCTATCATTCAAGTACTCAACTTGTGAACTCAAAAACTTGTTTTCCTTTTCTAACACATCATTTGAATATTGTAAATCATTTTTTGCATTTTCTAAAACGAGTTTTTCATCCTTAAGAGTTTCTACTTCCTTTTTCAAAGCATTGCATGAAACAAGTAGTTCCTCATTTTCTGCTTCTAAAGACTTATTTTCCTTTCTAAGTTCTTTAAACCTCTTTCTAATAGCATTAAACTCAACATGCATTTGTTCAAACTCATGCTCAAATTCTTCTTGAGTAAATGTAAATTCACCAAATGTAAAGGTTACCTCATCATCATTTGCCATGAGGCAAAGGTTGGATCTTTCATCCTTGGAGTCTTCCTCACTTGATGAAGATTCACTTTCATCCCAAGAAGCCATCAATGCCTTCTTCTTCTTCTTCTTCTTCTTCTTGAGCTTGTCCTTATTTGTGGATGAGGTGGGGGTGAGCTTCAATTGTGGGCAATCCTTCCTCAAGTGCCCTGGTTTGTTGCAATTAAAACAAATGTACATTTTTCCACCCTTTATGAACTTCATGAACCGTTTTGCAAGCAAGGTCATCTCCTCATAGTCATCAAGCTCCTCTTCGGATGAAGAAGTGTCATCATTCCTATGTGATGCTTTTAAGGCAATACTCTTGCCTTTGGGGGCATCTTCCTCCTTGTGTGTCCTCATATGGATCTCATGTGTCACGAGGGATCCAATGAGTTCAGTGAGCTTCATGGTACCAAGATCCTTAGCTTCCATGATAGCTATCACCTTTGGCTCCCAAGCTTTGGGAAGTGACCGAAGTAACTTTCTCACATTTTCTTCTTCCCTAATATCTCTTCCAAGATTGCATAAGTCATTAGTAATGTTTTGTAATCTAGCATACATTTCATCAATAGTCTCATGAGATAGCATTTTAAATAATTCATAATCATGCATGAGAAGATTGATTTTTGACTCATTTACTTGAGAGGTCCCTTCATGAGTAGTTTCAAGAACTTGCCAAGTTTCAAATGCAGATTTACATGTAGAAATTCTATTAAACTCATTAATTGATAATCCACAATGTAATGCATTCATGGCTTTAGCATTGGAATTAAATAATTTAACTTCCTCTTGGGTCCAATCATCCATGTTCTTAGTTGGTTGCTTATAATCATTTTGAATCATCCTCAAAACCTCTAGACCTTGTGATTGAAGGAAAATATTTATTCTAATTTTTCAATAAGCATAGTTATTTCCATCAAACAAAGGAGGTGCATGGGTAGAGGTCCCTTGAGCTAGTGTATTTTCGGTAGCCATTCTAAGTGTAGGATAGATGGTGAAACCTAGTCCTACTACCAAGCTCTGATACTAAATGTAAACCAAATAACCACACTACAAGGGGGGGTGAATAGTATGTAGCCTAAATACTCTAAGTTTATTTCCTTTTTTTTTTAGGTTGGCCTAAGTATGAATTTTTGCTATTTTGAGTTATATGCTTTCAAGATGCAAATGAGTAATGATTAATACCAAGCAAGATTAAATAGATAAGCGATGCTAACATGTGAAATTTAGAGCGGTTCGGTCACACCGCCTACTCCACTACCTTGGCTCATCACCAAGGATTTCTAACATTAAATCTTTATAACTTGAATATTTCCTAAAGAATACAAGGATGACTTATCCCTCAACCTTAGAGGATGCCTCAACTACTATTCCAAAGCAAAACACTCAAAAATAAAGAAACCTAGGTGTAACACTACACCACACTTAACAACATGAAATGAGAAGCAAATAAAAAAGAAAATACAAGTAAAGGAGCTATAAATTAAAACAAACTCAAATGAGCTCATCCAAGTTGCCTCCTAGTACTCCAAGGCCTCAAGATGATGTAGAAATTTGGATTGGAGACTTGAAATGAAGTTTTGAAGACTTTGAGAATGAGAAGTTGAGGTTTGCACTTAGAATCACTTTTTAAGGCTCAAGAAAATATTTTAGTAGCTCAATGGAATAGTTGGGAGCCTTAGGAAGGGAGTTTTAGTTGTATTTATAGAGTTGATATTGGAGTATGAAAGCAAAGAGCCGTTCAAACTTTGTCTAATTTGAAAAAGAGCCGTTTAGGGGCATTCTAGGAATTCTAGATATTTTTTAAAAAAACTGGCTAGGGGCATTCTGGGAATTTTGGGTAGTTTGGAGGTTTCTAGCATTTCAAGCATTAGTTTTTAGGTAACAGTTTTAAAAAATTCCTTTAAAATATGTCTTTAATTCGTTTTTATCTAAGGAACAATTATTGAGATTTTTTATTTCAAGAAAATATCTATATTATGTAGCCGTCCAAGGAGCCCCTATACTTAGAAATTTTCAAGACCATTTTTTTATTTTTCTAGTTTTTAAGTTTTCGGAGTTCGTATATTGGTTTTTTAGTTATGAATTCAAAGAGGACATCAAACTAAGGCTTAGGAGAATTTATAATAAAAGAAACTAAGTCCTAAACTAATTTTGATATGCTTAACTCTGAAGCCTTCGATTCTTGGTTTTTCTTAATTTTTCCAACGAGCTTCGGATGCGTATCGTATGTCCAACCAGAGACCAAACCTTGATGAAACTATTAGAACCATGTTTGTTATCATCAAAACTAAGAGTGTTGCTAAGATTGAACCCTTGGGCCAACAGTCTAGCCATATCGGCTCCTTCAAACTGAGTATCATTCGACCACTATGGCCTCATCCTGCATGAATGGTTCGACTCTGTCCGGCCTTCACCACAATACGTACTCGGCCGCACGGGCCTATACAACAGACAAGGAATGTTAATCACAATCACCGGGCCCATCAACTAGGATGGTCAACTAGTATCGGGATCCCACCAGGTTAGGGATAGCTAGTCCCACCCCACTCGGGTCTACCGTCAGCGTGGCCCACTGACGAAATCTCAAGACCCTCCGCCACTTGGGTCTAACACCTAGCGCGCCCGCTGGTGCAATCTCAAGACCCTAATCACCGCTGAGTCGAGTAATAGCCATTCCGGCTATCGGTACTCCTTAGTAGACCATCTCAATCACAATACACAATCAGAGATTAAAAAAAATACTTCCATCTTAATCCCCGGGCATCAACCCGTATCCAACCCCTTCCTCGGGTCGCACTAGCTGAATACTAATGTTCGCTATCTTTCCCTAGGTGTGAAACCTAGTCTATGCATTATGCATTATATTTCTTAAGTGTAACCACATTTCATAAGCATGAAAATGTCTAATTTTGGGTTCATCACGGCATATATAACTTAAGAAATTCATTCTACAACTATCCACATGAGTAATCACATGATTTCCAAAATAAGGAGATTAAATTCAGCTTTTAATTACTAAAATTTTAGCAAGGAAACAATTGGTCTAACATGACAAAGATTTAACCATAGCATGGTAAACAATGAAGAATTTCCATGATTAACATTCCACACTAGATTCTAACCATATAAGTGCATTCAAGAACATTTCCTTATCAAGTGTTAATTGTAATCTACCACTATCAACAATCCATTCATCGAATAAAATACTTAACATACTAGGCCGAGATGTTCCCCTCTTACCCGCTCGACCGAACCCTACACAAGGGTTATCATGCTTGGCCGAGCCTATCAAGGTGAGATTAGGGCTCTTTCGACCATGAATAAGAACACTTGAGTCACAAGTCTTGCAAGGAATTCAATCCAAGAGGTTTCAACCGCTCTAGGAAATTTGGGAACAATTCGGCATGACCTTTCCCCTTTTTTCTTCATTCGGCCGCCCCCTGAAACTTTGTCATTCAATAACATATACACAAGAGAATCAAATCTCGGTAAAATTTCGGCGAGATGATGGAAATATCACGAGAAATCGACAAAATCCCCAATATCTTGGGTCGGCTACCCGCCTATCCTATGGATCTCGGTTAGACCACTCACCTTGATCGGATGAAGGAGATGGACTAGATGAGGACGATCCCAATTTCTTCGACGACGACATGAGACCGGCACCGTCCACAAGCTCCTCTCCCCTTAATTTCCTCTTCCCTCGGGCTGCGTGCGGCTCCCTCTAGCCTTGAGCCGCACGGCGGCTTGGGGTGAGAGGGTTTTAATCCCTCCCCCTTTTTTTTGACAAAAATGCCCTCATGACTTAAGTTCCCTCACTCAACAAAACCCGAGTCCGAATTGAGCCCCGACTTGACCCGCGAACCCGATTTCAACCCGACTTATATCGATCTAGCACATAAATCATATAAACATAAGTCACGAGTGAAACAAATTGAATTATACCTTCTATTCGAGTCGATTTTCACGACTCAACCCTGCTATTCTCCGATCCCGTGCGCTGCACCAAATAAAATTTTTATATTTGAAAACCTCGGGTATTACAAGAAGGAAAAATAAACAAACCTGTACTACTAATAACAGTTGCAGTTGAGTTCAAAGATATGCCAGTTAAGATTTTCGGGATTGCAAAAAAAAGGGTCATGAAGCAAGGCGCCTACGGGAACATTCAGTTGTGTCATAAATTCATAATAGAACATGTATAGATTGCGTGCAAGTGCAATATATCTAAAAGTTAAAACAAATGAATTCAAGCGAACATCCTGATATGCAAAACACAGGTGCAATATATTCAAAGTATATGGAGGAAAGCAATTCACATTCATTTGGTTCATTTGGTTCAAAGTATATGGAGGAAAGCAATATATTCATTTGGTTCAATCTATGCAAATCCCGATTTGCCTGATATGCAATATATTCAAACTTCATTTGTTGACCATGATAATTGTGTGCCAAAGTTTAGGTACATGAATGAGTTGATATGTTGCCAAAGTTAAGAAGATGGGTTGGGATATGAGCTCAAAAGAGACCAATAATTCAGCTATTTGGGAGCTTTCATTGTCACTGTTATTGGATATAATATCTCCACTATATGGAATGGTTCTAATTTTATACACGTTGCCTCTTGGCACACCTGGGAAGGTACGCAGCTGTTATGGTACCAGAAATAAGAGCGAGTTATGGGTGGATTGGAAGAAATGTACGAAGGCGCAAGAAGGGATTCCTTGGAAAAGAAGCAGATTTTTTTTTTTCAACCTATGTTTAGACTCATTGGAGAGAACCTAAGATCTCCCGAGTTAAAGTACTCAAAGACTTGAGAATTTTTTGTTATCCATTCTCATTCAACATCAACAAATAAATAGGTCTATGGAGAACTTCCCCTACATAACATGCACTTTGCCCACTATTCCTTAACTTAAACATAACTACCAACTATTCCTTAACTTAAGCATAACTACCTAGTATTCAGAAAACACAACATACACTTTGCCCACTATTAGGTCCACTACTATTCAGCCATAATCTCACATAACAAAAATAACTAACAACAAAAACAATAAAAATAAAGACATATCTATTTGATATTTTCTTGCTTCTTTATTAAGATCATAGGAGGCTTAGTAACAATAGCTAACTTTGAATGGATTATCTACTTGTCATTTTTCTACTACTGGAACTCAATTAAATACTTGAGTTCTTAAACTCCAATTTAATCCAACACCTTTTTTTTTTCTTGCCAAACAAATCAAGAATGCCAGCTTTCCTCAGGTTCATGTTTGGAAGCCTTGTAATTATTTTCCTAACAAAACCAGTAAAGATGTTACCACTTCTCACAATTCTCAAACAAGTATAGAAAGTTTGTCAAGAGATAAATGAAGAGATGTGTTATGATCCCACGAGTAAGAGCGAGTTATGGGTCTATGAAATAATGAATTTGGAGAAATGTGTGTAGGCGCAGGAAGGGATTCAGTGGAAAGAGAAACAGATTTCTTTTTTCGACATATGTTTAGGCTCGTTGGAGAGAACCTAAGATCTCCTGAGTTAAGTACTCAAAGACTTGGGAATTTTTTGCTATCCATTCTCATTCAACATCAACAAATAAATAGGTCTATAGAGAAGTAATTTCCCCTACAAAACATGCACTTTGCCCACTATTCCTTAACTTAAGCATAACTATCTAGTATTCATGAAACAAAACATACACTTTGCCCACTACTCCTAACCTTGAGCATAACTACTAGGCCCACTACTACCATATTCAGCCATAATCTCAAATAACAAAAACAACTAACAATAAAGACAATAAAAATAAAGATAAGTTATCTATTTGACATTTTCTTGCTTCTTTGCCCTATGTGTATTTCTTTTATATACTAAGGTCAAAGGAGGCTTAGTAACATTACTCCCCTGCATTAAATTAACACTTGTCCTCAAGCGAAAAATGCGAGAAAAGGTTTTCTCCAGGATGGTCAATAATGTCCACTTCGGTTGTGTCTTCTTCAATTTTAATCCGGAAGAGGCGTTTGCACTAGTGTCCTCGATCAAAGGGTTCATCATAGTTGAAACAGAGCCCCTTTAGCCGACGTTCTTCCATCTCAACCCGAGTCAACCTTTTAGAAAATTTTGGAGGTTGCTTATTCAGAGGCAGGGGCTATTTTTATGGATACAAATACATACTTGAAGAAGATCCAGATTTGAAAGAAATACTTTTGCGTTCATAAAGGCGAGACATGCTCATAGTAGAGACTAAATATGTTGGATGATGTAATTCAACCTCAACAGCAATGGCTTCTTGTAAAACCACTGATGTAGAGTTGGATCGTTTGGTCTTGGGTTAAGGACCCCGCTCGAGCTACTAAAAGTTCAAACTGGTTTTGGTAGTCCTCAACAGACCCGACTTGCTGCAGTTTGGCTAATTCTCCAAGTTTGTTACTCCTTATGGGAGGGCCAAACCTGAGATGACATTGACGCTTGAATTCGTGCCAAGAAAGATTAGGAGTATCAGTGAGGAATTGGAGGAACCAGAGTTGGGCAGGTACTTCTAAATGGAATGATGCCAAACTGACAATTTCATCTTCTGAAATTTGTTGGTGTCAAAAAAAATGTTCACATTGACTCAGCCAAGCAAGAGGGTCGTCATGGCCATTAAAACGAGGAAAGTCAAGCTTTGTGTATCTAGGGACAGTGTGGCCCCCTGTTGAATGTTCAGTTGCTGAGTCCCTCGAAAGCCCTTTTCCTTTTCTAGATTTGTTATTACTGGCATCATCAGTAGAAGAAGACTCCAATTTAGATGCAGCCAAGTCACGAGTAAGATCATCTAAGCATCTTGTAATTGCTTCTTGATGTTCACGATTGGCTGCATGTTCCTCGTTGAACAACTCCAATAGTCTAGCAAGCTGTTGTTGGATTCCGTCACCCATAACACTTGGCTCTAATACCAAAATGTTATGATCCTGGGAGTAAGAGCGAGTTATGGGTCCGTGAAATAATAGATTTGGAGAAATGTGTATAGGCGCAGGAAGGGATTTAGGAAGGGATTCAGTGGAAAGAGAAGCAAATTTCTTTTTCCGACTTATGTTTAAGCTCGTTGGAGAGAACCTAAGATCTCATGAGTTAAGTACTCAAAGACTTGAAAATTTTCTACTATCCATTCTCATTCAACATCAACAAATAAATAGGTCTATGGAGAAGTAACTTCCCCTTTAGAACATGCACTTTGCCCACTATTCATTAACTTAAGCATAACTACTCACTATTCCTTAACTTAAGCATAACTACCTAGTATTCATGAAACAAAACATACATTTTGAAAAATAATTAACTTAATTAAGTTCATATTAACTTGTTCACTTTGCCTAAATTATTGTCCTGGAGGGCCTTCCATCCGGATATAATCATACATGATTCCCTTGAAAGGGCTCTGAGACCTGGCCTGAGTCAAATAGATTGTATTTTTTAACTGACTCCAAATAAAACAACTATCATTACATGAAAATAACGCCTCGAGCATCATTTGGTTCTTATTTTTGGGTTCTTATTTTTGGACTATCCAACAGTAGTAAGAAAAGAAAGAAAATTAGAGCAACAAGATACCACTTTACCAAGAAAATACATGTCTTTTTTCCATTTTCTTTTGATGTATCCACTATACTGGAAATTAATGCTAGAAGAGAAACAAAATACCAACTAGTTGGTAACATGTAATTGTAAACTTTAATAAGTGGATTATTGCTAAAAGGGGATTAAAATTTGAACCCTCCATCATAAGCAACAAACATGGTAAATGAGTAAAGGCGTGGCCGTGAAAGACAAAGGAAAGCTATATATATATGTTCTGGAGATTAAAAAAGGAACATGCAAGCCAAAATACATCAGTAACAAGTAGATATGAACTATAGCTCTCCTTTGTCTTTTCTTAGCTTATTGCTAATGCTGTATTTTGGGACAGTTCTTTTTATTTCTATAATTTGTTTCTGTCTTTTGTTTTTCCTATGATTCTCAGCTACAACAATAAAATATAGCTAAGTAAATGCATTGTAGTAACAAGACAAAATGTGAGAGTAGGTGACGAGCAATATTATTAATGAAAAAAAGAAGACTATACAGCTTCTATTACGATATTGCTGACAACAATTAGTTCTATTCACAACTACAACCTCAGTGAGGAAAAAAAGACAGAAAAAATTAAGTTATAGAGGAGAAATTTACATGCAGTAAAACACATAAATGCAAAAAAAAATACAGTTCAGACCTAAGAATCATGTCCACTCCAAGAAGATGACTCTCTAAGAAATCAATCACAACTCTCCCAAAACCAAACTAGAAATTGGGAGAAATTTAACCACTACCGAAGATTAAAGAAATTTACCTAAAATCAGCAAAAATCTAGAGAAATCAAGCTTCCGGAAGAAAGGGGCTTGTGAGAGTGTCGGATGGGGGAAGAGTCGCGGGTGGCAGGGGGAGCTTGCGAAAGAAAGGCGCCTGGCGACGGGCCTCTGCGAGAGCTTGTGTCGGCGAGAGTTTGCCGCGGGTGCATGGCAGGGGAGATCGTGAGTGGCAGGGAAGAAAGGGGCCTGCACATATTCATCGAATGGAGAAGAGTCGCGGCTGGAGAAGAGTTGCGTAGCACAAAGGGGGAGTTTGTCGCTGCGGGAGAAGAGTCGCGAGCGGTGTTGGGATGAGAATAAGAAACACAACAGAAATAGCAATTTAAAAATTCAAAATATCCCAAAACAACGATCTACTTTAACAACAATTAAGGAATTCAATTTACGAGTAGAAGGGGGAAGGTATACCTTATACCGCGGTTGGATAGGGTGCTCTTATTCAACGAGAAGGTAGATCAAAGAATACAATGCAACGAGAAAGAGGAGATCAAAGATCACAATCACCAGGCCACCAAGAATCGGGCTCCAAAACAAGAGAAAGAGGAGATGAGAAAACAATGCAACGAGAAGGTAGATCAAAGAATACCTCTGTGCTTCTTCAGAATCCTCCAAGTGGATGAAGTAGGCGGCACACCCAAGTAGAAAACAATCACTGGGCCACCAAGAATCGGGCTCCAAAACAAGAGAAAGAGGAGATGAGAAAACAATGCAACGAGAAGGTAGATCAAAGAATACCTCTGTGCTTCTTCAGAATCCTCCAAGTGGATGAAGTAGGCGGCACACCCAAGTAGAAAACACATCCAATCTGGCTTCGTAAAAGACTGGGAAGGAGGAAGTAGATGGCCGGCCACCAATAGAGAGGATGAAGAACTAATTCACCAACCCCTCCCATAGGGTGTTTAGCCACAATTTATAGAGAAGGGGGGGGGGGGGGGGGGCAGTGGCTACAAAGGTAGACCCGACCCCCTATAAATTCTCTCACTGGAATTCAAAATTTCGGCGTTTGCCTCCCAAATTAATTTATATTTTAATGACTTCATAATTAATTCGAAATTAATTAAATACAATAAAATATAAATTTTAATTTATCTCCATAAATTAAGAGCCTATAAATAAAAAATATATATATAAAAGCAAGATTCAAACAACTCCACAAGTAAGTAAAATTTGTTGACATGACATTGTCTGAATTATTTGAATTTTTATTTTTTAAATTTTTTTTAATTGCTTTTTATAGAAATTTAGTTATTGCATGTAAAATAACTGCAGGTAAAATAACGTTATTTTTAATTTAAAGTAGGAGTAACTGGTAAAGTAATGTTCTCTCTAGATCTTTTTAATATTTCTCTTTCATTTAAAGTAGGAGTAACCAAGTGGTAAAGTAATGTTCTCTAGAGATTTTTTAAATATTTATTTAATTTGATTATATGTAAAATAACTATATGCAAAGCAACGTTACTTTTCTCTCATTTAATTGCACGTAAAGTAATACATGCTTATCCATACGCGTCTCTTTTAATGCTGAATTCCATCCAGGTGGACCACGTCTCCTCAACTTCTCCTCATTGTGTATATAAAAGAACTTCTCCTCATCGTGGTTGGCTGCGGCAACATCGGCATCATGATCGCGCAGATGATCTTGATGCAGGACCTCACCGACGAGCTTGCGATGGTGGACGTCGACGCCAAGAAACTGCAGTGTGAGATGTTGGACCTGTAGCATGCGGCCATATAATATTCTAGATATTTAATTATATTATTTTTCTTTATGATTATATTTGCTAGCCTAGCGGACTAGATCGAGGTCGAGTAGAATCGTCTCATGGTCCGGTGCGAGCCTGCGAGTTTGGGTATGTAGCATTATGAATATGAAATTTTGCTTGAGTAGTTAAATTTATTTAATTTTTATGTTGTATTATTTTATTATTTCGCATGTGGGTGTGCGTGTATTGGATGGTTATATGGAGAATAGGATTAATTAAGTTAGTTTAAGTTAGCGGATTTGAGTTCGGCTTGAGGTGGATGTGAGTTGGATAAAGGGTTTAGAAGGGTTAGAGGTAAGGAAGGGATATAAAAACCCCTCCCCTTGGCTTGTGGCTCCCTACTTGGAGCCACACAAGCAAGAGGAGAAGGGAGTAGCCACCAGCCGCCCCCTTCCTCTCTCTCTCTCTCTCTCTCTCTCTCTCTCTCTCTCTCGCAAGCCGCCGCCCCCAAGCCAGCCGTCGAGCCCTCCCATCTCCTTCCCCTCTCTTCCTTCTCTTTGGGGCCAGGCCGAGAGGAGCTACATGATCTCATAGCAGCCCTAGTTAGGGGTCGTAGTCGAGTCTGTAGTAGTTTGATTATGCACTAGTGATTTGATGTTTTAGAGTTGTAGTCCCGTGGGGACATTCATGTTTTAGTCAGTGTTTTGTTTGATAAAAGAACTGTTGCTCTTTGATTTATTTATTTCCACACTTGAACTATTTATTAAAAACTTTGATATTTGAAAACCTATTTTGGTTCTTTTTATTAATAAAAATTGTTGTTTATTCTGCTATTTTATGAGTTGGCATGTGCATGAGTTAGGCTGTGGGGTATCGACATGTATACCTTGGCTGGTCACATGACCCTGAACTTTGGGCGTGACAGGCCGCCTTCCTCCCACGAACTAGGATTCGTGCCTTCGCCGACTACAACATCATCGTTGACTCGGACGTGTGCATCATCACGGTCGGCGCACGGCAGAACCCGGAGGAGTGGCGCCTCGATCTCCTGCAGAGGTTGTTTCTCGCTTTTGTCCATTAAAGTTAGAGTATTTTTTAAAAAGTTGGATTTTTAGTTGTGCCATTTAAGATCCTTATCACCGCTCCAGCTGTTAAGTTGCTAGACAACAAGATCCCTTGGTGAGGGGATTCAACTTTGGAGGATGGAAAGGAAGTAAGATTGGACCTATCGAAAGGAATGTATAATGCAGGTGACCACATAAAGTTTGGACCAAATAACTGTTTGATTTTCCAATGGCTTATGCAGCGACAGTATTGGCTTGGTCGATTCTCGCAAGAATACATATATCAAATATCTGCTGTGAACCACCTGGAGTTAGCTTTGGATGCCCTCTAGTGGATCACAGATTACTTGATCAATGCCCATCCTTCTGATGATGTTCATATACATCCATGAAATCAATCTTGGAGCTTTTAACAAACTGCACTGATGTGATGTGAGGTTTGTTGGCTTAAGGTTTTCAACCTTGGTCATAATCTCGGTTTTGATGATAACAAATATATAACTAATATTTTATTGAGAAATCTTTCAGGTTCCATATCGGTTTAGCGCTCGACGTCCTCGATCGAAAATATCGAAGAAATTGGGAAATCGGAAGGACGTTGGTCGACGCGCTTGGATTTGTTGGGAAGATAGAGTCTAGGTTTAGGGTGTCTAGATTATATTGTAAAATTCTCATGATGATGCATAACACTACTAGAAAAATGGTCATTAGCAACGGCTGATGCCATTGCTGAAGAGAATCAGCAACGGCCGCGCCGTTGCAATAGAGCCGTGATAGAAAGTCGCGTTGCTGATGACTTAGAAACGGATCAGCAACGGCCGCTCGGGCCGTCGCTCAAAACATTATCAGCAACGGCCGCTCGGGCCGTCGCTAAAAACATTATCAGCAACGGTTTTGCCACAGACCCGGAGCCGTTGCTGATAACATTAATAGCAACGGCCGCTGAGTCCGTAGCAACGCCGTTAGTAAAACCCCGTCGCTAAGCCGTTGCTGTAGGTCATCAGCAACGGCTTTCAATACACTTTTAGCAACGGCTTTCCCACGGACGGCCGTGGGAAAGCCGTTGCTGATGACATATACCTGGGAACAGAAAAATTGAAAATTTCAAATTTCCATTGATACATTGATACATTATCTCATACATAACTCACACACCCATACCCTCATACACACATTCATTCACACATCACAAACACACCAAGATATACATCAAAACAATTATATTTATATTGATAATTATCCACGATAGTATAAAAATAATTCAAATACAAAATTGAAGTATCAATATCCAAACAAAATAAGTTAAACAAGTTCAATATCTCAGTAACAAGTTCAATATCCAAACAAAAAATCTCACGATCACGATGGAGGATGGTCTGGATCATATGGCGGGGTCTGGAGTGCTTGAGTGTACACCGGCGTGGACTGACTCGAGGACGATGGATTAGATGATGCCGAAGAGATGCCTGCTTCAGGATGACTTGACATGTTGCGTAGCATAGCATGCATCTCCTCCATCATCTGAGTCTGACGCGCGACCGTCTCCTCTAGAGTCCTTATTCTGCTACTATGATCATAACTGGATCTAGAGGTGGACGGCCGCTCACCAGCGACCGGAGGGGTCGGTGCCCCAAGTGGCCCTAGCACGGCTCGCGCATGACCACTATCTGCGAAGCCATATACGCGGCCATGGTCCCAGCCACCTGCGGCCTCGACCCACGATGCTGCGTCAAAGTCCTCGGGGGTACCCCCGCGTTGCACCACCGTCTGGCTGTACGTCTCCTACTCGAGTTTGATTTTTTGTTTAATATTTATCATAAAACTTAAATTATAAATATATAATGAATAATTTAAACAAATATATAATTACCACAATGTGTGCAGCGCGGTTGTCGATGTACTCCCCCGTCCCATGTGCTCGACGGTGAGTCCGCTCAAACACCGCCATCGGGGAGGGTCGCTGGACACTCCCGTCATCCGACACCGTCGTCTACATTTACAAAACAAATACATTAATTAGTACACATAGTAACAAATAAAATATATAATTAAAAGATATACTTACCATACGGTTCGCGTGCACTGCAAATGCAACAGAGCCGCCGGTGTGACGCGCTGCTCCCCCCGACATGCGATTTCTAGCCGCATTCCGAGAAACCTCCTGCCATCGATCCGTCGACCATATCCCCCACGAGCTGGTCCCATATATCCGGAGTAATCCAACCGGGGCCGTATCCCCGAGTCTCCGCGATGTTAGTGGTCCCAGCTCGGGCCATCGCTTGGGGCCGAGCCTGCCCCAGCTGCCCGTTGTACCTTGCCCGGGAAATAGCCTCCCATGCAGCGTAAATGAAGGGCCTCTGGTCCTCGGCCCATGTATAGAGAGCCTGCAAAATAATAATATCAGTACCAATATTAATATATCATCATGCATGTAAAAAATAATAATAATACGTGCCTCAAACTCGCGCCATAACATGTCGACGTGCTCGCTAGGCACGTGAGACCACGTAGGCCATGCCCCGTGCATGTATCGTCGAATAGTAGAAGAAATGCTCCTCGGCACTTCTTCTTGCTCGAACCTGCACAATAAAAATATTTTTTAATATTATATTATGATATAATGAATTTGTAATGATTCATAATTCATGATATATTACCGCTCTCCAATCACGCTAATCAATCTACGTGACTCTGTGGCTGGTGGAGGATGCCACCTGTTCGGCCCGCGTGGCCGCCTGCGTCTGGATGTACTAGCCTCGGCAGTATCATCCTAATGAGGATCAGCAACAGGAGGATCAGCAGCATGAGTAAGTGCTGGAGTCTCACCGATCGGAGACTCCGAAGCTCTCCTGCGTCGATAACCACGACCAGACATATCTGTCGAACAGACATATAATCAGATTATTGTATAAATAGTAGAGATATATTTAATAAAATATATATACTTTACAATTATTCCTCATCATCTGAATAATAGTCTTTGAATTCTTCTTCTTCTTCCTCTTCTTCCTCTTCTTCATCTCCAGCTTCCTCAATTTCATGATCGTCATCATCAGCATATTCAACTTCTAATTGAATTGACATTGTGTCTGCATCCTCGAGTATTGGAATAATACGATCCACAGCAGGAAGATCATCTTCTTGATAGAAACCAGGAGGATCATTTTCTCCTACTATTGGATCAATTTTTTCTCTACCTTTTGTCTTACAGACTACACGCCAATCTGCTCTATCTTTATTTCGAGCCGGATATTTCACGTAATATACTTGTTCGGCTTGTGATGCCAATATAAAAGGCTCATTTGCTGCCAATTTCGATTTGTAATTAACCTCAATAAGTTTGTATTTTGGATAAACTTTCATGCCCCTTTCTGTTGTATCGAACCAATGACATCTAAATAGGATCACTGATTTCAAGCCGAAGTAGTGCAACTCTATCACTTCTTCCACCAGTCCATAAAAATCCATATCACATTCAACATAGGTTGTCCCTTTCACGCAGACCCCAGCATTCATCGTCTTCTTTGTAAATGAATATTCAACCGTGTGAAATTTATACCCGTTAACAAAATATCCGCTATAGCACGACACAAGTCGCGACGGTCCACTAACAAACTCAAATATTTTTTCATCTATTTCAGCTCTGTGATCTTTGCTGTAAGTCTGAATCCAAGTAGGGAAATCACGATTCCGTAATCTCTCCAATTCTTGATCGTTGTGAATAGAGTATTTTTGCACCATCTCAATGTCAAATATTTCAATGAATTGTTCAATCTCTGGACAATTGAGTAATACATACAAGTGTGCCAAATGATACTCTTCATCGCTTAAGTGTCGAGATGGACGAGAACCAAAAGCACGACCAGAGTGACAAAATATATTTAAACGTCCATCTGAATGTCGAACACCCCCGTCGTCGTTACGTGGAAGACGATCAAATCTTGTCTGTACCGTCGATTCAAAGTAAAATGAGCAGAATGTTGAAATTTCTTGGATGATATACGATTCAGATATTGATCCTTCAACAGCTGCGGTGTTCTTTACTTTTTTCTTCAGACGATTCATGTATCTTTCAAATAAGTACATCCAACGATATTGAACGGGGCCACCAACTCGTGCCTCGTATGCCAAGTGTATCGGTAGATGCTCCATCGAGTCAAAAAATGCAGGAGGGAAAAACTGCTCCAGCTTGCATATGATTTCAACAATATTATTTTCAAGTGTAGACATATCTTCGACTCGAAGGACATTTGCACAGATGCTTCTAAAAAACATACTTAATTCAGTCAACGGACCCCAAATATTATTAGGTAGAAGATCTCGAAATGCGATCGGAAGTAATCTCTGCATGAATACATGACAATCATGGCTCTTCATCCCTGATATTTTGCAATCATCGATGTTCACACATCGAGATAAGTTTGAAGCATATCCATCGGGTAATCTGAGTTCTTTTACCCATTGACAAACATCTTTGATCTGTTGTTTATTTAACACATATAGGGCCTTCGGTTTCAGATATCGTTCGTTGACCTCTTGTAACTCCAACTCTGGTCTTTTACAAAGTATTTTCAGATCATGTCGGGCTTTGACATTATCTTTAGTTTTTCCAGAAATATCCATCAAAGTGTTGAAAATATTATCAAACACATTTTTTTCAATGTGCATGACATCTAAATTATGTCGAATCAATAATGAACTCCAATAGGGCAATTCCCAAAAGATACTTTTTTTCACCCAGTTGTGTGTTTGGCCAAAACCTGACACTCTTTCATTGTGACCAAATACTATATCTGGAAGTGCTGAAACACGTGCTAACATTTGTTTACCAAACAACATCGGTGGTGGCCTATCTCTTTCGACTCTGCCCTTAGTAAATTTATTACGATTCCTTCGATACTGATGATTAACCGGTAGGAATCGACGATGACAATCAAAGAATGAGATTTTTCGTCCGTTCTGAAGACTGATTGATTTAGAGTGTTCCATACAATACGGACAAGAGAGTCGACCGTGAGTGCTCCAACCCGACAACATGCCGTACGCGGGGAAATCATTGATTGTCCACAAGACCGCGGCTTTTAAATTGAAATTTTGCTTCCGATGACAATCATAAGTGACAGCTCCCTCAGTCCACAATGTTTTCAATTCATCTATCAAGGGTCTGAGAAATATGTAATTTCTTTTCGCGGACCCTTAGGACCCGGAATAATCATCGAAAGATAAATAAATTCATCTTTCATGCACATTGACGGTGGCAAATTATAAACTGTCAGCAGCACTGGCCAAACTGAATAAGGAGTTGCAGAATGTCCAAACGGATTAAAACCATCTGTGCACAATCCCAATCTGATATTTCTAGTATCCCTAGCAAATGAAGGATAACATGTATCCAAATGTTTCCATGCTTCACTGTCAGATGGATGAGTCATTACTGTATCATCACGACTTCTTGCATGCCAACTCATGTAGGGGGCTGTCTTTTCCGACATGAATAATCTTTGAAGCCTCGGTGTTAGTGGAAAATACCGAAGCACCTTAAACGAGATATTTTTCTGTCGGACCGATTTCTTCTCCTTGTAACGAGGGTGTTGACATACATGGCATTTATCCAACTGCACATTTTCTTTATAATATAAAATGCAGTTATTTTGGCACGCGTGTATTTTTTCGTACCCAAGCCCCAATTTTCTCATTAGCTTTTTAGTCTTATAAAAAGTTGGCTCAAACTTGTTATCAGTAGGCAGCATTCCATTAATCAATCCAGCAATCCGATCATACGCAACTCCGCTGATATTACAATCGGCCTTGATGTTTAAGAGCTGTGTCATTGCTGAAAACCTAGTGTATTTAGGACAATTCTCATACAAAGGTTCATCGGCAGCTTTCAACATCTCGTAAAATTTTGCAGCTTCTTTATTCGGTAATTCAATCTCTACCGCAGCCCCTACTTCTGTGATATCAACCGCTGTAGTATCTGGTGGGACTGATGTCTGAAGAACTGGCCGATCAACATTATCATTCAGGTGAAATTGACCCCCAAGACTATCAAGTATCATAGTTCTATAGGGATTACATTGACTGGATGAAGAAGCACCAGCAGAGGAAGATTCACCATATGTCTGAACGACAGGATTGCTCGACGTCCCGACTTCGCGTGACTCCCCGTGACAAGTCCATAGAAAATATCTTGGTGCAAATCCTTTGGTATATAGATGCAGAGTGACAGTCTCCCGATCCAAAAATCGTCCATTTGAACAAATGCGGCACGAACATCGGATTTGATCACCCATGCTAACGAAATTCTGATTCGAATAGGCAAAATTTAGGAAGTATGTTACGCCTAATCGAAACTCATTCGTTAAAGCTCCACGATCAAGACGTCGGTACATCCAACTTCGATTAGCTGACATGATTCTGTCAATCAATGACAATTTCTTTGGTTAATGTCTTTAGGTGAGATTGTCCTATTCCATTCGGGATTTATGTTATTTGAACTGCACTTACGTTTTTATTTTAACTGTTAACTAATTATTCTAAATTTCGGCAGCATCTCCCTATAGTTCTCCGAATATGCATATCATCTGGGCGCGTATCGGAGAACAAGAGAGATGTTGCCGAAATTTAGAATAATTAGATAATAGTTAAAATAAAAACGCAAGTGCGGTACAAATAACTATATTCCCAAATTATCAAATCAGGGACAATTCAAGAATTGTACATCGTATAAAAGATCATCTACTTCTTTTACACGAACATACAATCCCCGAACGGATCTAAGGTTTTGCTAAATCATATCCGACTCGTCGATGCGTACGTGAAACATATGAACTCGTCGGATGCATGATTATTTTCTAAATGTTTCGAGACCGTTCGAGTCCATATTGGACGATTCTGGCGCGCGTCCGAAGTGGACGATTCTGGCGCACGTCCGAAGTGGACGATACCGGCGCGCGTCCGAATTGGACGATTCCGGTGCGCGTCCGAAGTGGACGATTCCGGCGCGAGTCCGAATTGGACGATTTCGGCGCGCGTCCGAAGTGGATAATTCCGAAATTAATCTAAACCCTAAAAATTATTCTAACAAACTAAATAACTAATCTAAATAATTAATCTAAATAATTAATTAACAATTAATTAATAATTAAAAAACAATTAAAAAACAATAAAAAAATATTATTAAACTACAAATTCCGGCGCCGGAGTCAGGTGGACTCTAGCGCCGGCGTACACTGGCCGGACACACTGTCCGACCAATGTACAAGGTCCGGCGGCGGCCATCGGCCGATCGCCGCCGACCGAAACCCTATTTTTAGGGTTTCAGTCAGATTTTCTACCGGCCACAACGGGAAGAGACGGCAGCCGGAGGGCACATACCTGACAGTGTCGGCAGCAGCGGGAGGAGTCGTCGACGTCGTCGGCGTCGGCAACAGCGGCAATGGCGGCGAGAGGCGAGGAGAGGAGCGGCAGCGGCAACAGCGGGAGGAAGAAGGGGGGCGGGCGCGATCTGCGACCTATATAAACTTATCAGCAACGGCTCACTCGCCCGTTAGAAAGCCGTTGCTGATAAGTTATCATCAGCAACATCTCACTTGTCCGTTAGCAAGCCGTTGCTAATAAGTTATCATCTGCAACGGCTCACTTGTCTGTTAGAAAGCCATTGCAGATACAACATATTTGCAACGGCTCGAGCGGCCGTAAGAATGCCGTTGCAAATAGCAACGGCTTGAGCGGCCGTTGCTGATAGCCGTTGCTGAAGACCAAGTTTCTAGTAGTGTAAGAACCCAAAAACCATCCCCGAATCCCAAAACATGAAAACCCAAAAATCGTCCTGAAATACCCTAGGGAGCTCCTTTGAGGGCTATATAACCTAGACATTTACTTGACATAAAAAATGGCGGTAATTGTTCATTGGGTCAAAATTGGATAACGAGGTATTCTTTTAGAAATTTTTGGAAGCCTTTAGCCTACCCATACTTGACCCAAGAATTTAGAAAATTTCCGTTTTTTGAATATTTGTACTAGACCCCAAAAACTAGATTTTGATTCTGAAGAATTTTGATTTTTTAGATATTTTTATTGAATCCAAATGGGGAGTAATCCTTATATAACATTTATGTTTTAAAGTTATTAACTTTAAGTTAATAAATATTATATAAGTAGACTTAGTGAAGACGAAACCAAAACGAGTAGAAAAACCCAAGCAAAATAGCAGACTGCCCTGTTCAGCCCAGGTTCGATCGATCGGTCGGTCGACCGACAGAAGCCAAAAACTGGCAGTGGGTGCGTCGATCGACCGGACTGTGGATTGCTGAAGTCGTGACTTGCGTCGATCGATCGATCGGTCGATCGGATTGCGGATCGCTCATCTCGCGACTCATTCGGTTGACCAAACAAAGCGATTTAAGCCCAAAAAGGCCAGCAGTCGCGGGCGGTTGATCGATCGGTCGACCGACGATCGATTGACAAGCGACCGAACGATAGAAACGACTAGTTTCCGCCCGTTGAGCCACCCGTTAAGCCACCCGTTGATGCACCGTTTATTATGGGGGTTATAAATACCCAAGTTTAAGTCTTCCTTAACAACTTTTGATCACTCTTAACCTTCATTGAGCCATCATTGATCAACTCTAAGATTTCTTTGAGCCATTTTTTAGAGAAATCCTAGTCTGAGCTTTCATTCCTAGTGTTTGCCTTCATGTTTGATTTGATTCATCATCGAGGTATCAAGAGGAGCTAGAATTCATTGTGTTGGAGCTAAGTATTTGTATTGTTGTATTTTTTGCTCCATTACTTGTATATTTTCTTGTTTCTTTCATTGTATTAAAACTTGTGTAAACCTAGATTGCTAGGTTTGATTTGGTTGGTGGTTGCCTTGCTGTTAAGGCTTAATTTCATAATTATAAACGTAGTTTACTAGGATTATTTGAGTTATCCCTTAGGATTGAGATGGAAGAATGCTCTCGGTAAGAAGACAGAGACTTTCGGGTGTGGAAGTGCCTTAGGTTGAGAGTGAGACTCTTCGAGTCAAAGTCCTCTGTGTAAGGGAAATTATTTAATCTAGTAAACTTAGTTTGAAAATCCTAACCGATGTGCTTAGGTAGTGGAGTAGGCATTGGGGGCGAACCACTATAAATCTTTGTGTTAGCATTGTTTTCTTTGTTTGTGCTTAATTGATTTATTTTTGCTTTCGCATCTAATCGATAAATTGCGATTCGCATAAATAAATTAAGAAATGATTAAAATCGAAATTAGGCAATAAGTTTAGATAACATACTATTCACCCCCCTCTAGTGTGCTATTTCATCCAACAAGATTAATTTATTCAGGTAACAACTTCCAGTATTCATAATGTGTTATTTTGGTTGATAAGTTGGAGATGCTGAAATAGACCACCGCTGTTGGGAAAGACCAGAAACAATGGCTAAGTTGAGGTCTCTCACACAACTGCTTATGATGTGGCTGCTGAAATAGCAGTAGCTATGGCCGCAGCTTTCATGGTTTTCAAAGCTATCAATGCTATATCATTTCCAAAGTTTATTTTTAATAGTATTTTTAATTTATTTAGTTCAAAATATATTTTTTCTAATTTGTTTCAATGATATATTATATTATATAAATATATATTATATTATATTTTTATCCATAAAAATATTATTATTTTGTAATTTATTTATTTATTTATATATAATTTGATAGTTGAATTAATTATATTATAATAGCTCTTGGTGCATATTTTTTAGTATTTTTGTATCAGCCTATTTTGATGATTTTAATTTTGAATTTATTACTATTTTGAGTAATTAATATAAAAAATTAATGTATTGAATTATTTTTTTTATATTAGTTTTTGAGTTTCATTCATTGAGTTTATTTTTATAGTATTTCAAAACTAAATAAATTTTAAAATAATTTAAATTATTTATCTCCTAATTTATTTCTATTTGTTACATTACTATATTTGTAATTTTCTTATATATATATTGATTGTTGAAATCTATATAAATTTATTATAATTTATCTTGATGCAAATTTTTAGTGTTTTTCTATATTGTCCTATTTTTGATGTTTTTAATTGTGGATTTATTGTTACTTTTAATAATTATTAAAAATATTTATTAATGTATTGAATATTTTTTATATTAGTTTTTGAGTTTTTAAAATATCATTTCTTAAACTTTGTTTTTAATAATCTTTCAAAATCAAATATATTTATGTAGTTTAAAACATTTTAAATTTTTTACTTTCTAATTTATTTCAATTTGTTATATATATATATATAATTTGATTTTCATCCATAAAAATATTATTATTTTATAAATTTTCTTTTTTATATATTTTGGTTGTTGAAATCTATATAGATTTACTATAATTGCTAAGATTTTTTATTAACAAATTATAAATTATATCATTACAGTAAAGATTTTTATTAAGAAATTACTCTATGTAAATAAATATATTTTAGAACAAATGTGTATGATTATGTAAGAAACATTTATGTATTGAAGTCAATTTTTATTTTAAAAATATTAATGTTAATTACATATTTATATTTTATTAAGTTTACTCTTTTATGATTATAAATTTTATTCTAATTTTGCTATATTAATTCTTTTAACGTAATAATTATATATTTACTATGTAATTGTTCAATATATTTTTTAATATACAAAATTATTTTTTTAATAGCTTTGTGTTTTCAAAATATCATTTTGTATTTATTTTTGAATAAATATTATATAATTTAAAATTTCTTAGTTTTAATTAACGAGTTATGTATGCCTTTAATTTCTATAGTTATCTATTTGATATATTATTGGATCTTTGTTTCGTACACCCCTAAAAATAGTATTATTATTTTATTATTTACTCCTTTTTAATATTATGTCAACAAAAATATCAATAAAATATTATAATAAAATTGTGATTTATGAATAAATGAATAGTTTAATAAATTATTATTTTATACAATAAAAAAATGAATAGTGTAATTGAAAATATTCGAATAATCAAACAATATATGATTGAAGTTAACGTGTATATATATACACGTTAATCTCTAATAGATTCATGTGCCACAATGCTCGAGGACCTATCAAATTAATGGCCAAAAGATTCAAGCATATATGTAGCTAATTAAACTGATATAAGTTGAGAAATCTCTTACAGGTATTGATGAAAAATGGCATCACTTATGATGATGAAACATCAATTGGAACACAGGCAATTTCCAGGAGAAAAAGAAATTCTAATTCATATGTTGATTTTTTTTTTCTTTGGATCTATAAATCAGTCTTGATCTATCTTTTGTACAATGACCTCTATTGTGGCCAATTATTCATATTGGTGTATCAATCATTCAATGGCCAAAAATATTCCCTAAAAAGATAAGCTAGACGCACAGACAAATTAAACCTGTGCAAGAACATATACTCCTCTATGTCATAGAAAAGAACCATCAAATAGAAGTTTTGGTGATGACGCATCAATGGAGTTTGATATCTCTAGCTTGGGAAGAAAAAATGGTGGTTGGGCAACCATACCCCGTTAGATATTCCAGCCGTCCTATTGCAACCAAAAATGTTATATTCTGGGTTAAAAAAAAAAAGAAAAAAAAGAAAGAAGAAGCTTAGTTGTAAATTTAAGGGGTGTAGGGGATTCAGCCGTCCTATTGCAACCAAAAATGTTATATTCTGGGTTTAAAAAAAAGAAAAAATAAGCTTAGTTGTAAATTTAAGGAGTGTAGGGGATTATTTGAAAAATAACCTCCCCACCGCCTTATAGCACGTTCTCCTACGGGTTGGCCGAATCGCGTGAGAAAAGAGGGGGAGAAGAGGCGGTGAAGTCGGCGCCGGAGAGTGAGGGATCGGAGGTCGGATTGTCGTCAGTGTCGTCGTCGGAGCCGGAGTCGAGGTAGGAGTCATATCTTCCTCCTTTCATTCCGTCGTATACCTTGTTTGTTCATCGGCGGCGGCGATAGGAATCGGAGAGAGAGAGGCCGACGGAGTCGGCCGGCGAGCGGCGACGCTCGCGGCAGCAAGCTGCTGCCCGCAGCGTGGCAGCAGCCGCTGCACGCTGTCGTTGCGGCTGCCGGCGGCCAGCAGGGCCGCCCGGCGTGGGTTGAGCGGGACAGGGAGGTGTAGGGAGCGGGTGTCAGGCGAATGCAGAGAGGAGAGGGAAGGGATATGAACAGTATTCAAGTGAAGAGAGCTGTATCGTGTGAAATAAGATTGATTTATAGATTTATTGGGGTATTTTTATGGTTGATCGTAGAGTCGTTGGATCGAGTCGAGGTGAATACCAAAGTTGCATGTTTTCATGTGCTGAACGTGATGGTGGTGTTGGATTTCTGATCGAAGGCCGTTTGGTAGGTCTTTTCTATATTTTAGTGTCATTCGGTTATTAATATTTATTAATTTAATTTGATAAATAATTAAATAATATAAAAATATTATATTGCTTTAAAGAGGTGAGTTAGGGGTAATTGGTTGGTGTGAACTTGAGTTTGATTCCCGTTGTAGCCGATGAATTGCTGTCGGGTGAAATGACGGATTTACCCTTTTGCCTCGATTTGCTTGATATTGCTTCTAATTCTGTTGAACTCATGTTGCATATTATTGTTGGACATGCCATGTAGATAATTGCATGTGTTATTGTTGATCATGGTGATATACATTATTGATGTTGATATTTGATCATGATATGTCATGCATGATATTATGTTGTTGCTTATGGTGTTATTCTTTTGATCATGTCATCATCATTAGGAGTTGTTATATTATTGATATCGGTGATGTTATTTGTTATCTATTGATCATGATGATACACCTTGTTGCATTGTTGGAGTTGAGCTGTCATTGCGGCTGCCGGCGGCCCACCGCCGAGTGATCGCCGGCGGCCAGCAGGGCCGCCCGGCGTGGGTCGAGCGGGACAGGGAGGTGTAGGGCGCGGGTGTCGGGCGAATGCAGAGAGGAGAGGGAAGGGATATGAACAGTATTCAAGTGAAGAGAGCTGTATCGTGTGAAATAAGATTGATTTATAGATTTATTAGGGTATTTTTATGGTTGATCGTAGAGTCGTTGGATCGAGTCGAGGTGAATACCAAAGTTGCATGTTTTCATGTGCTGAACGCGATGGTGGTGTTGGATTTCTGATCGAAGGCCGTTTGGTAGGTCTTTTCTATATTTTAGTGTCATTCGGTCATTAATATTTATTAATTTAATTTGATAAATAATTAAATAATATAAAAATATTATATTGCTTTAAAGGGGTGAGTTAGGGGTAATTGGTTGGTGTGAACTTGAGTTTGATTCCCGTTGTAGCCGATGAATTGCTGTCGGGTGAAATGACGGATTTACCCTTTTGCCTCGATTTGCTTGATATTGCTTCTAATTCTGTTGAACTCATGTTGCATATTATTGTTGGACATGCCATGTAGATAATTGCATGTGTTATTGTTGATCATGGTGATATACATTATTGATGTTGATATTTGATCATGATATGTCATGCATGATATTATGTTGTTGCTTATGGTGTTATTCTTTTGATCATGTCATCATCATTAGGAGTTGTTATATTATTGATATCGGTGATGTTATTTGTTATCTATTGATCATGATGATACACCTTGTTGCATTGTTGGAGTTGAGCTATCATTGCGGCTGCCGGCGGCCCACCGGCGAGTGATCGCCGGCGGCCAACAGGGCCGCCCGGCGTGGGTCGAGCGGGGCAGGGAGGTGTACACTACTAGAAACTTCGTCTTCAGCAACGGCTATCAGCGACGGCCGCTCGAGCCATTGCAGAAAACTGTACCTGGATGGAATAGGACAATCTCACCTAAAGACATTAACCAAAGAAATTGTCATTGATTGACAGAATCATGTCGGCTGATCGAAGTTGGATGTACCGACGTCTTGATCGTGGAGCTTTAACGAATGAGTTTCGATTAGGCGTAACGTACTTCCTCAATTTTGCCTATTCGAATCGAAATTTCTTTAGCATGGGTGATCAAATCCGATGTCCGTGCCGCATTTGTTCAAATGGACGATTTTTCGATCGGGAGACTGTCACTCTGCATCTATATACCAAAGGATTTGCACCAAGATATTTTCTATGGACTTGTCACGGGGAGTCACGCGAAGTCGGGACGTCGAGCAATCCTGTCGTTCAGACATATGGTGAATCTTCCTCTGCTGGTGCTTCTTCATCCAGTCAATGTAGGGGGTCAAATCCCTATAGAACTATGATACTTGATAGTCTTGGGGGTCAATTCCACCTGAATGATAATGTTGATCGGCCAGATCTTCAGACATCAGTCCCACCAGATACTACAGCGGTTGATATCACAGAAGTAGGGGCTGCGGTAGAGATTGAATTATCGAATAAAGAAGCTGCAAAATTTTACGAGATGTTGAAAGCTGCCGATGAACCTTTGTATGAGAATTGTTCTAAATACACTAGGTTTTCAGCAATGACACAGCTCTTAAGCATCAAGGCCGATTGTAATATCAGCGGAGTTGCGTATGATCGGATTGCTGGATTGATTAATGGAATGCTGCCTACTGATAACAAGTTTGAGCCTACTTTTTATAAGACTAAAAAACTAATGAGAAAATTGGGGCTTGGGTACGAAAAAATACACGCGTGCCAAAATAACTGCATTTTATATTATAAAGAAAATGTGCAGTTGGATAAATGCCCTGTATGTCAACACCCTCGTTACAAGGAGAAGAAATTGGTCCGACAGAAAAATATCCCGTTTAAGGTGCTTCGGTATTTTCCACTAACACCGAGGCTTCAAAGGTTATTCATGTCGGAAAAGATAGCCCCCTACATGAGTTGGCATGCAAGAAGTCGTGATGATACAGTAATGACTCATCCATCTGACAGTGAAGCATGGAAACATTTGGATACATGTTATCCTTCATTTGCTAGGGATACTAGAAATATCAGATTGGGATTGTGCACAGATGGTTTTAATCCGTTTGGACATTCTGCAACTCCTTATTCAGTTTGGCCAGTGCTGCTGACAGTTTATAATTTGCCACTGTCAATGTGCATGAAAGATGAATTTATTTATCTTTCGATGATTATTCCGGGTCCTAAGGGTCCGCGAAAAGAAATTGACATATTTCTCAGACCCTTGATAGATGAATTGAAAACATTGTGGACTGAGGGAGCTGTCACTTATGATTGTCATCGGAAGCAAAACTTCAATTTAAAGGCCGCGGTCTTGTGGACAATCAATGATTTCCCGGCGTACGGCATGTTGTCGGGTTGGAGCACTCACGACCGACTCTCTTGTCCGTATTGTATGGAACACTCTAAATCAATCAGTCTTCAGAACAGACGAAAAATCTCATTCTTTGATTGTCATCGTCGATTCCTACCGGTTAATCACCAGTATCGAAGGAATCGTAATAAATTTACTAAGGGCAGAGTCGAAAGAGATGGGCCACCACCGATGTTGTCTGGTGAACAAATGTTAGCACGTGTTTCAGCACTTCCAGATATAGTATTTGGTCGCAATGAAAGAGTGTCAGGTTTTGGCCAAACACACAACTGGGTGAAAAAAAGTATCTTTTGGGAATTGCCCTATTGGAGTTCATTATTGATTCGACATAATTTAGATGTCATGCACATTGAAAAAAATGTGTTTGATAATATTTTCAACACTGTGATGGATATTTCTGGAAAAACTAAAGATAATGTCAAAGCCCGACATGATCTGAAAATACTTTGTAAAAGACCAGAGTTGGAGTTACAAGAGGTCAACGGACGATATCTGAAACCGAAGGCCCTATATGTGTTAAATAAACAACAGATCAAAGATGTTTGTCAATGGGTAAAAGAACTCAGATTACCCGATGGATATGCTTCAAACTTATCTCGATGTGTGAACGTCGATGATTGCAAAATATCAGGGATGAAGAGCCATGATTGTCATGTATTCATGCAGAGATTACTTCCGATCGCATTTCGAGATCTTCTACCTGATAATATTTGGGGTCCGTTGACTGAATAAAGTATGTTTTTTAGAAGCATCTGTGCAAATGTCCTTCGAGTCGAAGATATGTCAACACTTGAAAATAATATTGTTGAAATCATATGCAAGCTGGAGCAGTTTTTCCCTCCTGCATTTTTTGACTCGATGGAGCATCTACCGATACACTTGGCATACGAGGCACGAGTTGGTGGCCCCGTTCAATATCGTTGGATGTACTTATTTGAAAGATACATGAATCGTCTGAAGAAAAAAGTAAAGAACACCGCAGCTGTTGAAGGATCAATATCTGAATCGTATATCATCCAAGAAATTTCAACATTCTGCTCATTTTACTTTGAATCGACAGTACATACAAGATTTGATCGTCTTCCACGTAACGACGACGGGGGTGTTCGACATTCAGATGGACGTTTAAATATATTTTGTCACTCTGGTCGTGCTTTTGGTTCTCGTCCATCTCGACACTTAAGCGATGAAGAGTATCATTTGGCACACTTGTATGTATTACTCAATTGTCCAGAGATTGAACAATTCATTGAAATATTTGACATTGAGATGGTGCAAAAATACTCTATTCACAACGATCAAGAATTGGAGAGATTACGAAATCGTGATTTCCCTACTTGGATTTAGACTTACAGCAAAGATCACAGAGCTGAAATAGATGAAAAAATATTTGAGTTTGTTAGTGGACCGTCGCGACTTGTGTCGTGCTATAGCGGATATTTTGTTAACGGGTATAAATTTCACACGGTTGAATATTCATTTACAAAGAAGACGATGAATGCTGGGGTCTGCGTGAAAGGGACAACCTATGTTGAATGTGATATGGATTTTTATGGACTGGTGGAAGAAGTGATAGAGTTGCACTACTTCGGCTTGAAATCAGTGATCCTATTTAGATGTCATTGGTTCGATACAACAGAAAGGGGCATGAAAGTTTATCCAAAATACAAACTTATTGAGGTTAATTACAAATCGAAATTGGCAGCAAATGAGCCTTTTATATTGGCATCACAAGCCGAACAAGTATATTACGTGAAATATCCGGCTCGAAATAAAGATAGAGCAGATTGGCGTGTAGTCTGTAAGACAAAAGGTAGAGAAAAAATTGATCCAATAGTAGGAGAAAATGATCCTCCTGGTTTCTATCAAGAAGATGATCTTCCTGCTGTGGATCGTATTATTCCAATACTCGAGGATGCAGACACAATGTCAATTCAATTAGAAGTTGAATATGCTGATGATGACGATCATGAAATTGAGGAAGCTGGAGATGAAGAAGAGGAAGAAGAGGAAGAAGAAGAAGAATTCAAAGACTATTATTCAGATGATGAGGAATAATTGTAAAGTATATATATTTTATTAAATATATCTCTACTATTTATACAATAATCTGATTATATGTCTGTTCGACAGATATGTCTGGTCGTGGTTATCGACGCAGGAGAGCTTCGGAGTCTCCGATCGGTGAGACTCCAGCACTTACTCATGCTGCTGATCCTCCTGTTGCTGATCCTCATTAGGATGATACTGCCGAGGCTAGTACATCCAGACGCAGGCGGCCACGCGGGCCGAACAGGTGGCATCCTCCACCAGCCACAGAGTCACGTAGATTGATTAGCGTGATTGGAGAGCGGTAATATATCATGAATTATGAATCATTACAAATTCATTATATCATAATATAATATTAAAAAATATTTTTATTGTGCAGGTTCGAGCAAGAAGAAGTGCCGAGGAGCATTTCTTCTACTATTCGACGATACATGCACGGGGCATGGCCTACGTGGTCTCACGTGCCTAGCGAGCACGTCGACATGTTATGGCGCGAGTTTGAGGCACGTATTATTATTATTTTTTACATGCATGATGATATATTAATATTGGTACTGATATTATTATTTTGCAGGCTCTCTATACATGGGCCGAGGACCAGAGGCCCTTCATTTACGCTGCATGGGAGGCTATTTCCCGGGCAAGGTACAACGGGCAGCTGGGGCAGGCTCGGCCCCAAGCGATGGCCCGAGCTGGGACCACTAACATCGCGGAGACTCGGGGATACGGCCCCGGTTGGATTACTCCGGATATATGGGACCAGCTCGTGGGGGATATGGTCGACGGATCGATGGCAGGAGGTTTCTCGGAATGCGGCTAGAAATCGCATGTCGGGGGGAGCAGCGCGTCACACCGGCGGCTCTGTTGCATTTGCAGTGCACGCGAACCGTATGGTAAGTATATCTTTTAATTATATATTTTATTTGTTACTATGTGTACTAATTAATGTATTTGTTTTGTAAATGTAGACGACGGTGTCGGATGACGGGAGTGTCCAGCGACCCTCCCCGATGGCGGTGTTTGAGCGGACTCACCGTCGAGCACATGGGACGGGGGAGTACATCGACAACCGCGCTGCACACATTGTGGTAATTATATATTTGTTTAAATTATTCATTATATATTTATAATTTAAGTTTTATGATAAATATTAAACAAAAAATCAAACTCGAGTAGGAGACGTACAGCCAGACGGTGGTGCAACGCGGGGGTACCCCCGAGGACTTTGACGCAGCATCGTGGGTCGAGGCCGCAGGTGGCTGGGACCATGGCCGCGTATATGGCTTCGCAGATAGTGGTCATGCGCGAGCCGTGCTAGGGCCACTTGGGGCACCGACCCCTCCGGTCGCTGGTGAGCGGCCGTCCACCTCTAGATCCAGTTATGATCATAGTAGCAGAATAAGGACTCTAGAGGAGACGGTCGCGCGTCAGACTCAGATGATGGAGGAGATGCATGCTATGCTACGCAACATGTCAAGTCATCCTGAAGCAGGCATCTCTTCGGCATCATCTAATCCATCGTCCTCGAGTCAGTCCACGCCGGTGTACACTCAAGCACTCCAGACCCCGCCATATGATCCAGACCATCCTCCATCGTGATCGTGAGATTTTTTGTTTGGATATTGAACTTGTTACTGAGATATTGAACTTGTTTAACTTATTTTGTTTGGATATTGATACTTCAATTTTGCATTTGAATTGTTTTTATACTATCGTGGATAATTATCAATATAAATATAATTGTTTTGATGTATATCTTGGTGTGTTTGTGATGTGTGAATGAATGTGTGTATGAGGGTATGGGTGTGTGAGTTATGTATGAGATAATGTATCAATGTATCAATGTATCAATGGAAATTTGAAATTTTCAATTTTTCTGTTCCCAGGTATATGTCATCAGCAACGGCTTTCCCACGGCCGTCCGTGGGAAAGCCGTTGCTAAAAGTGTATTGAAAGCCGTTGCTGATGACCTACAGCAACGGCTTAGCGACGGGGTTTTACTAACGGCGTTGCTACGGACTCAGCGGCCGTTGCTATTAATGTTATCAGCAACGGCTCCGGGTCTGTGGCAAAACCGTTGCTGATAATGTTTTTAGCGATGGCCCGAGCGGCCGTTGCTAAGTCATCAGCAACGCGACTTTCTATCACGGCTCTATTGCAACGGCGCGGCCGTTGCTGATTCTCTTCAGCAATGGCATCAGCCGTTGCTAATGACCATTTTTCTAGTAGTGTTATGCATCATCATGAGAATTTTACAATATAATCTAGACACCCTAAACCTAGACTCTATCTTCCCAACAAATCCAAGCGCGTCGACCAACGTCCTTCCGAGTTCCCAATTTCTTCGATATTTTCGATCGAGGACGTCGAGCGCTAAACCGATATGGAACCTGAAAGATTTCTCAATAAAATATTAGTTATATATTTGTTATCATCAAAACCGAGATTATGACCAAGGTTGAAAACCTTAAGCCAACAAACCTCACATCACATCAGTGCAGTTTGTTAAAAGCTCCAAGATTGATTTCATGGATGTATATGAACATCATCAGAAGGATGGGCATTGATCAAGTAATCTGTGATCCACTAGAGGGCATCCAAAGCTAACTCCAGGTGGTTCACAGCAGATATTTGATATATGTATTCTTGCGAGAATCGACCAAGCCAATACTGTCGCTGCATAAGCCATTGGAAAATCAAACAGTTATTTGGTCCAAACTTTATGTGGTCACCTGCATTATACATTCCTTTCGATAGGTCCAATCTTACTTCCTTTCCATCCTCCAAAGTTGAATCCCCTCACCAAGGGATCTTGTTGTCTAGCAACTTAACAGCTGGAGCGGTGATAAGGATCTTAAATGGCACAACTAAAAATCCAACTTTTTAAAAAATACTCTAACTTTAATGGACAAAAGCGAGAAACAACCTCTGCAGGAGATCGAGGCGCCACTCCTCCGGGTTCTGCCGTGCGCCGACCGTGATGATGCACACGTCCGAGTCAACGATGATGTTGTAGTCGGCGAAGGCGCGAATCCTAGTTCGTGGGAGGAAGGCGGCCTGTCACGCCCAAAGTTCAGGGTCATGTGACCAGCCAAGGTATACATATCGATACCCCACAGCCTAACTCATGCACATGCCAACTCATAAAATAGCATAATAAACAACAATTTTTATTAATAAAAAGAACCAAAATAGGTTTTCAAATATCAAAATTTTTAATAAATAGTTCAAGTGTGGAAATAAATAAATCAAAGAGCAACAGTTCTTTTATCAAACAAAACACTGACTAAAATATGAATGTCCCCACGGGACTACAACTCTAAAACATCAAATCACTAGTGCATAATCAAACTACTACAGACTCGACTACGACCCCTAACTAGGGCTGCTATGAGATCATGTAGCTCCTCTGCCCTCCAGCAAGGCCAAGTGCTGCTATGAGATCATGGAGCATCTACCGATACACTTGGCATACGAGGCACGAGTTGGTGGCCCCGTTCAATATCGTTGGATGTACTTATTTGAAAGATACATGAATCGTCTGAAGAAAAAAGTAAAGAACACCGCAGCTGTTGAAGGATCAATATCTGAATCGTATATCATCCAAGAAATTTCAACATTCTGCTCATTTTACTTTGAATCGACAGTACATACAAGATTTGATCGTCTTCCACGTAACGACGACGGGGGTGTTCGACATTCAGATGGACGTTTAAATATATTTTGTCACTCTGGTCGTGCTTTTGGTTCTCGTCCATCTCGACACTTAAGCGATGAAGAGTATCATTTGGCACACTTGTATGTATTACTCAATTGTCCAGAGATTGAACAATTCATTGAAATATTTGACATTGAGATGGTGCAAAAATACTCTATTCACAACGATCAAGAATTGGAGAGATTACGGAATCGTGATTTCCCTACTTGGATTCAGACTTACAGCAAAGATCACAGAGCTAAAATAGATGAAAGAATATTTGAGTTTGTTAGTGGACCGTCGCGACTTGTGTTGTGCTATAGCGGATATTTTGTTAACGGGTATAAATTTCACACACTTGAATATTCATCTACAAAAAAGACGATGAATGCTGGGGTCTGCGTGAAAGGGACAACCTATGTTGAATGTGATATGGATTTCTATGGACTGGTGGAAGAAGTGATAGAGTTGCACTACTTCGGCTTGAAATCAGTGATCCTATTTAGATGTCATTGGTTCGATACAACAGAAAGGGACATGAAAGTTCATCCAAAATACAAACTTGTTGAGGTCAATTACAAATCGAAATTGGCAGCAAATGAGCCTTTTATATTGGCATCACAAGCCGAACAAGTATATTACGCGAAGTATCCGGCTCGAAATAAAGATAGAGCGGATTGGCGTGTAGTTTGTAAGACAAAAGGTAGAGGAAAAATTGATCCGATAGTAGGAGAAAATGATCCTCCTGGTTTCTATCAAGAAGATGATCTTCCTGCTGTGGATCGTATTATTCCAATACTCGAGGATGCAGACACAACGTCAATTCAATTAGAAGTTGAATATGCTGATGATGACGATCATGAAATTGAGGAAGCTGGAGATGAAGAAGATGAAGAAAAGGAAGAAGAGGAAGAAGAAGAAGAAGAAGAATTCGAAGATTATTATTCAGATGATGAAGAATAATTGTAAAGTATATATTTTATTAAATATATCTCTACTATTTATACAATAATCTGATTATATGTCTGTTCGACAGATATGTCTGGTCGTGGTTATCGACGCAGGAGAGTTTCGGAGTCTCCGATCGGTGAGACTCCAGCACTTACTCATGCTGCTGATCCACCTGTCGCTGATCCTCATTCCGATGATACTGCCGAGGCTAGTACATCCAGACGTAGGCGGCCACGCGGGCCGAACAGGTGGCAGCCTCCACCAGCCACAGAGTCATGTAGATTGATTAGCGTGATTGGGGAGCGGTAATATATCATGAATTATGAATCATTACAAATTCATTATATCATAATATAATATTAAAATTTATTTTTGTTGTGCAGGTTCGAGCAAGAAGAAGTGCCGAGGAGCATTTCTTCTACTATTCGACGATACATGCACGTGGCATGGCCTACGTGGTCTCACGTGCCTAGCGAGCACGTCGACATGTTATGGCGCGAGTTTGAGGCACGTATTATTATTATTTTTTACATGCATGATGATATATTAATATTGGTTCTGATATTATTATTTTGCAGGCTCGCTATACATGGGCCGAGGACCAGAGGCCCTTCATTTACGCTGTCTGGGAGGCTATTTCCCGGGCAAGGTACAACGGGCAGCTAGGGCAGGCTCGGTCCCAAGCGATGGCGCTCCAGACCCCGCCATATAATCCAGACCATCCTCCATCTTGATCGTGAGATTTTTTGTTTGGATATTGAACTTGTTTAACTTATTTTGTTTGGATATTGATACTTCAATTTTGCATTTGAATTGTTTTTATACTATCGTGGATAATTATCAATATAAGTATAATTGTTTTGATGTATATATGTTGGTGTGTTTGTGATGTGTGAATGAATGTGTATGAGGTGTTTGTGATGTGTGAATGAATGTGTGTATGAGGGTATGGGTGTGTGAGTTATGTATCAGATAAATGTATCAATGGAAATTTGAAATTTTCAAATTTTCTGGTTGCAGGTATACGTCATCAGCAACGGCTTTCCCACGGGCGTCCGTGGGAAAGCCGTTGCTAAAAGTGTATCGAAAGACGTTGCTGATGACCTACAGCAACGGCTTAGCGACGGAGTTTTACTAACGGCGTTGCTACGGACTCAGCGGCCGTTGCTATTAATGTTATCAGCAACGGCTCCGGGTCTGTTGCAAACCCGTTGCTGATAATAGTTTTAGCGATGGCCCGAGCGGCCGTTGCTGATAATGTTTTGAGCGACGGCCCGAGCGGCCGTTGCTGATCCGTTGCGAAGTCATCAGCAACGCGACTTTCTGTCACGGCGCTATTGCAACGGCTCAGCCGTTGCTGATGCTCTTCAGCAACGGCTCAGCAACGGCATCAGCCGTTGCTGATGACCATTTTTCTAGTAGTGGTAGGGCGCGGGTGTCGGGCGAATGCAGAGAGGAGAGGGAAGGGATATGAACAGTATTCAAGTGAAGAGAGCTGTATCGTGTGAAATAAGATTGATTTATAGATTTATTGAGGTGTTTTTATGGTTGATCGTAGAGTTGTTGGATCGAGTCGAGATGAATACCAAAGTTGCATGTGCGATGGTGGTGTTGGATTTCTGATCGAAGGCCGTTTGGTAGGTCTTTTCTATATTTTAGTGTCATTCGGTCATTAATATTTATTAATTTAATTTGATAAATAATTAAATAATATAAAAATATTATATTGCTTTAAAGCGGTGAGTTAAGGGTAATTGGTTGGTGTGAACTTCAGTTTGATTCCCGTTGTAGCCGATGAATTGCTGTCGGGTGAAATGACGGATTTACCCTTTTGCCTCGATTTGCTTGATATTGCTTCTAATTCTGTTGAACTCATGTTGCATATTATTGTTGGACATGCCATGTAGATAATTGCATGTGTTATTGTTGATCATGGTGATATACATTATTGATGTTGATATTTGATCATGATATGTCATGCATGATATTATGTTGTTGCTTATGGTGTTATTCTTTTGATCATGTCATCATCATTAGGAGTTGTTATATTGTTGATATCGGTGATGTTATTTGTTATCTATTGATCATGATGATACACCTTGTTGCATTGTTGGAGTTGAGTTGTCGTTGCGGCCGCCGGCGGCCCACCGGCGAGTGATCGCCGACGGCTAGCAGGGCCGCCCGGCGAGGGTCGAGCGGGACAGGGAGGTGTAGGGCGCGGGTGTCGGGCGAATGCAGAGAGGAGAGGGAAGGGATATGAACAGTATTCAAGTGAAGAGAGCTGTATCGTGTGTAACAAGATTGATTTATAGATTTATTGGGGTATTTTTATGGTTGATCGTAGAGTCGTTGGATCGAGTCGAGGTGAATACCAAAGTTGCATGTTTTCATGTGCTGAACGCGATGGTGGTGTTGGATTTCTGATCGAAGGCCGTTTGGTAGGTCTTTTCTATATTTTAGTGTCATTCGGTCATTAATATTTATTAATTTAATTTGATAAATAATTAAATAATATAAAAATATTATATTGCTTTAAAGGGGTGAGTTAGGGGTAATTGGTTGGTGTGAACTTGAGTTTGATTCCCGTTGTAGCCGATGAATTGCTGTCGGGTGAAATGACGGATTTACCCTTTTGCCTCGATTTGTTTGATATTGCTTCTAATTCTGTTGAACTCATGTTGCATATTATTGTTGGACATGCCATGTAGATAATTGCATGTGTTATTGTTGATCATGGTGATATACATTATTGATGTTGATATTTGATCATGATATGCCATGCATGATATTATGTTGTTGCTTATGGTGTTATTCTTTTGATCATGTCATCATCATTAGGAGTTGTTATATTGTTGATATCGGTGATGTTATTTGTTATCTATTGATCATGATGATACACTTTGTTGCATTGTTGGAGTTGAGCTGTCGTTGCGGCTGCCGGCGGCCCACCGGCGAGTGATCACCGGCGGCCAGCAGGGCCGCCAGGCGTGGGTCGAGCGGGGCAGGGAGGTGTAGGGCGCGGGTGTCGTGCGAATGCAGAGAGGAGAGGGAAGGGATATGAACAGTATTCAAGTGAAGAGAGCTGTATCGTGTGAAATAAGATTGATTTATAGATTTATTGGTGTATTTTTATGGTTGATCGTAGAGTCGTTGGATCGAGTCAAGGTGAATACCAAAGTTGCATGTTTTCATGTGCTGAACGCGATGGTGGTGTTGGATTTCTGATCGAAGGCCGTTTGGTAGGTCTTTTCTATATTTCAGTGTCATTCGGTGATTAATATTTATTAATTTAATTTGATAAATAATTAAATAATATAAAAATATTATATTGCTTTAAAGGGGTGAGTTAGGGGTAATTGGTTGGTGTGAACTTGAGTTTGATTCCCGTTGTAGCCGATGAATTGCTGTCGGGTGAAATGACGGATTTATCCTTTTGCCTCGATTTGCTTGATATTGCTTCTAATTCTGTTGAACTCATGTTGCATATTATTGTTGGACATGCCATTTAGATAATTGCATGTGTTATTGTTGATCATGGTGATATACATTATTGATGTTGATATTTGATCATGATATGCCATGCATGATATTATGTTGTTGCTTATGGTGTTATTCTTTTGATCATGTCATCATCATTAGGAGTTGTTATATTGTTGATATCGGTGATGTTATTTGTTATCTATTGATCATGATGATACACCTTGTTGCATTGTTGGAGTTGAGTTGTCGACTTGGAGGCCACGGCCTCGGAGAGGACTTCGGTCCAGGACCATTTTATTGCGGTACCCTCCAGACATGGGTGAGGGTATGGATATTGACTAGTCACTTTGGGCACCTTCGGGTGTGCGGATGTCGGATACGACGCTCGTCGGACTACTTGCTTGGTGGGGGTAGTTGCGTCGCCGTTGGAGCAGACGGTTGATGCCACTCTACGGGTGGTAGAGTGCGGGGTTTTTATCCAATGGTCCATACGCTCGATGATTTGGTCGACGTTGATTAGGAGTAGGTGTGGAGCATTTGTTGTACATCTATCGTCTTTGACTGCATCTTAGGCCATATTGTTGTTTATTGTTGAGTTGACATCTTATTCATATTGTTGACCATATTGTGGTACTCCTACTCAACAATTTCACTGACTCCTGTTGTTATTGCTTCAGACTTGCAGGGGAGAGTCGTCGATCTATAGATCGAGGTGTAGATAGTCGGCAGGTATTTGAAGCTCTGATGTGGCGACAATTTTTGTATCTTATCCTACTTTGTCGTCTTTCGATACTGATGATTTTGGAGTTTCGTAATCATATATAACTAAATACTCTGTTTAACATTGTACTTAACTGAATTAGCTTTTGTCGTATATATATATATATATTATCCGGCTTTTTGATGTAGTTATTTGTATCATAACATGTTTTATTATGATTTCTGATGTGTATCGATGATTTTCCTTCCGCTGCGTGGGTTTCGAGTCGCCCACTGTCGCGCGTCGGAACGAGGCCGCCTCGGGGCATGGGGGTGGACCCGAACCGGGGCGTGACAGTATTTATTGGTATTAGAGCATAGGAGTTAAGGTTATGTTAGGGTTAAGAATTCAGGTGTCTTACCTTAATGTTAATATTTTATTGTGTAGGAGTTAAGATTGTAAGTTTTATCTAAAATTTTTGTTCTATTTGTAGAGAGATGGCATCAAGGGGCAGTGTTGGGCGTGCGAGGGGTCTTGGAGACCCGGGTGCAGATCAGGATTGGGTGGCGATTCCTCGGCGAGCACGTACCACTCAGGTTGCGGCTTCGACTGTCAGGGGTCGAGGTGGACGAGCTAGTCGGGGTGCTCGTCAAACTAGTCGCACTGCTGGTGGTAGGGGGCGCGGTCGAGGAGCTCTAGTGCGTGTTCCTGTAGAGGAGGTGCATGATTTCACTCCTGAGGCTATAGTGGAAGTGGAGGAGGTAGTTGCTGAGGCAGTACCAGTAGTTCCTCAGGCAGTTGGAGAGGGCTCGGCGGTGCATGTTCCTGTGGCACCCCAGCCTCAGTATGTGATGCTTGTGCCGGGACCTCATGGAGTTCTTGCTGGAGCAGAATCATGGGAGTCTCGCATGCTAAGGTTCCATCAGCTGGGCAAGGAGCGTTTTGGTTGTTTTAGGGGTAGTACAGATCTGATGATAGCTAGGAGATGGTTGGCAGGGGTAGAGGATACCTTCAAGGCACTTAGGTGCAAGGAGGAAGAGAAGGTGGAGCTGGTCACCTTTTATTTGATTGATGGAGCCAAAGAGTGGTGGAGGGCTCAGGATGCTGCTAGAGATGGAGCTGATGTTTCCTGGGCAGAATTCAGAGCTGTATTCTTTCAGAAATACTTCTCAATGACATTCCGCCAGTAGAAGAAGCAGGAGTTTCTCGATCTACGTCAAGGGAGTCGTACCGTAGCAGAGTACCAGGCAGAATTCAACCGACTGTCAGAGTTTTGTCCGCAGATGGTGGCTACCGAGGAGGACAAAGTAGAGCATTTCTTTAGAGGGCTAAATTTTGCTATTCAGGATCGGATGTCTAGTCATGACGACCTTGGAAACTATAGTTGGGTGGTGGCTCGAGCACTTTTAGTGGAGCGTATTCACTCGATGATCACACAACAGAAGCAGAAAGATCGTCACGGTCGATCACCACTTCCACTGGCTGCAGGAGGTCAGGATAAGGGCCAATGAGGCCACAGAGCTCAGGCCCAGCCATCTCAGAGTGGGTCTGCCAGTAGTTACTTCAGACCGCAGAAGAAGGCAAGGACATATTCCTCGCAGGCGCAAGGACCGTCCCAGCCTTCACAGGCAGTTCCAGATCATATATCAGGAGTTAGACCTGCAGATCAGATAGGAGTCAAGGCTGACCATTGCTTCAAATGTGGAGACAACGGACACTTTGCTAGAGATTGTCCTAGAGGTGGCAGTGTGTGCTATCACTGCAAGCAGCCTGGCCACATCAGCAGGAGTTGCCCAGCTAGGGGGATACCGAGGACGTCACAGCAGCAGTCGAGAGGATATAGTCAGGGTCAGAGACAGACCAGTCAGCAGGGATAGACCATTCAGTAGAGGCAGACTAGTCAGACTCAGGCCCGAGCTTTTGCATTGACTCAAGAGGAGGCTCGTCAGGCGTCAGGATCAGTGGTCCGAGGTATTATTTTAGTTTTTGATTTACCTGCTCATGCATTGATAGATACTGGTAGCACTCATTCTTTTATATCTCCGGTTATGATTGCTAAATTGGGGAGAAAGCCTACACCCAAGACGAGTGGTTTATCTGTACTCACAGCGTCGGGTGATGTGATGCAGTCGAGCCACGAGTTGAAGGGGTGCAGACTCAGGTTGGGAGATGCTGAGATTTTGGTAGATCTACTTGTGTTGGATTTCTTCGACTTCGATGTTATCTTGGGTATGGATTGGCTTACTGTCAACCATGTTAGAGTCGATTGTCGTGAGAAAGTGGTTGTATTTTCTCCCCCAGGTCAGCCTTCCTTCGAGTTTGTTGGATCGAGGGAGCTAGTGGCACCGATTATCTCAGCATTGCAGGCTAGACAATTGATGAGCAGTGGGTGCAGTGGTTTTCTGGTGTCCTTGGTCGGCACGGCTGCTGAGGAGCAGACTCGGATAGAAGATGTACCAGTGGTTAGAGAGTTTCCTGATGTATTCTCAGATGAGTTGCCAGGCCTACCACCGGATCGGCAAGTTGAGTTTTGCATTGAGTTGCAGCCTGTCACAGCTCCTATTTTGAAGGCACCCTACCGCATGGCACCTAAGGAACTGGAGGAGCTAAAGAGGCAGTTGCAGGACCTTCTAGATAAGGAATTTATCCGTCCTAGTGTGTCACTTTGGGGAGCTCCAGTTCTGTTTGTGAAAAAGAAGGATGGATCTTTGAGGCTTTGCATCGACTACAGACAGTTGAATGCAGTGACTATTAAGAACAAGTACTCGTGCTTCGGATTGATGACTTGTTTGATCAGTTGCAGGATACTTGGGTGTACTCAAAGATTGACTTGAGATCTGGGTATCACCAGTTGAGGGTAAGAGAGCAGGATGTGTAGAAGACTGCTTTTCGTACGCGTTACGGGCATTTTGAGATTTTGGTTATGCCATTTGGGCTAACCAATGCACCTGCAACATTCATGGATTTGATGAATCGAGTCTTTTTGGAGTATTTAGACCGATTCGTGATTGTTTTTATTGATGATATTCTGGTGTACTCCAAGTCAGAAGCTGAGCATGAGGAGCACTTAAGGATAGTGTTGGGTGTGCTGAGGAGGGAGCAGCTATTTGCTAAATTCAGTAAGTGTTCATTTTGGCTTAGAGAGGTTGGCTTCTTGGGGCATGTGATTTTTGGTGCTGGTATATCAGTGGATCCACATAAGATTGAGGCAGTGATGAGTTGGCAGAGGCCAAGGACAGTCCATGGGATTCGCAACTTCCTTGGACTAGCAGGCTATTATCGTAGATTTGTAGAGAGCTTCTCGAAGATTGCTGCACCTTTAACTCAATTGACGAGGAAAGGTGTGAAGTTTATTTGGGATGGCAAGTGTGAGTCTAGCTTTCAAGAGTTAAAGAAGAGACTCACTTCTGCACCTGTATTGGTGATTCCTTCTGGGAAGGATGGTTTTGTCCTATACATCGATGCATCCATCCAAGGTCTTGGTGCTGTTTTGATGCAGAATGAGCGGGTGGTAGCTTATGATTCTAGACAGCTTAAGGAGCATGAAAAGAACTATCCAGTGCATGATTTGGAGTTAGCTGCTATCACATTTGCACTTAAGATATGGCGACACTACCTCTATGGTGTTACTTTTGAGATATTTACAGATCATAAGAGTCTCAAGCATTTGTTCACTCAGAAAGATTTAAATATGAGACAAAGGAGATGGATGGATTTTCTTAAAGATTATGACTGCTCTATTAATTATCATCCTGGCAAGGCGAACATTGTGGCAGATGCCTTAAACAGGAAATCTATGGGGATATGTCAGCATCTCAGAGTTGCAGAGTGAGAGCTGATCAGACAGTTGTCAGAGCTTAGCTTGGACTTGGTGGGTCAGACTCAGAGTGGATTTCTGGTGCAGCTAATTGCAGTCGCCGATAGTGGAGCGGATTCAACAGTGTCAGATGGAGGATCATTACCTTCGGGTTATTGCACAAGAATTAGAGGAAGGCACTCGACCGGACTTCTCGCAGGACAGTGATGGCACTTTGCGATTTCGTGGCAGGTTATGTGTTCTTGGGGAGCACCCAGTGAAGGAGGAGTTGTTAGAGGAGGCTCACAGGTCTCGTTTTGCTATACACCCAGGCAATACGAGGATGTATAAGGACCTGCGAAAGTCTTTCCAGTGGCGTGGGATGAAGAGAGATGTTGCTGATCATGTGGCGAGGTATTTGGTCTGTCAGCAGATAAAGGCCGAGCATTATAGACCGGCAGGGAAGCTCCAGAACCTCCCTATTCCTGAGTGGAAATGGGATCACATCACTATGGACTTTGTGTCTGGGCTTTCGAGGACTCAGAAAGGGCATGACTCAATCTGGGTGATTATGGATCGATTGACGAAGTCAGCTCACTTTTTGCCAGTTAAGAAGACTTATTCCTTGGACAGGTTAGCTCAGTTGTACTGTATGGAGATAGTGAGATTGCATGGTGTACCTACTAGGATCATTTCAGATAGGGACCCTCGTTTCACTTCACGATTTTGGCAGAGTCTACAGAGGGCTTTGGGTACCGAGCTTCGATTCAGTACAACGTTCCATCCACAGACTGATGGACAGTCCGAGCGCACTATTCAGACATTGGAGGATCTTTTGCGTGCTTGTGTTCTGGACCTTGGAGGCAGCTGGGAGAGTCATCTGCACTTGGTGGAGTTTGCTTATAATAATAGTTATCATTCAGCTATTCAGATGACTCCATTTGAGGCTCTTTACGGTCAGAGGTGTAGGTCTCCAATGCATTGGGATGAGGTGGGTGAGCGACGTCTTTTGGGACCGGAGATGGTCCAGCGGGACGTCGAGTTGGTCCAGAGGATCCGACAGAGGTTGCTTACAGCTCAGAGCCGGCAGAAAAACTATGCAGACCGCCGAAGGAGGGATTTGGAATTCTCAGTTGGGGATCATGTGTTCCTCAAAGTGTACCCAACTAAGGGTGCAATGCGGTTTGGCAAGAAAGGCAAGCTTGCACCGCGATTCATTGGTCCTTTCGAGATCTTGGAGAGGGTTGGACCTGTTGCTTATCGGCTAGCATTGCCACCATCATTGGCAGGAGTGCATAACGTCTTCCATGTCTCCATGTTGAGAAAGTACGTGCCAGATCCTTCCCATATATTGCAGGAGCCAGCGTTGCATATTAGAGAGGATATCAGTTATGAAGAGTTGCCAGTGAGGATCCTTGACAGGAAGGAGCATCGACTTCGCAACAGGGTGGTCTCATTGGTCAAAGTTGGTTGGCAGCACCATCCAGATGCAGAGGCTAATTGGGAGCGTGAGGAGGATATTAGAGATCGCTTTCCACACCTATTCGGCTCTCCAGGTGCATAAATTTGGAGGACCAAATTTCTTAAGGAGGGGAGGATGTTCTATTCTGGGTAAAAAAAAAAAGGGCTTAGTTGTAAATTTAAGGGGTGTAGGGGGTTATTTGAAAAGAGGGGGAGAAGAGGCGGTGAAGTCGGCGCCGGAGAGTGAGGGATCGGAGGTCGGATTGTCGTCGGTGTCGTCGTCGGAGCCGGAGTCGAGGTAGGAGTCTTATCTTCCTCCTTTCATTCCATCGTATACCTTGTTTGTTCATCGGCGGCGGCGATAGGAATCAGAGAGAGAGAGGCCGACGGAGTTGGCCGGCGAGCGGCGGCACTCGCGGCAGCCCAGTCGCTGCCCACGATGTTGGGCCGCACGACCCTAGCGATCGTTGCTTGCGGCAGCAAGCTGTTGCCCGTAGCGTGGCAGCAGCCGCTGCACGCTGTCGCTGCGGCTGCCGGCGACCCACCGGCGCCGGAGGCCGCGGGGGGTGGACCGGCGAGTGATCGCCGGCGGCCAGCAGGGCCGCCCGGCGTGGGTCGAGCGGGGCAGGGAGGTGTAGGGTGCGGGTGTCGGGTGAATGCAGAGAGGAGATGGAAGGGATATGAACAATATTCAAGTGAAGAGAGCTGTATCGTGTGAAATAAGATTGATTTATAGATTTATTGGGGTATTTTTATGGTTGATCGTAGAGTCGTTGGATCGAGTCGAGGTTAATACCAAAGTTGCATGTTTTCGCGTGCTAAACGAGATGGTGGTGTTGGATTTCTGATCGAAGGCCGTTTGGTAGGTCTTTTCTATATTTTAGTGTCATTCGGTGATTAATATTTATTAATTTAATTTGATAAATAATTAAATAATATAAAAATATTATATTGCTTTAAAGGGGTGAGTTAGGGGTAATTGGTTGGTGTGATCTTGAGTTTGATTCCCGTTGTAGCCGATGAATTGCTGTCGGGTGAAATGACAGGTTTACCCTTTTGCCTCGATCTGCTTGATATTGCTTCTAATTCCGTTGAACTCATATTGTATATTATTGTTGGACATGCCATGTAGATAATTGCATGTGTTATTGTTGATCATGGTGATATACATTATTGATGTTGATATTTGATCATGATATGCCATGCATGATATTATGTTATTGCTTATGGTGTTATTCTTTTGATCATGTCATCATCATTGGGAGTTGTTATATTGTTGATATCGGTGATGTTATTTGTTATCTATTGATCATGATGATACACCTTGTTGCATTGTTGGAGTTGAGTTGTCGACCTGGAGTCTACGGCCTCGGAGAGGACTTCGGTCCAGGATCATTTTATTGCGGTACCCTCCAGACATGGGTGAGGGTATGGATATTGACTAATCACTTTGGGCACCTTCGGGTGTGCGGATGTCGGATACGACGCCCGTCGGGCTACCTGCTTGGTGGGGGTAGTCGCGTGGCCGTTGGAGCGGACGGTTGATGCCACTCTACGGGTGGTAGAGTGCGGGATTTTTATCCAACGGGTCCATACGCTCGATGATTTGATTGACGTTGATTAGGAGTAGGTGTGGAGCATTTGTTGTACATCTATCACCTTTGACTGCATTTTAGGCCATATTGTTGTTTATTGTTGAGTTGACATCTTATTCATATTGTTGACCATATTGTGGTACTCCTACTCAGCATTTTCGCTTACTCCTGTTGTTATTACTTCAGACTTGCAGGGGAGAACCGTCGATCTATAGACCGAGGTGTAGATAGTCGGTAGATAGCAGGTATTTGAAGCTCTGATGTGGCGACAATTTTTGTATCTTGTCCTACTTTGTCGTCTTTCGATACTGATGATTTTGGAGTTTTGTAATCATATATTACCAAATACTCTGTTTAACATTGTACTTAACTGAATTAGCTTTTGTCGTATATATATATATTATCCGGCTTTTTGATGTAGTTATTTGTATCATAACATGTTTTATTATGATTTCTGATGTGTATCGATGATTTTCCTTCCGCTGCGTGGGTTTTGAGTCGCCCACTGTAGCGCGTCGGAACGGGGCCGCCTCGGTGCATGGGGGTGGACCTGAACCGGGGCGTGACAAAAAACTTAGTTGTATGTTGCTATCCACTCTGGATCTCGTCCAACAGAGTTCCGTAGGCTGCTTCCCGAGTTGCTGCAGAAAATTTGCTGCATCATCCTTAGTTCTTTGAGGCTTGCCTTCCCGAAGAGTCCTCCTAACACTTTACGAACCTCCATGACAGATACATCATTGTTATTGCCATCCGATGCATTCAGATCAACTCCAAACAACTTGCTTTTCTTCTGATGACAACCATTCACAACGAAATGAGCTGGAACTTGGGCAACCGCATCTTTCACATCAGTCCTCTCAGAAAAAGAAGGTGAATTGAACTTGGACTCCCAGTATTCTGAACATTGATGGCAAGGATCAAGGGCTTCTATAACCTGTTGATAGCCAATGAATTATAATTGAATTTTTTTCTAAGAATCAGTAGCATAAATACAAACAAGGGCATCCAATGATCATTTTCCTTGAAAAAAAAAATCACTTAGTTCAACCTAGCATTTGGAATTTTCATAATTTTATAAATGGCAAGCTACAATGAATAATATAATTAAGTTAGCAATCCTTGCTAACTGCACGACTGCGCAGTTTTATAATTGCAAATTTGCAACAACATCTACATTATTAAATATGAATGGGCTACTATGCCATATGATATAATACCTTATGACCATATACTCCACAAACATGACCCCTCTTTTTTTCTTAGCAGCAGCAATACAAACACAAAGAAGCTATACTCTTAAAAAAACACAAAAAGGGTATTGATTTCAAAGGGACTCTGGATGTAGACCAAAGTTACCTGAATGATTGAAAGGGATAGGAATCCAAACATTTCAAGCCCGTTCATTGATTCTGGGGTTTGTATTTCAGGAAGTCCTTCCTTTCCAAGATTTCGTTGTCTAACAATCACTTGGTTGAGCCTTTCCCTAACCATTTCCCAGCATTCTAAAGCAGATATACCCGTGAAGGATATCTCTGGGTTGTCTTCCACCATCACCTGAATCAAATATCAAGCATATAAGCCATCATGGCCATGCACAGCAGAATTACACAGTGAGAAAGGAATGGCAGTTTCCCATCACTACTATAATTTGATCTTTTAGCGGTGATTGTTATGATATTTGCTAGCAATTGTAAATACTGTAAAAATTTTTACCTGCAAATAATGAATTCTCACTAGATCCATTGTCGTTAAAAGGTTTTAGAAGCAATTTATACAATTGCTTGTAAAGATAAAAATAATCACTAATAAATGTATATATATTTAAATCTATAATTTTTTTTGTAGGGTTTTTAATAATAGTTGCTAAATTATGTCAAATATTTGCTCCATCCAAGTTTTTTAGCAGCAATTATCTTATTGCTACTAATTATTTGCCACTAAAGAAATAATCTCTTGTAGTGCATTCATCAAAATGAATGCAATATTAAATAGCACTAGAACAATATAAAGATGGTGGATGGTGGCGTGCATGTACTCTGGCGGCGGGGGCTTCGGCGGCAAGGGTTTGTTGGAGGAAAATGAAAGATGCTTCTTGGGTTGACGACAGATCAACGAGGAGAGAGCTCGAACGTGAAGAGCTGGCGGCGACATCCTCTCGGCGAAGCAGAGACGAGATGAAGCGGAGGTGAAAAAGAAGGGTGTCAAATGGGCTTTGCATCCGACCCATTTAACATGGACAGGATGACAAGCAGAGAGAGAGAGAGAGAGAGGGAGAGGCAATACCTGGACGGAGCAACAAGCAGGAGGCACGAGGAGACAAAGCAGGCAATGAGAGGAGACGAGAGCTGCACTTCACACATTTTTTCGTAGCCGTGCAGATCGCGAGAGAACCTGTTAGGTTTTCTCAGGGTTAATGGGGTCTTTTCTTAGCTCTATCCTCCGCCTCAAATTGGTGTACCGAGAAATTTCTCGGTACACCAAAATGGCCTCAAATCCTATCCCGAACAGGTTCAGTATTATGTTCCAGGGCCCATTTTGCAAAACAAACGGGGGACATGACCCGAAATCCAGTCCAGTCCTCATTTTTTTGCAAAACAAACGGGCCCTTAGTGTGGTCATGAGAGACTCCACTATAAGACCCGAAAAAATTTCCTAATATAAAAATCTATTTTGGTGCAGCGCACCGGACCCGGGGTTAGTTGAGTCGAGCATCAGAATCGCCTCGAGTAGCAGGTATAACTCGACTAATGATGTATGCAATTAAATTGGGTAAATAACTCTTTCCTTTTATGCATTTATACCTTAATCGAGTTAGATCGACTCGTGTTACGCATAGAGTCCGAACCCAAGTCGAACTCGGGCTGAGTCGAGTCAGTAGTAAGTGTCAAGTGCAAGTATGGAATGTTAGATGAGGGATTAAAATCCCTCATCCAAGCTATCGTGCGACTCATCTAGGAGTCGCACAAGGCAGCGCATAGGGAGAGAGGGAGAGGGAGAGGGATCAAGGAGGAGAGATCTTGATCGATCCGGGTTTCGCGCCGTCGCCGGAAGATTCGAGGTTGTCAACATCCGATCCTTCATCTTCCTCAAGCAAAGGTGAGTGGTTAGATTTCATGGATTGGGAGAGGCGGGTAGCCGAACCCCTAGGAGTTGCTAGGTTGTGTTTTCTCACGAATTTCCATGATTCTTGGTTCCGGGATTGTCTATTCGTTGTTTTGCATCGATTCTTGTCGGATCGTCATGATTTCTCATCGATTTCTCGAGTATTAGGGCTGCCGAATCAAGGGAAAAGGGGAAAGGTCATGAATTTTTTTTCCCCAATTCCCTTGACGGAAGTAGAGCCCTCGGATGGTCTCAATTTCGTGAATAGTGTGCCCATAGTCGTTGATTTCAAGTTTTGATGGAACTCATCTTCCCTAAAGCCCATAGGTTCGGCCGAGCAACCCCAAAGTTCCATGATCAAGGCTCGGCCGAGTATAGGGGGAGGGGTAAATTGGTCAATATGTAACTAGAATATAGCGGAGACATTGAATTAGGGTTGGGGTTAATCCTCCTCTTCCCTTTCTTCCCTAAGAGGCATGACCGAGCAAGGTTCACCTAGCTCAAGGCTCGGCCAAGCCTAGAGGGAGGGAGAGGGTGAGCTTTATGTTGGCTTAAGGGTCTCTCCTAAGCCTCGATCTTTATTTTGATGATAACAAACATATATTTAATCCACGTGTGTAGTTTTGAGTTCAAGTTGAGGTTGCGATACGCATGCCTAATCCGTTCAAACGAGACGACGAAAAAGATCGTCAAAGAACGGAAGAAGAAATCATTGAAGCAAGGCTCCGGATTAAGTCAAGAAGATTTAATGAAATATGTCCCTAGAATAGTTTATCCCAAGCCTAAAATGTAAGGTTATCAAAGTTGAAACTTGGTAACCAAACCCTTAGAATTGGCATATAAAAATACAAGGAATTAATCATCCTCAGCCTGGGATTGGTCGATCGATCAAGGCAATAAAATGGTGATGCAGCCCATTCGGTCGACCGACTGGTCGACCGGAGATCGCAAGAAATTGGTAGAAGCCATTCGATCGACTAATCGGTCGACCGAATGTGGCAAAAGGGAAATAGCTGGGCTGCGTCGATCGACCGGTTGGTCGACCGACAGAGGCAAAAATTTGGCAGAAAGGTAGCGGTCGACCAACCTAAAGATGGCCTCTATCGCGTGATTCGCTGCAGCCATTCGGTCGACCGACGGGTCGACCAAATATCGGAAGAAATGTTGGCAATCGACCCATCGGTCGATCGACCTCTCTCGTTCGGCTGAGGGGTTATAAATAGCCCGCACCAAACTTCATTATACACTTTTGCAAAACTTAATTGAGCATTCAAAGTGAGTCTTAAAGCCTTCATACGAGCTACACCTGCGTGCGCCTCTCTGCTCCCAGTCTCGACTTCATCAAGTGTTGTTTTCTTTCTCTTCAACCTTGTTGCGCTCATTGAAATATTCTTCCAGTTACAAGTTGAAGACGAGAAGGCGGTGGAAAGAAGCTTGGGTCAATTTCTCTTTCATTAGCTCTTTCCTAAAGTTTGTAATTTGTTGAAACTTGTTTTCTTGTCAAAATAGCTTGCTAGGTGTGCTAGGAAATACTTAGGGTATACTTTGTAGAGTTGTGTTTTTCCTAGGTGAATAGGATTGAGGTGTTCTCCAAGTGTGGGAGAAGGGTGTCCTCAAGTGTATTCAAAGGGAAACATAATTTCTATAAAGTAGTGTTTAGAAATCCTTGGTAAGGAGCCAAGGTAGTGGAGTAGGCGGTTGGCCGAACCACTATAAATTACTTTGTTTGCATTGATCTTTACTTGCTTTCATCATTGTGATTGAATTGTGATCATATCATTCATTGAAGAACAATCCCATTAAGCTAAGACAAAATTAAGTTAAAAGAAATTGAAAAAAAGGGATTGACACTATTTAACCCCCCGTTCTAGTGTCAAGGTCCATCCAACAATTGGTATGAAAGCAAGGTAGTAGGCTAAGATTTAACTATCTTCCCTACAAGTCATCATGTCTAGTGAAATTCAATTAGCTCAAGGGTCCTCTATTAGCACTCCACCACTATTCGATGGGAACAACTATGCCTATTGGAAGATCCGCATGAACGGCTTCCTTCAATCCTTAGGCATGGATGTATCGAGGATGATCCTATTAGAGTATAAACAACCCGATAAGGACATGGATAAATGGGACCAAGAAGAAGTTAAGCTCTTTAATGCTAATGCCAAGGCCGTCAATGCTCTATATTGCGGCCTATCAATTAATGAAGTCAATAGGATCTCTACATGCAAGTCCGCATATGAAGTGTGGAAGGTCCTAGAGACCACCCATGAAGGGACTTCACAAGTAAAAGAATCCAAAATCAATTTACTCATGCATGACTATGAAATGTTTAAATTGCTTTCTCATGAGTCTATTGATGCCATGCATGCTAGGTTTCAAAATATTACGAATGGCTTAGCTAACCTTGGCAGGGAGATAAGGGAAGAGGAGAAGGAAAGGAAGCTCCTTCGCTCCCTTCGAAAATCTTGGGAATCCAAAGTGACGGCCATCATGGAAGCCAAGGATTTGAGCACGCTCTAGCTCACCGAGTTCATTAGGTCTGTCATGACACATGAGACCCACATGAAGCAATACCAAGAAGAAGATGCTTCTAAAGGCAAGGCCATTGCCTTAAAAGCATCGCATCGAGTCGAAGAGTCATCGTCATCCGAGGAAGAAACGGATGATCTAGAAGAAATGGCGATGCTTGCTAGAAGATTCATGAGCTTCATGAGAGGAGGCATGAGGAAAGGAAGAAGTGGCTACACTTGTTTCAATTGCAACAAGATGGGGCACCTAAGGAAGGATTGCCCGCTTATAAAGATGGCCACTACCTCCAACCCTCACAAGAAAGAAAAGTACAAGAAGAAGAAGAAGACAATGATGGCTACATGGGACGAAAGTGAGGCCTCATCAAGTGAAGAAGAGGCAAGGAGTGAAAAAGCAAACCTTTGCTTGATGGCAAAGGATGATGAGGTAAAGTTTAATTTGGGTGAAATGTCATTTACTCAAGAAGAATTACAAATTGAATTCGAGCAAATGCATGATGAGTTCATTGCAATTATGAGAAAATTTAGAGATCTCAAAAAGGACAATAGATCCTGAGAAATTGAAAATGATAGATTAATACTTTCATGCAAGGATCTTAGGAAAGAAATAGAGAACCTTAAGGAAGAAAATAGCACACTAGAAAAGGCTAGAAAGGACCTAGAGATTGACAATGAAAAACTAGTAAAAGAAAATAAGTATTTATGTGATATAGTAGAGCATTTGAATGATAGCATGCTAACATTAAAGAAAGAACTTTGCATGCTAAATGAAAAAATGACAACTATTCAAAATGCTATGCAAAAAGTTGTCAACAAGAAAATATCATCACACTCTCATACTCACACACACACACACAAAAGAAATTTTATGGTAATTGTTTTTCTTGTGGTATTTTTGGCCATATGGCCAAAGATTGTGCCCTAAGAATGAACCCTCATGCAAGATTCACATGGGTTCCAAAAGTGACTAACATTCAAGGACCCAAGGAAATTTGGTTACCTAAGAAAGTGTCTTCTCCTTTTGTAGGTGGAGAAGCATCCTCAACCAAGTAGGAGTACTTGGATCTTGGATAGTGGTTGCTCGAAGCACATGACAGGAGATATCAACTTGTTCGCAACTCAATCAAGTAAAGATGGTGGAAATGTCACATTTGGAGACAATGCCAAAGGTAAGATTGTTGGCATTGGTGACATAGGTATACTCCCTTACCCATGTATCAAAAATATTTTATTAGTTGATGGTTTAAAGCATAATTTGATCAACATATCTCAATTATGTGATAATGGGTACATAATTATGTTTGGAGCATCTAAATGCATTATTAGTAGTACACCTTCAAACGATATCATGTTCATAGGAAATAGGCAAGAAAATGTATATATCCTAGAATTAAATGTCTTGCCCAGTCCTCACGTTAGATGCTTAGTAGCCATGGAAAATGATTCTTGGTTGTGGCATAGAAGACTAGGACATGCTAGCATGAGTCTCATCCAAGAGATATATAGGAAGGAATTAGTAAAAGGCTTACCTGAAATAAAATTTGAAAAAGATAAACTATGTGTTGCATGTCAACTAGGTAAGCAAGTAAAATCTTCATTCCATAGTATTAATCAAGTTAGTACATCTAGAATTCTTTAGCTTGTACACATGGATCTCTTTGGTCCATGTGATGTAGCTAGTCTAGGTGGAAAGCTTTATTGCTATGTTTTGATTGATGATTTTTCGAGATTTACATGGGTCTTCTTTTTGGCAAAGAAAAATGAGACATTTGAGCTTTTCAAAAAATTTGCAAAAAAGGTTTCAAATGAAAAAAGAGTTTCTATTTTAAAAATTAGGAGTGATAATGGAGGGGAATTTAAAAATGAAAAATTTCCGAGTTTTGTGATGATTTAGGTATTCAACATACCTTTTCTTCCCCTAGGACTCCTCAACAAAATGGGGTGGTTGAGAGGAAGAATAGAACCCTCCAAGAAATGGCTAGGACCATTTTATGTGAGAATAATTTACCTAAATACTTTTGGGCCGAAACCATAAATACATCATGTTATGTTCTTAATCGTGTTTTATTAAGACCAAAAATCAAGAAAACTCCTTTTGAGATTTGGAATGGTAAAATCCCAAATGTGGGATATTTTCATGTTTTTGGATGTAAATGCTTTATTTTAAATACTAAAGAACATCTAGGAAAATTTGACTCTAAATCGGATGAAGGAATTTTCCTAGGATATTCTATTAGTTCTAAGGCTTATAGAGTTTATAACCGTAGAACTATGATAGTTGAAGAATCTATGCATGTGACCTTTGACGAAACTAATGATTCTTCAAGAAATGTAAAGATTGTAAATGTAGGTGAGGAGCTTGAGGATCTCACAATGCATGATATGGAAATGGAGGATGAAGACAATGAGGAGACTAAACATGAAGAACCTCAATCCTCAAGTCAACCTCAAGTTGAAGATGAAGTAGAAGAAGAAGCTCTACCACCTCTCCCCAAGGGATACCGATTGGTACGAGATCATCCAATGGATCAAGTCATTGGAGAGCCTTCAACGGGAGTGGTAACTCGGTCTAAACTCAAAAATTTATGTCAATGTGTAGCTTTTGTCTCTCAAGTAGAGCCTAAAAATGTTAAGAAAACTATAAAAGATGAGTTTTGGGTATTAGCCATGCAAGAAGAACTCAACCAATTTGATAGAAATGATGTATGAGACTTAGTACCTAGACCTAGTGATCAAACCATAATTGGAACCACGTGAGAATTTAGGAATAAGCTAGATGAAGAAGGACTAGTGATTAGAAACAAAGCTAGGCTAGTGGCACAAGGGTACAACCAACAAGAAGGAATAGACTATAATGAAACATATGCTCCCGTAGCTAGACTTGAAGCAATTAGGATGCTTTTAGCATATGCTAGTTTTAAAGGTTTCAAACTTTTTCAAATGGATGTGAAAAGTGCTTTCTTAAATGGTTTTATAAATGAAGAAGTTCATGTTGAACAACCCCCGGTTTTGAAAGTTTTGAGTTTCCAAATTATGTTTTCAAACTTAAAAATGCTTTGTATGGTTTAAAACAAGCCCCTAGGGCTTGGTATGAAAGACTCTCTATTTTCTTAATTGAACAAGGTTTTGACATAGGAAAAGCGGATGTCTCACTTTTCATTGAGCACCATGAAAATGACATATTATTAGTTCAAATATATGTTGATGATATAATTTTTGGTGCCACTAATGAAATGCTTTGTGAGTGGTTTGCTAAGTGCATGCAGGATGAATTAGAGATGAGTATGATGGGAGAACTCTCTTTCATGCTTGGTCTCCAAATCAAGCAAACCACCAAAGAGATCTTCATCAATCAAGCTAAGTACACAATAGAGCTTATCAAAAGATTTGGAATGAATGAAGCCAAGATAACTTCTACACCTATGAGCTCATCCATCAAGCTTGACAAAGATGAAGAGGGGATTAAAGTGGACGAAAAACAATATCGAGGTATGATCGGTAGTCTCCTTTATTTAACCGTAAGTAGACCTGATATCATGTTTAGCGTATGTTTATGTGCTAGGTTTCAATCGTGTCCTAAGATGTCTCATTTAAGCGCGGTAAAATGTATATTGAGATATCTAAATGGTACGGTTGACTTAGGATTATGGTATCCATGTCATGCATCATTTGATTTAATCAGCTTTTTAGACGCTGATTTTGCCGGATGTAAGGTAGATAGGAAGAGCACTAGTGGGTATTGTCAATTCTTAGGAGCGAGCCTTGTTTCTTGGTTCTCAAAGAAACAAAATTCGGTTGCGCTTTCAACTACCGAAGCGGAATACACCGCCGCGGCTAGTTGTTGTGTGCAAGTCCTTTGGATGAAACAAACCCTTTTAGACTATGGACTTAGGTATTCTTGCATACCTATACATTGTGATAACACTAGTGCAATTAATTTAACCAAAAATCCTATCATACATTCTAGAACTAAGAATATTGATTTGAGACATCATTTTCTTAGGGATAATGTAGCTAAGGGAAACATATCGGTAGAATTTGTATCCACCGATAAACAACTTGCCGATATATTTACAAAACCCTTAGTTGAAGAGAGTTTCACAAACTTAAGGATGCAACTAGGAATTGTGCTTTACCTTGTGATTAAAGAAAATTTTACAAGATCTCAAAACTTGCATTCTATAAAAGTGTCATCACACTTATGTATTGCTCTGTAGTGGGGCTTTGCGACCTATTGATGTTTGCCTTCTATAGGCTTACATTGATGGGAAGGACTATAGTGGTAGATGATACTTGTTTTTTTGTGGCTTTCTCGGTTTTTTGGCTTTATGATGAAATCTCATTAATTGTACCTTGATTCTTACCCTTTTTGATTGATGTCAAAAGGGGAGAAAAAGAAAGGTCACACTTGGTTTTCATGATACATATAGGTAGTGTGAGTTTTATAGTTAAGGGCAAGAGATATAGTTAGGGGAAGTTAAAAATGACATGCACAATGGTAGAGGGAGCATAGGTCAAGTTATAGATAATTTGAACATGCACATTGATAGGGGGAGCATAGGTTAAGTTATAAGAAGTTGGATGTATAGGCTAAGTTAGAAAGTTGAATGCCTTAACTCAAACTCACAAATGCTGGTAATTTTCTTAAAATTTAATGTTATGTTTGTCATCATCAAAAAGGGAGAGATTGTTGGCTTAAGGGTCTCTCTTAAGCCTCGATCTTTATTTTGATGATAACAAACATGTATTTAATCCACGTGTGTAGTTTTGAGTTCACGTTGAGGTTGCGATACGCATGCCTAATTCGTTCAAATGAGACAATGGAAAAGATCGTCAAAGAATGGAAGAAGAAATCATTGAAGCAAGGTTCTGGATTAAGTCAAGAAGATTTAATGAAATATGTCCCTAGAATAGTTTATCCCAAGCCTAAAATGTAAGGTTATCCAAGTTGAAACTTGGTAACCAAACCCTTAGAATTGGCATATAGAAATACAAGGAATTAATCATCCTTAGCCTGGGATCGGTCGACTGGTCAGTCGACCGATCAAGGCAATAAAATGGCGATGCAACACATTCGGTCGGCCGACTAGTCGATCGGAGATCGTAAGAAATTGGTAGAAGCCATTCAGTCGACCAGTTGGTCGACCGAATATAGAGAAGGGCAAATAGCTGGGCTGCGTCGGTCGACCGGTTGGTCGATCGACCGAGGCAAAAATTTGGCAGAAAGGTAGCGGTCGACCAATCGGTCGACCGACCTAAAGATAGCCTATATCACGTGATTCGCTGCAGTAATTCAGTCGACCGAATGTCGGAAGAAATGTTGCGGGTCGACCCGTCGGTCGACCGACCTCTCTCAGCTACAGCGGTCGGACCTGGCAGTCGATCCATCGATCAACCGACTGATCGACTGGCCTTGCGAACGAACGACTTCAACGGTCGATTTTTTATCCGTTCAACGGTTGTTCGACTGAGGGGTTATAAATACCCCTCACCAAACTTCATTAAACACTTTTTTGCAATTTTATTTGAGCATTCAAAGTGAGTCTTAAAGCCTTCATACGAGCTACAATTGAGCGTGCCTCTCTGCTCCCAGTCTCGACTTCATCAGGCGCTGTTTTCTTTCTCTTCAACCTTGCTGCACTCATTGAAATCTTCTTCCAGTTGCAAGTTGAAGATGAGAAGGTGGTAGAATGAAGCTTGGGTCAATTTCTCTTTCATTAGCTATTTCCTAAAGTTTGTAATTTGTTGAAACTTGTTTTCTTGTTAAGATAGCTTGCTAGGTGTGCTAGGAAACACTTAGGGTATACTTTGTAGAGTTGTGTTTTGCCTAGGTGAATAGGATTGAGGTGTTCTCCAAGTGTGGGAGAAGGGTGTCCTCAAGTGTATTCAAAGGGAAACATAATTTCTATAAAGTAGTGTTTAGAAATCCTTGGTAAGGAGCCAAGGTTGTGGAGTAGACGGTTGGCCGAACCACTATAAATTGCTTTGTTTGCATTGCTATTTACTTGCTTTCATCATTGTGATTGAATTGTGATCATATCATTCATTGAAGAACAATCCCATTAAGCTAAGACAAAATTAAGTTAAAAGAAATTGAAAAAAGGGGATTGTCACTATTCAACCCCCCCTTCTAGTGTCAAGGTCCGCCCAACACTTTAGATGGTAAATTTCATAGTTAGAGTGTTCAACCAATAGAGACATGATGACACTTAGGAAAAATCTCTAACTATAGCAAGCAAATTTATTGATACATGTAATTGTAGGAATGATAGCATAGTGACCATCCTTAGATTATTCCTCTTTAATTTTTGAAATGATGTGATATTTTTGCCATGCTTAATATTACATGCATTGTTGAATTCATTGTTATCGTACCATGCTAGCTAAGCTGTTTCATATTGCATTTAATTCTTAATGCAATTTATAAATGTTTATCGTTGAATATCGTAGTTATACATAGTAGTTGTGTGAATTATATGTACCTTTTTGTATTTTATATATGCTGTCCAGAAATGTTCTTGGATGGAATTCCAAGTTCGGTTCACAAAATTCTTCACCCAAGGTAGCGTATGACACTAGATAACATGTAGAACATGGCAATGTGCATATTAGATATGTAAACTTAACTAGGAAATGACACAACTACTAGGACTCCTTCTATTCATTTGTTTGGAAACCTAGAATTATTAGGTGTACACGTTTTCGCAAGGGTAACATTAAATGTTGACCCTGCAGGCCGATTTAGGGCCGGATGCGGCCAGCTGCCCGAAGTGTATATATGGAAACCCTAGGACATCTTGATTGTGTGATGTGCTTGAGATGGTCTGCCGAGAAGCTTGGGTGGTCGGTAATGACCATTGCTTGACTCGGCCAGTGATTGGGTGTTGAGATGCACCAGCGGGCCCGCTAGGTGTCAGACCCCAGTTGGGTGGGACCTATCCCTACCCCAGATGGTGTCCGGAGACTAGTAGACCATCCTATTCGATGGCCCGAGATTTCTTGACTTTATATTGATATGATGTGGCCGAGCGGCCAGTGTGATTCTACCTTGTATGGTAGGGCCGGGTATAGCCGAGATTCTTATACCATAAGTAGGCCCTAAGGGTCAGATGCCAAGTGGCTTATTTAGGTTGTTATGGCAGGTTTTTCTCATGTATGGTCTATACAGAATAACCCATGGGGTCGGTAGTCATAATAAAAAGTAGCTTATCTCCCTGACTATATATTATGCTGCCTTATATGTTATGCATGCCTAATTGAGGATTTATGTGGAGGTTCAAAAGAACCGCTCACTGAGTCCCAAGTGGACTCACAGTTTGTTTCTTTTGTTTTGCATAGCATGATTAGTGATTGGGGCTTGTCATCATGGTGCAGCTGGAGGGCAGGCGGTGGAGCCAAATCTCGTAGCAACGTCCTTTAGTCATAGTCCAGTGTCATGTTGTCGTTCTTTTCTTTTACTACACTGACAGTTATTGTTTTTTTTTAAAAGCTTGTATTAAACTTTGATACTCGAGATGTTCTATTTTGTGATGATGTTGATTTTTCGTCCGTTGGTTTGAAAAATATATATTTATGAACTTGAAAATTTGAATAAAGATTGCATTGTGGTTTCTTTTATTCAATATGTTCTGGTTTTCTTGTCGGTCAGTGTAGACAGTAGGCTACAGGGTAGGATGTAGGCCCTGGTCGGTCACACTACCCTCAGTTGGGGTGTGATATTAACTAACAAGTCAAGATTGACGTCTAGCAACGTGTCATGACTACCCATATAGTGTGAGGTTTAATCTATAGGGACTGAATGCCCTTCGGTGATTAGTTACGATGGAACTAAGTCCCTCAGTTATAATGTCCCGAATACGGATAGGGTATAGAAAAAATGTCAAATCCTAATACCGATTCATATGTATTTTGCCTACCAAGTCGTCGTCTCAATAATGACATGTCAGAAAACCTTTTTCCGACATTCATATGTACTATGGCTAGAGATTCTTGAGTCGACACTAGTAGGGACACATAGGACACTATCTCCTCTTACTTGGAGTAACTGATTCTACATTAGTTGCTCACATACCTCCATGGGTGCTTTCCCATGCACAGAGGTATCCAGCACATGACACTGAAGGCCACGTAAGGATAAGTCCAAAGCAATGGGGCGACACTTACAAGGTAACCATGACAACCTTAGGTCTAAGGACTTCTTGCACCTACTATCACTTGAGGAACTTCCTATCGACACTCATGTAGGGATTCCATTCTGTGTTCCTCGTGTAGGTCCGTTCAGTGAACTCATTCTCTAATAAGCACCTACACTTGTACATTAAATGACAGATCATAGGTAATTGTGAGATCTGTTACCCTTTATTGTATAAGGGATGTACCATGTGCATCAGTTTGTCTGGAATCATCCAATCCCTTAATAGGTGATCCTACGACTAGGAACATTTAGAACAAAGACATCTGGATTCGAACTCTCACTGGTATGATCTCATCATGGCCTTGGAATCAATTGCCCGGGTCCATGTGGTTCATCACAATCTAATATATACAAAATATAGATGCAGTATATGATGAAAAGTTGCCTTATATTATTCATTAACAAAAAATAGTTCCCTACACATCAATATGTGATTGGCTTAAGGGCACTATTTCTTTCACATGGCTGTACAAATTCATCGAATGGGAAGAGTCATGCGCCTGCAGAATTTTGTCAAATTGAGACAACAAAAATAAGGGTGCAGGTTTTGTCGATTGGGGGCAAAGAGTGTGGTCGGCTGAAAAATAAGAGGGAATGAGAAAATATAGGGTTTTCTAAATTTTACCAACAAATATATGTATATGTTGGTGATTTTGTTGGTAATAAATCCATCGGTGAAGCCTTATTTTTTTGTAGTGAAATGATAACCTTACAAAATTCTATGCCTAAGATTGATCATGCTAGAAGAACTTCACATGCTCATAATCATGCACATTTCCATCATCATACCCATAGCTCTAAGAGATTTAGTGGAAATTATTTTTGTTGTGGGATATTTGGGCACATGGCCTAGAGATTGTGCACTTAAAATCAACCCACATGCTAGATTTACTTGGGTTTCCAAGATGACCAACACTCAAGGACCTAAGAAGGTTTGGATACCTAAAGTTGTCTCTTCTCCATTTGTAGATGGAGAATCATCCTCAAGCAAATAGAAGCACATGAATCTTGGATAGCGGTTGCTCAAAACACATGACTGGTGACATCAACCTATTTGCAACCCTATCAAGCAAGGATGATGAATATGTAACATTTGGAGACAATGACAAAGGTAAGATTGTTGGCATTGGTGATATAGGTATACTACCTTACCCATGTATAAAAAATATTTTATTAGTTGATGGGTTAAGACATAATTTAATTAGCACATCTCAATTACATGACAATGGTTATCTAGTAGTGTTTGAAGCATCTAAATGATATAGTATTTATTGGAAATGGACATGAAAATGTTTACACCTTATGCTTGAATATATTGCCTAATCCATATGTTAGATGCTTAGTTGTAATGGAAAATGACTCTTGGTTATGACATCGAAGGCTAGGACATGCTAGCATGAACCTCATTCAAGAGATAACCAAAAATAATTTAGTTAAAGGAATACCCAAGATAAAATTTGAAAAGGATAGACTTTGTGATGCATGTCAACATGGTAAATAAGTTAAGTAATCCTTTCATAGAATAAATCAAGTTATCACATCTGGAATACTTGAACTTGTGCATATGGATCTCTTCGGTCCTTGTGATGTTGCTAGTTTAGGTGGTAAACTTTGTTGCTATATTTTAGTTGATAATTATTCTAGATTCACATGAGTTTTCTTTTTAGCTAAGAAAAATGAAACTTTTGATTTCTTCAAAAAATTTGCTACGAGAGTTGTGAATGAAAAAATAATTTCTATTTTGAAAATTAGAAATGATAATGGAGGTGAATTTAAAAATGATCCCCCCCCCTAATTTTATGATGAGCTTCGTATTGAACATACCTTTTCTTTTCCTACGATTCCACAATAAAATGGGGTGGTTGAGAGGAAGAATAGAACCTTACAAGAAATGGCTAGGACCATGCTTTGTGAAAATAATTTGCCTAAGTATTTTTGGGCCGAAGCTATAAACACTTATTGTTATGTTTTGAATCAAGTTTTGCTATGGCCAAAGATTAAGAAAACTCATTTTGAGCTTTGGAATGATAGAATCTCAAGTGTGTGATAATTTAAAGTCTTTGGTTGCAAATGTTTCTGTCACACCCCAACTCAGGATCGTGTGATCGGCCAGGGTCAATGTCATACCCTGAAGCCTACTACATACACTCACTAACGAGAATCCGAAAACACATAAATAAAATCAACGATGCAGCTTTATTTGAATATCAAGAAAGTTCACAATTTTTATAAAAAGGAAAGGTTGCTAATATCAGCACAATATGAAACAACTCGAGTTCAAAGTCGAATACATGCTTTTAAAACAACAACTCTCAGTGTATGAAAACAACAGTCCTAGAACTCTAGACTATGACTACTGGACGTCGCTACGAGATCGACGCCACTGCCTACCCTAAAGCTGCACCATGACTCCAAGCCTCATCTCACTGATCAAGCTCTGCAAAATAAGAAAAATAAACCGTTAGCCCACATGGGACTCAGTGAACGGTTCTTCCGAACCTCCACGTAAATCCCTAATAATCACATATAAAAATAAGGCAGCATAATATGAAATTAGGGGTATGATTTGCTTCTGATATGACAACCGACCTCAATGGTCGTTTTTTATAGAACATACATACATACAACCGGCTATAACAGCCCAACTAAGCCACTTGACCTCAATGATATGACACAGCCCAGCTATAACAGCTCTAGTGGTTCGGCTTTAACCAACCCTACCACACAAAGATAGTATCATACTAGCCGCAAGGCCTACATAACACACAAGTAAAACAGAGCAATCTCTGGGCTGTCGACTAGGGTGGTCTACTAGTCTCCGGACATCTACCAGGTTAGGGATAGCTAGTCCCACCCAACTGGAGTCTGGCACCTAGCGGGCCCGCTGGTGAATCTCGAGACCAAATCATTGGCCGAGTCAAGCATTAGTCATACCGACTATTCATGTTTCTCGGCTGACCACCACAATCATATCACACAAGTAAAGTGTCCTTGAGTTTCCTTATTTAAAATCTCGGGCGTCCGCCCGTTCTCAGCCTTTTGTTTCAATCGTATCATGCACACACTATTGTTTGCAGAATGTTTCGTAGGTGTGAGACGTAACTCGTCTACTTTTGAGTCTACATAACTGACACACACCTTATAATTTCATGCAAATCAGTTAGCGTCATATGCTACCTTGGCTAATGAAAACTACATGTTGTAGACTTGGAAAGGCACCCAATAACAATACCGGACAGCTTATAAGCTATAAATAAATTACTTCACGTCACCTACTATGTATAGCCACATGATTCAATGATAAAGAATTTAAATTCTGCATTAAACCATAAATTCAACAAGGAAATAAATTATCTAAAATGGTAAAAGTATCACCAAATTTCAGAATTTAAAGAGGGAAGATCTAAGGATGGTTACTATCCTACCATTCTACTAAATTACATGCACCAACGTAGCAGCCTTCCTTAGTTAGAGTCTTACCTAAATGTCATCTTGATTCTAATTGTCAATCTAGGCAACTTTTCATTTTCTATTGTTTTGAGTATTCCTAATCATGAAGTTTAGCTTCTAGAGGCCACCACCCCCTCCCTCTTACTCGACCGTGACTTGAGCAAGGCATGCCTCACTCGGCCGAGTCTTCATGGGTAGGAACAAGGAGGAAGAACCAACCCCAATCTTTGTATCTTGTTTCCAATCTAACCTAACCAAGCCCTTGATCATTGTGTCCACCCTTTACTCGGCCGAACCCTGGACATGGGCTGTCCCCTTGGTTGACCGAACCTACAATGCCTAGAGAAGGGTTTCAATCCTCATTTACAGTAAATGAGCTATACATCTACTCGGTATAGATTCAAGATTGATTAAAAGGGTTTATACTCGTCGAGGGAATTGGGAAAAATTTCGGCATGACCTTTTCCCTTTTTCCCTCTACTCGGCAACCCCTAAAACATCAAAATCCGAGAAAAAACATGGTAGATCCGACGCAATAACACTTAAAACAGTGATACGAAGATCAAAGTACCAAATATCGATGAAACCTCGCGACAAAATCTCTACCTAGCAGTCCAAGGGTTCGGCCACTCGCCTCCCCCAATCATCCATGGAAAACAACCACTCACCTTGCTTAAGGAAGAAGAAGGGATGGACGTTGGCGATCTCGAACCTTTGGACGACGACACGACCTCCGACATCGACTAAGATCTCCCCTCCTCTCTCTCTCTTGCTCGGGCTGCGTGCGGCTCCCAGATGAGCCGTACGGCTGTAGATGAGGGGTTTTATTCCCTTATCTACAAATGACCTCTATGCCCTCTAACATAACTTAGTTCTTACTCGGCTCAGCCTGAGTTCGATTCGGGCTCTGATTCTATCCGCATACACCAGTCGAACTCGACTCTAATAAGACATCTAATGCATAAAAGGGAAATGACCATTTAACCAATTAAACTTCATACTTTCATAGGTCGAGTTATACCTTCTACTCGTGGTGATTCCATGGCTCGACCCGACTAATCCCCGGTCTGACGTGTTGCACCAACATAGATTTCTATATTAGAGAAAATTCTGGTCTTACAACCTTCCCCCCTTAAAGGAAATTCATCCTCAAATTTTGATGAATTATAAAGACTTACTGATTCTCCGAACAAGGAAGGGTAGCACTCTCTCATGTCTCGCTCTACCTCCCAAGTGGCTTCTTGTCCGGAGTGCTGCTCCCATCTAACTTTCACCAAGGAAATTTCCTTGGACCTCAGCTTCCTGATCTGTCGGTCAAGTATCTCCACTGGCTTCTCCTCATACAAGACCGTCACGCCCACCTCAACCGCAGTCGGCTCGATCATGTGGGACTCATCCCTCACATATCTCCGAAGAATGGACACATGAAAAACTGGTTGAACTCTGCTCAGGCTAGGAGGCAAAGCTAATTCGTAAGCCACCGCGCCTCTCCACTTGAGAATATGGAAAGGCCCAATGAACCTAGGGCTCAACTTTCCCTTCTTCCCAAACCGGACTACCCCTTTCATGAGGAAAACCTTCAGGAACACCAAGTTGCCTTTAGCGAACTCCAACTCTCTGGCCTTCTTATCGGCATACATTTTCTGACGACTCTGGGCCGCCAACAATCTTTCATTTATAATTTTCACCTTCTCTACCGCTTCCTCAACTCGATCAGGACCCATCATGAGTGATTCTCCGGTCTCAAACCAGCCCATAGGAGACCTACACCGCCGCTCATACAAGGCCTCGAAACGAGCCATGCCAATGCTATTGTGATAGCTATTGTTGTAGGCGAACTCGATCAATGGCAGATGTTTCTCCCAACCATCGGCCATATCCAGGACACACGCCCTCAGCATATCTTCCAAGGTTTGGATGGTTCTCACAGACTGTCCGTCTGTCCGCGAATGGAAAGTCGTGCTGAAATGTACTTGAGTACCCAAGGCTTCTTGGAAGGACTGTCAGAACCGGGCTGTGAACTGGGTACCTCGATCTGATATGATCATCACTTGGGTACCATGATAAGCCACAATTCTGTCTAAAAATAGTCTGGCGTACTGCTCCGCAGAAAAGGTCATTCTTACCGGTATAAAGTGTGCGGTCTTGGTTAATCGATCCACTACCACTCAGATGGAGTCAAAGCTGCCTTTTGACTTAGGCAACCCGGTCACCAGGTCCACGGTGATTTTCTCCCACTTCCACTCAGGCACCTCGAGGTTCTGCAGCAGCCCCGTGGGCTTCAGGTGTTCAGCCTTCACCTGCTGGCAGACTAGACATTTGGATACAAACTCTGCTATCTCTCTTTTCATGCTCTTCCACCAGTAATGCTGCCTTAAATCTCGGTACATTTTGATGGCTCCTGGATGCATCGTATAAGTGGAATGATGACCCAGCTCCAGGACTTGCCTATGCACATCTACCATATTCGGTACCACGATTCGGTCTTTGAACCTCAGCACACCCTCTGAGTCCAACCTGAATCCATTCTCTACATCGCCTCTTTGCACTAAATCCTTTGTCAGCACACAAAAGGCATCCTCTCTCTGCACGGCATGCAACATATCCACCAGTGTGGATTGTACCTGCAGGTGTGCCACTAAGGTACCTGAAGCCGACACAATCAGGGTTGCACCCTCATCTAGGCACAACGCCAACTCTCGAGCTAGAGGCCTTCACTTGATTTCCAAATGAGCCAAACTGCCCATGCATTTTCTGCTTAAAGCATTTGCTACCACATTGGCTTTCCTCGGATGATACATGATGGTGCATTCATAATCCTTTAGGAGCTCCAGCCACCTCCTCTGCCTGAGGTTCAGCTCCTTTTGGGTAAGCAAGTACTAGAGGCTCTTGTGACTCGTATAGATCTCGCAAGTCTCCCTGTACAGATAGTGCCGCCAGAGCTTTAGCGCAAAAACCCCCGCCGCTAGCTCTGGGTCGTGTGTCGGGTAGTTCTTTTCATGAACTTTCAACTGACGGGACGTATAGGCTATGACTCTGCCAAACTGTATCAGAACGCAGCCTAGGCCAACCCGAGAGGCATCACAATAGACTACAAACCCTCCTGAGCCAAAAGGTACGACCAACACGAGTGCCGACATCAAGCATTCCTTGAGCTTCTGAAAGCTCGCCTCACACTTGTCGTCCCAATCAAATTTGACCTTTTTCTGAGTCAACCGAGTCAAAGGGGCTGCAATCCTGGAGAATTTTTCTACAAACTTTCGGTAGTACTCAGCCAACCTAAGAAAGCTGCGGATCTTAGTCACGCTGGTTGGCCGTCTCTAGTTCTGCACCGCCTCCACCTTTGAGGGATCCACCCTTATCCCTTCCTTGGACACTACATGGTCCAGGAACTTTATACTTTCTAACCAGAATTCACATTTGGAAAATTTAACGAACAACCGGTGTTTTCTGAGGGTTTTTCAGGACCATCCTCAAGTGTTCTGAGTGCTCCTCCTCACTCTTGGAGTATACCAAGATGTCGTCAATAAAGGCGACCACAAACCTATCTAGGTACTTATTAAACACCCTGTTTATCTGATCCATGAAAGCAGCAGGTGCATTGGTTAGACCAAAGGACATCACTAGAAACTCGTAGTGACCATAGTGAGTCCTGAAGGCGGTTTTAGTCACATCACAGTCCCGGATTCTCAGCTGATGATATCCTGACCTCAAGTCTATCTTAGAAAACCATCGCGCCCCCTGCAGTTGGTCAAATAAATCATCTATCCTAGGCAGTGGGTAATGATTCTTGATTGTCACTTTATTCAACTACCTATAGTCGATGCACATGCGCATAGACCCATCCTTTTTCTTCACGAAGAGCACCGCAGCACCCCATGGTGACACGCTTGGCCGGATGAAGCCCAAGTCCAGCATTTCTTGTAATTGCACCTTTAACTCCCTGAGTTCGATCGGCGCCATCCTAAAGGGTGGGATGGAGATCGACTTCACCCCGGGCTAAAAATCAATGCAGAAATTGACCTCTCTCCTGGGCGGCAATCCCGGTAACTCCTCGGAAAACACATCAGGGATCTCGCAGACTATTGAGTTCCATTGACATCCCTTGTTGGACCCCCTTCTTCCTCGGCCACGAATACAAAGGCCAGGAAAGACCGGCAGCCGCCCTGAAGCAGTTTATGAGCTTTAAGGGTTGAGATGACCCCAATCGGCTCGCTCCTTCCTTCTCCTTGAAAGGTGAACTGTGGTAAACCAGGCTTGCTAAACACTACTGTCTTAGCTCTACAATCTAGCAACGCAAAATGCTCCGCCAGCCAATCCATGCCGAGAATGACGTCGAGTTCAAGCATGGGTAGGAGTGTCAAATCTGCCCTCAATGCATGGCCGCAGATGAGCACTTCGTAGCCTTGGAAATTTAATTTGGCTACGATTGCATCGCCCGTAGGCGTTGATACTACAAATGACCCGTCGAGCAAGCAAGGTGCCATTGGTAACTCAGCAACAAATTTGGCAGATACAAATGAGTGCATGACACTCGGATCAAATAGAACATAAGCAGCAGATGAACATACTAAAATAGTACCTGTTATCACTGCCTTAGACGCCTGTGCCCCATCACAGTTCATAGCAAACACCCTGGCAAACGGTCTCTCTGAATGGCTAGCCCGCGGCCCCCTGTTCTGCATCTGACCTATCTGAGCCACTAACCTCACTGATATAGGTGCCTTCCTTTTGATTGCTCGAACTTCTGGCCAACTCTCTCCGGATAGTCCTTCTTGAAGTGCCCGACTCGACCACATTTATAGCAAGCATTCGTGCGGCCAAGATAGGCCCCCCCAGTGCCTCCGACTGCAGCTGCTACATTGCAACACCTCAACTTTCTAAGAAACACCTCTTGACACTGCCGGCCTTACTGATCCAGACCTTGGGCCCCCACGGCCCCAGTTACCATCCTGTCCTCGGCTCTGATGATCCAGACTTTACTGATCCAAACCTTTCTAAGGCCCCCACTGCCGGCCTTACTCATCCAGACCTTGAGCCCTCCAAGTGTGCAGCCAGACCTTTGCTGCTCCCCTCATCTGAAGTCCGACCATATGGGCCACTGCCTCTGATGAGCACCCTAGCTCCATGCATAGTTCGTAGCAGTCCCCCAAATACTCAGTCACTTCCACCTGCCGATCTGTTCCGGTGAATTCTGGCAGCTTCAGCGTGACGAAGTTTGCATAGGTTGGGGCTCCCGGAGCCCTGTCCACTGGTGTTATAGCCTCGCCAACCTCCGGTACCATCGAAATTATGGGTACTGGTTGCGGCGGTGGCGGCTGCTGCTGCTGCTGTTTCATCTGTTGTCTCAGTTCCTGTTTCTTAAGGAGCGCCTCCGTTAGCTGAGCTACCTGAGCCTGCAATCGAACAACTGCAGACTCTTGCCCCTGATCCTCGGATTGCTCCTTGTCTTTGCCCCGGAACCAGCCTCGACCTCGGCCTCGCCCCCGGCTTCGACGTTCCGTCGAGTTACTGCCACTGCCGCTCAGTGCAGCATTATGAGTATCCATCACACTATCACAGAGAAAAAAAAACAATTCTACTGTCATAAAAAAATATTTCCATAGAATTTTTTTAAATTATTAACCGCATGGTGCGCTGAGTGCAGCAGTGGTTGCCATATCTCGTAGCATAACTATACAGTATGTCGACACGCTAGCATAAGTCTCATACGGTACCCCACTCCTAGTCATAGTCAAGATCTAACCAAAAGCTCTGATACCAATTTTGTCACACCCCAACTCAGTGTCGTGTGACCGGCTAGGGTCTATGTACTATCCTGAAGCCTTATATATACACTGACTAACGAGAAATCGAAAACACATAAATAAAAACAACGATGCAGCTTTATTTGAATTTCAAGAAAGTTCACAATTTTTATAAAAAGGAAAGGTTGCTAATATATGCATAATATGAAACAACTCGAGTTCAAAGTCGAATACATGCTTTTAAAACAACGACTCTCAGTTTATGAAAACAACAGTCCTAGACCTCTAGACTATGACTACTGGACGCCACTACGAGATCGACGCCACTGCCTACCCTGCAGCTGCACCATGACTCCAAGCCTCATCTCACTGACCGGGCTCTGCAAAATAAGAAAAATAAACCGTGAGCCCACATGAAACTCAGTGAGCGGTTCTTCCGAACCTCCACGTAAATCCCCAATAATCACATATATATATATAAGGCAGCATAATATGAAGTTTGGGGTATGATTTGCTTCTGATATGACAACCGACCTCAATGGTCGTTCTGTATAGACCATACATACATACAACCGGCTATAACAGCCCAACTAAGCCACATGACACCTAGCCCATGGGGCCTGCTCATGATCTAGTGGTTCGGCTCTTACCAGCCCTACCACACAAAGATAGTATCATACTAGCCGTATGGCCTACATAACACATAAGTAAAACGGAGCAATCTCCGAGCCGTCGACTAGGGTGGTCTACTAGTCTCCGGACACCTATCGGGTTAGGGATAGCTAGTCCCACTCAATTGGGGTCTGGCACCTAGCGGGCCCGCTGGTGATCCTCGAGACCCAAATCACTGGCCGGGTCAAGCATTAGTCATTTTGACTATTCATGCTTCTCGGCTGACCACCACAATCACATCACACAAGTAAAGTGTCCTAGAGTTTTCTTATTTAAAATCCCGGGCGTCCGCCCGTTCTCAGCCTTTTGTTTCAGCCGTATCATGCGCACATTATTGTTCGCAGAATGTTTCGTAGGTGTGAGATCTAACTCGTCTACTTTTGAGTCTCCATAACTAACACGAACCTTATAATTTCATGCAAATCAGCTAGCGTCATATGCTACCTTGGCTAATGAAAACTACATGCCGTAGACTTGGAAATGCACCCAATAACAATACCGGACAGCTTATAAGCTATAAATAAATTACTTCACGTCACCAACTATGTATAGTCACATGATTCAATGATAAAGAATTTAAATTCTACATTAAACCATAAATTCAACAAGGAAATAAATTATCTAACATCGTAAAAGTATCACCAAATTTTAGAATTTAAAGAGGGAAGATCTAAGGATGGTTACTATCCTACCATTCTACTGAAATACATGCACCAACGTAATAGCCTTCCTTAGTTAGAGTCTTACCTAAATGTCATCTTGATTCTAATTGTCAATCAAGGCAACTTTTCATTTCCTATTGTTTTGAGTATTCCTAATCATGAAGTTTAGCTTCTAGAGGCCACCACCCCCTCCCTCTTACTCGGCCGAGACTTGAGCAAGGCATGCCTCACTCGGCCGAGTCTTCATGGGTAGGAACAAGGAGGAAGAACCAACCCCAATCTTTGTATCTTGTTTCCAATCTGACCTAACCAAGCCCTTGATCATTCACAGTAAATAGGCTATAAATCTACTCGGTATAGATTCAAGATTGATTAAAAGGGTTTATACTCATCGAGGGAATTGGAGAAAATTTCGGCATGATCTTTCCCCTTTTTCTCTCTACTCGGCAGTCCCTAAAACATCAAAATCCAAGAAAAAACACAGTAGATCCGACGCTATTACACTTAAAACAGCGATACGAAGATAAAAGTACCAAATATCGATGAAACCTCGCGACAAAATCTCTACCTAGCAGTCCTAGGGGTTTGGCCACTCGCTTCCCCCAATCATCCATGGAAAACAACCACTCACCTTGATTAAGGAAGAAGGGATGGACGTTGGTGATCTCGAACCTTCGGACGACGACACGACCTCCAGCGCCGACCAAGATCTCCCCTCCTCTCTCTCTTGCTCGGGCTACGTGTAGCTCCCAGATGAGCCGCACGACTGTAGATGAGGGGTTTTATTCCCTCATCTACAAATGACCTCTATGCCCTCTAGCATAACTTAGTTCTTACTCGGCTTAGCCCGAGTTCGATTCAGGCTGCGATTCTATCCGCATACACGAGTCGAACTCGACTCTAATAAGACATCTAATGCATTAAAAGGAAATGACCATTTAACCAATTAAACTTCATACTTTCATAGGTCGAGTTATACCTTCTACTCGATGCGATTCCGCGGCTCGACCTAACTTATCCACGGTCCGACGCGCTGCACCAACATAGATTTCTATATTAGGAAAAATTTCGGGTCTTACAGTTTCATTTTGAATACTAAGGACCATTTAGGAAAATTTGATTCCAAATCAAATGTGGGAATTTTTCTTGGATATTCTACTAGTTCTAAAGCATATAGAATTTATAACCACAGAACTATGGTAGTTGAGGAGTCTATGCATGTTATATTTGATAACAAATGACTTATGTAGAAATATCAAGATTGTGAATGTAGGTGAAGAACTTGAGGAATTGACATTTCATGACAAAGAGGTTGAAGATGAATCCAATGAGGCACCTCATGATGGAGAACCTTCACCCTCATCATCCCAACCTCAAGTTGAAGAAGAAGCTCTACCTCCTCTCCCAAAAGCTTACCGCTTAATAAATGATCACCCAATTGATCAAGTTGTTAGAGAACCTTCAACGGGAGTGGTAACACGTTCTGAACTCAAAAATGTGTGTCAATATATTGCTTTCATTTCTCAAGTAGAGCCCAAAAACATTAAGGATGTTGTAGATGATGAATTTTGGAAAATTGCCATGCAACAGGAACTAAAAAAATTTACAAGAAATAAAGTTTGAGATTTAGTACCTAGGCCTAGTGAGCAAACGGTAATTGGGACTAAGTGGGTCTATAAAAATAAGCTAGATGAAGATGACTTAGTCATTAGAAACAAAGGTAGGTTAGTGGCCCAAGGTTACATCCAAGAAGAGGGTATAGAATATAATGAAACTTATGCTCCCATAGCTAGATTAAAAGTCATTTGCATGCATTTAGCTTATTGAAGTTTTAAATATTTTAAACTATTTCAAATGGATATTAAAAATGTTAGTAGTGTGCCATAGGCCTTTCAAACGAATTGACATTGTTATTTTCCTTTTGTTTTAAATGGAACATTCACTTTATCTTGTTATTCATTACGAGCATGCTTGACTTGATAAGAGATTCCTAGAATGGTTGATTCACTACAAAAAATAAGGTATCTTCGACGGATTAAATTCATCAGTAATAGTTTATAATCTGTTGGTAATACTATTATCGACGGATATATCCGTTGGTAACATCCATTGGTACAATCTGCTAGGTAATACCGACGAATTTGGTACAATCCGTCAGTATTACCGATAGATACAAATATCTGTCGGTATTACCAACATATATAATAATCTGTCGATAATACCAACGAATAAGCATCCATAGGTAATACCAACAAATAAGCATCCATAGGTAATACCAACGTGTACTTGTCCGTTGGTATTAGGTAGAGATTGATCGGTCGGTGTTACCAACGTATACTTGTTCGTCGGTATAAGGAACATGTACTTGTTTGTTCATATTTTCATCAATATTACCAACGAATACATTCCGTTGGTAATACATATTTCGGTTGGTAATACATGAATCAATTCCATGATATATATGAAACCACACAAATATATATTCCTAATTAAAAATTATTCGATTGGTATTACAATTGATTTCTTCCACACCACACAAATATATGTACTAAAAAATGATTCATTTAATTAAATTCACAACTGATTTGAAAATACAAAGTGCAGTGTTAGTAAATCCTTAAAATACATATAACTGATTTCAGTTGATTTGAAAATTCACAACTGATTTAATTAAATTCAAAATTGTATTTAATTAAAATCACAACTGGTTTCAAAATTAAATACATATCAGTGATTCGTTTTTGCCAACAAGTAGATCTTTACACCAATATTTTTCATCTTTTGTATAAGTGCAGGTAAATATTATAGAGATATTAATAATCCCAAAGATCAACATAAAAAAACTGAAAATTGCACTGAAAATAAAAGAAAAAACAAAAAAAAACTAAATAACTCAAATAAAGCTGAAATGAAGGAGTTGTATTAGAATACTCAAATAAAGTAATTTGATCATTTCTTTTTGTCTTCTATCAACGGTAACCTTAATTAGGTGGATTTTATGTGGATTTAGATTTAGACAACATAACAGTAATTAAGTGGACGATATATTTCCACGATAAATTTGTGCTATGAAAGAGAAAGAAGTATTCACAGAAGAACACAACAATTACGTGATTCCGTTGATATGACCTGTTCCGCGGGCAAAGAGAGAAGTTTCTTCATTTTCACCAAGCTAGTTCTAGAGGAGAGGATTGCTCAAACTATTTAAAAATTATCTTGACTATATTTTTAACTAATGTGGAACTTTAATAAAGTCCCTAGGAAGATCAGGATTAGTGACCTTCTAAAGGCTGGTAATAGGCATTCTAGGAACACCATAAAACATAATGAGTTGAAGTCAAAACTTGTTAAATAAAACAATAAGGTCTTCTATGTTTATGGAGTTGGTGAGGATATTCATATGAAACATCCACGAACAATGAGACCTGAACTGATTCATAACCCTTTCTTAGGGAATTAATGTTATGTCATTTGCATCTAGAAAAATTAATCTTGGACTGCAAAGAAATGGTACAGCTATTTAATCATAATCTGGTGTTATGCAGGATGATAGCATGGTTGTTGTAATCTGAAAACAATTAATTAGAAGAGTTTTGAATAATAATTTGCCATGACACAAAGTTATTATGGTATGTTTGCTTCATTGAATATAATAAGATAAGATTAAATAAAAATAGGAGAGGATTAGATATGAATCTTTTAAATTCAATATTCATATTAATTTTATATTATTTTAATTCTATATTTTTTTAATCAATGCACTAAATAAATAATTGATTCAAATTCATATATTATCATATCGATCTCCCTTAATTCCACGAAGCAAACAAGTATTTGAAGTTATTGATCAAAATACAAGTGGTCCCTGATTGTGTCCTAAAGCCTAGATCCTCTGAGGAAGGTGTAGTCAGTAGCAGAGAGGAGGTATATGATAGGTATAGTAGTTGTACTTCTATGAAATAGATGAAACATATCTTCTCTATGTAGATATCTTTTCATTTAGTTGACAATAGAACCTGATTAAAGAGAAAATGTCATTATCATCCACTTCCTTGGATGGTGAACAAAATGAAGGCAATTAATATAATAAACTGAGAGATAGAGAAAGCCAAATATTAGCTTGCATTCAAAGCTTTAGTAACAGACTAAAAACTAGTTAATAAAACTCATTATCTTGATCTAATGGTTGGATTCTCTGAAGTATGTAGGGGAAAAAAATAATAAAAAAGGTAATAGGAACACAGCAGAGACATTGGCTGTTATCATTTATCTAACTTCTCCGTAGAAGAGTGTGACTTGCTAGAGTTAGAAACTCCAATGTCAATTTATGCTATGTCCCGACGTATAATTGAAATTTGACTTAAAAAATGAACTCCAAGAATAATATAAACTCTAAATACGATATATCATAGAACATTACAAAAAAATAGGGTATCACCAACGGATTAAATCCGTTGGTAATAGTCAAAAATCCGTTGGTAATAGTCAAGAATCTGTTGGTAATACTAATACCAACGGATTTTCATTGGTAAAATCCGTTGATGATACTATGCTAGGTATTACCAACGGATATTACAATTGTCTGTTGGTATTACCAACGGATAAAGATATATTTGTTGGTAATTACCAACAAATGAGTTGGTAATTTTGTTGGTAAAACCAACAAATGATATATTAGTTGGTAATTTTGTTGGTAATACCAACAAAATTAATTTGTTGGTAATTATTTGTTGGTGAAAGTCTATTTTCTTGTAGTGGAACAAAGTATAACATATAATATCAATCAAAGCATTGAACACGAAATTTAAATGAAAAAACTAATGCCAATGCTGCTACGAATAATAACATATTCTGCTCAGTGTTGAGAGGGAAAAAGCCCTATAACACTTCACTGAACTTTTAAAAGTGACTAAATCAAATAATAAATGATTGACTTCACCACAACGTATATTAACTGGCATCTTAACTTCAGTAGCAAGTTACTTCAGGTGTATAGTAAATATTATTAGCTTGCCAGCAACATGACTATAAGCATTACAAGCCTTTGCAAATGAAACTAGTACAACCCTTATTTTATCATGCTTCTCAAATTAACAAGCATATAATAGTTAACTGATGTTTAAACATTACTACCTAGTATCTAGCAAATATGAAAGAACATTTAAGTTGCACCTTCACAAACGCTAGTGAAAACGATAATAAATGGGTTCCATAGTTCACTTATTTATAAGGTTATTATCCATATCCTTGTACAACAGAACTTGTATAACTTGTATAACACAAAACTCAAATAGTAGACCACTCTTTGAAAATAATTGTTGCAATAATTTTTGTGGGCATTACTTATGCTACTTAATGCTTTTCTCAGGGTTCCGTATTCATACAATTACCAATAATAACTACCTACTTAGAGAATTGGTGGTCTAGATAAAGATCTTAAAAGTAGGCAGCAAAATTGCACAGGTTGCAAAATCATGATAGAAGAATAAAATGTAAGCAAAGAACAAGGTTAGAAACAAATATAAAAATGGTTCAGGTATGATCCTACCATGAATGGTTTTGGTCCATTTGTTAAAAGTCTTAGGGCTCGTTTGGTATATCGTATGGTACTAGCCTGTATAGTACTAGTATGTATTGACTAATCTGTATAGTACTAGCTTGTATTGTACTATTATTATACAGTGTTTGGTGCACACATGTACTAGCCTGTATAATATAATATAATATAATATAATAAATATAATATACACTATAATATTATAGTATATGTAATATATTACAATAATATAATATAATATAATATAATATATATAATATAATATAATATAATATATATAATATAATATAATATAATATATATAATATATAATATAATATATATAATATATAATATAATATATATAATATATAATATAATATAAAAAAAATATAATATATTTTATCATTAAACATATTTAATAAATTAAAATTATTTTTTAAATATTTTTTAATTTTTGGTCGGAGATAAAATAAGTATCAAAAATATTGAAAGTTCTAGTGCAAGCTAATGAAGAGTTTTGAGTGTGTATACACCTTATAACAGCTTATGGGGTACTATTTTTAGTGCAGGTATTAGTTAATATCCTTCCCAAACACTAATTTTAATACTATACAGGAGACTTATACAGGGTACCAAACAGGCCCTTAGTGATATCTTTCAAAATTTTACCAACCTTGTTTATCATATATGATAATGAACACACACAGACGACTCTCCTCAATTCAGAAAATAGTATCTCGTAGGATACTTGATAAAAAAATTAGAGATATAGAGTACTAAACAAAATATTAATATATTATTATTTGGTACCAAAAATTTATCTTCTAAATATTCAACCGCAGTATATGGGAGACCACTTCAGATAATCCATTAAGACACCTTAATGGCTCTTCAGTTCTAAGTTGTACCAATAACATTCTTGGAATTGCTTTCAGAAATTTAATTTGTTCTCACATGCAAGTACCTAGACAAGAATGATGATCCCATACAAGATTGAAGTGGTCTACAATGGTATTCCGAAGTTCAAAATCATGAAATCATCAGCATCAATGTTTTCTACACGAAATCAAATGGGTTGATCGCAACTTTGATTGGTTCTCGGGTATAATCTCCATATCCAAGTTAATACAGGAAACTAGATTGACAATCTCATTGGAAAAATGTGGGTAATGCAATTTCCTAATTATATATTTTTTAATAATAGAACAAGGTGAAATTTAGCACCTTCTAGGAATGCCAAGCTAAAATTTATTCTAACATACATGAAAATGCAATACTTGCTATATGGATTTGTATGCTTAATTCTTTATTAATGAGTAACACTGACAGTAAACTCACTGAGCCATACAACAGAATTAATATCAACTGAAAAGACAATATTAAAATATGGTAGTTTGGACAATTGTAACTATTGGAGCATTGTCCACTTCTGTGTGTAGGCTAGCATAAGTCCATTAATTTGTTAATAGACCAACACTAGCTAGTTTAGGCAAGGGGAAGAATTCTGACCACAAATAAAAATACTGAGAGATATCGGAATAGGTTTTAATGCATCAAAATTTAAGAACATACTAGTATGATCTCTGAAAGTTTATAATCAAAAAAAGAAATGATACCTATACAATCACCTCATTGGGGTGTTTATGTTCCTGTCATGCTAGGGGTGTTTATGTTCCTGTCATGCTATGTTATAAAAAGAAGAGGAAGATGAAATAAGAAATTTAATCCGCATCATGTTTCACCTTGCCACAGTTAAACTCATTCTCAGCTTTTGCCTCTTTACATTTGAGTTGGCTCAATTCCAACTGTCATAATCAGTTTTGTTCACATTATATATTTGGTTCGGAGCTAATTTGGGTGGCCATCTCCAAATCAACCAAAACAAGGTCAAATTAAAAAGAGAGGAGAAGGCAACTTCTAGGCTAGGGTTATGGAGAAGTCTTGAGAACTTGAATGAGATTTATCCTTGTAATCTTTTCAAATCTTTAGGTATTAATTAAACGGAGTGACAATACATGCATGTAGCACTTTGTTCTCTGCTCTGTCAATTCATGATTATTTTTTTTCTCGCAATAGAGTAGGCATAAGCCCAGCCATATAATTGCATTGTGTTTAGCTTCATCTGGGAATGCTATTATACAACTAATTTGGAGATCCACCCAAATCAATATTCTTATTTGTGGAAGTTTATAACCAAGTCATGCAAAGCATATCGACAAATCTAAACTGAAAATGAACCTCCAAAACCGAATGGGAATGGGAAACTTCCCGCGCTTCCTTTAAATCGAGCGCTTGAAACCCTACTTCATTCCCAACCCATAGAAGGGAAGGAACCCACTCGTCGATCTTGATCGGCTTCGCTATCTGTGACGACGTCAGAGGATTAGGGCGCGGGAAAGGGAAGGAACCCATAGAAGGGAAGGGAAGCACTACTAGAATTGTGGTCATCAGCGACGGCAGATACCGTGGCTGAACCGTTGGTGATGAATATCACGGACGGCATCAACCGTGGCAAAAAACCGTCTCGATCTTATGTGTCTGTCTTAGATGTTTTGTGATGGTCGTGCACGGCCGTCACACATAATCATCAGCGACAGCCTAGTGGACTGTCGCTGATTTAAAATCATCAGTGACGGCTCTGGGCACTGTCACTGATACCAACACATCAGCCTCGGCTCATAGTCATCGATGATACTATTAGCAACCGTGATACTTGGTCTTGCCGAGGCCATCAACCATTTACGATAGGCTTTCAGCCACGACTTAGTGACGGTTAACCGTGGCTAAAGATGTTAACTTGTAACTGAAAAAATTAAAATTTTTATAAATTCCTGTATACAATGATATATCGACTACAATCTATTTTCAATTACATATTACAATCAGAAAACATCATACACATGCATTTGAAACTAAACATACAAGTTTTACATAAATATCATCAATCTCAGCCTCAAACTAGAGGCAAACAATTATCAAAATATCATCTATATATCCAAGTATCAAAATATCATCTATATCAAGTATCAAAATATAAATAAAATACAATTAATCAAAATCTCACGACGACGGTGGCGGAGGTGGAGGCGGTGGAGTCGACAACGACTGGGTCGGGAGCGTCGATTGGGTCAAGGAGGACGACGGCTGCGATATCATAGGTAGAAGGCCGGAATGAGACGCAATCTGAGTGAGGAGTGTCTGCATATTCTGGATCGTCTGTCTCAACTCATCATTCGACCGTCTCTGCTCCTGCATCTGCTCCTCCATCGTCAGCCTCTGCTCCTCCATCGTCAGCCTCTGCTCTTGCATCCTCTCCTCCATCATGTGCCTCTGCTCCTCCATCGCCTGTCTCTATTGGGTGAGCTCCAACTCCATGGCTGCTATCCGGCTCTGGTCCTGCGCTCGGGATGATGAGGGCCACTCACCCGCAGTCGGAGGGGTAGGTGCCCCAAGTGTCCCAAGCACGGCGCGTGCATGGCCACTGTCTGCAAAACCATAAACACGGTCGTGCTCCCATCCACCTGCAGCCTCCACCCAAGCTCCTGCATCGAACTCCTCCACTGTCCCTCCACGCTCGATCACAGTCCTCGAATAAGTTTCCTACACGTGTTTATATTTTAAATATATATAAACTATAAATAAAATTATGTAAATCAAATAGACATATATAAATACTTACCATTATGATCGAGGCTCTGTTATCAACGTAGTCCCCCGCTCCTCGTCGACGACGATGGGTGCGCTCAAACACCTCCATCATCGACGAGAGTTGGACGGTGCCATCCTCCGTCACGCGCGTCTTACATTAGAAAACAAATATATTAGTATCATTATACACGATATATAATTTAATTAAAAGTAAGGAAATTATACATACCATACAATGCTCATGCACCGCAAAAGATATGGAGCCACTAGTGTGGCGCCCCCCCATGTCGACCCCCCAGACATGCGGTTTCTTGACGCAGTCCGAGAGACCTCCTGCCACTCAGGAGTATCCCACCGCTCAACGAGCTGGTCCCACACAGGGCCAGGAATCCACTCGGGGGCGTGTCCCCAAGTCTGCCCTATATGTGTGGGCCCTAGTCATCTCATCACGGCCTGACGGGCCTGCTGAAGTAGCCCGTTATAGCGATCACGGGCAACACGCTCCCATACAGCCTCCACAAAAGTAGTTTGGTCCTCCGGCCATGTATAATGACCCTGCAAAAAAAAATTTATTATTACCGATCAATATTTAACATTAATATTAATTTAATAAATATACTTACCGTGAACTGTCGCCACAATAAATTTATATGGTCACAGGGCACGTGAGACCATGTAGGCCACGCCCCGTGCATAAACTTCCGGATCGTCCCCACTATCGTGCGGGGGACGTCCTCCTGCTCAAATCTGCACCATATATAAATTCATATTATGATATTTTGAATTATAAATAAATTATAAGAAATAATCAATGCATATACTTACCTTCTTTCGCTCACAGTAACTGCTCTGCGCAGTTGTCCCTCGGGTGGCGGAGGGAGAATTCTGTTAGGCCCTCGTGGCCTACGTCTCGATGTCGACGGGCCTGGATCGGCTGAAGGGATGGTGGCTGGAGGTGGGGGGATGGTGACCATATCAGTTGGGGGAATAGTGGTTGGATCAGGTAGGGGAATGGTGGCCGGACCAGGTGGGGGGATGGTGGCCGGAGGTGGGGGGATGGTGGTGGAAGACGAAGGGTCAGTGGGTACAGGTGGGGCGGGTGGTAATCGTCGGGGGGTCCTACGAGGAATGCCTCCTCGAGAACTAATATCTCGAACCATAGCTGTAAAATTTTTATATAATTAGATTATATATAATAGATATATTTAATAATTAAATATATACTTCACATTTACATTTATTCATCATCCGTGTAATACTCTTCTTCTTTTTTTTCTGTATCTGTATCTTGAAATTCTTCTTTGTCTCCCTCATCTTCATTATGTCCTTCCTCAACTTCATTATCGTCCTCATCAACGTATTCTATTTCCAATTGAACTAACTCTGTGTCATCATCCTCGAGTATTGGACTAACTCGTTCTACTTTGGAAGGATCCTCTTCTTGATAGAAGTCATATGCCGGCTCATTATCTCAAACTATTGGGTCAATTTTTTCTCTGGCTTTAGTCTTACAGACTACACGCCAATCTGCCCTGTCTTTCTTTCGAGATGAATACTGCATATAATATACTTGTTCAGCTTGAGATGCCAATATAAATGGTTCATTTGATGCCAATTTTGATTTGTAATTGACCTCGACCAGCTGTTTATACTTTGAATGAACTCTCATGCCCCTATCGCTTGTATCGAACCAATGACATTTAAAAAGGGCAACTAATTTATATTCGAAAAATTGTAATTCAATGACATCTTCCAATAGTCCGTAAAAGTCAACATCAAATTCAACATACGTTGTCCCTTTGACGCAGACCCCGGCATTCATAGTCTTTTTTGTAGATGAATATTCAAGTGTGTGAAATTTATATCCATTGACAAAATAACCATTATAACACTGTACAAGTCGTGCCGGTCCACTAGCAAACTCAAAGATTTGGTTATCTATTTCGCCTCTGTGTTCTGTGTTGTAAGCTTGAAACCAATAAGGGAACTCACGATTCTGTAATTTTTCTAATTCCTCATCGCTGTAAATTGAGTATTTTGTCACCATCTCAATGTCAAATATCTGGACAGTTTAGTAAAACATACAAGTAGGGCAAATGGTACTCTTCATCGTTTAAGAATCGAGACAAACAAGAACCCAAAGCACGACCGGGGTAACAAAAGATATTTAAACAACCATCTGATGGTCCAGCTCCCCCGTCTGATGGCCGATCTCCCCCGTCGTCGTTCCGTGGAAGATGATTAAGTCTTGTCTTGATGGTTGATTCAAAATAAAATGAGCAGAAAATTGAAATTTCTTGAATTATATATGCTTCTGATATGGAACCTTCAACTGCGGCGGTGTTCTTTACTTTTTTCATGAGACGATTCAAGTATCTTTCAAATAAGTACATCCACCGGTATTGAACGGGGCCACCAACTCGTGCCTCATATGCCAAATGTATCGGTAGATGCTCCATCGAGTCAAAAAATACAGGAGGGAAAAACTGCTCTTGCTTGCATATGATTTCAACAATATTATTTTCAAGTGCCGTCCTATCTTCGACTCGAAGTACATTTGCACAAATGTTTCCGAAAAATATACTTAACTCTGTCAACGGACCCCAAATCTTATCATGTAGATGATCTCGAAACGCAACCGGAAGCAATCTCTGCATGAATACATGACAATCGTGGCTCTTCATCCCCAATATTTTGCATTCATCGACGTTTATACATCGAGATAAGTTTGAGGCATATCCATCGGGTAATTTGAGTTCATTGATCCATTGATACACATCTTTCATCTGTTGTTTATTTAACACATACGGCGCCCTTGGCTTATGAAATCGTCCGTTGACCTCTTGCAACTCTAACTCAGGCCTCTTACAAAGTATTTTTACATCATGTCGGGCCTTCACATTATCTTTAGTTTTGCCGGAAATATCCATCATTGTGTTAAAAATATTATCAAACACATTTTTTTCAATGTGCATGACATCCAAATTGTGCCGAATCAGTTATGAACTCCAATACGGCAATTCCCAAAGGATACTTTTCTTCACCTAGTTATGTGTTTGACCAAAGCTTGAGATTCTTACATTCCGACCAAAAGTCATATATGGAAGCAATTGAACACGTGCTAACATCTATTCACCAGACAACATCGGTGGTGGCTCATCTCTTTTGACTCTACCTTTGATAAATTTGTCACGATTTCTTCGATATTGATGGTTAGACGGTAGGAACCGGCGATGACAATCAAAGAAGGAAATTTTCCGACCATTCTCAAGACTGAAGGATTTTGAGTGTTCCATGCAATACGGGCAAGAGAGTCGACCATGCGTGCTCCAACTAGACAACATGCCATAGGCCAGGAAATCATTGATTGTCCACAATATAGCAGCTCGTAAAGTGAAGTTTTGCTTCCGGTAACAATCATAAGTGACAACTCCCTCAGCCCATAATGTTTTGAGTTCATCAATTAGGGGACGGAGAAATATGTCAATTTCTTTGCGAGGATCCCTAGGACCCGGAATAATTATCGAAAGATAGATAAATTCATCTTTCATACACATTGAGGGCGGCAAATTATAAACTGTTAACAACACTAGCCATACTGAATACAGAGTTGCCGAATTACCAAACGGATTAAAACCATCTGTGCACAATCCCAACCTGATATTTCTAGTCTCCCCAGCAAATGATGGACAACACCTATCCAAATGTTTCCATGCTTCACTGTCGGATGGATGAGTCATTACTGTATCATCACGACTTCTTGTATGCCAACTCATATAGGGGGCAGTCTTTTCCGTCATGAATAACCTTTCAAGCCTCGGTGTCAGTGGAAAATACCGAAGCACCTTAAAGGGAATATTTTTTTGTTGGACCAATTTCTTCTCCTTGTAACGAGGATGTTCACATATCGGACATTGTTCTAACTGTGCATTTTTTTTATAATATAAAATGCAGTTATTTGGGCACGCGTGTATCTTTTCGTACCCAAGCCCGAATTTCCTCATTAACTTTTTTGTCTTATAAAAGGTTGGCTCAAACTTGTTGTTTGGAGGTAGCTTACCACTGATAAAGCCTGCAATCCGATCAAACGCAACCCCGCTGATATTACAATCGAACTTGATGTTCAGGAGTTGTGTCATTGCCGAAAATCTTGTATAATTAGGACAATTCTCATACAAAGGTTCATCGACAGCTTTCAACATCTCATAAAATTGTGCAGCCTCCTTATTCGACAATTCAATCTGTATCTCAGGTTGTTCTTCAGTGACTTCAACTGTCATAGTATCTGGTGGCACTACCGTCTCAGTAACTGATTCAATATTATCATTTAAATAGAATTGTCCTCCAAGACTATCCAGAATCATTGTTCTATAAGGATTAGGTGGATTGGCAGAAGAAACACCAGCAGAAGAAGATTCACCATGAGTTTGGACAACAAGATTGCTCGATGTCCCGACTTGACGTGACTCCCCATGACAATTCCATACAAGATATCTTGGTGTGAATCCTTTTGAATACAGATGCAGTGTGACAGTTTCTCGGTCCAAAAATCTTATGTTCGAACATTTCCGGCACGGACATCGGATTTTATCACCACTAAGGAATTTTTCATTCGAGTAGGCGAAATTTAAGAAGTAAGTCACGCCTACTCAAAATTCGTCCGTTATAGCTCCACGATGAATTCGTCGGTACATCCAACTTCGATCGCCCGACATGTTCTGTCAAAAAGTTTATAATATCTTTAGGTAATGTCTTTAGGTGCGATGGTCCTATTCCATTCGGGATTCATGTTATTCATATTGAACTTAGTATTTTTTTTAGTCATTAACTTCATCCTAAATTTCGGCAGCATCTCCCTATAGTTCTCTGAATATGCATATCATCTGGGCGCGTATCGGAGAACAAGGGAGATACAAGCCAAAATTTAAAAATGAAGTTAATGACTAAAAAAAATAAACTAAGTGCAATATAAATAACTATGCTCCCAAATTGTCCAATTAGGGACAATTCAAGGGTTGTACGTCGTATAAAAGATCGTTAACTTCGTTTACACGAACATACAACCCCCGAACGGATCTAAGGTTTTGCAAAATTAAAACTTGACTCGTCGATCGTACGTGAAACGTATCAACTTGTCTTGATTCCGGTGCGAGTCCACCGTGGATGATTTGGCCACGAGTCTAAAGTGGACAATTCCGACGCGCGCGAGTCCATCCTTTATTGACGATTTCGGCGCGAGTCCAAAGTAGACGATTTCAGAACGCGCGAGTCCAAAGTGGATGATTTCATAATTATAATTATACCCAACTAAAATTAATCATAATATTTATTCTACCCTAATTAAATCTAATTAACAATAATTAAATCTAATTCAAAACTAATTATTCTAATTTTTTAAAAAATTAACACGAATTTACTAATTAATCTCTAATAACAGTAATTAATAGTAAATAAATCTAATTAATCACTAATAATAGTAATTAACACTAATTATATATATATATATATATATATATATATATATATATAATATTGGTCGGCGCCGGCCGAAACCCTATGGTTTCGACCAGTGCCGGACCGAAGAGGGGAGGGGGATGAACTCACTTGGTGGTGGCGGAGAGGGGAGAGGGATCGACGGCGAGGGAGCAGGTCGGCGGCGGCGCGCGTGGGTGACAAAGATCGAGGGTGCCGGGAGAGGGGCGGCGGTCTGGGCGAGAGAGGGGGAGAGGATCGGGGAGGCAATGCGGTGAGGGCGAGGGAGTAGGCGGCACAGCGAGGGTGCGGCACGGTGACAATCGTTGGCGACAAATCGTTGGCAACGGCGGAGAGAGAAGAGAGCGGGGGAAAGAGGAAGGGTCGGGCGCGAACGCATATAAAAACTATTTTCACCCACGGCTCGCTAGCTGTCGAAAAACCATGGATTCGTGATTTTAATAACTCCGATGGCTGACCCTCTCTAAGCCGTTGGTTCATAGTGTTTTAGTTTTCGTGCTGCGTTCGCGCCATTAATTAATAAGCGATGGCCACTTCTAGTCGTGGCTAATGACTTATCCATATCACCAATGGCTCTCGCGCGCTCGCTAAGCCGTGGCTAATAACTTATTTTATTTTGCGCCCTGTGCGCGACATCAACTATGAGCGACGGTTGTAACTGGCCGTATGTGAGCTGCAGCTGATTTGGTTACATCAGCCATGGTCGCTACGGCCGTTGAAAAGCCATGACTGATTCTGACAGCCGAGGCGGCCGTCGTTGATGCCCGTGGCTAATGTGGTATATTCTAGTAGTGATGGAACCGCTTCGTCGGGGTCGACTGAAAAAAAAATAGGATGCGAAAACTATTTTGGCGAGTGAGAGGGGAGGGGGGGAATAAATTGTTCAATAGAAATAGAAGAGGGAAAAAAATTGTGTTGATTTACCAACCGATTTTTTACCTGTTGGTAATACCAACAAATTGAATCCGTTGGTAAAAAATCCGTCGGTTATACTATGTTTTCTTGTAGTGATTCCGCCTAATGGTCATCAAGTACTAGACTTGATAGTAAAACCCTAAGGCAGTTGGAATCCTATTGTAAATAATCCCTAGTGAGTTATTATCTTGGAACGATAATGAATGAAGACTAGTATGCATTATGACTAACGATAATCATGTGTTACTGGTCATGGATATGTGATATCAAACATATCATAGACACATGTTGGAGAACATAGTGTCGGACAGACCCACTGTGAGAATACTACGTGGATTATATCATTAGTATCTCATAACGGTAGTGATACGTCAGTCCTCCGACCTAATGTTATCATGCATTCCTACATGAGGAATTTTGTGTTTTGACCTAGTCTAACATCACCTTTAATCGGGTGGTAATAAGGACTACCGTTGGACATAGAATGAATCATGCCCCCTTGAGAGAGATATCTCTGGCCCCCTTGATGAGTATGACTGAGGAAATGCATGGCCGTGCTCAAATGAGTTGATAGAGGTATCAATGTCATTTGATTAAGTCAGTCTACTCAGGAATCAAGAAACCAGATTGAGCAATATAAGGATGATGCAATCCATGCCTTATGCTCGATCCAAATATCGCGTGACAAAATGATAGAGTAACATACTGTGAGTTAGGTTGCTCGGATCACCGACCGTCACTTGACTTGAGTAGTCATGATATCTTTCTAGAGGCCGCTTATGACTTGTGGGTTACAAATGTGTTTTGGACCTACTACCAATGTTAAGTGAACCTACATGATCGCACACATAGGGCGAACTGAATTAACCTTAGGGTTATGACTCATCGGATTGGATCTGCATAACCAATAACCCGCAATTCTCTCTTGATAATTTAGAAGACTAATTTTGAATTTGAATAGAAGTTGTCAAAATCGGAATTAGTTATTCCTAATTTTAAATGTGATTTAAAATTTGAATTATGTTGATTACAATTTAGTTAATGTATCTTTGATAATCGTTATTAAAGGATACATTATTTTTGACCTCTTGAATTTAGGAAATTCATCCTTGATAAATGTTATTAAGGATATATTTTATTCGGGTATTAAAATCCTTTTAAGATTCCGAATATGGCTTTGAATTAATCAACGGATGAGAAGACTCGATCAATATGATTGATGCGTCTATAAATACCCGCCTATGGCTTAAACGAGTATGTGATCATCTCCTAAGTGTTGCTAACCTCTTCCTGAAAGGAAGCCGACCTCCTTTTGAAGGAAGACGAGCTCCCTTTGTAGCAACCGACCTCCACCAAACACACACACACACATAGAGATCGAGATCGAGAGAGATAGAGAGGAGAGTGCGGAAGGTGTTCATCGCTCGTCCAGATTGGAAGGTGTTTCGACGGAGCCAAGCTAGCACTCAGAAGCCGCCCAGTTTGTCGCGTTCGTCCATGTAGTAATCGTAGAAGGTGTTCATCACTTGGCAGCACCTTAGATCCGGAGGAAGATCATGATCTTGAATTCACAGAGCAGAATTTATGTAATACTTTGCATATATATGATTGCATGGGGATAAATCGGTTTGTACGTAGATGTGATCTATGTAGTCGACAAGTGTATAATGCAATTATACATGAACAGATTTCACTGTGTAGTAATTTGATCATCCCACAGTGATATGAATTTATTGTTCGGCATAGCTCGGGCCCTCGTTGATGGCAATGAGCATTGCGGTGCCTGTTCGGTAACGCACCAGCACTCCGCCTAGGTCCCCTGTGTGCTGCACCGAGGTCATTGGGATTGTGCAGCGATATGCAAATTTGATTTCTGAAATCAATTTTTGCTCCAGGGGTGCTGCCCCTTCAAGCCCCATAAAGGGCGCTTCCCCCTTGACGCCCGCCTGCTAACTGGTTAGCAAGACCGTCGTAGTGTCATTGAACCCAAAAAGAGTTTGGATTTATTAGAATTGTTCTTGCACAATAAGATTATGTGTTGTTTGCTTTTTGTGAAAATTGCATGGTGCATAGCATGGCCCCCCTAGACCTTTGTGAATGGCATGTTGTAATTTTATATGGCTTGCGTGTCGCTTATAAAATTGTAATTTGATTACGGCCTGCGTGTCGTTCTTTCCTTATTGTAATTTTCTAATTTTATTTTTGAGTTATAGAATTAGATTAGTTGTTTCTTTAATGGAGGACAAAATTACTAATCTAGAGTAACAACTAATCTAATTCTAAAACATAAAGATGAAAGTTTCAAGCATCAATCTCCTATTTTATAAATCTCTAGCTGAAGTAAATCAAAGTATGATTTTTTATTAAGTTGCATAAATTATTTACATGCCTTGAAATATGCTAAATGGATTCCTACATGTGTATGTTCTTGCTGTAATTTAATTTTATATGCAGAATTTAAATATTTAATTGCTGGAATAATTAGATAAATGCTGAAATTATTATGCTTAAGTTGTCCTAAATTTAGTATTGCTATGGTTAATTAATAAATGTAGTGTTTATCCTTGTGTATGCTAAGATAGATTTATGGATGCTATATTTATCATAAATAAGTTGTAGATAAACATTAGAGGCAATGTTTAGCGATACAAGCATAATGTTATGTATGACACCATATTTGTGGTGGATGACAGAAACATGATAAAAATTAGATACTATATTCTCTCAATGTAGAGATTATGAAACTGGAATTTTTAGAGACGTTAAAGGTAGAAGAATGAGAACCTTGTTCTATGATATGGATGGGTAACTGTAGTAGAGATTGCCACCCTATAGTTCCCATAAGGATGAGAAATTTAGAAAACAAATTGATGGAGCCCGGTGCAGGGCTAGGTACGGGCACAAGCTCGGGCAATATTTATTTACTGAGGAACTCATCTGTGCATTGTGTATTGTGCTTGTGATGGCTGGGCTGACAAGTGTCTCTAGTCGGTATGAATATTGCCCGACTCAGCAAGTGATTGAGGGGTCTTGAGATTGCACCAGTGAGCCACGCTGGTGTTAGACCCGAGTGGCGGGGCTCTTGAGATTGCGTTAGTGAGCCACGCTGACGTTAGACCCGAGTAGATTTGGGTTGGATGAGACATTCCCAACCTGGTTGGGCACCGGAAGCTATATGGCCATCCTAGTTGAAGGGCCCTTGATTTAGATTGCTATATGCAAAATGAACTCGATTATATACTGACTTACTCTATGTGTGGCCGGAAATGGCCGTGTGAGCATTTATAATATGTGTGGCCGGATATGGCCGAGTGGTCTCGAGTTGTGTGGGTGGTCGGTTGGCCAGGTGGTAATTTAAATCCCAAAGTTTATATTTGAATTGATTTATTCATGTCATTATACATATATCTATGCCTGGGATTTAAGTGGAGGTTATGTAGAACTACTCACTGAGTTCCTCATGGACTCACGGTTTATTTATATTTGCTTTGCAGACCCTGACCAGTGAGGTATGACTAGATTGGCATGGTGCAGTTGGAGGGGCAAATCGCACCATTTATCTCGTAGCAGACTGAGTTGGAGTCGTAGTCGTAGTCGTGTAGTGTCTTTATTTCATGCATTGGAGTTGTTGATGTTTGGTGAACATTTGGAGTCTATATTCTCCTTGAACAATTTTTATTTCATATTAGTGGATTCATAGTATTTTATGTTTAAGTCTCATTGTCATGTGACCCTGAGTTGGGGCGTGACACCTTCGCCCGCGACTTCGGGTCAGTGCTCATTTTCTCCACGAGGGGATATTGCTTTACGGATGGATGCTCCCGTCGCGCCTACCAAGGCTAATGTAGTCTCCTCATTGAATGTTTGTATTTTGTATTTCGCCTATGTATATGCTGGTTTTGGACAAACTTTCTGGGGCCAATTATTCCCCTCTTTTTGCTTGATAATTGTTCCTTTGTGGTTTTGACAATTGCTCCTTTGTGGGCTTATTTTATTTTGCAACATGCTCTTTGCCGATTCAGTGTCCTAGTCTTTTTGTTGATAATGTTGGCCTGATTTTTCTATTGATAATGTCCGGTTCCTTACGAAGGGGAGTCTTCTGAAATATTTGTTTGAGGATGAATCTTCTGAAATATTTGTTTGAGGTTGAACCATATGAAATCTTTGTTTGAGGTTGAACCTTCTGTAGCAACTCCGAAGTTGTTTCAGAGGTTTAGAAATGAAGACGAGCTTCTAGTGTACAGCTAAGCTGGTTGCAGATGGGTAATGAATTTAAGAATTGTGGCTCTAGGGCCGAGTACCACACCCGGGGGGATCCCAATCGAGCTTGCTAAGGAGCGTATGGCGAGATTATGTTTGGGGGGTCATACGAGGGTTCTGATGACATGATAGTCAGCGAGTCGGGCTAGTGAAAATCGAGTCCTAGTTTTTGAGGGTGCTGGGGCTGGAAGTGGCGGTTCTAGGGGCTAAGGACTTTACTCGGGGGTTCAAGCCAAGCTCGCCGAGTAGTTGAGGCCGGAAGTAATGGTGTGGTAGCCGACGAGCCGAGCTGGTAAAAATTGAGTCGTGGTCGCGTAAGGGCGCTAAGGCCGGAAGTTGTGGCTCTAGGTGCCAAGGACCGCACTAGGGGGTTCAACCCAAGCTCACTGAGGAGCGTAAGGCAGAACCGCAACTGAGGATTCAAGTAAGGGCACTGTGGTCCGATGTAATGGCGTGGTAGCCCACGAGCCAGGCTGGTGAAAATCGAGTCCTTGTTGCGTAAGGGCGCTGAGGCCGAAAGTAGTGGCTCTAGGGGTTGAGGACCGCACTCGGGTGTTCAAGCCGAGTTCATCGAGGAGTGTAAGGTGGAACCGTGCACGAAGAGTCGAGTAAGGGCACTAGGGACGAACATAATGACGTGGTAGTCGACAAGCCAGGCTGGTGAAAACTGAGTCCAGGTCGTTGAGGGCGTGGGAGCCCGAGATAGGCATTGAGGCCGGCGAGCCAAACTGGTGAAAACCAAGTTCTGGTCATTGATTGGAGTGCTGGGCTCTAGGGCCAGAAGCAACGGTTCTAAGGGTGAAAATCCACACTTAGGGGGTTGAGGCCGAGCTTGTGCATGAGGGCTTTAAGTAAGTTTTCGAATAGTGGAATATTCGTTAAAGTGGCAAGGCAGCTGTAGAGTTCCCTGAACATACACAGAAAAATGCGAGGAGTGCAATTTTATTGAGTAATAAAGAAATTATACGTACATGAGGAGTGCTCGGTTATGAGCTTTATTAATGCTGGTTGTGGTGATTTGATCACGACTTGAGTTCTTTCAGGGGTTGAGCCGAGGTTGCTTTCGCATGTCCCATCCTAATCCTAATTGTCTTTGATTGTGGAAAGTGTTTGTGGGCCATTTGGCTCTTTGTTTGATTCGACCATCTTTGGCTTGAGGCATTCATTGTAGCGCCATCGGGCTTCTTTTTGGTCAACGTGCAGCACGCCTACTTCCATTTTCGAGATAGAAAACTTTAACGCCAAGTGGGGGGTAGATACAACAATTCCTAGATTGTTCAAGGATGGTTGTCCTAAGATCACATAGTATGGGCTGGGGATGTTAATGACAAGGTACTGTACATCAATTTTTTTGCATTTGGCGGAGAGTTGAATGTCGTCCTTAGCCATATGGCTCCGCGGACGTCAACCCTTTCTCTTGAAAAGCTACCATGCCTCCTTTGCATGGTGTGAGCGAGGCTTCTGTTAATTGTAATTTCTCAAAGGTACAGTGGAAAAGGATGTCAGCCAAGCTACCTTGGTCGACGAGAACCTTTTTGATGATGAAGTTTTCTGCAATCACAAAGATTACTAGAGGGTTGTGTAGGTTTTGATCAATTCGGCCAAAATTGGATTCATAGAATGATATTATCGGGGTTTTGGGAATAGGCAGGCGAGAGTGAGTGGCGCTACCGCCATGATTGTTCGAAGAGACCTCTTTCTGGCCGAGCTCGACTCTTCGCCTCCTGCAAATCCGTCGACGATGTAGTCAATGACCCCTCGAAGCTCATTAGCTCGGCTGCTCTCCCTATGAGAGTTCAGAGGTGTTTGGCTTCGTTGTTGAGGGTTGAAGCTTCTGCTCCGACCTCTCTTTCTAGATGGACATATTTGTCTAGGTGTCTTGCACGGACTAAATCTTCATGTTGATCTCCGAGCACTACACAGTCCTCAGTAGTGTGTCCATAAGTGTCATGAAATGCGCACTTCTTACTCATATCGGCGTTAGGCGGCAGCTTTCGTTTTCCCGCATTGGCGCAGTACCTAATAAGCTTTAGATGGCAGATGTCATAGAGGATGGTTTCCATCTTAGTGTTGAAAGGGGTGTGTCTTTCGAATCGAGCACTTGAGCGAGGTGGTGACCTCGGTCCTCTGCCATTGCCCCGCTTGTGTCGGATGCGGTCTTCAATTTTTCTGTCTCCCTTTTTGGACTTTTTGTCCTCCACAACGGCCTTGAGATTCTTTCATACGGTCTCTTTTGCTTCTGAGAGTTCTTCCATTTTTATGAAACTAGCAGCTTTCTCATAGAATTCAACCATGTCTTTTGGCTCGATCAAAGCGATCTGATCGGCAAAGATTCATAGCTTTAGCCCGAGCTTGATGCAGTAGAATTCGATTTGTAGGTTGAGATTGGGAATTTCAGCCACTATGACCAGAAACCTATATAAATATTCTCTTAGGGGCTCATGTTGCCCTGCCCTACATAGGGACTGCAAAAGACACTCTAATACTCAAGTTAGAAGGACTCCAAGGTGGAGGTAATGAAATTAGAACTTAGGGTTACTTAAGGCGTGCATGTTTGTATTTATTGCAGGTGGAGGTGATGACGTCACCCGATAATCTCACGGGGATATTGCTCATAATGGGTCGAGACTAATCCCAGAGATGGCGGGCTCGTAATGACGTATCCCTTGTGATAAGGAAGGAAGTAGATGTCCTTGCTTGGCCGGGTGGAGCCCCCGGGCAGAGCCGTGTCATCTAGCTCGAGTCAAGTCCAAGAGTATAGCCGGGCGAGACCCCTAGGCGAAACTACCTGGTTCGGCTTGAAGTAAGTTGTGGGGCTCTACTAGGTCTAATCTGACCGACCCAATAGTTCTATTCTAGTCCAATGGTCCAATGGGTATATCTACTTAATGAAGCATAAATCTAAAACATTTGAAAAGTTCAAATTATTCAAGATTGAAGTAAAAAACCAATTTGGCAAGAATAGTAAAGCACTTCGATCAGATCCAGGAGGGGAATATTTAGGCCATGAATTTATTGACCACCTTACAGATTGTGTGATTGTTTGATAGCTTACTCCACCCGGAACACTAAAATGGAACGAAGTTTTTGAACGGAGAAACCGAACCTTATTGGATATGTTTCGATCCATGATGAGTTATACAGATCTTTCGACTTCTTTTTGGGGATTTGCCTTGGAAACTACTGTGTTCCTATTAAATCGAGTGTCATCTAAAGCGGTTTAAAAGACTACATATGAGATATGGACTGGGAAGTGTCCCAGTATGTCGTTCTTCAGAATTTGGGGTTGTGAGGCTCATGTAAGATGTCAGCCCTCCAACAAATTAGCACCCAAGTCTGAAAGTGCGTGTTTGTGGGATATCCAAAGGAAACTAAAGGATACTACTTCTACGTTCCAACCAAGAACAAAGTGTTTGTTGCTCAGAATGATGTCTTCCTGGAAAGGGAATTTGTTTCCAAAAGAAATAGTGGGAGTAAAGTACATCTCGAAGAGGTTCGAGAACCACAAATTGCTACTAAACCAGATATGGATACTCAAACTGACTCACAAGTGGTTGATGAGTCTGTACTTGTGACACAAGGACCACGAAGGTCTGGTAGGATTCGTCTAGAACCCGAGAGATATGGATTTCTCATTATCGACGATCAAAATGTAGTGCTCATTGATCAGAATGAACCCACATCCTACCAAGAGGCCATAGAGAATTCTGAGTCCGTGGAATGGCTGGAAGCCATGAAATCTTAGATGCAATCCATGTATGAACCCTTTGATGAACCCTTTGAAGGATCATGAAATCAGAGATGCAATCCGAGATGCAAGCCATGAAATCAAAATGTAGCTTATGACACTTAAACGCCTCTTCTTCCTGCGCCTAACCGGCTTGATGAACCCTTTGAAGGAAGCCTCTTTTGACAGCAAGGAATCAAGACTAGGCTGATGAACTTTAACACTTTTTAAGGTTGATGGATGCTATTGAATCACACTTTGAAGCTTTTTTTCATCCAAAAAATCTGAGAGAGGTTATACAAAAGAGGTTAGAAGAGAGTATTTAAAATCCCAACTAAAATAGGGCGTCAACGGGCATAAATTTTACCGTTACAAACGCCCGATCGATGGTCCGGTCAATCGTCGGTCGACTGACCGATCAACCACTGGCTTATTGTAAGATTTTTACCATGATCGGTCGATCGACGGGTCGACCGGTTGACGGTAAATTATTGATCTCCAATTCGGTCGACCAATCGGTCGACCGAAGCTAGCCCTTTGTGTTTACGCGTCATTCGGTCAACCGATGGGTCGACCGATTGTCGCGGGATTTGGCGATCCCGAATCCGATCGACCGAATAAGTGATGACGAGGTCTGTGACTCACACTTTGCACTCCGGTCGACCGATTGGTTCACCGAGGAGCATTCTGCCAATTTTTGGCATCGATCGGTCGACCGACGTAGCTTCTGCGGCTACAGCCTCTTTTGCGCATCATTCGGTCGACCGAATTGGCTGCTGCAACTAATCGTAGCTTCTACCGTCCGGTCGATCGAATTAAAGCTGGAAAATTTTATCTTTGGATTTCTCATTTCGCGCTTGGTTTTCGGCTTCGTTCTTCATCGTGCTTTAACTTTAAAGGATTCTCCATGCTATCCAATACATTTTTGATGCACGCATTTATCTATTTTGGGAATTTGATCAAGAGACGTAAGGCTTGACGTATCTTTCATCGATCCTGCAATTTTCATACTTCAAGCACTTGTTAAATAGGTTTGTTATCATCAAAATAATCATGAGGAGAATAAAGCATGAAGGAGGAACCCTTTAGCTAACAAAAGGTCTCTGAAGAGACCGGAAAATCAAAATCAAAAATCATTTTTGAAATCACATCATAAGTAGGGAAACCAACTCAACTTAACCAATTATCATAAACTCTCACTATTAATGGAACAATTAAAGTTGAGAGATGATACCAAAGTATTTTGATGCCAATTTTACCTAAGGCATCAAGGTACCTTGAAGTTGCAACCAAGTGGATTCTTCATTCAAGTCCATGGCCAACTTCAATATTCCATCATTCTTTATCCTTGCGTGGTAGCTCCCCCTATAAAAGAGCATGAGACCTTTGGTACCCAAATGGCTTTGGATACTTGGGGGTGAGTTGGCCTAGGAATCTAAAGTGTCCTAGCTACATTTGAATTTCTCTTAACTACGCAATCATAGATAGCATGACCAAAAATACCATAACAAAAGCAATGTCCATTAAATTTCTTCTTTTTATTCTTAGTATGGCTATGAGGTTTAAAGCTAGAATGCCTAACATGTGTATGAGTATTAGCATTCTTAGGTGCAACATTTCTATGCCTAAAGTTCTTAGGAGATGGAACATTAGTAAATTCATTTGCTCTCCTACTTCAAAATAAAACCTCATTTTTTAAATCATTCATGGACTTACACAATGCATGTGAATGAGATTTCAACATGTTATTTTCATCTTTGATTTTCACATTCTCCAATCTCAAAGTTTCAATCTCAATTTTTAAATCATTTTCATGTCACTATTCTTAAGCTTCAACTTTATACAAGAATATTAGACACCCTAAACCTAAACTCTATCTTCCCAATGTAATCTAAGCATCGACGAGCATCCTTGCCAATTTCTCCAATTTTTTTGATTGGGGACGTCGCACACAAACCGATATGGAATATGAAAATATTTCTCAATGAAATCATTAGTTCTATGTTTGTTATCATCAAAACCGAGATTAAGGCCAATGCTTCGGGAAATTCTTCGGCCTAGTGACCCTTGACTTGGTCAAGTTTCCTTCTGAGTCCTGCCAGGATGACCTTGTTGACTGCTTCGGCTAGGCCATTGGTTTACAAGTGCTCAACCAAGGTAAGCCTAGCGGTGTGAACCCACGGCGATATATGATCTACTCACTACGAGCCCAAGCCTGACTCCTGGAGGAACAATGATCTCTAATACTTCCTACTCAATGGCAAACTCACGTATGTAGAATACAAAGATACAAGGGGGCATTCATAGGCCCGAGTAGAACCGTCCACCTAACGACCATTCACCACCTTCCTACTAACAGGACCACATCCGTCAGTCAACAATCGGCACTTAAGCGCCTTGGAAACTGTTGCTCAAATCTTTAATCATATTACTCTCTATCAGAATTAATGACTGCATAGGCGGCGGACACGCAAAAAGGCACCCTTCCCCCGCACAATCGTCGCATTCATTCCAAAAACCGAAGGGTCATAAAGCAGTAGCCCTAATTTCCGCAGAGGGCTCTACCCTGCCATACAAGGACATTTTTATCCGCACTAATTACAAGGGATTCGTCATTCATGAGCCCGATATCTCCAAGATCAACCTCGAACCATTATGAGCAACATCCCCTACGAGATTACCGGGTGGCATCATCGACAAATACCCCTCAGCATGCACTATATACAAATATGATGCTCCTAGGTACAACTAGATTCCAATTTCTATTTCCCTCAGTTGGAAGTCATTCTTACTTGAGCATCAGAGTGTCTTTTGTAGTTCCATCCTTCGTCAAAGTTGTACCTGACCAGGAGATGCGCAAGACCGCAACATAGAACAAGGAGCATCATGGACCTGAACATCGTTAGGCGAGTGGTCAGGTCACCCATGTTGTTGTAGGGTTGGAGTGTGGCTGGCAGTTTGGAATTATCGAGAAGATGGACTACCATGATGTGCTCGGCGAAGGGTCTTTAGTCAACCGTGGAAGGAGTGGCCTTCGTGATCCTGCTGCCCTCCTCCACTCTCGAATGATATGTGCAGGTGACCTCATCCCAAAGGATAGAGGTCGGCCTCCAAGGTCTTTCCAAGTGGTTGTCTTCATCACTTTCTTAGTGGTGGCACTCATGTTCGGTCGGTTGTTGTTCCCCGGACCGCGTCAACGCCTTAACCTGGGCTGCTAACCGTCGGTTCTTTGGCTGAAGGTCGTTGATCATACGTTGGAATTCTTCTGGTGAGAGGTTGGCTAGTGCCGGAGAGTTACTCCTCACTGTTTCAGTGTCTCCATGTAGTGGGGGAATGTCACCGCTGGGGTGTTGCCTGCGTGCGATGGCGTTCGCCTGACTCCGGGTACCAACCATTACGAGGTAGGCAGGATTTACTCGGCGCCAAATGTTCTTGCCTAAAGTCGGGGTGATGCGGTCTGGCGTGTCTCATGGTCGGGTCACTACTAGAATATTGGCTATCAGCCATAGGGCTCACCAATGGTCGCCTAGGCCATCAGAACAATTCACAGATTTTCGTCGGCCGCAACGATCGTGGCTGATGTAACCAAATCAGTCGTGGCTCACATACGGCCACCTAAGGCCGTCGCTCATAGCTGATGGCGTGCACGGAGGGCGTAATGGAATAACTTAGCAACAACAACTTAGTGGGGGCCCCAAGGCCGTTGGTGATATAAATAAGTCATTAGCCATGGCTTACAACGGCTAACAACGGTCGTCGCTTATTAATTGATGGCGCGAATGCGGCACGAAAATAAAAAACATGACACCGATGGCTTAGAGAGGGCTACGTCAACCGTCAGTGATGTCGTAATTAACCATTCACGGTTTATCGACGGTTGACGGGCCGTCGGCGAAAATTCTTTTTATTTGTGTTTGCGCCCAACCCTTCGTCTTTCTCCCGCTCTCTTCTCTCTACACTGTCGATCGTTTTGACGCCACCACCGATCATTTCCTCACCACGGACTTCGCGCTCCGTCGACATCGCCTTCTCGCCATCGACTTCACCACCGAGCTGTTGTCGCCGGAGACGCCGCCTTCTCCAATCTCGTCGAGCCCTAATCTCACTGATCGAGCCCATCTCCACACCGCCACCCCAATCTCCTCGTTGCCTTCTCCCTCGCCGACGACCGCCCCAATCTCCTGCCCTCCCTGCCTCGTCGCCTCACCACTTCCCTAGCCTGCGTGAGGTATTCTCCAGCGCCCCCCCTTTTGATGTCCATCACCACCAGTGTTGGCGTCTACATGCCGAACACCGACACTGGAGAATGACACCATCATGTAGACGTCGGTGCCAGATTTGGGGCCGAATCCCTCAGTCCCAATCTGATTGAACAGTAGCTAGAAGTAGCTGTCGGCTATTGTTTGATTAGGGGTTTAACCCCTAATTTTTTTTTTTAAGGTTTATTATCCGTTAATTATCTATTAATCATAGATTTATTTGTTAACTTTAGATTAATTGTAGATTAATTATAGATTAATTATAGATTAATTGTAGATTAATTTTAGACTAATTCTACTATTGGCTACTGCTTGATTAGGGGTTTAACCCCAAATCTTTGATTAGGGTTTAACCCCAAATCTTTGATTAGGGTTTAACCCCTATTTTTTTTTTAGGTTTATTATTGGTAAATTATCTGTTAATCATAGATTTATTTGTTAACTTTAGATTAATTGTAGATTAATTTTAGATTAATTGTTAATTTTAGACTAATTGTTGATTAAGTTTTTTTGTTGTTGGATTAAATTTAGGTTAGTTTTAATGTTCGTCCACTTTGGACTCACACATGTTGGCCCAAGGATTCCACCTAGGCCTCCCTTTCTATTTTGATTAGAACAAACATGTATATAATCCATTTGGTGAGTTTTGAGTCCAGATTGATATAAAGATCCACCTACGAAGTTCGTCCGAAAAAAACCGCAAAGGATCAAGTAAAAATGGCTCCGGTAGTGATCAAGTTGAAACCAAGTCAAACAAAACCGGATGAACAACCCAGATAAACAAACTTGGATAAACAACTCAGAACAACCCAGATGGACACCCAGAACAACCTGGATGAATAACCTAGATGGATAACTCGGAACAACCTGGATGAACAACCTGGATGGACAACCTTGAACAACCTTGATGAACAACCCGGATGGATAACCCAGAACAACCTGGATAGATAACTCAGAATAATCCAGAACAACTCGGATTGACATTTCGGAATAGCCTAGAGAGTACCGGTACTCTACAAGTATTCCCAGAATCAACTAGTCAAATTTTCTAGAATTTCCAGAATGCCCCCAACGGCTCTATGTCGAATTTCTACCCATTGAGCTCGCTGGAAACCGAGCTCCCACCATTGGGATCTCTATATAAGCTCCCAAACTTACCTTCCCTTGCTTCCTAATTTTTGATTGAGTAAATCCTTGAGTGCTTGAGCCTTCAAAGAGAAATCTAAAGCCCTAGTTCTCAACTTCTACACTCTCAAGTGGTGGTCTTCAATCTTCAACCCTCTCAAGGCAAAAGCTCTTCATCTACTTGAGGCGTTGGAAGTTTAGAAGGCTAAAGAAAGGAGCACAACAAGTTTGTTTTACATTTATTGCTCCTTTATTGTGTTTTCATCTTGTTGTGTTGATTTGATAAGCTAGCTTGCAAGGTGTGCTTGTGAAACACCTTGGTGTGGTTGTAGAGATTTGTTTTGCTAAAGAATTGGTGTTGAGGTCTTCTCAAAGGGTTGAGAAATAAATCCTCATTGTATTCTTAGGAAAACATTTCATCTATAAAGTGTTAGGGTTAGAAATCCTTGGTGAGGAGCCAAGGTAGTGGAGTGAGCGGGTTGGCCGAACCACTATATATCATTCTTGTTTGCATTGTTTCTTACTTGATTATTTACTTGCTTATTGTGCTTAGCTTATCATCCTTAGCATCCATATTCAAAGAACTCATGCTAAAGTATTTGAACAACATTTGGTATTAGAGCAAGGTCGTAGGTCTAGATTTAACCATCTACCCTACAACTTAGAATGTCTACCGAAATCCAACTAGCTCAAGGGTCCTCTACTCATACTCCACCACTTTTCAATGGAAACAACTATGCCTATTGGAAGACTAAAATGGAAGGCTTCCTTAAATCACTAGGCTTAGATGTATGGAGGATGATTCAAGTAGAATATAAGCAACCTACAAAAAACATGGATGAATTTAAACTCTTCAATGCAAATGCCAAGGCTAAGAATGCATTATATTGTGGTTTATCTATAAATGAATTTAATAGAATATCATGTTGTAAATTCGCTTTTGAAATTTGGCATGTTTTAGAGACTACTCATGAGGGAACTTCCCAAGTCAGAGAGTCTAAAATTAACTTCCTTATGCATGATTATGAACTCTTTAAAATGCATGCTCATGAGTCCATAGATGAAATGTATGCCCACTTTCAAAATATTGCGAATGCTTTGACTAACCTTGGAACGGACATACAAGAGGAAGAAAAAGTGAGGAAGCTTCTTCGATCACTTCCCATGACTTGGGAGCCAAAGGTGATTGTCATCATGGAAGCCAAGAATTTGGCAACTATGAAAATCACCGAACTCATTGGATCTCTCATGACTCATGAGATCTATATGAGGGCACACAAGGAGGAAGATGCCCCTAAAAGCAAGACCATTGCTTTAAAAGCATCATAGCAAATCGAAGAACCCTCATTATCTGAAGAAGATTTTGATGAGCAAGAGGAGATAGCGATGATGACAAGAAGTTTCATGAGATTCATAAGGGATGGCTTGAGGAGAGCAAAAGGAGGCTTCTTGCTACCATTGCAACAAGCCGGGACACCTAAGGAAGGATTGCCCACAACTCAAGATGGCTTCTACCTCTGCACCTTACAAAAGGGACAAGACCAAAAAGAAGAAGAAGGCCATGATGGCTTCATGGGATGAAAGTGAATCCTCATCAAGCGAGGAGGACACCAAGAGTGAGAAATCAAACCTTTGCCTTATGACAATTGACAATGAGGTAAGATTTACTTTTGGTGAACTTTCATTTACTCAACAAGAACTAGAAGAAGAATTTGAACAAATGCATGATGAATTTAGTGCTATTAGGAAGAGATTTAAAGAGATCAAAAAGGACAACAAATCCTTAGAAGAAGAGAATGATAGCTTACTTCTTTCATGCAATGCTTTAAAAAATGAAGGAGAAAATCTTAAGGATGAGAAACATACTTTTGAGAAAGTCAAAAATGAGAATGAGAAGATAGAATGTGAAAACAAGTTTTTGAGTTCTCAAGTAGAACAGTTGAACGATAGCATGCTTAGCTTAAAAAGGGAACTATGCATGCTAAATGAGAAAATGATAACATTGCAAAATGTCATGCCTAAGGACGTTGCTCATGTTAGAAAAACCACACATGCTCATGATCTTGCACACTTTCATGCTCACACTCATAGTGCTAGAAGATTCAATGCTCACACTCATGTTAGGAAAACTACACATGCTCATGATCATGCGCACTTCCATGCTCACACTCATAGTGCTAGAAGATTCAATGGAAGTTTTTTTTCTAGATTTACTTAAGAGGAACCTCATGTTAAATTTACTTGGGTTCCTAAGATGACTAACAATCAAGGACCCAAAAAAGTTGCCTCTTCTCCTTTTGTAGATGGAGAACCATCCTCAAGCAAGTGGGAGTACTTGGATCTTGGATAGTGGTTGCTCAAAGCACATGACGGATGACATCAATTTATTTGCAACCCTATCAAGCAAGGATTGTGGGCATGTGACTTTTGGAGACAATGCCAAAGGTAAGATTGTTGGCATTCGTGATATATATTGGCCCAAGGGTTTCCCCTAGGTTTCGATCTCTATTTTGATGATAACAAACATGTATTTAATATATTTGTGACGTTTTGAGTTCAGGTTGAGGTTACGATACGCGCGCGAACTTCGCTCGGAGAAATGCAAAAATCGGCAAAAAGGCTCCGGTGTAAATTGAGTAGAGTTCATAGATCACCTAGTAGATTCTATGTACGTAATATATCCCTAGAAACATATCCCAAGTCTATTTGTAATGTTATCCAAGTCAAAACTTGATAAAGAAACTCGGGAACAAAGCGCGCAACAAAATAAGTGTAAAAAATAGCCTCAGCCCAGGTTCGGTCGACCGATCGGTCGACCGAACGACGCAAAAAATTGGCATTAGCCAATACGGTCGACCGGTCGGTCGACCAAATGAAGCCAAAAATTGGCAGTGGCCAATTCGGTCGACTGACCAAAGCCAAAAATTGGCAGTAGCCAATTCGGTCGATCGAATATGGCCGGGAAAGGGCAGTAGCCAATGCACAATTAGAGACCGAACCTAGGAACAAATAAACGAGCAAAAAAAATAGCAAAATTGCCATGTTTTTTCTAGTTTCGGTCAATCGATCGGTCGACCGAATGATGCCCGAAATGGGTAGAAGCCATTCGGTCGCTCAGTTGGTCAACCGACGATCGACCGACAATCGATCGAAAGGCAAAAAACGACTAGTTTTCAAGCCGTTGAGTAGTATTTCACCCGAGCCCACTTCATGACTCTATAAATATTGATGCCCCAACCTTCCTTTGACAGTTTTGATCACTCCTAACATTCTTGAGCCATCTTGTGATCATTCCCAAGCTTTATTGAGCCAATTCTTGAGGAAACCCTAGCTTTGATCTCTCATCTCTTTGATTGAGAGCCTTACCTTCATTGTTTCATCATCAAAGGCATCAAGAGGATGCTAGGAATCTTATTGCGGAGCTAAGTACTTTATTGTTTGATTTATTGCTTCGTTTATTATTGTATTTTGTTGTTTATTTCATTGTATTTGAGTGTGTGTAAACCTAGAGTGTTAGGTTGATTGAGTTGGTGGTTGCCTTGGTGTTAAGGCTTAAATCCACTATTGTAAACTTAGTTTACTAGGATTAGTTGAGTTGTCCCTTAGGTTGAGGTGGGAGAGTGTTCTCGGTAGGAAGGTGGGATACTTCTGTGTGTGGAAGTGTCTTCGGTTTGAGAGCGGAGACTTTCCGGTGTAAAGTCCTCTTTGTAAGGAAAATAATTAATCTAGTAAAATTTAGTTTGGAAATCCTAAGTGGGTGCTTAGGTAGTGGAGTAGGCATTGGGGCCGAACCACTATAAATCTCATTGTGTTAGCATTGTCATCTTTGTTTGTGTTTAACTATTTTATTATTGCTTCCGCATTTAGTCAATAAATTGCAATTTGCCTAAGTAGTTCAAGAAACGATTAAAATAGAATTTAGGCTAATTGATTAGATAATACAGTATTCACCCCCCTAGTATGGTCATTTCACCAACAGAGTGGTGAGATCAATAGAGGCTAAAAGCCATTGAATTTAGGGACACTAGTGGTGTAATATCCTAGATTTTTTTTTTTTTCTGTTGCGTGTGTTTGCCAGCCTAGCGGACTAGTTCATGGTCGAGCCGAGTCGACTCATGGTCCGGAGCGAGCTTAAGTAGAATATAAATTTATGAATTTATGAATTTATGAAATTAGGTTTGAGTGATTGGAATTATTTTTAATTATTGTGGTGTTTGGATAATTATGAATTTTGCCTACGTGGGTGCATTTAATTAGATGCTTATGATTTAATTGTGTTTAATCAAGCCTAAATTAATTTAATTAAGTTTATCGGGTTAGTGGGTTGGTCTTGGCTTAAGTGGATGTGGGTTGAGCTTAAGTTAGAAGGGTTAGGGTTGAGGAGGAATTATAAAAACCCCTCCCCTAGGTTGTGGCTCCAATTTTTGGAGCCACACAATTATGAGAGGAGGAGCCGGCCGACAGCCAAACCACCAACCGCCCCCTCCTCTTCTTCCCTTGGAGCCGCCGCCACCTAGAGCTGAGCCGCCAGAACCTCTCCTTCTCCTTCCCTCTCTCTTCCTCCCCTTGGAGCCAAGCCAAGAGGAGCAGTCGAGCCGCCCTCTTTTCCGTCTCTCTCTCTCTCTCTCCAAGCCGGCGGCTTGGAGTGAGCCGCCGCATCATCTTCTCCTTCCTTTGGGTTGAGCCGCCGGGTTTTGGAGCCGGAACCGGAGGCCGTTGATTGGAAATCCTTCTTGAATCATTTTCCCTTTTCATGTGAGTAGTTGTATCCCTCCTATTCGGGTTTTCTTCGAATTTTCTTGAAGCCGCCTTGAAGATTCTTGATATTGATGATGTTATTTTGTGTTCTTGAGATTTTCTTGGTTTCCATGCCATGCTTAGACTTGAAATTTTGATCTCATAATATGAGGCATATATTTAATGGAAGATCTATGATTTTTAGTCTTGTGAATCTTGATTTAATCTTATGAGTCTTGGATGCAATCTCATCTTATAGTTTTGGATGTTCTTGATACTATAGAATAATTAATTTCCTTGATTCTTGATTAAGGAATTCTTATTATATATGCTAGTTTTTATTTAGTAAAACTTATGAGGTTGTATGCATAATTGGCATGATGACTTGAATCTGTGATGTTAGAAATTTGATAATTTAATTCTGCAAAATTCGAATTTTATTCCATGATGTGCTGTAAATTTCAGCTTTCTGAAATTTATATGTTGTTTGTTGAATCTGGGCTGATTTTTTGATTTCTCTGTTATTATGTGCTTAAATCTCTGAACATAGTCGTGTAACCTATTGTTTCGACCAGAAAATATAGTTTGGAAACATACGACACACTTTGAAGAGTAGATTCGGGGTATACACAGCACTTCTGGGTAGAACAAAATCCTAAAATAAAACTCTAAAATAAAACCCTAATTGAGATTATCTAAATTTTAATTCTATAATTAAAATTGGATCTAAGGGTGAGTATAATCCGTTATGAACTAACTTACAAGGTATTCATGAAATAAAATCACATGGGTTCATGACGTTACAGGTCTAAGGGGTAGGGGTCGGGTTTGGAGTGTTGAGACGCTTCATAATGAGGACACCCTTAGGACACCGTAGGAGAATCTTGACTTAGGTCTTGATGCGCCATATCCTTGGGAATGGCGGAGCGGCTCATTTAGGAGTCGGGTTACGGGCTACGCCCGGGCGATTAGACGCCAAATTCCCAACCTGTAGGATAGGTTTGGAGGGCTTTCCCCGATTCTCCTAGTATGTGTGGTTGCCTCTAGGCATGGTAGGGATTCGACCCGATGTACCTCTTGATGGTGATGTTGCCTTTGGGCATGGTAGGGATTCGACCCTATGCACCTCTTGTTGGTGATGTTGCCTTTGGGCATGGTAGGGATTCGACCCAATGCACCTCTTGACGGTGATGTTGCCTCTAGGCATGGTAGGGCATCGACCCGATGCACATTTTGTGGGTGATGTTGCCTTCAGGCATGGTAGGGCTTCGGCCTAATGCACCTCTTTGAGAACTAGATGCCAAGGGCATGGGTGGCCTGTGGGCCTGGTAGCTAGTCACACTTTTGTGACGTGGCCTTTTTAGAGAGAGAATTTATTTATGTTATCTTTGTGTTTATTTGTGAGGGTGGTTAAAACCGTTCGCTGAGTTCTTTGAACTCACCCGTTGTCGTGTGATTTCTGTTTTGCAGAGCCTGACCGATGAGGTGGGTTGGATGCACTTGGCGTCGCTGGAGCACAGAGGAGTCGCTAGATCTCATAGCAGTCCTAGTTAGGGTCGTAGTCGAGTCTTTTTGGTAGTTGTCATGCACTTGAATTAGCTTGATTTGGAGTTGTAGCCTGAGGGCATTTAAGTTATTTATTTCAGGTTTTATTTGACTGAACTTTTGAACTATTGAACCTAATCGTATTTCCGCATTTTCATTACTTCTGAGCTATTAATCTACACTTGGTATTGATTCACTTTTCCTTTAAAATAAAACTTATTGTTTTTCTTTTCGCTACATTATTTGTTTTGGCATGTGCATGGGTTAGGCTTCAGGGTATAGGCACGTATACCCTGGCCGGTCACGTGACCCTGAGTTAGGGCGTGACAAGTGGAGTGTTACATTTTTTTTGAGTGAAACACGTGAGGGAGTGTGGTGAGGTTTCAATTTGATCTCTTTTGGATACTAACCTACGTTTTGCAGCAAAACCGTGTCTCATTCTAGTGATAAAGAAAGAGATGATTCAGTATGGAGCAAGATAGACCCGTGATCACTTTAGAAGCATTGGCTGGCCACACAAATCGGCTTAGTGTGGTGGTACAAGACTTGTATTACCGAATGGAGAGGAATGAACAACGTTCTAAACAATAAAATAGTGCAACTGCAAGAGGAGGTGGCAACAACCCTAAAAGGGTTCATATGCATGAGATGGATGCAAAATCGGATTGGGAAGAAGATGAGCCGACATGATTAGGCCTTGGAGAAAAGTAGATGCAAGAGATGCAAGGGGCACAAGAGATGCAAAAGACAACAATTTGATATCCATAAAGATGAATATTCCTATGTTTAAAGGAAGGAATGATGTTGATACATACTTGGAGTGGGAAAGGAAGGTAGATATGATATTTGAATGTCACCATTACACTGAAGAAAAGAAAGTGAAGCTAACTGCCGTTGAGTTCACCAATTATGCCTCAGTTTGGTGGGACCAATTCTTGATTTCTAGAAGAAGAAATGGAGAAGGATGTTGGCTTAAGGTTTTCTACCTTGGTCTTAATCTCGGTTTTGATGATAACAAACATGGTCTACCCAGAAACATGGTTTTCTACCTTGGTCTTAATCTCGGTTATATAAGTAGACTTAGCGAAGACGAAACCAGAAACGAGCAAACACGGCCTAAGCAAAATGCTCTACCCAGTCTAAAAATTTTTGGTCGACTGACAGAGGCGGAAAAATGGCAGTGTGTGCGTCGGTCGACCGATCGGTCGACCGGATTGCGGATCGCTGATCTCGCGACTCATTCGGTCGACTCGTCGGTTGATCGATCAGCTCGAATATATTATAGAAGGTCCATCAGTCGATCCATCGGTCGACCGGATGGCAGATCGATGAAGTCACGATCCATTCGGTCGACCTATCGATCGACCGAATAGTGCGATTTATTCACAGAAGGCGCAGCGGTCGCGGGCGGTCGATCGGCCGGTCGACGAATGATCGATCGACATGCGACCGAACGACCGAAACGACTAGTTTTCCGCCCGTTGTCGCGTTGTTTCCATTGCAGGGTTATAAATACCCAAACCCAGCCTTCCTTAAACAATTTTTGATCACTCTAAAAATTTCATTGAGCCATTCTTGATCATACTAAAGTTTTCTTGAGCCATCTGTTTGATAACCCTAGTTTCCAGGATAACACATTGATTTACCCTTCAAGATTTATCGATTCATCATCTCAAGGCATCAAGAGGACTAGGGAGTGTCTTTTGGAGCTAAGTATTCATTGTTTGATTTATTGCTCCAATTGTTATTGTATTTTCTTATTTACTTCATTGAATTTGAACATGTAAGAAGACCTAGTGTTAGGTCTTATGATTGAGTGGTATCCTTGGTGTAGAAGGAGTAAAGCCACTTGTATAAACATAGTGTACTAGGATTAGTAGAGTTGTCCCTTAGGTTAAGGTGGAAGAGTGCTCTCGGTAAGTAGGCGGAGACTTCCAGGTGTGGAAGTGCCTTAGATTGAGAGTGAAACTCTTCGAGTCAAAGTCCTCTGTGTAAGGGAATCAATTTAATCTAGTAAACTTAGTTTGGAAATCCTAAGCGGGGTGCTTAGGTAGAGGAGTAGGCATTGGTACCGAACCACTATAAATTCTTTGTGTTAGCATTGAAATATTATTTTTATTGATATCATTGTTTTTTATTGCTTCCGCATTTAGTCGTCGAATTATAAATTGCCTAAGTAGTTTAAAAAAATGATTAAAATCGAATTAGACAAATAGATTTAGCTAACACACTATTCACCCCCCCCCCTCTAGTGTGCCATTTCAACCAACAATTAGTATGAGAGCAGGTCCGTAGCTTGAGATTTCACCATCTCTTCTACACCTTCTCTCGATTCGAGAATGGCACTAGAGTTGGTAGCGTCTTCACCTCCTAGGTTCGATGACTCGAACTTTGGTATTTGGAAGTCCAGGATGTACACCTTCTTAAAGACTCAAGGTTTAGGTGTTTTTAACATGGTAAAAATTAAATATATTGAACCTAAGGAAGACGTGAATGCATGGACCCAAGAACAAATTGATATGTTTGAATTAAATGCTAAAGCTACAAATTGCATATTTTGTTCCTTGGAAAATAATGTCTTTGAAAAGATTAAGCATTGTACTTCAACATTCGATATTTGGGCTACCTTAAACATGCTTTATAACTATGCAAAAACCGAAGAGCTCAATACGTTTGATGAGGGGAGTGATGACAATTGTCATCCACCCAATACTAATATTGTTTTTGAAGCCCATAGTGCCTCTAGTCATAGGAGCACTAAAAATCGGAAAAGGAATGTGATTTGCCATGTGTGCAAAGAAAAAGGGCATGTGAAAAAGAATTGCCCTACCGCGAAAAACAAGGCAAAGTGGAGGTCAAATGCTTCCACATCATCCTACTCAAGTGAAGCATCCTCCTTTCATGACTATGAAGTCATCTCAAAAGAATGCCTCATGAATGATAACAATGAGGTACACTCCACTCCTTCTAGTCATGTTAATAATAATGATAGTATTAACTCATCTAGCTCTCATGATTTTGATGAATTGGTAGATGAGTATAAAATCATGTATGCCTTGCTCTTGAAAAAGGATAAGGAAAACAAAAGGATTAAAAATGAGAATTCTAGACTTAGTTCACATGTGCATGCCCTAGAATTAGAAAATGAGAAATTGAAATCTAGCTCATTTGATCCTTATCATGATAGTAGAAATGATTTTTCAAAAAGGAATGTTCATGCTAATGTTAAATCTCATGTTAAACATTCTACTTTTAAACCTCATGATCATAAGAAGAGGAATGATGTTTCTAAGATTGCTCATACTCATCATGTATCACATAACAAGCATTCTAATAATAAATCTCATGTCCATAGAAAAAATAAAAATAAATTTAATGGACATTGCTTTTGTTGTGGTACATATGGCCATGCAATTTATGATTGTGCATTTAAGAAGAATCCAAGTGTTGCTAAGACACTTTAGATACCTAGGCCAACTAACCCCCAAGGACCCAAAGCCATTTGGATACCAAAGGTTTCTTGCTCTATTGTAGGGGGAGCTACCACACAAGGGTAAAGAAAATTGAAGAATTGAAGTTGACCATGGACTTCAATGAAGAATCCATCTTTGGTTGCAACTTCAAGCCATCATGATGCCATAGGTATGGATATTGGCATCTAAGTAAACATGGTATCATCTCCTTTACTTTATTTGAATTCATTGAAGTTGGAGTTTTATGATACTCGATTGATTTGAGTTGATCTTATCCGCTCTTAATATATTTCAAATGATTTTTGATTTTTTTGATTTCCGGTCTCTTCGGAGACCAATATAGCCTGTAATGGGCTTATGCGACCTTGCGGTTCTAAATCGTAGGCTCATTGTGACCTTTCAGTTTTCAACCAATAGGAAGGGTTGGAGATCATGTTTTTATATTTATTATTTTTGTGATCTCTTAAAATTCATTTTGGTATCACTTGATTTTACTTAAAACGGATTACAAATCATTTAGCAAAGTAAACCTTGATAATGATACTTAATGCTTCTCTTTTCTTTTTGGTTTGGTTAGCTTGCTAAGTTTTCTCTAAAACATTAGTGTAGCTTACTTGCAAGTTATGAGTAATTTAGGAAGTCTAATAATTAGGAGAAAAAAATGATAATTTTGGCAAAATTCACATGTAAGAGGTATGTCTTTGAATTTTCGTAAAATCTTAGCATAATACCCCAATATTCACGTTTTATTGGTGTCTTTATACTCATGATTAGGATTGCATGTTAAACCCTTGAATTTTCATGAGTAGGTAGAATTTTAGCTCTTAGACAAATTTCATTAAATGAAACTTGCTCTAAGTTGATATTCGGTATTAGAGACCTTATCCTTAGGTCCAAACTAGTTAAACATGTTTAGAGATCTTATTCCTCAAATATTTCATATCTTCAGATCTCTTTGATTCATTTTGATATCATGACAACTCTTTAAAATGAAACTCCACTATCTAGCATAGGTTAAGATTTTAAATGAAACTTTGCATTAAACCTTTGCTATTTAGTAAGTTAGCTTGCTAGTTGGTATATGATTTCATTATAATACTAATGAAGCCTACATGCAAGTTGAGAAAGTGGTAAAATTTGGACGGCTAAAGGAAAATGGAAATAAAGTGAAAATTTTGGAATTTCTCAAGAAATGAGGTATGAGTTTCATTTTGGCAAAATTCTTGCATAACACCTCTATTTTTTTGGTAAAATGATTTCTCTATGCTCATGAATGATTTTGCATGATAATTGATTCAAATCTCATGAGTAGATAAAATTTTGATAATTAGGCAATTTCATGAAACCTTGTTTGAATAAAATGTGTCCTAGGTAGAATTTCATCTTAAAGACTTCATTTTAAGTTGAAACTTGATAAACATGTTTGAGTGCACTCATGATTTGCTTCCATGTGATTAAAATTGAAAAATTATGAGAAAATGGATAAATTGATAACAACTTCACTTTAAGAGACCTAAAGATGGGGGGAGTTGACCTAAGTCAATAAATTGACTTAGAAACTTCATTTTAGGTCCAAACTTCACAAACAAATTTAGATTTACTCATGTTAGGTGTCCATATGTTTAAATTTGAAAAACCATGAGTAAAGGTTAAAATTTAATACTTAGCAAATTCATGTTAACATGCTTACCTTTGAATGAAATAATGCTAAGGTAAATTTTGACCAAATGATATTATTTTCATTTCAAACTTGATAAATATGCTTTAAATGATTATATCTTGATATTTGAAAAGTTTGAATGAAAACTGAAATCTTTTGAAAATTTTCAGTTATTTACAAAAATGCCACTAGAACTCAATGAATTTTAGAAAAATGCAGAAAAATAATTTTTTGTTGATTCTTGAATCTGCATCTTCCTTTAAAAATCTAGTTTATGGCATAAAAATTTCAAAAATCCTGAGTATGAATATAATTTGATATGGGTTTTTGAAATTGGATTTCAAAACTTTAAAGTTTCGTTCCTTCAAAATGTTCATTCTTCCGATACTTTGATTTTTGGTCCAATCTTCGAATGAGACTTCAAGTATGATATTTTGAATTCACTTTTGGTATCATTCTAATATTTGAGAGAGAAAAATCATTTTTAAAATGATTTTTGACTCTTTGACCAATACTTGGAAATATCGATACTTGAGTTAGTACATGATTCCTAGATTTGGTTTTTGACTATCGCTTCATGATATCATGTATTAATTAGTCTCTCATTTGATATATTGTTTTTGTCCCTTGAGTTGGTTGACTTCGTTTTCAAGTCCCAACTCTTACTATAGGTTGACTTTTCTTGCCCTTTTTGATTGATTTCAAAAGGGAAAAAAAATATAGGTAAAAAGGGAAGAAAATATAGGTTAACCATGCATATAGATAGGGGGAGTTCTATTATATAGATATGCATGTTGATAGGGGGAGAAATCCCTTAGTTGATATCCTTTGTGCTTTAATATATATATTTTCTTAAGGATGTTTGTCATCATCAAAAAGGGAGAGATTGTTGGCTTAAGATTTTCAACCTTGGTATTAATCTCGGTTTTGATGATAACAAACATGGATCTAATGTTTTATTGAAAAATACTTTCAGGTTCCATATCGGTTAGCGCACGACGTCCCCGATCGGAAAAATCAAAAAAATTGGCAAGGACGCTCGTCGGCGCTCGGGTTTCTTCAAGAAGTTAGAGTTTAGGTTTAGGGTGTCTAGATATGTTGCATATCCTCTTTATGATGCAAAGAACCCTAAAACCAAATCCGAAACTCAAAACATGAAAACCCAGAAACCATCCTGAAATCCACTAAGCCTAGGGAGCTCCTTGGAGGGCTATATGACCTAGACATTATCTTGACATAAAAAATGGCGGTAATTATTCCTTGGGTTAAGATTAGGTAACGATGTATTTTTAAGGATTTTTTGGAAGCCTTTAGCCTACCCATAGTTGACCCAAGAATTTAGAAAATTTTCGTTCTCTAAAAATTTGTACTAGACTCCAAAAACTAGATTTTGATTCTTAAGGATTTTGATTTTTTAGATATTTTTATTGAATCCAAATGTGGGGTAATCCTTATATAACATTTATATTTTAAAGTTAATAACTTGAAGTTAATAAATGTTATATAAGTAGACTTAGCGAAGAAGGAACCAGAAACGAGCAAACACAGCCTAAGCAAATTGGTCTGCCCAGTCTGTCAAATTTTCGGTCGACCAACAGAGGCGGAAAAATGGTAGTGTGTGCGTTGGTCGACCCGTCGATCGACCAATTAGCGCGAATATTATTACAGAAGGTCCATCAGTCGATCGGATGGCGGATTGATGAAGTTGCGATCCATTCGATCGACCCGTCGGTCAATCGAACAGTGTGATATATTCACAGAAGGCGCAGCGGTCGCGGGCGGTCGATCATGTAGGCGAAATGGCAACACTAGAGGGGGGTGAATAGTGTGTTTACTAAATTGATTAGCGTAAATTCGATTTTAATCATTTTCTTAAACTAATTAGGCGAATAACAATTTTACGATTGGATGCGAAAGCAATAATAACACAATTAAGCACAAACAATTAAAACAATGCTAACACACAAATTTTATAGTGGTTCGGCCCCAATGTCTACTCCACTACCTAAGCACCCCCGCTTAGAATTTCCAAACTAGGTTTACTAGATTAATTCAATTTCCCTTACACATAGGAATTTGACTCGAAGAGTCACACTCTCGACCTAAGGCACTTCCACACCCGGATGTCTCCGCCTTCGTACCGAGAGCACTCTTCCACCTCAACCCTAGGGGACAACTAAACTAATCCTAGTAAACACTAAGTTTACACAAGTGGCTTTACACGTTCACAATAAGGTAACCACTTTCACATAAGAAGACCTAACACCTGGTCTTCATACAAACCCAAATTCAAGGAAATAGATTCAAATAACAGATAAAAATTACAATCAAAAGAGCCAAGAATAAAACCAAGAGTAAAAGCTCTTTTCCAAGCCTTGGAACCTCCAACTCGCCGAGTAGTAGGGCTTGATTCAATTCCCGAGTTGAGGCAAGAGCTGGCGCTTGAGAAAATGTTCGTGGAAAGAGCATAGTGCACTTAATCAATCTCTAGAAGGCTCAAATCTTCCTTTTAATTGCTCAATAAAATTTGTAATCATCAAGAAAGAAGATTAAAAGGAGTTAGATAAGGTATATTTATACCCTCACAAAGAAACGGCAGCTCAATGGATAGAAAACTATCCGTTGCAGATGCTCGGTCGATTGGTCGGTCGATCGATCGATTGACCGCTCGAAATGACCGACGCCTCTTCTCTCTGTGCGGTCGACCGATGGGTCGACTGCCAGACGCGAATCCCCCAATCCCACATTCGATCGACCCATCGATCGACCGACTCATGGAGCTTGGGTCGCGCGACTATGCGATCCTTAATTCGATCAATCGATTGGTTGACCGATGAGCATTCTGCTCATTTTAGGCCTCTATCGGTCGACCAAAGTAGCCACTGCCAGTTTTTGGCAGTGTTTGATCGACCGACCGGTCGATCGAAAGGGCTACTGCCTTTTTCCTTACACTATTCGGTCGACCGTCCGGTCGATCGAACTTAGGCTGAATTTGGTTTCTTCAGCCTTTTTCTTCCGCGCTTCGTTTCCAAGTTCCGGCTTTCAACGACCATCAACTTGGAGAGCTTTCTATGTGATCTTTGGACTCGTCCAAGACGTCTTTCATGAATACGTCGATCTTTGAGAAATTCCACGATGAACCCGAGCGCGACGATCAATGTCCTTTTGATTTTTTGATTTCTTCCAATTTATCCGATCGAGGAAATCGAACAATAATCGATATGGAACCTGAAAGATTTCTCGATGAAATATTAGTTTCATGTTTGTTATCATCAAAACCGAGATTAAGAGATTAAGACCAATGTTGAAAACCTAAAGCCAATATTCTCCGCCTTTTTGATGATGACAAACATCCTTAAGAAAATATATTCATTAAAGCGTATAGGATATCAACTAAAAGGTTTCTCCCCCTATCAACATGCATATTTATGAAAATAAACTCCCCCTATCTATATGCATGAATTTCCTATATTTCCCTCCCCTTTATCTATATTTTTTTTCCCAATTTTCTTATACTTTTCTCCCCCTTTATACCTATACTCTTCTCCCCTTTTGACATCAATCAAAAAGGGCAAGAAAGGTCAATCTAGTCAAAGGGATGAAGAACACATATTTTTTTATGAAGTTGAGACTGTAAAGATTTTTCATGAAACATGACAATCTCAACCAAAGGGATAGAAGTTTGATATGAAACTAAATCATACATGATATGTTCAAAACTAAATATTTGAATTCAAAACAAAAACATGTATGATCTCAAGTATGTATGAACTTAGCATGATTTCATTCAAAGTATGCTTGAAACCAATAAAATGCTAAGTATCAAACTAAATATTTGGCTATCTACTCATGTTTTCTCATATTTAGACATTTAGACATTAAACATGAGAGAATGTAAGTCTATGAATCAAGTTTGGGCTTAAGATGAAATTTCTAAGTCACTTTGTTGACTTAGGTCAAGGTATATACTTCTAGTTTTCACAAATCAAATTTTTAAATTCATACAAAATCATATATTTGATGAAATTTTTTGATGCCGATTGTTGAACGAAATTTTTTGATACCAATGAATGGTCATTTGAAATGAATGTATCAAATTTGAACTCAACATGAATTTTCTAAGTTCATTTTTCATCATATATTGATTTTAATAAACAAATGGATGTTTCTAGCTATCATCCAAGATATCAAAATTATTTCTAGAAATGAATTTACTCAAGAAATTTTGTGAATGATATTAAAAATTGAATCAAAATGGTATGCATGAGTTTTCATTTGAAGTTTTTGAAGAAAAATCAAAATATCGGAAAGATTGATATTTCAAATAAGTGATACTTTGAGTTTTCAAATTCCAACTTCAAAAATTCACTTTAAATTCGATTCTTGATGAAACTTTTTGAAAATTTTACTGATAAAACTAGATTTTTCAGTGAATGTGTAGTTTCAAGAATCATTTAAAAATGATTTTTCTATATTTCTCTAGAAATAATTGAAATTGATATCAATTGTAGGTCGAAATAGTATTTTTGTAATTTTCAGTTATTTTTAAAACTTGTTCAATTTTCATTCAAACTTTCATGACACCACATGATGGTCATGTAAAGAGTATATATCAAGTTTGAAATGAAAATTATGTCCTTAAGTCAAGATATCAACCTAGCATGGTTTCATTCAAAACTAAACTAGTTTTTTATGAAACTTGCTAAGTTTCAATCTTAATATTTACTCATGATTTTTCAAACTTAAACCTATGGATACCTTACATGAGTAAATCTAAACATGTTCCTCAAATATAGATTGAAAATGAAAACTCTAAGTCAATTTTTGACTTGGGTTAACTTTGTTCAAAAGAGGTAAGCATGAATTGACCTCTATTGTCATTTTATCCATATACATATGAATTTTTCACTCTAAGTGCTTGGAAACATGTCATACCTATTCCTAAATATGTTTATGAAATTTGGACTTAAAATCAAGTGACCAAGTCGATTTATTGACTTGGGTCAAACTTTTCAAGCTTAAGTCCTCTAATATGATCTAGTTATCACATTGTTCATCTAGACATGAATTTTCAATTTTAAATACCTAGACTCATGTGATTTGTGTATCTAAACATGTTCATTTGGTGTTTTCTCAAAATGAGGTCTCTAATAAGAAATTTTAACCTAGAGCAAGTTTCATTCAATCAAGATATGATGAAATTGCCTAAGTTATCCAAATTTTTCCTACTCATGAAAATTCAAACATTTATCATGCAAAATCAATCATGAGTATATAGAGACATCATTAAAGCATGAATATTCAAGTTTTATACAAAAATTTTGCAAAATTAAATCCATACCTTAGTATTTAGAAATTTGCCAAACTTGTCATTTACTTTTCATTTTCTTTTAGATAGCATAGCCTTTCATTAACATTCACAACTTGCAAGTAGACTTCATTAGTAGCATAATGAAATAATATGCCTACTAGCAAGCTAACATACTAAATAGCAAAGGTTCAATACAAAGTTTCAAATAAAAACCTTAACTTATGCTAGATAGTAGAGATTCATTTTAAGAAGGTTAACATGATATCAAAATGAATCTAAGGGATCTTAAGATGTGAAACATTTGAGGAATACGGTCCCTAATCATGTTTAACTAGTTTGGACTTAAAGAAATGTCTCTAATAGTAAATATCAACCTAGAGCAAGTTTCATTTAATGAAATTTGCCTAAGTGCTAAGATTCTACCTACTCATGAAAATTCAAGGATTTAACATGCAATTCTAATCATGAGTATTGAGACAATTTTTAAGCTTAAGCATTGAGGTATAACCCTAAGATTTTGAATTTATCAAAGTTATACCTTACTCATGATGATTTAGCCAAACTAATCTTTTTTTTATTGTCATAGCCTTCCATTCTTAATTACCAATAACTTGCTCGTATTCTTTATTAATAGAAAATGAAACCAAATTTACATGCAAGCTATCAAACTAAATAGCGAAGTGAAAAACCAAGTATCATTTTCCAAATTCAACTTTACTAAATAGCATGGATTCATTTTCATATAAATCATTCATGATAACAAAATGAATCAAGAGATCTCAAAATATGAAATTTTGAAAAAAAAGATCTCCAACCCTTCCTATTGGTTGAAAATTGAAGCCACAATTAGCCTACGATTTAAAACCGCAAGGTCGCATGAGCCCATTACAGGCTACATAGGTCTCCGAAGAGACCGAAGATCAAGAAATCAAAAATCATTTGAAATATATTAAGAGCGGGGAAATCTACTAATATTAAGCATATATCAAACTCCAACTCTAATTTAAACAAGAGGTATACGAGATGATACCAAAGTATTTGATGCCAACTTTACCATAGGCATCATGATGACTTGAAGTTTCAACTTTGAAATAATACAATCTATGAATCCTCAAGCAACTTCAATCAACCAACTTTATCTCACCCTTGTGTGGTAGCTCCCCCTACAATAGAGCATGAAATTTTTGGTACCCAAATGTCTTTGGGTCCTTGGGAGTTAATGGGCTTAGGTACCCAAAGTGTCTTAACAACACTATGGTTCATTTTAAAAGCACAATCATAAATTGCATGCCCAAAAGTATCACAATAAAAATAATGTCCATTGGATTTCTTTTCATTTTTGCTATGGACATAAAATCTATCATTAGAATGCTTGGCATGAGAAACATGATGAGTATGAGCATTCTTAGAAAAATCATTCTTCTTCTTCTTATGATCATGAGGTCTAATGGAAGAATGCATAGCATGAGAATGACGATGAGCATTTGCATTCTTTATATAAGCATTTCTAGTGTTCTTAAGAAATGAAACATTTTTCAATTTGTTTACTATCTTATTTAAGGACACAACCTCTTTTTTCAATAAATCAAGAGATTGATATATGGCTTTAGATTGAGATTTCAAATTATTGTTTTGACTTATAATTTTTGAATTCTCAAGTTTCAAACTTTCATTCTTAAGCTTTATGTCCTTAAGCTCAAGTTTTAACCAATCATGGGAAAAATCAACAGAACTAGATTTCATTTTCTCATTTTCTAATTTTAATTCATCCACGTGAGAGTTAAGCCTTATATTATCTTTCTTCAATCTTTTGTTTTCATTATCCATTTTAACAAGCAAGGCATACATTTTCTTATATTCATCTACTAACTCATTATATGACATGTCAAGAGAACTAGTAGAGCTAGCATTATTATTATCATTAGCATGACTAGGAGGAGAAGAGTGTACCTCATCATTAACATCCATGAGGCAAACTTTAGAAGTGGCTACATGGTCATGAAAAGAGGATGCTTGACTTGAGTAAGATGTGGAGGTGGAAGCACTTGACCTCTTCTTTGCCTTGTTTTTCATAGTAGGGCAGTTCTTCCTTACATGCCCTTTTTCTTGGCACAAATGGCAAATCACCTTCCTTTTCTGATTTCTTGTGCCCCTATGACTTGAGGCACTATGGGCTTCAAAAACCATATTAGTATTGGGTGGATGACAATTATCATCACTCCCCTCATCAAATGTATTGAGCTCTTCGGTTTTGGCATAATTATAAAGTATGTTTAAAGTAGCCCAAATATCGAATGCGGAAGTACAATGCATGATTTTCTCAAACACATTATTTTCCAAAGAACAAAATAAGCAATTTGTAGCTTTAGAATTTAACTCAAACATGCTAATTTGTTCTTGGGTCCATGCATCCATTTTTTCCTTAGGTTCTATGTATTTTGACTTTACCATATTAAAAACACCTAAACCTTGAGTCTTTAAGAATGTATCCATTCTTCCTTTCCAAAGACCAAAGTTTGACTCATCGAACCTAGGACGTATAGACGCTACACACTCTAGTGCCATTTTTCGGATCGAGAGACGATGTAGAGGAGATTGTGAAATCTCAATCCACGACCCGCTCTGATACCAAATATAGGTGAAATGGCAACACTAAAGGGGGGGTGAATAGTGTGTTTACTAAATTGATTAGCCTAAATTTGATTTTAATCGTTTTCTTAAACTAATTAGGCGAATAACAATTTAACGATTGGATGCGGAAGCAATAATAACACAATTAAGCACAAATAATTAAAACAATGCTAACACTTTTTATAGTGGTTTGGCCCCAATGACTACTCCACTACCTAAGCACCCCGCTTAGGATTTCCAAACTAGGTTTACTAGATTAATTCGGTTTCCCTTACACATAGGACTTTGACTCAAAGAGTCGCACTCTCGACCTAAGGCACTTCCACACCCGGATGTCTCCACCTTCTTACTGAGAGCACTCTTCCACCTCAACCCTAAGGGACAACTAAACTAATCCTAGTAAACACTAAGTTTACACAAGTGGCTTTACACCTTCACAACAAGGTAACCACTTTCACACAAGAAGACCTAACATCCGATCTTCATACAAACCCAAATTCAAGGAAACAGATCGATTCAAATAACAGATAAAAATTACAATCAAAAGAGCTAAAGAATAAAACCAAGAGTAAAAGCTCTTTTCCAAGCCTTGGAACCTCCAACTCGTCGAGTAGTAGGGCTCGATTCAATTCCCGACTTGAGGCAGGAGCTGGCGCTTGAGAAAATGTTCACGGAAAGAGCAGAGCGCGCTTAATCAATCTCTAGAAGGCTCAAATCTTCCTTTTAATTGCCCAATAAAATCTGTAATCATCAAGGAAGAAGATTAAAAGGAGTTAGATGAGGTAAATTTATACCCTCACGAAGAAACGGCAGCTCAACGGATAGAAAACTATCAGTTGCAGACGCTCGGTCGATTGGTCAGTCGACCGATCGATCGACTGCTCGAAATGACCGACGCCTCTTCTCTCTGTGCGGTCGACCGACCGATCGACCACCAGACGCGAATCCCCCGATCCCACATTCTGCTCATTTTAGGCCTCTGTCGGTCGATCGACCGGTCGACCGAAATGACCACTGCTGATTTTCGGCAGTGTTCGATCAACCGATCGATCGACCGAAAGGGCTACTGCCTTTTTCCTTACACTATTCGGTCGACCGTCCGGTCGACCGAACTTAGGCTGAATTTGGTTTCTTCAGCCTTTGTCTTTCGCGCTTCGTTTCTAGGTTCCGGCTATCAACGAGCATCAACTTGGAGAGCTTTCTATGTGATCTTTGGACTCTCGTCCAAGACGACTTTGGTTCACACATCGATCTTCGAGAAATTCCACGACGAACCCGAGCGCGACGATCAATGTCCTTCTAATTTTTTGATTTCTTCTAATTTATCCGATCGAGGACATCGAACGCTAATCGATATGGAACATGAAAGATTTCTCGACGAAATATTAGTTCCATGTTTGTTATCATCAAAACAGAGATTAAGATATTAAGACCAAGGTTTAAAACCTAAAGCCAACAGATCGATCGGTCGACCAACGATCAACCGGCATGCGATCGAACGGTGGAAACAGCTAGTTTTCCACTCGTTGTTGTGTTGTTTGCGTTCCAGGGTTATAAATACCCCAACCCAGCCTTCCTTAAACAGTTTTTGATCACTCTAAAAACTTTATTGAGCAATTCTTGTTCATTCTAAAGCTTTTCTTGAGCCATCCGTTTGATAACCCTAGTTTCTAGGATAACACCTTGATTTAGCGTTCAAGATTTATCGATTCATCATCTCAAGGCATCAAGAGGACTAGTGAGTGTCTTTGGGAGCGAAGTATTCATTGTTTGATTTATTGCTCCAATTGTTATTGTATTTTCTTAATTATTTCATTGAATTTGAACATGTAACAAGACCTAGTGTTAGGTCTTGTGATTGAGTGGTATCCTTGGTGTAGAAGGAGTAAAGCCACTTGTGTTAACATAGTGTACAAGGATTAGTTGAGTTGTCCCTTAGGTTGAGGTGGAAAAGTGCTCTCGGTAAGAAGGCGGAGACTTCCGGGTGTGGAAGTACCTTAGATTGAGAGTGAGACTCTTCAAGTCAAAGTCCTCTGTGTAAGGGAATCAATTTAATCTAGTAAACTTTGTTTGGAATTCCTAAGCGGTGTGCTTAGGTAGTGGAGTAGGTATTGGGGCCGAACCACTATAAATCCTCTGTGTTAGCATTGAAATATTGTTTGTATTGATTGCATTGTTTTTTATTGCTTCCGCATTTAGTCGTCGAATTATAAATTGCCTAAGTAGTTTAAGAAAATGATTAAAATCGAATTAGGCAAATAGATTTAGTTAACACACTATTCACCCCACTCTAGTGTGCCATTTCAACCAACAATTGGTATCAGAGCAGGTCCGTAGCTTGAGATTTCACCATTTCCTCTACACCTTCTCTAGATCCGAGAATGGCACTAGAGTTGGTAGCGTCTTCACCTCCTAAGTTCGATGACTCAAACTTTGGTCTTTGGAAGTCTAGGATGTACACTTTCTTAAAGACTCAAGGTTTAGGATTTTTTAACATGGTAAAAATTAAATATATTGAACATAAGGAAGACATGAATGCATGGACCTAATAACAAATTGATATGTTTGAATTAAATGCTAAAGCTACAAATTGCATATTTTGTTCCTTGGAAAATAATGTCTTTGAAAAGATTATGCATTGTACTTCAACATTCGATATTTGGGCTTCCTTAAACATGCTTTATAACTATGCAAAAACCGAAGAGCTCAATACGTCTGATGAGGGGAGTGATGACAATTGTCATCCACCCAATACTAATATGGTTTTTGAAGCCCATAGTGCCTCTAGTCATAGGAGCACTAAAAATCGGAAAAGGAAGGTGATTTGCCATGTGTGCAAAGAAAAAGGGCATGTGAAAAAGAATTGCCCTACCGCGAAAAACAAGGCAAAAAGAATTACCCTACCGTGAAAAATCAAGCAATTATAGCTCTCATGATTTTGATGAATTGATGGATCGATATAAAATCATGTATGTCTTGCTCTTAAAAAAGGATAAGGAAAACAAAAGGATTAAAAATGAGAATTCTAGACTTAGTTCACATGTGCATGCCCTAGAATTAGAAAATGAGAAATTGAAATTTAGCTCATTTGATCCTTGTCATGATATGTTGAAACTTGAGCTTAAGGACTTAAATCTTGAAAATGAAAACTTGAAAAATGGTTGCAAAATTGAGAATGAGATTTTGAAAAATGAAAACTCAAAAATCAAAAAGGAAAATTATATGTTGAAATCTCAAATGCATGCTTTACATAACTCCATGATTGATTTGAAAAATGAGGTTCTAAACCTAAACAAGAAAATGAATGAAATGTAAAATATTTCCTCATTTAAGAATTTTAGTAGAAATGATTTTTCAAAAAGGAATGTTCATGCTAATGTTAAATCTTATGTTAAACATTCTACTTTTAAACCTCATGATCATAAGAAGAGGAATGATGTTTCTAAATGCTCATACTCATCTTGTATCACATAACAAGCATTCTAATAATAAATCTCATGTCCATAGCAAAAACAAAAAGAAATTTAATGGACATTGCTTTTGTTGTGGTACATATGGCCATGCAATCTATGATTGTGCATTTAAGAAGAATCCAAGTGTTGCTAAGACACTTCGGATACCTAGGCCAACTAACCGCCAAAGACCCAAAGCCATTTGGGTACCAAAGGTTTCTTGCTCTATTGTACGGGGACCTACCACACAAGGGTAAAAAAAATGAAGAATTGAAGTTGACCATGGACTTCAATGAAGAATCCATCTTTGGTTGCAACTTCAAGCCATCATGATGTCATAGTTTACTTTATTTGAATTCATTTAAGTTGGTGTTTTATGATACTCAATTGATTTGAGTTGATCTTATTCGCTCTTAATATATTTCAAATGATTTTTTATTTTTTGATTTCCGATCTCTTTGGAGACCAATATAGCCTATAATGGGCTCATGCGACCTTGCAGTTCTAAATCGTAGGCTCATTGTGGCCTTTCGATTTTCAACCAATAGGAATGGTTGGAGATCATGTTTTCATATTTATTATTTTTGTGATCTTTTAAAATTCGTTTTGGTATCACTTGATTTTACTTAAAACGGATTTCAAATCATTTAGCAAAGTGTACTTTGATAATGATACTTAATGCTTCTCTTTGGTTTTTGGTTTGGTTAGCTTGCTAAGTAGCTATATTTTCTCTAAAACATTAGTGTAGTTTACTTGCAAGTTATGAGTAATTTAGGAAGACTAATAATTAGGAGAAAAATGATAAATTTGGCAAAATTCTCATAAAAGAGATATGTCTTTGAATTTTCGTAAAATCTTAGCATAATACCTCAATATTCACGTTTTATTGGTGTCTCTATACTCATGATTAGAATTGCATGTTAAACCCTTGAATTTTCATGAGTAGTTGAATTTTAGCACTTAGGCATATTTCATTAAATGAAACTTGCTCTAGGTTGATATTCATTATTAGAGACCTTATACTTAAGTCTAAACTAGTTAAAGATGTTTAGAGATCTTATTCCTCAAATATTTCATATCTTCAGATCTCTTTGATTCATTTTGATATCATGACAACTCTTTAAAATGAAACTCCACTATCTAGCATAGGTTAAGATTTTAAATGAAACTTTGCATTAAACCTTTGCTATTTAGTAAGTTAGCTTGCTAGTTGGTATATGATTTCATTATGATACTAATGAAGCCTACTTGCAAGTTGAGAAAGTGGTAAAATTTGGAAGGCTAAAGGAAAATGGAAATAAAGTGGAAATTTTGGAATTTCTCAAGAAATGAGGTATGAGTTTTATTTTGGCAAAATTCTTGCATAACACCTCTATTTTCTTGGTAAAATGATTTCTCTATGCTCATGAATGATCTTACATGATAATTGATTGAAATCTCATGAGTAGATAAAATTTTGATACTTTGGCAATTTAATGAATCCTTGTTTGAATAAAATGTGTCCTAGGTAGAATTTCATCTTAGAGACTTCATTTTAAGTTGAAACTTGATAAACATGTTTGAGTGCACTCATGAATTGCTTCCATGTGAGTAAAATTGAAAAATTATGAGAAAATGGATAAATTGATAACAACTTCACTTTAAGAGACCTAAAGTTGGGTAAAGTTGACCTAAGTCAATAAATTTACTTAGAAACTTTATTTTAGGTCCAAACTTCATAAACATGTTTAGACTTACACATGTTAGGTGTCCATATGTTTAAATTTGAAAAACCATGAGTAAAGGTTAAAATTTGATACTTAGCAAATTCATGTTAACATACTTACTTTTGAATGAAATCATGCTAAGGTAAAATTTTGACCAAATGACATTATTTTCATTTCAAACTTGATAAACAAGCTTTAAATGATTATATCTTGATATTTGAAAAGTTTGAATGAAAACTGAAATCTTTTGAAAAATTTTAGTTATTTACAAAAATGCTACTAATACTCACTGAATTTTAGAAAAATGCAGAAAAATAATTTTTTGTTGATTCTTGAATCTGCATCTTCCATTAAAAATCTAGTTTATGGCATAAAAATTTCAAAAATCCTGAGTATAAATATAATTTGATATGGGTTTTTGAAATTGGATTTCAAAACTTTAAAGTATCATTCCTTCCAAATGTTTATTTTTTCGATACTTTGATTTTTGGTCCAATCTTCGAATGAGACTTCAAGTATGATATTTTGAATTCACTTTTGGTATCATTCTAATATTTTAGGGAGAAAAATCATTTTTAAAATGATTTTTGACTCTTTGACCGATACTTGGAAATATTGATACTTGAGTTAGTACCATGGTTTAAAATCTCGGTACCGATACCGGTACCGGTTTCGGTCACCGGCCGGTACCGGTATATACCGGTACCGTACCGTACCGGAAATGCATACCGGCCGGTTTTTTTTTTTTTTCGTGATATACCGCCATATACCGCCCATACCGGGCGGTATGAGCCATATACCGCCCATACCGAGCGGTATATGGCATCATACCGCCATATACCGCCTGGTATACACAATATACCCAGTTTTTTCAAATACCGGGTATATCGTATACCGAAAACCTAAAAAACCGGTAAATACCGGACTTACCGTACCGTACCGACCGAGATTTTAAACCATAGTTAGTACATGATTCCTAGATTTGGTTTTTGACTATCTCTTCATGATATCATGTATTAATTAGTCTCTCATTCGATATATTGTTTTTGTCCCTTGAGTTGGTTGACTTCGTTTTCAAATCCCAACTTTGACTATAGGTTGACTTTTCTTGCCCTTTTTGATTGATTTCAGAAGGGGGAGAAAAATATAGGTTAACCATGCATATAGATATGCATGTTGATAGGGGGAGAAATCCCTTAGTTGATATCCTTTGTGCTTTAATATATATATTTTCTTAAGGATGTTTGTCATCATCAAAAAGGGGGAGATTTTTTGCTTAAGGTTTTCAACCTTGGTCTTAATCTCAGTTTTGATGATAACAAACATGGAACTAATGTTTTATTGAAAAATACTTTCAGGTTCCATATCGGTTAGCGCACGACGTCCCCGATCGGAAAAATCGAAGAAATCGGCAAGGACGCTCGTCGGCGCTCGGGTTTCTTCAAGAAGTTAGAGTTTAGGTTTAGGGTGTCTAGATATGTTGTATATCCTCTTTATGATGCAAAGAACCCTAAAACCAAATCTGAAACCCAAAACATGAAAACCCGGAAACCGCCCTGAAATCCACTTAGCCTAGGGAGCTCCTTGGAGGGCTATATGACCTAGACATTATCTTGACATAAAAAATGGCGGTAATTATTCCTTGGGTTAAGATTAGATAACGAGGTATTTTTAAGGATTTTTTGGAAGCATTTAGCCAACCCGTACTTGACCCAAGAATTTAGAAAATTTTTGTTTTCTAAAAATTTGTACTAGACCCTAAAAACTAGATTTTGATTCTTAAGGATTTTGATTTTTTTGATATTTTAATTGAATCCAAATGGGAGGTAATACTTATATAACTTGAAGTTAATAAATGTTATATAAGTAGACTTAGCGAAGACGGAACCAGAAACGAACAAACACAGCCTAAACAAATTGGTCTGCCCAGTCTGTCAAATTTTCGGTCAACCGACAGAGGCGGCAAAATGGCAGTGTGTGCGTCGGTCGACAGATCGGTCGATCGAATTGCGGATCACTGATCTCGCGACTCATTCGGTCGACCCGTTGGTCGACCTATCAGCGCGAATATATTGCAGAAGGTCCATCGGTCAACCGGATGGCGGATCGATGAAGTCGCGATCCATTCGGTCGACCCGTCGGTCGACCGAACAATGCGATTTATTCACAAAAGGCATAGCGGTTGCGGGCCGTCGATCGGTCGATCGACCGGCATGAGACCGAACGGTGAAAATGGCTAGTTTTCTGCCCGTTGTCGCGTTGTTTCTGTTGCAGGGTTATAAATACCCAAACCCAGCCTTCCTTAAATAATTTTTGATCACTTTAAAAACTTCATTGAGCCATTCTTGACCATTCTAAAGCTTTTCTTGAGCCATCTATTTGATAACCCTAGTTTCCAGAATAACACCTTGATTTAGCCTTCAAGATTTATCGATTCATCATCTCAAGGCATCAAGAGGACTAGGGAGTGTCTTTTGGAGCTAAGTATTAATTGTTTGATTTATTGATTCAATTGTTATTGTATTTTCTTATTTATTTCATTGAATTTGAACTTGTAAGAAGACCTAGTGTTAGGTCTTGTGATTGAGTGGTATCCTTGGTGTAGAAGGAGTAAAGCCATTTGTGAAAACATAGTGTAGTAGGATTAGTTGAGTTGTCCCTTAGGTTGAGGTGGAAGAGTGCTCTCGGTAAGAAGGCGGAGACTTCCGGGTGTGGAAGTGCCTTAGATTGAGAGTGAGACTCTTCGTGTCAAAGTCCTTTGTGTAAGGGAATCAATTTAATCTAGTAAACTTAGTTTGGAAATCCTAAGCAGAGTGCTTAGGTAGTGGAGTAGGTATTGGGGCCGAACCACTATAAATCCTCTGTGTTAGCATTGAAATATTATTTGTATTGATTGCATTATTTTTTATTGCTTCCGCATTTAGTCGTCGAATTATAAATTGCCTAAGTAGTTTAAGAAAATGATTAAAATCGAATTAGACAAATAGATTTAGTTAACACACTATTCAGCCCCCCCTCTAGTGTGTCATTTCAACCAACAAAGGATATGTTGCTTCATGGGATTATGAGGAAGCATTTTGTGCCTTCTTACTACTATAGGGATCAACACCAAAAGCTTCAAAGGATGTTTCAAGGTACCAAGTCCGTTGAAGATTATCAGAAGGAGATGGAGATGACCATCATCAAAGCTAATATTGTGGAGGATAGAGAGGCTACAATGGCAAGATTCCTTAATGGTTTGAATAGAGAGATATCAGATGTTGTTGAACTACAGCACTATGTGAAACTAGAGGATATGGTGAAAATAGCTATGAAGGTTGAAAGGCGGCTTAAGAGGAGGACTACCACATGGGAAGCCATGGGTTCAAGCAACACATGGAGTTCTAAGTGGCCTAAGCAAGATGAGAAGCCAAGAACCAAGCTTAGCTTTGATGTGAGAGATTTAGCCAAGGTGAAAATTGACAAAGTCGAGAACCAAGCTACCCCAATTACCTCTAATTCAACGCAAAGGCAACGAGATATCAAATGTTTTAAGTGTTTGGGCAGCGGTCACATAGCAAGTCAATGTCCAAACAAAAGAGACATGATACTCAACAATGAAGGTGAACTTGAAAGTGAATATGAAAGTGATGATATGCCTCCATTGGAAGATATTTCAGACAATGACATGGAGATGGCGGCTAGAGGTGAAACTTTGTGTAAGACCCGAAAATTTTTCCTAATATAAAAATCTATCTTTGGTGCAGTGCACCAGATCAGAGGTTAGCTGGGTTGAGTCACGAGAATTGCCTCGAGTAGAAGGTATAACCCGACCCATGGAAATATAAAGTTCAATTGGTTCAATGGTTATTTCCTTTCTTGCTTATGATGTCTTATTATGTCGAGTTCGACTCATGAGTGCGGATTGGATCGGAGTCTGAATCGGACTCGGATTGAACCGAGTAGAAATCAAGTCAAGTGAGGGGCATTTGGGTCATTGGATGAGGGGAATAAAACCCCTCACCCAAGCCACCCGTGTGGCTCAAAGAGAGAGCCGCACGCAGCCCATCAAGAGGGAGAAAGGGAGAGAGGAGGTGGAGATCTTGTTGGCGCCGAGTTCGTGATGACGCTCGAGGAGATCGTCCGCCCATTTTCTTCAAAATTTCTTCATGATCCGATCTAAGTGAGTGGTTATCATGCTTTTGAAGGGAGGCGGGTGGCCGGCCCTATGAGATTTGAAATCGGATTTTTCTTCGTGAGTTTTCGCCGATCGACAAGTTTCTTTGAGTAGAGTTTTAAATCGATGTATGTGCATGTGATCTTATGTATTAGATCGTGGCTTTTTTGCATTTTTGTGGACTGCCGAGTTGAGGAAATAGGGGAAAGGTCATGCTGAAATTTTCCTCGCTCATTTCGCAGCCCGTAGATCGCTTGGTGTTCATGATATGCTAGATCTACGGCTTCATATGGTGTTCTTGTTGCAGCCATGCCCCCTTCAATTTGAGGACTCGGCCGAGCAAGGGTTTACCCTGCTTGAGTCGGCCGATCAGTGGTATGAATGGGGAGTGTGGACTGTTTGAGTTAAGATGCATGATTTCGAGTTTTGTTTCTTGTTAAACATTAGATCCGTAGACTGATGCATATAAATTATGGATGAAATGTCAGCCCCTTCCCATCCATAGGGTCTGGCCGAGCAAGAATTACCTTGCTCAAGCTTCGGCCGAGCAAGGGAAAAAAAGGGGAAACCGAATGATATGAGTACTTGTTCGTACCTTTCCGTTCGATGCAAATTCATATTCATGTTACATAATTTCTCGTTTATCATATGAATTGTTTAGTGATAGACCTTCATTATCATATTTTGGAAATGTTCTTGCTAATGCTCTTATGGATATGATGGTTATGGTATATGTATTCAAAGAAAGGTTTCATTTAATCCCTCATATCATGTTAAATTGTTGCTATGCTTAATGTATGTTCCTTATTGTTTTAATCACTGAATTAATTGTCTCTTTAATTCGGGTTCTTCATGATGTTGCTACCCATGATTAATTTGGTAAGTGCCATTGGGATATTTTTACCATGCTAGATACGATGTTCCATATTGAATTTAATTCTATATGCAGTATATAAATTTTTATCGTTGAATCTCGTAGTTATACATGGTAGTTGCTGTGAATTATGTTTACCATTCTTTATTTCATATATGCTGTCCGGAAATGTTCAGGGGTGGAATTCTAAGTTTGGTTCATAGAATTCCTCACTCAAGGTAGCGTATAACGCTAGATAACATGTAGGACACCGTAAGGTGCATAATAGATATGGAAACTGAACTAGGAAATGATACAACTTCTAGGACTTCCAGTATTCATCTTTGGAAACCTAATATTATTAGGTGTACACATTTTTGGAAGGGCATCATTGAATTGTTGACCCTGCAGGCCGGATTAGGGCCGGATACGGGCAATGGCCCGAAATGTATATAAGGAAAACCTAGGACACTTGATTGTGTGATGTGCTTGAGATGGTCCGCCGAGAAGCGTGGAGGTCGAAAATGACCAATGCTTAGCTCAGCCAATGATTGGGTCTTGAGATGCACCAACGGGCCCGCTAGGTGTCAGACCCCAGTTGGGTGGGACTAGCTATCCCTACCCCAGACGGTGTCCGGAGACTAGTAGATCATCCTAGTCGATGGTCCGGGATTTATTGTTTACATCTTGATATGATGTGGCCGAACGACCAGTGTGATTCTACCTTGTATGGTAGGGCCGATTATTGCCGAGATTCTTATACCATCATTAGGCCCAAGGGCCGGATGCCAAAGGCTTGATAGGCCGTTATGGTAGGTTTTTACCTACATAGTTTATACAGCATGACCTATAGGGCCAGTAGTCGCATTTAAAAAAGTAACTTACCTCCCTGATTATATACAATGCTGCCTTATATGTTATGCATGACTAACTGAGGATTATGTGGAGATTCGAAAGAATCTCTCACTGAGTCCCAAGTGGACTCACAGTTTGTTTCTTTTTTTTTGCAGTTTTTGCAGAGCATGAGCAGTGATTGTGGCTTGTCGGCATGGTGCAGCTGGAGGGCAGGTGGTGGTGTCATATCTCGTAGCGGCGTCCTTGGGTCATAGTCCAGTGTCTTAGTAAAACCTTTTCTGCACTAACAGTTGTGTTTTGGAAAAGTTTGTAAAACCTTGATACTTGAGATGTTCGTATTGTTACGATGTTGGTTTTCTTCTTTGGTTTGAAAACATATATTGTGAACTTTGAAAAATTTTAAATAAAGCTTGCATTAAGGTTTCTTTTTATCGAGATGTTCTAGTTTCTTACATGTCAGTGTAGACAGTAGGCTACATGGTAGGATGTAGGCCCTGGCCGGTCACACTACCCTCAGTTGGGGTGTGACACTTTGGTGGTGCAAAGAGCTTTAAGTGCTCGTGTGGTGGAAGATAGCTCGGAGCAAAGAGAAAACATATTCCACACTTGATTTCACATTGGTGGTAAAGTATGTTCTTTGATTATTGATAATGGTAGTGTTACTAATGTGGCTAGTACTATTTTGGTCGAAAAGTTAGGTTTGAATTGTGAGAAGCACCCACGGCCTTACAAGCTTCAATGGTTAAATGATTGTGCTGGAATTAAGGTGACAAGGCAAGTGATGGTTGCTTTTACTATTGGGAGGAATTCAGATGAGATTCTTTGTGATGTAGAGGTGGCAATGGGTCGTGCCTGGGCCGGCCCAGGCCCGGGTCCGAGCAGGCCCGACAATTCAAGGGGTAGGCCCAGCCCGGGCCTGAGCTCGCCCCTTCGGGCTCGGGCTGGCCCGAAACTTTTAAAAATTTTAAAATAATAATATTTTTTTTAAAATTAATCAGGTCTGGCTCGACTAGACTCGAGCCAGACCTGGATCTGGCTCGGCCAGGTCTGGGTTTGGAGCGCGCCAGACCTAGGTCTGGCCCAGGTCTGACGCGCGTTAGACGTTTGGCTAGGTCTGACGCACGTCAGACCTAGCCTTGATCGGGCCAGCACAGCACGCGTGCCGAGGGGGCGAGCCTAGCTCGCCCCTTGGGCACAGATGGGTCAGGCCCGTGCCGCCCATGGGCGGGCCCGGCCCATTGCCACCTCTATTGTGATGTGATACCTATGCAAGCTAGCCATATCTTGTTGGGGCGTCCATGACAATATAATAGGAAGGCTATGCATGATGGGTTCCATAATAAAGTTTACTTTGGCATCTTTGACACCAAAGGAAGTGTATGAAGACCAAATTCGGATGATAAAGCACTTTGAAAAAAAGAAACAAAGAGAGGCCGAGAACAATGTCAAAAAAGAGTGAGAGAGCAAAAATAGAACTTGTGAAAAAAAGAGATGTAAAAGAGGCCAAAAATAAAAGAATAGAAATCAATGACCCAATTGTGACTGATAACAAAAGAGATATAACAAAAGGGAGGCAAAGTTTCTATGCAAAAGAGAGGGAAATAAAGCATGCTCTTAATGGGCAGAAAAAACTTTTCTTGATTATGTTTAAAGATGTTTATCTAACTTTGCATGAAGCTAATCAAAATTTGCCTAGTGTTGTTCTTTTCTTGTTACAGGAATATGAAGATATATTTCTGGATGACTTGCCTAAAGGATTGCCACCCTTGAGAGGCATAGAACACTAAATTGACTTTGTGCCTGGATCCACAATTCCAAACCGACCAGCATATAGAGCAAACTCGGAAGAGACTAAAGAGCTTCAAAGATAAGTGGAAGAGTTGCTTGACAAAGGACTTGTGAGGGAAAGCCTTAGTCCATGTGCTGTTCTGGTTCTCTTAGTGCCTAAAAAGGATGGTTCATGGCGCATGTGTGTTGATTGTAGAGCCGTTAACAAGATCACGGTAAAGTATCGCCATCCCATACCTAGGTTAGATGATATGCTTGATGAGTTGCATGGTGCTAGAATATTTACTAAGATTGTCTTGAAAAGTGGTTATCATCAAATTCACATGAAATCCGGTGATGAATGGAAAACTGCATTTAAAACTAAATATGGTATGTATGAGTGGTTGGTAATGCCATTTGGTTTAACTAATGCACCTAGTACATTCATGAGATTAATGAATCATGTTTTGCGAGATTTTCTTAGTAAATTTGTTGTTGTGTACTTTGGTGATATCTTGATTTATAGCACTTCATTAGATGAGCATGTTATGCATATCAAATCTGTTTTGGATGTTTTAAGAGAACAAATGTTGTATGCTAATGCTAAAAAGTTTGATTTTTGCATGGACAAACTTGTTTTCTTGGGATTTGTTGTTAGTGCTAATGGAATTGAGGTTGATGATGAAAAGGTTAAGGCTATTCAAGAATGGCCTACACCTAAGTCCATTAGTGAGGTTAGGAGCTTCCATGGCTTAGCTAGTTTTTATAGGCGGTTTGTTAAAGACCTTAGCACCATTGCTGCACCCTTGAATGAAATTGTAAAGAAAGAATCTGGTTTTAAGTGGGGTGAGGCTCAAGAGAATGCTTTTAACTTGTTAAAAGAGAAATTGCGTTCAGCTCCTATTTTGAAATTATCGGATTTTGTTAAAACTTTTGAAATAGAATGTGATGCTTATAGGATTGGTATAGGCATTGTTTTGATGCAGTAAAAGAAGTTGATTGCCTACTTTAGTGAGAAACTAAAAGGAGCTCAACTTAACTATTCCACCTATGACAAGGAGTTGTATGCTTTGGTGAGAGCTTTGGAGGTGTGGCAACACTACTTGCTAGCAAAAGAGTTTGTGATTCACACCGATCACGAATCACTCAAGTACTTGAAAGGACAATGCAAGTTGAACAAGCAACATGCAAAATGGGTGGAATTCATTGAAACCTTTCTATATGTGATCCAGTACAAGCAAGGTAAGGATAATGTGGTATGCATTGATCTCTACTCTTAGTGCTAAATTATTAGGCTTTGAGCAAATTAAAGACTTGTATGCTAAAGATTCAGTTTTTTCTAGTGTGTATGATGCATGTTAACATATAGCTTTCCAAAAGTACTATAGACATGAGGGATATTTGTTTAGAGAGAAAAAACTATGTATTCCATCATGTTCATTGAGAGAATTGCTTGTGAGGGAGGCACATAGTGGGGGATTAATGAGATACTTTGGTGTGCACAAAACTCTTGATGTTTTGCATGAACATTTTTATTGGCCTGACATGAGGAAAGATATAGAAAGAATATGTTCTAGATGCACTGCATGTAAACAAGCCAAATCTAAGTCTATGTCACATGGTTTATACACTCCTTTATCTATTCCTAGTGCACCTTAGATGGATATTAGTATGGACTTGGTTTTAGGACTGCCTAGAACTAAGAGAGGAAAAGATAGCATATTTGTCGTTGTTGACAGATTTTCTAAGATGACACACTTAATTGCATGTTATAAAATAGATGATGCAACAAACATTGCTAATTTATTCTTTCAAGAAGTTATTAGATTGCATGGTGCTCCTAGTACAATTGTGTCTGATCGTGATGTAAGGTTTCTTAGTCATTTTTGGCGTGTTTAATGGGGGTAAACTTGGTACTAAACTTTTTTATTCTACTACTTGTCATCCACAAACTGATGGACAAACGGAAGTGGTAAATCGAACACTAGGAGCTTTGTTAAGGGTTGTTGTAGGTAAGAATTTAAAGACATGGGAAGATTGGACCTTTTGTTGAATTTGCTTACAATAGAAGTGTTCATTCTTCCACTACCTATTCACCCTTTGAAATTGTGTCTGAATTTAATCCATTGACTATTTTAGATTTAATGCCTTTACCTTTGAATGAGATTAAAAGTATAGATGGACAAAAGAAAGCAAAATTGGTGAAATCTATCCATGAGAAAGCAAGGCTGCAAATTGTGAGAAGAGGAACCAAGGCACAAAGAGCAAACAAAGGTCGCAAGCTAGTGACCTTTGAACTCGGTGATTGGGTTTGGGTTCATATGAGGAAAGAAAGATTTCCAACTTAAAGGAAGTCTAGTTGGATCCTAGAGGAGACGGACCATTTCAAGTCTTGGCCAAAATCAATGACAATGCTTACAAGATAGATTTACCAGGTGAGTATGGTGTAAGTGCTACTTTTAATGTTTTTGATCTTTCTCCTTTTGATTTTTCAGATTCGAGGACGAATCTTTTTGAGGAGGGAGGGAATGATGCAAGCACGAAAGTAAGCTATGGAGCTAGCATGGAGAAGAGTTCAAGGCCTAGAGATGAGTTAGAAGTTCCACAAGGTCCAATCACTAGATTCAAGTCCAAGAAAATTAGAGAAGCATATCAAGATTATGTGCAACGTTTGGTGAGCAAGGAACTTAAAGATCCAATTCAAAGGAGCTTGCTTGGAGATGAAGAACAAGTCCATTATGTCACTCTTATTGGACTTGTAATAAACCACCAAGATGATTAGTTGTTGCTCAAGTTGTCTATTTAGTTTTCATTGTTAAAGACCTTAAGTTATGTCATTTCATGTTTTGGATAGGCTATTTTGTTCTAAGGTCAAATACTTATTTGTTTTGGGCCTTATGATGCTAAGTCCACTAGTCTTTATGTTTTTAATTAGGTTTGAATTGTTTAGCAAGCAAACTTGTTTAAGGCTTGTTTTACAATTATGAAAAGTCTTTTATTTAGGTCTAGGTTTTAAGGTTTATAAATACCTCATTATTATGTATTTTTGAAAAAACCTTTGAATACATTACTTTGCATATGCAAATTGTGAGGAATTGATCTTCTCATTTAATTCCAAGAGCTTGTTAATTTATCAAGTCTTGTGCTTGTGGCGTTTCGTGGTTCTTGTTCCTTTGATCTAGGTTGCTAATTGCATATCAATTAGAGGTCTAGTAGGAAAACTCAATCCCATTATCTAGATTGCCTTCTACATTGTTAGATGGAGGTCTAGTAGGATATCTATCTTTACTATCTCGTTTTTTCTTGTTTCCCATCGTTTCCTCGCCAAACCCCCATTCGGCCATACCCATCTTCACCTACCCTCTTCCAAAACCGACCCAAACCTCAAACACTCACCTTCTCCTTGCTTTCCCCATCAAGATCTGTATCATCCTCACTCAGATTGCATCTCACTCGGGCATTCATATACCGATGATGTCCCAGCCGCCGTCCTCCTCGATCCAGTCGACACTCCCGACCTAGTCGTTGTCGACTCCACCGTCTCCACCACAGCCGTGAGATTTTGGTTTACTATATTTTGATTATATTTTGATACTTGATTGCCTCCATTTAAGGCTTATAGTTGTTTATATAATTGATAGTTGTATATATACTTTTAGTTTTGATATTTGATACTTCTTTGCCTCCATTTGAGGCTTAGATTGATGATATTTAAGTAAAATTTGTATGGTTGGTTGTAAATGTATGTGTATGATATTTTGTGGTTGTAAATAGATTGTATTGTATAAATATTATTGTATACAAGAATTTTTAAAATCTTAATTTTTTTCAGTTACAGGATATAACTTCAACCACGGCTTATCCACGGCTGACCGTCACTAAGCCGTGGCTGAAAGCGTATCGTAAATGACTGATGGCCTTGGTAGCACCAAGTATCACAGTTGCTAATAATATCACCGACGACTCCAAGCCGCGGCTAATAGTTTAATTTCACCGACAGTCGCGCGCTGTCGCTGATGATTACTTGGGACGGTCGACCGCGGCCATCACAAATTATCTGAGACGCACGCATAAGCGACGACATTTTGCCACGGCCCGCGCCGTCCGTGATAGTCTTCATTGACGGTTCAGCAACGGTGTGAGCCGTCGGTGACAGTGACTATTCTAGTAGTGGATATGACTCTAGCGATGGGGGGTCTGCAAAAGACACTCAGATGCTCAAGTAAGAACGAGTTCCAAGTGAAGGAAATAGAAATTGGAATCTAGATTTACCTCAGAGCATTCTGTTTGGAGGGGTATTTGGCGATGATGTCGAGGCTAATCTCGGAGATATCGGGCTCTTGAATGACGAATCCCTCGTAACTAATGTGGACGCAAGTGTCCTTCCTTGTATGGTCGGGTGGAGCCCCCGAGTTAAGCTGATTGGTTTGACTTGAGTTTGGTTTATGTGTGTTGGAGCTTCCAAGCATGATCCTATCATGCTCAACGTGCTAGTTGAGTCCAATAACATTTTTCATAATTTGTTCATATGTTTTTAAAATTTTATTAGGTTTATTCAATAATATATGATCATGTTTAAGAGTTTTGATGATACTCTTGAATCTAGTTCAAGAGTTTTATCATAACTTTTGTGCAATAAAAAAAATCTGATGATCCACGTGCCCCATATTAATTATAATATTTTTTTCATCAAATATTCATATTTTTTATTAAAAAAAAAAAGTAAAATATAATTATACAAACCCAATTCAAGAATTTTCTGAAACAGGACGCCTAGGTGAAAAGATTACTGGAATATAAAACGAAAAGATATTTTTGGATTCTTTCCTATTTCATTTGGGTTCTAAAATTTTAGGAGTCCCTATTCTGAATCTTGAAATTTCTGAAAATTTTATTTCAGATTAGGGAAATTGCTCAAAGCTTTTTAAACTAGACACGCCAAGAATGACCTATGAGGAACAGTCGAGATTGTGACCTAAACAAATCTAAATTTAACCTCCGCCGACTTCATTCTATATTATGCCTTTGTTTTATTTCCATAATAGGTAAGATTACTTTTATTCATTTTCAACTATTTGAAAAGAAAAAACCAGAAAAAAATCACTCCAATAACATCATCAAAACGCTTCACCTTCCCACATATAGCATCAACTTCGAAAGACTACTTCCAAGTCATTTCTCACTAGCATGGTCTTGTTATATTGTTTACTCTCAAGGTAAGCAGAACAATACAAGGAAACAAGAATCAGATGATAAAATGGACATGCCACAAATTAAGTGCTACTTATCATATCAACTACTAAAAGGTTTCGAATAAAAAGATATTTAAGACTGCCAAGGCCACCGATTAACTAGCTTCTATTTCTTAGCTGAACGCACTAGAGTAGAATCCACTATACCAAATATGAATTTGATCTGTTAGTTGATGTCCTGCACAATTGAAGTATATCTAGAATTGTGACTAATGATGATAAATCCATCTTCGACAAAATTAAAAATATATATGATAATATCCATCCGCAAAATGAGCAACTGGTGTACAACTTGTGGGTGAGGAATCTCTGATGGTATGCTATCCTAAAATTCAGTTGCACTCGTTACTCGCTCAATTGAAGGTGATGCAAATTATGCAAGTAGTTCAATGGGATACCAATTTGTAACTGCTGAAAAATACTTCCTCCACACCTCATATGGCTTCCGCGCAACCTAGAAGCAGAAACAGAAGTGATCTTAAACTAGTAATCATGTTATCCAAATGAAGCTTGATACAAAGTTATGTTCAAAACTAGAAAAAAGTGATTCCATATATTTATTGAGGGGGAAAAGAGAAAGTTTGTCAATACACACTTGTGCATAATTATCAAGCTCGCAACAAACACAAACTCGTGTAACTAGACGTGGATACCTTTCCTATGTATTTCGTTGGAGCCTCCATCAAACACCAAAAATGATGGAGCACTTAATGAGCTTTGGCATTACTGTATATAATATGATGAATCAAAATCATGTTTCAAAAGATCAGAAGTTGAATCTTGACAAAGTAACCTGTTTACATTAACGAATGTCAAGAAATCTCCACTCAACTGGGTGCTGAAAGACTTCCTCAAGAAATTCAAACTTTCCAAGTTCTTGTCAGAAGACAGAAGATTATCTAGCTGTAAGACTAACAGATCAACTTGGATCCTAATCAAATTATGTTAACACATAGATACATGGGTCGGTTCTATGACTACTGCTTGACCAGCTAGCTTGTTAGATCAGTGATAAGTTACCAGATCTCTCTCAAATTGTGTACCAGATGATTTGGCAATCATGTACGAACCAACAACACTTGCAGCGCAGGCTGTTGGAAATTGGAATAGCTACTCTCTATTTTCATCTTTTCAACTTGTCTCCCCTATACATATTTTACCAACAACACGTAGAAAGCAAGCTGTTGGAAATTGGAATAGATACTAACTATTTCCATCTTTCCAGCATGTCTCCCCTATCTACCCATTGAACTTATTATTTTGATTCTTAACCAGCCACATATATATTTATATCCTCTACAACATCAAACCTTGGAGAAACTGGGCACCAAGCTGTGGCATTACCAGACTCTAGTTTCCATCTTGTTTTCCACCAAGTCCCACATATCCTATTTTTTCCTCTTCACCAATAAAACGTCTTTAAAATTTCTCTAGATGAGTAGATAATTATGAATCAGGCTCTTAAAAACCAAACTCCTTTATATGAAGGAGAGCTAATAAAAATTTGGTCCATGATTTAAAAAACCACAGGAAAATCTTGAAGGCAAATACTCCTTGATCTACTAGGGAGAGTAGAGCAATGAATAACTTTAAAACGAAGGGAGTCGTGCAGGTCACAATCAATCAAAGTTGCACTCTAGTATATTTTTCTATATGACAGTTTGATTTTTTTTCCTTTTCACCAATTTTTGGGTGAAAATTTCCTTTTCATCTTTGATATGACTGCATGTTTTGTCCTCAATGTCCTGACTATATATCCATAATGAATTAGGCCTAAAAGAAAAAGATTTAACCCCTACCTAAATTATTGGGTAAATATGAAGTACATAAGAAGGTTTCAAGCAGGGTTGTCACCGCGAGGCGAGGCGAGGCGAGGCCCGAGCGCCTCTTAACACTTGAGGCGAGCACCTTTATCGAGGCACCACTTAAGCAAAGCTTAATTTGTGCGCCGCACTATTCCCAAACGGTGCCCACTATAAAAAAACTTTTCAACGGGATTTTAACTCTAGCCTTTTGAAGGACCAATAGAGGTCCCACCACTAGGCTATGTTTATTTTGTTAGTTTTAATCATTGTATATAATAGCATACTCTTAAAAAGGTGGGACCAAAAGGTCCTAGTTTCTCCCATCGCACCCTTTCACAAATCCTCAAATCTTTTTACGAAATACCCAACGATTATCCTTCATTTTCTTCCTTGCCTTTCTCCAGCACCCGCATATCAAATATCCAACGGCAATCAGTTCAAATAATAAGTCTATCCTAATTTCCCCCTACTCTTTCATAGTTTGTCTTCGCCCTTTTTATAGTTCTCTTAAAATCCTAATACTGAGAAATCCTAATGCTGAGAACATGTTATCAACATGCTCTATTTTGAGATAACTTATGAACATGTTCTTCTATACTTCTAGTGTTCAAAAATAACTTCTAAACATATTGATATTATGTTATCTTCTAGACTTCTAGTGTTCTGAAATAATTCCCAAAATCTGAACTTGATATATGCAGAACATGTTCTAGTCTTAATATGGCATATATAATATTATATATTGTTAAAATGAGCACCTCACTTTGCTCGAGCGAGCGCCTCGCTTCTCTCGGGCGAGTGCCTAGCGCCTTGGGCAATAAGGGACCTTGGCACTTTAGAGCACCTAAAGCCTCGTGACAATACTGGTTTCAAGCAAGAGGAAAAATCACTAAGTAGTAATTGATCATGACCTGAGAGATCAAGGTTTCAAAGGAAAAAAGGCATCCCAAAAGGCACTACCACCCCTAAGATCATTTAAAGTAGTAGGTATTAAAATAAGTGCTTACATGTTTGAAGCAAGGCGCTAACTTTAAATATTAGTATAATATGCAATATGAACAAGAAACTTCATATATATAACTATATTGAATAAGTTTTATAATATTTAACATAAATTCATCTCTAAAGTTTAACAACAGAGTAACCCTATTTTAATTCTTGCATATGATGGTGCTCGACATCGTATTGACCCAATCCATTCTAAATCTAAAACTCATCACCAGATTCTTTATTTTTGATAATTTTTTTACTTTAATAATATTCATTAATTTTTGATAAAAACACTTACAATTGAGAAAATAAAAATTTAATATAGGTAAAACTTTAATGAAGCAAAGGACTTGAGCCGCAAAAGCACTCATCTAGTTGAAGCGCCTCACCTCAGACAAGCACCTCCACAACACTGCCAAAGATCAATTTTGTTTGTTTCAACCTTTTACTTTATTTCAGTGTATTTAAGAGGGGCATTTTAGTAATATTTAATTGATTGAATCATGGGTTAAGCCTATGAACCAAACCATTACAACTATAATGAAGAAAACGGTGCTAAAAATATTGAAAGTTATGCAGAAAACAATAACATATATTCTGCATGAGCACAAGATGTTGAAATACCAGATATTTCATAGCTAACTTATCCACCAAGGAAAAAAGACTTGCAACTACATGTCATAATGATTTTTTGCTTTAGAAAATAAGACCAAGTGAATGTGTAAGGTCTAATTTTCTTGTTTGAGATTTAGTCCGTTAAAATTTAGAAATTAATCCTAATTATCTGGATCTAAACATCACAACCAAGAATCCACAGGAATTCTCATATGGTAGAATTTCTTTCCTTTAACTTTTTTATTGGCATTATCAGAAAAGTAAATGGCTAGAAAAAAGTATTACTGCATATTTTACTGCACTGTTGAAAAGAAATGCTGCTTGATCAAAAGCAAATCTCTTACCAATAACTTATTGTTCTGCGCTTTTCTTGCTCCTGAAGCTCTCTTTCATCAGAGCAAACTTCTTCTTGCACTGTATCATAGTTTTCCCAGGAACTGCTGCAGCAACACGTTCCCAGCGTTGGTTTACATCTTTTGGGAATGTCTTCAGGGCCTGAATAAGAGCTCTTTCTTGAGTTTCAGACCAATTATCTTGTTCCACTACAGAAACTCCATTTGAAATTGGAACCTCTCCTGATTTCTGGTTACATGCGTCAATACTTGTGCACTGTTTCAATGATACACCCGACGATGCAGCATGAGTACCAGGGGACACCTCTGCTTCCACTCTGGTTGAAAGAGGTGAAGAGATAGATTGCACTGGCTTTCTTTTCTCAAGAAAAGAGTCAAAAGCTTTGCCAGAGTCAGGCTTCTGAAGGAGGACTGTCTTTGTCGCCTTGAGGATCTCTTCAACTGATCTACCAGTACCAATGTACTCTGAAATGACTTCCCACCTCCGTGAGGTTCCTTTAGGATACTTCTGCATGCCTTTCCTAAGCATCTCAATCTCTTCCTTCCCCCATGGTTTCTCTTTCTTCTCAAAGTTGCTCATTGAACCACCCTCCTTGACTTCTGCTGTAGTTCCATTAGCTTTAGGAATTGGATCTGGAACTGATGGCACATTTTTCCCATGTTTCATGGCATATGAATTGTTTCCAGATTGTGTATCCCTTAACAACTTAGCTTTCACTAATTTCTCCTTACCCTCCATAGTGTTGCACAGAAGCCTGAGCTGCTCCAAATCAAAAGACATGCATATACCTTCCACAACATCCTCTGAAAGATCAAGCAGATTGTCTGAGACCACCTCTGCAGAGAGTGTGCGCAACCGGGTCCTTTCTTTGCGCAGCATCTTCTTCTCTTTTTCCTTTATTTTTCTCTGATTCAGGGCAACTTCTGCCATCTTTCTCTCCGTCTCCTCCTTCTGTTGTCTCGCCTCTTCAGCAGCTCTAGCTGCTTCTTCTTCCTGCAATTTCCTAGCCAAGAACTTCTCCTCTTTTTTCCTCTTTTTCTCGGCCTTCTCTTCCTCTTTCCTCCTCAGAATTCTAGGATCTTTCTTGTAAGCATTGTCCACAAGGGTCCTAACCCGTGCATATTCTTCCTTTTTGGCCTTTTCCCTTAACTTTGCATTTTGTCTCTCCATCCATCTCTTATGATCACGAGACTCAGCTTGCTCTAAATCAAACTCATCTGCGTGTGGAAACTCCCTCCAACTCTTAAAGGTATACCAGAAATTGTAGAAAGTGTCCACATCTTCTACAGGAGTGGTCTCAACTCCAAGAGAAGGAACTGGCTGATTGACAGACCATCTCCCATTTCTCATAAATGCTGGTCCAAAGACCTTAAAGAAGTCTTGTGGTGCACAGTCAACAGGAATATCATCATCAAATTCGTCAGTGGAGTCATATATCCTTCGCTTAACTGGATCTATTAGAACTTCATATGCCTCTTGGATGTCTTTGAAATGGTTTTCTATTTCATCCTTCTTAGCCTGTCTAGCTTCTTCAGTTTCTTCAGCAAGAATAAGTGTTGATTGCTTGTCAGGATGATGCTTCAATGCAGTCTCACGGTAACTCTTTCGTATCTGCTCTTCAGTAGCTAGAAATCGCAAATGCCCCAAACCCAAAAGTGCATAATGGTCTTTTTGTTTGTTTCCAGCACTAGATTTCTTTTTCCCCTTACTACCATAAGAATCTGAAGATGGTCTATATTCTTCACTCCGATCATCTGATACAACACTTTGGGCATCTGTTTCTGTTTCATCTTCATCACAAAACCCTAGAAATTTAAGTGCAGCAGAGTGAAATGCATGCCCTGCCGGTTCCAAATTGTAAGCTTTTATAGGAAAGCAATTTGATGAGAAGAAAAGGGGCTCCCCATTTTGAATCTCTGCTGAATATGTAAGCAGCAAATGTCTCTCAACCGTGCCCATACTGCATAAACCACTTTATATTACCAAAACAACTTTATTTGACAACCAACTGTGCACCCTCAAACAACGGAAGATCTTCTTGCTTCACAGCTGCATATTAATTGATAATAACAAATATCAATTAGCAGCTTATAAAAAGACCACATAACAGGTAAAAGAAAATTGAAAAGTTATTTTTGAAATCATTTCATAAATACAAACAAAATGATACTTATCTATCAATTTCTATGACAACTTAGAAGGGTCAATAATCATTATAGTAAATTCAAAGAGACTCGTGCATTTAGTGATAAACTTCTGGCTAGATCTGGAAAAACTTGAGTACAAACCACAAAATATTACAAAGTTTAACGCGTGCCATATGAAGAAGAGCGGAATATAGGTGTGCTCATAGACGACAAGGATCGAGGAGGAGAGACGAGCAAGGAAGAAAGATAATTGGAGAAAGAGCATGTATGGAAGATAAGATAGAGCGGCAAGGGAAAACAGAAGCGGATTTCGGCTATGAGCAAAAGAGGAGAGAAGACGGAGAAAAAAGAGGGAGAGAGGAAGGAGGCGACGGCAAACCTGATCGGCGTTTCCTTGTTGCTCGGATTGGTGACCGTGGACGATTGATACTTGAGACAGGAGGCCGAAACAAGGTCGATCTTAAAAGCAGGCGGCGATTTCCAACATGCGGCGGCAACTAGGGTAAGTCCGTGGGGGAGAATTGGGTTAATGGGCTTCGTTTTAAGACGACGACGTCAGAAATTAAGAAAGAAAATAAAAACGAAAAATAAAGTTGCGTGTGCATGTTTATAACTAATATATACGATCTTAACTATGCAACCCTACTAATTACCTATTGGTCCGACAAGTTAATAATATAACTAATATATAATACCAATTTGAAATAATATATAAAATTAAGATAAATAAAACAAGCTCTCCAACAATGTAATCATCACATAAATAATATTATTATATTATTATGGACTGGATTAGCTCTTTAGGTTTGGTCGGCCCGGCCCGAAAGCATTCTTACTCATGAATCAAACTCAGATTGAACCATCTACAATTTAACCCGGGGACTCCATCAAACCAAACAATGATATCAACATCCTTCATCTATCACTAGGGACTTGGCAGTAGTGAGCCAGCGATCTAAGAGATAATAATCGACTCATTCAAGGCATATCTCTGCAAGATTCCGGGAGACATCATCGCCGAACACTTAGACTTGCCTTATAAAATAGACAATGCACATCAGGTATGTTGGCTTTAGGTTTTCAACTTTGGTCTTAATCTCTCAATCTCGATTTTGAGGATAACAAACATAGAACTAATATTTCGTCGAGAAATCTTTCAGGTTCCATATCAATTAGCGTTCGATGTCCCCGATCGAAAATATCGGAAGAAATCGGAAGGACATTGATCGTCGCGCTCGGGTTCGTCGCGGAACTTCTCGAAGATCAACGTGTGCACCAAAGACGTATTGGACGAGCTCAAAGATCACATGGAAAGCTCTCCAAGATGATACTCATTGAAAGCCGGAACCCGGAAATGAAGCGCGCAAGAAAAAAGGCTAAAAATTCAATTCAGCCTAAGTTCGGTCGACCGGGCGGTCGACCGAATAAGGTAAGGAAAACGGCACCAGCCATTTCGATCCACCGAACAGTGCCTAATAGAGACAGAAGCTACTTCGGTCGACCGATCGAGGCCCAAAATGGGCAGTAGCTCTGTTGGTCGACCGACCTACGTTTGCTGAAGACGGAAGATCACGTCGGTCAATCGACTGGTTGACCGAATGCGGGATCGAAGGATTTGCGTCTAGGCGGTCGTCTCGTCGGTCGACCGACCACGGAGAGAAGAGCAGCGGTCGAATGATCGGTCAATCGGTCGGTCGACCGACCAATCGACTGGCGGCCTGCAACGGATAGAAAACTATCCGTTGAGCTGTCGTTTCTTCGTGAGGGTATAAATATACCTTCATCTACTTCTTTTAACCTTCTTCTCCCACTCTTACAGACTTGATTGAGCATTCTAAAGGGAGATTTGAGTCTTCCAAAGATCGATTGTAGCGTGCTCTGTTCTTCCATCGAGTTATTCTTCAAGCGCCAACTGCTCCTCAACTCGGCTTCGACTCAAAGCACATTTACTGGAGAGTTAGAGACTACAAGGCTTCAAAAGGGTAGATAATTTTGGTTTACACTCTAAGCTCTTTTCATTATAATATTTGTTGATATTTGAACACTGCTTAATTTGGGTTTGTGCGTGTGAAGACCTAGGATTGTTAGGTCTTGAAATTAGGTGGTAGCCTTGGTGTTTGAGGTTTAAATTAGAGGTGAGCAAAAAAAACTGATTTTTTGGTTAACCGGTAAACTGGTCTGAAACCGAACCGGTTTTTCCGGTTAACCGAACCGATTTTTACGGTTTCGATTTTTATATTTTGAAAAACCGGTTTTCAGTTTTGATTTCGATTTGTGAGGTAAAAAGTCCACCGGTTCGATATAATTTATTAATTTTTAATAATATATATATTAAATAGTGATTTATAAATTATAAAAAATTATAAAAAATTATAAAAAAATTATAAAAAAATTATAAAAAAATATAGAAAATTAAAAAATCAAAAAAATCAAAAAAATATTATAAAAATAAAAATAAAATTATTAGTTTTTGTAGAACATCATCTTGGTTCAAGTGGTTTCACATTTTTTTTTCTTTTTTCTCAATGAGAATTCGGTATTTGTTTGAATTTTTCTCCATAATTTGCATAATATTATTATGTTAGTAGGTTAAAAAATTTATTGGTTAACCAAAAATTATCGGTTAACCGAACCAAAAAAACCGAAACCGAAATAGTGGTTAACCGAAGCTAATGGACCGGTTTACGGTTAATGGTTTTAAAAAATCGAAGTTAATGGACCATTTTTTTTTGGCTAATGGACCGGTTAACCGGTCCATGCTCACCCCTAGTTTAAATCCACCGGTGTAATTAAACGTAGTTTTACTAGGATTAAGTGGACTTGTCTCTTAGGATTGAGGTGGAAGAGTGCTCTCGATAAGAAGGCGGAGACTTTCGGGTGTGGAAGTACCTTAGGTCGAGAGTGCGACTCTTCAAGTCAAAGTCCTCTGTATAAGGGAAACAAAAATTAATCTAGTAAAACTAGATTGGAAATCCTAAGCGGGGTGCTTAGGTAGTGGAGTAGGCATTGGGGCCGAATCACTATAAATCTTGTGTTTGCATAGTTATTTATTATTGCTTGTGCTTAATTATTTATACGCTTACGTATCAAATTGTAAGATTACAAATTGCCTAAACGATTTAAGAAAACGATTAAAATCGAATTTAGGCTAATCAATTTAGTTAACACACTATTCACCCTCCCCTCTAATGTCATCATTTCGCCTACAATTGGTATCAGAGCGGATCGTGGATTGAGATTTCACCATCTCGTCTACATCTAGTCTCGATCTAGAAATGGCTCTAGAGAGTGTAGCGTCTTCACCTCCTAGGTTCGATGACTCAAACTTTGGTCTTTGGAAACATAGGATGTACACTTATTTGAATACTAAAGGTTTTGGTGTCTTTAACATGTTACATTGGGAATTCATTGAACCTAAGGTTGATATGCATGCTTGGAGTGAAATGGATAAGAAAATGTCTAAGTATAATGGAGATGCCATGAATTACATACTTTGCATATTACCAAATGGCATCCTAGATAAAGTCATGCATTGCTCTTCGGCTTATAACTTATGGACCATTTTAAATGTTTTATATGATTATGCCAAAATCGAAGAGATTGACACTTTTAATGAAGGTGGTGATGACAATGGTCACTCACCTACTACTAATCTTGGTTTTGATGCCCATAGCTCTTCTAGTCAAAGAAGTAGCACCAAGAGCCGAAAAAGAAAAGTAATTTGTTATGCTTGCAAAGAAAAGGGGCATGTGAAGAAAAATTGCCCAAGCATGAAGAACAAAGCAAGGAAGAGGTCAAGTGCTTCCACCTCCACCTCTCACTCATTTGAAGCACCCTCTAGCAATGACTATGAAGCTATTAATGAAAATTGTTTGCAAGTTTTGATAAAAAGGAAGGCTAATAACTAGGAAGAAAAAGATTAGTTTGACAAATTATCATGAATATGGTATAACCTTGGTAAATTCAAAATCTTAGTGTTATACCTCAATGTTTAAGCTTAAATTATGTCTTTTTACTCATGATGGTAATTACATGTAAAATCCTTGATTTCTCATGAGTAGGTAGAATTTTAGTACTTAGACAAATTTTATTGAATGAAACTTGATCTAGGTTAATATTCACTATTAAAGACATTCCTTTAAGTCTAAACTAGTTAAATATGTTTAGGGATCTTATTTCTCAAATGTTTCACATCCTAAGATCTCATTAGATTCATTTTGATATCATGGTATACTCATTTAAAATGAATCTCTACTACCTAGCATAAGTTAAGATTTTTAAATGAAACATTGCATTGACCCTTTGCTATTTAGTATATTAGCTTGCTAGTAGGCATATTATTTCATTATGCTACTAATGAAGTCTACTTGCAAGTTGTAAATGCTAATGAAAGCTATGCTATCTAAAAGGAAATGAAAAAGGAAATGAAAAAGTTTGAGAAAATTTTCAGAAATAAGGTATGATTTAGTTTTGCAAAAATTTTAGTATAATTCTTGAATTTTCATGTTTAATGATGTCTCTATACTCATAATTGATGTTGCATGATGAATATATGAAATTTCGTGAGTAGGTAAAAGTTTGATAACTTAGGCAATTTCATGACATCTTGATTGAATGAAATTTGCTCTAGGTTAAAATTCATATTAGAGACCTCATTTTGAGTTAATAGTTGGTAAACATGTTTAGATATACATATCACATGAGTCTAGGTATTTAAATTGAAAATTTATGTCTAGATGAACAATGTGATAACTATATCACTTTAGAGGACTTGAACTTGAAAAGTTTGACCCAAGTCAACGGATTGACTTGGACTCTTCATTTTTAAGTCCAAACCTCATAAACATGTTTAGATTTACTCATATTAGGTATCCATAGGTTTAAGTTTGAAAAATCATGAGTAAATGTTAAGTGATTTCTCTATACTCATGATTAAAATCACGAGTAAATATAATACTTGAATATTTATGCTTAAGTGATTTCTCTATGCTCATGATTGATTATGCATGATAAATATTTGAATTCTCACGAGTAAGAAAAATCTTGATAACTTAGCTCATTTCATGATATCATGATATCATGATATTTATGAAATTGAACTAGGTTAAAACCATTCTTTAGAGACTTCATCTTAAGTTGGAAATTTGATGAACATGTTTATGTGTGTTAATGATTAGTTGTCATTTGCTTAAAATTAAAAATTCATAAGAGATTGAGCAAATTGAAAACTAAGTCAATTTAGAGGACTTAAGCTTGAGAAGTTTGACCCAAGTCAACAAATCGACTTGGATATTTTATTTTAAGTCCAAAACTTCGTAAACATATTTAGGAATAGGTATGACATGTTTCCATGCACTTAGAATGAAAAATTTATATGGATATGGATAAAATGACATAGAGGTCATTTCATGATAACCACTTTTGAACCAAGTTGACTTAAAGGTCTCATTTTCAATTCATATATGAGGAACATGTTTAGATTTACTCATGTTAGGTATTCATAGATTTAAGGTTGAAAAATCATGAGTAAATATTAAGATTGAAACTTAGTGAGTTTCATAAAAACTAGTTAGTTTTGAATGAAACCATGCTAGGTTGATATCTTAACCTTAAGGATATAATTTTCATTTCAAACTTGACATATGCTCTTTACATGACCATCATGTGGTGTCATGAAAGTTTGAATGAAAATTGAAGAAGTTTTAAGAATAACTGAAAATTACAAAATACCATTTCAACTTACAATTGGTATCAATTTCAGTTATTTATAAAGAAATATTAAAAATCATTTTCAGAAGATTCTTGAAACTGCATATTCACTGAAAAATCTAGTTTTATCAGTAAAAATTTCAAAAAGTTTCATCAAGAATCTAATTTATAATGAAATTTTGAAGTTGGATTTTAAAAATGCAAAGTATCATCCCTATTTGAGATATCAATCTTTTCGATACTTTGATTCTTCTTCAAAAACTTCAATTGAAAACTCATTTATACCATTTGGATTATATTTATAATATCATTCACACAATTTCTTGAGTAAAATTATTTCTAGGAATGATTTTGATATTTTGGATGATAGCTAGAAATATCCTTTTGTTTATTAAAATCAATATATGATGAAAAATGGTCTTTGAAAATTCTTTTGAGTTTAAACCTTATTCATGCATTTCAAATGACCATTCAATATTTGGTATCAAAATTTTCATCCAAAAATTGGTACCAAAGTTTTTCATCAAATATATGATTTTGTATAAACTTAAAATTTTGATTTTTGAAAACTTGAAGTATAGGTTGACCTAAGTCAACAAAGTAACTTAAAAATTCATCTTAAGCCCAAACTTAATTCATAGACTTACGTTCTCTCATGTTTGATGTCTAGATGCCTAAATATGAGAAAACATGAGTAGATAGCAAAACTTGAGACTTAGCATTTTCATGTTTTCATGCTTATTTCAAATGAAAATGTGCTAAGTTCATATTTGGAGCAAATGATATTATTTTCAATTCAAACTTCTCAAACATGCTTTAAATGATTAGATCTTGGTTTTTTGAAAGTTTGAATGAAATCAAAAATGTCATCTGAGAACATACATGACTTAATTTTGAATTCAAATACTTAGTTTTTGAACATATCATGTATGAATTTTTTTCATATCAAATATTGTTTTCCATCCATTTGGTTGAGATTTTCATGTTTCATTAAAAATAAGCTTTAGAGTCTCAACTTCATGAAAAATATTTGTGTTCTTCATCCCTTTGACTAGATTGACCTTTCTTGCCATTTTTGATTGATGTCAAAAGGGGGAGAAATGTATTGGAAAAAGGGGGAGAAAAGTATAGGAAAATTGAGGAGAAAAATATAGAAAATCCATGCATATAGATATGGAGAGTTTATTTCCATAAATATGCATGTTGATAGGGGAAGAAATCCCTTAGTTCATATCCTCTATGCTTTAATGAATATATTTTCTTAAGGATGTTTGTCATCATCAAAAAGGGGGAGATTGTTGGCTTTAGGTTTTCAACCTTGGTCTTAATCTCTTAATCTCGGTTTTGATGATAACAAACATGGAGCTAATATTTCACGAGAAATCTTTCAGGTTTCATATCAATTAGCGTTTGATGTCCCCGATCGAAAATATCGAAAGAAATCGGAAATCAGAAATCGGATGGACATTGATCGCCGCGCTCGGGTTCATCGCGGAACTTCTCGAAGATCAACGTGTGCACCAAAGACGTATTGGACGAGCTCAAAGATCACATGGAAAGCTCTCTAAGATGATGCTCGTTGAAAGCCAGAACCCGAAAATGAAGCGCGTAAGAAAAAGGGCTGAAAATTCAATTCAGCCTAAGTTAGGTCGACCGGGTGGTCGACCGAATAAGGTAAGGAAAATGGCACCAACCATTTCGGTCGATCGGTCGGTCGACCGAACCGTGCCTAATAGAGGTAGAAGCTACTTCGGTCGATCGGGCGGTCGATCAATCGAGGCCCAAAATGGGCAGTAGCTCTGTTGGTTGACCAATCGGTCGACCGACCTACGTTTGCTGAAGATGCAAGATCGCGTCGGTCGACCGACTGGTCTACCGAATACGGGATTGAAGGATTTGCGTCTGGGGGGTCGACCCGTCGGTCGACTAATCACAGAGAGAAGAGCAACAGTCGAATGTCCGATCGATCGATCGATTGACCGACCAATCGACCAGCGGCCTACAACGGATAGAAAACTATCCGTTGAGCTACCGTTTCTTCGTGAGGGTATAAATATACCTTCATCTACTTCTTTTAACCTTCTTCTCCCACTCTTACAGACTTGATTGAGGATTCTAAAGGGAGATTTGAGCATTCCAAAGATCGATTGCAGCGCGCTCTGTTCTTTCGTCGAGTTATTCTTCAAGCGCCAACTGCTCCTCAACTCGGCTTCGACTCAAAGCACATTTACTGGCGAGTTGGAGGCTACAAGGCTTGAAAAGAGTAGATAATTTTGGTTTACACTCTAAGCTCTTTTCATTGTAATTTTTGCTATTATTTGAACACTGTTTAATTTGGATTTGTGTGTGTGAGGACCTAGGATTGTTAGGTCTTGAAATTGAGTGGTAGCCTTGGTGTTTGAGGTTTAAATCCACCGGTGTAATTAAACATAATTTTACTAGGATTAAGTGGAGTTGTCCCTTAAGGTTGAGGTGGAAGAGTGCTCTCGATAAGAAGGCGGAGACTTCCGGGTGTGGAAGTACCTTAGGTAGAGAGTGCGTCTCTTCGAGTCAAAGTCCTCTGTGTAAGGGAAACGAAAATTAATCTAGTAAAACTAGTTTGGAAATCCTAAGCGGGGTGCTTAGGTAGTGGAGTAGGCATTGGGGCCGAACCACTATAAATCTTGTGTTTGCATTGCTATTTATTATTGCTTGTGCTTAAGATTGTGATTGCAAATTGCCTAAATGATTTAAGAAAACGATTAAAATCGAATTTAGGCTAATCAATTTAGTAAACACACTATTCACCCCCCTCTAGTGTCGTCATTTCGCCTACAAGGTATACTATTTGTTCCAATTTCATATCCATCATCTAAGATTCCCTCTTACTTAAGCATCGAAGTATCTTTGCAGGTCACCACCGTAGTCGTGCTAGACTAGGAGACACGGAGGCTTGTAGCACCCCAACTTCATACGAGAACATTTGGCACCCACCATGGGGCCGAGTAAACCTTACCTGCCCCATCATGGTAGACACCCGGAGTCAGACGAACGTTACCGCCAACAAGTAGCAACTGTTGGTGAAATGGCCTACACTAGAGGGGGGTGAATAATATGTTTACTAAACTTTTTGCCTAATTTCGATTTATCAATTTTAATCGTTTCTTATAACTAGGCAATTCACAATTCAATGATCAAATGCAGAAACGATAAGTAAGGCAATTAAACACAAACAATATATCATGCTAACACAATGATTTATAGTGGATTTGGCCCAAATGCCTACTCCACTACTTAAGCAGCTCGCTTAGGATTTCCAAACTAGTTATACTAGATTAATTATTTTCTTTACAAAAAGGAATTTACACCAGAGAGTCTCCGCTCTCAAACCGAAGGCACTTCCATACCCGGAAGTATCCCGTCTTCCTACCGACAGCACTCTCCCATCGCAACCTAAGGACAACTCAACTAATCCTAGTAAACTACGTTTACACCGGTGGATTTAAGCCTTAACACCAAGGCAACCATCAACTCAATCAAACCTAGCAACCTAGGTTTACACACTTGATGTGCAATGAAAATAAACAACAAAATACAATAACAATTGGAGCAATAAACAAACCAAAGTATACTTAGTTCCAAAAGAAACTCCCTAGTCCACTTGAAGCCTCAAATTGATGAATTGATGAAGGAACAAGGCTCAATCAAGAATGGATGATGAAACTAGGGTTTGGAATAAAAAGTGGCTCAATCAAACACAAGGATTTTCAAAATATAACTCTAGGAAAGTTGGAAGAGGTGTGGAAGGCTTCTTTAAGCCTTGTGGAAGGGAACCAAAACACCTCATCCAACGGGCTGATTTATGCCCGTTGGCGCCGCCCGGTTGCTAGGCCGATTGACCGACCAAGCAACTGGCCCATCGACCGGAGCCCTATGTGCTTTCTAGGCTCCTTTCAATCAACCGACCATAGAGTACTGGTACTCTACATATTGTACTTGTACTCTACATTGAGTTTCACCCGGTTTCTTTCTTCGGTTCGGGTTTTGGATTATGGGTTTGGTTCTTTAAGGGTCTTTGCATCACAATGAGGATTTTACATTTCTCTAGACACCCTAAACGTATACTCTATCTTTCCGACGAATCCGAGTGCGTCGACCAACGTCCTTCCGATTTTCAAATTTCTCCAATATTTTTGATCATGGACGTCTTGCGCTAATCGATATAGAACCTGAAAATAATTATCCATGAAATTATTAGTTTCATGTTTGTTATCATCAAAACTGAGATTAAGACCAAGGTTGAAAATCTTAGGCCAACAGCAACCTAGCAGCGGCGTGCCCCCACTACCTAGAGATGCTAACACGACGAAGAGTGGTGTTTTGGTGCCCACCGACTCAACTCTAGAAGAGCTATGATGCCTGATCATTGATCTCCAACTGTAGAACCAAAAGTTGACAGCCCAAGTTGACGCACTAACGCAGTCTAAAGAACAACTAGCCGAGAGTGACTATTGCAGTTCAGAGAGCAAAGAAGACAACCATCTTGAGAGAACTGGGAGACCGGTCTTAGTCTTTAGAGATGAGATCTCCCACATGCAACACTGGAGAGAAGAAACTAGGGACACAGAGGTTGTTCCTCCCCCCATTGTCGACCTTGGATCGTCCACGGAACACATCATGGCAGTACTCCTTGAAGTCGAAATGGCAACACTAGAGGGGGGGTGAATAGTGTGTCAACTAAATTAATTAGCCTAAATTCCAATTTTAATCGTTTCTTGATTAGTTTAGGCAATTTGCGATTTAATGATTGGATGCGGAAGCGATAAATAATTAAGCAATTAAAACAAACAATAAAGCAATGCAAACACGATAATTTATAGTGATTTGGCCCCAATGCCTACTCCATTACCTAAGCACCCCACTTAGGATTTCCAAACTAATTTTACTAGATTAATTTTTGTTTCCCTTACATAGAGGACTTTTTACTCGAAGAGTCCCACTCTCGACCTAAGGCACTTCCACACCCGGAAGTCTACGCCTTCTTACCGAGAGCACTCTTCCACCTCAACCCTAAGGGACAACTAAACTAATCCTAGTAACAACTTATTTTTACACAAGTGGCTTTACACCTTCACAACAAGGTAACAACTTCACACAACAAGACCTAACAACCTAGGTCTTACAAACACACAAATAAAAAAAAAATGTGTTCAAATAAATAGTTAAAATACAATCAAAGGAGCTAAAAGATTGAACCAAGGATTAATGCTCCTTTGCAAGCCTTTGGAGCCTTCAACTCGTCAGGAGGTAGAACTCGTATTAGATCCCGAGTTGAGGAAGAAAGCTAGGCGCTTGCGAGAATGTTTGCGGAAGAACAGAGCGTCGCTTAATCGATCTTTGAAGGCTCAATTCTCCCTTTTGAGTGCTCAATAAAAGTCTGTAAGAATCAAGGAAGAGGGTTAAATGAATTATATGAGGGTGTATTTATACCCTTCTGAAGAAACGACAACTCAACGGATAGTTTTCTATTCGTTGTAGGTCGCTGGTCGATTGGTCGGTCGATCGACCGATCGACCGGTCATTCGACTGCTGCTTTCTCTCTATGGTCGATCGACCGACGGGTCAACCGCCCAGATGCAAATCCTTCTATCCCGCATTCGGTCGACCAGTCAGTCGACCGACGCGATCTTGCATCTTCAGCAAACTCAGTTCGGTCGATCGATCGGTCGACCGCTAGGGCTACTGCCCTTTTTCGGCCTTTGTCGATCGACCGACCGGTCGACCAAAGTAGCTACTGCCTATTTTTGGCAGTGTTCGTTCGATCGAAAGAGCTACTGCCTCTTTCTTACCCTGTTCAGTCGACCGCCCGGTCGATCGAATTTAGGCTGAATTTTATTTTTTAGCCTGGTTTTCTTCCTCGCTTTGTTTTCGGGGTTTGCTTTCAACGACCATCAACTTGGAGAGCTTTCATGTGATTTTTGAGCCTGCCCAAGATGACTTTGATGTACTCATCGATCTTCGAGAAACTTCCGCGATGAACTCGAGCGAGATGATCAATGTCCTTCCGATTTCTTCCGATTTATCCGATCGAGGATATCGAACGATAATTGATATGGAACCTGAAAGATTTCTCGATGAAATATTAGTTCCATGTTTGTTATTATCAAAACCGAGATTAAGAGATTAAGACCAAGGTTGAAAACATAAAGCTAACAATCTCCCCATTTTTGATGATGACAAATATCCTTAAGAAAATATATATATATTAAAGCATATCGGATATCAACTAAGGATTTCTTCCCCTATCAACATGCATATCTATATAATTAAACTCCCCCTATCTATATGCATGGATTTCCTATATTTTTCTCCCCTTTACCTATAATTTTCTCCCTAATTTTCCTATACTTTTCTCTCCCTTTTTCTTATACATTTCTCCCCCTTTTGACATCAATCAAAAAGGGCAAGAAAGGTCAATCTAGTCAAAGGGATGAAGAACACATATTTCTTCATTGAGTTGAGACTCTAAAGAATATTTTTCATGAAACATGAAAATCTCAACCAAAGGGATGGAAAACAATATTTGATATGAAACAAAATTCATACATGATATGTTCAAAAACTAAGTATTTGAATTCAAGATTAAATCATGTATGTTCTCATATGACATTTTTGATTTCATTCAAACTTTCAAAAAACCAAGATCTAATGATTTAAAGCATGTTTGAGAAGTTTGAAATGAAAATAATATCATTTGATCCAAAGAACTTAGCACATTTTCATTTGAAATAAGCATGAAAACTATGAAAATGCTAAGTATCAAATTTTGCTATCTACTCATGTTTTCTCATATTTAGGCATCTAGACATCAAACATGAGAGAATGTAAGTCTATGAATCAATTTTGGGTTTAAGATGAGATTTTTAAGTCACTTTGTTGATTTAGGTCAAGGTATACTTCTAGTTTTCAAATATCAAACTTTTAAGTTTATACAAAATCATATTTTTGACAAATATTTTTGAAACCAATTTTTTTTGGATGAAAATTTTTTATACCAATTATTGAATGGTCATTTGAAATGCATGTATCAAGTTTGAACTCAAAAAAATCTTCAAAGACCATTTTTCATCCTATATTGATTTTTATAAACAAATTGATATTTCTAGCTATCATCCAAGATATCAAAATCATTTCTAAAAATGATTTTACTCAAGAAATTGGTGTGAATGATGTTAGAAATGGAATCCAAATGGCATGCACAAAGTTTCATTTGATGTTTTTGAAGAAAGATCAAAGTATTAGAAAGATTGATATTTCAAATAAATGATACTTTGTGTTTTCGAAATCCAACTTCAAAATTCCATTATAAAAGATTCTTGATAAAACTTTTTGAAATTTTTACTGATAAAACTAGATTTTCCAGTGAATATGCAGTTTCAAGAATCTTCCAAAAATAATTTTTCTATATTTCTCTATAAATAACTGAAATTGATACCAATTGTAGGTTGAAATTGTATTTTTGTAATTTTCAGTTATTCTTAAAACTTCTTCAATTTTCATTCAAACTTTCATGACCCCACATGATGGTCATGTAAAGAGTATATGTCAAGTTTGAAATAAAAATTATGTCATTAAGTCAATATATCAACCTAGCATGGTTTCATTCAAAACTAAACTAGTTTTTATGAAACTTGCTAAGTTTCAATCTTAACATTACTCATGATTTTTCAAACTTAAACATATGGATACCTATGATGAGTCAATCTAAATATGTTCCCCAAATATGGATTGAAAATGAGACCTTTAAGTCAACTTGGTTCAAAAGAGGTAAGCAAGAATTAACCTCTATGTCATTTTATCCATATCCATATGGATTTTTCACTCTAAGTGCTTGGAAACATGTCATACCTATTCCTAAACATGTTTATGAAGTTTTGGACTTAAAATGAAATGTCCAAGTCGATTTGTTGACTTGGGTCAAACTTCTCAAGCTTAAGTCCTCTAAATTGACTTAGTTTTCAATTTGCTCAATCTCTTATGAATTTTCAATTTTAAGTAAATGACAACTAATCGTTAACACACATAAACATGTTCATCAAATTTTCAACTTAAGATGTGTTGGCTTAAGGGTCTCTCTTAAGCCTCGATCTTTATTTTGATGATAACAAATATGTATTTAATCCAAGTATGAAGTTTTGAGTTCAGGTTGAGGTTATAATACACATGCCAAATCCGTTCAAACGAGATGACGGCAAAGATCGTCAAAGAAACGGAAGAAGAAATCGTTGAAGAATGGCTCGGGATCGAATCAAGTAGATTTAATGTAATATGTCCCTAGGATAGCTTATCCCAAGCCAAAATTGTAAGGTTACCCAAGATGAAACTTGGTAACCAAACCCTTAGAATTGACATGTAAAAATACGAGGAATTAATCATCCTCAGCCTGGGATCGGTCGACCGGTCGGTCGATCGATCGATCAAGGTATAGAAGGGCATTGCAGCCTATTCGGTCGACCGACTGGTCGATCGGAGATCGCAAAAAATTGGTAGAAGCTATTTGGTCGACCAGTCGGTCGACCAAAATTGGTGAAGGCAACAATGCAGGGCTGCATCGGTCGATCGGTTGGTCGACCGACAGAGGCAAAAAATTGGCAGAAAGATAGTGGTCGACCGACCTAAAGATAGCCTCAATTGCGTCTCGCTACAGCCATTTGGCGATTGTCAAAAGAAATGTTGGCGATCGACCCGTCGATCGACCGACCTCTCTCAGCTGCAAGCGGTCGGACCTGGCGGTCGATCGATCGATCGACCGACTGATCGACCGGCCTTGCGACCGAACGACTTCAACGGTCTATTTTTTATTCGTTGAACGACCGCTCGGCTGAGGGGTTATAAATACCCCTCACCAAACTTCATTAAATACTTTTTGCAAATCTTGTTGAGCATTAAAAGTGATCTTTAAAGCCTTCACTCGATCAATCTCTCGCGCGCTCTCTGCTCCCTGTCTTGACATCAACTCCAGGTAGGCGCTGCTTTGAGTCTAACATTCTCTGCAAGTTGAAGACAAGAAGGCGGTGGAAAGAAGCTTGGTTCAATTCTTGTTTCTCCAGCTCTTTCCCTGTATTTTAAGTTTATTGTAACTTGTTTTCTAGTTTGAATAGCTTGCTAGGTGTGCTAGGAAACACTTAGGGTCAACTTTGTAGAAGTGTATTTTGCCTATGTGAATAGAATTGAGGTGTTCTCCAAGTGAGGGAGAATGGTGTCCTCAAGTGTATTCAAAGGGAAACATACATTCTATAAAGTAGTGTTTAGAAATCCTTAGTAAGGAGCCAAGGTAGTGGAGTAGGCGGTTGACCGAACCACTATAAATATTGTTGTTTGCATTGCTCTTTACTTGCTTTTATTATTGTTATTGAATTGTGATCATATCAAGCATCAAGGATCATTTGCATTAAGTTGAGACAAAATTAAGTTATAAGGAAATTTAAAAAGGGGATTAATACTATTCAACCCCCCTTCTAGTGTCAAGGTCCATCCAACAATTGGTATCAGAGCTAGGTAGTAGGCTAAGATTTAACCATCTTCCCTACAAGTCATCATGTCTAGTGAAATTCAACTAGCTCAAGGGTCCTCTACTAACACTCCACCACTATTCGATGGGAACAACTATGCCTATTGGAAGATTCGCATGAATGGCTTCCTTCAATCCTTAGGCATGGATGTATGAAGGATGATCCTAGTAGAGTATAAACAACCCGATAAGGATATGGATAAATGGTTCCAAGAGGAAGTTAGGCTCTTTAATGCAAATGCCAAGGGCGTCAATGCTCTATATTGCGGTCTATCAATTAATGAATTCAATAAGATCTCTACATGCAAGTCCGCATACGAAGTGTGGAAGGTCCTAGAGACCACCCATGAAGGGACTTCGCAAGTAAAGGAATCCAAAATCAATTTACTCATGCATGACTATGAAATGTTTAAAATGCTTTCATATGAGTCTATTGATGCCATGCATGCTAGGTTTCAAAATATTACGAATGGCTTAGCTAACCATGGCAGGGAGATAAGGGAAGATGAGAAGGTAAGGAAGCTCATTCGTTCCCTTCCAAAATCTTGGGAATCCAAGGTGACGGCCATCATGGAAGCCTAGGACTTGAGCACGCTAAAGATTACCGAGCTCATTGGATCTCTCATGACACATGAGACCCACATGAAGCAATACCAAGAAGAAGATGCTTCTAAAGGCAAGGCCATTGCCTTAAAAGCATCACATAGAGCCGAAGAGACATCGTCATCAGAGGAAGAGACGGATGACCTTGAAGAAATGGCGATGCTTGCAAGGAGGTTCATGAGCTTCATGAAGGGAGGCATGAGAAAAGGAAGAAGTGGCTACACGTGTTACAATTGCAACAAGATGGGGCACCTAAGGAAAGATTGCCCGCTTCTAAAGATGGCCACTACCTCCAACCCTCATAAGAAAGAAAAGTACAAAAGAAAGAAGACAATGATGGCAACATGGGATGAAAGCGAGGCCTCATCAAGTGAAGAAGAGGGAAGGAGTGAGAAAGCAAACCTTTGCTTGATGACAAAGGATGATGAGGTAAGATTTAATTTTGGTGAAACTTCATTTACTCAAGATGAATTGGAAATTGAATTTGAGCAAATGCATGATGAGTTCATATCAATTAGGAGAAAATTTAAAGATCTCACAAAGGATAATAGATCCTTAGAAATTGAAAATGATAGATTATTACTCTGTTGCAATGATCTTAGGAAAGAGGTAGGCAATCTTAAGGTTGAAAAGTGCACCCTAGAAAAGGCTAAGAAGGACCTAGAAATAGATAATAAAAAATTAGAAAAAGAAAACAAGTATCTATGTGATACAATAAAGCATTTAAATGATAGCATGCTAACATTAAAGAAAGAACTTTGCATGCTCAATGAAAAAATGACAACTATTCAAAATGTTATGCCAAAAGTTGTTAGTAAAAAGAAATCACCACAATCCCATGCTCACACACACACACAAAGAAAATTTCATGGTAATTGTTTTTCTTGTGGTATTTTTGGCCATATGGCCAAAGATTGTGCATTAAGGAGGAACCCATATGCAAGATTCACATGAGTTCCAAAAGTGACTAACACCCAAGGACCCAAGGACCCAAGAAAATTTGGGTACCTAAGAAAGTGTCTTCTCCTTTTGTAGGTGAAGAAGCATCCTCAACCAAGTAGGAGTACATGGATCTTGGATAGCGGTTGCTCGAATCACATGATGGGAGATATCAACTTGTTTGCAACTCTATCAAGTAAAGATGGCAGAAATGTCACATTTGGAGACAATGCCAAAGGTAAGATTGTTGGCATTGGTGACATAGGTATTACTCCCTTACCCATGTATCAAAAATGTTTTATTAGTTGATGGTTTAAAACATAATTTGATTAGCATATCTCAACTATATGATAATGGGTACATAATTATTTTTGAAGCATCTAAATGCATTATTAGAAGTACACCTTCAAATGATATCATATTCATAGGAAATAGCCAAGCAAATGGACACACCCTATAATTAAATGTCTTGCCCAATCCTCATGTTAGATGCTTAGTAGCCATGGAAAATGACTCTTGGTTGTGGCATAGAAGGCTAGGACATGCTAGCATGAGTCTCATCCAAGAGATATCTAGAAAAGACTTAGTAAAAGGCTTACCTAAGATAAAGTTTGAAAAAGATAAACTTTGTGATGCATGTCAACTAGGTAAGCAAGTAAAATATTCATTCTATAGTATTAATCAAGTTAGTACATCTAGAATTCTAGAGCTTGTACACATGGATCTCTTTGGTCCATGTGATGTAGCTAGTCTAGGTGGAAAGCTTTATTGCTATGTTTTGGTTGATGATTTTTTGAGATTTACATGGGTTTTCTTTTTGGCAAAGAAAAATGAAACATTTGAGTTTTTCAAAAAATTAGCAAAAAGGTTTCAAATGAAAAAGAAGTTTCTATTTTGAAAATTAGGAGTGATAATGGAGGGGAGTTTAAAAATATTTTTTTTTTCCGAGTTTTGTGATGATTTAGGTCTTCAACATACCTTTTCTTCCCCTAGGACCCCTCAACAAAATGAGGTGGTTAAGAGGAAGAATAGAACCCTACAAGAAATGGCTAGGACCCAGTTGTGCGAAAATAATTTACCTAAATATTTTTGGGCCGAAGCCATAAATACTTCTTGTTATGTTCTTAATCGTGTTTTATTAAGACCAAAAATCAAGAAAACACCTTTTGAGCTTTGGAATGGTAAAATCACAAATGTGGGATATTTTCATGTTTTTGGATGTAAATGCTTTATTTTAAACACTAAGAAGAATTTAGGAAAATTTAATTCTAAATCCGATGAAGGAATTTTCCTAGGTTACTCCACTAGTTCTAAGGCTTATAGATCGGGTTTATAATCGTAGAACTATGATAGTTGAAGAATCTATGCATGTGACTTTTAATGAAACTAATGATTCTTCAAGAAATGTCAAGATTGTGAATGTAGGTGAGGAGCTTGAGGATCTCACACTTCATGATAAGGAAGTAGAGGATGAAGATAATGAGGAGACCCAACATGAAGAACCTCCATCCTCAAGTCAACCTCAAGTCGAAGTTGATGAAGAAGAAGCTCTACCACCTCTCCCCAAGGGATATCGATTGGTAAGAGATCATCCAATGGACCAAGTCATTGGAGAGCCTTCAACGGGAGTGGTAACACATTCTAAACTTAAAAATTTATGTCAATATGTAGCATTTGTTTCTCAAGTAGAGCCTAAAAATGTTAAGGAAGCTATAGAAGATGAGTTTTGGGTATTAGCCATGCAAGAATAACTCAACCAATTTGATAGAAATAATGTATGAGATTTAGTGCCTAGACCTAGTGATCAAACCATAATTGTAACCAAGTGGGTATTTAGGAATAAACTAGATGAAGAAGGACTAGTCATTAGAAACAAAGCTAGGCTAGTGGCACAAGGGTACAACCAACAAGAAGGAATAGACTATAATGAAACATATGCTCCCGTAGCTAGATTAGAAGCAATTAGGATGCTTTTATCATTTGCTAGCTTTAAGGGCTTTAAACTCTTTCAAATGGATGCGAAAAGTGCATTTTTAAATGGTTTTATAAATGAAGAAGTTTATGTTGAACAACCCCCCGGTTTTGAAAGTTTTGAGTTTCCTAATCATGTTTTCAAACATAAAAAGGCTTTATATGGTTTAAAACAAGACCCTAGGCCTTGGTATGAAAGACTTTCTATTTTCTTAATTGAATAAGGTTTTGACATAGGAAAAGCGGATGTCTCACTTTTCATTAAGCACCATGAAAATGACATATTATTAGTTCAAATATATGTTGATGATATAATTTTTGGTGCCACTAATGAAATGCTTTGTGAGTGATTTGCTAAGTGCATGCAGGATGAATTTGAGATGAGTATGATGGGAGAACTCTCCTTCATGCTTGGTCTCCAAATCAAGCAAACCACCAAAGGGATCTTCATCAATCAAGCTAAGTACACAGAGGAGCTCATCAAAAGATTTGGAATGAATGAAGACAAGATAGCTTCTACACCTATGAGCTCATCCATCAAGCTTGACAAAGATGAGGAGGGGATTAAAGTGGACGAAAAATGATATCGAGGTATGATCGGTAGTCTCCTTTATTTAACCGCAAGTAGAACCGATATCATGTTTAGCGTATGTTTATGTGCTAGGTTTCAATCGTGTCCTAAGATGTCTCATTTAAGCGCGGTAAAACGTATATTGAGATATCTAAAGGGTACAGTTGACTTAGGATTATGGTATCCATGTCATGCATCATTTGATTTAATCGGTTTTTCAGACGCTGATTTTGCCAGATGTAAGGTAGATAGGAAAAGCACTAGTGTGTGTTGTCAATTCTTAGGAGCAAGTCTTGTTTCTTGGTTCTCAAAGAAACAAAATTCGGTTGTGCTTTCAACTACCGATGCGGAATACATCGCCGCGGCTAGTTGTTGTGTGCAAGTCTTTTGGATGAAACAAACCCTTTTAGACTATGGACTTAGGTATTCTTGCATATCTATACATTGTGATAATACTAGTGCAATTAATTTAACCAAAAATCCTATCTTACATTCTAGAACTAAGCATATTGATTTGAGACATCATTTTCTTAGAGATAATGTAGCTAAGGGAAATATATCGGTAGAATTTGTATCCACCGATAAACAACTTGCCGATATATTTACAAAACCCTTAGTTGAAGAAAGTTTCACAACCTTAAGGATGCAACTAGGAATTTGTGCTTTACCTTGTGTTTAAAGAGAATTTTCTTCAAAACTTACATGATTTCAAAACTTGCATTCGATAAAAGTGTCATCACACTTATGTATTGCTCTGTAGTGGGGCTTTGCGACCTATTGATGTTTGCCTTCTATAGGCTTACATTGATGGGAAGGACTATAGTGGTAGATGATACTTGGTTTTTGTGGCTTTCTCGGTTTTTTAGCTTTATGATGAAATCTCATTAATTGTACATTGATTCTTACCCTTTTTGATTAATGTCAAAAGGGGGAGAAAAAGAAACGTCACACTTGGTTTTCACGATACATATAGGTAGTGTGAGTTTTATAGTTAAGGAGAAGAGATATAGTTAGGGGGAGTTAAGAATAACATGCACAATGGTAGGGGGAGCATAAGTTAAGTTATAGATAATTTAATATGCACATTGATAGGGGGAGCATAGGTTAATTGAATGAATATGCTAAGTGAGAAAGTATGAATGCATAGGCTAAAGTATTTATCTTGCATACCCTAACTCTTGAATGCCTTAACTCAAAACTCACAAATGCTTATATTTTCTTAAATTCTAATGTTATGTTTGTCATCATCAAAAAGGGGGAGATTGTTGGCTTAAGGGTCTCTCTTAAGCCTCGATCTTTATTTTGATGATAACAAACATGTATTTAATCCAAGTATGAAGTTTTGAGTTTAAGTTGAGGTTGTAATACGCATGCCAAATCCGTTCAAACGAGACGACGACAAAGATCATCAAAGAAACGGAAGAAGAAATCGTTGAAGAATGGCTCGGGATCGAATCAAGTAGATTTAATGTAATATGTCCCTAGGATAGCTTATCCCAAACCAAAATTGTAAGGTTATCCAAGATGAAACTTGGTAACGAAACCCTTAGAATTGGCATGTAAAAATACAAGGAATTAATTATCCTCAGCTTGGGATCGTTCGATCGGTCGGTCGACCGATCAATGCATAGAAGGGCGATGCAGCCTATTCGGTCGACCGACTGGTCGATCGGAGATCGCAAAAAATTGGCAGAAGTCATTCGGTCGACCAGCCGGTCGATCAAAATTGGCGAAGGCAATAATGCAGGGCTGCGTCGATTGATCGGTTGGTCGACCGATAGAGGCGAAAAACTGGCAGAAAGATAGCGGTCGACCGACCTAAAGATAGCCTCAATCGCATCTCGCTGCAGCCATTCGGTCGACCAACGAGTTGACCGAATGTCTGAAGAAATGTTGGCGGTCGACCGACCTCTCTCAGCTGCAAGCAGTCGGACCTAGCGATCAATCCGTCGGTTGACCGACTGATCGATCGGCCTTGCGACCGAACGGCTTGAACGGTCGATTTTTTATCCGTTGAACGATCGTTCGGCTGAGGGGTTATAAATACCCCTCACCAAACTCCATTAAATACTTTTTGCAAATCTTATTGAGCATTAAAAGTGATCTTTAAAGCCTTCACTCGATCAATCTCTCGCGCGCTCTCTGCTCCCTATCTTGAAATCAACTCCAGGCGGGCGCTGCTTCTCTCTGCTTCAACTGTGCTGTGCTGCTTTGAGTCTAACATTCTCTGCAAGTTGAAGACAGGAAGGCGGTGGAAAGAAGCTTGGTACAATTCTTGTTTCTCCAACTCTTTCCCTGTATTTTAAGTTTATTGTACCTTGTTTTCTAGTTTGAATAGCTTGCTAGGTGTGCTAGGAAACACTTAGGGTCAACTTTGTAGAAGTGTGCTTTGCCTAGGTGAATAGGATTGAGGTGTTCTCCAAGTGAGGGAGAAGGGTGTCCTCAAGTGTATTCAAAGGGAAACATACATTCTATAAAGTAGTGTTTAGAAATCCTTGGTAAGGAGCCAAGGTAGTGGAGTAGGCGGTTGGCCGAACCACTATAAATATTGTTGTTTGCATTGCTCTTTACTTGCTTTTATTATTGTTATTGAATTGTGATCATATCAAGCATCAAAGATCATTTGCATTAAGTTGAGACAAAATTAAGTTATAAGGAAATTTAAAAAGGGGATTGACACTATTCAACCCCCCCTTCTAGTGTCAAGGTCCATCCAACAAGATGAAGTCTCTAAAGAAAAGTATTAACCTAGTTCAATTTCATAAATATCATGATATCATAAAATGAGCTAAGTTATCAAGATTTTCTTACTCATGAGGATTGAAATATTTATCATGCATAATCAATCATGAGCATAGAGAAATCACTTAAGCATAAATATTCAAGTATTATATTTACTCATGATTTTAATCATGAGCATAGAGAAATCACTTAACATTTACTCATGATTTTTCAAACTTAAACCTATGGATACCTAACATGAGTAAATCTAAACATGTTTATGAGGTTTGGACTTAAAAATGAAGTGTTCAAGTCAATCTGTTGACTTGGGTCAAACTTTTCAAGTTCAAGACCTCTAAAGTGATATAGTTATCACATTATTCATCTAGACATGAATTTTTAATTTTAAATACCTAGACTCATGTGATATGTGTATCTAAATATGTTTACCAACTATTAACTCAAAATGAGGTCTCTAATATGAATTTTAACCTAGAGCAAATTTCTTTCAATCAAGATGTCATGATATTGCCTAAGTTATCAAACTTTTACCTACTCATGAAATTTCATATATTCATCATGCAACATCAATCATGAGTATAGAGACATCATTAAACATGAAAATTTAAGAATTATACTAAAATTTTTGCAAAACTAAATCATACCTTATTTCTGAAAATTTTCCCAAACTTTTTCTTTTGCTTTTAGATAGCATAGCTTTCATTAGCATATACAACTTGCTAGTAGACTTCATTAGTAGCATAATGAAATAATATGCCTACTAGCAAGCTAATATACTAAATAGCAAAGGGTCAATGCAATGTTTCATTTAAAAACCTTAACCTATGCTAGATAGTAGAGATTCATTTTAAATGAGTATACCATGATATCAAAATGAATCTAAGGAGATCTTAGGATGTGAAGCATTTGAGAAATAAGATCCATAAACATGTTTAACTACTTTGGACTTAAAGGAATGTCTCTAATAGTGAATATTAACCTAGAGCAAGTTTTATTCAATGAAATTTGTGTAAGTACTAAAATTCTACCTACTCATGAGAAATCAAGGATTTTACATGTAATTACCATCATGAGTAAAGAGACATAAAGCTTGAACATTGAGCTTTAACACTAAGATTTTGAATTTACCAAGGTTATACCTTATTCATGATAATTTGCCAAACTAATCTTTTTCTTCCTAGTTATTAGCCTTCCTTTTTATCATAACTTGCAAACAATATTCATTAGTAAGAAAGATGATAATATAAATTACTAGCAAGTTATCAAACTAAGTAGCAAAGAGAGGGATCAATTATCGATATCAAAATCTACTTTGCTAAATAGTTTCAAATTCGTTTCAAAATAAAATCGAGTGATATCAAAACGAATTTTAAGAGATCACAAAAATAATGAATGAAAAATATGATCTCCAACCCTTCCTATTGGTTGAAAACCGAAAAGCCATAATGTGCCTACGATTTAGAACCACAAGGTCGCTTAGGCCCATTATAGGCCACCTAGGTCTCCAAAGAGACCGGGAAATCATAAATCAAAATCATTTTTCAAAAGACTCTTATCAAGAGCGGGGAAAACAACTCAACTTAAACATGTATCATAACTCCAACTTAAATAAAACAAGCCAAAGTAAGGAGATGATACCAAAATGTTTGATGCCAATTTTACCTAAGGCATCTAGGTGAAAGCTTGAAGTTGCACCCATAAAAGGATTCTTCATTCAACTCTTTGGTCAACTTCAACTCTTCATCAATCTTTCACCATTTTGTGGTAGCTCCCCCTACAAGAGAAGATGATACTTTTGGTATCCAAATGGTTTTGGGTCCTTGAGGGTGAGTTGGCCTAGGAATCCAACGTGTCTTAACTACGGTTGGATTTCTTTTAAAGACACAATCATGGATAGCATGGACAAAAATACCACAACAAAAACAATGTCCATTGAATTTCTTTTTATTTTTGCTATGGACATTAGATCTATCATTTGAATGCTTGTCATGTGAAACGTGATGAGTATGAGCATTCTTACAAACCTCATTCATCTTCTTATAATTATGAGGTCTAATGGTAGAATGCATGGCATGAGAGGCATGATGAGCATGAGCATTCTTAGATAAAACATTTTTCTTTTGAGGTTTCCTAAATGAGACATTTTGATTTTTAGAATTAAAAGAGGAAGTATTAACTTTCCTACTCAAAATCAACATCTCATTTTTCAAATCATCTATGGATTTATGCAATGCATGCAATTGAGATTTTAACTTGCAATTCTCATTTTCTAAATTGTTATTTTTAAGCTTCAAATCCTTAAGCTCATATTCTACATTATCATGGCATGAATAAAATGACCTAGGTCTTAATTTTTCATTTTCTAGTTTAGATTCATGCAAATGAGACTTAAGCATCACATTTTTCTTTTTCAATCTTTTTATTTTCGTTATCTTTTCTAACAAGCAAGGCATACATTTTTTGACATTCATCAACTAGTTCTTCATATCGCATATTGAATGAACTAGAAGAGCTAGTACTAACATTATTATTATTATGACTAGAAGGAAAAGAGTGTACCTCATCTTTGGTGCTTATGAGGCAAACTTTTGAAGTAGCTTCATAGTCATTGCTAGAGGGTGCTTCAAATGAGTGAGAGGTGGAGGTGGAAGCACTTGACCTCTTCCTTGCTTTGTTCTTCATGCTTGGGTAATTTTTCTTCACATGCCCCTTTTCTTTGCAAGCATGACAAATTACTTTTCTTTTTCGGCTCTTGGTGCTACTTCTTTGACTAGAAGAACTATGGGCATCAAAACCAAGATTAGTAGTAGGTGAGTGACCATTGTCATCACCACATTTATTAAAAGTGCCAATCTCTTCGGTTTTGGCATAATCATATAAAACATTTAAAGTGACCCATAAGTCATAAGCCGAAGAGCAATGCATGACTTTATCTAGGATGCCATTTGGTAATGTGCAAAGTATGTAATTCATGACATCTCCATTATACTTAGACATTTTCTTATCCATTTCACTCCAAGCATGCATATGAACCTTAGGTTCAATGAATTCCCAATGTAACATGTTAAAGACACCAAAACCTTTAGTCTTCAAATAAGTGTACATCCTATGTTTCCAAAGACCAAAGTTTGAGTCATCGAACCTAGGAGGTGAAGACGCTACACTCTCTAGAGCCATTTCTAGATCGAGACTAGATGTAGACGAGATGGTGAAATCTCAATCCACGACCCGCTCTGATACCAATTGTAGGCGAAATGGCAACACTAGAGGGGGGTGAATAGTGTGTTTACTAAATTGATTAGCCTAAATTCGATTTTAATCATTTAGGCAATTTACAATCTTACGATTTAATACGAAAGCGATATAAACAATTAAGCACAAGCAATAATAAATAACAATGCAAACACAAGATTTATAGTGGTTCGGCCCCAATGCCTACTCCACTATCTAAGCACCCCGCTTAGGATTTCCAAACTAATTTTACTAGATTAATTTTTATTTCCCTTACACAGAGGACTTTGACTCGAAGAGTCGCACTCTCGACCTAAGGTACTTCCACACCCGGAAGTCTCTACCTTCTTATCGAGAGCACTCTTCCACCTCAACCCTAAGGGACAACTCCACTTAATCCTAGTAAAACTACGTTTAATTACACCAGTGGATTTAAACTAGGGGTGAGCATGGACCGGTTAACCGGTCCATTATTCAAAAAAAAACCGGTCCATTAACTTCGATTTTTCAAAACCATTAACCGTAAACCGGTCCATTAACTTTGGTTAACCACTATTTCGGTTTCAGTTTTTTTGGTTCGGTTAATCGATAATTTCCAGTTAACCAATAAAATTTTTTAACCTACAAACATAGTAATATTATGCTAATTATGGAGAAAAATTCAAACAAATACCGAATTCTCATTGAGAAAAAAAAAAAGAAGTGAAACCACTTGAACCAAGATGATGTTCTACAAAAACTAATATTTTTATTTTTATTTTTAAAATATTTTTTTGATTTTTAAATTTTCTATATTTTCTATAATTTTTTAATACATTTTAATAATTTTTTATATTTTTTTATAATTTTTTGTAATTTTTTATAATTTATAAATCATTATTTAATATATATATTATTAAAATTTAATAAATTATATCGAACCGGTCGGTTAACCGAAACCGGTGGACTTTTTACCTCTCGAACCAAAACCTAAACAGAAAACCGGTTTTTTAAAAAATAAAAACCGAAACCGTAAAAACCGGTTCGGTTTCGGACCGGTTTTTCGGTTAACCGAAAAACCAGTTTTTTTTGCTCACCCCTAATTTAAACCTCAAACACCAAGGCTACCACCCAATTTCAAGACCTAACAATCCTAGGACTTCACACGCACAAACTCAAATTAAACAGTGTTCAAATAACAACAAAAATTACAACGAAAAGAGCTTAGAGTGTAAACCAAAATTATCTACTCTTTTCAAGCCTTGTAGCCTCCAACTCGCCAGTAAATGTGCTTTGAGTCGAAGCCGAGTTGAGGAGCAGTTGGCGCTTCAAGAATAACTCGAGGGAAGTAGACATGAAAATTCAAGAATTATACTAAAATTTTTGCAAAACTAAATCATACCTTATTTCTGAAAATTTTCCCAAACTTTTTCATTTCTTTTTTCATTTGCTTTCAGATAGCATAGCTTTCATTAGCATTTACAACATTGCAAGTAGACTTCATTAGTAGCATAATGAAATAATATACCTACTAGCAAGCTAATATACTAAATAGCAAAGGGTCAATGCAATGTTTCATTTAAAAACCTTAACCTATGCTAGATAGTAGAGATTCATTTTAAATGAGTATACCATGATATCAAAATGAATTTAAGGAGATCTTAGGATGTGAAACATTTGAGAAATAAGATCCCTAAACATGTTTAACTAGTTTGGACTTAAAGGAATGTCTCTAATAGTGAATATTAACCTAGAGCAAGTTTCATTCAATGAAATTTGTCTAAGTACTGAAATTCTACCTACTCATGAGAAATCAAGGATTTTACATGTAATTACCATCATGAGTAAAGAGACATAATTTAAGCTTGAACATTGAGGTATAACACTAAGATTTTGAATTTACCAAGGTTATACCTTATTCATGATAATTTGCCAAACTAATCTTTTTCTTCCTAGTTATTAGCCTTCTTTTTTATCATAAATTGCAAGCAATATTCATTAGTAAGAAAGATGAGAATATGAATTACTAGCAAGTTATCAAACTAAGTAGCAAAGAGAGGGATCAATTATCGATATCAAAATCTACTTTGCTAAATAGTTTCAAATTTATTTCAAAATAAAATCGAGTGATATCAAAACGAAATTTAAGAGATCACAAAAATAATGAATGAAAAATATGATCTCCAACCCTTCCTATTGGTTGAAAACTGAAATGTCACAATGTGCCTACGATTTAGAATCGCAAGGTCATATGAGCCCATTACAGGCTACTTTGGTCTCTGAGAATACCGGGAAATCAAAAATCAAAAAGGTTTTTGAATTTTTATCAAGAGCGAAAAATCTACTAATATTAACATACATCAAACTCCAACTATAATTTTAAGCAATTGGATATAGGAGATGATACCGGAATAGTTTTGATGCCAACTTTACCTAAGACATCAAGGTTGCTTGAAGTTGCAACCAAGGAAGAATTCATCATTCAAGTCCATGGTCAACTTCAATACACCACTTCTCATTCATCTTTGTGTGGTAGCTCCCCCTACAAAAGCAAATGAGACTTTTGGTACCCAAATTGCTTTGGGTCCTTGGAGGTGAGTTGGCCTAGGAATCCAAAGTGTCTTAACTACACTTGGATTTTTCTTGAATGCATAATAATAAATAGCATGGCCAAAAATATCACAACAAAAACAATGTCCATTAAATTTCTTTTTGTTTTTATTATGGACATGAGGTTTGTTATTAGAATGCTTGCATGTGAAACATGATGAGTATAAGCATTCTTGAAGGAAACAATTTTCTTTTGAACATGAGATTTGATGTTAGAATGTTTGATATGAGAAGCATGATGTGCATAAGCATTCTTGAAAGAAATATTTGTATTTCTAGAATTCTTAGAAGATGAATTACTAGATAGATTATTGACTTTCTTATTTAGAAAAACAACCTCATTTTTTAAGTCGTTCATGGATTTTTGAATAGCATGCAATTGAGTTTTCAAGATGCTATTTTCATTCTTTAGGATGTCATTTTTTGTTTTTAAATCTTTAGTGTCAACACTTAAGGTATCATGACATGAATTGGAGACACTAAGTTTTAGCTTCTCATTTTCTAATTTTACATCATGTAATTTTCTTTCTTCAATTTTTTGTTCTCTTTATCTTTTCTAACAAGCAAGGCATACATGCTTTTATATTCATCCATTAATTCATCATAAAGAAAATCATGAGAGCTAGATGAATTAATACTACCATTTTTGTTATCATGACTAGAGGAAGAACATACCTCCTCATCAACGTTCATGATGTTGACTTCGTGATCATGGTGTGAGGATGCTTCACTTGATTCACGTGAGTGAGTGAAAGTATTTGACCTCCGTTTTCCCTTGCTCTTCATACTAGGGCAATTTTTTTTCACGTGCCCTTTCTCATTGCATAGGTGACATATCACATTTCTCTTCCAACTCTTTGTACTTCTTTGGCTAGAAACACTAAAAGCTTCAAGAACTTCATTAGATATAGGAGTATGACAATTGTCATTGTCTCCTTCATTTAGAGTAACGAGTTCTTTAGTTTTAGCATAATCATAAAGTATATTCAAAGTAGCCCAAATATCATATGCAGAAGTACAATGCTTGATCTTTTCAAAGATATTATTTTCACAAGAACAATATATGCAATTTGTTGCCTTAGCATTTAATTCAAACATATTAATTTGTTCTTGTATCTATGCATCCATGTTTTCCTTAGGTTCAATATATTTGATTTTTACCATGTTAAAAACACCTAAACCTTGAGTCTTTAGGAAAATATACATTCTACTCTTCCATAGACCAAAGTTAGACTCATCGAACCTAGGTGGTGAAGACGATACTGACTCTAGAGCCATTTCAAGATCGAGACAAGGTGTAGAGGAGATGGTGAAATCTCAAACTACGAACCCGCTCTGATACCAATTGAAAGCGAAATGGCAACACTAGAGGGGGGGGGATAGTGTGTCAACTAAATTAATTAGCCTAAATTACTATTTTAATCGTTTCTTGATTAGTTTAGGCAATTTGCGATTTAATGATTGGATGCGGATATGATAAATAATTAAGCAATTAAAACAAATAATAAAGCAATGCAAACACGATAATTTATAGTGGTTCGGCCCCAATGCCTACTCCACTACCTAAGCACCACGCTTAGGATTTCCAAACTAGTTTTACGAGATTAATTTTCGTTTCCCTTACACAGAGGACTTTTTACTCGAAGAGTCCCACTCTCGACCTAAGGCACTTCCACACCCGGAAGTCTCCGCCTTCTTACTGAGAGCACTCTTCCACCTCAACCCTAAGGGACAACTAAACTAATCCTAGTAACAACTAATTTTTACACAAGTGGCTTTACACCTTCACAACAAGGTAACCACTTCACACAACAAGACCTAACAACCCAGGTCTTACAAATGCACAAATCAAATAAAAACGTCTTCAAATAAATAGTTAAAATACAATCAAAGGAGCTAAAAGATTAAACCAAGGATTAATGCTCCTTTGCAAGCCTTTGGCGCCTTCAACTCGTCGGGAGGTAGAACTCGTATTAGATCCCGAGTTGAGGAAGAAAGCTAGGCGCTTGCAAGAATGTTCGTGGAAGAACAGAGCGCCGCTTAATCGATCTTTGAAGGCTCAATTCTCCCTTTTGAGTGCTCAATAAAAGTCTGTAAGAATCAAGGAAGAGGGTTAAATGAATTATATGAGGGTGTATTTATACCCTTCTGAAGAAACGACAGCTCAACAAATAGTTTTCTATCCATTGCAAGCCGCCGGTCGATTGGTCGGTCGACCGACCGATCGACCGATCACTCGACCACTGCTTTCTCTCTATGGTCGGTCGACCGACGGTTCGACCGCCCATACGCAAATCCTTCGATCCCGCATTCGATCGACCAGTCGGTCGACCGACACGATCTTGTGTCTTCAGCAAACCCAGTCCGATCGACCGATCGGTCGACCGCTAGGGCTACCGCCCTTTTTAGGCCTCTGTCGATCGACCAACCGATCGACCGAAGTAGCCATTGCCTATTTTTGGCAGTGTTCGGTCGACCGAAAGAGCTACTGCCTTTTTCTTACCTTGTTCGGTCGATCGCCCGATCGACCCAATTTAGGTTGAAATTTATTTTTTAGCCTGGTTTTCTTCCGCGCTTTATTTCCGGATTCCGGCTTTCAACGACCATCAACTTTGCGAGCTTTCATGTGATCTTTGAGCCCGCCCAAGACGACTTTGATGTACTCGTCGATCTTCGAGAAACATCCGCGATGAACCCGACCGCGACGATCAATGTCCTTCCGATTTCTTTTGATTTATCTGATCGAGGACATCGAATGCTAATTGATATAGAACCTAAAAGATTTCTCAACAAAATATTAGTTCCATGTTTGTTATCATAAAAACTGAGATTAAGAGATTAAGACCAATGTTGAAAACCTAAAGCCAACACTCCTTCCTAACAATTTCAAGCTGTCAACCCCCCCCTTTAACCTTACGACAACATGGGTAATCCGACTACCGGCCCACTTGACGATGTTCAGATCGATGATGCTTCTTAACGACTCTACCAAATCCATGTTGTGTTGAGCCTTCCCCACCTTCCTGAAAAAGGCTGCGTTGCTATGGTTCTCCACCCTCCCGTCAGGATTCGTACACATCTTCCAGGAGCTCTCCATGGTGTTCGTCAACCAATTCTTCTCGGATCTATTCCAAGACCGAGGACTCCATCAAGCAAGGAGAGAATGAACTGCTAAGGGAGAACCTAAAGAGATTCAATGTCATAGCTATGGAGATCCCTAACCTCAACCCTCATGTCGAGATGTACTCTATGAACCACGGCCTGAAGCTCGGATAGTTCGAGGACCAAATAACTTTGTCCTAGCCAAGGACTATGGTCGAGTTCCGAGAACGAACCATTTGCTACATGGAGATGGAAGAGCTCAAAGAGGTCAGAAAGGCCGACAGGCAAATCAATAAAGATAGCGCCAAGGATAAGCAAGCAAAGAAAACTGATAAAAAGAGAGAAGGTCGAGATCATCGTGAGCGAGACCACAACAAGGTCGCCCTCCCGACCTAACCCCAAATATGGTGAATACACCCCACTGAACACCAAGAGAGAGACTATTTTATGGGAAATTTACAATTTACGGTTGCTCAAGTATCCTAACAACGTGGGGAAGCAGAACGTCTTGCCTAACGCCGACAAAACAAAGAAGTGTAAATTCCATCGCACTTATGGACACACTACCAAGGAGTGTGTGGTACTCAAATACCATATCGAGTGCCTGATATGGGAAGATTGCCTCGACCGCTACATCAATCGCAGGAGAAGTTGTAGTCAGGACCAGCAGGACTACAATTACCAACGTTGAAGTCGGAGCAGGATACCGGCCATCCCCGAGGGATGCTAGGGGCAACCAAGATAACAACAAAACTAACCAACCGGCCAGTGAGATCTGCGGCGTCATCGACCACATAGTTGGATGATTCGCGTGTAATACCATCGAAAAATAAAAATTTGGAGAGATCGCCGGAGGTCACGGTTGGAGATACGACTCGCGCACAAGTTAAATTAAGTTTAATTGGTTATTTCTGGTCTTACTTGGTTAAGTCGAGTCTCTGGGATATTTTGGTACTGTTCGGTAGAGCTTTGGGTATGGTTTGGGTGTGAACTAAAGTAATAGGGCGTTACGATCTTTGGACATTAATAAGTGGTAACCTAAAATTAAATACCTAGGCTTGAGTGAGAGACTGATTTTGGGACTTGACAACGCACAGATCCCTAGGAGGAGGCGCACACTTGGAGAGGGAGGAAGGGTATTCTCGACAAATTATTCCTGTAGTGACTGGCTTCATCAAATCGAAGTAGTGAGTATTAGACTTTATGTTTTAGAATTGGATCGGTGGAGATTGCATTTTGACGACAATATATGTGATTGTGACTGAAAAATCGAAGTAATGTTCCTGGCCAGTTTTCTTCATCAGATTCATGAGTTTCATCCAATCGAGCGATTGGGACACCATCCGAGTCTGATCTAACTAAATTTTGGTGAGCATGTCCGAGACTCCTTGTTTCTTAATCTGAACGGTGGAGATCTAATTTGGACGGTTCATTTTAGGGATGAACGAGGAGGAATAAGGGGCGACACTTTGGATAAAGAGATCCGGTGCGAGAGATCGATGTTTGTCGTCGGAGATCGCCAGAATCCTCTCCTCAAGAGCTATGATTCGAGGTGAGTGATTTGAACCCTTGTTCATAGGATTCTCCCCATGCTTAGTCACCCCATTCTTGATGAAAGTTTTGATGACATTCTTTTCTGATTAAATTGCCGGTTGATCCTCCATATCGTGGTGTGTTTTGGGAGGGGAATTGACACCCATATGTAGGGTTAAGGTGCGGCAGCCCTAGGGATTATCCCTAAACCTTTAGAGCTGGCTGAACCTAATATAGGGAAGGATGAAAGAAAATTTCTGGTTTGGGTTCAGTAGCAATGTGTAATTCCGAATTTTCTTGGAGTTTAAAGAAGTGATCATCCTTAAATTTCGGTGAATTGAATGGAGGTGTAGGGTAAGGTAGGGTCGTCCCCTATGTTATAGGATTTTTGGATGTGTATCCGAGACACGGATCAAGTAGAATTTTATACTTGTTGAAGTTCCCTATTATTCTAAGTTTTTGCATGATTTATATTCTATGGAAGTGATGATATATTGGGACAAGAAATAGGGGGCTGCACTATGATATGCCAGGGTTGAGTTAAGGGTCATGTTATCGGGTTTGGTTGAGTCTTGAAGTAGGATGATGAATGGGAAGCATCGGGATATCTCACTCCGGGGAGGAAGTAACCTCAAGAGCCACGCGGCTATATCCTAAGGTTTAGAGGATGAGTTAGGGCCGACCTCATAGTTAGGGCCGAACCCTATAACTCGAATGTATTTTGTTTGTGAAAATTATGGATGTGATCGTGATAATTCTCGGGTTTGTGCATACTAGATTGTAGAATTATATATGATAAAATTCAGATTTTGATGTGATGAAAAGTCGGATTTGATTGTGCATTTATACTGCTAGAATTCATACTTATGGAAGCTGCAATTTCAAATTTAATTGGGTATTTATGTATGTTAGAATTCAAATTTTTGATGCTACAAATTTCAGATTTAAACATGCATTTATACATGCTGAAATTCGGATCAATAGGTGCTATAAATTTAAGATTCTAGATGTAATATCCTAGTTATTTTAATTTTATTTTTCCTCTTATGTTTGTGTTTGCCAGCCTAACGGACTAGTGCGAGGTCGAGCCGAGTCGACTCATAGTCTGGTGCGAGCTTACGAGCTCGAGTAAGTAGGATATGAAATATGTGAATTAGGCTTGAGTAGTCAAATTTATTCAATTTGATGTTGTGTATGCCTAATTGTTTAATTATGTTTATGTGGATGTGCTTATTTAATTGCTTATGATTATTATGATATTAGAATAAGTTTAATTAAGTTAATTTAAGTTAGCGGGTTCGGGTTCGGGTTCGGGTTCGGCTTAAGGTGGATGCGGGTTGGATAAAGGATTTATAGGGGTTAGGGTTGAGGAGGGAGTATAAAACCCCCTCCCCTTGGCTTGTGGCTCATATTTTGGAGCCACCCAAAGTTTTGAGAAAGGGAGCCAGTCACAGTCAAGCCGCCAGCCGACTCCCGCTCTCCTCTCTTCCCTTAGAGGCACCGCCACCCAGAGCCGAGCTGCCCAAGCCTTCTCTTCTTCCTTTTCTTCTTCCTTTCCTTTGGAGCCAAGCAGAGAGGAGCCAAGCCAGCCCCTCTCTCTTCCTCTCTCCTTCTCTCCAAGCCGGCGGCTTGGAGTGAGCCGATGCCCCCCCCCCTTCTTTTTCCTTTGAATCGAGCCGAGTTTCTTGAAGCCGATTCGAGGGCTGTTGTCCGGAGTTCTCTTCTAATCATCTTTCCAAATCTTGGTTAGTAGTTTTACCCCTCCTTCTCGGGTTTTCTTTGGGTTCTTGAAGGCTTGGATGATTTGATTTGTTTTCGGGTGAACTCTCAATTTATTGTTGATCTTTTCTGTGCCGTGTTTGAGGAGGCCTAAATCTCCCCCTATGTGGTTCGGCGGCCCTAGGATGAGCCTAGGGGTGCTCGGCCAATGGGGAGAAAGGGGGTGCCCTCCAAGTGTTCGATAAATTGCCTAAGAGAAGGGTGTAGCTTTTTCTTACCTTCTATGATTTCAATTTGTTCACTAATTTTGATGATTATAATTTAAAAGCATGCTTGGTAATAAATCTGTGATTATTAGGTAGAAATCATGTTTCTAAAAATTAAGATCTTGATGTTGATGCCACAAAGGTTCTTGAAGGAAGTTTCTTGATCATGGTGCTTGTTCTTGTTCATGATGTTGTTAGTGCTTGTTAGCCTAGTTGTTAAGCATGGAAATTGAGAAATTTATCTTAAGATTTATATTCTATTTAAATGATAATTATGGATTTAATTTCTGATAATTTCGGATTTATTTTTATGCTATGCTAAAAAATTGATGTTGCTGAAATTACATGCCGAAATGATGAATCTGTGCTGTTTTTAAATTACTTGCTGTGATGTGTGTATTTATCTGAACATAGTCATGTAACCTATCATTTCGACCAGAAAATATAGTTTGGAAAAATAGGACACACTCTGCATACCAGATTCGGATTAGATACATCAGTTTCGGGCAGAACAGTAAGCTAAAACAAAATCCTAAATGTGGTGAACTAAATTTTATTTGTATAATTAAAATTGGGAAAGGGGTTAGCATAATCTATTATGAACCAACGTGAGAAGTTTATACATAAAATAAAACCACACTGGTTTATGATATTACGGGTCTAGGAGTTGGAGTCGGGTTAGGAGAGTTGAGTCACTTTCCCATAGGATCACCCCTAAGACACCGTAGGAGAGTCATGACTTAGGTCATGGTGCACCATATCTTTGTGAATGGCGAAGAGGCTCGTAGAGGAGCCAGATTGCAGGCTAAGCCCGGGAGGTTGGATGGCTAATTCCCAACCCGCAGAACATGTTCGGAGGGCCTTTCCCGATTATTCTGGTTTGGCCTCGTGGGATAAGTTCGGAGGGTCTTTCCCGATTATTCCTGTGATATCTTTTAAGAGTAAGCTCGGGGGACCTACCCGATTACTCTTATAATATCTTAAAGGGGCAAGTTCGGATGGGCTAATCCTGATTGTCCCTACGCGTCTCATGGAGCAAGTTCGGAGGGCCTTTCCCGATTGCTCCCGAGTTTATCTATACTAGGATATGTTCGGAGGGCCTTCCCGATTATCCTAGTATGTGTTGTTTGACTTAGGGCATGGTAGGCTTATGCATGTTGCTCTTCACCATATGGGTGTTGGTTGCCTTCGGGCAAGTAGTGGCCAGACGGCCTGATAGCTAGTCACACTTTCGTGACCTTATTCTTGTAGAGTTGGATGTTATGCTATTGCTTATCTCTGTGCTATTTTATTGTGGGGGTCGGTAGAACTACTCACAGAGTTCTTTGAACTCACCCATTGTCGTTGTTTTATTTTACAGAGCCTGACCGGTGAGGTGGGCTAGAGAACTTGGCGTAGTTGGAGGGCAGAGGAGCCACATGATCTCATAGCAGTCCTAGTTAGGGGTCGTAGTCGAGTCTGTTGAAGGTTGTCATGCATTGTTGTTTTGATATTTGGAGTTGTAGTCTTGTGGGGACGTTCATGTTTTTTTTATTCAGTCTTTTATTTATTGAAGAACTATTACTCTTCGATGTATTTATTTCCGCACTTAAGCTATTTATTACAAACTTTGATCTTTTGAAATAAAAATCTGTTTTGGTTCTTTTTATTAATAAAAGCTATTGTTTGTTCCGCTATTTTACGAGTTGGCATGTGCATGGGTTAGGCTGCGGGGTATAGGCACGTATACCCTGGCTGGTCACAAGACCCTGAACTTGGGGGCGTGACAATGTGGTATCAAAGCATGTGGTTTAGTCTGACTACTAGCTAGAGTTGTCACCGTATAGGGCATTACTAGCGTGTCAGTATACGGTAGGGGTATGCTATGAGATCAATGGGCTAAGTCTGCACCTCAGCGCGACTTGTGGTTTACTTATTTAACGACTTAGGGTGAATTGAATTGTTTAAATTTTGATAATTTCTTTTTGGTGATTCCAGATAGATGTAGGCTTTTGATGTCTCGAGGAGCGGTAGTGAAAGCAACTCTACTTAGCACTAAGGCCGAGGCCGGGGCCGGGATCGTGGGAGACCACCACAAGCCCGAGAGGAGCTGGGATAGGATCCCATGGTTGTGTAGCTATAGGCCCGAGTGGCTGAGCTGACAGAGGCACTCCGCAGAGAGCAGGAGCTGAGGCAGCAGCCATCGCTAGTATCAGCAGCACCCGCAGTACCAGAGGTGGTCCAGCTAGTGGCACTGGTGGTCAGAGCCCCGAAAGCACCTTCTTATGCAGATTTTGTTGCATTCAGGCTGCCGGAGTATACAGGGACATATCAGCGGGTGGAGGTCACCAGTTTCCTGGGAGATTGCTGTGAGCTATGCAAGGAGCTTGGTTGTTCTTTGAGACGATCGCTCGACTGATCGGGCTATAGTTGACAGGTCCATCCAAGGATTAGCTTCACACCTAGAGGGACCATAGACCGGCAGATGCACCACCCCCTACTTGGGAGGAGTTTAGAGCTGCTATGGTGGAGAAGTACCTGCCGATGAGCGTCCGAGATAGACGGGCGAAAGAGTTCGAGCTACTGCGTCAGACGAGCAGTATGGCAGTGCACTACTAGAAACTTGGTCTTCAGCAACGGCTATCAGCAACGGCCGCTCAAGCCGTTGCTATTTGCAACGACATTCTTACGGCCGCTCGAGCCGTTGCAGATATGTTGTATCTGCAACGACTTTCTAACGGATATGCGAGCCGTTGCTGATGATGTTAATTATTAGCAACGGCTTTCGAACGGACAAGTGAGCCGTTGCAAATGATAACTTATTAGCAACGACTTGCTAACGGACAAGTGAGCCGTTGCTGATGATAACTTATCAGCAACGGCTTTCTAACGGGCGAGTGAGCCATTGCTGATAAGTTTATATAGGTCGCAGATCGCGCCCGCCCCCCTTCTTCCTCCCGCTGCTGCCGCCGCCGCTCCTCTCCTGCCTCTCGCCGCCGCTGCCGATGCCGACGACACCGACGACGCCTCCCGCTGCTGTCGACACTGTCAAGTATGTGCCCTCCGGCCGGCCGTCTCTTCCTGTTGCGGCCGGTAGAAAATCTGACCAAAACCCTAAAAATAGGGTTTCGGTCGGCGACGGTCGGCCGATGGCCGCCGCCGGACCTTGAACATTGGCCGGACAGTGTGTCCGGCCACTGTACGCCGGCGCCGGAGTCCACCGTAGTTTAATAATATTTTTTTATTGTTTTTTTATTGTTTTTTAATTGTTAATTAATTATTAATTAATTATTTAGATTAATTATTTAGATTAATTGTTTAATTTGTTAGAATAATTTTTAGGGTTTAGATTAATTTTTAGGGTTTAGATTAATTTCGGAATTATCCAATTCGGACGCGCGCCAGAATCGTCCACTTCGGACGCGCGCCGGAATCGTCCAATATGGACTCGAACTGTCTCGAAACATTTAGAAAATAATCATCCATCCGATGAGTTCATATGTTTCACGTACGCATCGACGAGTCGGATATGATTTAGCAAATCCTTAGATCCGTTTGGGGATTGTATGTTCGTGTAAAAGAAGTAGATGATCTTTTATACGACGTACAATTCTTGAATTGTCCCTGATTGGACAATTTGGGAATATAGTTATTTGTACTGCACTTACATTTTTATTTTAACTGTTAACTAATTATTCTAAATTTCGGCAACATCTCTCTTGTTCTCCGATACACGCCCAGATGATATGCGTATTCGGAGAACTGTAGGGAGATGCTGCCGAAATTTAGAATAATTAGTTAACAGTTAAAATAAAAACGTAAGTGCAGTACGAATAACATAAATCCAGAATGGCATAGGACAATCTCACCTAAAGACATTAACCAAAGAAATTGTCATTGATTGACAGAATCATGTTGGCTGATCGAAGTTGGATGTACCGACGTCTTGATCGTGGAGCTTTAACGAATGAGTTTCGATTAGGCGTAACGTACTTCCTAAATTTTGCCTATTCGAATCGGAATTTCATTAGCATGGGTGATCAAATCCGATGTCCGTGCCGCATTTGTTCGAATGGACGATTTTTGGATCGGGAGACTGTCACTCTGCATCTATATAGCAAAGGATTTGCACCAAGATATTTTCTATGGACTTGTCACGGGGAGTCACGCGAAGTCGGGACGTCGAGCAATCCTGTCGTTCAGACATATGGTGAATCTTCCTCTGCTGGTGCTTCTTCATCCGGTCAATGTAATCCCTATAGAACTATGATACTTGATAGTCTTGGGGGTCAATTCCACCTCAATGATAATGTTGATCGGCCAGTTCTTCAGACATCAGTCCCACCAGATACTACAACGGTTGATATCACAGAAGTACAAACTGCGGTAGAGATTGAATTTTACGAGATGTTGAAAGCTGCCGATGAACCTTTGTATGAGAATTGTCCTAAATACACTAGGTTTTCAGCAATGACACAGCACTTAAACATCAAGGCCGATTGTAATATCAGCGGAGTTGCGTATGATCGGATTGCTGGATTGATTAATGGAATGCTGCCTACTGATAACAAGTTTGAGCCAACTTTTCATAAGACTAAAAAGCTAATGAGAAAATTGGGGCTTGGGTACGAAAAAATACACGCGTGCCAAAATAACTGCATTTTATATTATAAAGAAAATGTGCAGTTGGATAAATGCCCTGTATGTCAACACCCTCGTTACAAGGAGAAGAAATCGGTCCGACAGAAAAATATCCCGTTTAAGGTGCTTCGGTATTTTCCACTAACACCGAGGCTTCAAAGATTATTCATGGCGGAAAAGACAGCCCCCTACATGAGTTGGCATGCAAGAAGTCGTGATGATACAGTAATGACTCATCCATCTGACAGTGAAGCATGGAAACATTTGGATACATGTTATCCTTCATTTTCTAGGGATACTAGAAATATCAGATTGGGATTGTGCACAGATGGTTTTAATCCGTTTGGACATTCTGCAACTCCTTATTCAGTTTGGCCAGTGCTGCTGACAGTTTATAATTTGCCACCGTCAATGTGCATGAAAGATGAATTTATTTATCTTTCGATGATTATTCCGGGTCCTAAGGGTCCGCGAAAAGAAATTGACATATTTCTCAGACCCTTGATAGATGAATTGAAAACATTGTGGACTGAGGGAGCTGTCACTTATGATTGTCATCGGAAGCAAAACTTCAATTTAAAGGCCGCGGTCTTGTGGACAATCAATGATTTCCCCGCGTACGGCATGTTGTCGGGTTGGAGCACTCACGGCCGACTCTCTTGTCCGTATTGTATGGAACACTCTAAATCAATCAGTCTTCAGAACGGACGAAAAATCTCATTCTTTGATTGTCATCGTCGATTCCTACCGGTTAATCATCAGTATCAAAGGAATCATAATAAATTTACTAAGGGCAGAGTCGAAAGAGATGGGCCACCACCGATGTTGTCTGGTGAACAAATGTTAGCACATGTTTCAGCACTTCCAGATATAGTATTTGGTCGCAATGAAAGAGTGTCAGGTTTTGTCCAAACACACAACTGGGTGAAAAAAAGTATCTTTTGGGATTTGCCCTATTGGAGTTCATTATTGATTCGACATAATTTAGATGTCATGCACATTGAAAAAAATGTGTTTGATAATATTTTCAACACTTTGATGGATATTTCTGGAAAAACTAAAGATAATGTCAAAGCCCGACATGATCTGAAAATACTTTATAAAAGACCAGAGTTGGAGTTACAAGAGGTCAACGGACGATATCTGAAACCGAAGGCCCTATATGTGTTAAATAAATAACAGATCAAAGATGTTTGTCAATGGGTAAAAGAACTCAGATTACCCGATGGATATGCTTCAAACTTATCTCGATGTGTGAACGTCGATGATTGCAAAATATCAGGGATGAAGAGCCATGATTGTCATGTATTCATGCAGAGATTACTTCCGATCGCATTTCGAGATCTTCTACCAGATAATATTTGGGGTCTGTTGACTGAATTAAGTATGTTTTTTAGAAACATCTATGCAAATGTCCTTCGAGTCGAAGATATGTCAACACTTAAAAATAATATTGTTGAAATCATATGCAAATCATATGCGAAGTATCCGGCTCGAAATAAAGATAGAGCATATTGGCGTGTAGTCTGTAAGACAAAAGGTAGAGGAAAAATTGATCCGATAGTAGGAGAAAATGAGCTGATACCTGATATGACACATGGTTTCTATCAAGAAGATGATCCTCCTGCTGTGGATCGTATTATTCCAATACTCGAGGATGCAGACACAACGTCAATTCAATTAGAAGTTGAATATGCTGATGATGACGATCATGAAATTGAGGAAGCTGGAGATGAAGAAGATGAAGAAGAGGAAGAAGAGGAAGAAGAAGAAGAATTCGAAGACTATTATTCAGATGATGAGGAATAATTGTAAAGTATATATTTTATTAAATATATCTCTACTATTTATACAATAATCTGATTATATGTCTGTTCGACAGATATGTGTGGTCGTGGTTATCGACGCAGGAGAGCTTCGGAGTCTCCGATCGGTGAGACTCCAGCACTTACTCATGCTGCTGATCCTCCTGTTGCTGATCCTCATGAGGATGATACTGCCGAGGCTAGTACATCCAGACACAGGCGGCCACGCGGGCCGAACAGGTGGCAGCCTCCACCAGCCATAGAGTCACGTAGATTGATTAGCGTGATTGGGGAGCGGTAATATATCATGAATTATGAATCATTACAAATTCATTATATCATAATATAATATTAAAATTTATTTTTGTTGTGTAGGTTTGAGCAAGAAGAAGTGCCGAGGAGCATTTCTTCTACTATTCGACGATACATGCACGGGGCATGGCCTACGTTGTCTCACGTGCCTAGCGAGCACGTCGACATGTTATGGCGCGAGTTTGAGGCACGTATTATTATTTTTTTTACATGCATGATGATATATTAATATTGGTACTGATATTATTATTTTGCAGGCTCGCTATACATGGGCCGAGGACCAGAGGCCCTTCATTTACGCTGCCTGGGAGGCTATTTCCCGGGCAAGGTACAACGGGCAGCTGGGGCAGGCTCGGTCCCAGGCGATGGCCCGAGCTGGGACCACTAGCATCACGGAGACTCGGGGATACGGCCCTGGTTGGATTACTCCGGATATATGGGACCAGCTCGTGGGAATATGGTCGACGAATCGATGGCAAGAGGTTTCTCGGAATGCGGCTAGAAATCGCATGTCGGGGGGAGCAGCGCATCACACCGGCGGCTCTGTTGCATTTGCAGTGCACGCGAACCGTATGGTAAGTATATTTTTTAATTATATATTTTATTTGTTACTATGTGTACTAATTAATGTATTTGTTTTGTAAATGTAGACGACAGTGTCGGATGACGGGACTGTCCAGCGACCCTCCCCGATGGCGGTGTTTGAGCGGACTCACCGTCGAGCACATGGGACGGGGGAGTACATCGACAACCGTGCTGCATACATTATGGTAATTATATATTTGTTTAAATTATTCATTATATATTTATAATTTAAGTTTTATGATAAATATTAAACAAAAAATCAAACTCTAGTAGGAGACCTACAGCCAGACGGTGGTGCAGCGCGGGGGTACCCCCGAGGACTTTGACGCAGCATCGTGGGTCGAGGCCGCAGGTGGCTGGGACCATGGCCGCGTATATGGCTTCGCAGATAGTGGTCATGCGCGAGCCGTACTAGGGCCACTTGGGGCACCGACCCCTCCGGTCGCTGGTGAGCGGCCGTCCACCTCTAGATCCAGTTATGATCATAGTAGCAGAATAAGGACTCTAGAGGACACGGTCGCGCGTCAGACTGAGATAATGGAGCGCCAGAGTTAGATGATGGCGGATATACAAGCTATGCTACGCAACATGTCAGGTCATCCCGAAGCAGGCATCTCTTCGGCATCATCTAATCCATCGTCCTCGAGTCAGTCCACGCCGATGTACACTCAAGCACTCCAGACCCCGCCATATGATCCAGGCCATCCTCCATCGTCATCGTGAGATTTTGTTTATATTGACTTTGTTACTGAGATATTGAACTTGTTTAATTTATATTGACTATGTTACTGAGATGTTGATACTTCAATTTTGCATTTGAATTGTTTTTATACTATCGTGGATAATTATCAATATAAATATAATTGTTTTGATGTATATCTTGGTGTGTTTGTGATGTGTGAATGAATGTGTGTATGAGTGTATGGGTGTGTGAGTTATGTATCAGATAATGTATCAATGTATCAATGGAAATTTAAAATTTAAAATTTTTTCGTTACCAGGTTCACATCATCAGCAACAGCTTTCCCACGGCCGTCCGTGGGAAAGCCGTTGCTAAAAGTGTATCAAAAGCCGTTGCTGATGACCTACAGCAACGGCTTAGCGACGGGCTTTTACTAACGGCGTTGCTACGGACTCAGCGGCCGTTACTATTAATGTTATCAGCAACGGCTCCGAGTCCGTGGCAAAACCGTTGCTGATAATATTGTTAGCAACGGCCCGATCGGCCGTTGCTGAGCCGTTGCTAAGTTATCAGCAACGCGACTTTCTGTCACGGCTCTATTGCAACGTCTCGGCCATTGCTGATGCTCTTCAGCAACGGCTCAGCAACGGCATCAGCCGTTGCTGATGCCCATTTTTCTAGTAGTGGTGATAGATTCTGAGATGGAGTTCACTCGGCTCTCGAAGTACCATTCCACCCTAATAGCTACAGAGACCGCCAAGGTCAAGAGGTTTGTTGAGGGGTTGAGGCCACAGATCGCCAGACTGATCCATTACACGGAGGAGACTTCATTCTCCCGGGTCGTTGATGAGGCACTCCGAAAGGAGGCGCTGGTATCGACAGACATGCATGATGGTCATCAGAATAAAATGTTTCGGCCCCATCCTTCAGGGGTCGGCCAACTCACTCTAAGGGACTTTCAGGTCAGCAGATCCATCGCATGGCGGAGGTCATAATAGTTCCAGAGGCCACATGGGTTCAGGACCAGGGGCGTCATCTGGAGGTTCGCAGCGGAGATCAAGGCCGCAGTAGTGTAATCGATGTCACAGGAGGCACTGGGAGGCTTGTTGAGGACGTTTGGAGGTATGTTTCAGCTGTGGGCAGACTGGACATTTCAGAAAGGATTGTCCTAGCAAGGGCAATCAGCAGCCTGATCAGACCAGAGGAAAGACACCTATGTAAGTGGGTTCCATAGCTCAGAGGGGTCAGACTCAGGGAGGAGGCCAGCGAGCTGGTGGTTCAGAGAGACCCACTGTACGGGTGTTTGCTATGAACCAAGAGGGCGCTGAGGCATCTAGGTCAATGGTGTCAGGTAATATTGTTATCGGGTCTGCCATTGCATATGTTTTGTTTGATACGGGTGCTATGCACTCTTTTGTATCTGCTTTGTTTGTTGCTAAGTTGTCAGGGGTACCTTCTGTGCTTGAGTTACCTCTTGTGATGTTGACGCCTACGGGCGTTTTTATGATGGCAAAGACAGTCTTTTAGGGCTGCCAATGTTGGAGCTTGATGTGATCTTGGGCATGGACTGGTTGGCGGACCATTTCGCCTCAGTGGATTGTAGGGCTAAGACTGTGACCTTCAGTAAGCCCGGATTACCCCTGTTTACCTTCCAGGGTGAGGGAAGGGGAGAGCCGTTGATGGCAATTTCAGCTCTTAGGGCTCGGGAGCTACTTATGGGAGGTTGCCAATCCTTTTTGGCCTTTGTGTCCGCGGTAGAGGAAGGCGGTGGTGCGGCTAGGGACATCGGGGGAATGTCCGTGGTGTGCGGGTTCTCTAATGGGTTTCCGTAGGAGTTGCCAAGGTTGCCTCCAGAGAGGGAGATCGAATTCTGTATTGATTTGCAGCCAGGGGTGAAGTCGATCTCCATTCCACTGTACCGGATGGCACCAGCTGAGTTGAGAGAGTTGAAGTCCCAGTTGCAGGAGCTGCTTGAGTTGGGTTTCATTCACCCAAATGTTTCTCCTTGGGGTGCTCCAGTGCTCTTTGTGAAAAAGAAAGATGGGTCCATGCGGATGTGCATTGATTACCGACAACTTAACAAGATAACAGTGAAGAATCGATACCCGCTGCCCAGGATTGATGACTTGTTTGATCAGCTTCAGGGAGCTCAGTGGTTTTCTAAGATTGACCTGTGGTTAGGGTATCATCAGTTGAGGATCCGGGATAGTGACATCCCTAAGACTGCTTTTAGGTCGAGGTATGAGCACTTTGAGTTCTTGGTGATGTCCTTCGGGCAGACTAATGCACCTGCAGCATTTATGGATCTGATGAACTGAGTGTTCAGGGAATTCTTGGATAAATTCATAATTGTGTTCATTAATGATATTTTGATTTATTCCAGGAGCAAGGAGGAGCATGCTGAGCACTTGAGGGTAGTTTTGGAAATTCTCCGGGAGCACCGATTGTATGCTAAGTTCTCTAAGTGTGAGTTATGGCTGGAGAGTGTGGGGTTCTTTGACCATGTGGTGTCCAGGGAAGGGGTAAAGGTGGACCCCGCAAAGATAGAAGCAGTTTAAAATTGGAAGAGGCCGACTAATGTCACTGAGATTCGTAGTTTCCTGGGGTTGGTAGGGTATTACAGAAAGTTTGTGGAGAATTTCTCTAGGATTGCAGCGCCATTGACCCGCCTGACTCAAAAGAAGGTCAAGTTCGAATGTGACAGTAAGTGCGAGGAGAGCTTTCTGAAACTCAATGACCGCTTGACGTCGGCGCCAGTTCTAGCAATACCTTCGGGCTCAGGAGGGTTTGTTGTTTATTGTGATGCATCCCGGGTCGGCTTCGGTTGTGTGCTGATGCAGAATGGCAGGGTGATAGCTTATGCCTCCAGGCAGTTGAAGGTTCACGAGAAGAATTACCCAACCCATGATCTTGAGCTAGCAGCAGTGGTGTTCGCATTGAAGCTGTGGTGTCACTATCTTTATGGTGAGGCTTGTGAGATATACACTGATCATAAGAGCCTCCAGTATTTGCTCACCAAGAAGGATTTGAACCTGAGGCAGAGAAGATGGCTTGAGCTGTTGAAGGACTATGATTGCACTATCATATACCATCAGGGGAAGACCAATGTGGTGGCTGATGCTTTGAGCAGGAAGTCTATCGGCAGCCTGGTGCAGTCTTATCAGTATAAGATTCTGGTGAGCTGGTGGCTCACTTGAGGGTGCTGTCCACGTTGGTTGACATACTGCGGGCAGCGCAGGAGGAGGATGTCTTTTGTGTACTCACTAAGGATCTGACCAGAGGGGAGATGCAGATAATGGGTTCAGTGTTGACTCGGAGGGCGTTCTGAGGTTTAAGAACCGGATAGTGGTACCTGATATGGCTGAGGTTCGTAGGTAGGTGCTGGAGATGGCTCATCGATCTACCTATACTATGCATCCCGGAGCCACGAAGATGTATCGAGATCTCATGCAGAACTATTGGTGGAAAGGCATGATAGAGAAGTGGTCGAGTTTGTGTCTACGTGCCTGGTGTGTCAGCGGGTGAAGGCTGAGCATTTGAAGCCAACAGGGTTGCTCCAAAACTTAGGGGTACCAAAGTGGAAATAGGAGAAGATAACCATGGATTTTGTGACAGGATTGCCAAAGTTTGGGAAGGGCAATGATTCTATCTGGGTAGTGGTGGATCGCCTAACTAAGACTTCGCATTTTATACCGGTCAGGATGACCTTTTCAGCTGAGCAGTATGCGAGGTTGTTCTTGGATCGGATCATCGCATATCATGGTGTTCCTGTGATGATCATCTCAAATTGGGGTACTCAGTTCACAACTCATTTTTGGTAGTCATTCCAGGAGGCTTTGGGCACTTAGGTTCGGTTCAGTACTGCATTTCACCCTCCGACAGATGGTCAGTCGGAGCGGACTATTCGGACGCTGGAGGATATGCTGAGAGCATGTGTCCTGAATTTGAAGGGTAGTTGGGACAGGCACTTACCTATGATTGAGTTTGCCTATAATAATAGTTATCACAACAGCATCAGGATGGCCCCATTTGAGGCATTGTATGGGCGGAGATGAAGGTTGCCTGTAGGTTGGTCTGAGGTAGGAGATTCCCTCATGATGGGACCCGACCTAGTGGAGGAGGCGGTTGAAAAGGTGAAGCTAATCAGAGAGAGGTTGTTAGTAGCTCAGAGTCGCCAGAAGATGTATGCTGATGGAAATGTCAGGGAGGTAGTGTTTGCTGAGGGGGACATGATGTTCCTCAAGGTATCCCCTATGAAAGGGGTGGTGAGATTTGGTAAGAAAGAAAAGCAAAGCCCTGGGTTCATTGAGCCATTTCCTATTCTCCAGCGCAGGGGAGCTGTGGTCTATGAGTTGGCCTTACCTCCTAGTATGGACAGAGTGCATCCAGTGTTCTATGTCTCTATGCTGAAGAAGTACATTCGGGATGAGTCCCAAATGATCGAGCCTACCGTAGTGGAGGTGGATTCAGCAGTCTCTTATGAGGAGCGGCCAGTTGAGGTGCTAGACCGTCAAATCAGAAAGTTGAGGTCCAAGGAGATCCCCTTGGTTAAGGTCAGATGGGAGCACCATTCCAGCCAGGAGGCCACCTTGGAGGTGGAGCAAGATATGAGGGAGCGTTATCCTTCATTGTTTGATGGTTTGGTGAGTCCTTAATTTTCTCTTCTGAAATCCGAGGACAAATTTTCTTTAAGGAGGGAGGATTGTAATATCCTAGATATTTTAATTTTATTTTTCCTCTTATGTTTGTATTTGTCAACCTAATGGACTAGTGTGAGGTCGAGCCGAGTCGACTCATGGTCCGGTGTGAGCTTGCGAGCTCGGGTAAGTAGGATATGAAATATGTGAATTAGGCTTGAGTAGTCAAATTAATTCAATTTGATGTTATGTATGCCTAATTGTTTAATTGTGTTTATGTGGATGCGCTTATTTAATTGCTTATGATTATTATGAGATTAGAATAAGTTTAATTAAGTTAATTTAAGTTAGCGGGTTCGGGTTCGGCTTAAGGTGGATGCAGATTGGATAAAGGGTTTAGAGGGGTTAGGGTTGAGGAGGGAGTATAAAATCCCGTCCCCTTGGCTTGTGGCTCCTATTTTGGAGCCACCCAAAGTTTTGAGAAAGGGAGCCAGCCGCAGCCAAGCCGCCAGCTGATCTCCTCTCTTCCCTTGGAGCCGCCGCCACCCAGAGCCGAGCCGCCCATGCCTTCTCTTCTTCCTCTCCTTCTTCCTTTCCTTTGGAGCCAAGCCAACCAAGCCAGCCCCTTTCTCTTCCTCTCTCCCTCTCTCCAAGCCGATGGCTTGGAGTGAGCCGCCGTCGCCCCCCCTTCTTTTTCCTTTGAATCGAGCCAAGTTTCTTGAAGCCGATTCGAGGGTTGTTGTCCGGAGTTCTCTTCTAATCATCTTTCCAAATCTAGGTGAGTGGTTTTACCCCTTCTTCTCGGGTTTTCTTTGGGTTCTTGAAGGCATGGATATTTGATTTTTTTTCCGGTGAACTCTCAATTTATCGTTGATCTTTTGTGTGCCATGTTTGAGAAGGCCCTAAACCTCCCCCTATGTGGTTCGACGGCCCTAGGATGTGCCTAGGGGTGCTCAGCCAAGGGGGAGAAAGGGGGTGCCCTCCAAGTGTTCGATGAATTGCCTAAGATTAAACTTTGTTGACTTAGGTTAAACTATACTTCAAGTTTTCAAAAAACAAACTTTTAAATCTATGCAAAATCATGTTTTCGACGAAAATTTTTGATATCAATTGTTGGACGAAATTTTTTGAAACTTTAACTGGACAAACTAGATTTTACAAGGAATCTAGAGATTCAAGAATCAGTTTTCTATAAATTTATAAAAATTCTTGAATGTCCAGGGATATTTTCGTAAATTTCAAGTATTTTTCAAAAGTTATCATTTTTTATTCAAACTTTCCAAATATCATTTAATGGTCATTTGAAATGCATGTGTCAAGTTTGAACTCAAAATGAATTTTCTAAGTTCATTTTTCAATCGATCTCGATTTCAACTAAAAGCTAATTTTTTTAAGATATCGCTCAAATTATCAAAATCATTTTTAGAAATGATTTTACTCGAAGAATAGAGAGAACGATATTAGAAATGAAATCAAAATAACATGCACAAGGTTTCATTTGAAGTTTTTGAAGAAAAATCAATGTATCGAAAAGATTGATATTTCAAGAATGATGATACTTTGTGTTTTCGAAATCCAACTTCAAAATTCCATAATAAATCAGATTCTTGATGATTTTTTTTTGAAATTTCATACACAGCAAACTAAATTTTTCAGTAAAAGTGCAGTTTCAAGAATCAGTTAAAAATGGATTTTTCTATATTTCTTTAGAAATAACTGAAAATGCATACCAATTGTTGGGTGAAATGATATTTTCTTAATATTCAGTTATTCTTAAAATATGTTCAATTTTCATTCAAACTTTTTTGACACCATAAAAAGATCATGTAAAGAGTGTATGTCAAGTTTGAGATGAAAATTATGTCCTTAAGTCAAGATATCAACTTAGCATGATTTCATTCAAAACTAAGCTAGTTGTCATGAAATTTGCTAAGTGTCAATCTTATTATTTACTCATGATTTTTTAACTTTAAACCTATAGACACCTAACATGAGTAAATCTAAACATGTTCCTTACATATGGATTGAAAATGAGACCTCTAAGTCAATTGGTTGACTTGTGTCAACTTGGTTCAAAAGAGGTAAGCCTGAATTGACCTCTATGTCATTTTATCCATATCCATATGAATTTTTCACTCTAAGTGCTTGGAAACATGTCATACCTATTCCTAAACATGTTTATGAAGTTTGGACTTAAAATGAAGTGTCCAAGTTGATTTGTTGACTTGGGTCAATCTTTTTCAAGTTTAAGTCCCCTAAAGTGATATAGTTACCACATTGTTTATCTAGACATAAATTTTCAATTTTAAATACCTAGACTTATGTGATATGTGTATCTAAATATGTTTACCAACTACTAACTCAAAATGAGGTCTCTAATATGAATTTTAACTTAGAGCAAGTTTCATTCAATCAAAATATCTTGAAATTGCCTAAGTATCAAAAAATTTTTTACTCATAAAAATTCAAACATTTATCATGCAAAATCAATCATGAGTATATAGAGACATCATAAAAGCATGAATATTCAAGTATTATATTAAGATTTTTGTAAAATCAAATCCATACTTCTTTCAATAGAATTTTGCCAAACTTGTCATTTACTTTTCATTTTCTTTTAGATAGCATAGGCTTCCATTAACATTCACAACTTGCAAATAGACTTCATTAGTAGATAATGAGATTAAGGCTACTAGCAAGCTAACATATTACATAGCAAAGGTTTAATGCAAAGTTTCATTTAAAAACCTTAACCTATGCTAGATAGTAGAGATTCATTTTAAATGAATTGTCATGATATCAAAATGAATCAAAGAGATCTTAAGATATGAAATATTTGAGGAATAAGATCTCTAAATATGTTTAACTAGTTTGGAATTAAAGGAATGTCTCTAATAGTAAGTATCGACCTAGAGCAAGTTTCATTCAATGAAATTTGTCTAAGTACTAAAATCCTACCTACTCATGAGAATTCAAGTGTTTTAACATGCAATTCTAATCATGAGTATTGAGACATCATTTGAGCTTAAACATTGAGGTATAACACTAAGATTTTGAATTTATCGAAGTTATACCTTATTCATGATGATTTAGCCAAACTAATACTTTTCATTTTAATTAGCCTCCCTAAAATACTCATAACTTGCAAGTAAGCTACACTAAAGTTTTAGAGAAAACATAGCTACTTAGCAAGCTAACCAAACCAAAAAGCAAAGAGAAGCATCAAGTATCATTATCAAAGTTCACTTTGCTAAATAGTTTGAAATTCGTTTAAAATAGAGTCAAGTGATACCAAAACAAATTTTAAGAGATCATAAAAAAATAATAAATATGAAAACATGATCTCCAACCCTTCCTATTGGTTGAAAACCGAAAGGCCACAATGAGCCTACGATTTAAAATAGCAAGGTCGCATGAGCCCATTACAGGCTACATAGGTCTCCGAGGAGACCGGGAAATCAAAATCAAAAATCATTTTATAAAACAAATCAAAAGCGCGAAGATCAACTAGAATTAAGCATAGTATCATAGTTTTCAACTAAGGTAAAACAATGCAAGTTAGAAGATGATACCATAATAGTTTTGATACCAACTTTACCTAAGGCATCAAGATGACTTGAAGTTGCAAACTCTTGGAGATTTTTTCATTTGAATCCAAGGTCAACTTCAATTATCCATTTCTCATTTATACTTGTGTGGTAGCTCCCCCCTACAATAGAACATGAAATTTTTGGTACCCAAATGGCTTTGGGTCCTTGGGGGTTAGAGGGCTTAGCTACCCAAAATGTTTTAAAACCACTTGGGTTCATCTTAAAAGCACAATCATATACGATATGCCCATAAACACCACAACAAAAACAATGACCTTGAAACTTTTTCTTTTCATTTTTAACATGGACATGAGTTTTAATGTTAGAATGCTTGATATAAGAAGGATGATGGACATGAGCATTCTTAAGTGAAACATTCTTCTTTTGAACATGAGGTTTAAATGTAGAATGCCTAACATGAGAATGATGACGAACATTGGCATTCTTTACATAGGCATTTTTTATTTTAGTGTTCTTAGGAGATGAAGCATTTTTTAATTCATTTACTTTCTTATTCAAGAAAGTAATCTCACCATTCAATTCATTTATGGATTTATGCAATGCATGTAATTGAGATTTTAACATTCAATTCTCATTTTCTAAATTGTTATTTTTAAGCTTCAAATCCTTAAGCTCAAGTTCTACATTATCATGGCATGAATCAAATGACCTAGATTTCAATTTTTCATTTTCTAGTTTGGATTCATGCAAATGAGAATTAAGTATCACATTTTCCTTTTTCAACCTTTTATTTTCCTTATCTTTTCTAATAAGCAAGACATACATTTTTTGACATTCATTAACTAGTTCTTCATATGGCATATTGAATGAACTAGAAGAGCTAGTACTAACATTATCATTATTATGACTAGAAGGGAAAGAGTGTACCTCATCATTGGTACTCATGAGGCAAACTTTTGAAGTAGCTTCATAGTCATTGCTAGAGGGTGCTTCAAATGAGTGAGAGGTGGAGGTGGAAGCACTTGACCTCCTCCTTGCTTTGTTCTTCATGCTTGGACAATTTTTCTTCACATGCCCCTTTTCTTTGCAAGCATGACAAATTACTTTTCTTTTTCGGCTCTTGAAGCTACTTCTTTGACTAGAAGAGCTATGGGCATCAAAAGCAAGATTAGGGGTAGGTGAATGACCATTGTCATCACTACCTTAATTAAATGTACCAATCTCTTCGGTTTTAGCATAATCGTATAAAACATTCAAACTAGCTCATAAATAATAAGCCGAAGAGCAATGCATGACTTTAACTAGGACGCCATTTGGTAATGTGCAAAGTATACAATTCATGACATCTCCATTATACTTAAACATTTTCTTATCAAATTCACTCCAAGCATGCATATCAACCTTAGGTTCAATGAATTCCCAATGTAACATGTTAAAGACACCAAAACCTTTAGTCTTTAAATAAGTGTACATCCTATATTTCCAAAGACCAAAGTTCGAGTCATCGAATCTAGGAGGTGAAGACGCTACACACTCTAGTGCCATTTTTCGGATCGAGAGATGATGTAGAGGAGATGGTGAAATCTCAATCTACGACCAAATCTTATACCATATGTTGGAGAAATAACAACACTAGAGGGGGTGAATAGTGTGTTAACTAAACCATTCGCCTAATTCCAATTTTAATCGTTTCCTAAATCATTTAGGCAAGTTGCAATTATGCGATTAAATGCTGAAACAAGATAAAACAATTAAGCACAACAACAATAGAAAACAATGCTAACACATAAATTTGTAGTGGTTCGACCCCAATGCCTACTTCACTACCTAAGCACCCCGCTTAGGATTTCCAAACTAGGTTTACTAGATTAATTCTTGTTTCCCTAACAATGAGGACTTTGACTCGAAGAGTCGCACTCTCGACCTAAGGCACTTCCACACTCGGAAGTCACCGCCTTCTTACCGAGAGCATTCTTCCACCTCAACCCCATGGGATAACTCAACTATTCTTAGTAAAACTAAATTTACACAAGTGGCTTTACACCTTCACAACAAGGTAACCACTTCCACACAAGACCTAACAGCCTAAGTCTTCTTACAACCTTAAATCAAATAAAACATATTCAAATAACAGTTAAAATTATAATGAAAAGAGCTTAGAATAAAACCAAGATCAAATGCTCTTTTCCAAGCCTTCGATGCCTTCAACTCGCCAAGAAGTAGAGCTCGAATTAAATCTCGAGTTGAGACAGAGTGCGCGCTTGAAGCGGATTTTGACGAAAGAACAGACGCGCTTCAATCAATCTTTAGAAGGCTCAAAACTCCCTTTAGAATGCTCAATAAAATCTGTATCAGTGAGAGGAAAGGTGTTAAAGGAGTTAGATGAGGTATATTTATACCCTCTCAAAGAAATGATAGCTCAATGGATAGAAAACTATCCGTTACAGTCGCTCGGTCGATTGGCCGGTCGACCGACCGATCGACCACTAGAGCGACCGTTTCCTTACTCTCTCTGTGCAGTCGACCGACGGGTCAACCGCCAAACGTAATTCTACATTCCCTCAATTCGGTCAACCGACGCAGTGAAGCCAGAGATGCACGCTATGCAATTTTTTAATCTGGTCAACTGACGCACGCACTGCCCATTTTTTACCTCTGTCGGTCGATCGAAGTAGCCTTAGCCAATTTTTTACACCATCTTCGGTCGACTAACGGGTCGATCAATTGGCTACTGCCAATTTTTGGCAACATTCGGTCGACCGACCGGTCGACCGAACATAGGCTGATATTCATTTTTCACCCATTTTTCTTGCGCGCTTCATTTTTGGGTTTCGGCTTTCAATGTGCGTCATCTTGGAGAGCTTTCCATGTGATATTTGGACTTGTCCAAGATATCTTTGGTGCACACGTCTATCTTTGAGAAATTTTCACGACAAACCCGAATGCGTTGACCAATGTCCTTCCGACTTTGCGATTTCTTCCGATATTATCAATCGAGGACATTGAGCGCTAATCGATATGGAACCTGAAAGATTTTCTTAATTAAATTATTAGTTCCATGTTTGTTATCATCAAAACCGAGATTAAGACCAAGGTTGAAAACCTAAAGCCAATAGGTGTTGGCTGCCTTCGGGCAGATAGTGGCCAGGCGGCCTGATAGCTAGTCACACTTTCGTGACCTTATTCCTGTAGAGTTGGATGTTATGCTATTGCTTATCTATGTGCTATTTTATTGTGGGGGTCGGTAGAATTGCTCATCAAGTTCTTTGAACTCACCCATTATCGTTATTTTGTTTTGCAGAGCCTGACCGGTGAGTTGGACTGGAGCACTTGGCGCAGCTGGTGGACAGAGGAGCCACATGATCTCATAGCAGTCCTAGTTAGGGATCGTAATCGAGTCTGTATTTGGTTGTCATGCACTGTTGTTTTAATATTTGGAGTTGTAGTCCCATGGGGACATTCATGTTATTTTATTCAGTCTTTTATTTATTAAAGAACTATTACTCTTCGATTTATTTATTACCGCACTTGAGCTATTTATTAAAAACTTTGATGTTTTGAAATAAAAAATTATTTTGGTTCTTTTTATTAATAAAAGCTGTTGTTTGTTCCGTTATTTTACGAGTTGGCATGTGCATGGGTTAGGCTGTGGGGTATAGGCATGTATACACTGGCCGGTCATGTGACCCTGAACTTGGGAGCGTGACACTAGATGATAAATTTCATATTTATTCATGCTTGAGTTGGTGCTTGTATTGAGTACATATATATGAAATTTATCGCTGGGTTATGGTTCTGATGTTGAGGTACAAGAGTGGATCATAATTGGTACTTGTATGTTGGGGTTGGTTCACGTAGGACCGAATTAAATTATATTATTGATAGGAAACTCATGTTGAGATGTCAGTGTGCAAGTTGAGTTATGATCGGTTTGAGGAACCAAATATATGCTGAAATTTATTTTGTTAAACACACCTATGAGAGATGGTATATGGCTTAGGATGCTAGGGAGTATGGCCACAAGGGGGTCCATGGTAGGATCGGGAGCATGTCCGAGGTACTGAGATTGTCTGCAAAACACTCCAACCATCCTAGGAATTTTACATTTATTATAGACATGGTTGTGCTTATGCTTGTGCTTGGTGTATGGCAAGGCCGAGAAGCACTTTAGCTGGTGAGCTATTGCCCGACTTGATGAGTGATTATGGGATGGGATGCTCGTCAGAGTACCACACTGACGATCGACCCGGGGTGACATTAGTTGGATGTCGTTCCTAACCACCGGGGGTAGTTGGCTATCCTAGCTCAGAGGGCTCGGGGCGGGAAGCTCACTAGGTGTGTCCAAGTGGCAGACTCGTGTGATTGCTATTGCATTTCTCTTATTATATTTGGGGTCGTTATGGGCCAGTATAGATTTGTGTGCGGGTGTGCACATGATGATTGTTTGATCCCCTTCTTATATGACTTGTCATGATAGTTTATTATCCAATCATATTTTATTACTTTTGTTATACTGCGATTATTGTGCATATACGTTTTCTTAGAGAGGGCTTAAGATCGAGCCACTCAGTGAGTTCACTTTGAACTCATCACTCTCTTTTTATGTTTTTCTCACAACTCCAGATTAGTAGAGGTACAGACGTACCTATGTGGCACGGCTGAGGGTTGCAACCTCAGGCAGTGGATCTCGTGATGCATAGGATAGTAGTTGAGTCGTAGGGAGTCCTTATTTTTGCACACTGTTATGAGATGTATGTAGTGGTTTGCTTATGTGCACATTGTTGGCACCTAGATATTTATATTTGGTTTATGCATGGTCATTCTTTTATTTCCGCATTGGTATGCATGTGTTGGTAGGCTTCGGAGTATGGACATGTACTCTGGCTGGTCACGTGACCCTGAGTTGGGGCGTGACATCACGGGAGGAGGCCAGACGAGCTCGGCTAGAAAGAGGTCACTCCAATCCATCATGGCAATCGATGACACGACTCGCCTGCAGAGGCCTCACCTTAGAACCCCAGTAATATCTTTCTATGAATCTAATTTCGAGGGATCGACAAAAATGACCCTAGGTAACTTTATTGTCAAAAACGTTCTGGTGGACCGTGGGAGCTCGACTGACATCTTGTTCCACTCAATATTCAGGATGATGGAACTGACTAAAGCCTCACCCCACCCCTACAACGGAGACCTTGTTGAGTTCTTGGGAGAGGGAGTCAACATTTGAGGCTATGTGTGGCTAAGAACAACATTTGACTCACATCCAAAAGCTAAGACGATCGACGTGCAATACCTATTCAATAACATCCTTAGCCCCCATGATCACAAGATTTTGAGACGACCATTACTGAACAACCTCGTGCTCAAATTCTCTACTTCAGAGACAGAAGTGGGAGTGATCCACGCCGACCAAAAAGAAGCCTGCCAATACTACAATCAATGTTTAAAGTAGAAGTCGGCTAAACCAGGGGAAGTGCCTAGCATTCCACCCCAGCAAGTGCTCTCGGTGTCTCACACAGAGCAGTAGTCGAGAATATCCGATTTGAACTCGAACAGAGACGTCCAAGAGTGGCCCTAGCTCACCGACGACCTAGAGCTCGTGCAGATCAGAGCGTCAACTGAGCAAGTGATGTTTATTGGAGCTCACCTCCCAATCGAGCTCAAAACTCAACTCGGCGATCTACTCAAAAACAACCGATCTGTTCGCATGGACGCTTGCCGACATGTTGGGGATAGACCCCAAACTCATTTGCCACAAGCTCGTCGCCTGCCCTTGAGCCAAACCCGTGGAACATAAGGAAAGAAAGTTCAAAGAATAGCTCAATCAAATGTCTCCAGAAGAGACCAGAAAACTATCAAAAGCAGAGTTCATTAGAGGAGTTAAATTCACCCCATGGCTCGCGAACGCCGCGATAGTCAGGTGGCAGCTGCACGTGAGCTTCACCAACCTAAACCGAGCTGACCTAGAGGACTTCTACCCCGTTGTCAAAATCAAAGGCAGGGAAGATGGAAACTCACGGCTTGTCATAGGACAAGTTAATGATGACTTCCAAACAAGGGACCTCTCACTGGAAAGGTACCTATCCTTTGTCCATTTGTTTATAACTAATGTTGATAACTATGGAATTCAGCACATACCTTGGGATAAAAGCACCCGACCCAACTTGCCATTCAAATTCGTCGGCATTAAGAAGCTGCAGAATGATAGGTCGGTCATTCAACAAGTCCACAGCCGACCGAGCATCCAACTGGCTGGCACCTCGGTCGAGATCCGAATGGCTGAGTAGGCGACCGACTACCCAACGAATAGCTTGGCCGAGGAAACCAACAAAGTCATCCTCACATGGCTTAGAAAGAAGCTTAACCAAGTTAAGGAACACTAGCCCGAAGAGCCATGGGACTATAATGCGACCGATTAACTAGTTAACCAAATCACAAAATTCGATTTTGGATAGTGAATTTTTGGTTTAGTTTCGGTTATTGGTTCGCATATAACCGATAACCGAACCCGATTATAACTTTGGTTTCGGTTACCAATTCGGGGATAATCGGTAACCGAAATTGGTTATAATTAATTATTATGCACAATTAATAATTTAAGTAATGATTATTTAACTATTTTTTATCTTCTTATCCGGTTATCCGTTTACTAACCGGTTATACGCTAGATAACCGATAATAAATTGGTTTTGGTTTCATATTAGTTTTTAAAATCGAATGGTTTCAGTTTCGATTTCAGTTAATGGGTTTATAAATGGATTCGATTTCGGTTAACCATAAAAAATATGGCTAATTGAATCGTTGACATCCCTAGCCAAGGGTACACCATGCTCATTAAGATTTTTCCACACCATCTAAAGAGAATCTAAAAGAGAGCTTGGAAGAACCCTTGTAGAGACGCCCAACACGTGATCCAAATTCCAATATTAATTATGACAAATTCTTAATGACAGGAGGTTAACGATTCTACGCTTCCGCTCTTTCTTTTATAATTAAATTACATCTTCGTTTTTGTTCTATGAACTTTGCGTGATGCATGAAGAATACATGTACATGGTTGATTATTACATGATATATGATTACATTTAGTATCAGAGGATGTTTATTCCCTTGCCTTGATTGATGTTATCGTTTTCGAGTTTTGTTTTCGTCTTTTTGTGTTGTTGTAGGCATCAATGATGGTGCAGCCAACGGAGGGGAACATACATGGTTTCGGCCAGTGGAGGGGAACATGGTCGCATGCGACATGCACTGTCGATCTTGCCAGATTCAAGCATGATGCATCACGATGGGCTTGCATCGATGTAGGTGAAGTTCCTATAGTCATGCTCGTTGAGTCCACCAGATCTAGTTGAACTACAGCACCATTGGGATTCCTTGCTCTTCTCCCTGGATTGGGCCTCGCTTCACCGTGTCAGACGTGGCAGCGTTGGCTGCCTTGCATGCGTCCGCATGATCGGTGTAGGGTCGACCAATGCTAACGGAGTGGTCGCCGACGACTTGGGGAGGGCAGAGTCATAGGAGAAGAGGGTGGAAGTCGGGTTGCATGCATAAGGCAACGTTGTTCTTCTTCAACCTTGTCGTCAGTCCGCCCGTATTTCTTCCTCGCCACCCGACGTCGGAACAATGGTTGACGGCACTTCAAGAAGGGTGGCATGCTTGGCAGCGTCAGCGCATGAGGAGGTAGCGACATCTGCAAAATATTAGAGCCTGTTTGGTTAGTGAAACCAAGTATGTTTTCATGGTTTCAGTTTCATTAAAACCAAAGCTGCTTACAAAAAACGTGTTTGGTTCAACGTTTTCATGAAACTGAATCGAAACCAAAATTAAAATAAAACTAGTTTTCTTAATAAAAATGAAAATACCAGAATGTTATTTTCTGTGGTTTTGAGATAGTCGGTTTCGTTACCAAAATGCAGTGGCAACTTTGTAATTATTAATATTTTTTTAAAAATAAAATTAATTAATTTAAAAATAAATCAAACTATAATTTTTTTTAAAAAAAAATCAACATTTTCAACTCAAACTATTATCTTAAATTTACAAATTAATTAAACCAATGTTTATCTAATTGACTCAAACCCAAATTTTAAAATAACTCAATTTGTCTTAAAGTAAATCTATTTATAATTTAATCAAAACTAATTTTAGACAATTGGACTTTTTTAAAAAAAAATTATAATAACTACTAATTAATTTTTATATCTAATTGAATACAAAAATCTTAAATTATCAATAACTTAATTAATTAAATCTTACAAATATTTTATAACCATATTAGCAAATATTTAATTCTGTAAACTAACTACAAATACAATATGCGACCTTTGTCCACAACCATATTAAGTTTTATGAACAATTTCATATGAATTAATTTACTATTTAATCAAAAATCAAATTACTACTAAAAATATTCAAGGAAAATTAATAATATTTTTTATAACCAAATAAATATTCACAGATTTCAACTACCTAAAATTGATGTTGTTTTCATTAACCAAATATGTTTTCATAAAACTAAAAACTAGAAACCAAAATCAAATTTTCAGTTTCACTGAAACCAAATTAGAAAATAGTTTTCGCTAATCAAACAGCACCTTAGGGTTCCTTCATGGAATTATTGCATGAACGTGGGGAAGGAGGTTTAATTGGCGGGTCAGATCCAGATCCGATTTTAATGGATCTAAATCCATTAAGGTTAATACCCGCTCCGTATCATTCAAGTTGATTTGGACCGACCCATGTTTTTGTTTTCGGGCCAGCCCAATTCAAGTTAACCATTAAAAAAAAACAATTCAATTTCAATTTGATTCATGTCCAATTATTCCATATTGTTCCAATTTTAATTCTAGTTTAAACCGATTAATTTCTAGTTTTTGTAGGTTCAATTCCTTGGTTCAATTCTGATTTCTATAGGTTCAATTGCTTGGTTTACTTTAATTGGATCCAGTTCACCCACAATTAAACCAGTTCACGTAAAGTTGATTAGGTTTGATCAAATCGCATCCAGGTCAGACCTGATCAATTAAATTTGGTCTGAACCAAACTCAATTTATGTCCAATTTGAGCTTATTTGACATCAGTTCAACATAATTACATTCAGTTCAATGGTCGGTTTAGCTCAATTTCCATAAATTCAACATCGATTCAGTCCAAATCTCATCAATTTACATCTGCTTGTTAACTCTCGCATAGAGATAATTTTTGGTGTATTATTACGTTGTATTATATACATGTGTTTGCTTCTTTAACATAAAATTAAATCATTTACAACTTTTATTTGATTTAGTTGTTATGTTGATTTGGAGATATTTCAATAATGTTGCGATGTTTACATATTGTCATTTATGCTCTATTATGATGTGATATGACCCATATAATTTGATTAATTAAGGAATAGTCACACCATCTTTAATTATACTAAATTATATATTAGACAATTTTAGGTCACATATAGATAACTGACATCAATTGTAATTAATTATTTTGAGTGTAATAAATCTTTTCCCACGGGAAGTGAAATAACACATTATTTTTCTAATTTACTCAGAGGCATTAGGAAAAGGTATATATAGTATGTTAGTTTCACATAAAGTCAAATATGAATACTAAAATAGAGGTTAGTCCACGAGCAGTTTTGTTGTATTGATTCATATTTATTTATTTCTTGTTTACATTGGTAAAATTTGAATTTTGTATGCCTCTATATGAATTATGAACATGAATATTTTATTTAATTTGCAGTAATTCAAACTGTTAACTAATCTAATTTTAAGATTGACATTTTCGAACTAACTAGGGACACCTATAAGAATATTGAGGGAGAGAATTCCTTCATCTGGGGTGCATGGATATTGATTACGCTGTAAGGAAGGATGAATAATATGCTCCTACATATACTAGCATTTCGGCTGAGGTCTTACTTTATGAACAGTGGGAGTGATCCAACGATCTTAGTATGATGTTAAAAAAAATAGACATTCTTGCTAGCATTCGTGGTTCTATTGGGGAGCGTAATAATGTAAATACTACTACAATAATCATCATTAATAGCATACCATAAATGCTATTATAGGTAGTGTATATCATTATACGAAACGCTATTAAATCGCACGCTATCTTATGTAGGGAGGATATAATAGCGTTTCAGAAATGCAATAACAAATGCTATATGAATGTTATTTTATAACATTTTTTATCTATTATTATTAATTTTTTATAGCATTCATTACCTGTCATTACTTCTCTCTACAATAGCATAATTAGTTTGTTATCATATATATTTATATATCATTTGCAAACCGTTATTATATACTATTATTATAGCATTCTTGAGTTGCTATTACTTGTTTTTACAATAACAGTATTGTTTAGTTTTCATATATTCAAACCATGAACTGGAGAGAGCAATTTAAAGCTGTTATACAAACTACTAAAGCTGTCATATTAATATACTAAAATCAAGAACATTTCGTAGATCAATATATAAAAAATATTTTTATATTAAATAAAGAGTACATTATATAAATTCAAACTACTAAAATATAACATTATCCGAACTTAGTCAATATCAATAAAAGTATATTACATATTAAGTGTTCTAGTTTGTTATAGCCAACAAAAGTAGGTTGAATTTTCTTCTAAAACAAAAATAGCTTGCTTTTTACAAAATCTTCCAACAAATGTGCTCCAAGTGCTCTCACCCTTTAAGTTCCAATTCCAGAACTGCATCTGATAAAAAAAAATATTGTTGGACGTGTCATTGTTTCACATATTTAGGAAATAATGGCTGCAAGTAAATTTATACAACTATCTTGGACTTGGATGCATGCTTGGTTTGGTCATTATAGATATTAAACAATGGGCACATAATCTTAATTAAGATGGTAAGATAGTAATAAAGAGATGAACATATCAAAATAAATAGATTGTGTATAATATTAATAGGTGCTTTCAGGTTAATTCAATGATCTAATGCTAAACCTAAGGAAGATGAAACAACAAAGATCCTAATCACTACAGTGGAGAATTAATAATATAATATATTAGTTAAAGTATCAGCTAATAGTTAGATAGATGTTACATAAGATGTTATGAAATTATAGGTGATTACTAATTTAAATTCTAGTAATACATGGCAATCATAAGAATCATAATGACAGCAATTTGTTACTTGTCAAACTCATGTTGATTCTTGGTTGTTGTCTTGTTGGGAATACAACTCATGGCAGGAAGCATAGGTAAAAATCTAACTAAGATATCAACATGGTGAATATATCATTCATTCAACAATTAAGTTTGCTGCTTTATTGTATCAGATACGTGCAAAAAAATAAACATTTAGGCAACAATAGGATCTTAAATATCTTTAAACTTATATGTACTTACAAAATGAAACTTTCTTGAGAAGCACTTCAGGAGCAATGTATGCTGGAGTTCCAACTGTTGGCTTTGGTTGTGAAAGTAGAACTGATGGCTGAAAATTTAACATCTCAGGAACTTGGTTCTATAACTAAATATTTCAAAAAAATAAAGGTGTCTATAATAATGTGTAAATGTTCAATGGACTAGTAACACAATACTAATTTGTACCTTAGAATTTCCAAAGTCACATATCTTCAGGCGAGGAGCAGGACTGCCATCTAATAAGGTGTTTTCCAGCTTCAAGTCACGGTGACACACTTGCTTGACAATAAAGATGTTCAAAAACAATATAAGCTAAGACAAACAGGAAAATAGGTCCTAGGTAATCTTATTCAGCATACCATTGAGTGGCAGTAGCTAACTCTTGATATAAGCTACTGAAAGAGGTATCGTGCCTTCAAGGAAGAAAGCTTAAAGTTGGGACTATATTTCAAATACATAAAACACTGAAACAAAAAAAGTAAGGTCAACTGGAACCTCATCCTCACTAAAGCGTCCCACATGACAGATACGATCAAAAAGCTCGCCACCAAATGCATATTTCATAACAATAGCCAGGTGAGTTGGAGTTAAAATAACCTAAGAAAAATTGTAGTAAAACAAACATGTAGACAATCTAAAAGCAAATACATGACACCATTAGACATGAATTTGAGTACCTCTTTGAATCTGATGATATTTGGATGCTTCAGTGATCTATGGTTAATTATCTCTCTTTGATCATTTTCATCTATCTACACTCAAAGAACAGACAATAATTACAATCGGCATTGGAGTTGTAGCATATAATACTAAATCAGATAAGTGATAAATTGATGTGAAATTTAAATATCAAATGCTACTGCTTGGGTGATGTACTTATTCAAACAGAATTGAACATAACCCTTGAAAAATCAACAACATATACTGTAACTAAAACCAAAATTGGCATAGTGAAAAATGATCGGCTGAAAAAGGTTACATCATACATAGAGTAACTAAAATAAGAAATCCTCTGACCAGTACAGTACAAGGGAGAGACTCAGAGAAGCAGCAAGAGGAGGATGTTTGTTGTAGACCAAGTTCCAGACAACATAGATACAACCAGGGCCAAATTAACAACTAAATCCACTAAAGAGAAACAATTCTAACATCAAATCACCAAGAACAAAAGACATTTAACAACTATATAAGAAATGGCATAACATCCAAAGGCAATAAAATACTTTCCTTTTTCATATTTTTTTGGATTAATGTCCACTCCAATTATCCTAGAAGCCCCTCTTGATTTAGCAGCTTGTGCTACCTGATGTAGGATGGTATTAGATTTGGAAGGCATGTGACTTATAAGAGATTCTTATTAGTATGATTTCTCCAGAGACCAAAATCAAATTGTCAAGATACTTACTGAAAGACCCACAGTACCCAGACCAAAGATTACTACAATTGAGCCTTTTGATATATCAACAACTTTCCAAGCAGCCCCTACGCCTAATACATAATCGCATTTCAAGTGACAACATATTAATTGGCAGTATGTGATTAGTATCTCCAAGTTGAGATTCAAACGACAAAGTCCTTTACCAACTCAGAAGTAGGCACCTTCTAAACTGGTCCATTATAGAACAAATTGTGCTAATTTCATGTTCATAATCTTGCAAGTAATTTCTAAAATATGACATGGTGGAAAGTCCAGAAAAGAATAAAGAGGCAAAATTCTTATAACAAAATCTTTTAGTAATCTAAATTTAGAGATTTCTTATTTCAATTTAGAGCTTTCTTATTTAGAGTGCACCACTGTGTACTCACTGAAGCTTGACACCGTGTAATAATGGTAAACATGCTTCCCCTTTACCCTAAATTTTGAACAGAGAACAAGTTAAGCTAAAAAGTTAATTATAAAGACCCAAATAGGGAATGCAATCGAGACCCATTTCTCCTCCATTTCTAAGAAGTTAAGCTAAAAAGTTAAGCTAAGAAGTTACCGTACATTTCTCCTCCATTTATGTAACAGTAGAAGAGATGATGCATGCACTATTGTTGGTGTGATTCCAAATGACATTACTTTTTAAGAGACTCCATTAAATTTCAGCTAATATGATCAATGATTTATGCAAACTCTAAGAGGGCCACTAGTAGAAGAATGAGCAGTAAACTCTAAGAGGGCTTCAGAACATATCTTTTCATGTTTCATATTTTGACATCAGTTTTATCTGTCTACAATTTGAAATGCTAATCTTGATCTTAATTTTGTGAAAAATGAAATAAGCATGAGAAGGAGACCTCAAAACTATATGATTACATTAAGCTAATGGACTCCTATTTTTTTTAAGCCAGTGGAGTCCTTGATTGAATTCAATTGATGTGCTTGATTGAATTCATTGGGGATGTACACTGGGATTTATAATTTTGTGAAATGAAACTAAAAGTAAATTAGCATCATACCTGTGAAGAGAGACAGCTAGAGAAGGAAACAAGAGAAAGATTTTCTTGCATCTCATTGAGCATCATACTAAATGAATCTAATTCAAGATATCCAACATCTTCTGTAATTCCTGTAAGCAACAAATAATTAGGTCCAGACCACTATAAGCATTTCAAGAATTTGAAATTTGTGAAATAACTTACAACAACTAAACAAATATCCTAGCTCTCAAAAAAATCAATGAAAAAATCAATATTTTCTCGAAACAACCTGTTCATCCTTTGAGTGATTAAGCTTTTAGGTTTATAGTCCTACCCAAGACCTAAACATATGAATGTCCATCATATAATGAATCAAAGATATCTCACACCTCTCCAAGTTTCCCTCCTCTCCAAATTTCCAGTACTCAGGTTCATGATATCTCACACATCTGTTCAATAGATGCAGCAGCTAATTAATATCAACACACATTAATTATCAACCACAGTTAAACATCATCATAGAAGAAAATAGAACAACTTAGTTTTGAACTAGGACTGGACCAGATTTCATACAACCATTATTGTAACACGAAGCCATGGTAAGTCTACTGACTGAGTTGCAGCCATCCTTGCAATGAATAATATCAAAATTTGGACAAGCTTATCGGCTAATGTTGCTCTAGTAGCTATTAGACCTACTACTATTAAAGCACCAGCCTGCAAAAGTATAGTGCTAATCAATCATTTAAGATAACCAGTAAGTGCTTATATTGGAGTTGTCTCAATGTAAAGCCATACAAGTATCTGCGGATGTGCTAGTAGAACCATTTATATGTTTGTTTAATATATGCTGATTGTGATCAACTCCAAGAGATCATATACATGCCTTGTCCAACTTTAATTTAGCTATCAAAATTTTTAATGAATGATCATATACATGCCTTGTCCAACTTTCCTGAAACCTCCTCGCAATGAGAAAAAGAAAATATAACAATGAGCAACATCAATACATATAATTATGCAATAAAATCACTAACATAAAGTACTTAGACTGCAAAGCCTTTCCATAACTATGAATTTATACTTCTATAGAAACATCTAAATGGACTGAGTATTAAAAGAAAGAGAAGCTTGAGAAATCATGTAATACCCGCGAAAAATATAAAAAGAATTTATTTATTTATTTTGGCTTCAGCGGGAAAGCCGAGATGCGCGCTGGGGTAGGCTGAGAAATCGTCGAAGGGCGTGATCGGTGATATGACCCTTATGCATGAGGAAAATTATTTTATTCGAGTCGGGATGGAAGGTTGGGTCGAGTCGAGTCCGGGGGTTTGATCGGAACTCGATTCGGACGAGTATAGATCGATATAAGTGGGTTCACGAATTCTCTTAAGTTAAGGGGTAAAATAGTAATTTCAATATATATATATATATAGATATACATATAAACCTGGGATGAGCATACGACTCCAAGGAGGATACGCACACCCACCCCTAGGCAAGAGGAAGAGGAGGCGCAAGCTTGGGAGGCCGGACCTTCGCCGTCGCCAGAATCACCTCGTCACGAGGTTGAGGATCTTCTTCCTCCTCGTTCTACTTCTTCTCAAGGTGAGTGGCCTTAAGCTTTAGGGACTTGCCCACCTCTAGGGCAGCCCCCTTGTGTAGATGATTGTAAATCGAAATCTCTCAAGTTTTTGTGGATTTTGGGACTGTTTTGATGGTCTACTCAAAATTGCAGTTTTTCCTCTTTGAGATGATGCTTGAAAACATGAATTTTGATTCGGATTGAGAGAAAAATCACATTGCCTTCCCTTGATGTAGGCGGCCGTAAGATTGGAGGGTAAACCCTCTTTTGTTGGGTCATTGAGAGTGGAGAATAAGGGTGGTAGTCGGGGATAGAGGGAGCTTGCATTTGATAGAGGAAATCCTCCTTATAGATGACTGCATGAGGTGAAGCATGGTGCGGCTTGAGCATGCCCACCAAGTGTTTGGTGAAATGCCACACCTACATGATTATGCTTATATCCTCATTTCTCTTTAGTAAAACTTCATATCAGTATGGAGTATGTGTGCCCCAACCAATGGTAGCTGAATTGGCCGACTTTAAGGGTCGGAATCCCATGTTTAAGACATTATGGAGTGGATGGCCTAAGGGCATTCAAATCTGTCCAAAAATATAAATAGACATGTTTGACACCTAGTTCGGAGGCTTAAAAGTCGTCCGTTCGGTATAAACTCTTGGGGATAGATAGTAGGGTACTCTGATAGCTTTGACACCAAATTTTAGCGAATTTCGAGTTGGAGGGACTAGGTTTATAAAATTTGTTTGAGGACAACTCAAAACTGCCAATTTCTGCACATAGCAGAATTTGTGATAAGTTGAAAGTTTGATATGATATTCGGAGATCGAATCATCATCCTATGATAGTGAAGCTTTGGGAAATCCTTGTGGGGTATATGGAGAACCATTCGAATCTAGTTTGAGGGAAAAAGAATAAGAGTTGGCATAGTTATGAATTTTCTAAAATAGCAACTTAAACAGGAAAATCTGCTAGTGAATTGCAGAAATTCTAGGATGACATATTCGTTATGCCATGTCATGATCTATCCATCACCCAAATGACCTGAATCTTTGAGGATAGTTAGTGTGACACAAAAGCTTGCTTATCTTGTGTTTTTGGTAGACATTTCACTAACAACTAAGGGTTTAGCAATGGTAGCAAAAGTGCACCTGATAAGTTTCGAGAAGTGCCGAAATTTGGCTAAGTATGGGAGGACTGCCTTGACTCCACTTGAGGGTCGAATTACTTTGATGTTTATGTTGTGTGCCTATGACAAATTGTGATATGCACTTTTGTTATTCAACTCGTGGGTGGTGACGCGTAGTGTAGCATCAATAAATTCCAAGTTGGAGGCACTTATCTAGTGCTGAGATCTCAAACTCGTTCAATAATAATGAGTTGCTAGAATTCCCTTTCGGAATAGTTGGATAGTGAATGGTTAAGCACATATGCACGTGGGTTGGTTTCATTTGATTTGAGTGGTGGGGTGCACGACGATCGATCGAGGGGTTGAGGCCGGGAATAGGCCAGACTCGGTGCGGCCACGCACGCACCCGTGATATCGGCAGATTGCCTAAACCACTTGAGTAATATCATCGGTGTATATTCTTGTGTATTCCTTATTCTTGTGATGGTACTTGATATTTGGGCCATTATGGGCCGAGTGAATATGGTACTTGATATTTGGGCCATTACGGGCCGAGTGAATATGGTACTTGATATTTGGGCCATTATGGGCCGAATGACTATGGTGCGTCTGAGCACGAGTTTTGTGAATGTATCTTTTACTTTGCATGCTATTACACTTTAGAAATTCTATAAGTATGATTTATGTTTGTTATGCTTGATGCTCGGGATAGCTTGGCGAGGGCTTGGTTCAAGCCACTCACTGAGTTCGTTGGAACTCACCTCTCTTTTGTTGTTGTTTTGTAGATCCTGACTAATAGAGGTATGGTGGTACCCATGTAGCACGGCTGGAGTTGCAGGCTCAGGAAATAGATCTCGTGACATGTCAAGTCATAGTCGAGTAGTAGGAATTACTTATGCATATGGTCATGTGATGGTTGTAGACATGGACCTTACTCACATTTGATTGTTTATATTTTCATAATAACATTCCTTCACATGTTCATTGGTTTTCACATGTTGTATCATTTATTCTGCATTTGGTATGTATGTGTTGGTAGGCTTCGGAGTACGAATGTGTACTCTGGCCGATCACATGACCCTAGATTTGGGGCATGACAAACCACGAGTTATCTAGTGCAGAGATAAGTTAGAGAGCGAGACTTTCACCTTTTTTAGAACATACCAATTGATGGAATGTCATCTTAAGAAGTTTTTGCCATAGATTAACATGTAAACCCTGTACCAAGTGACTAAGATGATATAATGAATAAATTTTAGTAAGAAAAGTGCTTCACCAGACCTTCGAAGCAATTGTCTTAGAATGTCTCTGACTTGCATACAACTTAACAACATTATATAGCATCAAGTAGTTTCATGTCACCCATATAACATATTAGATATCCTTACTTCCATTGCAGCTTGTTCGGCAATGTTTGGGGGTATTTGTTGTCTTATACTTTGAGATACATCATTTAAAAAGTCAGCATTTATACCATTTAGCCTTAGTAAACTTTTCCCTAAACTTTGACTATTAGCTACTAAATTTGAACCATTACCATAGAGATCAAATCCATTTGAGTCTCCAAGACCATCAATATAACCATAAAGACCTCTTCTCTCATTTCTTCTCGACCTTAAATAATTCTCTAACGAACGAAGTTTGCTCTCAAGAACTTGCATGGACATAGCAGAAAGTCTACAAACAAGTGCTTCACCGGAGTGAGAATCAGAACCTACTTTCCTATGTACAGCCATAATTGGTTGTTCCCATATAGAAAATAGCATACGAGATGAACACAAGCAAAGTCCCTCGTAAGCACTAGAAAATGAAGATTCCGCTTCCTCCACGACTTGTCCTGAAGGAGATGAGGAGAAGTTAGGGCGCAAGTTAGGGTGCTAGTGTGAAGGAGAGAGGGAGAATGGGAGATTACCGACCGCTGGAAAGAGGAGGCTCGCTTGAGGAGTGATTGGAAAGAGCCAAAGAGGAGGCTCGCCAGAGGAGATCTATCGAGGTGTACCTGATGAAGCGGGATCATAAACCTAGAGTCAACGCCCTTGGCATAGGAGGCGATCAGCGAGCAAGAGCAGCAGCAGCGATCAACATTGATTTAGGCGAGACTCTCGGCGTGGACTGAAGCGGGAAATCGATGGTGATGAACTCCCCCTCTCCCTTTTGCCTTCTCCGACGTGGACTCTTGATGAGCAAGAGCGATGAGGAGAGATGAGGCATGGACTCTCGATAGCGATCAGGTTGAGGAGGTTGAGGCATGGACTCTCAGCGGCGCAGGAGGGTTTTGATGCGGGTTGAGGGTTTTGTCGAGTGAGGGAAAGAATAAGAAGGGGGAAGGAAAAAAAGGGGATGCGGGATTTTTTGTTGGGACGGAAAAAAAGGAGGGACTTATGAAATTTTAACCATCGTTAATGATAGCATTTTGTTAGAATGCTATCATTAAATGTTCTATAAAACCCTAAATGTAGTAGTGAAATGATCTATAAAGACTATAGATGAGCAGTTTGAGTCTTTAGATAAGGCCCTTGCCAACACTTTAATGACTAAACTTTCATCAATGAGACTCACTGGAGTTAGGGCGTGAGCACATCATGCAGATGAGGGACATGTGAACCAAATATCCACACTACAGGGAGAGTGGTGAATAATGTGTACGCTGAAACTCTAAGTCCAATTCTAATTTTTTAATTCTAGTTGAGCTATGTATCCTAGTTTTACTAATTTGATTCTTGACTTCAGAAAGTGCAATAGTAATTAAGCGAAGTCAATATTGAGCAAGAAAATAATAGTAAGGAAATGCAAACACTTCAATTTATAGTGGTTCGATAACACCGCCTACTCCACTATCTTAGCTCCCCACCATGAATTTCTAAGCTTAACACTTTATATATTAATTGTCTCCTAAATAATACAAAGATGACTTATCCCTCAACCCTAGAAAAAGCCTCAACTACTATTCTAAAGAGAACAATCAATACAAAGCAACCGGGGTGTAACACCTACACCTTCAAATCCACAAGTACAAGTATCAATCAATAACAAGTAAAAACAATAAAAAAGAGCTTTAAATGTAAAGCAAACTCAATGAAGCTCCACTATGATTCTCCTAATACTTCAAGGCCTTAAGAATTGATTTCTCGGTTGAAAGAAAGGCTTGATGAAATGAAGAAGGATTAAGAGTGAGAAAATGGAGATTAGGGTTTTAAATCAACTCTTTATTGCTCAAACACTTAGGTAACATTTGGTTGGATGGAATAGATGGGGAATAGAATACTATTTCTTATACTCCACTTATCCCCTTGTTTGGTTGCAACTTATTAGCAAGGAATAGGTGAACCATAAGAAATAGATAAGGAATACTGTTTCTCATGAGTGGAGAATACTATTCCTTACCTCAACCCAAGGAATAATATTCCCTATATATTCATTATGATATTTTCCTATATTGTCCTTCAATATTTATAATATTACATAAGAATATAAAAAATTATATCAAATTGATTTTAGTAATTGCATATCTTAAATAGATAATTATTATTTTATTATTAAATATTATTTTAATAATTATTTTTTCAAAGATTTAGTTTTTTTTATGAAAATAAAATAAATAATATATTTTATTATTTATATTAATAAATGATTTTACATTAATAAATAATTTTATTATATTGTTATTGATTAAAATAAATTATAATATAATTTATTTATATTTTTTAGAAGGGCATTTTGGTCATTTTACTATATTGTCCTTCAATATTTATAATAAGAATATAATAATTAAATAATTAATTAATTTTAATAATTGCATATCTTAAATAGATAATTATTATTTTTTTATTAAATAATATTTTAATAATTATTTTTGAAGATTTAATTATTTTTTATGAAAATAAAATAAATAATAGCTTTGTTATTTTAAATTAATCATATTTTTATTATGTTGTTATTAATTAGAATAAATTAGAATATAATTTATTATACTTTTAGAAGGGCATTTTGGTCATTTTCCTTTCAATTCATTGTCGATTCCTTATGTTAAGAAAGCAAAGTAAATATATTCAATTTTATTAAGAATGATATTTTGGTCATTTAACTTTTTATTCCTTATCTATTTCTTATGCTAACTAAACAAAATAATTAGATTCTGGGCCTATTTACAGTGTGAACCAAACATTGTCTATTCCATTCCTTGTCTATTCTTAGTTCTTGCCTATTCATATTCCTTATGAATTTACTCTATTCAACCAAATGCACCCTTAGGTATAGACTCAATGAATAGTAAGTTACCCGAGGAAGAGAGTTTGAGATGTATTTATAGAGTTGATCTTCGAGTATGAAAGAAAAGAGTTGTTCAACGGTTAAAAAAAGATTTGTTGGGCTTGTCGGTCGATCTTCGATTAAGGGTCGGCCGATCTTTAGTTGAGGGCTAGTCGACTGAACCTTCGATCGAACGTCGATCGAAACCCTACTGGACTTACAGAACCTTTTTGGTCACTGGTTGGCCGCATGTCGGTCGATCGACCATTTGGTCGAACATTTTTTTACTCGATTTGAGTTTTGAGTTTTAGTTTGGGTTTGACTTTGAATAAACATAAGGAATGGGTTGATTTGAGGCCTTAGAAGATTTTTACAATCATTTCTAATCCTAGACGTAACTCTGACACAATCGTGCTCAAAAGTCGTCGCAGCTTGATTTCACGCAATTTTTTTTATGAACTTCGTACGTGTATCGTTCTATCGACCTGAGCTGAAAACTTGAGAAACGAGTTGGTTTCATGTATGTTATCGTCAAAATTAAGATCGAGGCCAAGGTTGAACCCTTGGGCCAACTAGACATTGCGGCCCAACTTAAAAAATTGAAGGTTGATATGTGTGAGTCCTTTCTGGTGCATTTTATTCTGAATTCTCTACCACAATAATACAGGCCTTCAAAATATCTTACAACACACATAAAGAGAAATAGTTAATTAATGAGCATCTTCGCCATGTCCATGCAAGAGGTTGGAAGGCTGCTTGCTGAGTTAGGTGAAAGTGCACATTTGGTTTCACAAGGAAGGAAGGAAGAAGGGACAAACCAAACATAAGGGAAAAGCCAAACTTGTCATTCAAGGTGACATCAAGAAAGAGTCCAAGTGTTACTTCTGTAAAAAGAAAGGGCACATGAAGAAGGATTGTGCCAAATATAAACAGTGGCTTGTGAGAAAGGTGTCGCCGCCACCCGCAACAGCTACGCACCCCACCACCACCACCACCACCGGCCCCGGAGGCTTGAGGTCGTTGTAGGCCTCGTGGACCTAATCAGGGGTTGATGCACCTTCATCGACCGACTAGCGTCGGATATCGCTGCATGGTCTAAAGTAAGTATCAAAATTTATTTATTATAATTGTTAATTAATTAATTATTACTTATGATGTTGTTATACTTGTGTTGTAGATTCGAGTAGGACAATGTTGCTCACGACATCACCTCGATTATCAAGAGATTCTTTTAGGAGTCGTGACGTTCATGGACCCACGTGCCAGAGTATAATCAAGATTTATTATGGTCCGAGTTTGAGGTACACTAATTATTTCTAATTTCTTCATAAAGTAAAAATTTAATAATTCTGGAACAATCATAAAGATACGATTAGGTAATTAACTATATATACCTTGTCTCTGGTTTAAATACATATAGTTAGATCAAAAGTTTATTTTTACCTTTCCTATTTTCTTTTCCTTCTATTTTTCATTCCTCCAAGTAAATGCACACTAGTTACTGCACTGTCTATTCACTACAAGAAAATAGACTTATAAGGATGCAATTATGGGGACGCTTTTACTAGCGTTGCCAAATTTTTAAAATCCATATTATTTCGAAACGCTATAAAAAGTGTCATCTTTTTTGTTGTAATTGGGGACACATTTTTTCTTAGCGTCTCAATTTTTTTCGACTAGGGATGCTTTATTACAAGCGTCTCAAAATTAGAGACGCAATTTACATTGCATCACTGATTTCTTAAAAATTAGAGACAATTTATATCGCATCTTTGAATTAAAAAATTAGACACACCAATTTATATGTGTCTCTGATTTAAAATTAGAGACGTAATTTATATTATGTCTCTGATTTAAAATTAGAGACGCTGTTTATATCGCGTCTCCGATTTAAAATTAGAGACACCAATTTATATGCATCTCCGATTTAAAATTGCATCTTTGATAGAAAATTAGAGACACCAATTTATATGCGTCTCCGATTTAAGATTATATTGCGTATCTGATTTAAAATTAGAGAGACAATTTATATCGCGTCTCCGATTTAAAATTTCATATATGATTTAAAATTAGATACGTCAATTTGTATGCGTCTCCAATTTAAAATTAGAAACTCCGATTTAAAATTAGAGGTCTTCGATTTAGGTCAATAACACAATTATTTCTCAGGGTCGTCCCTTTCCTTTTTCACTCGTGCCTTTATCATTTGCTCTAGGGGTGAGAAAAAAACTAAGTTTTTGGTTAATCGGAAAACCGGTCTAAAACCGAATCGGTTTTTTCGGTTAATCGAACCGATTTTTTTGATTTCGGTTAATATTTTTGAGAAAATCAGTTTTCAGTTTCGGGTTCGATCCATGATGAAAAAAGTCCATAGGTTTTGGTTAACTGACCGGTTCAATAATTTATTAATATTATATATATATATATATATATATATATTAATGATTTATAAATTATAAAAAAAATTAAAAATTAAAATATGAAAACCCTAACTTCTCTCTCACGTTCTCTCTACCACCCCACTTCTCTCTCCCGCACCTTGCGTCCCTGCCACCCCACTCGTGACTCAGCCACTCCTCTCTCCGGCCACTCCAGTCCTATCTTCTTCAGAACAAGGTTCGCCGGCGATGAAGATCCAGCAGCAAGCGGACCCATCGCTTGGTGCAAGGCGGATCCAGCAGTGAGCGGCCACTCTAGTCCTCTATTCTCTGAATGCCCTCCCGCCGGATTCCGGAAGCAGGTTCGTTCGCCTCTCCCTCCCCTCTTTCAAGCGAATTCAACAAATTTTACTAAAAATGACATTTCATAGCAACAAGCACATCGCTGCAATTGATCATCATGGTGTGCAAGAACTAACTAATTGCAGAGTGAGTAAATCCCTCTAGACCCACTAATCCCATCTAAAATAATCAAGCAAGAAAAAAATTCATGCATATGGAGGACCATCGACTGATAATCAAGATGTCGGCCATTATTTCACTCATTGCCCAAGATGTTGGTGCATCGTATCGGACTAGGGGTTAGTCGGGTCAAGCAGCGGAATCGCCTCGAGTAGAAGGTATAACTCGACCTATGAAAGTATAAAGTTTAATTGGTTAAATGGTCATTTCCTTTTATGCATTAGATGTCTTATTAGAGTCGAGTTCGACTCGTGTATGCGGATAGAATCGGAGCCCGAATCGGACTCGGGCTGAGCCGAGTGAGAACTAAGTTATGTTAGAGGGCATAGAGGTCATTTGTAGATGAGGGAATAAAACCCCTCATCTACAGCCGTGCGACTCATCTTGGAGCCGCACGCAGCTCGAGCAACAGAGTGGTTATTTTCCGTTGATTGGGGGAGGCGGGTAGCCGAACCCCTAGGACTGCTAGGTGATGATTTTCTCGTGAGTTTTCATCGAGTCATGGTACCTTGACCTCCTTACCACTGTTTTAATTGTTATTACGTCGGATCTCCGCAGTTTTTTTTCGGATTCTTGATGTTTTAGGGGCTGCCGAGTCAAGGGAAAGGGAAAAGGTCATGCCAAAATTTTCTCCAATTCCCTCGACGGATGTAAACCCCCTTTTGAATGATCTTAAATCCATATCGAGTGGACTTATAAATTACTTACTAAAAGTGATGATTGAAACTCCTCCTCTAAAGCCTAGCAGGCTCGGCCAAGCAAAGGGAAACTCCATGTCCGTGGTTCGGCCGAGCAAGGGGTGTGCAGCTTGATCAATGTCTTGATTAGGATAGATTGGAAACAAGATATTAGGGTTTGGGGTTAGTCCTTCCCCCTTGTTCCTATCCATGAAGGCTCGGCCGAGCAAGGATGGGGGAAATGGTGACCTCTAGAAACTAAAGTTCATGTTTAGGAATACTCAAAACAATAGGAAATGAAGGTTGCCTAGATTGCCAAGTAGAATTAAGAAGAGAATTAGGAAAGACATCAATTTAGGAAAACTACCACCCTAGTGCATATATATATACACATACACTTCCAAGACTTTTTCCTTATCAATTACTAATATTAGTAATGAATTACTATGATAGATTTAATGTTACCTTGCTGGAAATTTATGATTAAATGCAGAATTTAATTATTTACTTGTTGTAAATCATGTGGTTATTCATGGTAATAGTGGTAGGTTAACTTCCTTATAACCTAAGGGTTGTGACACGTATATACTTGAACATTCTACACTTATGACATGTAGCTCACACTAGCAAAAGTAGCAATTGACGCTAGATAACTAGTAGGGAACTCTAAAGTACGTGTTACTTATTGAAACTCGAATGTAGATGAGCTAGGTTACACACTCAAGGAACAACCAGTGTGTATGTGTGGATGGTAAGGCCCGAAATAAAGGGTTGAACACGGGTGGACGCCCGAGATTTTATATAAGAAAACTCTAGACACTTTGCTTGTGTGATGTGATTGTGATGGTCTGCCGAGAAGCATGGATAGTTGAAATGACTAATGCTTGGCTCAGCCAGTGATTTGGGTCTTGAGGATGCACTAGCGGGCCCGCTAGGTGTCAGACCCCAGTTGAGTGGGACTAGTTATTCCTAATTCGGTAGGTGTCCGGAGACTAGCAAACCATACTAGTCGACGGCCCGGAGAATGCCTTGATTTACTTGTGTGTTATGTGGGCCGAACGGCCAGTATGTTACTATCTTTGTGTGGTAGGGTTGGTTATAGCCGAACCACTAGATCATGAGCAGGCCCTAAGGGCTGGGTGCCATTAAACTTAGTTAGGCTATTATGGCTGGTTACATGAATGTATGGTCTATACAGGATGACCCTTGAGATTGGTTGTCATATCACACTACTAGAATATACCACATCAACCACGGGCATCACCGACGGCCGCCTCGGCCGTCAGAATTAGTCACGGCTTTTCGACGGCCGTAGCGACCATGGCTGATATAACCAAATAAACCGTGGCTCACATACGGCCGCTTACAGCCATCGCTCATAGTTGATGGCGCGCACGGGGCACGAAATAAAGTAAGTTATTAGCCACAGCTTAGCGAGGGCGCGAGAGCCATTTGTGATATGGATAAGTCATTAGCCACGGCTAGAAGCGACCGTCGCTTATTAATTAATGGCGCGAACACAGCACAAAAACTAAAACACTATGAACCAATGGCTTAGAGAGGATCAGCCGTTGGAGATGTTAAAATTACGAACCCACAGTTTTCCGACGGCTAGCCAGCAGTGGGTGAAAATAGTTTTTATTTGCGTTCACGCCCGACCCTTCCTCTTTCCCCCGCTCTCTTCTCTCTCCACCATTGCCGATGATTTGTCACCGTCGATCGTAACCGCGCCGCACCCTCGTCGTACCACCTGCTCCCTCACCCTCATCGCGTTTCCTCCCCGGCCCTTCCACAAGATTCTCTCGCACGCCGCCGCCGACCTGCTCCCTCACCCTCTCCGCCACCACCAAGTGAGTTCATCCCCCTCCCCTCTCCGGTCCGGCATTGGTTGAAACCCTAGGGTTCCGGCCGGCACCGTATATATATATACAAACTAATTTAATTAATTAGTGTTAATTTTTTTGAAAAATAGATTAATTAGTTTTCAATTAGATTTAATTATTGTTAATTAGTTGTTAATTAGATTTAATTAGGGTAGAATAAATGTTATGATTAATTTTAGTTGGGTGTAATTATAATTATGAAATCATCCACTTTGGACTCGCGTGCTCTGAAATCGTCCACTTTGGACTCGCGCTGAAATCGTCAATAAAGGATGCACTCGCGCGCGCCAGAATCGTCCACTTTAGACTCACGGCCAAATCGTCCACGGTGGACTCGCGCCGAAATCAAGACGAGTTGATACGTTTCACGTACGATCGACGAGTCAAGTTTTAATTTTGCAAAACCTTAGATCCGTTCGGGGGTTGTATGTTCGTGTAAACGAAGTTAATGATCTTTTATACGACATACAACCCTTGAATTGTCCCTAATTGGACAATTTGGGAGCATAGTTATTTATATTGCACTTAGTTTATTTTTTTTAGTCATTAACTTCATTTTTAAATTTTGGCTTGTATCTCCCTTGTTCTCCGATACGCGCCCGGATGATATGCGTATTCGGAGAACTATAGGGAGATGCTGCCAAAATTTAGAATGAAGTTAATGACTAAAAAAAATACTAAGTTCAATATGAATAACATGAATCCCGAATGGAATAGGACCATCCCACCTAAAGACATTACCTAAAGATATTGCAAACTTTTTGACAGAACATGTCGGACGATCGAAGTTGGATGTACCGACGAATTCATCGTGGATCTATAACGGACGAATTTCGAGTATGCATAACTTACTTCTTAAATTTTGCCTACTCGAATGAAAAATTCCTTAGTGGTGATAAAATCCGATGTCCGTGTCGGAAATGTTCGAACATAAGATTTTTGGACCGAGAAACTGTCACACTGCATCTGTATACAAAAGGATTCACACCAAGATATTTTGTATGGAATTGTCATGTGGAGTCACGTCAAGTCGGGATGTCGAGCAATCTTGTTGTCCAAACTCATGGTGAATCTTCTTCTGCTGGTATTTCTTCTTCCAATCCACCTAATCCTTATAGAACAATGATTCTGGATAGTCTTGGAGGACAATTCCATTTAAATGATAATATTGAGTCAGTTACTGAGACGGTAGTGCCACCAGATACTATGACAGTTGAAGTCACTGAAGAACAACTTGAGATATAGATTGAATTACCGAATAAGGAGGTTGCACAATTTTACGAGATGTTGAAAGCTGCCGATGAACCTTTGTATGAGAATTGTCCTAATTATATAAGATTTTCGGCAATGACACAACTCCTGAACATCAACTTCGATTATAATATCAGCGGGGTTGCGTTTGATCGGATTGCAGGCTTTATGAGTGGTATGCTACCTCCAAATAACAAGTTTGAGCCAACCTTTTATAAGACAAAAAAGTTGATGAGGAAATTAGGGCTTGGGTACGAAAAGATACACACGTGCCCAAATAACTGCATTTTATATTATAAAGAAAATGCACAGTTAGAACAATGCCCGGTATGTGAACATCCTCGTTACAAGGAGAAGAAATCGGACCGACAAAAAAATATTCTCTTTAAGGTGCTTCGGTATTTTCCACTGACACCGAGGCTTCAAAGGTTATTCATGTCGGAGAAGATTGCCCCCTATATGAGTTGGCATGCAAGAAGTCGTGATGATACAGTAATGACTCATCCATCCGACAGTGAAGCATGAAAACATTTGGATAGGTGTTTTCCATCATTTGCTGGGGAGACAAGAAATATCAAGTTGGGATTGTGCACATATGGTTTTAATCCGTTTGGTAATTCGGCAACTCCGTATTCGGTATGGTCAGTGTTGTTAACAATTTATAATTTGTCACCCTCAATGTGTATGAAAGATGAATTTATCTATCTTTCGATGATTATTTCGGGTCCTAGGGGTCCTCGCAAAGAAATTGACATATTCCTCTGTCCCCTAATTGATGAACTCAAAACATTATGGGCTGAGGGAGTTGTCATTTATGATTGTTACCGAAAGCAAAACTTCACTTTACGAGCTGCTATATTGTGGACAATCAATGATTTCCCGGCCTATGACATGTTGTCTGGTTGGAGCACGCATGGTCGACTCTCTTGCCCGAATTGTATGGAACACTCAAAATCCTTCAGTCTTGAGAATGGTCGGAAAATTTCCTTCTTTGATTGTCATCGTCCATTCCTACCGTCTAACCATCAGTATCGAAGGAATCGTGACAAATTTATCAAAGGTAGAGTCGAAAGAGATGAGCCACCACTGATGTTCTCTAGTGAACAGATGTTAGCATGTGTTCAATTACTTCCAGATATTACTTTTGGTTGGAATGTAAGAATCTCAGGCTTTGGTCAAACACATAACTGGGTGAAGAAAAGTAATTTTTGGGAATTGCCGTATTGGAGTTCATTACTGATTCGGCAGAATTTGGACGTCATGCATATTGAAAAAAATGTGTTTGATAATATTTTTAACACAGTGATGGATATTTTCGACAAAACTAAAGATAATGTAAAGGCCCAACATGATGTAAAAATACTTTGTAAGAGGCCTAAGTTAGAGTTGCAAGAGGTCAACAGACGATTTCATAAGCCAAGGACGCCGTATGTGTTAAATAAACAACAAATGAAAGATGTGTATCAATGGATCAAAGAACTCAAATTACCCGATGGATATGCCTCAAACTTATCTCGATGTGTAAACGTCGATGAATGCAAAATATCTGAGATGAAGAGCCACGATTATCATGTATTCATGCAGAGATTGCTTCCGGTCGTGTTTTAGGATCATCTACATGATAAGATTTGGGGTCCGTTGACAGAGTTAAGTATGTTTTTCAGAAACATTTGTGCCAATGTACTTCGAGTCGAAGATATGACATCACTTGAAAATAATATTGTTGAAATCATATGCAAGCTAGAGCAGTTTTTCCCTCATGCATTTTTTGACTCGATGGAGCATCTACTGATACATTTGGCATACGAGGCACGAGTTGGTGACCCCGTTCAATACCGGTGGATGTACTTATTTGAAAGATACATGAATCGTCTGAAGAAAAAAGTAAAGAACACCACCGCAGTTGAAGGTTCCATATCAGAAGCATATATAATTTAAGAAATTTTAACTTTCTACTCATTTTATTTTGAATCAACCATCAAGACAAGACTTAATCGTCTTCCACGGAACGACGACGGGGGAGCTGGACCATCAGATGGTTGTTTAAATATCTTTTGTTACCCCGGTTGTGCTTTGGGTTCTCATTCGTCTCGATTCTTAAACGATGAATAGTACCATTTGGCCTACTTGTACGTTTTACTAAACTGTCCAGAGATTGAGAAGTTCATTAAAATATTTGACATTGAGATGGTGACAAGATACTCAATTTACAACGATGAGGAATTAGAAAAATTACGGAATCGTGAGTTTCCTAATTGGTTTCAAGCTTATCTTACAGAACACAGAGGCGAAATAGATAACCAAATCTTTGAGTTTGATAGTGGACCAGCACAACTTGTATAGTGTTATAATGGTTATTTTGTCAATGGATATAAATTTCACATACTTGAATATTCATCTACAAAAAAGACTATGAATGCCACGGTCTACGTCAAAGAGACAATCTATGCTGAATGTGATGTTGACTTTTACGGACTATTGGAAGAAGTCATTGAATTATAATTTTTCGGATGTAAATCAGTTGCCCTTTTTAAATGTCATTGGTTCGATACAAGCAATTGGGGCATGAGAATTCATCCAAAGTATAAACAACTGGTCGAGGTCAATTACAAATCAAAATTGGCTTCAAATGAGCCATTTATATTGGCATCTCAAGCTGAACAAGTATATTATATGCAGTATTCGTCTCAAAAGAAAGACACAGCAGATTGGTGTGTAGTCTGTAAGACTAAATCCAGAGGAAAAATTGACCCAATAGTTGGGGATAATGAGTCAGCATAGACTTCTATCAAGAAGAGGATCCTTCCGAAGTGGAACGAGTTAGTCCAATACTCGAGGATGATGACACAGAGTTAATTCAATTGGAAATAGAATACGTTGATGAGGACGATAATGAAGTTGAGGAAGGACAGAATGAAGATGAGAGAGACGAAGAAGAATTTCAAGATTCAGATATAGAAGAACAAGAAGAAGAGTATTACACGGATGATGATAATAACGATGATGAATAATTGTAAATGTGAAGTATATATTCAATTATTAAATATATCTATTATATATAATCTAATTATATTAAATTTTTACAGCTATGGTTCGAGATATCAGTTCTCGAGGAGTCATTCCTCGTAGGATCCCCTGACGATTATCACCCGCCCCACCTGTACCCATTGGCCCTTCGTCTTCCACCACCATCCCCCCACCTCCGGCCACCACCCCCCCACCTGGTCCGACCACCATTCCCCCATATGATCCATCCACTATTGCCCCAGCTGATATGGTCACCATCCCCCCACCTCCAGCCACCATCCCTTCAGCCGATCCAGGCCCGTCGACATCGAGACGTAGGCCATGAGGGCCTAACAAAATTCTCCCTCCACCACCCAAGGGACAACTGCGCAGAGCAGTTACTGTGCGCGGAAGAAGGTAAGTATATGCATTAATTATTTCTTATAATTTATTTATAATTCAAAATATCAAAATATGAATTTATATATGGTGCAGATTTGAGCAGGAGGACGTCCCCTGCACGATAGTGGGGACGATCCGAAAGTTTATGCACAGGGCGTGGCCTACATGGTCTCACGTGCCCCGTGAGCATATAGATTTATTGTGGCGAGAGTTCACGGTAAGTATATTTATTAAATTAATGTTAATATTAAATATTGATCGGTAATAATAAATTTTTTTTGCAGGGTCATTATACTTGGCCGGAGGACCAGACCACTTTTGTGGAGGCTGCATGGGAGCATGTTGCCCATGCTCACTATAACGGGCTGCTTCAGCAGGCCTGTCAGACCGTGATGAGGTGGCTGGGGGCCACACAGATAGGGCAGACTCGGGGACACGCCCTCGAGTGGATTCCAAGCCCTGTGTGGGACCAGCTCATTGAGCGGTGGGATACTCCTAAGTGGCAAGAGGTCTCCTGGACTGCGTCAAAAAACCGCATGTCCGGGGGGGACAGCACAGGGGCGCGCCACACTGGTGGCTCCATATCTTTTGCGGTGCATGAGCGTCGTATGGTATGTATAATTTCCTTACTTTTAATTAAATTATATATTGTGTATAATGATACTAATGCATTTGTTTTCTAATATAAGACGCGCGTGACGGAGGACGGCACCGTCCAACGCCCGTCGATGATGGAGGTGTTTGAGCGCACCCATCGTCGTCGACGAGGAGCGGGGGACTACGTTGATAGCAGAGCCTCGATCATAATGGTAAGTATTTATATATGTCTATTTGGTTTACACAATTTTTATTTATAGTTTATATATATTTAAAATATAAACATGTGTAGGAAACTTATTCGAGGACTGTGATCGAGTGTGGAGGGACACCGGAGGAGTTCGATGCAGGAGCTTGGGTGGAGGCCACAGGTGGATCGGAGCACGACCGTGTTTATGGTTTTGTAGACAGTGGCCATGCACGCGCTGTGCTCGGGCACTTGGGGAACCGACCCCTTCGACTGTGGGTGAGCAGCCCTCGTCATCCCGAGTGCAGGACCAGAGCCGGATATTGGCCATGGAGTTGAAGCTCACCCAAGAGAGACAGACGGTGGAGGAGCAGAGGCACGCGATGGAGGAGAGGATACAAGAGCAGAGGCTGACGATGGAGGAGCAAATGCAGGAGCAAAGACTGTCGAATGATGAGTTGAGACAGACGATCCAGAACATGCAGACACTCCTCACTTAGATTGCGTCTCTATTTGACCTTCTACCTATGATGTCGCAGCCGTCGTCCTCCTCGACCCAATCGACGCTCCCGACCCAATCGTTGTCGACTCCACCGCCTCCACCGCCGCCACCGTAGTCGTGAGATTTTGATTAATTGTATTTTGTTTATATTTTGATACTTGATATAGATGATATTTTGATACTTGAAATTATTTTGAAACTTGGATATATAGATGATATTTATGTAAAACTTGTATGTTTGGTTTCAAATGCATGTGTATGATGTTTTCTGATTGTAATATGTGATTGAAAATAGGTTGTAGTCGATATATCATTATATACAAGAATTTATAAATTTTTTAGTTTTTTCAGTTATAGGATAACATCTCTAGCCACAGTTCACCCACAGTTAACCGTCACTAAGCCGTGGCTAAAAGCATATCGTAAATGGCTAATGGCCTCGGCATGACCAAATATCACGGTTGATAATAGTATCACCGACGGCTGTGAGCCGAGGTTGATGTGTTGGTATCAGTGACAGCGCCCAGAGCCGTCACTGATGATTTTAAATCAGTGACAGTCCACGAGGCTGTCGCTAATGATTATGTGTGACGGTCGTGCACGGCCATCACAAAACATCTAAGACGCGCACATTAGAGACGGTTTTTTGCCACGGTTGACGTCGTCCGTGATATTCATCACCGACGGTTCAGCCACGGTATCAGCCGTCGCTGATGACCATAATTCTAGTAGTGTCAGAAGTATATTACATCCCTATCTTTATATTTTCCTGCCTTATATATATATATATGTGTGTGTGTGTGTGTGTGTGATTATTAGGGATTTACGTGGAGGTTTGAAAGAACCGCTCACTGAGTCCCATGTGGACTCACGATTTATTTCCTTATTTTGCAGAGCTCGATTAGTGAGTTGAGGCTTGGAGTTATGGTGCAGTAGTTGGAGAGCAGGCGGTGGCGTAGATCTCATAGCATTGCCCACTAGTCACTGTCTAGGTGTCTAGGAATGTTGTTCTTTTTCATACACTGAGAGTTGTTTGTTTTAAAGCATGTAATCGACTTTGAACTTGAGTTGTTTCTTATGGTGTTTGATGTTAGCAATTTTTTTTCCCTTTTATAAAAATTGTGAACTTTCTTGAAATTCAAATAAAGTTGCATCATTGTTTCTATTGATGTGTTTCCGGTTTCTCATCAGTCAGTGTATGTAATAGGCTTCAGGGTAGGACATAGACCCTGGCTGGTCACACGACCCTGAGTTGGAGTGTGACAAAGTTGGTATCAGAGCTTTTGGTTAGGTCTTGACTATGACTAGGAGTTGTGTACCGTATGAGACATATGCTAGCGTGTTAACATACGATATAGTTATGCTACGAGTTTTGGCAACCACGGCTGCACTCAGCGTATCATGCGATTAGTAATTTAAAAAGATTTCGTAGAAATATTTTTTTTATGACAGGAGGATTGTTTTTTTTTTTTCTCTGTGAAAGTGTGATGGATGCTCATAATGCTGTACTGAGCGGCAGTGGCTGTAACTCGACGGAACGTCAAGGCCGGGCCCAGGGCAGAGACAGGGAGCAGTCCGAGGATCAGGAGCAAGAGTCTACAGTTGTTCGATTGCATGCTCAAGTAGCTCAACTAACGTAGGCGCTCCTTAGGGAACAAGAACTGAGACAACAGATGCAACAGTAGCAGCAGTCGCCACCGCCGCAACCAGTACCCGTAGTTCCAGCTGTACCAGAGGTGGTCGAGGCTATAACAACAGTGGTCAGGGTTCCAAGAGCCCCAACCTATGCAAACTTCGTCACGCTGAAGCTGCCAGAATTCACCGAGCAGATCGGTAGGTGGAAGTGACTGAGTTTCTGGGGGACTGCTACGAACTATGCATGGAGCTGGGGTGCTCATCAGAGGCAGCGGCCCGTATGGTCGGACTTCAGATGAGAGGACCGGTAAAGGTCTGGCTTCATACTTGGAGGGCTCGCAAGGCAGCAGGCGCGCAGCCTCCCACCTAGGAGGAATTTAGGGCGGCCGTGGAAGAGCAGTACTTGCCAATGAGTGTTCGCGACAAGCAAGCCCGGGACTTTGAGATACTGCGTCAGGCTGGGGGCATGTTAGTGTCAGAATATGAGATGGAGTTCAACCGTCTTTCCAAATATCATCTGACCCTAGTGTTATCTGAGACCGCCAGGGTCAAGAGGTTCGTTGGAGGCTTGAGGCATCAGATTGGCATGCTCATCTACTATACCGAGGATTCCACTCTTGCCTGGGTAGTGGATGAAACCCTTCGGAAGGAAGCATTGGTGTCGTTCGAGAGGAATGACGGGCCGACCAAGAAGAAATTTCGGCCGCAAGGATCTAGGGGTCGACCGTAGCATTCAGAGGGCCCAGTGACCATCGTAGACCACTAGCAGAGCCGAGGACAGAATGGTAACCGGGGCCGTGGGTGCCCAGGGTCTGAGTTAGTAAGGCCGATAGGATCAGGAGGTGCTTCTCAGAGGGTTGAGGTACCGCAATGTGGCAACTGCAGTCGGAGGCACTGGGGGCTTGTCTTGGCCGCACGGATGCTTGTTATAAATACGGTCGGGTCGGGCATTTCAAGAACGACTATCCGGAGAGAATTGGTCAGAAATCCGAGCAGACAAAAGGACTATTTGTGTAGCGCAATATAAGACCGTACCAACACATGGTATTCATCATCTCAGTCGATGTTGCGCTACGTCTTATGTTGCGCTACGCAGAGTCTTCGGCGGTCCTGCTTAGACCCTTTGGGTTGTGGGCCTGTGTCGCCCTATATTAATTCTAATATAATGATTCTCTTGTATCTGTGAAAAACTCTAATAGATTTTAAACATTATATTCATGTATTTGACATTTGAATATTGATTTTAAGCATTTATTCATCAATTATGTATTATTGGAGTTATATCTAACCCCCCCATCCCCCCTCTAACCATGGGATTAATTGACATGCTTGTGAATAGTGACCCTTGCATTATTAATTGCTTTGCAATCATGATTACATCTTTAGTCCTAATTCATGTTCATTTAATCAAAATGTTAAAATAAGAAGTTGGAGGTAGAGGATTACAATTATGGATTGCTATATTTTTTGGAAAGATTTTAACCATCAGAGCATCACCATTTCATGTTATATTATATTCCAATGTTTGTTTTTTAATTACATTGCTTCAATAGGATGAAAATCTAATTTCTAGGTAAAAAGACTAGATATATGTCTTAGCGAAGAATCTTCTTTGTATTTGAAGAAGTAGATGTCATTGTCAGGTTCTTCTTACGAGACATATTGTAGAATTTATTTAAATATATCAAGAGCTGCAACAAGAAAGAGGAGCGATAAAATCAGTTATCTAATTAAGAAGGCAAATGTAGCAACTTATATCAAAGAAGCAGATGATGAATTTTCTTACCGTGAATTATGCTTCTTTGGTGTTTTTTGTAATTGTTAAGTTTGAGAGTAGATGTTATTCCATATTTTTGTATTCTTCGTTACTTTGTCTCATTTGACACTCAGATTTATATGTAAATTTTTGTTGATGAAACATCATAATTTTTTTAGAGAAATTTGAATAGGTTTTTAGTATTTATTGACTTATTCTATGTTTAAATGTTTGATATTTACACTTCATGTTAATTAATTATAATAAATATGAATTAGTATAATATATATATTAGTTTGTATATTAATATGAATTAATTATATTTCATATTAATTAAATATATCTTAATTTCTTTTAATAAATATATATATATATATATATATATTAATTTAAAATAAATATTTATATAAATATTTAGTTACAATATACAATATTTATATATAATTCACTATTTTATATATATATATATATATATATATATATATTACTTCGTATTAATATATAATATAATAATATATATATTAGTATAATAATAATATATACTAATATATACTTTTATATATATATATATATATTAATATTTGAGACACAAAGACTTGTGCATCACGAATATTAGTTGGGAGACGCTTTTAGTAAAAGCATTGCGAGTTGCATTAGAGATGCAACTAAAAAGCGTCTCCGCAAAAAATCACTAAATCATTGACGCTAGGCCTTTGCGTCTTGAATAAGCAAGTTGCATTGGAGACGCACCTAAAAAGCGTTTCCATTGGAAATCACTAACGAGCCTTTGCGTTCCAAATATTAATTATTTGAGAGACGCTTTTAGTAAAAGCGTCGCGAGTTGCATTGGAGGCGCAACTAAAAAGCGTCTCCACCAGAAATCAGCGACGCTAGACCTTTGCGTCTCAAAAATTATTGGGGACGCAATGATCTGAAACACTTGTAAGTAGCGTCAATGAGGTAATTAGCGACACAAAAAAACGTCCTTAAGAGGACAAAAAGATGTCTCTATTTATCATGTTTGTTGTAGTAATTGTTCATTGTTTCATGAGATTTAATCTCAAGTAAATGCACACTAGTTACTGCACTGTCTATTGTTCATTGTCCAAGATTTTCATGAGATTTGATCTGACTTTTACAACTTTGGTTTGGATTAGTTGTCCAGAATCAATAGTTCAACTGAGGTTATTTATTTTACTTTGATGATTTATCGAGGATATCATCACTTTTATTGCTTTGTCCTTCCGTGAGAGCTGGAGATCTTAACTGTTTTCCATGTAACACAGCCTTTGTTGTTGGCTTCCAGTTATCAACATTGAGCTTGTTGATGTCTTGACAAAGTTGATTATCTAGTCAATAATCAAGTGCATTTTAACCTAAATATCTTACTTGATCGAAGTTCATGTAATAGTTACAAATTACCTTTTTTTAGTTCAGATTCCATTATTCGGTTGCTGATTTTTGACTTGGATATCATATCTTCCTGAATTGGATCTGGAAAATTGTGTAGATATATAGGATTAGAATAAGGGTTTGCGTTGTACGGTCTGCTTTCTTTTTTTCTTTTGCATTAAGATATAATTTATTCCTCTTTCACAGTTTATGATACTTTATATAAGAATTTTGGGAATGGACTTAGTATCGAAGAAAGAATATAGTTCTTAAGCATATTCTAGTAGCATCAAAGAAAGGACGGTTATCTAAGAGGAAAACTGTGGATACTTCCGATGGCTTGAGCGGCCGTCGGTGAAAAGCCAATATTCTAATAGTGCATCTAAATAGTGTGGATCTTGTTTGAGCGCTTGTGATGGATATCTAGTCATAGTAATAGTCAAGTACTAAATGGTTCAACTGAAGCATAGCTTAAAAAATCGGCCGAAACGGTACGGTAAGCTCGATATATATCGGTTTTTTGAGTTAGAGGTATTCGATATACCTGGTATTTGAAAATACCGGATATATATGATATACCGGGCGGTATGATGGTTTCTTAACGTTGGCGTTGCCAACAGTCCTATCGGACTGTCGGCTCATACCGCCCGATATCGGGCGGTATTTGATATATACCGCCCAAACCGGGCGGTATACCATTCGGTATGATAAACAGTGACCCCAAACAGCTCTCTAGCCGTTTGGGTCCGGGTTTGGAGTATTTTAAATATTGTATTCATGTAATTGACATTTTAATATCGATTTTAAGCATTTCTTTATCAATTATGTTATTATTGAAGATTTGGAGCTATTTCTTCAAAACAAAAAAAAACAAAAAAAAACCGATATGCTATTTTCCGTATCGGACCGTACCGTGTATCGGTACGGTACGATACCAATTTCGGTCGATGATCGAAATCAGTATCGGTACTGAGATTTTAAACCATGCCGGGAAGTTGTTTTACTCTCTATATATGCACTTATTTTTACAGTAAAAGGCGTGTCCCTTTTCCTGTTCAAGTAAAATTTTACTTAGGGTATTAGTGATGAGGTTTTGCCAATTTGCTTCAGTTGACTATGTATATATTGCTAATATTTTTAACCTCTAGGTGTGTGATTTCTGTACGCAAATTGGAGTACTAGCTTGAAGAAAGTAATTGTACACAGAGACAACTTTAGCTTTTACAAAAACTAAGTATTAATTTGATTTTTGATTAAATAGTAACAAATTCATATAAAACAGTTTATAAAATTTAGTATGGTTGTAAAAAAAATCACATATTGTATTTATAGTTAGCTTGTAAAATATAAATATTTGCTAATATAGTTATAAAATATTTGTAAGATTTAATTAATTAAGTTAGTGGTGATTTAAGATTTTTTTAAAATTAAATATAAAATTAATTAATAAATATTATAAAATTTCAAAAAAATTAGTCCGATCTAAAATTAGTTTTAATTAAATTATAAATAGATTGACTTTAAGAAAATTGAATTATTTTAAAATTTATATTTGAGTCAATTAGATATAAATTGATTTAATTAATTTGTCAATTTAAGATAATAGTTTGAGTTGAAAATAATTATTTTTATTTTTAATTTTAATTTTATAAATTATATATAGTTAAAATAAATAAATTAATTTTATAAAAAAAATATTTATAATTACAAAGTTACCACTTCATTTTGATAATGAAACCAATAGTCTTGAAATCATAGAAAACAACTTTTTGTTGTTTTCATTTTTATTAAGAAAAACTTGTTTCATTGAAACCTATTTTCATTCTGATTTCGATTCAATTACATGAAAACGCTGAACCAAACACGTTTTCGTAAGCAGTTTTGATTTCGGTGAAATCGAAACCATGAAAATAAACTTGATTTCGCTAACCAAACAGGCCCTAAGGGTTCGTTCACTTTGCAAATAGTTTAGTACAGGACATACTAGTCAGTATTATATAAGGTTGTACAGGACAGCATAACAAATAGTCTCATGTTTATTTCGCACGGTACTGGACCTCAAATTTTTGTATAAGGTTGTACAGAACATCATAACAAATAGTCCCATGTTCGTTTCGCACGGTACTGGACATCAAATTTAGTAATATCTTGCGTTCGCTTTATATTATCACAACACAGGATAAGACAATTTGACGAAAATACCCTTTGTCCTATTTCTTTTTCATTTCATCATATAAAACATACTAGACAATGTTATATATTGTTATACTAATATAATTATTTTAATTATCACAAGTAGATTAATTAACTAACATGTTGCGACATGGAGGCCCCGGCGTCATCAACAACGTAGTCACACCGCCTCTCATACTGAGTATACATGCTAATATAGTGAGTATACCTGACTGCATAGAAAGTATACATGATCATAATATTTTATTTGACTAAAGATCAATTTTCAATCCAAATATACTCTCGATAAATAGAGATATATCTCATTTGAATATATTATATTTTAATCTAAATATACTTTCTAAATATAGATACATACTGAATTTCTATCAAAACTTTTGAGTCTAAATATACTCTCTTTTAATCCAAATATTTAATCTAAACATGGATAGATACTCAGTTTCTATTAAATTATACTATATTTGAGTCCAAATATACTTTCTCTACATATAGATATATACTCAATTTCTATCAAATATTTTTTTTGAGTCTAAATATAGTCACACCGCTATTGTTGTTATTTTCAACCTTGTACCAAAGTAACAAACACTTGTATCCTAAATATGATAATTTGCAAAATTTATTCAAGTTCTTTTTCTTCTGTAGTACTTAATATAAGCCAAGTTAATTTGAGACTATATGGTTACAACCTTTTGAAGTCTTTACATATAACTAAACAATGCATGCAACCTTAATAGGAAGGGGCCGAAGGGCAAGTAACTTAATTTCCTAAACATGAGCTAGTTTTTCTTTAAGGATGAATCACATTGTTGACAGCTTATGCTACTGGTATTTTATTTCTGCCGCAAATGAAGGGACAATTTAGGTTTTGCTACTGATGCACTTAACATTGGTTGCTGCAATTTTATTCAAATATTTGGTTTTGTGTATGTGAAAGACCATAAGTGTATTAGTATTAAAGGCAAATCAGTCACTTATTTAGGTCTCTAGCAGTTTCCTTGCCGAGTTTTGAAACTGATTTTTAATGTTTCTGCTGTTTGTTGATAATAGATGATCTATTTGTCTTTCTGATGCTGACAGTATGACCAAATGTGTGTTGTTAGTTTCTTCTGCATTTCCTTGTTACTTCCTGTTCATGTTCATTTCCTTGTTTGTGCTTCATGATATCAAGCTATTAAAATGATCATTCTTGTGTATTACTAGCAGCTTCCTCACAACTGAAACTTTCTCCATTATATAGCAATTTGGTTCATAAACTAAATGATTATGGTGTGTGCTGAAAATTGGACATTTTTGGTTTATATTTTTTGTAGGCCCGATACACATGGGACCCCGCCATTCAGGCTCAGATGGAGGATGTTTAGAAAGCTTACAGTAAGAAGCTTTTCAAGGATATCTTCCACCGAGCGCTGGATGAGGCGCGGGCGAATGTAGGCAGTAACACGAGCCCAACTGGATGCCGACCAACGTATGAGATCGGCTATGCGACATCTGGGTGTCAGAGGAGTGGCAGGGTGCCTCCTAGACGACGCACCAGAACTGGATGACACTGGTCGAGGGATCCGTCACATAACATACCAGCGGGTCCATCCCATTTACTAGTCATGAGCATTGATTAGTAAGTAATTTAATAATTATTTTATTATTTATTATTATTATAGAAAAACTAATTATATTTATTTTATTACAGTGGACGTGAGACGAGCAAGGGACGCTCATCTCGGTTGATCCTCTGAGGGTCTTCGAGGAGATGCATAGATATTAGCGTGGTCCTCATCGGGGTCAGTTCATCAGCGGGAGGTCGGAGACGATACTGGTAAGTTAATTTTTAATTAAGTTCATATTTTAAAAAGAATTATCTTAGTTCAATTATGTATAATTAATTTAATTAATCAACTTAATTTTCTTTAAAGGTCACATATAGTGAGTTGGTGACCCAGCGGGGAGGTGATCCTGCGCAGTATCAACATCATGGATGCAGGTGACAGGCGTCGACCACGACCGTCTATAAGGCAGTGGCACAACGGCACACGCACGAACGTTGTTGCAGCCACATGGTGTGGGGTCGTCTACCTTCACCTCTTACGCCGATGGTCCATCAACATCACGTGCGGATCAAGATTGATTTGCAGCCTTCGAGACTGACTGGACCACTATGAGGGATACTGTCACACCCCAACAGAGGGTCGTGTGACCGGCCAGGGTCTACATACTACCCTATAGCCTACTACCTACACTGACCATCAAGAAAACCAGAACACATCGGATAAAAGAAGCCACAATGAAATTTTATTTAACTTTTCAAAGTTCACAAATATGTCTTTCAAATAAAAGAAGAAAAGCTAACATTGTCACAAACTGGAACATCTCAATTCAAAGTTTATTATAAGTTTTTTTTATAAAAAAAAGTAATAAATGTCAGTGTAGGAAAAACGACAACACAACAACTGGACTATGACTAAAGGACGCCGCTACGAGATTTGGCACCACCTCCTGCCCTCCAGCTGCACCATGACGACAAGCCTCAAATCACTGATCATGCTCTGCAAAACAAAAAGAAACAACCGTGAGTCCACTTGGGACTCAGTGAGCGGTTCTTCCGAACCTCCACATAATCCTTGATTAGGCATACATAAACATATAAGGCAACATAATATATAGATAGGGAGGTAAGTTACTTTTGATATGACTATCGACTCTGTGAGTCATTCTATATAGACCATATATGAGAGAAACCTGCCATAACGGCCTAATTAAGCCACTTCGCATCCAGCCCTTAAGGCCTACTTATGGTCTAGGAATTCCGGCTATACTCGGCCCTACCATACAAGGTAGAATCACACTGGCCGCTCGGACCACACCATATCAAGATGAAGTCAAGAAATCCCAGGCCATTGACTAGGATGGTCTACTAGTCTCCGAACACCGTATGGGGTAGGGATAGCTAGTCCCACCCAACTGGAGTCTGACACCTAGTGGGTCCGCTGGTGATATCTCAAGACCCAATCACTGGTTGAGTCATGCATTCGTCATTTCGACTACTCAAGCATCTCGGCAGACCATCACAAACACATCACACAAGCAAGTGTCCTAGAGCTTCCTTGTTTAAAATCCCGAGCATCTGCCCATGTTCAGCCCTTTATTTTCGGGTCAAAACATGCGTGCACTATTGCTCGCTAATTATTTCTTAGGTGTAAAACCTAACTAGTCTACCTTTGAGTTTCCATAAATAGCACACACCTCAGATTTTTCATGTTAATCATCTAGAGTCATATACTATCCTTGCTAATGTGAAGTACATGTCATAAACTTGAAAATGTACCCAATAACAAAACGGGACAGCGTATAAGCTGTAGATGAATTACTTCACGTGACATACTATCTATAGCCACATGATTCAAAAATAAAGAATTTAAACAATTAATGAAACATTTCATGGATTAAACCAATAAGGAACATGTAATAAACATAGCAACAATTAAACATGATATCTGAAATTCAATGAAACCTTTCCTTTGATACATGTACCATAACCATCATGTCCATATATGCATTAGCAAGAACATTTCCATAATCGTTAGAATATAGATCTACAGTTGCTATAAATTCTTAAGATGGACAACAATCATATAATATAATTTGAACCTAACACTAAGCATGTAAGTAGGAATTCAAAACGACGTAACATGAAATCTAGCGTATAGATCCAATAGCCCCGAGTTTTCCACCCCTCTCCATTGCTCGGCCGACTCAAGCAAGGTAACATCCTGCTCGGCCGAGCCCTCTAAGGGAGGTGAACATGTTGCGACAACAACACAAGTATCAATACAAAGATCCAACATATAACGAACATAAAGCGATCTACAAGTTGCAAGACGAGCGAGAAAATTGGGGAAATTTTTTGCATGACCTTTCCCCTTTTTCCTCAACTTGACCAACCCATATAGAAGCAAGAAAATCATGATTTGAAAGTACGAATTCGTAGGTACACAAATCGATTAAGTTCCAATACGAAAGAACACGTCGATCGGCAAAATAAGTCACGAAGAAACCCGATTTCAAGATCCATAGGGTTGGCCACCCGCCTCCCTTCAAAAACATGTTAACCACTCACCTTTGCTTGATGAAGATGAAGGATCGGACGTTGGCGATCTCGAATCTTCCGGCGACGACGCGATCTCCGGATCGACCAAGATCTTTCCTCCTTGCTCCTTCTCCCCCTCCCCCTATGCGCTGCTTTTTGCGGCTCCTAGATGAGCCGCACGGCAGCTATGATGAGGGATTCTATTCCCTCATCTAACATGCCTTAATTGCCCTTACAACTTAACACTGACTCGACTCAGTGCGAGTTCGACTTGGGTTTCGACTCTATCCGTAACACGAGTCGATCTTAATTCAATTAAGGTACAAATACATAAAAGGAAAGAGCCATTAAACCAATTTAACTTCATACATCATTAGTCGAGTCATACCTTCTACTCGAGATGATTCCAAGGCTCGACTCGACTAACCCTGGGTCTGGCGCGCTGCACCAAAATATATTTTTATGTCAGGAAATTTCTTCGGGTCTTACATATACTATGACCTAGTACATGGCGCAGACGAACTAGTATATGAAGCATATGAGCCAGTACATGTCACATCTAGCTTCCATCATACCTGGTGCTCTTGCCCCCCCCCCCCCCCCCCCCGCCTCTATAATACCCGGGGTTTCCTAATATAAAATTTCATTGGTGCAGTCCATCAGACTGAAAACTAATCGGGCTGAGTCACGAGATCACCGCGAGTAGGAGGTATGAGTTAAATTTTAGAATCATGGTTAATGCTTTTGAAATGTATATGTTGGGTTGACTCAAGTCGGGTTGAAATCGGGTTCGCAAATCGAGTCGGGGTCCAATCCGGGCTTAGGTGGAGTCGAGTGAGGGGGTTAAGTGATGAAGGGCATAATTGTCAAAAAAAAGGAGAAGAGAGAATTAATCCGTCACCCCAAGCCGCCATGCGGCTCAAGATAAGTTGAGCCGCACACAGACCGAGGTGAGGAGGAGAGGAGGAGAGGAGCTCTCGGGCGGCCTCGGGCGGCGTCGTATCTGCATCATCGTCGGAGAAATTGGGATCGTCTTCATCTCGTCCATCTTCTTCTCTAGTCGAGGTGAGTGGTCTAACCGAGATCCAGAGGGTAGGCGGGTAGCTGACCCAAGGTATTGGGGATGTTGTCGATTTCTTGTTATATTTCCATCGTCTCGTCGAAATTTTTATCGAGATCTGATCCTCTTGTGTATATGTTGTTTAACGACGAAGTTTCACGGAGTTTTCCTCGGATTTAGGGGTCGACTACATGAAGGAAAAAGGGGAAATGTCATGCCGAAATTTTCCCCAATTTCCTAGAGTGATCGTAACCTCTTGGATCGAGTTCTTTTGATGATTGGTGGCTCGATTATTCTTGATCACGGCCAAAAACCCTCTTCTTCCACCCTGATCAATCTCGGCCGAGCATGAGTAACCTAGGTTAGGTTCGGCCGAGTGGGTGTGAGGAGGGGAAAGGGGCTCCACTTGGTTCATGCTTACATGTAGAGTTTTATTTCATCGTTTATGTTATAGATTTCTCGCTTGGTGTATGATCTGTTAGTAGTGGTAGATTGAGTTAGGATTTAGAATGACATGTGAATCATGGAAATGTTTCATTTATTTTCTATAAGGAAATGCCCAATCTTTGCCATGTTATATTCTTTGTTTCCTTATCGAAATTTAGAAATTTATTGCTGAATTCAATCTCCTTATTTTTGGAAATCATGTGATTATTCATGTGGATAATTGTAGAACGAATTTCCTATGTTATATATGTTGTGATGAACCTGAAAGTTGACATTTTCATGCTTATGAAATGTGGTTACACTTAAGGAATATAATGCATAGACTAGGTTTCACACCTAGGGAAGGATAGCTGACATTAGTACTCGACTAGTGCGACACGAGGAAGGGGTCGGGTATGGGTTGATGCCCGGGGATTTAGATGGAAGTTTTCCTTTAAGAAACTCTGATTGTGTATTGTGATTGAGATGGTCTACTGAGGAGTACCAATAGCTGGAACGGCTACTACTCGACTCAGCGGTGGTTAGGGTCTTGAGATTGCACCAATGGGCCCGCTAGGTGTTAGACCCGAGTAGCGGAGGGTCTTAAGATTTCGTTAGTGGGCCACGCTGACGGTAGACCCGAGTCGGGTGGGACTAGCTATCCCTAACCCGGTGGGATCCTGAGATTAGTTGACCATCCTAGTCGACGGGCCCGGTGATTGTTATTGACATTCTTTGTATGTTGTATAGGCCGGTGCGGCCGAGTACTGTATTGTGGTGAAGGACAGATAGAGTCGGACCAGTCATGTAGGATGAGGCCATAGTGGCCGAATGATACTCAGTATAAAGGAGCCGATATGGCCAGACCTGTTGGCATAAGGGTCTCTCTTAAGCCTCGATCTTTAACTTGATGATAACAAACATGTATTTAATCCAAGTGTGAAGTTTTGGGTTCAGGTTGAAGTTGCGATAAGCATGCCAAGTCCGTTCAAACGAGATGAAAGAAAAGATCGTCAAAGAAACGGAAAAAGAAAATGTCGAAGAAAGGCTCGGGATTAGATCAAATAGAATTCATGTAATATACTCCTAGGACAATCTTATCCCAAGCCTAATTGTATAGTTATCCAAGTTAGAACTTGGTGACTAAATCCACAAAAATGGCATGTAAAAATTTCAAGAAGAAATCAGCCTCAGCCTGCATTCGGTCGACCAGTCGATCGACCGACCGAAGCGAAAAAGAGGCAGAATGTTTAGCGGTCGACCGAATTGGAGATAGCCTGTGCGCGACCCTGGCTCCAGATATTCTTCCGTTAGCCGGTCGACCCGTCGGTCGACCGAGCTCTCTCATACAGCCAGCGATCGTAGTGGCGATCGATCAGTCGGTCGACCGACCGATCGACCGGCCAGTGATCGAACGGCTTCAACGACTCTTTTTTTAACCGTTGAACGGGCCGTTCGAGTGAGGGGTTATAAATACCCATCACCTAACTTCTTTACTTCTTCTTATAACTTTTATTGAGCAATTAAAGAAGTTTCTTAAGCGTTCAAAAGAGCGAACTGCTGTACGCACCCTCTGCTTCCGTCGACAACTCACTTCAGGCGTTGATTCTCTGCTTCTTCAATCTTGCTTCAAATCAAAGAGCCATCTTCTTGCAAGTTGGAGACGTGAAGGCGGTGGAAAGGAGCCTTGGTTCATTTTAATTCTTAAAGCTCTTTCCTTTGTATTTGACATTTATTGTAAACTTGTTCTCTAATTGAGATAGCTGCTAGGTGTGCTAGGAAACACTTAGGGTGACTTTATAGGATTGTGTTTTGCCTAGGTGAATAGGATTGAGGTGTTCTCAGAGTGGTGAGAAGGGTGTCCTCATTGTATTCAAAGGGAAACATAGATTCTATAAAGTAGTGGTTAGAAATCCTTGGTGAGGAGCCAAGGTAGTGGAGTTGGCAGTTGGCCGAACCACTATAATTACTCTTGTTTGCCTTGCTTATTTGCTTGTTTATCATTGCTATTTATATTTGATCATATTCACCATTAAGAAACAATTGCATTAAGTGAAGCTAAAATTGAGTAAGAAGAAAACATAGAAAAATGGGACAGACACTATTCAACCCCCCTTCTAGTGTCGGATTTCACACAACAAGACCTACTTATTTGCATAGTATGGCCAATTGGCCGATTACCATGATACGACTAACATAGACTTCTCATATATGTGCTTGTGTATATATTTATATGTTATCATATCGGGGATTCAAGTGGAGGTTCGGAAGGACTGCTCACTGAGTTCCTCGTGAACTCATGGTTTTGCTTGTTGTTGTTTTGCAGAGCCCAACCAGTGAGGTACAGCTTGGTGGCATGGTGCGACTAAAGGGCAGGCGTTGGTGCAGATCTCGTAGTAGGCTGTCGTGTAGTCATAGTCGTGTCGAGTAGGATTGTTAGACATGCACGGAGTAGTTTTGTTCCTGAAAACTTGTAACTATTTTAGACATTGAAACTCGAGTTATATCCTTCGAATTTAAAACCCTTTAAAACTATTTTGATTTTGAATAAAGATTTGCACCGCTCTTTCTTATTTCGTGTTTCCTTGATGTACAGTATTTTCATGTATATTATTATGTAGTGCATGTGGTAGGCTTCAGGGTACCGACACATACCCTGGCCGATCACGCGACGCTGAGTTGGAGCGTGACAACCTCCCCTGTCATTCGGTGCGATGACATGAACATCAGGTCCATCATTATCGTCGACGCCGACTGATGCCCTCCCCACGCAGCCTAATGCGTCTGATCATTGATGTATATTTGAATTTCTATTTTGATATGATGTAAACATGTTTTGATACAATGTAAATATGTTTTGATATAATGAAACATTACATTTTGATATAAATTTGATGATTTATATTATAATTTGATGTCTCATGTTTGATATGGTATTAATATGCATTTTAATTAAATATTATAAACATGAATTTCTATTTTTTTAATTATTAAAAAAAAATACACTTCTGCAATGGCTTTGCGACCGCGGGACCGTCGTAGAAGGTATATTGAACTGGTCACCAAAGGTGGTCATAATTGACAATCCTATGGTATTGCGACGGGTCGCAGTGTCGTCGTAGAGTGAAACTATGTGACGGCAACGTTACGTCGTAGTTGGCCCGCGATCATAATCTGCGATGCTTGCTGGCGGTCGTGCAACGGTCTTAGAATTTACTCATTGTGACTGTTGTTGTGGCGGTCACAAAATATCTGCGACTAAGTTTTTTGCTACGGACCATTGCGATCACACGTGTCCGTCGCAGAAGGCTTTTAGTGACCGCGTTACGACCGCCAAGTCCGTCGCAGATGAGCATGTTTTTAATAGTGAGTTCTTTCATCTTTATGTGGCTGACATCAATCTCCTAGAACTCAGCCTTGTCCTTCGACCTTGTCAGTAGGGGTGAGCATCGGTCGGGTCGGGTCAAAACCTGACTCGACCCGAATAACCCAAACTCGAAAAATTCAGGTTTTACTCAACCCGACCCTACCCGAATTATATTTCGGGGCCCAACCCGATTAACTCAAAAAAATCGAGCCTCAACCAGAATCACCTAATTAACCCGATTTAAATATTACATTACACTATTCCAACATGATACCAGTCCAATTTAAACTAAATCCAATTCAACAATCACCATGTTTCCAAAATCCAATTCAACATGATACCAATCCAAAATAAAATCAACAATCAACATTATGATACCAATTCAAAATTAAACACAATTAATAAGTCACAACATACAATGAAAAAATTACTATGAACATCATGAGTTCATGACCAAATCCACACATAACAAAATTACTATAAAGTATGAACATCAAAATTAAACACAATGAACAAGTCAAATTACACACATAACCAAATCCACAGTTCCACTTCCACATAACCAAATATAACTAAATAAACACATATAATGAAGTTCAACCTACACGATGAAAATTACACATATAAGTACATAACCAAAATGAAAATGAACAAGTCTACGATTCCATTCCACAATTCATATTAAAATCTAAAATGAAAATCCAAATTCATAACCAAATCCACAATTCCATTCCACAATTACATTCTTCGATATTTCTTCCATTCCACAATTCAATCTACAAAATGAAAATTACAAGAAAGAAGTCAATAATATATTAAAATTGCAACTAATGTTAAAAATATCTAAAAATTGAATTAATATTTATAGTACTCAATCAAATCATTCATGTAAGTCTTTGATGTCCACGTTAGATGATGATACTCCCACATTTGCACTTGATTGGATCCTTTGACTATCTTTTTGATTGAATTTTTCCATTTCTAATAGATAGACATAAAATAATTAAATAATTTAAATAAACAAGCATTGAATAAGTTAAATGATAAGCATTTAAAAAAATACTCATCATCCTCAAGCTTTTCAATTATTTCTAAATCTTCTTCAACCCTTATATGCTCACGATCTTCAACCCTGATAAGCATTTAAAAAAATATTCACCATCCTCGACATCATCACTTTCTTTCCAATCAGACAATTTAACATATAAGTCACTAATTTCAGTCCAATAAGAATTAGAAGTGACATAAATGAAACAAAAAATACGTACAGTAGCAAGATAAAACTAACGCAACATGTTAGTCATCCTCTTAATCAAATATCAATCAATAAAACCAGGGACATCCCATTGATTATCTGATTTTGCTTCAACTATAAAGTATGACTCTACACTCTCAAAAGCATCAAATGCCCTCTCATAATTCAGAGCAGTGCTCAACATCAAATAAGTGGAGTTTACCTAGTTTGGCACATTTAAAACAAATGACTTGGACCATTCCATACCATCAGAATCGACACACTCCTTAAACTCCTTCCATCTAGCAGGTGATGATCTAACATATTTAACTGCATTCCTAATTTTTGTCACAGAAGTTTTCACATCATTCAACCCTTCCTGAACCATTAGGTTGAATATGTGAGCAATGCACCTCACATGCATATACTTGCCATTCACCACAACTTTCCCTGTGTATGTTAACTTTTTTATCAAAGTATCAATCATTTTCTGATTGGAAGAAGTATTATCAGCTGATATAGAAAAAACTCATTCAATGCCTCATTCCTTCAACACCTTTTCAAGCTCAGATGCCATTGCATCACTCTTATGACTACTAATTGAACAAAAATTCAAAAAAGAATTATTCAACTTCCAATCATTGTCAATGAAGTGAGTAGTTACAACCATGTAATTTAAAATTTGCACAGAACTTCATGTATCAATGGTAATGCAAATAGACTGTGAATTATTTCTAATGAACATCTTCAACTTTTTTTTTCATCCTTATACAGTTGTGAACAATCCCCTAATATCGTCCATCTAGAAGGCATTTTAAATTCGGGGTTTAAACTTTGTACAAACTTCTTAAACGCTTCCACTTCAACAAATTTAAATGGAAGCACATCAAGAACAATCATCAATGAAATACACTTTATACTATATTCTTGATCAAATTTCCAATTACTTAATTGTAAGACCCGAAAAAGTTTCCTAGTATAAAAATCTATTTTGGTGCAGCGCGCCGGACCCGAGGGCAGTCGAGTTGAGCCTCAGGATCGTCTCGAGTGAAAAGGTATGACTCGGCTAATGATTCATGAAAACTATGTGGATGATTAACTTTCCTTTTATGAAATCATACCTTAAATTAAGTTAACTCGAGTCATGTTATGGATTGAGTCGGAACCCAAGTTGAGTTCGGGTTTAGTCGAGTTCCAGGTATGAATTAAGTGAGTTTTGATGCCATCTTTGGAAAGATGGATGAGGGAATAAAACCCTCTTATTGCAGTCATGCGACTCACCCTTTGAGTCGCACAAGGCCGCCTAGGGAGAAGAGGAGAAGGAGCAAGGAGGACGCTTGGGGCTTGGATCGATCCGGGATTCGCGTCGTCGTCGGAAAAATTTCAAGTCGTCATCACCCGATCCTTATTTCTCCGCAAGGTGAGTGGTTATGTTTTTGAAGCTTCGAGGAGGCGGGTAGCCGAACCCTAGATGGAATAGGTTGAGTTCTTGCGATCCTTCCGACAAATCTTGATTTCCAACAACGTGTGTTCACTATTTTATGAGGTTTCTTATCAGAACTCACTATTTTCTTCATCATTTTGCAAGATCTTGGGGCTGCCGAGTCATGGGAAAAGGGGAAAGGTCATGCCGAAATTTTCCCCGATTCCCTTGACGGCAAGAAGGCCCTTAGATGACCTTATATCACTGTTTGATGTAGTTTCCTTTGTACATCTCGCGTATTATGAAGTATGCTCTCCCTAGAAATCCCTTGAAGTGGCCGAATGAATCCTACAACTCATGAAGAGGGTTCAGCCAAGGGTGAGGAAAAGGTAAATTAGTTCATTACTATTTGAGTTGTATGCGGAATTGAAGAGGTAAAGGTATACCTAGACTCCCCTCCCTCTTTTCCTACCACAAGGGCCACGGCCGAGCAAGGTCTTCCTTGCTCATGGTTCGGCGAAGGTTAGCGAGAGGAGGAGAGATTAGCTTTAGATGGAAATTGCTTGATTATAAGGATCATACATAGAGATATGACAATACTTAGGAAGAACACCAAACTTAGCAAGTAGCTTGATTGATTTTGAATTGTAGAAATGCTAGTTTTATAACCATTCTTAGCATTTGATCCTTAAACTTTAGATATTGACATTGTTACCATGTTTTGAATTTCGTACATGTTATTTAAATTCATTACTAACTTGCCATGCTAGATAGTTGCTCCTTAATGTGCTAATATTCCTAAGGTAGTATAAAAATTGCTATGTATATACCTTGTGGTCATATATGATGAAGGTTGCAATATTTGAATATTTTCCTTTGGATTATACATGCTGCCCTAAATGTTCTTGGGTGGTATTCCAAGGTCGACACATGGAAATTCTCACCCATGGCAGTGTGGAAGGATGGGTAACATGTAGGGCGTCACTAAACGTTCATAGCACATATATGGAAACTTAGTTAGGAGACGATAACACTTCTATGACTCCTTATGTACTTTTGGAAATTTAGAACTCGTAGGTGCTCTTATATTGAAAGGGTGGTATAAATTGTTTACCCGGTAGCTGGACTTAGGCCAGATACTGGCAAGGGCCCGAAGTGTATGTATATGGAAACTCTAGGATATTGATTTTGCGATGTGTTTGAGATGGAGCGAGGAGGTCAGAAATGACCAATGCTCAGCTCTACCAGTATTGGGTCTAGAGGTGCGCCAGCGGGCCTGCTAGGTGCCAGACCCCAATTGGGTGGGACTAGCTATCCTTACCCCAGACAGTGTCCGAAGACTAGTGGACCATCCTAGTCGACAGCTAGGGATTGTTTGCTTCTCGAGATGATGTGGCCAATGGCCAGTATGATACTACCGAATATGGTAGGGACGGCTGTAGCCGGGATATTATTCTATGAGTAGGCCTAAAGGCCGGATGCCGAAGGCTTGATAAGCCGAGATGGCAAGTTATCATATTCAGTTGGTACAAATGGACCTGTTGGGGTCGATAATCACATTAGAAGTAAACTTTACCTCCTTGTACATTTATTTAATGCCTTATATGATATATGCATGATTGAGGCTTATGTGGAGGTTCATTTGAGCCACTCACTGAGTCCCAAGTGGACTCACGGTTTACTCTTATTTTTGCAGAGCATGAGCAGTGACTTGGTATGTCGATATGGTGCAACTGGTGGGCAGGAGGCGGTGCCATATCTCGTAGCGGCGTCCATGAGTCTTAGACTAGTGCTTAGTAGTGTTTGGTTTTGTTTCTGCACTGACAGTTGTAATTGAGAAAGTATTGTAGAATCTTGTTTCTTGAACCTTCGGTTTCTTTGATGTTGATGTTTCTATTCGTTTTGGAAAACATATGGATTGTGACTTTGCAAACTTTTTAAAAAAAATTGAATCAGAGCCCTAAGTTAGGTCTTGTCTATGACTCAGTGTTGGGTACCGTACGAGGAATATGCTAGCGTGTTGACTTACGATATAGTTATGCTACGAGATTGGGCGACCACTCCTGCAGTCAGCACACCATGTGGTTAGTAAGTTTAAGAGCTCTATGTTAAGAATTTATTATGTGACATGCAACTTCTTTCTTTCCTGTGTTATAGAATGGAGGCTCAAAATGCTGCTTTGAGCGGCAGTGGCAGTAACTCGACAGAACATCGATGCCGAGGGCGAGGCCGGGCCCGGGGCAGGGATAGAGAGTCGTTTGAAGGACAGGGGCAAGAGTCAACGATTGTTCAACTGCAGGCTCAGGTGAATCAACTGACTGAGGTGCTCCTTAAGGAGCAAGAACTAAGACAGCAAATGCAACAGAAAAGGCAGTTGCTCGTATGGTCAGTCTTCATATGAGGGGACCGGCAAAGGTCTGGCTGCAAACTTGGAAGGCCCGCATGGCAGCTGGTGCACCACCTCCCACGTGGGAGGAATTTCGGGCGGCTGTGGAGGAGCAGTATCTACCCATGAGTGTTCGCAACAAGCGCGCCCATGATTTTAAGATGCTGCGCCAGGCTGGAGGCATGACAGTGTCAGAGTATGAGATGGAGTTGAACCGTCTCTCCGAGTACCACCCAACCCTAGTGCGTCTGAGACCGCTAGGGTTAAGAGGTTCGTGGCAGGATTGAGGTCGCAGATTGGCAGGCTTATCCACTACACTGAGGATTCTACTATGGCTCGGGTAGTGGATGAAGCCCTGCGGAAAGAAGCCTTGGTGCCATTTGAGAGAAATGACGGGCCAGCTAAGAAGAAGTTTTGGTCATAGGGTTCTGGTAGTCGGCCTTGGCACTCCGAGGGGGGCAATGACTACAGCAGAGCAGCAACAAAGTCGGGGGCAGAATGGCAGCCGGGTCCATGTGGGCCCAGGGACCGGGTCAGTGAGGCCAGTACTGTCAGGAGGTGGTTCGCAGAGATCTGAGGCGCCACAGTGTGGCAGCTGTAGTCGGAGGCACTAGGGGTCCTGCCTCAGCCGCACTAATGCTTGCTTCAAGTGCGGTCAAGTCGGACACTTCAAGATGGACTGTCTTGAGCGAACTGATCAGAAGCCTGAGTAGTCTAGGGGAAAGGCACCTATGTCAATAGGGTCAGTAGCTCAGAGAGGGCAGACGCAGCATAAGGGGCCGCAAACCAGTCATTCAGAGAGGCCACCTGCGCAGGTATACGCCATGAACCGTGATGGGGCAGAGTCATCCAAAGCAGTGGTGAAAGGTACTATTTTAGTAGGTTCGTCTGCTGCATATGTTTTATTTGATCCGGGTGCCACGCACTCGTTTGTGTCTACCATATTTGCTGCAAAGTTGCCAATGGCACCGTCTATGCTTGACGGGCCATTGATGGTATCAACGCCTACGGGCGATGCAATCTTAGCAAATTCAATATATCAAGGCTGTGAAGTGCTCATTTGTGGCCATGTGTTGAGTGCGGATTTGACACTCCTACCCACTCTTGAGCTTGATGTCATCCTTGGCATGGACTGGCTAGCAGAGCACTTTGCAATGTTGGACTACAGACCAAAGCAGTGATGTTTAATAAGCTTGGGCTGCCACAGTTCACCTTCCAAGGGGAGGGAGGTAGCAAGCCGATAGGGGTCATCTCAGCCCTAAAGGCTCGTAAGTTGCTTCGGGGCGGTTGCCAATCCTTCCTGGCCTTCGTATCTATGGTCGAGGAGGAAGGGGGTGAAGCTAGGAATGTCAGTGGAACCCCAGTGGTCTGTGAATTCCCTGATGTGTTTCCCGAGGAATTATCGGGATTGCCGCCCAGAAGGAAAGTTGACTTTTGCATTGATCTGCAGCCTGGGGTGAAACCAATTTCCATTCCTCCCTATAGGATGGCACCTGTTGAACTCAAGGAGCTAAAGGTGCAACTGCAAGAAATGTTAGATCTGGGGTTCATCCGGCCGAGTGTGTCACCCTAGGGTGCCCCAGTTCTCTTCGTGAAGAAGAAGGATGGGTCGATGCGCATGTTCATTGACTATAGGTAGCTGAGCAAAATGACTGTTAAGAATCGCTACTGATTACTGAGGATAGATGATCTATTTGACCAGCTGCAGGGGGCTCAATGATTTTCAAAGATAGATCTGAGATTCGGATACCATCAGCTGAGTATCCGGGATTGCGATGTGCCGAAGACGGTCTTTAGGACTCGCTACGATCACTATGAGTTCCTAGTGATGTCCTTTGGCCTAACCAATGCACCTGCTGCTTTCATGGACCTAATGAACAGGGTATTTAAGGAGTACCTGGACAGCTTTGTGATCGTCTTCATTGACGACATTCTAGTTTACTCCAAGAATGAGGAAGAGCACTCTAAGCACCTGAGAATGATCCTCAAAACCCTCAGAGAGCACCGCTTGTTTGCCAAATTTTCCAAGTATGAATTTTGGTTGGAAAGTGTAGGGTTCTTGGGCCATGTAGTGTCCAAGGAAGGAATAAGGGTAGATCCTGCCAAGATTGAAGTAGTGCAGAACTGGAAGCGGCCGACTAGTGTGACTGAGATCCGTAGTTTTCTTGGTTTGGTGGGCTATTACCGGAAGTTTGTGGAGAATTTCTCCAGAATTACAACCCCTCTGACTCGGTTGACCCAGAATAAAGTCAAGTTCCTTTGGGATGATAAATGCGAGACGAGCTTTCAGAAGCTCAAGGCATGTTTAACATCTGCACCCGTGTTGGCAGTACCTTTCGGCTCAAGAGGGTTTGTAGTCTTCTGTGATGGCTCTCGGGTTGGCCTGGGCTGCGTCCTGATGCAGTATGGCAGGGTCATTGCTTATGCATCTCGCCAGCTGAAAGTTCATGAGAAGAACTATCCGACGCATGACCTAGAATTAGCGGCAGTGGTCTTTGCACTGAAGCTTTGGCGGCACTACTTGTATGGGGAAACTTGCGAGATCTACACAGATCACAAGAGCCTCCAGTACTTGCTTACCCAGTAGGAGCTGAACCTCAGACAGAGGAGGTGGCTGGAGCTCCTAAGTGATTATGATTGCACCATTATGTATCTTCCATGGAAAGCAAATCTGGTAGCAGATGCTCTGAGCAGAAAGTCCATGGGCAATTTAGCTCATTTGGAAGTTAAGCAGAGGCTTCTAGCTCGAGAAATGGCTTTGTGCCTCGATGGGGGTGCAACCTTATCAGTGTCAGCTTCAGGTGCCCTGATGGCACACCTGCGGGTACAGTCCACGCTGGTGGACATGTTGCATGCCGCGCAGGGGGAAGATGCCTTTTGTGCACTGACCAAGGACCTAGTGCAAAGAGGTGATGCAGAGAATGGTTTCAGATTGGACTCAGAGGGTGTACTGAGGTTCGGAGACCGGATAGTTGTACCAGACATGGCTGAGGTACGCAGGCAAGTCTTGGAACTGGGTCATCGTTCCACTTATATGATGCATCCGGGGGCCACCAAGATGTATCGGGATTTAAGGCAGCATTACTGGTGGAAAGGTATGAAAAGAGAAGTGGCGGAGTTTGTTTCCAAATGTCTAGTCTACTAGCAGGTGAAGGTCGAACACCTTAAGATTGCGGGGCTTCTGCAAAACCTCGAGGTGCCCAAGTGGAAATGGGAGAAAATCACCATGGACCTAGTGACCGGATTACCTAAGTCAAAAGGCGGTTTCGATTCCATTTGGGTGGTAGTGGACCGGTTAACCAAGATCACGCACTTCATACCAGTGAAGACTACCTTCTTTGCAGAGCAATTTGCCCGACTGTTCTTGGATAGGATTGTGGCATATCATGGTACCTCGGTGATGATTATATCCAACCGCGGTACCCAGTTCACAGCCCGGTTTTGGCAGTCCTTCCAGGAAGCTTTGGGTACCCAAGTGTGTTTCAGCACAGCTTTCCATCCGCAGACTAACGGGTAGTCAGAGAGGACCATCCAAACCTTGGAGGACATGCTGAGAGCATGCGTCCTGGATATGGTCGACGACTGGGAGAGGCACCTACCGTTGATAGAATTCTCCTACAACAATAGCTATCATAATAGCATTGACATGGCTCCTTTTGAGGCCATGTATGGGCGGAGGTGTAGGTCTCCAATGGGCTGGTTTGAGGCAAGGAAATCACTCATGGTGGGCCCCGATCTGGTTGAGGAAGCATAGAGAAAGTAAAGGTCATTAAGGAAAGATTGTTGGCGGCTCAGAGTCGACAGAAAATGTATGCAGAGGGTGACTTAGTATTCCTGAAGGTCACTCCTATGAAAGGGGTGGTCCAGTTTGGGAAGAAGGGGAAGCTGAGCCCTAGAAACATTGTGTCTTTTCTCATTCTCAAGCGGAGGGGCGAGGTGGCCTATGAGCTAGCATTGCCTCCTAGCCTGAGCAGAGTGCACCCGATCTTCCATGTACCCATGTTGCGGAAGTATGTAAAAGATTATTCACATGTGATCGAGCCCTCTTCTATCGAGGTAGATTCGGCCATCTCATTCGAGGAAAGGCTAGTAGAGATTCTTGACCGCCAGATCAGGAAGCTAAGGTCCAAGGAAATTCCCCTGGAAAAGGTCAGTTGGGAACACCATTGCGGGCAAGAGTCCACATGGGAGGTAGAGCAGGACATGAGAGAGCGCTACCCTTTCTTGTTCGAGGAGACGGTAAGTCCTTGTTCTTCAACAAAATTCGAGGACGAATTTCCCTTAAGGGGGGATGGTTGTAAGACCCAAAAAAGTTTCCTAATATAAAAATCTATTTTGGTGCAGCGCGCCGGACCCGGGGGCAGTCGAGTCGAGCCTCAGGATCGTCTCGAGTAAAAAGGTATGACTCGGCTAATGATTCATGAAACTTATGTGGATGATTAACTTTCCTTTTATGAAATCATACCTTAAATTAAGTTAACTCGAGTCATGTTATGGGTTGAGTCGGAACCCAAGTTGAGTTCGGGTTTAGTCGAGTTCCGAGTATGAATTAAGTGAGTCTTGAGGCCATCTTTGGAAAGATGGATGAGGGAATAAAACCCTCTTATTCCAGCCGTGCGACTCACCCTTTGAGTCGCACAAGGCCGCCTAGGGAGAAGAGGAGAAGGAGCAAGGAGGAGGCTTGGGGCTTGGATCGATTTGGGATTCGCGTCGTCGCCGGAAAAATTTCAAGTCATCATCACCCGATCCTTGTTTCTCCGCAATCTAGGTGAGTGGTTATATTTTCGAAGCTTGGGGGAGGTGGGTAGCCGAACCCTAGATGGAATAGGTTGAGTTCTCGCGATCCTTCTGACGAATCTAGATTTCCAATGACGTGTGTTCACTATTTTATGAGGTTTCTTATCAGAACTCACTGTCTTCTTCATCGTTTTGCAAGATCTTGGGGCTGCCGAGTCATGGGAAAAGGGGAAAGGTCATGCCGAAATTTTCCCCGATTCCCTTGACGGCAAGAAGGCCCTTAGATGACCTTATATCACTGTTTGATGTAGTTTCCTTTGTACATCTCGCGTATTATGAAGTATGCTCTCCCTAGAAATCCCTTGAAGTGGCCGAACGAATCCTACAACTCATGAAGAGGGTTCAGCCAAGGGTGAGGAAAAGGTAAATTAGTTCATTACTATTTGAGTTGTATGCGGAATTGAAGAGGTAAAGGTATACCTAGACGCCCCTCCCTCTTTTCCTACCACAAGGGCCACGGCCGAGCAAGGTCTTCCTTGCTCATGGTTCGGCGAAGGTTAGCGAGAGGAGGAGAGATTAGCTTTAGATGGAAATTGCTTGATTATAAGGATCATACATAGAGATATGACAATACTTAGGAAGAACACCAAACTTAGCAAGTAACTTGATTGATTTTGAGTTGTAGAAATGCTAGTTTTATAACCATTCTTAGCATTTGATCCTTAAACTTTGGATGTTGATATTGTTACCATGTTTTGAATTTCATACATGTTATTTAAATTCATTACTACCTTGCCATGCTAGATAGTTGCTCCTTAATGTGCTAATATTCCTAAGGTAGTATAAAAATTGCTATGTATATACATTGTGGTCATATATGATGAAGGTTGTAATATTTGAATATTTTCCTTTGGATTATACATGCTGCCCTAAATGTTCTTGGGTGGTATTTCAAGGTCGACACATGGAAATTCTCACCCAAGGCAGTGTGGAAGGATGGGTAACATGTAGGGCGTCACTAAACGTTCATAGCACATATATGGAAACTTAGTTAGGAGACGATAACACTTCTATAGCACATATATGGAGGTCAAAAATGACCAATGCTCAGCTCGGCCTGTATTGGGTCTAGAGGTGTGCAAGCGGGCCCGCTAGGTGCCAGACCCCAATTGTGTGGGACTAGCTATCCTTACCCCAGATGGTGTCCGAAGACTAGTGGACTATCCTAGTCGACGGCCCGGGATTGTTTGCTTACTTCTTGAGATGATGTGTCCAATGGCTAGTATGATACTACCGGATATGGTAGGGGCAGCTGTAGCCAAGATACTATTATATGAGTAGGCCTAAGGGCCGGATGCCGAAGGCTTGATAGGACGAGATGGAAAGTTATCATATTCAGTTGGTACAAATGGACCTGTTGGGGTCAGTATTCGCATTAGAAGTAAACTTTACCACCTTGTACATTTCTTTAATGCCTTAAATGATATATGCATGATTGAGGCTTATGTGGAGGTTCATTTGAGCCACTCACTGAGTCCCAAGTGGACTCACAGTTTACTATTATTTTTGCAGAGCATGAGCAGTGACTTGGTATGTCGACATGGTGCAACTGGTGGGCGGGAGGCGGTGCCATATCTCGTAGCAGCGTCCATGAGTCTTAGACTAGTGCTTAGTAGTGTTTGGTTTTGTTTCTGCACTCACGTTGTAATTGAAAAAGTATTGTAGAATCTTGTTTCTTGAACCTTCGGTTTCTTTGATGTTGATGTTTCTATTCGTTTTGGAAAACATATGGATTGTGACTTTGCAAACTTTTTTTTAAAAGTATGATGAGATTTCTTTTACTCAATGTGTCTTGACTTTATTGGTGTCAGTGTAGACAGTAGGCTACAGTGCAGGAGGTAGGCCCTGGCCCGGCCCTGGCCGGTCACACTATCCTCAGTTGCAATTAACACCCCCATATTATCATCCCCAACTGATGATTGCAAAAATAATTGCTTATGTCTAGTTTCTATACTATGTGGGTGCTTGTTGCAATTATTCAAATGGTTGTGCCGTTAAATTGTGCCATGTTTTTTAGCATCACAATAGAACTCTTTAGCACAATGTAAACACTTGTCTTTTCGGATACCTTGAACATCATAGATTTTTTCAAAGTGTGTCCACACGAGGTACATTTTAGAAGTATCCCCTTCTTTGTAAGTGATGCCTCTATCTCATCAGTTTTGCTTGATTCACCTTCCTTAGTAGATGGTGACTCATTTATCCTTTCTTGTTTTACTTCCATATTGTCCCACGTCTAAGAAAAAAATAAGAAATAACAAACATGAGAATCATTTCATCTAAATATAAAAGAATCATTAAATTAATAACTTCTAATTTATAACATTCACAGCTTATATAAAAATCGAAAGCATAGCTTGATTATAATTTATAACTCATAAGCATCAAAGAATTTCTACATGACTCGTTGACTCATATAATACAATTTCCTTCATAGTTAACTTTTTGTCAATTTCCTTCATAGTTAACTTTTTGTCAGGATACAATGAATAAGAAGTGGAAATTTCCACCATCTATGCACACAAAAACATGAATCGAAACATCACAGAATTTCTACATGACTCATTGACTCTTCAAACTGAAACTAGAACCGAAACAATGATATCAATCCAGAATTTAAAAACAGGAGGACAAACACATTTATAAGCAATGGTAAGCAGTTCATAAACCACAAATACAACACTTATATAAAGGATAGATACATCTATTTCAAGAGACAAACCACAAATGCAGCAAACAGAACCCCAAATATTTCATAAACGTGCATAGAATCACCCTAATTGCAGCCAAGTTCAAGAGACGCAAAAGAGAATACCGATACGAATTTACCTGTAGAGGGGGGAGGATCACCGGTTCGGGCACAACGGGCAGTGCCTGATCACAAAATGAGGTGTGGTCGTGGAGCTCAGGGCCTCGAGAAGCACCGTTGGACGCCGTAGCAGGAGGTGATCTCGATTGGGGTCGACGGTCTGCGAGGAAGATGCAGACTGTGAGGAGGAGGAGGCGAGTAGGCAGACTACTGATGAGGTGCAGGCATCGCAAGACTGTGAGGAGGAATGAGGTGATTAGGCGTCGCAAGATGCAGGATTGCCGGCATCGCAAGATGCAGGATTGCAGGCGTCGGGCGTCAACTGTTGAGTTAGGGCAAAGGTCGGGGTTTGGGGGGTGTGTTAGCTTTAGATTTTCAACTTTCGTCTTAATCTCACTAATAGAAAAATGGGCATTAGCAACGACTGATGCCGTTGTTGAACATCATCAGCAACGGTTGGCGCCATTGCAATGGAGCCGTGGCAGAAAATTGCGTTGCTGATAACTTAGCAACGGATCAGCAACGTTGAAAATATTATCAGCAACGGTTTTGCCACGGACACGGAGCCGTTGCTGATAACATTAATAGCAACGGCCGATGAGCCCGTAGCAACGCCGTTAGTAAAAGCCCGTTGCTAAGTCGTTGCTGTAGGTCATCAGCAACGACTTTCGATAAACTTTTAGCAACGGCTTTCCCACAGATGGCCATGGGAAAGCCGTTGCTGATGATGTGAACCTGGTAACGAAAAAATTTCAAATTTCAAATTTCCATTGATACATTGATACATTATCTGATACATAACTCACACACCCATACACTCATACACACATTCATTCACACATCACAAATACACCAAGATATACATCAAAACAATTATATTTATATTGATAATTATCCACAATAGTATAAAAACTATTCAAATGCAAAATTGAAGTATCAATATCCAAATAAAATAAATTAAACAAGTCCAATATCTCAGTAACAAAGTCAATATAAAAAAATCTCACGATGACGATGGAGGATGGCCTGGATCATATGGCAGGGTCTGGAGTGCTTGAGTGTACACCGGCGCGGACTGACTCGAGGACGATGGATGAGATGATGCCGAAGAGATGTCTGCTTCGAGATGACCTCACATGTTGCGTAGCATAGCATGAATCTCCGCCATCATCTGACTCTGACGCGCGACCGTCTCCTCTAGAGTCCTTATTCTGCTACTATGATCATAACTGGATCTGGAGGTGGACGGCCGCTCACCAGCGACCGGAGAGGTCGGTGCCCCAAGTGGCCCTAGTACGGCTCGCGCATGACCACTATCTGCAAATCCATATACGCGGCCATGGTCCCAGCCAACTGCGGCCTCGACCCACGTTGCTGCGTCAAAGTCCTCGGGGGTGCCCCCGCGCTGCACCACCGTCTGGCTGTAGGTCTCCTACTCGAGTTTGATTTTTTGTTTAATATTTATCATAAAACTTAAATTATAAATATATAATGAATAATTTAAACAAATATATAGTTACCATAATGTATGCAGCGCGGTTGTCGATGTACTCCCCTGTCCCATGTGCTCGACGGTGAGTCCGCTCAAACACCGCCATCGGGGAGGGTCGCTGGACAGTCCCGTCATCCGACACCGTCATCTATATTTACAAAACAAATACATTAATTAGTACACATAGTAACAAATATAATATATAATTAAAAGGTATACTTACCATACGGTTCGCGTGCACTGCAAATGCAACAGAGCCGCCGGTGTGACGCGCTGCTCCCCCCGACATGCGATTTCTAGCCGCATTCCGAGAAACCTCCTGCCATCGATCCGTCGACCATATTCCCACGAGCTGGTCTCATATATCCGGAGTAATCCAATCGGGGCCGTATCCCCGAGTCTCCGCGATGTTAGTAGTCCCAGCTCATGCCATCGCCTGGGACTGGGCCTGCCCCAGCTGCCCGTTGTACCTTGCCTGGAAAATAGCTTCCCAGGCAGTGTAGATGAAGGGCCTTTGGTGCTCAGCCCATGTATAGCGAGCCCGCAGAATAATAATATCAGTACCAATACTAATCATCATGCATGTAAAAATAATAATAATACGTGCCTCAAACTCGCGCCATAACATGTCGACGTGCTCGCTAGGCACGTGAGACCACGTAGGCCATGCCCCATGCATGTATCGTCGAATAGTAGAAGAAATGCTCCTCGGCACTTCTTTTTGCTTGAACCTGCACAACAAAAATAAATTTTAATATTATATTATGATATAATGAATTTGTAATGATTCATAATTCATAATATATTACCACTCTCCAATCACGCTAATAAATCTACGTGACTCTGTGGCTGGTGGAGGCTACCACCTGTTCGGCCCGCGTCGCCGCCTGCGTCTGGATGTACTAGCCTTGGCAGTATCATCGGCATGAGGATCAGCAACAGGAGGATCAGCAGCATGAGTAAGTGTAGGAGTCTCACCGATCGGAGACTCCAAAGCTCTCCTGCGATGATAACCACGACCAGACATATCTGTCGAATAGACATATAATCAGATTATTGTATAAATAGTAGAGATATATTTAATAAAATATATACTTTACAATTATTCCTCATCATCTGAATAATAGCCTTCGAATTCTTCCTCTTCTTCGTCTTCTTTGCTGAAAACCTAGTGTATTTAGGACAATTCTCATACAAAGGTTCATCGGCAGCTTTCAACATCTCGTAAAATTCTGCAGCTTTAAATTGATTGTCCACAAGTCCGCGGCCTTTAAATTAAAGTTTTGCTTCTGATGACAATCATAAGTGACAGTTCCCTCAGTCCACAATGTTTTCAATCCATCTATCAAGGGTCTGAGAAATATGTCAATTTCTTTTCGTGGACCCTTAGGACCCAGAATAATCATCGAAAGATAAATAAATTCATCTTTCATACACATTGACGGTGGCAAATTATAAACTGCCAACAGCACTGGCCAAACTGAATAAGGAGTTGCAGAATGTCCAAACGGATTAAAACCATCTGTGCACAATCCCAATCTTATATTTCTAGTATCCCTAGCAAATGAAGGATAATATGTATCCAAATGTTTCCATGCTTCACTGTCGGATGGATGAGTCATTACTGTATCATCACGACTTCTTGCATGCCAACTCATGTAGGGGGCTATCTTTTTCGACATGAATAATCATTGAAGCCTCGGTGTTAGTGGAAAATACCGAAGCACCTTAAACAGAATATTTTTTTGTCGGACCGATTTCTTCTCCTTGTAACGAGGATGTTGACATACAGGGCATTTATCCAACTGCACATTTTCTTTATAATATAAAATGCAGTTATTTTGGCACGCGTGTATTTTTTCGTACCCAAGCTCCAATTTTCTCATTAGCTTTTTAGTCTTATAAAAAGTTGGCTCAAACTTGTTATCAGTAGGCAGCATTCCATTAATCAATCCTGCAATCCGATCATACGCAACCCCGCTGATATTACAATCGGCCTTGATGTTTAGGAGCTGTGTCATTGCTGAAAACCTAGTGTATTTAGGACAATTCTCATACAAAGGTTCATCGGCAGCTTTCAACATCTCGTAAAATTCTGCAGCTTCTTTATTCGATAATTCAATCTCTACCGCAGTTTGTACTTCTGTGATATCAACCGCTGTAGTATCTGGTGGGACTGATGTCTGAAGAACTGGCCGATCAATATTATCATTCAGGTGGAATTGACCCCCAAGACTATCAAGTATCATAGTTCTATAGGGATTAGATTGACTAGATGAAGAAGCACCAGCAGAGGAAGATTCACCATATGTCTGAATGATAGGATTACTCGACATCCCGACTTCACGTGACTCCCCATGACAAGTCCATAGAAAATATCTTGGTGCAAATCCTTTGTTATATAGATGCAGAGTGACAGTCTCCCGATCCAAAAATCGTCCATTCAAACAAATGCGGCACGGACATCGGATTTGATCACCGATGCTAACAAAATTCCGATTCGAATAGGTGAAATTTAGGAAGTACGTTACGCCTAATCAAAACTCATTCGTTAAAGCTCCACGATCAAGACGTCGGTACATCCAACTTCGATCAGCCGACATGATTCTGTCAATCAATGACAATTTCTTTGGTTAATGTCTTTAGGTGAGATTGTCCTATTCTATTCGGGATTTATGTTATTTATATTGCACTAAGTACTTATTTTAACCTCTAACTTCATTCTAAATTTCGGCAGCATCTCCCTACAGTTCTCCAAATACGCATATCATCTGGGCGCGTATCGGAGAACAAGAGAGATGTTGCCGAAATTTAGAATAATTAGTTAACAGTTAAAATAAAAACGTAAGTGCAGTATAAATAACTATATTCCCAAATTGTCCAATCAGGGACAATTCAAGAATTATACGTCGTATAAAAGATCATCTACTTCTTTTACACGAACATATAATCCCCGAACGGATCTAAGGTTTTGCTAAATCATATCCGACTCATCGATGCGTACGTGAAACATATCAACTCGTCGGATGGATGATTATTTTCTAAATGTTTCGAGACAGTTCGAGTCCATATTGGACAATTCCGACACGAGTCCAAATTAGACGATTCCGGCAGGAGTCCGAAGTGGATGATTCCGGCACAATGCCGAAGTGGACAATTCCGAAATTAATCTAAACCCTAAAAATTAATCTAACAAATTAAACAATTAATCTAAATAATTAATTAAATAATTAATTATCAAATAGAAATAAAAAAATAAAAAATAATTAATCTTGTCCGGACACTGTACAAGATCCGGCGGCAGCCATCGGCCGACCGCCGCCGGCCGAAACCCTAAAAATAGGGTTTCAGTCAGATTTCCCACCGGCCGCAACGGGAAAAGACGGTCGGGCGGCGATGAATACCTGAAATCGACAGTCGAGGATGGACGGCAGCGTCGGCAGCGGTAGCTCGGCGTCGTCGGCGTCGGCAGCGGCGGTGAGAGGCGGGAGGAGGAGGCGGCGGCGGCAGCGGCGGGAGGAAGAAGGGTCGGGCGCGATCTGCGACCTATATAAACTTATCAGCAACGACTCACTCGCCCGTTAGAAAGCCGTTGCTAATAAGTTATCATCAGCAACGGCTCACTTGTCCGTTAGAAAGCCGTTGCTGATAATTAAAATCATCAGCAACGGCTCGCGTGTCCGTTTTTAAGCCGTTGCAGATACAACATATCTGCAACGGCTTGAGCGGCCGTTGCTGATAGCCGTTGCCGAAGACTCAATTTCTAGTAGTGTCTCTTAATCTCGGTTTTGATGATAACAAACATAGAACTAATATTTCATTGAGAAATCTTTCAGATTCCATATCAATTAGCGTTCGATATCCTCGATTGGATAAATCGGAAGAAATCGAAAGGACATTGATCGTCGCGCTTGGGTTCATCGTGGAATTTCTCGAAGATCAATGTGTGCACCAAAGACATATTGGATGAGCTCAAAGATCACATGGAAAGCACTCCAAGATGATGCTCATTGAAAGCCAGAACCCGGAAATGAGGCGCGCAAGAAAAAGGGTTGAAAATTCAATTCAACCAAAGTTCGATCGATCGAATAGAGACAGAAGCTATTTTGGTCGATCAGGCGATCGACCGATCGAAGCCCAAAATGGGCAGTAGCTCTGTTGGTCGACCAACCGGTCGATCGACCTGCGTTTGCTGAAGACGCAAGATCGCGTCAGTCGACCGACTGGTCAACCGAATGTGGGATCGTGCGATCTCCATCTGGCAGTCGACCCGTCGGTCGACCGACCACAGAGAGAAAGCAGCGGTCGATGTGAGCAGTCGATTGGTCGGTCGACCAACCAATCGACCAGCGGCCTGCAACAGATAGTTTTCTATCCGTTGAGCTGTCGTTTCTTAGTGAGGGTATAAATATACCTCTTATAACTTCTTTTAATCTTGTTCCTTGACTTCTACAGATTTTATTAAGCATTTAAAAGGAAGTTTTAAGCCTTCCAAAAAGATTAGTGCTTGCGCTCAATTCTCTCGGCGACAACTTCTTCAAGCGCATACTCTGCCTCAACTCGGAATTGATTCAAGCTCTACGACTCAGTGAGTTGGAGGATCCAAGGCTTGGAAAAGAGTGCTAATTATTGGTTTTATTTTAAGCTCTTTTCAATTGTAATTTTATCTGTTATTTAAACTATTTTTGGATTTGTGTTTGTACGAAGACCAGGTGTTTGGTCTTGTGTGTGAAAGTGGTTACCTTGGTAAAAAGGTGTAAAGCCACTTGTGTAAACTTAGTATTTACTAGGATTAGTTTAGTTGTCCCTTAGGGTTGAGGTGGAAGAAGTGCTCTCTATAAGAATGCGGAGACTTCCGGGTGTGGAAGTACCTTAGATCGAGAGTGCGACTCTTCGAGTGAAAAATCCTCTATGTAAGGGAAACCGAATTAATCTAGTAAAACTAGTTTGGAAATCCTAAGCACCCAAGCGGGGTGCTTAGGTAGTGGAGTAGGCATTGGGGCCGAACCACTATAAATCTTATGTTTACATTGCTATATTTGTTTGCGCTTAATTGTTTTATATTGCTTCCGCATTTATAGTGGTTCTATTTTGAATTTTTACCCGTTGAGCTTGTTGGAAACCAAGCACCTATCTTTGGGATCTCTATATAAGATCACAAACTTGTCTTTCAAGCTATCTAACACTTCTTGAGACATATTTTGATCATCATTGAGCTTGATTGAGCCATCATTTGTGCAAACCCTAGCTTGGAGACAAAAACCCTTGATCTTGCCTTCAACCTTCAATTGTTTCATCATCAAGGCATCAAGAGGAACTAGGACTTCTTGATTAAGAGCTAAGTTTGTATTTTTTATTATTGCTCTCATTTACTTGTATTTTCTTGTTGTTGCTTGGTCACTTGTGTTTGTAAGAAGGTGTGGGTGACACACCTTGGGTTCACTTGTTTGTAATTTTAGGGTTCCTTATGTTTGAGGTAGAGGCACTCTCTAGTGTGAGAGGTAAGGCCTTGGTAGACCCTTAATACAAGTGGAGGTGAAATCCTTGATGGTGAGCCAAGGTAGTGGAGTAGGCATTGGGGCCGAACCACTATAAATCAACTTGTTAGCATTGTTTGATTTTGTGTGATTCTCATTCACTTATATTGCTTCCGCATTTAGAGTAAATTTTAAAGTGGGGATATAATCTAGACTCATACTATTCATCCCCCTCTAGTGCGCCTTAACATCCAACAATTGATATCAGAGCTAGCCGTAGCTTGAGAATTCACCATCTCTTCTACACTTTGTCTCGATCCGAGAATGGCGCTAGAGTCGGTAGTCACTACACCTCCTAGGTTCGATAGCTCTAACTTTGGTTTATGGAAATCTAGGATGTATACATTTCTAAAGACTCAAGGTTTAAGGGTTTATGAGATGTTAAAAACCCAATATGTTGAACCTAAGGTAGATAGCAATGCATAGACTCAAGAACAACATGATTTGTTTATATTAAATGCAAAGGCTAAGAATTGCATAAGTTGTTCTTTGCAAAATGATGTTTTTGGAAAAATCATGCATTGTACGTCCGCTTTTGATGCTTGGGCTTGTTTAAATATGTTGTATGATTATGCAAACACCGAAGTGTTGGCCCAAGGGTTCCCCTTTGGCTTCGATCTCTATTTTGATGATAATAAACATGTATTTAATATATGTGTGAAGTTTTGAGTTCAGGTTGAGGTTGCGATAAGCACGCGAACTTCGCTTGGAGAATCTCAAAACCCGTCAAAAAAGGCTCGGATGTAGATTAAGTAGATTCTATGTAATATATACCTAGGATCTCATCCCAAGCCTATTTGTAAAGTTATCCAAGTCAAAACTTGGTAACAAAACCCATGAAAAAGCGAGTAACAAAATAAATATAAAAAATCAGTCTCAGCCCAGGTTCGGTCGACGAGTCGATCGACCGAACAAGGTAGAAAAATGGCAGTAATCACTTCGGTCGATCGGTCGGTCGACCAAACAAGGCCAAAAACAAGCAGTGGCTAATTTGGTCTACCGATCGGTCGACCGGACAATAGAGGAATTAAACGCGATCAATTCGGTCAACCACCCGGTCGACCGAACATGGCTGTAGAAAGGTAGAACGCTAGTGGTCGCTGGGCAGTCGATCGGTCGATCGACCGTCGATCGGTCGATCGACCGACGATCGGCCGGCAAGCGACTGGTCGGTGTCCAAGGGGCAGAAAAATGCATGTTGGAGTGTTGTTTCGTTTGAGGGGTTATAAATACCCCTCACCAACCTTCATTAATCCCACTTAACCATTCATTAAAGCTTTAAAAGTGAGATTTGTGTCTTCCAAGCTTGACTCGCTCGCGCTTGCTTCTCTGATCGACGATTTCTCTCAAGCGCTCATCTTCCCTCGAGTTTGGCTTCGATTCGACCTGAACATCTTGTGGAGTTGGAGGCATTGAAAGCTTGGAAAAGAGCTCTTAGTTGTGGTTTAATCTTTAGCTCTTTTCATTGTAATTTTACTTGTTACTTGAACTTGTTCTTCATTGATTAGCTTGCTAGGTGTGCTAGTGTAAACACTTAGGATTTACTTTGTAGAATTGTGTTTTGCCTGGGTGAATAGGTTTGAGGAGTGCTCAAAGGGTTGAGAACCGAGTCATCGGTTGTATTCAAAGGGAAATACAAAGTCTATGAAGGATTTGGTTAGAAATCCTTGGTGTGGAGCCAAGATAGTGGAGTAGGCAGTTGGCCGAACCACTATACTCTCTTGTGTTTGCATTGCCTTGTGTGTTTGCTTATAATTGTGTTTCATACTCGCTAACGAACATCATTTAGTTGCATTTACTTTTGGTTGAAGTTGGAGTTGATTTAAAAGAAATTGAAGTAGAAGTAAAAAGTAACCCACCCAAACTATTCAACCCCCCCTTCTAGTGTGAGTTTTCACTCAAAACGAAGAGTTAATCACTCTTGATGAAGGTGGTGATGACAATGGTCATCCACCTACTACCAACTTGGTTTTTGATGCCCAAAGCCTATCTAGTCAACAGAGCACAAAAAATCAAAGAAGAAAGCTAAGGTGCTTCCTTTGTCAAAAAAGGGACATAAGAAGAACAATTATCCTCATTTCAAGAAAGATGGTAAGAAGAGGAAGAATGTTTCAAAGTCTTGTATTGACTCAAGTGAAGCCTCCTCTCATCATGATCGAAAAGTCGCTTCGAAATTATGCCCCATGGGTATCCATGATGAGGTACTATTCTCTCCTTTTAGTCATGATAAAAATATTGCTTATGATAGTGATCCTAGTTCTTCAAGTTCAATTGAAATATTTCTCCTCAAAGTAATAAAAGTGCGGAAACATAATAAACCGAGTCGACATGACTCAACAACTCAAGAAATAGAAAATGACTCGGGTATCCCCCTCGACCACGACATCTCACGAGACCTGCTGCCGTGCTGCCACCAGTTGCGCTACTACAACCCGGTACCTCTCTGATCTAACTTAGGTGCTGCAAAACATCAGAAATGAGGGGTAAGTCCAACTAGGACTTAGTGAGTAGATTAGCCCTCAATTTCACCACAACATCATCTTCATCCATAATCAAATAACATATAATTAAGCATAAGAAAAATAAGCATAATTTAGGAGCATTTATTTTTAGCAAAGCAATCCTCCAAGTCATCATGTAGCAACCTGCAAGAAATATACCACAAAGTATAAAATATGGACATGCTCAATGCAACAATCCACATGCTCACCCGGACCCGTCAGTCCTCCTCGCCACATAGGGTAGGTAGTCGATGTGGCCTCCAATCTACCACCCAGCCAATTTCATCTCTTTGGGGTATGCTCTCCCTTCACTGACACGGCTCTTCCGATCTATCTCTTTGGGGCATACGTTCCTCTCACCGGTCGAGTCTCCGAACTATCTCTTTGGGGTATGAGCTCCCCTCACCAACCGAACTTACAGAATAAGGTCAACGCTGTCTCTTTGGGGCATACCCTCCCCCTCACCAGTGAGGCATTCGGGAAATGCAACAAGCACATCACAACATCACACACACAGCTATATAAACAAAAAAAAAAGATGTGCCATCAACAAGTAAACAAGGGTATGTTAAGGGCATACCTCATCCTCTACCTTCTCAAGTCATAATTCACAACCACGCATGTATAGATAAGCATATGACAAGGAATGTACAACATATAATAAATGTACAACACATCTAAAAGCGCAGGGTAAAAGGAACGAAAAGCACATATAGAAAGCCCTAAAAATAGGGTATCACCACCTAGCAATCCTATACAATGTAACCCTCCCTTGGTGACACTGACCGAATACCCTAGGGCCGGCCTCACTACTAGAATATACCATATCAATCACGGAAATCACTGACGGCCACCTCGGCCGTCAAAATCATTCACGGGATTTCGATGGTCGCAGCGGTCGTGGTTGATGTAAGCAAATTAGCCGTGGCTCACATACGGCCGGCCTCACTCCTGACCGAATACCCTAGGGCCGGCCTCACTACTAGAATATACCATATCAATCACGGAAATCACTGACGGCTGCCTCGGCCGTCAAAATCATTCACGGGATTTCGATGGCCGCAGCGGTCGTGGCTGATGTAAGCAAATTAGCCGTCGCACATAGATGATGGCGCGCACCGGGCACGAAATAAAATAATTTATTAGCCACCGCTTAGAGGGAGCGAGGGAGCTGTTGGTGATATGAATAAGTCTTAGCCACGACTAGAAGCGGCCATCGCTTATTAATTAATGGTGCGAACGCAGCGCGAAAATAAAACACTCTTCATCGATGGCATAGAGAGGATGAACCGTCGGTGATATTAAAATTACATATCCATGGTTTTCTGATGACTGGCGAGCCGTCGATGAAAATCCTTTTTATTTACGTTCGTGCTCGACCCTTCCTCTTTCTTCCACTTCTTTCTCTTTCGTCTCTACTCCCGCCGCTGTCGCCTGTTGCCGCCGTGGTCCATGGCTGCTGGTTGCAGTCCGTCGCTGCGTGTTGCTGCCATCGCCAGTCGCTGTCATGTCCCTCTCCCTGCCAATAACCATCTCCTCTGATCCTCTCGATCCCCATCTCCCTCCATCTCCCCCTCTCCGCGCCGGCGTCGATCCGCCCCTCTCTATGCCGGCGTCTACACATCGGCGCCATGATTTGGGGCCGATTACCATCGGCGCCAATTCAATGCAACAGTAGCTGGTAGTGATGTCGGCTACTATTGATGATTAGGGTTAAATTAACCCTAATCAATTACTTGATTAGGGTTTAATTAAACCCTATTATTTTTTTATATTTTTATTATTAATTATTAGAAGTTAATTGTTAATTAGGCAATTAATTAGTTTGGTTAATGTTAATTAATGGTTAATGTTGATTAGGGTTTAATTATTTTTAGGTTATTTAATGAAATTAGTTTAATATTAATTAATTAGTATTAATGGAATCGTCCACTAAGAACTCGCAACAGAATCATCCATTGTGGACTCACGGCCAAATCGTCCACGGTGGACTCGGCCTAAATCATCCACTTTGGACTCGTGGCCAAATCGTCCATGGAGGACTCGGCCTAAATCATCTACTTTGGACTCGTGGCCAAATCGTCCACGGTGGACTCAAGCCGGAATCGTCCACAATGGATGAACTCGTGCCGGAATCGTCCACTTTGGACTCGTGCATCGATGAGTTGATACATTTCACGTACGCATCAACGAGTCAAGTTTTAATTTTACAAAACCTTAGATCCATTCAGGGGTTGTATGTTCGTGTAAACGAAGTAAATGATCTTTTATACGACGTACAACCCTTGAATTATCCTTAATTGGACAATTTGGGAATTTAGTTATTTATACTGCACTTAGTTTATTTCTTTTAATTATTATTCTTTTTTAAATTTTGGCTTGTATCTCCCTTGTTCTCCGATACGCGCCCAGATGATATGTGTATTCGGAGAACTGTAGGGAGATGCTGCCAAAATTTTGAATGAAGTTAATGACTAAAAGAAATTCTAAGTACAATATAAATAACAAGAATCCCGAATTGAATAGGACCATCCCACCTAAAGACATTACCTAAATATATTGCCAACTTTTTGACAGAACATGTCAGGCGATCGAAGTTGGATGTACCGACGAATTCATCGTGGAGCTATAACAAATGAATTTTGAGTAGGCGTAACTTCTTAAATTTCGCCTACCCGAATAAAAAACTCCTTAGTGGTGATAAAATCTGATGTTCGTGCCGAAAATATTCGAACATAAGATTTTTGGACCGGGAAACTGTCACAATGCATCTGTATACAAAATGATTCATACCAAGATATTTTCTATGGAATTATCACGGGGAGTCACGTCAAAGTCGAGACGTCGAGCAATCGTGTTGTCCAAACTCTTGGTGAATCTTCTTCTACTGGTGTTTCTTCTTCCAATCCACCTAATCCTTATAGAACAATGATTCTGGATAGTCATGGAGGATAATTCCATTTAAATGATAATATTGAGTCAGTTACTGAGATGGTAGTGCCACCAGATACTACGACAGTTGAAGTTACTAAAGAACAACCTGCAATACAGATTGAATTGCCGAATAAGGAGGTTGCACAATTTTACGAGATGTTGAAAGCTGCCGATGAACATTTGTATGAGAATTGTCCTAATTATACAAGATTTTCGGCAATGACATAACTCCTGAACATTAAGTCCGATTGTAATATCAGCGGGGTTGCGTTTAATCAAATTGTAGGCTTTATCAATGGTATGCTACCTCCAAATAACAAGTTTGAGCCAACTTTTTATAAGACAAAAAAGTTGATGAGGAAATTACGGCTTGGGTACGAAAAGATACACGCGTGTTTATCTATCTTTTGATGATTATTCCGGGTCCTAGGGGTTCTCGCAAAGAAATTGACGTGTTTCTCCGACCCCTAATTGATGAACTGAAAACATTGTGGGTTAAGGGAGCTGTCACTTATGATTGTCATAGGAAGCAAAACTTCACTTTACGAGCTGCTATATTGTGGAAAATCAATGATTTCCCGGCCTATGACATGTTGTTTGGTTGGAGCACGTATGGGAAACTCTCTTGCCCGTATTTCATGGAACTCTCAAAATCCTTCAGTCTTGAGAACGGTCGGAAAATTTCCTTCTTTGATTGTCATCGCCAGTTCCTACCGTCTAACCATCAATATCGAAGGAATCAGGACAAATTTACTAAGGGTAGAGTCGAAAGAGATGAGCCACCACCGATGTTGTCTGGTGAACAAATGTTAGCACGTGTTCAATTGCTTCCAGAGATTACTTTTGGTCGGAATGTAAGAATTTCAAGCTTTGGTCAAACACAAAACTGGGTGGAAAAAAAGTATCTTTTGAGAATTGTCGTATTGGAGTTCATTACTGATTCAGCATAATTTGGACATCATGCACATTGAAAAAAATGTGTTTGATAATATTTTTAACACTGTGATGGATATTTTTGACAAAACTAAAGATAATATGAAGGCCCGACATGATGTGAAAATACTTTGTAAAAGGCCTGAGTTAGAGTTGCAAGAGATCAACGGACGACTTCATAAGCCAAAGGCGTCGTATGTGTTAAATAAACAATAGATGAAAGATGTGTATCAATGGATCAAAGAACTCATATAACCCGATGGATATGCCTCAAACTTATTTCGATGTGTAAACGTCGATGAATGCAAAATATCGGAGATGAAGAGCCACGATTATCATGTATTCATGCAGAGATTGCTTCCGGTCGCATTTCGAGATCATCTACATGATAAGATTTGGGGTCCGTTGACAGACTTAAGTATGTTTTTCAGAAACATTTATGCAAATGTACTTCGAGTCGAAGATATGTCAGCACTTGAAAATAATATTGTTGAAATCATATGCAAGCTGGAGCAATTTTTCCCTCCTGCATTTTTTGACTCGATGGAGCATCTACTGATACACTTGGCATACGAGGCACGTGTTGGTGGCTCCATTCAATACCGGTGGATGTACTTATTTGAAAGATACAAGAATCGTCTAAAGAAAAAAGTAAAGAACACCGTCGCAGTTGAATGTTCCGTATCAGAAGCATATATAATTCAAGAAATTTTAACATTTTGCTCATTTTATTTTGAATCAACCATCAAGACAAGACTTAATCATCTTCCACGAAACTACGATGGGGGAGCTCGACCATCAGATGGCTGTTTAAATATCTTTTGTTACCCCGGTAGTGCTTTGGGTTCTCGTCCGTCTCGATTCTTAAACGATGAAGAGTATCATTTGGCCTACTTGTATGTTTTACTAAACTGTCCAGAGATTGAAAAGTTCATTGAAATATTTAACATTGAGATAGTGGCAAAATACTCAATTTACAGCGATGAGGAATTAGAAAGATTACGGAATCATGAGTTCCCTAATTGGTTTCAAGCTTACAGCACAGAACACAGAGGTGAAATAGATAACCAAATCTTTGAGTTTGCTAGCAGACCAGCACGACTTGTATAGTGTTATAACGGTTATTTTGTTAATGGATATAAATTTCACACACTTGAATATTCATCTACAAAAAAGACTATGAATGCCGGGGTCTGCGTCAAAGGGACAATGTATGTTGAATGTGATGTTGACTTTTATGGACTATTGGAAGAAGTCATAGAATTATAATTTTTCGGATGTAAATCAGATGCCCTTTTTAAATGTCATTGGTTCAATACAAGCGATAGGGGCATGAGAGTTCATCCAAAGTATAAATAGCTGGTCGAGGTCAATTACAAAACTAAATTGGCTTCAAATGAGTCATTTATATTGGCATCTCAAGCTAAACAAGTATATTATATGCAGTATTCGTCTCGAAAGAAAGATAGGGCAGATTGGCGTGTAGTCTGTAAGACTAAAGTCAGAGGAAAATTGACCCGGTAGTTGGAGAGAATGAGCCAGCAGATGACTTCTATCAAGAAAAGGATCCTTCCAGAGTGGAAAGAGTTAGTCCAATACTCGAGGATGATGAGACAGAGTTAGTTCAATTGGAAATAGAATACGTTGATGATGACAATAATGAAGTTGAGGAATGACAGAATGATGATGAGGGAGAAGAAGAAGAATTTTAAGATTCCGATACAGAAGAACAAGAAGAAGAGTATTACACGGATGATGATAATGACGATGACGAATAATTGTAAATGTGAAGTATATATTCAATTATTAAATATATCTATTAATCTATTATATATAATCTAATTATATTAATTTTTTACAACTATGGTTTGAGATATCAATTCCCGATGAGGCATTCCTTGTAGGAGCCCCCGACGATTACCACCCACCCCACCTGTACCGATTGATCCCCTCACCTCCAGCCACCATCCCCCCACTTGATCCGTCCACCGTTCCCTCACATGATCTGGCCACCATCCTCTCACCTCCGGCTACCATCCCTCCGCCACTCTCCATAGATCCAGGACCATCGTCTTCCAGACGTAGGCCACGACGGCCTAACAGAATTTTCCCTCCACCACCCGAGGGAGAACTGCACAGAGCAGTTAGTGTGTGCAGAAGACGGTAAGTATATGCATTAATTATTTCTTATAATTTATTTATAATTCAAAATATCATAATAAAAAAATTATATTTGGTGTAGATTTGAGCAAGAGGACGTCCTCCGCACGATAGCTGGGACGATCTGAAAGTTTATGCATGGGGCATGGCCTACATGGTCTCACGTGCCCCATGAGCATATGGATTTATTGTGGCGAGAGTTCTCGGTAAGTATATTTATTAAATTAATGTTAATGTTAAATATTGATCGGTAATAATAATTATTATTTTTTTCAGGCTCATTATACATGGCCGGAGGACCAGATCACTTTTATTGAGGTTGTATGGGAGCTTGTTGCCCACGCTCACTATAACGGGCTGCTTCAATAGGCCTGTCAGACCGTGATGAGACGGCTGGGGGCGACACAAATAGGGCAGAAACGGGCTGCTTCAGTAGGCCTATCAGACCGTGATGAGACGGCTGGGGGCCACACAGATAGGGAAGACTCAGGGACACGCCCCTGAGTGGATTCCTGGCCCTGTGTGGGACCAGCTCGTTGAGCGGTGGGACACGCCTGAGTGGAAATAGGTCTCCCAGATTGCGTCGAGAAACCGCATGTCCGGGGGGGACGGCACTGGGGCACGCCACACTGGTGGCTCCGTGTCTTTTGTGGTTCATGCGTGTCACATGGTATGTATAATTTATTTATTTTTAATTAAATTATATATTATGTATAATGATAAATGTATTTGTTTTCTAATGTAAGACGCGTGTGGCGGAGGAGGGCACCGTCCAAAGCCCGTCGATGATGGAGGTGTTTGAGCGCACCCACCGTCGTCAACGAAGAGTGGGGGACTACGTTGATAGCAGGCCTCGATCATAATTATAAGTATTTATGTCTATTTTATTTACACAATATTTATTTATAGTTTATATATATATATATATATAATATAAACACGTGTAGGAAACATACACGAGGACTGTGGTCGAGCGTGGAGGCACACCGGAGGAGTTTGACACAGCAACTTGGGTGGAGGCCGCAGGTGGCTGGGAGCACGGTCGTGTTTATGGCTTTGCAAACAGTGGCCATGCACGCGTTGTGCTCGGGCCTCTTGGGGCACCGACCCCTCCGGCTGTGGGTGAGCGGATCTCGACATCTCGGGCGCAGGAGCAGAGCCAGATAGTAGTCTTGGAGTCGGAGCTCACCCAACAGAGACAGGCGATGGAGGAGCAGAGGCTGGTGATGGAGGAGCAGAGACGGACGAATGAAGAGTTGAGACAGACAATGCAGAACATGCAGGCACTCCTCGCTCAGATTGTGTCTCACTCTGACCTTCTACCGATGATGTCGCAGCCGTCGTCCTCCTCGACCCAGTCGACTCTCCCGACCCAGTCGTTGTCGACTCTACCGCCTCCACCGCAGCCGTGAGATTTTGGTTTATTGTATTTTGTTTATATTTTGATACTTTTTTGTATACTGGTAGTTGTTTATATACTTATGGTTGTATATATATGATATTTTGATAATTATTTACCTCTGGTTTAAGGCTTAGATTGATGATATTTATGTAACACTTGTATGTTCGGTTTCAAATGCATGTGTTTGATGTTTTTTGGTTGTAATCTGTGATTGAAAATAGATTGTAATCTATAAATATAATTATATATATGAATTTACAAAATTTTCATTTTTTCAATTACAGGATATACCTGTAGCCACAGCTTACCAACGGGCGACCATCACTAAGCCGTGGCTAAAAGCTTATCGTAAATGACTGATGTCCTGGGTAGCACCAAATATCACGATTGTTAATAGTATCACCGACGGCCTCAGGCCGTGGCTGATGTGTTGGTATCAGTGACAGCCACCTACAACCGTCACTGATGTGTTTAAATCAGCGATAGTGCCCGCGACTATCGCTGATGATTACTTGTGACGGCGTCTCTCAATCGTCATAACTTATCTGAGATGCACACATCAGTGACGGAATTTTGCCACGGCTAACACCGTTCGTGATAGTTATCACCGACGGTTCATTCATGGCTTGACCCGTCAGTGATGACGATAATTCTAGTAGTGACTACATCCCTCACCCGAGTGCCCTGAGAGCAAGGAAGGTTCAACCCCCTTAGGTGTTCTTAGGGTCGGCCCTTCTGATTGTTAATTTTAGTTCCTAGCGTCTCTAGGTGTCCGTACTTGAAGGTCTCTACAATTTCTTAATTTGTAGGAGTAATTTAAGATACCCTAAAGTGTGTTCTTAGGTGTAAAAATTATTTTTTTAACCCCTCAAATCTGTCCTAAGGTGGCCAGCCACCTTAGGGTCCCTAAAGAGTACGAGAAGGGGAACACCCTAAAATCCACCCAAACTACCTCCTTTCATCAAGGTATTAACTAAGCATCAAGAATTGCTAACAACCAACAAGATTCATCAAGATTTCATCAAGGAATCAAAGGAGAAGAGGGGCAGCACAACAAGGAAAGGAGGCGGCCGATCGCCCAAAAATCGATCCGATAGAATCCTAGCGATCACGATAAAATCCTCAATACGATTATCCGATTCAATTCGAGAAAAACACACCGGAAAATGATGAAATCCCCATGACATAGGGTGGCGACATGAATGAGGAAATTGGGAAAAAATAAGACTAGAACCACTCACCTTTTTGGAGAAACCAGGAAAGAAGAAGAAGCTAGGGATCTTCCTACAATGAACGTTGACGAACTCGCGAAATCCGATCCGATGAAGAGCGTCTTTACTGCGTGGGCGATCCTCGGGATTCAAGTAAATTTTCGAGTATTATATCTGATGAAGTCTTCATGGATTTGCTTTTATCGGGTAGAAACTATATTTGGTGCAACAATCATTCTACTCCTGCATGCGCGCGCCTGGATTGTATTCTCATGAACGATTTGGCTTTTGGATGGCGGCCTTCTTGGTTGTTGTGGGTTGGTAAGGCATGCTTATCTGACCATGCCCCCTTGATCCTCTCAGCACCCCCTCTTCATAGAGGATCCATTTTCAGATTTGAAAATTGTTGGCTACTCGAGTTGACCTTTAGAGATGTATGTGACACTTGCTGGTCGATTTCGTAGTTTCATGGCTCTTCCGGTATCTTCGTATAGGTGGACAAGTGTCGTCGTCTGAGAGGTCGCTTAAAAAATTAGGGGAAGAACATTAAGATGGCTAAGCGACAACACATTACTATCATGGAAGAGCAGCTTGATCAATACCTTAGGGCAACTAATAGTGGCTCTCTCTCCTCCCCTGGTGGGAATGATTTGAAGGCTGCGAGAGAAAGACTGGAACTGTGTTACAAATCTGAGCATAGGTATTGGAAACAACGCGCAAAAATTCGTTGGCTTGAGGATGGTGACAGGAACACAAGGTTTTTTCATCACTCCGCCACTGCAAGAAGATAGAAGAACTAATTCTTTGCAACATCAAACTGCTAGGTAAAAATAAATCCCCGGGTCCCGATGGATTTACACCTGAATTCTTCCTTGGAAATTAGGACATGCTTAAGGGCGACCTGAAAGCTACTCTTGATGACCTCATGTTTGGTAGCGGGAACTGGTCCAGAATTAACAGATCTTTTATCGCTCTGATTCCCAAATGCGAGGTGTCGAGGACGTCACTTCTTTTAGGCCTATTAGTTTGACGTCGAGCCTGATTAAAATATTCATAAAAATTATGGCTTTACTAGATCCGATCCGATGAAGAGCGTCTTTACTGCGTGGGCGATCCTCGGGATTCAAGTAAATTTTCGAGTATTATATCTGATGAAGTCTTCATGGATTTGCTTTTATCGGGTAGAAACTATATTTGGTGCAGCAATCATTCTACTCCTACATGCGCGCGCCTGGATTGTATTCTCATGAACGATTTGGCTTTTGGATGGCGGCCTTCTTGGTTGTCGTGCGTTGGTAAGGCATGCTTATCTGACCATGCCCCCTTGATCCTCTTAGCACCCCCTCTTCATAGAGGATCCATTTTCAGATTTGAAAATTGTTGGCTACTCGAGTTGACCTTTAGAGATGTATGTGACACTTGCTGGACGAATTCATAGTTTCATGGCTCTTCCGGTATCTTCGTATGGGTGGACAAGTGTCGTCGTCTGATAGGTCGCTTAAAAAATTAGGGGAAGAACATTAAGATGGCTAAGCGACAACACATTACTATCATGGAAGAGCAGCTTGATCAATACCTTAGGGCAACTAATAGTGGCTCTCTCTCCTCCCCTGGCGGGAATTATTTGAAGGCTGCGAGAGAAAGACTGGAACTGTGTTACAAATCTGAGCATAGGTATTGGAAACAACGCGCAAAAATTCGTTGGCTTGAGGATGGTGACAGGAACACAAGGTTTTTTCATCACTCCGCCATTGCAAGAAGATAGAAGAACTAATTCTTTGCAACATCAAACTGCTAGGTAAAAATAAATCCCCGGGTCCCGATGGATTTACACCTGAATTCTTCCTTGGAAATTAGGACATGCTTAAGGGCGACCTGAAGGCTACTCTTGACGACCTCATGTTTGGTAGCGGGAACTGGTCCAGAATTAACAGATCTTTTATCGCTCTGATTCCCAAATGCGAGGTGTCGAGGACGTCACTTCTTTTAGGCCTATTAGTTTGACGTCGAGCCTGATTAAAATATTCGTAAAAATTATGGCTTCCTGTCTGAAACGATTCATGGAGTCTCTAATTGACAACACACAATGTGCTTTCATGAGTGGCAGGAGTACCCTGGACAGCTTCATGGCGGCCCACAAAATTATTCACTTATGCAAGCGGTGTCAGGAAGATGTGTTTCTCTTAAAATTGGATATGGCCAAAGCATTCGATAGTGTTGATTGGATCTTTCTAGAAAGGCTTCTGAATTATCACGGGTTCCCTAGGATCTGGATAAAGTGGATTCTCTCTATGCTTTGCTCAAGCGAATCTGCTGTATTAGTTAATGGAGAATTGGGCAAGTGGTTCCGTTGGCTTGGGAGCTGCACATCAAGATTGCGGAATGAATAGAAATTCTTATGGAAGGGTGGTGATGAGGCCTCGAGATCGGCCTCTCTGATCAGTTGGAACGACGTTACCAACAAAAAAATAAACGACAGCTTGGGTGTATTAGACATCGACCTGCACAACATGGCCAGGCTTGGGAGCTGGTGGTGGAAGCTTGTCCCTAACTTGAACCTGCTCTGGGTGGATATTGTGAACTTTAAGTATTTTGGCAGAGCTAGATGGTGTGACCCTATCAATACCGACAGATGGTCGCCTATCTGGAAAGGGTTGGCGAAGGTCAAGCATCCTTTTTCAATGGGCATCAAATCAATAGTAAGCCGCGGAGACGACACGAGCTTTTGGAACGATAGATGGCGTATAAATTGCAAATTTTCGAGTGTATTCTCGGATCTCTATGCCGCTCACTCAAACAAGAGGATTCCGGTCAAGGATTTTGTTGACTAGCTCACTGCCATGGGTGGACCGATTTGAAGACATAGAATTGATACTAATAGAGTTTTGGAGCTCTTGAGATTGGTCGGCCTTCCCTCTTTTGGCGGCTCCGAGGACTCGATATACTGGATATGGGATTGCTCGGGCAGATTCTCTACGTCCTCTTTCTATAAAATGCTGAAAAACACCAGAGTCATTAATAAGGATGGTGCATCGCTTTGGAAACTTAATTGTCCTCTAAAAATGAGGGTCCATATGTGGATTCAACTCAAAGGGAGGCTCCTGACAAGAGACAGATTAATAAGACTTGGTGTTCATATCGACGATCCCTCCTGCATCTTTTACAAGAACGACCTTGAGTCGGCTAGGCACATTTTCCAAGATTGTAGTAGGATTGTTGAAGGATGGAAGAAATTCTGTACTAGTTGTGGTCTTAGCATCAGCATTCGCCCTCCTTGTTCGGTGGCCGAGTTCGTGAACACCAGGAAAAGCGATCGAATGTGCAGCCTTATTTGGTGTTGGTTGATTTGGCAGGCTAGGAACAATGTAATCATCGCAAACAAAGAGTCCTCCATGAACAAGATAGTGAACACAGCTATGAATTTTTGGGTTATGATTAGCTCTAGGTCTTGATGGGGCTTGTCTCTGCCCCCTATCTTCATCTATCGCTTCTTTACTTCTGCTAAATTCTGCTTGTTTATCTGTCTATGTGGCTTCTGCCCCCTATCTTCATCTATCGCTTCTTTACTTCTGCTTTTAAATTCTGCTTGTTTATTTGTCTATGTGGCTTCTACTTGAAGCTCTCTGCACTGTGTTTGTTGTATCATTTTCATCCTAATGAAATGTCGCGGTGTGGTTATTTTATAACCTCACTTCCAGTCAAAAAAAAAAACCCTTCAAAAATATAATTTAATCTCCAAAATGCATTCATTTTGGCTCTAAATTTTTTATTTCGTTTCAATTTGACCTACCTGTTGTTAAAACGTTCCTAATATTTAAGAATTTATCATTTTTCAGTCACATATGAAACATATATATAAAAGATTATTAAGGCATGGGAATAAGTGATAAATTGAAGGTAAAAGATTTAACCAACAATAGAGAGCATATATTCCTAAACAATGAGTATTTCTCACATGGTTGTAAATTGAAAAAAATATAGATATATTTGATAAAGTTAATATTTTCGTAGTCTAGAAATGAAATGGGCAAAAACTAGGAATCACGTACAGCTCAACTGAGCACGTGAGATGAAAAGTAGTAGAATATTAGAACTAAAACATAATATATATGGAAAAACAAAGAATTTGAGTCGCGATGGTCAGCGTCCGTTCCGTTCTCGATAGGGCGACTCTTTCACCCCCTTCAAGTGACTGCCCCCACCTGTTCCTCCCGATCTGTCTCTTCTTTCGCCTCCCTTGAAGTCCTCGCTGCCTCTTCTTGGGACAGCGTCGTCCGCAAAGTCTTTGCTTAGGGCTAATGCCTCTCCATCCTCTAGAATGCACCCTAAATCGTCTCTATCGGCCGGTGCTCCGCAAGTTGCTCCCTCGTCCAAGATTTCAAATCTTGCTTCAACTAACCTCTCTTGGTCTCAAATCTTGCGAGGTATGAACAACCCCTTATCTGAAACCTCTTCTTTCTTTCAGAAAATCCGATCTAATCCTACCGGTAGGGTTTCATTCCAAAGATCCCAATTAGACCAATGGAGTGAGTGTTGACACTCTAGTCTTGTTGGGAAATTTCTTGGTCAGGTTCCCTCGGTTAATGTCGTCCGTTCTTGGGCGGAAAATTTGTGGTTTACTTTTGGCCTTAAATCGATTTTGGATTTAGATGGCGGTTTCTTTGTTTTCCGATTTGATTATTTTTCTCAAGCCACCAATGTTCTTATTAATGGTCCTTGGTCTTTTCGTAGTAATCTCCTTCAATTGATTCCTCGGGCCCTAGCAGGAGAAGATCTCCTTTGCCGCGGTTTGGGTCCGGATTCACGGGCCGGCTTCCTTTGGGGTTTTGGAATGAACAATCGATTTCTTTAATTGCGACTTCTCTCAATCATGTCTTCGGATTGATCACCGGTCTTTCTTTTTTGAACGAGACAAATATATTCGGGTTTGTATTGAGCTTGATATTTTTGTGCCTATTCGCCATAGTGTTTGGGTGGATCTTGATGGGGTTGAGGTTTTTCAACCTATTTCTTTTGAAAATTTACCTGAGATTTGTTTTGTTTGCGGTTTGATTGGGCATTCTGAAGCTAATTGTAAAACTTCTGAGGCTACTTGCAAAATTTTTGGTTCGAATGCCCCTACTTCTAATGTTCCTACTTCGGATTCCTTTTCTTCTACTCCTTCGGTGCTTCCGGATCAACCTACTATGGCCCCGACCTTGGGGACAAAAGGTTTGCAGGAACCGGCTTGCGATCCCTGGGTTCAGGTCCTCCGTTGTCATCCTCGTCGTCAGCCATTGAAAGGTAACCGTGTGGCCAGTGTTATTCTGGACGTTGAGCTGGTGGATGGGTCCAGCGATCCTGGCAAGGATGCCTTAAATTCGAGTGTCCCTGGTCATAGCCTGGCTGTGCCTTCTGGTCAACCCGCACTTAGCAATCCTGTTTCGAGCTCGAGGGTCCCTCGGTCTACCTCCTTTGCTCGTTTAAAATCGAACCCGAACCGCTAAGGCTAAACCCGTCTATCGATGGTTTTAAGCCTTGTGCGGGTGTTAACCCTAATTTCAACCCTTCTTCCCCAACTTCCTACTCTGCACTGAACCCTCGTCCTCTTTCTCTGTCGTCGCCTGCCACCTCTTCTGATGCTTCTCCTATGGATGAAGAGCTTCGGGTTGATGCCTCTACTCCTGCCTCTCGCTCTTTTGATCAGATGGCTTAGGAGTTGGCGCTTGTCTTCTCGTTTGCTCCTTTGGTTCCTTTTCCTCCTAAGGCGTTACGCCCTCATGCCAAGAAGGGTCCAACGCTGGGTAAGACCCATCCTTCCCCTCCCTTTATGCTCACGGATGGCTATGCTATCAACAAATGAAGATGATCTGAACCCTTGGTGGCGCCCGATGATACTTTCGTAATGGATGCTTCATCCCCGACTTCAGAGAAGTGTTCTTAATCTCTATTTTTAATTATTTTATGAAGATTATAAGCTAGAATGTGAGGGGTGCTTTTAAGCACTCCATTAGGGATCTACTGTTTTCTTTAATTAAGCTGCATTCTCCTGCTATTATTTCTATTCAAGAATCTCATTTAAATTCCCAAGATGCTAAGGTTTTTATCAGTTGCCTTGGCTAGAACTGGTATGGTCATTCTGTTCCCTCCTAGGGACCTCTAGGGGTCTCATTTTTGCATGGGATACCTCCATTATTCAGTGTCAGGTGCTCTCTGCCCAAACTCAAATTATGCATTTGCTTGTTTATATGGATAAACTAGAGTCTTTTTTGTTTTCTAATATATATGTGAGTACTGACCCTAGTGTTAGAGTTGTTCTTTGGAATTCTTTGAATAGTTATGATTTTTCCAGTTATCCATGGATTATTATGAGGGATTTTATTGCTATTTTGGATTCTTGTGATAAATTTGGTGACTTTCCTTTCTATGTTAATAAATCTGTTAATGATTTTAGGAGTTTTGTTTCTAATTCCGATTTGGTTGATCTTAAATTTTCTTGCCCTAATTATACATGGTGTAATAATAGGAAGTTCTCTAATAGAATTCTTATTATAGATTAGATAGGGCTTTAACTAATGCTGCATGGTTGCACTTCTTTAGTAAAGCTACTGTTTTGCATCTTAATAGAACTAGCTCAAATCACTGTCCTCTTTTGCTTATTTTGAATGTTCTTGCATCAAAGTCTAAGTCTTGGAATTTTAAGTTTCGAAATTTCTAGCTTGAATATACCGAGTCTCATGATATTAGGCATGATACTTGGTCTAAGTTTTTTTCCGATCCCTATATTAGTCCATTCTCCAAATTCTCTTTAAACTTAAGGCAAACTAGGTTTAAGCTTTCTGAATGGAATAAGAACATCCTTGGTAGATTAGAAGATAATCTTTCCTCTACTCAAGTCCAGATTTCTCTTTTTTGTTCACAAAGGCAAGAAAAGTTTCATTATATGAATAAAATATACATGAAAAGTTTGTAGAGTCTTCTCATTCCCTTGCTCCTTGAGCTTACTCTTAGATCACTTTATAATAGAGCTATTGCCCTTCAAAGGCAAATCTCTATTAAATGGTGGTCTAAGGCAAAAGTTAAGTGGCTTGATGATGGGGATAAGAATACTGCATATTTTCATAGTGTGGTCACTTCCAAGAGAAGAGCTAACCTTATTCTTTCTATTTCCAATCATCTTGATCAAGTTGTGCGTGATGAGAAGGACATTCTTAAGGTTTTTGTTAGACATTATACTTCTCTATGGTCTCCTTCCCCTGTAAATTCTCACATCACTCCCGATTGGCCTATTTTCTCCAAGCTATGTTCTTGCCATTGGAACTTTCACTTCGGATGAAACTTGGCAGGTGGTTAAACAACTTCCTAATGGTAAGAATCCTAGCTTGGATGACTTCATAATTGAGTTTTTTAAGTCTTACTGGACTTTTATTTCCCTTTCTTTCATAGAATGCATTAGGAATTTTTACTCTAGTTCCTTTATTCCTCATGATTGAAAGCAAACTCTTATCACTTTTATTCCTAAGATTAGATCTCCTAAGGTTGTTAATGACTTTAGGCCTATCTCTCTTTGCAACCTAGCTTACAGAGTTCTTGCTAAGATTTTTGCTAATAGACTTAAGCTAGCCCATGCTTCCTTTTTTAATTTCTTCTAAGCAAAATGTCTTCCTTAAAGGAAGGAATATTCAAGATAATATTATGATTGTTTAGGAGATAGCTCATTCCATTTATACATCTAAAAGTTTTAAGCTTTATATTTTGGTTAAATTATATCTTGATAAAGCCTTTGATAAACTTTTTGGAATGCTATTTTTCATGTTATGGAACTTACTAATTTTTCTCCTATTTTCATTGAGCGGATGAAAGCTTGTGTTTCTTCTCCTAGTTTTGCATGCCTTGTTAATGGTCATATTTCCTCTTTTTTCTCTTCTTGTAAAGGTGTTAGGCAAGGGGACCCTTTGTATCCTTAATTAACTTTATATTTTGGTAGCTCAAACTTTCACTAACTTGCTTAATAATATTGTTCTTTCAAAAAAATAAATTATTCCTTTTAAAATGAGGGACTCTTTTCAATTATCTCATATAATGTATGCTGATGATGTGCTTTTGATTTTTAGAGTTACTAATAAAGGTTTGAAATGTATGAAAGATATTCTTGCTTTCTAGAATTAATTTTGCTAAGTCTGAAGTTTACTTTTCAAAGCATGTTTCTTTTACTATTAAACACAATGTTTGCACCACTTTAAACATGAAAAGTGGACATTTTCCTTTTAAATCATTATCTTTGGGCCTTAAGCCTACTTATGTTAATATGGATTTTGATTTGTCAAATTATTTTGTTGACTGTTTGATTCTAAATAACAATTGGAATGATGCATGTGGCTTGCTTTACTTTCATGCTTCTTCGTGGAAATCTATTAAGTTAATTCGGTTACCCCCCTCACCCTATGATGATGCCTGGGTTTGGGATATTGAGGTTAATGGGTTTTTTACTACAAATATTCTTTTCTTAGAAGCCGTAATCTGTAGGGTCATAGCAATGTCATCCCATCTCCTGGTCTAGTCTTTGGCAACTTAAGCTGCCTCCAAAGATTCTCATTTTTTTTTGGAAATTATTACATGGTAGATTACCTATCAAATCTTACTTAAGTCAATCATATTGGACTTATAATTACTTCTGATTGTCCCTTGTGTCATTCTGATTCTGACCCCGAAACCATTGATATATTTTCTTTACTTGTTCTTATGCTGATTATGTTTGGACTCTTCTTCAATCCAGAACTGGTTTACCTCTTAGTAATCATTCTACTTGGTTGAATAGAGGTTGGTTACTAGTCAGACCGGAGGTATTTCCCTTAAAATTTTAATTGGTATAACCTGTTGGTTTACTTGGCACACTAGAAATGAAATGGAACATATTGTTAGGTTGTATTCCCCTCTTAGCCTCATGCTCAAAATAATTGTGTTTGCCTCTCGGATTAATCAACCCCGGGCTCCCGAGGGTACCTTCCTTTCACCTTCCAACTCAAATTCTTTTAAATGGATTCCCCTTGAATTGTGATGGTTCTTTTTCTAGTTCCCAATTTGGAATTGGTTTTGTAGTTAGAAATAATTTGGGTGATTATCTTTATTCTGCTACGCAATATCTTGATACTGCGCTTTCTCTTGCTTTTTTAGAGGCTCTAGCTATTCTTCATGCCATTCAATTTGCACATTGTAAATTTAATTTTGTTATAATTAAATTAGATTCAAGGCTAGTTACTCAAGCTATTCAAGGACAATGCCCAGTTCCCCCTCGGTTGAAACCTATTGTTGCTCAAATTCAATCTCTTGCTAGAGACTTTTCCAGTTGTATATACACTACAAGAGATTATTTTTTTAGTTGCAATAAATTTGTAGCAATAAGATAATTGCTGATAAATAATTTAGATCTTACATCATTTAGCAACTATTATTAAAAACTCTACAAAAAAAGTTATAGATTTCAATATATATATATATATACATTTAGTAGTGATTATTTTTATCTTTACCAGCAATAGTATAAATTGCTTCTAAAGCCTTTAACGACAATGGATCTAGTGAGAATTCATTAATTGCTGATAAATTTTTTTGCAGTATTTACAATTGCTAGCAGATGTCATAGCAATTACCGCTAAAAGGCCAAATTGTAGTAGTGATATTCTCATTTTGTTATCGAGAATGTAATAAAGCGGCTCATTGGGCGGCAAATAAAGCCCGTAGTTTGAAAAAGTCGATATATATTTTATATCAAGACTATCCTAGTCCTATTTACCTGTAGTTAATGAAATTTTTATTTTTTGGCAAAAAAAAAACATAATATTTATGCTTAATTAATTCTAAAATTTTATTCCATAAAAGTAAATTAGTTGAGCTTTAGCTGCCTGACCACAACTAGCAAGCGGCATACATAAGAATATAATGGTGATGTTGCATAAATATAATATAGACATCGAAGACTTCAATAATTCGATCGGAATTCTCTCGACGATCTAGCTAGTTAATATCCTGAAACCAAAAAATTAATGTCACCAAATTAATATTATTGTAAACAGTATATATAGACAATTAACAATATATATAGCTAGCAGACTTGGAAAAAGAATATAAAAGTTAAATCACATGCTCGGATGCATGCACACGCGCGCGGCGCCCAATTAATATATGTTTCATTATTGGAAATTTTACTCACCATGATTAATAATTCTTGGTGCATTGCAGCAAAAGCATTCCTTCCTGCTTGCATAGTTGTGTTTTTTGCACCTGTTATTTCACTCAAAAGATGATTATATATATATATATATATCAGCAAACATATGAGGAAACGAATAATATAATACCGACATGCACATAAATATTCGTCGTTTTGTTCTATCTATGATAGCTTGCTAAATTAATGAAGTACACTGTCGATCAATGATTAAAAATACTGGTAAATGGTAATTAATTAATTGATAACAGGTCGATCAGTTAAAAGGTAGAAGAGATGGATCGACGGACCTAGTGCAAATCCAGTCTCCAGATTTCCATCCAGGTTGAGATGGGCTGGTGCTTGCGGATCCCCAGGACTGAGCAACTGCAGAGGCAGAGGCATCCTTGGATGCACTGCACTTAAAGCAGCTGGGGCGGCTTGCGTAGTTGATGACACCGCATGAACAATACCAGTCTCCGGGCTTTACATCCCAACCCTGATCTGTAGTTGTGCTGCTCGATTCATGGTCGTCAGTTCCATTGGCACTACCCAGCTTTGCTTTCTTGCATCGTTGGCACGAGTCACGCCAGCAGAAGTTGTCGTACTGGCATGACCTGCAAATCCAGTCTCCAGACTTGCGACTCATTATTAATTTTCTATTAATTTGTTGCTTTGTGGACACACATAACATAAGGTTGTCGATCCTGCAGTTTTATATATACTACTACAGGATCGATGTTTTCTTGTTCGCTTTTACCAGGTATACCTGCTCAGGTGGAATTGAATGAGCACGTGTTGCCAGGTATACGCGGAATTAATTAAGCACGTGTTGCAGTTCTAATCAATCAGCTCCCGATTCCTCATCTAGTCATCTCTACATATATATATCCTACTTAACAAAGTATATATACTTCACCTTTTGCTCGATTCCTCATCTCTACGTATCTTACTATCTAGCTAAAAGGTTCACCAAAACCAAGGAAGGTTTTATTCGGGGATGCATGTCCTACTTAACATTTTTAAGATTTAGAGTATGCTTCGTAGGCACGCACATATATATGCATTTTGCTTTTCAATGCTTGCTGCCACAGAAGGAGATTTGGTTACTCGATCTCACATAATATATAACGAAGTTCCAAAATGCTTTAATCCGATCGAGAAGCATTTAATTTTACATACAAGATTAATTTTAAGAGTAAGAAAACCATGCAAGAGATGGATTTGAACCAATTGTTTTAGCAATTACTGTAAGTGTATATTATTTATTCTAAAGTAATGTATGTATATATAGGAGCATCTGATCATTGGAGTAGGAGATCATATATATAGATTATCATAGGAGCATCTAAACGTGCACTGCGTTGTGATTCAATTCAATGAACTAATTGAGATGGATACCAGTGGATGATGGAGACGGCCGGGAGGATAAGCGCCTTCCCCGGGTAGCGCGTAGGTGAGATGCCAACAAGCAGTACATGTTTCATGTGGGCTGCTCTATCTCATTCTCATTCTCAGATGACATCAGTCGTTAGTGCTGGGGGAATCAATCCTCCATATATCATCCATTTTTTGATATATACCATGTCTATATAAGACACTGATCTTGTTGCGTTAGGTCACTTGATCCATGTGGAGGCCAAAGCCCACACGTGACTAGGATTTTATTTCTAGTATGAATAATCCTAATGTCACGTCCCAACTCAGGATCCCGTGATCGGCTAGGGTATACGTGTCTATACCCCGAAGCCTAACCCATACACATGTTGGCTTAAGGGTCTCTCTTAAGTCTCGATCTTTATTTTGATGATAACAAACATGTATTTAATCAACGTGTGTAGTTTTGAGTTTAGGTTGAGGTTGCGATACGCATGCCTAATCCGTTCAAACGAGACGACGGAAAAGATCGTCAAAGAACGGAAGAAGAAATCATTGAAGCAAGGCTCCGGATTAAGTCAAGAAGATTTAATGAAATATGTCCCTAGAATAGTTTATCCCAAGCCTAAAATGTAAGATTATCCAAGTTGAAATTTGGTAACCAAACCCTTAGAATTGGCATGTAAAAATACAAAGAATTAATCATCCTTAGCCTGGGATCGTTCGACCGATCAAGGCAATAAAATGGCGATGCAGCCCATTCGGTCGACCGGAGATCGCAAGAAATTGGCAGAAGCCATTCGGTCGACCAGTTGGGCTGCGTCAGTCGACCGGTTGGTCAACCGACAGAGGCGAAAATTTGGCAGAAAGCTAGCGGTCGACCAATCGATCGACCGACCTAAAGATAGCCTCTATCGCGTGATTCGCTACAATAATTCGGTCGATCGACGAGTCGACCGAATGTCGGAAGAAATGTTGTCGGTCGACCCGTCGGTCGACCGACCTCTCTCAGCAGCAGCGGTCGGACCTGGTGGTCGATCCATCGGTCGACCGACTAATCGACCGACCTTGCGACTGAATAGCTTCAACGTTAGATTTTTTATCCGTTGAACGGCCGTTCGACTGAGGGGTTATATATACCCCTCACCAAATTTCATTAAACACTTTTTGTAATTTTATTTGAGCATTCAAAGTGAGTCTTAAAGCCTTCATACGAGCTACACTTGCGCGCGCCTCTCTGCTCCCAGTCTCGACTTCATCAGGCGCTGTTTTCTTTCTCTTCAACCTTGCTGCACTAATTGAAATCTTATTCCAGTTGCAAGTTGAAGACGAGAAGGCGGTGGAAAGAAGCTTGGGTCAATTTCTCTTTCATTAGCTCTTTCCTAAAGTTTGTAATTTGTTGAAACTTATTTTCTTGTTAAGATAGCTTGCTAGGTGTGCTAGGAAACACTTAGGGTATACTTTGTAGAGTTGTGTTTTGCCTAGGTGAATAGGATTGAAGTATTCTCCAAGTGTGGGAGAAGGATATCCTCAAGTGTATTCAAAGGGAAACATAATTTCTATAAAGTAGTGTTTAGAAATCCTTGGTAAGAAGCTAAGGTAGTGGAGTAGGCGGTTGGTCGAACCACTATAAATTGCTTTGTTTGCATTGCTCTTTACTTGCTTTCATCATTGTGATTGAATTGTGATCATATCATTCATTGAAGAACAATCCGATTAAGCTAAGGCAAAACTAAGTTAAAAGAAATTGAAAAAAGGGGATTGACACTATTCAACCCCCCCTTCTAGTGTCAAGGTCCACCCAACAGCACATGCCAAAACAAATATTGTAGCGGAAAGAAAATAACAAGTTTTATTTTAAAGGAAAAGTGAATCAATACCAAGTTTAGATTAATAACTCAGAAGTAAAGTAAATGCGAAAATACGATTAGGTTCAATGGTTCAAAAGTTCAGTCAAATAAAACCTGAAATAATAACATAAATGCCCTCAGGCTACAATTAAAAAAAAAACGAATACAAGTGCATGACACTACCAAAAGAAAAACTCGACTACGACCCTAACTAGGACTGTTATGAGATCCAACGGCTCCTCTGCCCTCCAGCGATGCCAAGTGCATCCAACTCACCTCATCGGTCAGGCTCTGCAAAACAAAAATCACACGACAACGGGTGAGTTCAAAGAACTCAGCGAGCGGCTTTATCCGCCCTCACAAATAAATACAGAGATAACATAAATAAATTCTATCTCTAAAAAGGCCACATCACAAAAACGTGACTAGCTACCAGGCCCGAAGGCCATCCATGCCCACGGCATCTATCTCTTCAAAGAGGTGCATCAGGGCGAAGCCCTACCATGCTTGAAGGCAACATCACCTAAAAATGTGCATCAGGTCGAAGCCCTACCATGCCCAAAGGCAACATCACCATCACATAGGTGCATCGGGTCGAAGCCCTACCATGCCCAAAGGCAACATCGATCACCATCACTGAGGTGCATCGGGTCGAATCCCTACATACCTAAAGGCAACATCACCGTCAAGAGGTGCATCGGGTCGAATCCCTACCATGCCCAAAGACAACATCACCATCAAGAGGTGCATCGGGTTGAATCCCTACCATGCATAAAGGTAACTGCGCACATATCAGGATAATCGAAAAAGGCCCTCCGAACTTATCCTGCGTGTTGGAAATTGACATCTAACCACCCAGGCGTAGCCCGTAACCCGGCTCCTAAATGAGCCGCTCCGCCATTCCCAAGGATATGGTGCATCAAGATCCTAGTCAAGATTCTCCTACGGTGTTCTAAGGGTGTCCTCACTATGAAGCGTCTCAACACTTCAAACCCGACCCTTAACCCTTAGACCCGCAACGTCATGAACCCGTGTGGTTTTATTTCATGCATACATTGCAAGTTGGTTCATAACAAATTATGCTCACCCTTAGACCCAATTTTAATTATAGAATTAAAATCTAGATCATCTCAATTATGGTTTTGTTTTAGAGTTTTGTTTTAGGGTTTTGTTCTGCCAAGAAGTGTTGTGTATACCCCGAATCTACTCTTCAAAGTGTGTCATATGTTTCCAAACTATGTTTTCTGGTCAAAACGATAGGTTACACGACTATAATTAGAGATCTAATCATATAAAAACAGAGAAATCAAAAATCAGCCCAGATTCAATAAACAGCACATAAATTTCAGAAAGCTGAAATTTTCAGCACAACATGAAATAAAATCCGAATTTTGCAGAATTAAATTCCTAAATTTCTAACATCACAGATTCATGTCATCAAGCCAATCATGCATACAATCTCATAATTTTTATTCAATAAAAACTAACATATATATCAAGAATCTCTAAACCAAGAATCAAGGAAATTAAATTAATTATTTAGCATCAAGAACATTTAGAACTCCAAGATGAGGTTTGCACCCAAGATTCACAAGATTTAATTATAAAATCACAGATCTCCCCTTAAACATAAATTCCATGATATGAGATCAAAATTTAAGATCTAAGCATGACATAGACACCGAGAAAATCTCAAGAACACAAAAGAACATTATCAAAATCAAGTATCATCAAGGCGGCTTCAAGAAAATTCGAAGAAAATCCGAATAGGAGAGATACAACCACTCACATGAAAAGGGAAAAAGATCTAAGAAGGATTTCCAATCAACGGCCTCCAATTCCGGCTCCAAACCTCGGTGGCTCGACCCAAAGAAAGGAGAAGATGACACGGCGGCTCACTCCAAGCCGCCGGCTTGGAGAGAGAGAGAGAGAGAGAGAGAGAGAGAGATGGAAAGAGGGCGGCTCGGATGCAGGTGGCGGCGGCTCCATGGGAAGAAGAGGAGGGGCGGCTGGCGGCTGGCTCCTCCTCTTACAATTGTGAGGCTCCAAAATTTGGAGCCACAAACTAGGGGAGGGGGTTTTATAATTCCTCCTCAACCCTAACCTTTCTAACCTAAGTCTAACCCGCATCCACTTAAGCCAAGACCAACCCGCTAACGTGATAACTTAATTAAATTAATTTAGGCTTGATTAAACACACAATTAAATCATAAGTATCTAATTAAATGCACCCACATAGGCATAATTCATACTTATCCAAACACTACAATAATTAAAAATTATTCCAATCACTCAAACCTAATTTCATAAATTTATATTTTTCTTACCCGAGCTCGCAAGCTCACTCCGGACCATGAGTCGACTCGGCTCGATCATGAACTAGTCCGCTAGGCTGGCAAACACACGCAACATAAAAAAATAATAAATTAAATATCTAGGATATTACACCTAACTTGCTGCAAGCCGAAAAGTGATCAGCCACAAAAAGTGAAAATAGGACAGAGAAGAGAGAGGAGTTTTAGAGTGAAATTTGTAAACAATTTCAGCTCTGTCTAGTCTTTTAATCAAACACACGATCACATTGTTAAATCTTCTCCGATTGAGCTAAAATTTTTACTGCATGTTCCTGAACCACAGTTCTATTCTTTCAACGGTGGAGATCGGATTTGGACGTCTATAGACTGCCCATAAATTCTGGAAACACCGGCTGTGTTCTTTGTTATTTCTATCTTGTTGATGATTTGGGTCATTGTTGGTGGCTGATTGAAAGGAATAGTGCCCTCAAGCCAATCATATGTCGATGTATTGAGGGACTATTCAAAGGTAATGAATAATATGAGGTGACTTTTCATCATATGCTGCATCTTTATGTTGCTAATAAATTATGATGAACTCCATGAATTAGGGCAAATGATTCAAAGGCGATGATGAGATCATGCCACTGAGACATAGAATCCAAAGGCCCTTATTCTGATACTACTGGAATAATGAGCATCACCAACGGCTGGATCCGTTGCTATGCCGTTGCTGAAGACCATCAGTAACGGCCAGCAACGGTCGCACATGTCGCAACGCATCCGTTGCAGAAGATCGCGTACTTAATAACTTAGCAACGGATCTGCAACGGTCGCTCACGCCGTTGTTAATAATATTATCCGCAACGGTTCTACAACGGGCAATATCCGTTGTTAAAGCAACGGCTCAGCAACGAGGCGCACATATTGCTGCTATTTTTACAATACAACAGATACGATCAGTGGCCGTATAATTTTTCATGGCTACAAGTTGACTTATCGTGGATACAAATCATTAGCCACGAAATAATTTTCGTTGAGTACTCGTGAATATAAATGGCGTGACTACTGATCAATAGTCACAAACCTCGTAGTACGTGGAAACAATATATATCATTTGCCACTTAAGTTATTGTTAGTATTGAACAATTACAAATGTGGATAATAACACTGTTCGTGGTAATTACCTCATGTAATATTCATCATAAAATGTACTTTAGCCGCATAGATATCATACTGATATATGTTATAACGAAATGTAACCATGAAAGTTTCGTGCATATATAGTCATCTAGCTTTGTGACTAATAGTGTAGTTCGTGGCAACTTACTACTTAATAATCTTAAAAGTTATTATCCACAATTAGTTTCATAACTAAAAATAATAGGTAAAATTAGCCACGAGTGTTATTGCTAATATTTTATAATATGTTTGTGACAATAGAACCAGTCGTGGCAAATGATCGATCAATTAATCATCATATAAAATTAGTTCCAACAATAAATTTATGGCAATGAATGAATTATAATCAACGAACCACACGTGGTAATTGGAAATATTTGTTCCTATGAAATTTATGTGACAAATATTAGAGTGCTTGCCACAATAACACTCATATATTTTTGTGACAAATTGCACTGATAGCAACGAAAACAAATATCGTAATAACAAGCTTGAGAGAGTTGTTGTCACGTTTTTTTTGTTGCAAATGCTTACAGAGCATTTCTCACGATTTTTTTGTGAATAACATTTATCCTACTTTAGTGACAAACCATGGTAAATGATTCAAAAACATCAATCACGAATATTCATGGTTAATGTTGGATTCACATTTACAACTGTATTTGCAATACAAATCATATCACATTAATCAAAATATCAATAATTATCAAAAACATTCTTCATAATAATTCAAATATATCATATCTAACAATGTCTCAAAAATATAGTCTCGTGGGTAGCAATACTAATTTTTCATCAAAAACGAAAATATTAAACAAGTTTGGATTGGTCAAATACTCCAAAATACAATGAGTGTTATCAAAAGTTTCTATGACATTGTCAACATATCGTTTTTCAATCTTTACCTACGAGCACTTATCACAGCGATATCAAGTAGAAATGACCTGCACCAATAACCATAAATATTGTTATTAAGTAGAAATGTCGTCGACTATTGTAGTCTAATGTAATATTATATTATTAACCATTACAATTAATATATTCATTGAGACCAAAAGAACTTAATACCAAAAATTTATAATATGTATACCTGAGCCACCTAACGTGACTGAAAGAAAGCCTCCATCTTTTCTTCCATCTGTTTTTGTCGATCCTCCATTGCTATTATCTTTTGTTGTTAAGATTGAATTTGTTCCTGTTGAGAATGAATTTGTGCCTGTTGAGATTTAATATGCTCTGAAAGCACCTCAGAACGCTTCTCAGTTGCTTCAGCTCTTCTCAGCTACTAACCCAACTGACATCGGTGCTTTTCCTCTTGACTGCTCAGTTCTCTGGACGCCTATGTTCGGACAATCTTTCCTAAAATGTCCAACTTGCCCACATCTAAAGCATGCATCCATGCGGCCATAGCAAGTCCCCTAGTGCTTTCTGTTACAGCAACCGCACTGTGGCATTTCTGACTTCTGAGTGGCATCCTCGGACTCTGCTTGTCGCGCTGCCCCTGACCCTGGGCCTCCACGGTCCCGGCTACTGTTGTGTCCCCAGCTGGCCTGGTTGTCTGCAGCGGCAACAGTCCCCTCTAAGTGCCAAGGCCTGCCCCCTACCCCCTGACGTCGGAACTTCTTCTTTGCGGGTCCGTCATATTTCTCGAACGACACCAACACTTCCTTCCTGAGTGTCTCATCCCTACCCGAGAAAATGTGGTGTCCTCGGTATAATGGATGAGCCTGCTGATCTGGGTCTCAACCCCCCGACGAACCTCTTGACCCTGGCGGTCTCAGTAGCCACTAGGGTTGGGTGGTACTTAGAGAGCCTAGTGAACTCCATCTCATAGTCTGACATGGTCATACCACCCATCTGACGTAGCATCTCAAACTCCCTTGCCCGCTTATCGTGGACACTCAGTGGTAAGTACTGTTCCACTACGACCGCCCTGAACTCCTCCCAAGTAGGGGGTGGTGCATCTGCTGTCCAACGGTCCCTCCACGTGTGTAGGCAGTTCTTTGCCGGTCCCTTGAGCTATTAGCTTACCATGCGAGCCGCTGACTCGGATGAGCACCCAAGCTCCACACACAGCTTGTAGCAGTCACCAAGAAAATCGGTGACTTCTACCTGCCTATTTGTCTCGGTGAACACTGGCGGCCAAAGCTTAACGGAGTCTGCGTAGGTGGGCGCCCCTGGGACTCTGACCACCGGCGCTACTAGCTCAGTCACATCTGGCACTACGGGTACCACTGGTATCGACTACGGCTGTTGCCTCAACTCTTGCTCCCTGCGGAGTGCCTCAGTCAACTGAGCCACTTGAGTCTGCAGTTGAGCAACTATGGGGTCCTGTACCCCCTCCTATGATTGCTCTCTTCCCCGCCCTCGGCCTCGGCCCTAGCGTACGTTGGAATTACTACCGCTGCCACTCAACGCAGCATTGTGAGTCTTCATCACACTAGCATATATATATATATATATAATTGAAATTTAAAGTACTAACTGTATGGTCTGCTGAGGTACAGTCGTGGCCGCCTAATCTCGTAGCATAACTATATCGTTTGTCGACATGCTAGCATATGCCTCATATGGTACCCAATTCCTAGTCGTAATCAAGACCTAACCATAAGCTCTGATACCAACTTTGTCACGCCCCAACTTAGGGTCGTGTGACCGGCCAGGGTACATGTCGCTACCCCGAAGCCTACCACATGAACTAAACCACTACACCAAAGAAAATACTGCACATCCAGGTATCATGAACAAAAGACAGCGGCACAAATCTTTGTTTTTTTTTTAAAAAAATGTCAAAACAATTTTAGTAATTTCAAATTCGAAGAAAACAACTCAAGTTTCAAAGCCTAAAGCAGATACAAGTTTTTTTTCAAAGACAAACTACTCAGTGCATGTCTACAACCCTATCGACACCACTACGACTACATGACTGCCTGCTAGGAGATCAGTGCCAACGCCTGCCCTCCAGTCGCACCATGCCACCAAGCCGTACGTCATTGGTCGGGCTCTAAAAAAAAAACAAAACAAGAAACTGTGAGTTCACAAGAAAATCAGTGAGCGGTCCTTCCGAACCTCCATTTAAATCCCTGATATGATAACATATAAATATATACACAAGCACATAAATGAGGAGTCTAAGCTAGTCATATCATGTAACCAGCCAATTGGCCAACCTATGGGAATAAGTAGTCTAGCCATATCGGCTCCTTTAGACTGAGTATCATTCGGCCACTATGGCCTCATCCTGCATGAATGGTTCGGCTCTGTCCGGCCTTCACCACAATACAGCACTCGGCCGCACCAACCTGTACAACATACAAGGAATGTCAATCACAATCACCGAGCCCTCAACTAGGATGGTCAACTAGAATCGGGATCCCACCGGGTTAGGGATAGCTAGTCCCACCCCACTCGGGTCTACCGTTAGCATGGCCCATTGACGAAATTTCAAGACCCTTCGCCACTCGGGTCTAACACCTAGCGGGCCCGCTGGTGCAATCTCAAGACCCTAATCACCGCTAAGTCGAGTAATAGCCGTTTCGGCTATCGGTGCTCCTCAGTAGACCATCTCAATCACAATACACAATCAGAGTTTCAAAAAAATACTTCCATCTTAATCCTCGGGCATCAACCCGTATCCGACCCCTTCCTCGGGTCGCACTAGTCGAATACTAATGTTCGCTATCTTTCCATAGGTGTGAAACCTAGTCTATGCATTATATTTCTTAAGTGTAACCACATTTCATAAGCATGAAAATGTCTAATTTCGGGTTCATCACAACATATATAATTTAAGAAATTCGTTCTACAACTATCCACATGAGTAATCACATGATTTCCAAAATAAGGAGATTAAATTCAGTTTTTAATTACTAAAATTCCAGCAAGGAAACAATTGGTCTAACAATGAAGAATTTCCATGATTCACATTCCATACTAGATTCTAACCATATAAATGCATTCAAGAACATTTCCTTATCAAGTGTTAATTGCAATCTAACACTATCAACAATCCATTCATCGAATAAAATACTTAACATACTAGGTCGAGATGTTCCCCTCTTACACGCTCGGCCGAACCCTACACAAGGGTTATCATGCTTGGCCGAGCCTATCAAGGTGGGATTAGGGCTCTTTCGACCATGAACAAGAACACTTGAGTCACAAGTCTTGCAAGGAATTCGATCCAAAAGGTTTCAACCACTCTAGTAAATTGGGGGAAAATTCGGCATGACCTTTCCCCTTTTTCCTTCATTCGGCCGACCCCTAAACTCGAGGAAAACTCTGTGAAACTTCGTCATTCAACAACATATACACAAGAGAATCAAATCTCGGTAAAATTTTGACGAGACGACGGAAATATCATGAGAAATAGACAAAATCCCCAATATCTTGGGTCGGCTACCCGCCTACCCTATGGATCTCGGTTAGACCACTCACCTTGATCGGATGAAGGAGATGGACTAGATGAGGACGATCTCGATTTCTCCAACAACGACACGAGACCGGCGCCATCCAAAATCTCCTCTCCCCTTTCCTCTTCCCTCGGGCTGTGTGCAGCTCCCTCTTGCCTTGAGCCGCACGGCGGCTTGGGGTGAGAGGGTTTTAATCCCCCCTTTTTTTGACAAAAATGCCCTCATGAATTAAGTTCCCTCACTCAACTCAATCCGAGTCCAAATTGAGCCCCGACTCGAGCCGCGAACACAATTTCAACCCGACTTGAATCGATCTAGCACATAAATCATATAAACATAACTCACAAGTCAAACAAATTGAATTATACCTTCTATTCGCGTCGATTTTCGTGACTCAACCTTGCTATTCCTCGATCCCGTGCGTTGCACCAAATAAAATTTTTATATTAGGAAACCTCGGGTACTACAATTAACCACAAGGTTCTTGTGATTTTTAGAATTGACCTCACTTCGTTTCTGATTGATAATACACATTTGTATGAAAAATCAGTTTATCAAGTAACATCATCAAGCTCAAATTATTATCACCATGCTCGCAGATCAATAGGTTATGTTAAGAGTATATTGTCAAGTTTACTGAGATATACTTGAAATTTTTCATCTATAAAATGCTTGCAAATCATCTCCCAATCTCCTTGTGAGACTCCATCATATGGACATCTGAGTGCTAATTCATTTCCACCTTTGTCTTCGAAGTGTTTGTTCAGCTTTGCTCTGTATTCCCTCCGTTGTTGAATCATTAGGTTGATTGCAACCCTCACAAGATGTGTCTCAAGATCAATGTCAAATTTATCCTGAATGTTCAAAATAAATTATGAGTATTATAAGAAAAAAAATAAACATTTAAAGAATGTATTTAACTACAATCAGTTTACCATAATTAGGTCATATATAGGAATTGGATGACCCTCTTTAACTTCATACCAATTCCGATAATTGAAAGGCATACGATCTCGACATTAAATTCCAATCTCTCTAATAAATTCCTTAGCCTACATGCCAACTGGACGAGTCTTTCCCTTCTCTATCTCTATCTTAGGGTGTCCTGTTCTTTTAATGTGCTTGTTCAAACTAGCATTGACTGCTTTACCACATCCTGCTCTTTTCGTGGCATCAGGAGCTGTAAAGAACATTTAGAAAGTTTTGTTATCTTTCAATATATGAAGGATCATTTCAAAGTATAAAACTTTCAAAGTTGACAAAGGTTACCAGCACCCTCTACTAATGTTTGAGAGACAGGAACTTCTAGTTGTGTTGCCCCAATGGAAAGATTAGATGACCAATTTGAATGTCCAGCCACTTGGGGAGCTCGTTCCCTTGGTACCAGATTTGGCACTAACCATAACAGACAATTCGAAATCAATCTACTAGAGATATAAAACTTGAGATGAGTAATATGCCAAGAAAAATAAAATGGTAAAAGCAATTTCTTCTAACTTACCAATTCTATTCTCAAGTGCCTCCGTTGAGATCGCTACTTGCGCATCACTCAAGCGAGAACCAAAAGGTGCATTTGATTCCCCAGCAACTTGTGAAACTTGCCCTGTTCTTGTCACATTTTGCATAATCATAACAAATAATTGTTGAAATAATTTCTAGAGTATATCATTCAATGATTGCTGGAAATATATTGTCATATATCACTAAACATATTGAAGTGTTGAAATTGAAATAATTTCACATTCCTCCGTGTTATGACATAACTTACCAACGTCGTCATTGTTATGGATCTCCTCCGTGTTCCCTAGTTGCACACTGTTAGAGGATGGATGAGAAGGTACAGTTGACCGTGTGGATGATCTCAAAAATCATTTTCCCAGTGCCATATGCAAAGTTGCAAGATCATGTATCATGTTGATCAGTAATAATATAATAAGCATTTAACATAATTCTAACTTTAAATAAAAAATATAAAAAGTAAACGAACAAATAACATACAAATCATTGTTACAAATCAACATCGCTAATGTCTGAATTGCATAGTTCATCGTTATTGGAGTTGATCATTTCATCCTCCAATTCAGTCTCATCATCCACTATAGTAGTTGTTTGAACATTATCTACTCAAATCCGCTCAAGGTTTGCATTTCTCCTACTCAAAGAAAATGCTTCCAGGTCTTCGTCGTCTACATCATCATTCTCCTCAATGATTATGGTGGTTTGCTCACATTGCATATCTTGATATGGTTCATCAGCAATATAAGGCTCAGTTTCATCCCTATCCTCATTGTCCTCATCATCATCAACTTCCATGACATCGTATGAATTCCTTGGTTGAATCTTTTGTACAATGTGCCAATCACCTCCTAATTTAGTATCCTTAACATAGAATACTTGCTCTGCTTGTGATGCAAGGATATATTGGTCATTTTTGTACCACTTGCGGGAGACATTAACACTGGTAAAGAAGTGATCTTTTTGAATTCCCGTCCTTGTGTTGCCAACATCCCGCCAATCACACTCGAAGAGAAAAACATGGTAGCCTTTGATGTAACTCAACTCAATGATATTCTTGATGACATCGTAAAAATCAATCTCAGTGGATTGATGATCTCCCTTGACTACTACACCACTGTTTTGAGTGATAAGGTTCTTTTCCTTCTCTGCATTATGAAATCGAATGTCGTTACTACTGCACCCACTATACCATCTGGCTCGTGAGTTAGGACCAATAGCCAAGGAATATAGCCTCCATAGCCTCGGGAGATTTTTGTTGGCGTAATTGCACCATCTAATTTTATAAAATTATGAATAATTGAATTAATTTCAGCATGTCTAAGATTGTAATAAAAAATATAAAGAATGAATCTATTATCCTATGCGTGCTCGAAACCAATTTGCAAATTCTCTTTCATGTCTCTCTTGCACATTTATCTCACTTTGCTTTTGCAATTCACCAATATGCTCCCTAAAACAACATAAAACATATAGAGTGAAATTACTTTCCGTATAGCCCTCAAAATGTATATAAAAATAAACTACTATAAGTACACTTACTCTAAATATGAGGCTTTTTCCTCGCAGTTATTCAAAATATACCACCGAACCTTCTCAAGAGTAGACTTCTCCATTAGTTTCATGTTATTTGGAGAGCTTAAAGTGCGAATACTATGTCTAAAAACCGATAGCTCACTATTTTCCATGCCACCATCATAATTTCTTTCTTCTTGATTGAATTTGGTTTCTACTCCACTCAAATACATTGAGCAAAATGTCAAACATTCGCTATCAATGTAGGCTTCAGCAATTGAACCTTCGGGTCGAGCTCTATTGCTCACATACTTTTTCAACTTGTGAAGAAATCTACTCAAAAATGAAGAATCCACTCAGGAGATCAAATTTAAGAGAAAACTAACTCAAGTTACAAAAGATAACATTAATATTACCTTTCAATTGGATACATCCAATGTTATTGCCACTAATAGAATTGTGGTCATCAGCGACGGCTGATACCATGGCTAAACCGTCGGTGATGAATATCACGGACGACGTCAACCGTGGCACAAAACCGTCTCTGATGTGCGTGTCTCAGATGTTTTGTGACGGCCACGCACGACCGTCACACATAATCATCAACGACAGCCTTGTGGACTGTCGCTGATTTAAAATCATCAGTGACGGCTCTGGGCGCTGTCACTGATACCAACACATCAGCCTCGGCTCACAGACGTTGGTGATACTATTAGTAACCGTGATATTTGGTCCTGCCGAGGCCATCAGCCATTTACAATAGGCTTTCAGCCATGGCTTAGTGACGGTTAATCATGGGTGAATCGTGGCTAAAGATGTTATCTTGTAACTGAAAAAACTAAAAATTTTATAAATTCTTGTATACAATGATATATCGACTACAACCTATTTTCAATCACATATTACAATCAGAAAACATCATACACATGCATTTGAAACCAAACATACAAGTTTTACATAAATATCATCAATCTCAGCCTCAAACCGGAGGCAAACAATTATCAAAATATCATCTATATATCTAAGTATCAAAATATCATCTATTTCAAGTATCAAAATAAAAACAAAATACAATTAATCAAAATCTCACGACGACGGTGGCGGCGGTGGAGGCGGTGGAGTCGACAACGACTAGGTCGGGAGCGTCGATTGGGTCGAGGAGGACGACGGCTGCGACATCATAGGTAGAAGGCCGGACTGAGACGCAATCTGAGTGAGGAGTGTCTGCATATTTTGGATCGTCTGTCTCAACTCATCATTCGACCGTCTTTGCTCCTGCATCTGCTCCTCCATCGTCTCCTCCATCGTCAGCCTCTGCTCTTGCATCCTCTCCTCCATCGCGTGCCGCTGCTCCTCCATCGCCTGTCTCTGTTGGGTGAGCTCCATCTCCATGGCCGCTATCCGGCTCTGGTCCTGCGCTCGGGATGACAAGGGCCGCTCACTCGCAGTCGGAGGGGTCGGTGCCCCAAGTGGCCCGAGCACGGTGTGTGCATGGCCACTGTCTGCAAAACCATAAACACGGCCGTGCTCCCATCCACCTACGGCCTCCACCCAAGCTCCTGCGTCGAACTCCTCCGCTGTCTCTCCACGCTCGATCACAGTCCTCGAATAAGTTTCCTACACGTGTTTATATTTTAAATATATATAAACTATAAATAAAAATTGTGTAAATCAAATATACATATATAAATACTTACCATTATGATCGAGGCTCTGCTATCAATGTAGTCCCCCGCTCCTCGTCGACGATGATGGGTGCGCTCAAATACCTCCATCATCGACGGGCGTTGGACGGTGCCGTCCTCCGTCACGCTCGTCTTACATTATAAAACAAATACATTAGTATCATTATACACAATATATAATTTAATTAAAAGTAAGGAAATTATACATACCATACGACGCTCATGCACCGCAAAAGATATGGAGCCACTAGTGTGGCGCGCCCCCGTGTCGTCCCCCCAGACATGCGGTTTCTTGACACAGTCCGAGAGACCTCCCGCCAGTCAGGAGTATCCCACCGCTCAATGAGCTGGTCCCACACAGGGCCAGGAATCCACTCTGGGGCATGTCCCCGAGTCTGCCCTATCTGTGTGGCCCCCAGCCATCTCATCATGGTCTGACGGGCCTCCCGTTATAGCGAGCACGGGCAACACGCTTCCATGTAGCCTCAACAAAAGTGGTCTGGTCCTCCGGCCATGTATAATGACCCTGCAAAAAAAAACTTTTATTATCGATCAATATTTAACATTAATATTAATTTAATAAATATACTTACGTGAACTCTCGCCACAATAAATCTATATGCTCACGGAGCACGTGAGACCATGTAGGCCATGCCCCGTGCATAAACTTCCGGATCGTCCCCGCTATCGTGCGGGGGACGTCCTCCTGCTCAAATCTGCACCATATATAAATTCATATTATGATATTTTGAATTATAAATAAATTATAAGAAATAATTAATGCATATACTTACCTTCTTCCGCGCGCAATAACTGCTCTGCGCAGTTGTCCCTCGGGTGGCGGAGGGAGAATTCTGTTAGGCGCTTGTGGCCTACGTCTCGATGTCGACGGGCCTAGATCAGCTGAAGGGATGGTGGCTGGAGGTGGGGGGATGGTGACCATATCAGGTGGGGGAATAGTGGATGGATCAGGTTGGAGAATGGTGGCCGGACCAGGTGGGGGGATGTTGTTGGAAGACGAAGGGTCAGTGGGTACAGGTGGGGCGGGTGGTAATCGTCGAGGGGTCCTACGAGGAATGCCTCCTCGAGAATTGATATCTCGAACCATAGCTGTAAAAATTTAATATAATTATATTATATATAATAGATATATTTAATAGTTGAATATATACTTCACATTTACAATTATTCATCATCGTCATTATCATCATCCGTGTAATACTCTTCATCTTGTTCTTCTGTATCTGAATCTTGAAATTCTTCTTCGTCTCCCTCATCTTCATTATGTCCTTCGTCAACTTTATTATCATCCTCATCAACGTATTCTTTTTTCAATGGAACTAACTCTGTGTCATCATCCTCGAGTATTGGACTAACTCGTTCCACTTCGGAAGGATCCTCTTCTTGATAGAAGTCATATGCTGGCTCATTATCTACAACTATTGGGTCAATTTTTCCTCTGGCTTTAGTCTTACAGACTACACGCCAATCTGCCCTTTCTTTCTTTCGAGATGAATACTACATATAATATACTTGTTCAGCTTGAGATGCCAATATAAATAGCTCATTTGAAGCCAATTTTGATTTGTAATTGACCTCGACCATCTGTTTATAGTTTGGATGAACTCTCATGCCCCTATCGCTTGTATCGAACCAACAACATTTAAAAAGGGCAACTGATTTACATCCGAAAAATTGTAATTCAATGACTTCTTCCAATAGTCCGTAAAAGTCACCATCACATTCAACATACGTTGTCCCTTTGACGCAGACTCCGGCATTCATAGTCTTTTTTGTAGATGAATATTCAAGTGTGAGAAATTTATATCCATTGACAAAATAACCATTATAACACTGTACCAGTCGTGCCGGTCTGCTAGCAAACTCAAAGATTTGGTTATCTATTTAGCCTCTGTTTTCTGTGCTGTAAGCTTGAAACCAATTAGGGAACTCACGATTCTATAATTTTCTAATTCCTCATCGCTGTAAATTGAGTATCTTGTCACCATCTCAATGTCAAATATTTCAATGAACTTCTCAATCTTTGGACAGTTTAGTAAAACGTACAAGTAGGCCAAATGATACTCTTCATCGTTTAAGAATTGAGACGAACGAGAACCCAAAGCACGACCGGGGTAACAAAAGATATTTGAACAACCATCCGATGGTCGAACTCCCCCGTCTGATGGTCGAGCTCCCTCGTCGTCATTCTGTGGAAGACGATTAAGTCTTGTCTTAAATTATATATGCTTCTGATATGGAACCTTCAACTGCGGCGGTGTTCTTTACTTTTTTCTTCAGACGATTCATGTATCTTTCAAATAAGTACATGCACCGGTATTGAACGGGGCCACCAACTCGTGCCTCGTATGCCAAACGTATCGGTAGATGCTCCATCGAGTCAAAAAATGCAGGAGGGAAAAATTGCTCTAGCTTGCATATGATTTCAACAATATTATTTTCAAGTGCTGTCATATCTTCGACTCGAAGTACATTTGCACAAATGTTTCTGAAAAACATACTTAACTCTGTCAATGGACCCCAAATCTTATCATGTAGATGATCTCGAAACGCAACCGGAAGCAATCTTTGCATGAATACATGACAATCGTGGCTCTTCATCCCCAATATTTTGCATTCATCGACGTTTACACATCGAGATAAGTTTGAGGCATATCCATCGGGTAATTTGAGTTTTTTGATCCATTGATACACATCTTTCATCTGTTGTTTATTTAACACATACGGTGCCCTTGGCTTATGAAATCGTCCGTTGACCTCTTGCAACTCTAACTCTGGCCTCTTACAAAGTATTTTTACGTAATGTCGGGCCTTCACATTATCTTTAGTTTTGCCGGAAATATCCATCACTGTGTTAAAAATATTATCAAACACATTTTTTTCAATGTGCATGACGTCCAAATTATGCTGAATCAGTAATGAACTCCAATACGGCAATTCGCAAAAAATACTTTTCTTCACCCAGTTATGTGTTTGACCAAAGCCTGAGATTCTTACATTCCGACCAAAAGTACTATCTGGAAGTAATTGAACACGTACATCTGTTCACCAGACAACATCGGTGGTGGCTCATCTCTTTCGACTCTACCTTTGATAAATTTGTCACGATTCCTTCAATACTGATGGTTAGACTGTAGGAATCGGTGATGATAATCAAAGAAGGAAATTTTCCGACCATTCTCAAGACTGAAGGATTTTGAGTGTTCCATACAATTTGGGTAAGAGAGTCGACCATGCATGCTCCAACCAGACAACATGCCATAGGTCGGGAAATCATTGATTGTCCATAATATAACAGCTCGTAAAGTGAAGTTTTGCTTCCGATAACAATCATAAGTGACAACTCCCTCAGCCCACAATGTTTTGAGTTCATCAATTAGGGGACGGAGAAATATGTCAATTTCTTTGCGAGGATCCCTAGGACCCGGAATAATCAACGAAAGATAGATAAATTCATCTTTCATACACATTGAGGGTGGCCAATTATAAACTGTTAACATCACTGACCATACTGAATACGGAGTTGTTGAATTACCAAACGGATTAAAACCATCTGTGCACAATCTCAACCTGATATTTCCAGTCTCCCCAGCAAATGATGGATAACACCTATCCAAATGTTTCCATGCTTCACTGTCGGATGGATGAGTCATTACTGTATCATCACGACTTCTTGCATGCCAACTCATATAGGGGGCAGTCTTTTCCGACATGAATAACCTTTGAAGCCTCGGTGTCGGTGGAAAATACCGAAGCACCTTAAAGGGAATTTTTTGTTGGACCAATTTCTTCTCATTGTAACGAGGATGTTCACATACCGGGCATTGTTCTAACTGTGCATTTTCTTTATAATATAAAATGCAGTTATTTGGGCACGCGTGTATCTTTTCGTACCCAAACCCTAATTTCCTCATCAACTTTTTTTGTCTTATAAAAGGTTGGCTCAAACTTGTTATTTGGAGGTAGCATACCACTGATAAAGCTTGCAATCCGATCAAACGCAACCCCGCTGATATTACAATCGGACTTGATGTTCAGGAGTTGTGTTATTGCCAAAAATCTTGTATAATTATGACAATTCTCATACAAAGGTTCATCGGCAGCTTTCAACATCTCGTAAAATTATGTAGCCTCCTTATTCGGTAATTCATTCTGTATCTCAGGTTGTTCTTCAGTGACTTCAACTCTCATAGTATTTGGTGGCACTACCGTCTCAGTAACTGACTCAATATTATCATTTAAATGGAATTGTCCTCCAAGACTATCCAGAATCATTGTTCTATAAGGATTAGGTGGATTGGAAGAAGAAACACCAGCAGAATAAGATTCACCATGAGTTTGGACAATAGGATTGCTCGACGTCCCGACTTGACGTGACTCCCCGTGACAATTCCATACAAAATATCTTGGTGTGAATCCTTTTGTATATAGATGTAGTGTGATAGTTTCTCGGTCCAAAAATCTTATGTTCGAATATTTCCGGCACGGACATTGGATTTTATCACCACTAAGGAATTTTTCATTCGAGTAGGCGAAATTTAAGAAGTAAGTTACGCATACTAGAAATTCGTCCGTTATAGCTCCATGATGAATTCGTCGGTACATCCAACTTCGATCGCACGACATGTTCTGTCAAAAAGTTTGCAATATCTTTAGGTAATGTCTTTAGGTGGGATGGTCCTATTCCATTCGGGATTCATGTTATTCATATTGAACTTAGTATTTTTTTTAGTCATTAACTTCATTCTAAATTTTGGCAGCATCTCCCTATAGTTCTCCGAATACGCATATCATCTGGGTGCATATCGGAGAACAAGGGAGATACAAGCCAAAATTTAAAAATGAAGTTAATGACTAAAAAAAAAAACTAAGGGCAATATAAATAACTATGCTCCCAAATTATCCAATTAGGGACAATTCAAGGGTTGTACGTCGTACATAAGATTATTAACTTCGTTTACATGAACATACAACCCCCGAATAGATCTAAGATTTTGCAAAATTAAAACTTGACTCGTCGATCGTACGTGAAACGTATCAACTCGTCTTGATTCCGGCGCGAGTCCACCGTGGACGATTTGGCCGCGAGTCTAAAGTGGACGATTCTGGCGCGCGCGAGTCCATCCTTTATTGACGATTTCGGCGCGAGTCCAAAGTGGATGATTTCATAATTATAATTACACCCAACTAAAATTAATCCTAACATTTATTCTACCCTAATTAAATCTAATTAACAATGTCTAATTAACAATAATTAAATCTAATTGAAAACTAATTAATCTAATTTTAAAAAAAAATTAACACTAATTTACTAATTAAATCTAAAACTAACCCTAATTAATCTATAATAACAGTAATTAATAGTAAATAAATCTAATTAATCACTAATAATAGTAATTAACACTAATTATATATATATATATACGACGCCGGCCGGAACCCTAGGGTTTCGACCGGTGCCGGACAGGAGAGGGGAGGGGGATGAACTCATTTGGTGGTGGCGGAGAGGGGAGAGGGATCGGCGGCGAGGGCGGGGGAGTAGGTCGGCGGCGGCGGCGCGCGTGGGCGACGGAGATCGAGGGGGCTGGGAGAGGGGCGGCGGTCTGGGCGAGAGAGAGGGGGAGAGGGCCGGGGAGGCAACGCGGTGAGGGCGAGGGAGCAGGCGGCACGACGAGGGTGCGGCGTGGTGACGATCGGCGGCGACAAATCGTCGGCAGTGGCGGAGAGAGAAGAGAGCGGGGGAAAGAGGAAGGGTCGTGCGTGAACGCAAATAAAAACTATTTTCACCCACGACTGGCTAGCCGTCGGAAAACCATGGATTCGTAATTTTAACATCTCCGACGGCTGACCCTCTCTAAGCCGTTGGTTCGTAGTGTTTTAGTTTTCGTGCTACGTTCGCGCCATTAATTAATAAGCGACGACCGCTTCTAGCCGTGGCTAATGACTTATCCATATCACCAACGGCTCTCACACCCTCGCTAATAACTTATTTTATTTTGTGCCCCGTGCACGCCATCAACTATGAGCGACGGCTGTAAGTTGCCGTATGTGAGCCGCAGCTTATTTTGTTACATCAACCACGGTCGCTACGGCCGTCGAAAAGTCGTGACTGATTCTGACGGCCGAGGCGGCTATCGGTGATGCCCGTGGCTGATGTGGTATATTCTAGTAGTGTGCACGGGTCTTGCAAGCATTGCTTCTTCGGGCAGATGAATTTCCAAATGCACCATGACATTAAAGAAGGAAGGTGGAAATATCCTTTCCAACTTGCATAATATAATTGCAATATCTTTATCCAACCTCTGCAAGTCTTCCATTTTCAAGGTTCTACTGCACAATTCTTTGAAGAAGATGCTAAACTCCACTAGTGAAGTGTATAACTCTTTATCCAAATAACCGCGAATTGCAACATGGAAGGAGTCGTTGCAGTAAAACGTGACAGTCATGACTCTTTAGGCCATAAATAGTTTTTTGGTTTACATTCACACACCGACCAATATTGGATGCATAACCGTCAAGGTACTTGATTGACTTCAACCATTCACAAAATAGTTTTTTGTCTTCAGAGGGACTACTGGAATAATGGGCATCAGCAATGGCATGCAACGGCCCGGCCCATTGCAACGGAGCCATGGCAGAAAAATGCGTTGCTGATAATTTAGCAACGGATTAGCAACGGCCCTCAGGCCGTTGCTAATAATATTATCAGCAACGGCTTTGCCACGGACACAGGGCTGTTGCTAATAAAATTAGTAGCAACGACCCTGGAGGCCGTGGCAAGGCCGTTAGTGAAAGATCGTTGCTAAGCCGTTGCAGTATGATATCAGCAACGACTTACGATACACTTTTAGTAACGGCCTTCCCACTGATGGTAGTGGGAAAGCCGTTGCTGATGACTAAAACCTGCAACCGAAAAAAAATTAAAATTCTAAATTTCCATTAATACATTGATACATTATCTAATACATAACTCACACACCCATACACCCATACACACATCCACTAACACATCACAAATACACCCAGATATACATCAAAACAATTATAATTATATTTATAATTATCCACAATCGTATAAAAACTATTCAAATGCAAAATTGAAGTATCAATATCCAAACAAAACAAATTAAACAAGTATAGTATCTAAGTAAAAAAGTCAATATAAAAAAACAATAAATCTCACGATGACGATGGAGGATGGTCTGGATCATATGGCGGGGTCTGGAGTGTTTGGGTGTATACCGATGTGGACAGACTCGAGGACGATGGATCAGATGATGCCGAAGGGATGCCTGCTCCAGGATAACATGACATGTTGCATAGCATAGCATGCATCTCCGCCATCATCTGACTCTGACACTCCATCATCTCAGTCTAACGCGCGACCGTCTCCTCCAGTGTCCTTATCCTCCTACTCTGATCATAACTAGACCTGGAGGTGGACGGTCGCTCACCAGCGACTGGAGGGGTCGGTGCCCCAAGTGGCCCTAGCACGGCTCACGCATGACCACTATCTACAAAACCATATACGCTGACTGCAGGTCTCCTACTCGAGTTTGATTTATTGTTTAATATTTTTCATAAAACTTAAATTATAAATATATAATGAACTTTTTAAACAAATATATTTACCATCATGTATGTAGTGCGGGTGTCGATGTACTCCCCAGTCTCATGTACTCGACGGTGAGTCCGCTCAAACACCGCCATCGGGGAGGGTCGCTGGACAGTCCCGTCATCCAACATCATCATCTACATTTACAAAACAAATACATTAATTAGTACACAGAGTAACAAATAAAATATATAATTAAAAGTAATGTATACTTACCATACGGTTCGCGTGCACTGCAAATGCAATAGAGCCGCCAGTGTGATGCGCTCCTCCCCCCGACATGCGGTTTCTAGTCGCAGTCGTAGAAACCTCTTGCCATTGATCCGTCGACCATATTGCCACGAGCTGGTCCCATATATCCGAAATAATCCAATCGGGGCCGTATCCTCGAGTCTCCACGATGTTAGTAGTCCCAGCTCGGGGCATCGCCTGGGACCGGGCCTGCCCCAGCTGCCCGTTGTACCTCGCCCGGGAAATAGCCTCCCACGCACTGTAAATGAAGGACCTCTGGTCCTCAGCCCATGTATAGCGAGCCTGCAAAACAATAATATCAGTACCAATATTAATCATCATGCATGTATAAAAAAAAATTTAATACGTGCCTCAAACTCGCGCCATAGCATGTCGACGTGCTCACTAGGCACGTGAGACCACGTGGGCCATGCCCCGTGCATGTATCATCGAATGGTAGAAGATATGCTCCTTGGCACTTCTTCTTGCTCGAACCTGCACAACAAAAATAAAATTTAATATTATATTATGATATAATGAATTTTTAATAATTCATAATTCATGATATATTACCGCTCCCCAATCACGCTAATGAATCTACGTGACTCTGTGGCTGGTGGAGGCTACCACCTATTCGGTCCGTGTGGCCGCCTGCGTCTAGATGTACTAGCCTCAGTAGGAGTATTAGCAATAGGAGGATCAACAGCATGAGTAAGTGCTGGAGTCTCACCGATTGGAGACTCCGAAGCTCTCCTGCGACGATAACCACGACCAAACATATCTGTCGAATAGGCATATAATTAGATTATTATATATATAGTAGAGATATATTTAATATAAGATACACTTTACAATTATTCCTCATCATCTGAGTAATAGTCTTCGAATTCTTCCTCTTCTTCATCTTCTTCATCTCCAGCTTCCTCAATTTCATGATCATCATCATCAGCATATTCAACTTCTAATTGAATTGATGCTGTGTCTGCATCCTCAAGTATTGGAATAATACGATCTACAGCAGGATGATCATCTTCTTGATAGAAACCATTTGTCACATAAGGTATCGGCTTATTTTACTCCTGCTATCGGATCAATTCTTCCTCTACCTTTAGTCTTACAGACTACATGCCAATATGCTCTATTGTTATTTCGAGCCGGATACTTCGCGTAATATACTTGTTCGGCTTGTGATGCCAATATAAAAGGCCCATTTGCTGCCAATTTCGATTTGTAATTAACCTCAACAAGTTTGTATTTTTGATGAACTTTCAAGCCCCTTTCTGTTGTATCGAACCAATGACATCTAAATAGGATAACTGATTTCAAGCCGAAGTAGTGCAACTCTATCACTTCTTCCACCAGTCCATAAAAATCTATATCACATTCAACATAGGTTGTCCCTTTCACGCAGACCCTAGCATTCATCATCTTCTTTGTAAATGCATATTCAACCGTGTGAAATTTTTACCCATTAACAAAATATCCGCTATAACAAGACACTAGTCGCGACGGTCCACTAACAAACTCAAATATTCTTTCATCTATTTTAGCTCTGTGATCTTTGCTGTAAGCCTGAATCCAAGTAGGGAAATCACGATTCTGTAATCTCTCCAATTCTTGATCATTGTGAATAGAGTAATTTTGCACCATCTCAATGTCAAATATTTCAATGAATTGTTCAATCTCTGGACAATTGAGTAATACGTACAAGTGTGTCAAATAATACTCTTCGTCGCTTAAGTGTCGAGATGGACGAGAACCAAAAGCACGACCAGAGTGACAAAATATATTTAAATGTCCATCTGAATGTCGAACTTCCTCGTCGTCGTTATGTGGAAGACAATCAAATCTTGTATGTACTGTCGATTCAAAGTAAAATGAGCAGAATGTTAAAATTTCTTGGATGATATATGATTCAGATACTGATCCTTCAACAGCTGCGGTGTTCTTTACTTTTTTCTTCAGACCATTCATGTATTTGCCAAATAAGTACATCCCCGGTATTGAATGGGGCCACGAACTCGTACCTCGTATGCCAAGTGTATCAGTAGATGCTCCATCGAGTCAATAAAGGCAGGAGGGAAAAACTGCTCCAGCTTACATATAATTTCAACAATATTACTTTCAAGTGTTGACACATCTTCGACTCGAAGGACATTTGCACAAATGTTTCTAAAAAACATACCTAATTCAGTCAACGGACCCCAAATATTATCAGGTAGAAGATCTCAGAATATGATCAGAAGCAATCTCTGCATGAATACATGACAATCATGGCTCTTCATCCCTGGTATTTTGCAATCATCGACGTTCACACATCGAGATAAGTTTGAGGCATATCCATCGGGTAATCTGAGTTCTTTTATCCATTGACAAACATCTTTGATCTGTTGTTTATTGAACACATACGGTCTTTAGATATCATCCGTTGACCTCTTGTAACTCCAACTCCGGTCTCTTACAAAGTATTTTCATATTATGTCGGGCTTTGACATTATCTTTAGTTTTTTCGAAAACATCCATCAAAGTGTTGAAAATATTATCTAACACATTTTTTTCAATGTGCATGTCATCCAAATTATGTCGAATCAATAATGAACTCCAATAGCGCAATTCCCAAAAGATACTTTTTTCACCTAGTTATGTGTTTGACCAAAGCCCGACACTCTTTCATTCTGACCAAACACTATCTCTGGAAATGCTGAAACATGTGCTAACATTTGTTCACTAGACAACATCAGTGGTGGCTCATCTCTTTCGACTCTGCCCTTAGTAAATTTATTACGATTCCTTCGATACTGATGGTTAGCCGGTAGGAATCGACGATGACAATCAAAGAATGAGATTTTCCGTCCGTTCTGAAGACTGATTGATTTAGAGTGTTCCATACAATACGGACAAGAGAGTCGACCGTGAGTGCTCCAAGCAGACAACATGTCGTACGCCGGGAAATCATTGATTGTCCACAAGACCACAACCTTTAAATTGAAGTTTTGCTTCCGATGACAATCATAAGTGACAGCTCCCTCAATCCACAATGTTTTCAATTCATCTATCAAGGGTCTGAGATACACGTCAATTTCTTTTTGCGAACCCTTAGGAGCCGGAATAATCATCAAAAGACAAACAAATTCATCATTCAAACACATTGACGGTGGCAAATTATAAACTGTCAGCAGCACTGGCCAAACTGAATAAGGAGTTGCACAATGTTCAAACGGATTAAAACCATCTGTGCACAATCCCAATCTTATATTTCTAGTATCCCTAGCAAATGAAGGATAACATATATCCAAATGTCTCCATGCTTCACTGTCAGATGGATTAGTTATTACTGTATCATCATGACTTCTTGCATGCCAACTCATGTAAGGGGCCGTCTTTTCTGACATGAATAATCTTTGAAGCCTCGGTGTTAGTGGAAAACACCGAAGCACCTTAAACGTGATATTTTTTTATCTGACTAATTTTTTCTCCTTGTAACGAGGATGTTGACATACAGGGCATTTATCCAACTGCACATTTTCTTTATAATATAAAATATAATTATTTTGGCACGCGTGTATTTTTTTGTACCCAAGCCCTAATTTTCTCATTAACTTTTTAGTCTTATAAAAAGTTGGCTCAAACTTGTTATCAGTAGGCAGCATTCCATTAATCAACCTTGCAATCCGATCATACGCAGCCCCGTTGATATTACAATCGGCCTTGATGTTTATGAGCTGTGTCATTGCCGAAAACCTAGTGTATTTAGGACAATTCTTATACAAAGGTTCATCGACAGCTTTCAACATCTCGTAAAATTCTGTAGCTTCTTTATTCGATAATTCAATCTGTACCGTACACTACTAGAAATTGAGTCTTCAGCAACAGCTATCAGCAACGGCTGCTCAAGCCGTTGCTATTTGCAACGGCATTCTTACGGCCGCTCGAGCCGTTGCAGATATGTTGTATCTGCAACGGCTTTCTAACGGACATGCGAGCCGTTGCTGATAATGTTAATTATCAGCAACGGCTTTTTAACGGACAAGTGAGCCGTTGCGGATGATAACTTATTAGCAACGGCTTGCTAACGGACAAGTGAGCCGTTGCTGATGATAACTTATTAGCAACGGCTTTCTAACGGGCGAGTGAGCCGTTGCTGATAAGTTTATATAGGGCACGCGGTCGCACCCGACCCTTCTTCCTCCCGCTATTGCCGCCGCCGCCTCTGCTCCCGCCTATCGCCACCGCTGCCGACGCCGACGCTTCCTCCTCCCGCTACCGACGCCGACGACGCCGACGCTTCCTCCTCCCGCTACCGACGCCGACGACGCCGACATTTTCAGGTATACCTCGCCGGCCGGTCAACTCTTCCCGTTGCGGCCGGCGGGAAATCTGACCGAAACCCTAAAAATAGGGTTTCGGCCGGTGGCGGTCGGCCGATGGCCACCGCCGGACCTTGTACAGTGGTCGGATAGTGTGTCCGGCCACTGTACGCCGGCGCCGGAGACCACCTGACTCCGGCGCCAGAATTTGTAGATTAATATATAATTTTTTATTATTTTTTAATTGTTAATTAATTGTTAATTAATTATTTAATTAATTGTTTAATTTGTTAGATTAATTAGTAGGGTTTAGATTAATTTCGGAATCGTCCACTTCGGACGCGCGCCGGAATCGTCCAATATGGACTCGAACTGTCTCGAAACATTTAGAAAACAATCATGCATCCGACGAGTTCATATGTTTCACGTACGCATCGACGAGTCGGATATGATTTAGCAAAACCTTAGATTCGTTCGGGGATTGTATGTTCGTGTAAAAGAAGTAGATGATCTTTTATACGACGTACAATTCTTGAATTGTCCCTGATTGGACAATTTGGGAATATAGTTATTTGTACTGCACTTACATTTTTATTTTAACTGTTAACTAATTATTCTAAATTTCGGTAACATCTCTCTTGTTCTCCGATACGCGCCCAGATGATATGCGTATTCGGAGAACTATAGGGAGATGCTGCCGAAATTTAGAATGAAGTTAACGGTTAAAATAAGTACTTAGTGCAATATAAATAACATAAATCCCGAATGGAATAGGACAATCTCACCTAAAGACATTAACCAAAGAAATTGTCATTGATTGACAGAATCATGTTGGCTGATCGAAGTTGGATGTACTGACGTCTTGATTGTGGAGCTTTAACGAATGAGTTTCGATTAGGCATAACGTACTTCCTAAATTTTGCCTATTCGAATCGGAATTTCGTTAGCATGGGTGATCAAATCTGATGTCCGTGCCGCATTTGTTCAAATGGACGATTTTTGGATCGGGAGACTGTCACTCTGCATCTATATACCAAAGGATTTGCACCAAGATATTTTCTATGGACTTGTCACGGGGAGTCACGCGAAGTCGGGACATCGAGCAATCCTATCGTTCAGACATATGGTGAATCTTCCTCTGCTGGTGCTTCTTCATCCAGTCAATGTAATCCCTATAGAACTATGATACTTGATAGTCTTGGGGGTCAATTCCACCTGAATGATAATGTTGATCGGCCAGTTCTTCAGACATCAGTCCCACTAGATACTACAACGGTTGATATCACAGAAGTAGGGGCTGTGGTAGAGATTGAATTACCGAATAAAGAAGCTGCAGAATTTTACGAGATGTTGAAAGCTGCCGATGAACCTTTGTATGAGAATTGTCCTAAATACACTAGGTTTTCAGCAATGACATACCTCTTAAACATCAAGGCCGATTGTAATATCAGCGGAGTTGCGTATGATCGGATTGCTGGATTGATTAATGGAATGCTGCCTACTGATAACAAGTTTGAGCCAACTTTTTATAAGACTAAAAAGCTAATGAGAAAATTGGGGCTTGGGTACGAAAAAATACACGCGTGCCAAAATAACTGCATTTTATATTATAAAGAAAATGTGCAGTTGGATAAATGCCCTGTATGTCAACACCCTCGTTACAAGGAGAAGGAATCGGTCCGACAGAAAAATATCCCGTTTAAGGTGCTTCGGTATTTTCCACTAACACCGAGGCTTCAAAGATTATTCATGTCGGAAAAGACAACCCCCTACATGAGTTGGCATGCAAGAAGTCGTGATGATACAGTAATGACTCATCCATCTGACAGTGAAGCATGGAAACATTTGGATACATGTTTTCCTTCATTTGCTAGGGATACTAGAAATATCAGATTGGGATTGTGCACACATGGTTTTAATCCGTTTGGACATTCTGCAACTCCTTATTTAGTTTGGCCAGTGCTGCTGACAGTTTATAATTTGCCACCGTCAATGTGCATGAAAGATGAATTTATTTTTCTTTCGATGATTATTCCGGGTCCTAAGGGTCCGCGAAAAGAAATTGACATATTTCTCAGACCCTTGATAGATGAATTGAAAACATTGTGGACTGAGGGAGCTGTCACTTATGATTGTCATCGGAAGCAAAACTTCAATTTAAAGGTCGCGTTCTTGTGGACAATCAATGATTTCCCGACGTACGGCATGTTGTTGGGTTGGAGCACTCACGGCCGACTCTCATGTCCGTATTGTATGGAACACTCTAAATGAATCAGTCTTCAGAATGAACGAAAAATCTCATTCTTTGATTGTCATCGTCGATTCCTACCGGTTAATCATCAGTATCGAAGGAATCGTAATAAATTTACTAAGGGCAGAGTCGAAAGAGATGGGCCACCACCGATGTTGTCTGGTGAACAAATGTTAGCACGTGTTTCAGCACTTCCAGATATAGTATTTGGTCGCAATGAAAGAGTGTCAGGTTTTGACCAAACACACAACTGGGTGAAAAAAAGTATCTTTTGGGAATTGCCCTATTGGAGTTCATTATTGATTCGACATAATTTAGATGTCATGCACATTGAAAAAAATGTGTTTGATAATATTTTCAACACTTTGATGGATATTTCTGGAAAAACTAAAGATAATGTCAAAGCCCGACATGATCTGAAAATACTTTGTAAAAGACCAGAGTTGGAGTTACAAGAGGTCAACGGACGATATCTGAAACCGAAGGCCCTATATGTGTTAAATAAACAACAGATCAAAGATGTTTGTCAATGGGTAAAAGAACTCAGATTACCCGATGGATATGCTTCAAACTTATCTCGATGTGTGAACGTCGATGATTACAAAATATCAGGGATGAAGAGCCATGATTGTCATGTATTCATGCAGAGATTACTTCCGATCGCATTTCGAGATCTTCTACCTGATAATATTTGGGTTCCGTTGACTAAATTAAGTATGTTTTTTAGAAACATCTGTGCAAATGTCCTTCGAGTCGAAGATATGTCAACACTTGAAAATAATATTGTTGAAATCATATGTAAGCTGGAGCAGTTTTTCCCTCCTGCATTTTTTGACTCGATGGAGCATCTACCGATACACTTGGCATACGAGGCACGAGTTGGTGGCCTCGTTCAATATCAGTGGATGTACTTATTTGAAAGATACATGAATCGCCTGAAGAAAAAAGTAAAGAACACCGCAGCTGTTGAAGGATCAATATCTGAATCGTATATCATCCAAGAAATTTCAACATTCTGCTCATTTTACTTTGAATCGACAGTACAGACAAGATTTGATCGTCTTCCACGTAACGACGACGGGGGTGTTCGACATTCAGATGAACGTTTAAATATATTTTGTCACTCTGGTCGTGCTTTTGGTTCTCGTCCATCTCGACACTTAAGCGATGAAGAGTATCATTTGGCACACTTGTATGTATTACTCAATTGTCCAGAGATTGAACAATTCATTGAAATATTTGACATTGAGATGGTGCAAAAATACTCTATTCACAACGATGAAGAATTGGAGAGATTACGGAATCATGATTTCCCTATTTGGATTCAGACTTACAGCAAAGATCACAGAGCTGAAATAGATGAAAGAATATTTGAGTTTGTTAGTGGACCGTCGCGACTTGTGTCGTGCTATAGCGGATATTTTGTTAATGGGTATAAATTTCACACGGTTGAATATTCATTTACAAAGAAGACGATGAATGTTGGGGTCTGCGTGAAAGGGACAACCTATGTTGAATGTGATATGGATTTTTATGGACTGGTGGAAGAAGTGATAGAGTTGCACTACTTCGGCTTAAAATCAGTGATCCTATTTAGATGTCATTGGTTCGATACAACAGAAAGGGGCATGAAAGTTCATCCAAAATACAAACTTGTTGAGGTTAATTACAAATTGAAATTGGCAGCAAATGAGCCTTTTATAATGGCATCACAAGCCGAACCAGTATATTACGCGAAGTATCTGGCTCTAAATAAAGATAGAGCAGATTGGCGTGTAGTCTGTAAGACAAAATGTAGAGGAAAAATTAATCCGATAGTCGGAGAAAATGAGCTGATACCTGATATGACACATGGTTTCTATCAAGAAGATGATCCTCCTGCTGTAGATCGTATTATTCCAATACTCGAGGATGCAGACACAACGTCAATTCAATTAGAAGTTGAATATGCTAATGATGATGATCATGAAATTGAGGAAGCTGGAGATGAAGAAGATGAAGAAGAGGAAGAAGAGGAAGAATTCGAAGACTATTATTCAGATGATGAGGAATAATTATAAAGTATATATTTTATTAAATATATCTCTACTATTTATACAATAATATGATTATATGTCTGTTCGACAGATATGTCTGGTCGTGGTTATCGACGCAGGAGAGCTTCGGAGTCTCCGATCGGTGAGACTCCAGCACTAACTCATGCTGTTGATCCCCCTATTGCTGATCGTCATGCGGATGATACTGCCGAGGCTAGTACATCCTGACGCAGGTGGCCATGCGGGCCGAATAGGTGGCAGCCTCCACCAGCCACAGAGTCACGTAGATTGATTAGCGTGATTGGGGAGCGGTAATATATCATGAATTATGAATCATTACAAATTCATTATATCATAATATAATATTAAAATTTATTTTTGTTGTGTAGGTTCGAGCAAGAAGAAGTGCCGAGGAGCATTTCTTCTACTATTCGACGATACATGCACGGGGCATGGCCTACGTGGTCTCACGTGCCTAGCGAGCACGTCGACATGTTATGGCGCGAGTTTGAGGCACGTATTATTTTATTTTTTACATGCATATGATTAATATTGGTACTGATATTATTATTTTGCAGGCTCGCTTTACATGGGCCGAGGACCAGAGGCAATTCAGTTACGCTACCTAGGAGGCTATTTCTCGTGTGAGGTACAACGGGCAGCTGGGGCAAGCTCGGTCCCAGGCGATGGCCCGAGCTGGGACCACTAACATCGCGGAGACTCGGGGATACGGCCCCGATTGGATTACTCCGGATATATGGGACCAGCTCGTGGGAATATGGTCGACGGATCGATGGCAGGAGGTTTCTCGGAATGCGGCTAGAAACCGCATGTCGAGGGGAGCAACGTGTCACACCGGCGGCTCTGTTGCATTTGCAGTGCACGGGAACCGTATGGTAAGTATATCTTTTAATTATATATTTTATTTGTTACTATGTGTACTAATTAATGTATTTGTTTTGTAAATGTAGACGACGGTGTCGGATGACGGGACTGTCCAGCGACCCTCCCTGATGGCGGTGTTTGAGCGGACTCACCGTCGAGCACATGGGACGGGGGAGTACATCGACAACCGCACTGCATACATTATGGTAACTATATATTTGTTTAAATTATTCATTATATATTTATAATTTAAGTTTTATGATAAATATTAAACAAAAAATGAAACTCGAGTAGGAGACCTACAGCCAGACGGTGGTGCAGCGCGGGGGTACCCCCGAGGACTTTGACGCAGCAACGTGGGTCGAGGCCGCAGGTGGCTGGGACCATGGCCGCGTATATGGCTTCGCAGATAGTGGTCATGCGCGAGCCGTACTAGGGCTACTTGGGGCACCGACCCCTCCGGTCGCTGGTGAGCGGCCATCCACCTCTAGATCCAATTATGATCATAGTAGCAGAATAAGGACTCTAGAGGACACGGTCGCGCGTCAGACTGAGATAATGGAGCGCCAGAGTCAGATGATGGCGGATATACAAGCTATGCTACGCAACATGTCAGGTCATCCCGAAGCAGGCATATCTTCGGCATCATCTAATCCATCATCCTCGAGTCAGTCCACGCTGGTGTACACTCAAGCACTCCAGACCCCGCCATATGATCCAGGCCATCCTCCATCGTCATCGTGAGATTTTGTTTATATTGACTTTGTTACTGAGATATTGAACTTGTTTAATTTATATTGACTTTGTTACTGAGATATTGATACTTCAATTTTGCATTTGAATTGTTTTTATACTATCATGGATAATTATCAATATAAATATAATTGTTTTGATGTATATCTTGGTGTGTTTGTGATGTGTGAATGAATGTGTGTATAAGTGTATGGGTGTGTGAGTTATGTATCAGATAATGTATCAATGTATCAATGGAAATTTGGAATTTTAAATTTTTTCGTTACCAGGTTCACATCATCAGCAGCGGCTTTCCCACGGCCGTCCGTGGGAAAGCCGTTGCTAAAAGTGTATCGAAAGTCGTTGCTGATGACCTACAGCAACGGCTTAGCGATGGGATTTTACTAACGGCGTTGCTACGGACTCAGCGGCCGTTGCTATTAATGTTATCAGCAACGGCTCCGGGTCCGTGGCAAAACCGTTGCTGATAATATTTTTAGCAACGGCCCGAGCGGCCGTTGCGGAGCCGTTGCTAAGTTATCAGCAACGCGACTTTCTGCCACGGCTCCATTGCAACGGCTCAGCAACGGCATCAGCCGTTGCTGATGCCCATTTTTCTAGTAGTGGTAGTTTGTACTTCTGTGATATCAACACCTGTAGTATCTAGTGGCACTGACGTCTCAGTAACTAGCCGATCGATATTATCATTCAAGTGGAATTGACCCCCAAGACTATCAAGTATCATAGTTCTATAGGGATTAGATTGACTGGAAGAAGAAACACTAGCTGAGGAAGATTCACCATGTGTCTGAACGACAGGATTGCTCGACGTCCCGACTTCATGTGACTCCTCGTGACAAGTCCATAGAAAATATCTTGGTGCAAATCCTTTGTTATATAGATGCAGAGTGACAGTTTCCCGATCCAAAAATCGTCCATTCAAGCAAATGCGATCCGAACATCGGATTTTATCACCGACGCTAACGAATTTCCGATTCGAATAGGCGAAATTTAGGAAGTAAGTTACGCTTAATCGAAACTCATTCATTAAAGCTCCACGATCAAGATGTTGGCAGCATCTCCCTATAGTTCTCCGAATACGCATATCATCTGGGCACGTATCGGAGAACAAGAGAGATGTTGTCGAAATTTAGAATAAGTTAACGGTTAAAAGAAAAAACTAAGTGCAATACAAATAACTATATTCCCAAATTGTCCAATTAGGAACAATTCAAGGGTTGTACGTGTTGGCTTAAGGTTTTCAACCTTGGTCTTAATCTCGGTTTTGATGATAACAAACATGGAATTAATGTTTCATTGAGATATCTTTCAGGTTCCAAGTCGGTTAGCGCACAACTTCCCCGATCGGAAGAATCGAAGAAATCAGAGAAATCGGCAAGGACGCTCGTCGGTGCTCGGGAATTCTCGAGAAGGGGAGTTTAGATTTAGCGTGTCTAGTTCATATTGTAAATCCTCTTTATGATGCATAAGAACCCTAAAACCAATCCTTATCCCCAAAATATGAAAACCCGGAACCGCCCTGAAATCCACTAAGCCTAGGGAGCTCCTTGGAGGGCTATATGTCCTAGACTTTTTCTCATCATAAAAAAATGGCGGTAATTATTCATTGGGTAGAAACTAGATAACTAGGTATTTTAAAGGATTTTTTTGAAGCCTTTAGCCTACCCATACTTGACTCGGGAAGTTAGAAAATTTCCGTTTTCTGAAAATTTGTACTAGACCCCAAGAACTAGATTTTGATTCTTAAGGATTTTGATTTTTTAGATATTTTTATTGAATCCAAATGGGGGTAATCCTTATATAACATTTATGTTTTAAAGTAATTAAGTTAAAGTTAATAAATGTTATATAAGTAGACTTAGCGAAGATAGAACCAGAAAACGAACCAAGCTAACTGCCCTACTGCCCTGCCCAAGTTCGGTCGACCGACTGGTCGACCGATCGAAGGAGAAGGTAGTTTGATCGACCGAACGTTGCCAAAAATTGGCAGTAGCTGCATCGGTCGACCGCATTGTAGATCGCAAGTCGTGACCCTGGCATCTGTGCTTCGGTCGACCAGATTGTGGATTGACGATGTCACGACTCATTCGGTCGACCCGTCGGTCGACCGAACAGTGCAAATATCTCATAGAAAGCCAGCGGTCAATCGGACCATTGACCGGGCGTCTGCAACGGTCAAAAATATACTCGTTGATGCCCTGTTTCAGCTGGGGGGTTATAAATACCCATCCCAATCCTTATTCAAGCCTTCCAACGATGCTTCCAAGCCTAAAAGAGCGATCCTAAGCATTTCTACAAGCCTTCATGGAGCAATCCTTTCAAGAACCCTAGCTTTGATCTACACATCTTGATTTAGCCTTCAAGATTTACCGATTCATCATCGAAAGGCATCAAGAGGACTAGGGAGTGTCTTTTGGAGCTAAGTTCTTAGTGTTTGATTTATTGCTCCAATTGTTATTGTATTTTATTGTTTATTTCATTGAAATTGAACTTGCGTAAACCTAGGTTGCTAGGTTTAATTGAATTGGTGGTTGCCTTAGTGTTAAGGCTTAAACCCATAGTTGTAATCATAGCTTACTAGGATTAGTTGAGGTGTCCCTTAGGGTTGAGGTGGAAGAGTGCTCTCGGTAAGAAGACGGAGACTTTCGGGTGTGGAAGTGCCTTAGATTGAGAGTGAGACTCTTCGAGTCAAAGTCCTCTTTGTAAGGGAACCAACATTAATCTAGTAAAACTAAGTTTGGAAATCCTAAGCAGGGTGCTTAGGTAGTGGAGTAGGCATTGAGGCTGAACCTCTATAAGTTTGCGTGTTAGCATTGTTATCTGTTGTTTGTGCATATATGTTTATATTGCTTCCGCATCCAATCGTAAAATTGCTATTTGCCTAAACGATTTGAGAAACGATTAAAATTGAATTTAGGCTAATTAATTTAGTTAACACACTATTCACCCCCCTCTAGTGTTGCCATTTGTACAACAGTACATCATATAAAAGATCATCTACTTCTTTTACACGAACATACAACCCCCGAACGGATCTAAGGTTTTGCTAAATCATATCCGACTCGTCGATGCATACGTGAAATGTATCAACTCGTCGGATGGATGATTATTTTTTAAATATTTTGAGTCAGTTCGAGTCCATAGTGGAAAATTCCGACACGAGTCCAAAGTGGACGATTCCGGCGGGAGTCCGAAATGGACGATTCCGGCGCGAGTCCGAAGTGGACGATTCCGGCGCGAGTCCACTAAGGACGACTATGGACTAATTAATATTTTAACTAATTAATTAATATTAGTCTAAAATATTTTAATTAATTTAAATAATTAACATACCATTATTAATCTAAAAATTAATCTAAACCCTAAAATTTAATCTAACAATCAATCTATAAATTAAACAATTAATCTATAAATTAAAAAATTAATTAAAATATAAACAATTAATTAAAAATTAAACAATTAATTAAAAATTAAACAATTAATTAAAAATTAAACAATTAATTAAAAATTAAACAATTAATTAAAAAATCATTCATTAATGGATTTTCGACGCCGAAGTCACCAGACTCCGACACCAGCGTCCAGTGTGCGAACACTGGACAATGGTCCGACTGTGGTAATCAACCGTCGGTCGTCGGCCGCGAGCCTCCGATCGAAACCCTATATTTAGGGTTTCGACCGGATCTACGGAAGGAAGGTGGGGGGAGAAGAATACCTGGAATAGACGGGGCAGCGGCGTCGGCAGCATGACGGTAGGCGGTAGGCGGCGGTAGCAGCAGGAAGAGGAAGACGAAGGAGGAAGGGGCGGGCATGATCTGTTGACCTATATAAACTTATCAACAACGGTTCTCTCGACCGTTAAAAAGCCGTTGCTGATAAGTCATCATCAGCAATGGCTCACTTGTCCGTTGGAACGCCGTTTCTGATAAGTAACATCATCAGCAATGGCTCATTTGTCCGTTAGAATGCCGTTGCTAATAAGTATTTATTTTTGCGCCGCAGGCGCGCGATCGACTCAAGAGTGACGGATGTCGTAGCCGTAACTAAGCCATTGCTGATGTTATTATATATCTGCAACGGCTCGAGCGGTAGTAACAAATCCGTTGTACATACACCACATCTGCAACGGCTCGAGCGGCCGTAAGAACGCCGTTGCAAATTACAACGGCTTGAGCGACCGTTGCTGATAGCCATTGCTGAAGAACTTATTTCTAGTAGCGACAATGTATAAGTAGCTTGTGGCATTAGAAATTTATCTCCATCAGGAATCAAATACAATTCCTTTCTTATACCTATTTCTTGTAAGTCCATGCGAGCCTTTGGCCCATCCCTCATTTTCGAATCGATATCCAACGAGGTTCCTAAGATGTTATCACATATGTTTTTCTCAGCATGCATGACATCAAGATTGTGTCTTAGCTTTAGTATTTTCCAATAAGGCAATTGAAAGAAAATACTCTTTTTAGTCCAATTCAACTCCGAATCGGTGCGTTTTCTCTTCCGGTTGCTTGATAATTTTCCAAATATGACTTCTGGAATATTATCAAGTTATTCAAGCACTTCTTCACCTGACAATGTTTTGGGCCTCGCCCTTTCCTCATTTGTACCATCACATTGCTTTCGACGTCTTCTCCAAACATGATTCTTGTCCAAGAAACGTCGATGTCCCATGTAGCATATTTTTTCCAATGTTTCAAGGACATAGAAGATGTTTCGTTATTGCAATTAGTGCATGCTAAAAACCCTTTAGTACTCCAACATTTTTTATTTATAATTAAAGAATTACTCCGAGCCATGTCGGGAGTGAATGTGGAGTGATTTTTTAATATAAAATATAAAATATAAAATATTATTTTATATTATTTTGTATATTTTTTAAATAAAAAATATTATTTTAATCCACGTTAGAGCGCCACATCATCGCCTTAACGGTGCTACTGACGGAGAGTTGACGAGAGGATGTAATTGAGACAAGTATCAAAGTTTGGGATATAATTTCGTAATATTTTGGAACTGGCCACAAATGAGACAAAGTGCATAGTTCAAGATATATTTAGGTAATTACCCAAAATAATATGGTTTAGTGTAAAGAATCCATAGATGTTTGAAACTGCTTGTGAACTATTATCCAGAAAGTCTGCTTCGTAGGTGCGACAACAAATGACACAAATATAATTGTGGCTATTATATATATAGAATCACTTCCCAACGGTATGTTCCGGGTCCGCTTAGATAATGAAGATGTAATTCTAGGTTATGTTTCAGGGAGGATCCGGCGCAGTTTTATACGGATACTACCCGGGGATAGAGTAAAAATTGAAGTAAGTCGTTATGAAAATCAAATTAAGGATTTGTGTTGAATTGGCACAACATAAATAAGAAATTTTGATGAAAAAAAAATAAGATAAGGAAGAGAAAAAGAAAAAATCTCGGGTTTATGTTTATTCAATCAATATCAATAGAGGTACAATAAGCAAAATTAATTCCTTTTTCGTTAGTGAATTCCTATAACAAAAAAAGAAATTTGAGTATAAATAGAGCAAGAAAAGGCAAATAAATTTTAGATAAAAAAATATAGGTAAATAATTACACAAAGATAAAAAAGATAAATATTATACCCTTTATCTTATTAATCTTATTAATTTTGATTTTGTTGTAATTTCTTTTAATTAACTCGAAGTTCTTTTTTTAAAAATTCTGCCTTCCTTAAAATGTCATAAACGGTTCCTGTTGGTTGAGCACCCTTTTCAAGGAAATATAGAATAGCGGGAACATTTGAATAAGTTTGATTCTTTATCGGATCATAAAAACCCACTTTTCGAAGATCTCTTCCTTCTCTTCGGGATCGAACATCAATTGCAACAATTCGATAGGTGGCTCATTGGGATAGATGTACATAACCCCCCCCACCCAGAAACGTATAGGAGGTTTTCTCCTCATACGGCTCGAGCTCGAGAAAAAAATGATTTGAATTTATGTATATCTTTCTGTATATAATGTCAAATAGTAAAAACAAAATAATGAATTAGACCAAGATTTGAGTCACTTTTTTATTATTCCTTACAAAAAAATGTCATTCATACTCATAACTCAAGTTGGGTAATTCTGACAGAGTTCAAAGAGAAATCCTTAGATATTTATTGAGCAAGGGGATTGATTCAAAATTTGGATCATAATAAAAATAGATTCGAGATGAGACAAACAAAAGAGGTTGGCGCCATTCTTAATATCTGTCAGAATTACCCAACTTGAGTTATGAGTACGAATGATATTTTTTTTGTAAGGAATAATAAAAAAGTGACTCAAATCATGGTCTAATTCATTGTTTTTACTATTTGACATTATATACAGAAAGATATACATAAATTCAAATCATTTTTTTCTCGAGCTCGAGCCGTATGAGGAGAAAACCTCCTATACGTTTCTGGGGGGGGGGGGGGGGGGGGTTATGTACATCTATCCCAATGAGCCACCTATCGAATCATTGCAATTGATGTTCGATCCCGAAGAGAAGGAAGGGATATTCGAAAAGTGGGTTTTTATGATCCGATCCGATAGTAGTCACAAATAATTGTTTCGTTACAGATATTAAGAATGGTGCCAAGATATATGCTTTGGCGGTAAATTTATATCCACGAACCTTTCTTGCAGCAATTTAAATGTTTCTACTCACAAACGTATGCAATCAAAGATAAAGTTAATCAATAGCCAGACACTTCTTGTGGCTAACTGGTACTCCAGTAGTCACAAATAATATGTTTCGTTACAAATATTACGAATGACATCAAATATATATTTCAATGAAAAATTTCTATCCATGAATGGTTTTTGTGGCAACTAACATATTTTTTTCTCACAAGTTATGATTGAAGCAAATATTGTTAAACAGTAGTCTCGAAATGATTGTAGATACAATGTACTCAAGTAGTCACAAAGAATCATCGTCATTAGAAAAACTGCCAAATTTATATCCATGAATAATTTCTTAAGGCAACTAAATGTTTGTTCTCCCAAACATGGAATCGTGGCAAATGATATTAACCACTAGCCATGGATTGAACATGACTACAATATACTACAATAGCTATGATTACTTTTTTGCATTACAAAAATCAAGAAAGGCACGAAAATATACAATTTTGCTGTAAATTTATATCCACGAAATCTTTTTTATGACAACCAACATGTTTCTTCTCGCAAAAATAGGATCCAAGAAAATACTATTAAACATTAGCCACGAGTTTAACGTGGTTACAGACTCATATCTTATGACGACCATATTACATTAGTTATAACAAAAAACACATGTGGCTACTGCTATGTTCTTTTTACCACGATATCAATATTTCGTGGCTAACAAAAGCTTTTGTAGCACGACGTCAATGCTTCGTGGCAAACAAAATCTTTTGTGGCCACGATGTCAATGTTTCGTGACTACAAATTACTTAATTATCATGCGTTCAAACTGTGACTACAGACTACATTTATTGCCACAAATTGATGGTTCGTGGGTAATATTTCGTGGCTACAAGTCTTATCTGTTTTAGTGTTATCAGCAATGGTTCTGCAATGGCTCGTCGACTGTTGCGGATGTTGTCATTAGCAACGACCCACATGCCATTGCAACGCCTTTGCGGAAAGGCTGTTACTAAGCCATTGTTGTAGTTCATCAGCAATGGCTTTGAGTTTGCGGCCAAGGAATTACGATACACTTTCAGCAACGACTTTTACACGGATGACTGTGGGAAAACCGTTGCTGATGATGTTAACCTGTAACTGAGAAATTTCAAAATTAAAAATTTTCATTTATACATTTATAACCTGATACATAACTCATACACCCATACATATATCCATTCAGATACACATACATTCACATACACATCACAAATACACACAGATATACATCAAAACACAATTATACTTATCATTATAATTATCCACAATCGTATAAAAAATATACGAAATCAAAACTAACGTATCAACACAATACGAATCAATATATCCAAGTAACAAATCATAAAACAAGTATATCTAAGATATCTAAGTAACAAGTATATAACAAGTCAATATCCAAGTCAATCAAGTCATAAAACAGTAAAAGATCACTACGATGGTGGAGGAAGATCGGGATCATACGGTGGGGTTTAGAGTGCTTGAGTGTACACCGGCGTGGACTGAGTCGATGACGATGGATCTGAGTGTACACCGCTGGGCTGACCTGTCATCTATCTCAGCATGGCATGCATCTTATCCATCATTTGACTCTGATGAGCCATCATCTCATTATGTCGTGCTACTATTTCCTCCAGTGTCGATATCCTCCTGCTATGATCATTAATCCTGGAGGTGGAGGGCCGCTCACCGGCTACCAGAGGGGTTGGTGCCCCAAGTGGCTTGAGCACGGCTCGTGCATGGCCACTATCAGCAAATCCATAGACACGGCCGTGGTCCCAACCACCTGCGGCCTTGACCCACGCTCCCGCGTCAAAGTCCTCGTGGGTGCCCCCGCGCTGCGTCACCGTCACCGTCAAAGTACACGAGTTTGGTTTTTGTTTCATATTTTTCCTAAAACTTAAATTATAAATAAATAATGCATAATTGAAACAAATATACTTACCATGATAACTACAGCACGGGTGTCGATGTACTCCCCCGCCCCATGTCCTCGATGGTGAGTCCGCTCAAACACCTCCATCGGGGAGGGTTGGTCGATAGTCTCGTCATCCATCACTGTCATCTATATTTACAAAACAAATACATTAATTAGAACATAGAGTAACAAATAAAATATATAATTCAAAATAAGGTATAATACTTACCATGCGTCTCACGTGCACGATAAATGAAATAGATCCGCCAATGTGACGCGCTCCTCCCCCAAACATGCGGTTTGTAGACGCAGTCCTAGATATCTCTTGCCACCGCTTGGTCGACCAAATCCTCCTGCTCAAACTTGCACAACAAAAATAAAGTACAATATTATATTATGATGTAATTCATTATAAAATAATTCATAATGTATAATAATACATTACCGCTCCCCGATCACATAAATAAGTCGGCTTTGTTTCGCGACTGGCGGAATCCTGTTCGGTCCGTGTGGCTGCCTGCGTCTCAATGAATTAGTCTCCGCGATAGGAGGATTAGCGGCAAGAGTAAGTGCGGAAGAATCAGGAGTCTCATCGATCGGAGACTCTGTAGCTCTTCTCCGGCGATAACCTCGACCCACCATAGCTATAAGAATAAGAATAACAATATAATTAGATTATATATATATAGTAGAGATAGATTTAATAGAAGATATACTTTATAATTATTCCTCGTCGTCTGAGTAATAGTCTTTGAATTCTTCTTCTTCACCTTCTTCATCTTCTTCAAATTCTACTTCTTCATCTCCACCTTCCTCAACACCATGATCGTCATCATCAACATATTCAACTTCTAATTGAACTAACACTGTGTCCGCATCCTCGATTATTGGAATAATATGATCTACTGCGGGAGGATCCTCTTCTTGATAGAAATCATCTGTCACATCAGGTATCGGCTCATTTTCTCCCGCTATCGGATCAATTCTTCCTCTAGCTTTAGTCTTACAAACTACACGCCAATCTGCTCTATCTTTATTTCGAGCTGGATACTTCGCGTAACATACTTGTTCGGCTTGTGATGCCAATATAAAAGGCTCATTTGCTATTGATTTCGATTTATAATTAACCTCAATAAGTTTGTATTTTGGATGAACTTTCATGCCCCTATCTGTTGTTTCGAACCAATGACATTTAAATAGGATAACTGATTTCAAACCGAAGTAGTGCAATTCTATCACTTCTTCCAACAGTCCATAAAAATCCATATCATATTCAACATACGTTATCCCTTTCATGCAGACCCCGACATTCATCATAGACCAAACGGATTAAAACCATCCGTGCACAATCCCAATCTGATATTTCTAGTATCCCTAGCAAATGAAGGATAACATGTATCCAAATATTTCCATGCTTCACTGTCGGATGGATGAGTCATTACTGTATCATCACGACTTCTTGCATGCCAACTCATGTAGGGGCCGTCTGTTCTGACATGAATAATCTTTGAAGCATCGGTGTTAGTGGAAAATACCGAAGCACCTTAAACGGGGTATTTTTTTTGTCGAACCGATTTCTTCTCCTTGTAACGAGGATGTTCACATACATGGTATTTATCCAACTGCACATTTTCTTTATAATATAAAATGCAGTTATTTTGGCACATGTGTATTTTTTCGTACCCATGCGCTAATTTTCTCATCAACTTTTTAGTATTATAAAAAGTTGGCTCAAACTTGTTATCTGTAGGCAGCATTTCATTAGTCAATCTCGCAATCCAATCAAATGCAACCCCGCTGATATTACAATCGGCCTTGATGTTCAGAAGTTGCGTCATTGCCGAAAACGTAGTGTATTTAGGATAATTCTCATACAAAGGTTCATCAGCAGCTTTCAATATCTCATAAAATTTTGTAGCTTCTTTATTCGTCGATTCAATCTCTATCGCAGGTTGTACTTCTGGTGGCAATTCTGTGACATCAACACCTGTAGTATCTGGTGGCACTAACGTCTCAGTAACTGGCCGCTCGACATTATCATTCAATTGGAATTGACCCTCAAGACTATCAAGTATCATAGTTTTATAAGGATTAGATGGACTGGATGAAGAAACACCAACATAGGAAGATTCATCATGTTTCTGAACGACAAGATTGCTTGACATCCCGACTTCACGTGACTCCCTATGACAAGTTCATAAAAAAATATCTTGGTGCAAATCCTTTTATGTACAGATGCTGAGTGACAGTTTTGCGATCCGAAAATCATCCATTCAAGCAAATGCCGCACGGACATTAGATTTTATCACTGGCGCTAACGAATTTCCGATTCGAATAGGCAAAATTTAGGAAGTAAGTTACGCCTAATTAAAACTCATTCGTTAAAGCTCCATGATCAAGACTTTGGTACATCCAACTTTGATCGCCCGACATGATTCTGTCAATCAATGACAATTTCTTCAGTTAATGTCTTTAGGTGAGATGGTCCAATTCCATTCAGGATTCATGTTATTCATATTGCACTAAGTATTTTCTTTTAACTGCTAACTTCATTCTAAATTTCGGCAGCATCTCCCTATAATTCTCCGAATACGCATATCATCTGGGCGCGTATCAAAAAACAAGAGAGATACAATAGCCAAAATTTAAGAATGAGTAAACGGTTAAAAGAAAAAACTAAGTGCAATACAAATAACTATGTTCCTAAATTATCCAATTAGGGATAATTCAAGGGTTATACGTCGTATAAAAGATCGTCTACTTCTTTTACACGATCATACAACCCCCAAACAGATCTAAGGTTTGGCTAAATCATATTCGACGTGTCGATGTGTACGTGGAACGTATCAACTCGTCGGATGGATTATTATTTTCTAAATTTTTGGATGCTAGTTCGAGTCCACAGTGGACGATTTCGGCGCGGGTCCAAAGTGGATGATTCTAATTAATCTAAATCTAAATATTAATAGTAAAATTAATCTAATTAATCTAAACTAAATTTAATTAACAGATATTAACATTAAACATTATAAACATCAAACATTTAACCTAAAAAAACATAATATCTAATCTAAACATTAATTATTTAATTAACCCTAAATCTAAATTAATATAACCCTAATTTATCAGGTTTAATAAAAGAAAAAAAAGGGTTTAACCCAAAATTACTGTTATGACGCCAGAGCCCACTGTGGACTCCGGCGTCGGCGTCTAGTGTCTGACATTGGACACTGGACAAAGCTCCGACGGTTGGCCAAAACCCTAAACCTAGGGTTTCGGTCGGCCCTAGTAAAGGAGGACGGGAAGGGGGGAGCACACAGAGTACGCGGAAGGAAATGGTTCGGCAGCGGGTGACGTCAGCAGGCAGCGTTGGCGGGAGGCATCGGTGGGCGAACATCGGCAGTTGTCACTCGGCGGCAGCGTCGGCAGAAGAAGGAAGAAGAAGCAGGGAATGGGGGCGGGCACAATCGAGGGAGAGTTAAATAAACTTATCAGCAACGGCTCGCTCATCCGTTACAACACCGTTGCAAATGAATACATATAATCAGCAACGACCGTGGGTCCTATAGAAGGTCGTTGCTGATAAGTATTTTATTTTCGCACCGCGAGCGTGCCATCGACTAAAGAGCAACGGGTAGAGGACCCGTAAGTAAGCCGTTGCTAATGTGATAATATCATTAGCAACGGCGGGCGCGGCCTTACGGATGCCGTTGTTGATAAGTTATATCATTTGTGCGCCATGTTCGTGCCATTCACTTGGTAGCAACGGCTGGAGCAGACTTAAGAATGTCGTTAGTTATTGCAACGGCTCGGGCGACCGTTGCTGATGGCCGTTCCTGATTAACACAATCTAGTAGTGTAAATGTTCCTAGTCGTGGGATCACTGAGTAGGGAATCGGTGACTCCGGCAAGGCTAGTGCACTTGGTACATGCCCTATCTTAGGGTGTACGTAGTTGATCTCATAATTACCTATAAGGTGTCATTAATTTACAAGTGTAGGGGCTCACTGGAGAATGAGTTCACTGACCAGACCCACTCGAGGAATGTCAAATGAAATCCTTACATGGGTGTTAATAGGCTATTCCTCATGTGATAGTAGGTGCAAGTAATCCATAGACCTAAGGTTGTCATAGTCATCTTGTGATTGACGATCTATTGCTATGGTGTATTCCCTTCATGGCTCGGCTTTTATGGAGATGGGTGAGCAACCAACAATGAATCAATTACTCATAGTAACAATAGCTTTTAAAAATAAAAAGAACCAAAATAGATTTTCATTTTAAAACAGCAAGGCTTTAAATTACTCATAACTCATAGTAACAATAGCTTTTAAAAATAAAAAGAACCAAAATAGATTTTCATTTTAAAACAGCAAGGCTTTAAATTACTCATAGTGTGAAAATAAATAAATCGAAGAGCAACAGTTCTTTTAATAAATTAAAATGGAACAAAACATGAATGTCCCCACAGGACTACAATTCCAAATACCAAAACAAAAGTGCATTACAACCTACTACAGACTCGACTACGACCCCTAACTAGGACTGCTCTGAGATCATGTGGCTCCTCTGCCCTCCAGCTGCGCCAAGTGCTCTAGCCCACCTCACCGGTCAGACTCTGCAAAATAAAACAACGATAACGAGTGAGTTCAAAGAACTCAGTGAGTGGTTCCTACCGACCCCCACAATAAAACAGCACAGAGATAAACAATAGCATAACATCCAACTCTACAGGAATAAGGTTACGATAGTGTGACTAGCTATCAGGCCATCTGGCCACTACCTGTCCGAAGGCAACCAACACCCATATGGTGAAGATCAATAGGCCTAAGCCTACCATGCCCTAAGGAAACAACACATACTAGGATAATCGGGAAGGCCCACCGAACTTATCCTAGTATACAGAAACTCGAGAGCAATCGGGAAAGACCCTCCAAACATGCTCGACGATACGCGTAGGGACAATCGGGATTTGTCCATCTGAACTTGCCCCTTTAAGATATCATAAGAGTGATCGGGTAGGCCCTCCGAACTTACTTCTCTAAGATATCCCAGGAATAATCGGATAGGCCATCTGAACTTATTCGTTAACAAACCACCTCGGGGATAATCGGTTAGGCCCTCCGAACTTATCCCAGAGGCCAAACCAGAACAATCCGAAAAGGCCCTCCAAACTTGTTCTGCAGGTTGGGAATTAGCCATCCAACCTCCCGGGCTTAGCCCGTAATCTGGCTCCTCTACGAGCCTCTTCTCCATTCACAAAGATATGGCGCCCCATGACCTAAGTCATGACTCTCCTATGGTGTCTTAGGGGTGATCCTATTGGAATGTGTCTCGACACTCCAAACCCGACCCCAACTCCTAGACCCGTAATATCATAAACCTGTGTGATTTTATTTCATACATAAACTTCTCATGTTGGTTCATAATAGATTATGCTGACCCATTTACCAATTTTAGTTATCCAATTAAAATTTAGTTCACCACAATTAGGGTTTTGTTTTAGCTTACTGTTCTGCCCGAAACTGATGTATATAACCTGAATCAAGTCTCCAAAGTGTGTCCTATGTTTCCAAACTATATTTTCTGGTCAAAACGATAGGTTATACACTATATTCAGAGTATTACACACACCACAGCAAGCAATCTAAAAACAGCACAGATTCATCATCTAAGCATAAAATTTCAGCAATATTTAATTTTCAGCATATCATGAAATTAAATCCGAAAATTAACAGAAATCAAATCCTTAATTATCATTAGGATAGAATACTAATCTCAAGATTTATTTCACAGATTTCATGCTTATTAATCAAGATTAACAAGAATTTACAATATCAAGAACAAGCATTAAGATCAAGAACCCCTCTTTCAAGAACCCTCATGGCATCAACCTCAAGATTCAAATTTTTCTTAAACATGATTTTTATCCAAAACTACAGATTTAATACTAAGCATGCTTGAACATATAAGAACTCATTTAAAACATCAATTGGAAATATAAACCACAAGATAATCAAGATCCCTCACTTAGGCATTCCATCGAACACCTTGAGGGCACCCTTGTTCCACCCTTGGCCGAGCACCCCTAGGGAAGTCCTAGGGCTGCCGAACCCCATAGGGAAGGGTTTAGGGTCTCCTCAAACACAACACACAAAAAGAACGTCGAGAATTTGAGGAATCGTTGGAAAATAAATCAAGATTTCAATAGCCTTCAAGATTGGCTTCAAGAACTCGAAGAAACCCGAAAGAAGGAGGGTAAAACCACTCACCTAGATTTGGAAAGATGGTTAGAAGAGAACCTCGGACAACGACCCTCGAATCGGCTTCAAGAAACACAGCGGCTCAACCCAAAGATGAGGAAGGACAAGCGGCGGCTCACCTCCAGCCTCTGGCTGGAGGAGAGAGGGAGAGGGGAAGAGAGAGGGGCTGGCTTCTGTTGGCTCCTCTCGGCTTGGCTCCAGAGGGGAGGAAGAGGAGAGGAGAGGGATGGGGAGGTGGCTCCTCTTCTCAAAATTTTATGTGGCTCCAAATATGGAGCCACAAGCCAAGGGGAGGGGGTTTTATACTCCCTCATCAACCCTAACCCCTCTAAACCTTTTATTCAACCCCCATCCACCTAAAGTCGAACCGAACCCGCTAACTTAATTCAACTTAATTAATCCTACTCTCCACATAATCAACCAATACATGCTCATAATTAAACAATCATGCAACATAACATATAATAAAATGAATCTATTTATGCAAGCAAAATTCACATAATTCATATCCTACTTACTCGAGCTCGCACCGAACCATGAGTCGACTCAGCTCGACCTCGAACTAGTCCGCTAGGCTGGCAAACACAACCATAAAAGGAAAATAAAATTAAAATTTCTAGGATATTACATTGGCGTTTGTCTCCTCATTTTTTGGGATGGCATCATGGCGGAAAAAGCGTCTGCTCATGTCTTGGGGGTTTCTAGAGAGTCGTCGATCGCTGAGCTGGTCGGCGGAGATTTAATCTCATCCTCACCGCTGGCCATTGGATGGAGGGGTTGTCATTCTTCAGCCTATAAGATGACTCTTTCCATCCTTGTTTTCGAGTTTTCCTTGCGTTCTTTGGCTTTTGTCCCTAGCAGGCTCTGCTGGTGTTCTCTTAGTCGGTTTCTTTCTTCCTGCATCGTTAACCCCTTTCGGTAAGTCTCCTTGGTATTCTGCTTTAGTTTCTTGGGATGAAATATTCAAAATTTCTCTGTTATGCAGGTGAAATGTCTTTGTTGTTGAAGGTGCCAAGCATGAGCACCCATTTGGCAGAAATACGTGAGAGTACCTCAGGCGAGAGAGGAAAAATCCATTGGTGGATAGCTTATTGAAGCCTATGAAGGCTTCACATTCTCGTAAGCCGAGAGTCTTTGGGGCTAGGGCGGAGGCAGTTGGGTCGTCGACATCTTCAGATTCTCCGATCTTTCTTGGCTCACCAACAGGGTGTCGGGAAAGAGCTAGGTGCTCCGACAAGAACCCGCTTCCCAGGTGGTCATTCGCTCGCAAGGGAATGAGTCTGTGCCGCCGGACATGGTGGTGGTGGCTGGTGCATCAGCAAGAGTTCAGTGGCCAGGTTCGGTCTTATGCCTTCATTCTAGTAATCAATCAGTTTTTCCCGAGGGGGTGGATCCCTGGGAACACGCGCGAGGAGTCGAGTAAGGGCTTTGAGGCCGGAAGTAGTGGTGTGATAGCCAACGAGTCAAGCTGGTGAAAACCAAGTCCTGCTCGTGTAAGGGCAAAGAGGCCGGAAGTGCTGGTGTGATAGCCAATGAGCCAGGCTGGTGAAATGTCATACCCCAAATCCGGTATGACCGGCCAGGGTACGCCACGTACCCCAAAGCTTAACCCAACTCAAACCATAACATAATAAATAACCTGAACAATATATATAATATTTAAAGTGATAAAATAGATATTTGTTTTTAAACCAAACCATAGACTCAATAAAATATAAAGTGTTCAAGTTACTTAAAGAAACTTTAATCAAAGAACCAAGACACCTAAAGGTAAATAAAATGCGGAAACAATGACCCGAGTCTACATGACTTATCAACTCAAATAAAGATAAAATGACTCAGGTATCCCCCTCAAACACGACATGTCACGAGACCCGCTGCCATGCCACCACCAGCCGCGCTACTGCACCATAGTACCTCTCTGATCTCACTCAGGTGCTAAAAAATAACATCATAAGAGGGTAAGTCCAACTAGGACATAGTGAGTAGATCAGTCTCCAATCCACCACATCCAGCATTATCAAATAAAACACATAATTAAGAATAAGAAAAATGAACCATAATTTAAGTGCATTTATTTAATTAGCAGAGCAATCCTCCTAGACATCATATAGCAACCTGCAGAAATATGCCACCAAGTATAAAATATAAATATGCTCAATGCCATAATCGACATGCTCGCCCGGACCCGTCGGTCCTCATAGCCACATAGGGTAGGTAGTCGATGTGGCCTCCGATCTACCACCTAGCCAGTGTCGTCTCTTTGGGGTATGCTCTCCCCTCACTGACACAGCTCTTCTGATCCATCTCTTTGGGGCATACGTTTCCCTCACCGGTTGGGATTCCGGACCATCTCTTTGGGGTATGATCTTCCCTCACTAGTCGGAACTTCTGGAATAGTGCTAACACCGTCTCTTTGGGGCATACCCTCCCCTCACCAGTGAGGCTTCCGGGAATATGCACCAAGCACAGTACACACACATAATAGCATACTAAGGAGAAGATACAACTACACAATGATAAATAAAGTATGCCATAAACATACCTCGGCCTCTCCGTAGCCTCAAGCTATAATCACATCTCACATATATATAAGAATAACATGAGCATAGTCATAATTAAGTGTAGCATCATAATAGTACATCACAATAATCATGCCATGATAATTTAAGAACGTCACACCACGCATGTAATCACAAGTAAACTCATAAGTATATATGTCACTATACTAGAACATGTATGCTACAGAAATATCTATCAATAAACCACCTTCTAGGGCCGGCCTTCCCCCTTACCCGAATGCTCTAAGGGCAAGGGGGTTCGGCCCTACAAGTCCTCCGTGGGTTCACCTCAATGTAATGTTCATCCAAGGTTCCACTACTAGAAAGTTGGTCTTCAGCAACGGCCGCTCCAGCCGTTGCTATTTGCAACAGCATTCTTACGGCCGCTCCAGCCGTTGCAGATATGTTGTATCTGCAACGGTTTTCTAACGGACACGCGAGCCGTTGCTGATGATGTTAATTATCAGCAACGGCTTTCTAACGGACAAGTGAGCCGTTGCAGATGATAACTTATTAGCAACGGCTTGCTAACGGACAAGTGAGCCGTTGCTGATGATAACTTATCAGCAACGGCTTTCTAACGGGCGAGTGAGCCGTTGCTGATAAGTTTATATAGGTCGCAGATAGCGCCCGCCCCCCTTCTTCCTCCCGCTGCTACTGCCGCCGCCTCCTCTCCTTCCTCTCACCGCCGCTGCCGACGCCGACGACGCCAACGATGCCTCCCGCTGCTGCCGACACTGTCAGGTATGGGCCCTCCGGCTGCCGTCTCTTCCCGTTGCGGCCGGTAGAAAATCCGATCGAAACCCTAAAAATAGGGTTTCGGCCGGCAGCGGTCGGCCGATGGCTGCCACCGGACCTTGTACATTGGCCGGATAGTGTGTCCGGCCAGTGTACGCCGGCGCCGGAGTCCACCTGACTCCGGCGCCGGAATTTGTAGTTTAATAATATTTTATTATTGTTTTGTAATTGTTAATTAATTGTTAATTAATTATTTAGATTAATTATTTAGATTAATTATTTAATTTTTTAGAATAATTTTTAGGGTTTAGATTAATTTCAGAATTATCCACTTCGGACGCGCGCCGGAATCGTCCACTTCGAACGCGCGCCGGAATCATCCACTTCGGACGCGCGCCGAAATCGTCCAATATGGACTCGAACTGTCTCGAAACATTTAGAAAATAATCATCCATCCGACGAGTTGATATGTTTCACGTACGCATCGACGAGTCGGATATGATTTAGCAAAACCTTAGATCCGTTCGGGGATTGTATGTTCGTGTAAAAGAAGTAGATGATCTTTTATACGACGTACAATTCTTGAATTGTCCCTGATTGGACAATTTGGGAATATAGTTATTTGTACTGCACTTACGTTTTTATTTTAACTGTTAACTAATTATTCTAAATTTCGGCAACATCTCTCTTGTTCTCCAATACGCGCACAGATGATATGCGTATTCGGAGAACTGTAGGGAGATGCTGCCGAAATTTAGAATAATTAGTTAACAGTTAAAATAAAAACGTAAGTGCAGTACGAATAACATAAATCCCGAATGAAATAGGACAATCTCACCTAAAGACATTAACCAAAGAAATTGTCATTGATTGACAGAATCATGTCGGCTGATCGAAGTTGGATGTACCGACGTCTTGATCGTGGAGCTTTAACGAATGAGTTTCGATTAGGCGTAACGTACTTCCTAAATTTTGCCTATTCGAATCGGAATTTTGTTAGCATGGGTGATCAAATCCGATGTCCGTGCCGCATTTGTTCAAATGGATGATTTTTGGATCGGGAGACTGTCACTCTGCATCTATATACCAAAGGATTTGCACCAAGATATTTTCTATGGACTTGTCACGGGGAGTCACGCGAAGTCGGGACGTCGAGCAATCCTGTCGTTCAGACATATGGTGAATCTTCCTCTGCTGGTGCTTCTTCATCCAGTCAATGTAATCCCTATAGAACTATAATACTTGATAGTCTTGGGGGTCAATTCCACCTGAATGATAATGTTGATCGGCCAGTTCTTCAGACATCAGTCCCACCAGATACTACAACGGTTGATATCACAGAAGTAGGGGCTGCGGTAGATATTGAATTACCGAATAAAGAAGCTGCAGAATTTTACGAGATGTTGAAAGCTGCCGATGAACCTTTGTATGAGAATTGTCCTAAATACACTAGGTTTTCAGCAATGACATACCTCTTAAACATCAAGGCCGATTGTAATATCAGCGGAGTTGCGTATGATCGGATTGCTGGATTGATTAATGGAATGATGCCTACTGATAACAAGTTTGAGCCAACTTTTTATAAGACTAAAAAGCTAATGAGAAAATTGGGGCTTGGGTACGAAAAAATACACGCGTGCCAAAATAACTGTATTTTATATTATAAAGAAAATGTGCAGTTGGATAAATGCCCTGTATGTCAACACCCTCGTTACAAGGAGAAGAAATCGGTCCGACAGAAAAATATCCCGTTTAAGGTGCTTCGGTATTTTCCACTAACACCGAGGCTTCAAAGATTATTCATGTCGGAAAAGACAGCCCCCTACATGAGTTGGCATGCAAGAAGTCGTGATGATACAGTAATGACTCATCCATCTGACAGTGAAGCATGGAAACATTTGGATACATGTTATCCTTCATTTGCTAGGGATACTAGAAATATCAGATTGGGATTGTGCACAGATGGTTTTAATCCGTTTGGACATTCTGCAACTCCTTATTCAGTTTGGCCAGTGCTGCTGACAGTTTATAATTTTCCACCGTCAATGTGCATGAAAGATGAATTTATTTATCTTTCGATGATTATTCCGGGTCCTAAGGGTCCGCGAAAAGAAATTGACATATTTCTCAAACCCTTGATAGATGAATTGAAAACATTGTGGACTGAGGGAGCTGTCACTTATGATTGTCATCAGAAGCAAAACTTCAATTTAAAGGCCGCGGTCTTGTGGACAATCAATGATTTCCCGGCGTACGGCATGTTGTCGGGTTGGAGCACTCACGGCCGACTCTCTTGTCCGTATTGTATGGAATACTCTAAATCAATCAGTCTTCAGAACGGACGAAAAATCTCATTCTTTGATTGTCATCGTCGATTCCTACCGGTTAATCACCAGTATCGAAGGAATCGTAATAAATTTACTAAGGGCAGAGTCGAAAGAGATGGGCCACCACCGATGTTGTCTGGTGAACAAATGTTAGCACGTGTTTCAGCACTTCCAGATATAGTATTTGGTCGCAATGAAAGAGTGTCAGGTTTTGGCCAAACACACAACTGGGTGAAAAAAAGTATCTTTTGGGAATTGCCCTATTGGAGTTCATTATTGATTCGACATAATTTAGATGTCATGCACATTGAAAAAAATGTGTTTGATAATATTTTCAACACTTTGATGGATATTTCTGGAAAAACTAAAGATAATGTCAAAGCCCGACATGATCTGAAAATACTTTGTAAAAGACCAGAGTTGGAGTTACAAGAGGTCAACGGACGATATCTGAAACCGAAGGCCCTATATGTGTTAAATAAACAACAGATCAAAGATGTTTGTCAATTGGTAAAAGAACTCAGATTACCCGATGGATATGCTTCAAACTTATCTCGATGTGTGAACGTCGATGATTGCAAAATATCAGGGATGAAGAGCCATGATTGTCATGTATTCATGCAGAGATTACTTCCGATCGCATTTCGAGATCTTCTACCTGATAATATTTGGGGTCCGTTGACTGAATCAAGTATGTTTTTTAGAAACATCTGTGCAAATGTCCGTCGAGTCGAAGATATGTCAACACTTGAAAATAATATTGTTGAAATCATATGCAAGCTGGAGCAGTTTTTCCCTCCTGCATTTTTTGACTCAATGGAGCATCTACCGATACACTTGGCATACGAGGCACGAGTTGGTGGCCCTGTTCAATATCGGTGGATGTACTTATTTGAAAGATACATGAATCGTCTGAAGAAAAAAGTAAAGAACACCGCAGCTGTTGAAGGATCAATATCTGAATCCTATATCATCCAAGAAATTTCAACATTCAGCTCATTTTACTTTGAATCGACAGTACAGACAAGATTTGATCATCTTCCACGTAATGACGACGGCGGTGTTCGACATTCAGATGGACGTTTAAATATATTTTGTCACTCTGGTCGTGCTTTTGGTTCTCGTCCATCTCGACACTTAAGCGTGGAAGAGTATCATTTGGCACACTTGTATGTATTACTCAATTGTCCAGAGATTGAACAATTCGTTGAAATATTTGACATTGAGATGGTGCAAAAATACTCTATTCACAACGATCAAGAATTGGAGAGATTACGGAATCATGATTTCCGTACTTGGATTCAGACTTACAGCAAAGATCACAGAGTTGAAATAGATGAAAGAATATTTGAGTTTGTTAGTGGACCGTCGCGACTTGTGTCGTGCTATAGCGGATATTTTGTTAACGGGTATAAATTTCACACGGTTGAATATTCATTTACAAAAAAGACGATGAATGCTGGGGTCTGCGTGAAAGGGACAACCTATGTTGAATGTGATATGGATTTTTATGGACTGGTGGAAGAAGTGATAGAGTTGCACTACTTCGGCTTGAAATCAGTGATCCTATTTAGATGTCATTAGTTCGATACAACAGAAAGGGGCATGAAAGTTCATCCAAAATACAAACTTGTTGAGGTTAATTACAAATCGAAATTGGCAGCAAATGAGCCTTTTATATTGGCATCACAAGCCGAACAAGTATATTACGCGAAGTATCCGGCTCAAAATAAAGTTATAGCAGATTGGCGTGTAGTCTGTAAGACAAAAGGTAGAGGAAAAATTGATCCGATAGTAGGAGAAAATGAGCTGATACCTGATATGACACATGGTTTCTATCAAGAAGATGATCCTCCTACTGTAGATCGTATTATTCCAATACTCGAGGATGCAGACACAACGTCAATTCAATTAGAAGTTGAATATGCTGATGATGACGATCATGAAATTGAGGAAGCTGGAGATGAAGAAGATGAAGAAGAGGAAGAAGAAGAAGAATTCGAAGATATGTCTGTTCGACAGATATGTCTGGTCGTGGTTATCGACGCAGGAGAGCTTCGGAGTCTCTGATCGGTGAGACTTCAGCACTTACTCATGCTGCTGATCCTCCTGTTGCTGATCCTCATGAGGATGATACTGCCGAGGCTAGTACATCCAGACGCAGGCGGCCACGCGGGCCGAACAGGTGGCAGCCTCCACCAGCCACAGAGTCACGTAGATTGATTAGCGTGATTGGGGAGCGGTAATATATCATGAATTATGAATCATTACAAATTCATTATATCATAATATAATATTAAAATTTATTTTTGTTGTGCAGGTTCGAGCAAGAAGAAGTGCCGAGGAGCATTTCTTCTACTATTCGACGATACATGCACGGGGCATGGCCTACGTGGTCTCACGTGCCTAGCGAGCACGTCGACATGTTATGGCGCGAGTTTGAGGCACGTATTATTTTTGTTTTTACATGCATGATGATATATTAATATTGGTACTTATATTATTATTTTGCAGGCTTGCCATACATGGGCCGAGGACCAGAGGCCCTTCATTTACGCTGCCTGGGAGGCTATTTCCCGAGCAAGGTACAACGGGCAGCTGGGGCAGGCTCGGTCCCAGGCGATGGCCCGAGCTGGGACCACTAACATCGCGGAGACTCGGGGATACGGCCCCGGTTGGATTACTCCGGATATATGGGACCAGCTCGTGGGAATATGGTCGATGGATCGATGGCAGGAGGTTTCTCGGAATGCGGCTAGAAATCGCATGTCGGGGGGAGCAGCGCGTCACACCGGCGGCTCTGTTGCCTTTGCAGTGCACGCGAACCATATGGTAAGTATATCTTTTAATTATATATTTTATTTGTTACTATGTGTACTAATTAATGTATTTGTTTTGTAAATGTAGACGACGGTGTCAGATGACGGGACTGTCCAGCGATCCTCCCCGATGGCGGTCTTTGAGCGGACTCACCGTCGAGCACATGGGACGGGGGAGTACATCGACAACCGCGCTGCATACATTGTGGTAATTATATATTTGTTTAAATTATTCATTATATATTTATAATTTAAGTTTTGTGATAAATATTAAACAAAAAATCAAACTCGAGTAGGAGACCTACAGCTAGACGGTGGTGCAGCGTGGGGGTACCCCCGAGGACTTTGACGCAGCATCGTGGGTCGAGGCCGCAGGTGGCTGGGACCATGGCCGCGTATATGGCTTCGCAGATAGTGGTCATGCGCGAGCCGTGCTAGGGCCACTTGGGGTACCGACCCCTCCGGTCGCTGGTGAGCGGCCGTCCACCTCTAGATCCAGTTATGATCATAGTAGCAGAATAAGGACTCTAGAGGAGACGGTCGCGCGTCAGAGTCAGATGATGGAGGAGATGCATGCTATGCTACGCAACATGTCAGGTCATCCCGAAGCAGGCATCTCTTCGGCATCATCTAATCCATCATCCTCGAGTCAGTCCACGCCAGTGTACACTCAAGCACTCCATACCCCGCCATATGATCCAGACCATCCTCCATCGTGATCGTGAGATTTTGTTTATATTGACTTTGTTACTGAGATATTGAACTTGTTTAATTTATATTGACTTTGTTACTGAGATATTGATACTTCAATTTTGCATTCGAATTGTTTTTATATTATCGTGGATAATTATCAATATAAATATAATTTTTTTGATGTATATCTTGGTGTGTTTGTGATGTGTGAATGAATGTGTGTATGAGTGTATGGGTGTGTGAGTTATGTATCTGATAGTATCAATGTATCAATGGAAATTTTAAATTTTAAATTTTTTCGTTTCCAGGTTCACATCATCAGCAACGGCTTTCCCACGGCTGTCCGTGGGAAAGCCGTTGCTAAAAGTTTATCGAAAGCCGTTGCTGATGACCTACAGCAACGGCTTAGCGATGGGCTTTTACTAACGGCGTTGCTACGGACTCAGCGGCCGTTGTTATTAATGTTATCAGCAACGGCTCGGTGTCCGTTGCTGATAATATTTTTAGCGACGGCCAGAGCGGCCGTTGCTATTAATGTTATCAGCAACGGCACCGTGTCCGTTGCTGATAATGTTTTGAGCGACGGCCCGAGTGGCCGTTGCTGATCCGTTGCTAAGTTATTCGCAACGCGACTTTCTGTCACGGCTCTATTGCAACGGCGCGGCCGTTGCTGATGCTCTTCAGCAACGGCATCAGCCGTTGCTGATGCCCATTTTTCTAGTAGTGTTCCTTAAATTCTTAAGTGAGGGTCTCTACCTTTCATCTTATCTTAATTTCATCTAGGTAAATTCCTAATGTATAGTCTCTAGCCTAAACAATGTTACAATGAAATTTCATAAGGCCGGCCTACCCCTAGGTCCCTAAATAGTTTCCTAAAGGGGGCAGCACACCAAAACAAGGCATAATTCATCAAACCTTAATCTTTAACCTAGCTATCAAGAACACAAGGCACCATCAAGATTCAAGATTCAAGAATTTCCCAAGACACCAAGGAGAAAAGAAAAAAGAGAAAGAGGGGCCGGCGGCTCCTCAAAAAAATTCGGGTTGGAGCATGTGACTAGGTCCAAAATTTGGATCAAAAGATTCGCGACAACGACAAAAACTCAATTAATTCAACAATCGAATTTGGCACAGAGAAATCCACACAAAAATTTGGAAAATGCCTCTCATAGGGGGGCAGCGGCATAATGAGGAAATCGGGGAAAGAGGGTTTAATCCACACACCTTATTGGAGAAAACGAAAAGGAAGGTGATGCTATGGTCCTTCCTACGATGAATGCCGACGAACTCGCGATTTTTGGCCTTTGGATTGCTTCCTCCTCTCTCAGCGCCGCCCTCCCTCCCTCGGATGGCGTGAGGCTAAAACTATAGTCGTGCTCCCCTCAAGGTATTTTATGGGACCTTGTTGGCCCAAATTACCAAAATGCCCAAACTTAAACGACTCAACTTCTAAAATCCATATCTAACTCGTTCTAACTCCAATTCGAGTTCCGATTGAACCGCTTGACTCGTCTCAAGACCCTCTACCATCTTAGCATGATAAATCACAGAAATAAGGTAAATAATTTTTTTTTCTAATATTTTCTATATTTAATGCTTACCCGGATTCAATCATGCAGCTCTACGCCAATCCGCGCTCACTCGAGCCCACGGTCCTCTGCTTAAGGGGGTGTAAGGATTTTGGACATTACATGAAAACCAACTCCTGGTCGTGTGAGGACGTTGAGGCCGAAAGTAGTGGTGTGATAGCCAACGAGCCAGACTGGTGAAAATCGAGCCCTGGTCGTGTCAAGTGTTGGCCTTAAGTTTTCAACCTTGGTCTTAATCTCGGTTTTGATGATAACAAACACATAACTAATGTTTTTATTGTGAAATACTTTCAGGTTCCATGTCGGTTAACGCTCGATGTCTGTGATCAAAAATATTGAAGAAATCAAAAAATCAAAAGGACGTTGGTCGACGCGCTCAAATTTGTCGAAAAGAATAGAGTTTAGGTTTAGGGTGTCTAGATCATTTGTATTAATCCTCTTCATGATGCAAAGACCCCTAACGAACCAAACCCGTAATCCAAAAGCCGAACCGAAAAAATGTACCACAAAGTACTAGTACTTCTGGTCGGTCGACCGACGATTGATTGCTAGGCATTCTAAAGCCACAGAAAGCTTCCAGTCGATGACCGGTCGCTCGGATGGTCGACCGGCCATCGACCGACAATCGAGCACGTGTCGCCAACAAGCAGAAAAACACCCATTGCAACGACTTGTTTTGCCTCCTCCCTTCATGACTTATAAATACAAGCCTTGAGAGCCTTCCTCAAATGTTGTTGAACCTATTGAGCCATCATTTGATCCTATACAAAGCCTTCATTGAGATATTCTTTGTATACCCTAGCTTAGATCCTCACATTCTTGATCTTGCCTTCAAGCTTCATTTGATTCATCATCAAGGCATCAAGAGGAGCTAGGATTCATTGTTTGGAGGTAAGTATTTGTTGTATTGTTTATTTTCTCCATTGTTTGTTTATTTCATTATATTTCATAGTGTGAAGACCTAGGTTGTAAGGTCTTGAATTGTTGGTGGTTGCCTTGGTGTTAAGGTTTAAATCCACTGGTGTAAATGTAGTTTACTAGGATTAGTTGAGTTGTCCTTAGGTTTGAGGTGAGAGAGTGCTCTTAGTAGGAATGCGATATACTTTCAGGTGTGGAAGTGCCTTCGGTGTGAGAGCGGAGACTCTCCAGTGAAAACATCCTCATTGTAAAGGGAACACTTAATCTAGTAAAGCTAGTTTGGATATCCTAAGCGAGGTGCTTAGGTAGTGGAGTAGGCATTGGGGCCGAACCACTATAAATCTCTTTGTTTGCATTGCTTACTTTGCGTATTGATTACTTGACTTGTTTATTCATTTCCGCATTCATTTAGTAATTAAATTGTGCATTAACCTAAGTAATCAAGAAAATGATTGAAGCCGGAATTAAGTTCAAGATTAGCAAACACACTATTCACCCCCCGTTTAGTGTGACAATTTCACTAATATTTGGTATCAGAGCAGGTCGTAGATTGAGATTTCACCATCTCCTCTACATCTTGCCTCAATCCGAAAAATGGCACTGGAGAGTTCTAAAATGGCACTGGAGAGTTCAGTGTCTACACCTCCTAGGTTTGACGACTCGAATATTGGTGTCCTTAACATGTTAAAATTAGAATTCATTGAACCTAAGGTTGACATGCATGCTTGGAGTGAACTTGACAAGAAAATCTTTAAGTTTAATGGAGATGCCATGAATTGTATACTTTGCATATTACCAAATGGCATCGTAAAAAATGTCACGCATTGTTGTTCGGCTTTTGATTTATGGGCCACTTTAAACATTTTATATGATCATGCCAAAACCGAAGAATTTGACACTTTTAATGAAGGTAGTGATGACAATGGTCATTCACCTGCCCCTTATCTTGGTTTTGATGCACATAGCTCTTCTAGTAGAAGGAGCAACTCCAAGAGCCGAAAAACAAAGGTAATTTGTCATGCGTGTAAAGAAAAGGGGCATGTGAAGAAAAATTGTCCTAGCATGAAGAACAAAGCAAGGAAGAGGTCAAGTGCTTCCACCTCCACCTCTCATTCACTTGAAGAATCCTCTAGTCATGATTATGAAGTCATTTCAAAAGTTTGCCTCATGGATGCTAACAATGAGGTAAAACCTTCTACTTCTAGTCATGATAAAAATCTTGATAATGATGATAGTAGCTCTAATTCTTTAGGTGTGACTTATAATGAGCTAGTAGAAGAATCTAAGAAGATGTATGCCATGCTCATGAAATCAAATAAGAAAAATAGAAAAATCAAGAAAGAAAACTTGAAGCTTGTTAGGCATTTGCATGGGTTGAAGAGTGAAAATGAAAAATTGAAATCTTGCTCTTTTGATTCATGCCATGATAATCTAGAAATTGAGCTTAGAGTCTTGAAACTTGAAAACAATGAATTGAAATCTAAAATGAAATCTAGAAATAATGATTTGAAAAATAATTTCACACTTGAGAATGAGATTTTGAAAAATAAAAATTGTAAGATGAAATCTCAAATGCAAGTCTTACACATGATCTATTAATGACTCGAAAAATGAGGTTGTTTTCTTAAGTAGGAAAGCAAATAACTTATCTAATGTTTCATCTATTAAAAATCCTAGGATGAAAAATGTCTCTTCTAAGAATGCTCATGCACATCATCATCTTCATGTCAAGCATTCTAAAGTTAAACCTCATGAAAAGAAAAAGTTTAATGATCATTGCTTTTGTTGTGGTATCTTCAGCCATGCGATTTATGACTGTGCATTTAAGAGAAATCCAGTGTTGCTAGGACACTTTGGATTCCTAGGCCAACTCACCCCCAAGGACTCAAAGCCATTGGTACCAAAGATTTCTTGCTCTCTTGTAGGGGGAGTTACCATACAAAGGGTAAAGAGAAGTGAAGAGTTGAAGTTGATCATGGACTTAAATGAAGAATCATCCTTTGGTTGCAACTTCAAACAATCATGATGTCATTGGTATGGAAATTGGCTTCTAGGTATACTTCGTATCATCTCCTTACTTTGGTTGGTTTCATTTAAGTTGGCGTTATAATACATATTTAATTTGAGTTATTTTCCCCGCTCTTGTTAAGAGTCTTTTGAAAAATGAATTTTGATTTTGATTTCTAGTCTCCTCGGAGACCTTTGTAGCCTATAACGGGCTCATGTAACCTTTTGGTTCTAAATCGTAGGCTCATTATGGCCTTTCGGTTTTCAACCAATATGAAGGGTTGGAGATCTTAATTTTCAATTATTTCATATTTTGAGATCTCTCGATTCATTTCGGATTCATGATAATTTATTTTGAAACGGATTTCAAACTATTTAACAAAGTGGACATTGAAAATGATACTTGATTCTTCTCTTTGCTATTTGGTTTGTGTTGCTTGCTAGTAGCTTTATTTTCATTAAATCTACTAATGAAATCTACTTGCAAGTTGAGAATGTTAATGGAAGGCTATGCTATCATGAAGAAAATTGAAAACTAAATCACAAGTTTGGCAAAATTCTCTTGAAAGAGGTATGAGTTTGAGTTTTGTTAAAACCTTGCTTAATTACCTCAATAATTATGCTTAAATGATTTATCTATGCTCATGATTCATTTTGCATGATAAACCTTTAAAATTTCATGAGTAAGAAGAATTTTGATGACTTGAGCAATTTCATGACATCTTGATTGAATGAGCTTGCTCTATGTTGAAATCCTTCATCAGAGACTTCATCTTAAGATGAAAATTTGATGAACATGTTTAAGAGCGTTAATGATTCATTGCCATGCATTTAAAATTGAAAAATCCTGGGTAAATGATCAAAGTGATAACAAATTCACTTTAGGGGACTTAAACTTGAAAAGGTTTGACCCAAGTCAACAAATCTACTTGGACACTTCATTTTAAGTCCAAACTTCGTAAACATATTTAGGAATAGGTATGACATGTTTACAAACATTTAGAATGAAGTAATCATAAGGATATGGATAAAATAATATAGAGGTCATGTCATGATAATCTCTTTTGAACCAAGTTGACCCAAGTCAACAAATTGACTTAGAGGTCTCATTCTCAATTCATATGTTTAGATTTACTCATGTCAGGTATCCATAGGTTTAAGTTTGAAAAATCATGAGTGAATGACAAGATTGTCACTTAGCTAGTTTCATGTTATCATAGGTTAGTTTTGAATGGAACCATGCTAGATTGATATCTTGACTTAAGGACATTATTTTCATCTCAAACTTGACATACACCCTTTACATGATCATTATGTGGTGTAGGGGTGAGCAAAATCCGAACCGACCCGAAAATTCATTTCAGGTTGGGTTATTTGGGTAAGTTGGGTCGGGTCGGGTTTGAATTTTAGAGATTTCATACTCCTTATTCACGTCGGGTCAGGTCAGGTGAAAACTTTGATATATATATATATTTATGTATATTATAAGTATAAAAAGTGATGTTGGCATAGTGGTTAGAGCATTTGATGTGAAACTTAATAGGTCTCAAGTTTAACTCCTACTAGGGTTATATTCATAATACCATTTTTATCTTGTTTCTTTTACCATCTTCACAATTGAATATTTCTTTGTCTTTTATTATTATGAATTTTGATTTATTTATTTTTTTAAAAAAAAGGAATTCGGGTTATTTGGATCGGGGCCCAATCTTATTCGGGTTAATTGGGTTGGGCCCCGAAATCTTATTCGGGTAGGGTCGGGTGGTGTAGGAGCCTCCTTATTCGGGTTCGGGTTATTCAGGTCGGATCGGGTTTTGACCCGACCCGACCGATGCTCACCCCTAATGTGGTGTCTTAAAAGTTTGAATGAAAATTGAGCACATTTTTTAAAAATAACTGGAATTACGAAAATACAATTGAAATTTTAGTATTTTAGTTAACTTTAGAAAAATGTAAAAAAATCCTTTTTAACTGATTCTTGAAACTGCATATTCGTTAAAAAATCTAGTTTCTTCAACAAAAATTTTAGAAATTTTCATTAAGAATCTGATTTATAGTGGAATTTTGAAGTTGGATTTCAAAAATGCAAAGTATCATCCTCTTGAAATATCAATCTTTCCGATATTTTGGTTTTTCGTTGAAAACTTCAAATAAAACTCCAAGTATACTATTTTGATTTCATTTCTATTATCGTTCTCACTATTGTTTGAGTAAAATAATTTCTAAAATTGATTTTGATAACTTGAGCGATAACTTGAAAAATGAGTTTTTGGTTGAAATCGAGATAGGTTGAAAAATGGACTTAGAGAATTCATTTTGAGTTCAAACTTGACACATGCATCTTAAATGATCATTCAGTTATGTCTGGAAAGTTTGAATCAAAATTGATAACTTTTGAAAAAATACCTAATATTTACAAAAATGGCACTAGACTTTTATGGATTTTAGGAATTTCTAGAAAAAACTAATTCTTTTACTCATTCTTGAACTGGTGGATTTCTTGCAAAATCTAGTTTCTACCATTAAAGTTTCAAAAAATTTCATCAACAATATGATTTGATGGGGATTTAAGAGTTTGGTTTATGTATACTTGAAGTATTCCTTTGACCTAAATCAACAAAGTGACTTAGAAATTTTATTTTAAGCCCAAACTTGACTCATATACTTAGATTCACTCATGTTAGATGTCTATGTGCCTAAGTTAGAGAAAACATGAGTAGATAGCAAAATTTGATACTTAGTTATTTTCATGTTTTCATGCCTATTTAGAATGAAACTGTGCTAAGTTGAAATTTTGATCAAAAGACATTATCTTCACTTCAAACTTGATATACATATTTTACATGATTATATCTTGGTATTTTGAAAGTTTGAATGATGTCTGGAAATGTCATAAAAATCTCACTTATTTACGAAAATGCCACTAAAATATCATGATACTAAGCACTATAAACCACTATAAATCTCTTTGTTTGCATTGCTTACTTTACGTATTGATTACTTGACTTGTTTATTCGCTTCCACATTCATTAAATTGTGCATTATGGCCATTTCACTAACATCCAAGCACTGAGGTCGGAAGTGATAGCTCTGGGGGCCAAGGACAAGATTCGGTGAAAACTGAGCTCGCGAGAAGCGCACTTGGGGTCGTTGAGCGCATAGGAGCCCGAGATAGGCACTGAGGCCGGTGAGCCAGACTGGTGAAATCCAAGTCCTAGCCTTGTAAGGATGTTGAGGCCGGAAGTAGTGGCGTGATAGCCAATGAGCCAGACTGGTGAAAATTGAGTCCTCGTCGTGTAAGGGCATTGAGGCCGGAAGTAGTGGCATGATAGCCAATGAGCTAGGCTGGTGAAAATCGAGTCTTGGACGTGTAAGGGTGCTGAGCGATTTGATGATTGCATGCAGAAGCGATAAATAATTAAGCAATTAAAATAAACAATAAAGCAATGCAAACACGTTAATTTATAGTGGTTCGGCCCCAATGCCTACTCCACTACCTAAGCACCCGCTTAGGATTTCCAAACTAGTTTTACAAGATTAATTCGGTTTCCCTTACACAAAGGACTTTGACTTGAAGAGTCTCACTCTCAACCTAAGGTACTTCCACACCCGAAAGTCTCCGCCTTCTTATCGAGAGCACTCTTCCACCTCAACCCTAAGGGACAACTAAACTAATCCTTGTAAATACTAAGTTTACACAAGTTGCTTTACTCCTTCTACACCAAGGATACCACTTCACCCAATTTAAAGAAAACGTTCAAATAACAGGTAAAATTACAATCAAAAGAGCTAAGAATAAAACCAATATTAAACTCTCTTTTGCAAGCCTTTGGCGCCTTCAACTCGTCAAGTAGTAGAGCTTAAATCAACACCCGAGTTGAGGCAGAAAGCTAAGCGCTTCAGATTTTCTTCACGAAAGAATAGTGCGCCGTTGATCGATCTTTTGGAGGGCTCTAAACTCCCTTAGAGTGCTCAATGATAACTGTAAGAGAGGGAGAAGAACGCGTTAAAAGAAGTTGATGAAGGTATATTTATACCCTCATGAAGAAACGACAGCTCAACAAATAGATTTTTATCCGTTGCAGACTGCCGGTCGATTGGTCGGTCGATCGACCGATCAACCGCTCACATCGACCGCCGCATTCTGTCTGTGGTCGGTCGACCGACGGGTCGACTACCCAGACACGGGAAGTAGTGGCTCTGGGGTCGAGGACCAAACTTAGTGAAAACTGATCTCGCGAGAAGCGCGGTTGGGGTTGTTGAGGGCGTAGGAGCCCGAGATAAACACTAAGGCCAGTTAGCCAAACTAGTGAAAATCGAGTTCTGGTCGCTAAATGGAGTGTTGGGCTCTCTAGTGATGTATATATTTATTTAGGTGTCCTGCACGGACTAAACCTTCAAGTTCGTCTCCAAGCACTACACAATCTTTCATAGTGTGTCCGTAAGTGTCCTGGAATGCGTACTTCTTGCCCATATCAGCATTAGGCGGCAACTTCTATTTTCCGCATTGTTTTGCTCGTGGTAGTTGCGATCTTCATTTTTTATGTCTCTTTCTAGACTTTTTGTCCTCGACAACGGCGTTGAGGTTTTACCTGTTAGTCTTTTTAGCTTCTCAGAGTTCATCCATTTGTATGAAGCTAGCGGCTTTCTCCTAGAAGTCGAGCATATCCTTAGGCTATGTTAGGGTGATCTAGTCGGCAAAGAGCCTAGGGTTTAGCCCGATCTTGATAGAGTAGAATTCGACTTGTAGGTCGAGATTGGGAATTTCGGCCGCTATGACATGGAACATGTTCATATATTCTCTTGGGGGCTCGTGTCACCCCTACTTAACATAGAGGAGGGCAACCTGTTGGCTTAAGGGTCTTTCTTAAGCCTTGATCTTTATTTTGATGAAAACAAACATGTATTTAATCCAAGTGTGTAGTTTTGAGTTCAAGTTGAGGTTGTGATATGCATGCCTAATCCATTCAAACGAGACGATTAAAAAGATCGTCAAAAGAACGGAAGAAGAAATCATTGTAGAAAGGCTCCGGATTAAGTCAAGAAGATTTAATGAAATATGTCCCTAGAATAGTTTATCCCAAGCCTAAAATGTAAGGTTATCCAAGTTGAAACTTGGTAACCAAACCCTTAGAATTGGCATGTAAAAATACAAGGAATTAATCATCCTCAGCCTGGGATCGGTCGACCGATCAAGGCAATAAAATGGCGATGCAGCCCATTCGGTCGAACGACTGGTTGACCGAAGATCGCAAGAAATTGGCAGAAGCCATTCGGTCGACCAGTCGGTCGACCGAATGTGGCAAAAGGGAAATAGCTGGGCTGCGTTGGTCGACCGGTTGGTCGACCGACAGAGGCAAAAATTTGGCAGAAAGGTAGCGATCGACCAATCGATCGACCGACCTAAAGATGGCCTCCATCGCGTGATTCGCTGCAGCCATTCGGTCGATCGACTGATCGACCGGCCTAACGACCGAATGGCTTCAACGGTCGATTTTTTATCTGTTGAATGGTCGTTCGGCTGAGGGGTTATAAATACCCCTCACCAAACTTCATTATACACTTTTGCAAAACTTAATTGAGCATTCAAAGTGAGTCTTAAAGCCTTCATACGAGCAACACCTGCACGCGCCTCTCTGCTCCCAATCTCGACTTCATCAGGCGTTGTTTTCTTTCTCTTCAACCTTGCTGCGCTCATTGAAATCTTCTTCCTGTTGCAAGTTGAAGATGAGAAGGCGGTGGAAAGAAGCTTGGGTCAATTTCTCTTTCATTAGCTCATTCCTAAAGTTTGTAATTTGTTGAAACTTGTTTTCTTGTTAAGATAGCTTGCTAGGTGTGCTAGGAAACACTTAGGGTATACTTTGTAGAGTTGTGTTTTGCCTAGGTGAATAGGATTGAGGTGTTCTCCAAGTGTGGGAGAATGGTGTCCTCAAGTGTATTCAAAGGGAAACATAATTTCTATAAAGTAGTATTTAGAAATCCTTGGTAATGAGCCAAGGTAGTGGAGTAGGCGGTTGGCCGAACCACTATAAATTGCTTTGTTTGCATTGATCTTTACTTCCTTTCATCATTGTGATTTAATTGTGATCATATCATTCATTGAAGAACAATCCCATTAAGCTAAGACAAAATTAAGTTAAAAGAAATTGAAAAAAGGGGATTGACACTATTCACCCCCCCCCCCCCCCCCTTCTAGTGTCAAGGTCCATCCAACACAACCTCCATCTTGTGATAGACCTACGATGTGGTGAATTGGTTGATGAAGACGTGGGAGAACTCTTTGAAGGAATGGATAGACCCCGGCAGAGTAAGTCGAATGGCCTACACTAAGTCTTTGAGGGAGGGTGAATAGTGTGGTTAACGAACTACTTAACTAAATCCGGTTTTATTCGTTTCTTGATTACTTAGGCAATTCACAATTCAATAGCAAGTAGAATCAAGATAATTAACAAGTAATCCAACAACCAAGAAAGCAATGCTAACAATTTGATTTATAGTGGTTCAGCCCCACTGCCTACTCCACTACCTAAGCACCCCGCTTAGGATTTCTAACTTAGCTTTACTAGATTAATTTGTTTCCTTACAATGAGGAATTTACACAGGAGAATCTCTGCTCTCAACCCAAAGACACTTCCACACCTGGAAGTCTCCGCCTTCCCTCCGAAAGCACCCTCCCACCTCAAACTCTAAAGCACAACAAATTCAATACTAGTAAACTAACTAAACCGATGGACTTAAGCCTTACAACCAAAGCAACCACCCAATCAAACAACCTAGATTTACACACTTGATACACAATGAAAATAGCAACAAAATACAACAATAATGGAGCAATAAATCATACAATAAGATACTTAGCTCCAACCAAAGGTTCCTAGCTTCCTTTTGATGCCTTGATGATGAAACAATTGAAGAGTGAAGGCAAGATCAAGGGTTTTTGGCTCCAAGCTAGGTTTTCACAAAAGAATGGCTCAAAGAGGCTTATGATTGATCAAAGGATGTCTCAAATAAGTTAATAGTGATCAAGATCGGTATAGGAAGGCTGGCCTTTCATATATATATAGAGTAGTATAAAGAGAAATGCATTCAATGGCTCGAAATAGGGTCATTGTGTTTTCGTCGGTTGATCAGTCGATCGCAGGTTCAATCAACTGACCATTAATTTGACTAGACCTTCGACCGAAACTGCACTAGGGTAGTTTCAGCAAGGTCTGATCTGATCTTTTAATCCTTATTTATATTTCTTAACATGATTATCATAATTGCGAGTCAACTCGTAAACTCGGATGATTTTACGATCCCAGGTATCAAAATCGAGCTGACTCACGCACACCTAAACTCATTTCTGGGTAAACTCGGGTAAACTTGCATAAACTCGGCTGAACTCGCGAGTAAATTGATCAGGTAAACTCGGTTCGATGATAATTATCATGGATTGAACTTGTACTTTTATATTTTATCTTTGAGTCATTGTGTGTGTTTTAATATGGAATTAGAATGCTTCATTATGTATGGATTAGACTTGTACCCTTATATTTTATCTTCATGTGTGGTTTATTATGGATATTATGAATTTTAGGTTCTATTAGATTATATTTTTGTAGCATAATATTTTTTAAAATATTTTTTTAATATCAGGTAAACTCTTACGAGTTTGCGAGTCAAGTTTACGGAGGCTCCACGTGTTTCCTTAAACTCTCGAGTTTAACAATCTTGTTTTTTAACTTCATTAACTTTAACACATAAATGTTAAATAAGGATTACCCCTCATTTGGATTCAATAAAAATATCTAAAAACAAAATCCTTAAGAATCAAAATCTAAATTTTGGGCTCTAGTACAAATTGCAAAAACCGGAAATTTTATAATCTCCCAGGATAGGTTAAAGGTTTTCAAAAAATCCTTTGAAATATGTCTTTAACTTGTTTCTACCTAAAGAATAATTACCGGGACTTTTGGTGCCAAGAAAAAGTCTAAATCATGTAGCCCCCCAAGGAGCTCTCTAGGCTTAAAAAATTTCTGGGCCATTTTTTTATTTTTCTGGTTTTGGATTCTTATGCATCAAATAGAGGTTATACAAAATCTAGACACTCTAAACCTAGACTCAAACTTCTCAATGAATCTCGAGCATCGACGAGTGTCTTTGCCGATTTCTATGATTTCTCCGATTTCTTCGACTTATCCATGAAAACATTAGTTTCATGTTTGTTATCATCAAAACCGAGATTAAGACCAAGGTTGAAAATCTTAGGACAACAATCTCCCTCCTTTTTTATGATGACAAACAACCTTAAGAGAATATTTTCAATAAAACATTAATGAAGTCAATCATGGGACTTCTCCTCCTATCATCACGCATATCTAAATAAATATACTCTGTCTATCTATATGCATGGTTTTTCTATATTTTCTTCCCCTTACCTATATTTTTCTCCCCCTTTTTACATCAATCAAAAAGGGCAAGAAAAGTCAACTAAGGTCAAAGTTGGGAATTTTTCATGATATTTTAAAATTCATTCAAACTTTCAAAATACCAAGATGTGGTCATGTAAAGCATGTATATCAAGTTTGAAGTGAAACTCATGTCATTTGATCAAAATTTCAACTTAGTATGGTTTCATTAGAAATAGGCATCAAAGCATGAAATTGTTAAGTATCAAATTTTGTTATCCTCTCATATTTTCTCTAACTTAGGTACATAGACATCTAGCATGAGTGAATCTAAGTGTGTCAATCAAGTTTGGGCTTAAAATGAAATTTCTAAGTCATTTTGTTGACTTAGGTCAAAGTATGCTTCAAGTTTACAAAAATCAAACTTTTAAATCTTATCAAATCATAATCTTGACGAAATTTTTCCAAACTTTAACAGGAGAAACTATATTTTTCAAGGAATCTATAGGTTCTAGAATCAGTCAAAAATCAGTTTGCTATAAAGTCATAAAATTCCTGAAAATCTATTAGCATTTTCGTAAATATCGGGTATTTTTTCAAAAGTTATCAATTTTGGTTCACACTTTTCAGACATCGTTGAATGATCATTTAAAATGTGTGTGTCAAGTTTGAGCACATAATGAATTCTCTAACATCATTTTTCATCCTATCTTGATTTCAATGAAAAATCGATATTTCTAGTTATTGTTCAATTAATCAAAATCATTCCTAAGAATATTTTTGCTCAAACAATGGTGTGAACGATATTAGAAATGAAATCAAAATGGTATACACGAGTTTTCATTTGAAGTTTTTGACGAAAAACCAAAGTATCGATAAATTACCTGTAAGACCCGGGAAAAATTTCCTAATATAAAAATCGATTTCGGTGCAGCGCGTTGGACCCGGGGATAGTCCAGTCGAGCCTCAGGATCGCCTCGAGTAATAGGTATGACTCGACTAATGATGTATGCAATTTAATTGGGCAAATGACTCTTTCCTTTTATGCATTTATACTTTAATCAAGTTAAGTCGACTCGTGTTGCGGACAGAGTCGAAAACCAAGTCGAGCTCGGGTTTAGTCGAGTCATGAATTAGAGTCTAGGGACATTAAGGAAGGTTTGATGAGTGATTAAAATCCCTCATCCATGCTGCCGTGTGACTCATCTTGGAGTCGCACAAGGCAGCGCATGGGAGAGGGGGAGAAGAAGCAAGGGAAAGGGGATTTTGGTCGATTCAGGATTTCGCGTCGTCGCCGAAAAATTCAAAGTTGTCGCCATCCGATCTTTCATTCTCCTCAATCAAGGTGAGTGGTTTGTTTTGAAGAAATGGGGGAGGCGGGTAGCCGAACCCTTAGTGGTGATAGGATCGTGTTTTCTCGTGATTTTTCGACGAATCAAGGTTTCGTAGTGGTGTATACATAGTTTTGTATCAATCCTTGTCGGATCATTTTGTTTCCTCGTTGATTTCTCAAATGCTAGGGCTGCCAAATCATGGGAAAAGGGGAAAGGTCATGCCAAAAATTTTCCCAATTCCCTTGACGGAAGTAAGGCCCTTAGATGATCTTAAGTTCGTCAATAGAGCATTCTTAGTCATCGATTTCACGTGTTATGAAGCATGTCTTCCCTAGGACTCTTAGATTGTGGCCGAATGAACCCTAATCTTCATGAGAAAGGTTCGACCATGTGTAGGGGAAGGGGCAAACTAGTCCACATGAAATTTAGATATAGCGGAGACAGAATTAGTGTCGGGGATAAATTCTCCTTTTCCCTTTCCTACCCTAAGAGGCATGGCCGAGCAAGGTTCACCTTGCTCAAGGCTCGGCCAAGCCTAGGGGGAGGGAGAGGGTAAGCTTTAGATGGAAACTTCCATGGTTAGAATGTTAAAACTATAGAGACATGATGATACTTAGGAAGAACACTAACCATAGTAAGTAAATTTATTGATTTATGAAATTGTAGGAATGCTAGCTTAATGACCATCCTTAGCTCATTCATCTTTAATTTTTGAAATGATATATTAGTTTACCATGCTTAGTATTTCATGCATTGTTGAATTCATTGCTACCTTGACATGCTAGATAAATTGTTTCTTATTGAGTTTAATTCTAAAGGTAGTGTATAATTGTTTATGTATGAATCTCGTGGCTATATATAGTAGATGTTGTAAAGTATGCTTACTTTTCTTTAGATTACACATGCTGTCCTAAAATGTTCATGGGTGGAATTCCAAGGTCGGTACATGGAATTCCTCACCCAAGGTAGTGTATAACGTTAGATAACATGTAAGACGTTGCGAGATGCTCAGCATATATGGAAACTTCGCTAGGAGATGACATAAATTCTAGGACTTCTAGTAAACATTTTTAGAAACCTAGAACTATTAGATGTACACATTTTAAAAGGGCGGCATTAATTTGTTGACCCTGTAGCCCGGATTAGGGCCAGATACGGGCAATGGCCTGAAGTGTATATAAGGAAACTCTAGGATATTTGATTGTGTGATGTGCTTGAGATGGTCCACCGAGAAGCGTGGAGGTCGGAAATGACCAATGCTTAGCTCGGTCAGCGTTTGGGTCTTGAGATGCACCAGCGGGCCCGCTAGGTGACAGACCCCAGTTGGGTGGGACTAGCTATCCCTACCCCAGACGGTGTCCGGAGACTAGTGGACCATCCTAGTCGATGGCTCGGGATTTCCTATTTACATCTTGATATGATGTGGCTGAACGACCAGTATGATTCTACCTTGTATGGTAGGGCCGGTTGTAGCCGGGATTTTTATACCATAAGTAGGCCCAAGGGCCGAATGCCGGAGGCTGGATAGGCCGAAATGGTAAGTTTTCACATATATGATTTATACAGAATGACCCATCGGGTCTGTAGTCACACTAGAAGTAACTTACCTCCCTGGATATATATTATGATGCCTTATATGTTATGCATGAGTAACTGAAGATTATGTGGAGGTTCGCAAGAATCTCTCACTGAGTCCGAAGTGGACTCACAGTTTGTTTCTTCGTTTTTGCAGAGCATGAGCAGTGATTGTGACCTGTCGGCATGGTACAGCTGGAGGGTGGGTGGTGGTGCCATATCTCATAGCGGCGTCCTTGAGTCATAGTCCAGTGTTTTAGTAGTTGTTTTCTTTTCTGCACTGACAGTTGTATTTTGAAAAAAAATTGTAAAACTTTGATACTTGAGATGTTCGGTTGTTCTGATGTTGGTTTTCTTCCTTGATTTGGAAATATATGATTGTGAACTTTGAAAACTTTTAATAAAGTTTGTGTTGAGGTTTCTTTTATGTCAGTACCCTGGCCTGGCCGGTCACACTATCCTCAGTTGGAGTGTGACATTACCATTTTAAGTAAGTGATCCTTTGAATTTCTGAAATCCAACTTCAGAATTTCACTATAAATTAGATTCTTGGTGTAAATTTTTGAAATATTTATACAACAAACTATATTTTTCATTGAAGGTGAAGTTTCAAGAATCATCTCAAAATTAGTTTTGTACATTTTTCTAAAATTAACTGAAAATGCTGAAATTTCAATTGCATTTTCGTAATTTTTAGTTATTTCTCAAAATGTGTTCAGTTTACATTCAAACTTTTATGACACCACATAATGATCATGTAAAGAGTGTATGTCAAGTTTGAGATGAAAATTATGTCCTTAAGTCAAGATATCAACCTAGCATGATTTCATTCTAAAATAAGTTAGTTATCATGAAATTTGTTAAGTGTCAATCTTATCATTTACTCATGATTTTTCAAACTTAAACCTATGGACACCTAACATGAGTAAATCTAAATATGTTCCTTAAATATAGATTAAAAATGACACCTCTAAGTAGGGGCGGACCCACACTAGGGCCAAGGGGGGCATTGCCCCTCCTAAATTTTCTCCAAAATATCAAATATTAAATATAATTTAATAAGTTTTTTAAAAAATATATGGTTAAATTGGATGAATATAATTTAGTTCAAGTTTTTTTACTAATGTATTTATAACCTAGTGGTTAGTTGTTTTAATTTTTTGCTTATAGATCTTAGGTTCAAACCTCATCTCTTGTCTTTTATATTCATTATTTACCTTTTTTCGTAACGTCTAAATATAAAATCCAATTTTTTAATTAAAAAAACTTCAAATCTTTCTCCATTAATTTCTAACTTAACTCCAAAATTTTCTCTATAATTAGTTTATAAGTTAAGTTCAATTTTCTTCATTAGTTCTTTACATCTAAAACTCTCATGTTGACTTTATTTCTAATACATTTTCTATGCTATTATCCATGCTCATATTATAAAGTTGTCTGAACTTTTATGGATGAGTTATTTTGATTGAATAATTAATTTGTTCATCATGCATCCAAGGAAAATGAATAAAAATTATGTTATATTTCATTCATAATTATGAAATTTATTTAGTTGAGAATCCAATTCTAAAATATATCTATATTAATTATATAATACATCTTTACGGTGACAAGTTAGTTTTTACTTTTGATGTAATATTAAGTACTATTAGTGCAACAAAGAGCAATTGTTTTTCTGTATGTATTTGTAATTCTGTTAATCTCATACTAATTTAGTTTTCTTCGTATAGTTTCATAATGTTGGCACTTGAGATGAGTAAGGCGATGACCACATCATAGTAGAGCATACTTTGGATAATTGAGATGAAAGAATTCTTACACAAGAACTTTAATTATTTTTAATTTAAATAATCTAACTGTATTTTCAAAATATAAAAATAGACAAAGAAATTTGTACTATTATAAGTTGTGATTTTAATTAAAAATCTTGAAATTGAAGAGTTTAAATAATATTTAATAGATTTTTATATCCTAAATTGGCCCCCCTCATTGAAATTTCTGCGTCTGCCACTACCTCTAAGTCAATTTGTTAACTTGGGTCAAGCATGCTCAAGAGAGGTTATCATGAAATGACCTCTATATCATTATATTCATATTTTCATGAATTTTTCATTCTAAATGCCTAGAAACATGTCGTATGCATTTTTAAACATGTTTATGAAGCTTGGACTTAAAATGAAGTGTCCAAGTCGATTTGTTGACTTGGGTCAAACCTTTCCATGTTTAAGTTCCCTAAAGTGATCTAGTTATTACCTTGTTCATGCACACATGACTTTTCACCTCTAGACATACTTATGGGGTATAGACATAAAGGGAGGTCTCTAATGACAAATTTTAACCTCGAGCAAGTTTTATTCAATAAAATTTACGTAAGTAATAGGATTTGTCCTACTCAAGAGATTTTAAGAATTTATCATGCAAATTCAATCATGAGTGTAGAGACATCATTAAAGCATGAATATAGAAGTATATTACACTAAGATTTTTACAAAACCAAAATTATACTTCATTCTAGAAATAATGTATAGGTATATGTGCTTGGTCCTAGCGTGTAAAATTGGATTTTTTGTAAAAATTGATTGTACTAGTGTTATCACGATGTATAGGTATATAAGAATACTTAAGTCCATAATCTAAAAGAGTTTATTTCATACAAAGGACTTGTGCACAACAACTAGCCGCGGCGATATATTCCACTTCGGTAGTTGAAAATACAACCGAGTTTTGTTTCTTTGAAAACCAAGAAACAAGACTCATTCCTAGGAATTGACAACACTCACTAGTGCTTTTTCTATCTACTTTACACCCGACAAAATCGGCATTCAAAAAACCAATTAAATCGAAAGATGCATTACATGGATACCATAATCCTAAGTCAACAATGCCTTCCAAATATCTCAATATGCGTTTGACCGCACTTAAGTGAGACATTCTACTATTCTAGGACAAGATTGAAACCTAGCACATGCACAAACACTAAACATGATATCGGGTCTACTTGCGGTTAAATAGAGAAGGCTACCAATCATACCTCGATATCGTTTTTCATCTACTTTTACATCATCTTCATCTTTATCAAGCTTGATGGATGTGCTCATTGGTGTAGAAGCTATCTTGGCTTCATTCATTCCAAACCTTTTGATGAGCTCCTTTGTGTACTTAGCTTGATTTATGAAGATCCCTTTGTTGGTTTGCTTGATTTGGAGACCAAGCATGAAGGAAAGTTCTCCCATCATGCTCATCTCAAACTCTTATTGCATGCACTTTACAAACCACTCACAAAGTAATTCATTAATAGCACCAGATATTATATCATCAACATAAATTTGCACGAGTGAAATATCATTTTCATTATTTTTTATAAAAAGAGAAACATTAGGTTTTCCAATGCTAAAGCCTTGATCAATCAAAAATGTGGAAAGTCTTTCATACCAAGCCCTAGGGGCTTGTTTTAATCCATATAAAGCTTTTTTAAGTTTAAAGACATGATTTGGAAACTCAAAACTTTCAAATCCGGGGGATTGTTCAACATAAACTTATTCATCGATAAAACCATTTTAAAAAGTACTTTTAACATCCATTTGAAAAAGTTTAAAACTAGCATAAGCCAAAAGCATGCAAATTGCCTCTAATCTAGCTACCGGAGCATAGGTTTCGTTATAGTATATTTCTTCTTCTACAAATATGTCACAACACATAAGTTATAAGGGAAGTATTCTACAGCTTCTACCATAAATAGCAACATGCTTTCAACAATAAGGTAATTAAATTCTACATTTAATCAATAAATTCTAGCAAGGTAATAATTGAACTAACAAAGTAAAAATTCAATACTAGTAAAATCAATGGAGGAAATTTCTTAAGATGATATGTCATACGAAATTCTAACCATATGAACACTATCAAGAATATTTCCTTATAGCATGATGTTCTCAATCTATCAATACTAATATTTCATATAATAATTGAGTGATCCATATGAAATCAAGGATTTAATAACCTATATGTGAATGTGAAACAACTCGAGCCCTTTTCCCCTCCTCACACCTACTCGGCCGAGCCTACCCAAGGCTACTCATGCTCGGCTAAGAGCAACCAGGGTAGGGACAAAGGTTCTCGGCCATGGTTGGGAGGAGTCAAGTCATCAATCGTTAGAAAAACTCGATCCGAGGGCTTCGGACCACTCTAAGGAGTTGGGGAAAAATTCGGCATAACATTTCCCCTTTTTCCTTCATGTGGTCGGCCCTACTCATCAAGAAAAATGAACATCTAAAATGAGAATCCATACATCGTTGAAGAACATGATTTAGGAATTCGAGAAACACCGTCGATCGACAAGAAACGACGCACAAAATATCGATTCATCGCTTCTACATGGTTCGGTCACATGCCTCACCCTACTAACCGAGGAAGAAGAATGGACGAGCGACGACGATCTCGATCTTTCCGACGGCGCCACGAATCCAGCACTGACCCCAATCTTCCCCCTCCTCCCTCTCGCTTCTCGAGCTGTGTGCGGCTCCAATGATGAGCCGCACGACTGCTAGGGGGATGAGGGATTTATTCCCTCATTTTCCCTTGACCATTTTGCCCCTTCCACTCACTTAGCCCCTAATCGACTCAATCCGAGCCCGATTCGAGCCCCGACTCGATCCACGAACACGATTTCAGACTCCAATCTACTAAATCATCTTATGATTAAGAAGGAAGGAACTTTTATCAAATGAAATTTTGTAAGGCTTAAATTATACCTTCTACTCCCGATGATTTTGCGACTCGACCCGACTAACTCTCGATCCGGTGCGCTGCACCAAAATAAATTTCATATTAGGAAACCTCGGGTCTTACAATCCGCATGACCATTAAAATGCAATTCACTCTTAGTAATTTTGGGAATTAATTTCGAATTTGGAAAAGGAGTTTTTAAATTGGAATTAATTATTCTAAACATTAAATACAATTTAAAATTGGAATTATGTTTATTACAATTTAGGTAATGTATCTTTCATAATCATTATTAAAGGATACATTATAATTGACATCTTGAATTTAGGAAATTCATCCTTAATAATTATTATTAAGGATATATTTTATTCTGGTATTAAAATCGTTTTAAGATTTCGAATATGGCTTTGAATTCATAAACAATTGTAATGACTTGTTCAATATGATTGACACGTCTATAAATACCCGCTTATGGCTTAGACGGGTATGTGATGATCTTCTGGTGGCTGCCGACCTCCTCCTGAAATTAAGTAGGCCTCCTTCAGAAGAAAGCTGAGCTCCCTTTATGGCAGTCGACCTCCACCACACACACACACACACAGGAGAAGTATATGTATACCAAAATTACACAAGCAAATTGCCAAACTTGTGATTTTCTTTCCAAATTCAATCTACTAGCCTATCATCAAATTTTTGATAACTTGCAAGCAATATTTATTAGTAGCATAATGAAAATGTTACTACTAACAAGTTATCGTACTAGATAGCAAAGAGAGAACCAAATATCGACTTCAAAATCTACTTTGCTAAATAGCTTTAAATTCATTTTAAAGTGAATCATCATGAAACCAAAATGGATTAAGAGATGATCAAAATGTGAAATGTTTGACAATTAAGATCTCCAACCCTTCTTATTGGTTGAAAATCGAAAGGTCATAATTAGCCTACGATTTAGAAACGCGAGGTCGCATGAGCCTATTATAGGCTACATAGGTCTCTGAAGAGACCGGAAAATCAAAATTTAAAAAATTCTTTTGGGATATGTTAAGAGCAGAGAAAAACCATCAATTTTAAGCATGTATCATAAACTCTAACTATTAATTGAACAATTAAGGTTGAGAGATGATACCAAAGTATTTTGATGTCAACTTTACCTAGGGCATCAAGGTAGCTTGAAGTTGCAACCAAGTGTTAATTCTTCATTCAAGTCCATGGTCAACTTCAACATTCCATCATTCTTCCATATTTGTGTGGTAACTCCCTCTACAATTGAACAAGAAACTTTTGGTACCCAAATGGTTTTGAGTCCTTGGCGGTCAATAGGTCTAGGAATCCAAAGTGTCCTAGCTACACTTGGATTTCTCTTAAATGCATAATCTTAAATTGCATAGCCAAAAATACCACAACAGAAACAATGATCATTAAAAAATTTATTTTGGACATGACGTTTAATGTAGAATGCTTGACATGAGGAGGACAATGTGTATAAGCATTTTTAAAAGAAACATTTTCGTCCTAGGATTTCTAAAAGATGAAGCATGTGATAAATTACTAGTTTTCCTAAAGAAAATAACCTCATTTTTTAAGTCATTAATGGATTTCTGTAAGGCTTGTATTTGAGATTTCAACATGTTATTTTCAATTTTCAATTTTTTATTCTTAGTTCTGAAATCATTTTTCAAATCATTCTCTTTTATTTTCAATTCATTTTTCAATTTTTTATTTTCAAGCTTTAAGTCCTTAAGCTCAAGTGTCAAAGTATCATCGCATGAACCAATAGAGTAAGATTTTAATTTTTTTTATTTCAACCTTTAACTCAGGCAAGCTACTAACAAGCTTCAAATTTCCTTTCTTAATTTTCCTATTTTCTTTATTCTTTTTCAAGTGCAATTCATATATTTTTCTACACTCTTCAACTAATTCATATTGAAAGAGCTAGAATTAGTAGAATCACTATTATGACATGAAGCGGAAGAATTTACCTCATCCTCACATCCCATGAGGCAAAGTTGAGAGGTGGCTTCATTGTCATCACAAGAGGTGGTTCCACTTGATTCCGAAGTGAACTCAGGGACCCTCTTCTCCTTCTTGGATTTCTTCTTTATCAAGGGGCAATATTTCTTGATACGTCCCTTCTCTTGGCAAAGGAAGCACTTGACTTTTCTTTTCCTACTTTAAGTGTGCTTCTTTAACCGGAAATGCCATGGGCTTCACAAGAGACATTAGTAGTGGATGGATGACCATTGTCATCCCCACCTTCAACATAAGTAGTAATCTCTTCGGTTTTAGCAAAATCGTATAATACATTTAAAGTTGCTCATATGTCAAATGCGGAAGAACAATACATAATTTTCTCAAAAATTTCATTTGAGAATGAGCAATACAAGCAATCATTGCCCTAGCATTTAAATCAAACATTCTAATTTCTTCTTGAGTCCAAGAAGTCATATCATTGGTGGGTTGAGTATATTCTTGTTTTAGCATGCACCAAACGTCAATCCCTAAGGTTTTCATAAAAGTATACATCCTACTTTTCCATACTCCTAAGTTGGAATCGTCAAACCTAGGGAGTGTAGACACCAACTCTAGTGCCATTCTAAGAACTGAGACAAGGTGTAGAAGAGATGGTGAAATCTCAAGCTATGAATCTGCTCTGATACCAAATGTAAGTCGAATGGCCTACGTACACTAGAGGGAGAGTGAATAGTGTATTAACTAAATACTTAACCTAAATCCGATTTTAATCGTTTCTTGATTACTTAGGCAATTCACAATCCAATAGCAAGCAGAAGCAAGATAATTAACAAGTAATCCAATGACAAAGAAAGCAATGCTAACAATTCGATTTATAGTGGTTTGGCCCCAATGCCTACTTCACTACTTAAGCAACCTGCTAAGGATTTCGAACTTAGCTTTACTAGATTAATTTGTTTCCTTACAATGAGGAATTTACGTCGGAGAATCAACGCTCTCAACCTGAAGGCACTTCCACTCCCAGAAGTCTTTGCCTTCCTACCGAAAGCACTCTCTCACCTCAAACTCTAAAGAATAATAAATTCAATCCTAGTAAACTAACTAAACCGATGGACTTAAGCCTTACAACCAGGGCAACCACCCAACCAAACAACCTAGCAACCTAGGTTTACACACTTGATACAGAATAAAAATAATAACAAAATATAACAATAATGGAGCGATAAATCAAACAATAAGATACTTAGCTCCAACCAAAGTTTTCTAACTTCCTCTTGATGCCTTGATGATGAAATAGTTGAAGAGTGAAGGCAAGATCAAGGGTTTTTGGCTCTGAACAACGTTTTCACAAAAGAATGGCTCAAAAAGGCTTAGGATTGATCAAAGGATATAGAGTAGTATAAAGAGAGCTGTTGAAATAAAGAGAGCTCGGCTGAAATGCACTCAATGGTTAAAAATAGAGTTGTTGTCTTTTCGTCGATCGCAGGTTTGGTTGATTGACCATTCGATCGGACATTCGACCAAAACTGCAGTGAGGGCAGTTTCAGCAAGGTCTGATGTGATATTTTCATCCTTATTTACATTTATTAACTTTAAGTTACATTATCTTTAAAACATAAATGTTAAATAAGGATTACCCCTCTTTTGGATTCAATAAAAATATCTAGAAAATCAAAATCCTTAAGAATTTAAAACTAAATTTTGGGGTCTAGTACAAATTTACGAAAACTGAAAATTTTATAATCTCTCGGGTCAAATATGGATAGGTTAAAGGTTTCCAAAAAAAATCTTAAAAATATGTCTTTAACTTGTTTCTACCTAATTAACAATTATGTAGTCCTCTAAGGAGCTCCCTAGGCTTAGAAAAAAATTTGGGTCATTTTTTGATATTCCTAGTTTTCATACATTGGGGTTCGGGTTTTGGTTTTTGGGGATTTATGCATGAAATAGAGGATATACATAAAATCTAGATACTCTAGACCTATACTCAAACTTCCCGATGAATCCCAAGCGTCGACAAGCGTCCTTGCTTATTTCACTGATTTCTCTGATTTTTCGATCGCGGACGTTGTGCGCTACTCGACTTAGAACCTGAAAATATTTCTCCATAAAAACATTAGCTCCATGTTTGTTATCATCAAAATCGAGATTAAGACCAAGGTTCAAAATCTTAGGTTAATAGCCGGGAGGGAAACAAAGCACAACAAAGTGGTTTTCCTGGGAAAGTTAGGAAGGCTCTGCAGATTGCCGGTCGGTTGCTCCATGATAGAGCATCCTGGTCCTGAATGCCGACAGGTGTGGCATGGGGTCGGGTCGCCCATGTTGGTGAAGTGACCTATACTAGAGGGGGGTGAATAGTGTGTTATCTAAACATTTCACCTAATTCTGGTTTTAAACGATTCTTCATTACTTAGGCAAAACATAATATGAGTTAATTACGTGTGAAAGCAAATGATAAACAATTAGGCACGCACAAATATAAACAATGAAAACACGGTGATTTATAGCGGTTCGACCCCAATGCCTACTCCACTACCTAACCATCCTGCTTAGGATTTCCAAACTAGTTTTACCATATTATCTTGTTTCATTTACAATGAGGACGTTTTCACCGGAGAGTCTCCGCTCTCACACCGAAGGCACTTCCACACCCGGAAGTCTCCGCCTTCCTACCGAGAACACTCTCCCACCTCAAACCTAAGGATAACAATAACTAATCCTTGCAAACTACGTTTACACCGGTGGATTTAAACCTCAAACACTAAGGCTACCACCCAATTTCAAAACCTAACAACCTAGGTCTTCACAAACTGAAATATGATGTAAATAACAAGAAAATACACATATGATGGAGCAAATAAATAATACAACAAATACTTAGCTCCAAACACAAGTCCTAGTTCCTCTTGATGCCTCAATGATGAATCAATCAAAGCTTGAAGGCAAGATCAAGGAGTTGAGAGATCAAACTAGGGTTTCTCCAAGTAATGGCTCGATGAAAGCATGGGAATGATCAATGATGGCTCAATGGAGTGTGTATTAACCATGGAAGACACTCAATGGCTGATATTTATAAGCCACAAGAGGAGAGAGCCAAAATAGCTCACCCAACGGGCTGATTTCTGCCCGTTGGCGCCGCCCGATCGCTGGCCTAGTCAACCAACCGAGCGACCGACCCATCGACGGGAGCCCTCGGTGCTTTTTGGGCTCCTTTCGGTTGACCGTCCTATCGACCTGCCATAGAGTACCGGTACTCTAGGTAATGTACCTGTACTCTACATTGAGTTTCAGCCGATTTCTTTCTTCGGTTCGGGTTTCGGATTACAGGTTTGGTTCTTTAAGGTTTTTTGCATCATAATGAGGATTTTGCAATTTATCTAGACACCCTAAACCTAGACTCTAACTTCCCAATTAATCTGAGCGCGTCGACCAACGTCATTCCGATTTTCTGATTTCTCTGATATTTCCGATCGCATACGTCGAGCGCTAACCAACTTAGAACCTGAAAGTATTTCTTAATGAAAATATTAGTTCCATGTTTGTTACCATCAAAACCGAGATTAAGACCAAGATTGAAAACCTTTGGCCAACAATATCCCCCTTTTTGATTATGATAAATATCCTTAAGAAAACATATCATTTAAGCATCAAGGATATCAACCATGGGATTTCTCCCCCTATCAACATGCATATCTATGAAAATAAACTCCCATTATCAGTATGCATGGTTTTCTTATATTTTCTTCCCTTTTTGCCCATATTTTTCTCGCCCTTTTGACATCAATCAAAAAGGACAAGAAAAGTCAACCTATGGTCAAAGTTGTGACTTGAAAACTAATTTTTATGAAAACGAAGTCAACCAACCCAAGTGACGAAAACAACATATCCATTATGAGACAAATCAATATATGATATCAAAGAATTCTAAGTTTAGTATTCATGTATCAAACTCAAGTAATGATATTTTTATGTATCGTTCAGCATATCAAAAACCATTTTAGAAATGATTTTTCACGAGTCAAAATGAGAACGATACTAAAAACATGAATCAAACATCATACTTGAAGTCCCATTCGAAGATTTCAACGAAATCCAAAATATCGAAAAATGACCACTTGGAAAGAACGATACTTTAAAGTTTCGAAATTCAAATTCAAAAATCCATAACAAATCATGTTTATGCTCAAGATTTTTGAAATTTTTATGCCATAAACTAGATTTTCAAAGGAAGATGCAAATTCAAGAATCAATCAAAAATAATTTTTCTGTATTTTTCTAAAATTCACTAAGTTCTAGTAGCATTTTCGTAAATAATTGATATTTTTCAAAATATTTCCAAATTTCATTCAAACTTTCCAAATACTAAGATATGGTCATTTAAAGCATGTGTATCAACTTTGAAGCGAGGATAATATCGTTTGATCAATATATGAACTTAACAAGATTTCATTCAAAGTACGTAGGCATGAAAACATGAAAATGTTAAGTACCAAATTTTGCTATCTACTCATATTTTCTCAAACTTAAGCACATAGACATCTAAATGAGTGAAATTAAGTATGTCAATCAAGTTTGGGCTTAAAAAAAGGTTTCTAAGTAACTTTGTTGACTTAGGTCAAAGTACATTTCAAGTTTACAAAAATCAAATTTTTTAATCCTTATAAAATCATATTCTTGACAAAACTTTTTGAAATTTTAACTGGATAAACTAGATTTTTCAAGGACTCTACAGGTTCGAGAATAAGTCAAAAATTAGTTTTCTATAAATTCATAAAATTCCTAAAAGTCTAGGGGTATTTTCATAAATATTAGGTATTTTTTTCAAAAGTTGTCAATTTTGATTCAAACTTTCCACACATCGCTTTTAAGATGCATGTGTCAAGTTTGAGCTCAAAATGAATTTTCTAGGTTCATTTTTTATTCTATCTTGATTTCAATAAAAAAAAACCTATATTCTAGCTATCATTCAAATTATCAAAATCATTCCTAGAAATGATTTTACTCAAGCAATGGTGTGAATGATATTAGAAGTGGAATCAAAATGGTACACATGAGTTTTTATTTGAAGTTTTTGACGAAGAATCAAAGTATCGAAAAAATGAGTATTTCAAGTAAGTGATACTTTGTGTTTCCAAAATCCAACTTCAAAATTCCATTATAAATCATATTCTTGATGAATTTTTTTAAAAATTTTTACACAACAAACTAGATTTTTCAATGAAAGTGCAGTTTTAAGAATCAGTTAAAAATAATTTTTCTATATTTTTCTAAAAATAACTAAACATGCTGAAATTTTGAATGGCATTTTCATAATTTTTTATTATTTTTCAAAACGTGCTCAGTTTTCATTCAAACTTTTAGTGTCTTAACAACACTAGGATTGACTTTAAAAACACAATCATAAATCGCATGCCCATATATGCCACAACAATAGCAATGACCATGGAATTCTTATGAACATGAGGTCTAATGTTACAATGCTTGGCATGAGAAACATGATGAGCATGAGCATTCTTAAATGAAACATTTTTCTTCCTAGGATTTCTAAAAGATGAAACAATGGATCAATTATTTGCTTTCCTACTCAAGAAAACAACCTCATTTTTCAAGACATTAATGGATTTGTTTAAGGCTTGCATTTGAGATTTCATCATACAATTTTCCTTTTTCAAAGTCTCATTCTCAAATTTGAAATCATTATTTCTAGATTTCATTTTAGATTTCAAATCATCACTTTCAAGTTTCAAAGCTTTAAGCTCAAGTTCTAAATCATCATGGCATGAATCAAAAGGCCTAGTCTTTAATTTTTTATTTTCTAATTCTAAGGCATCCACATGTGAACTAAGCTTAGAGTTTTCCTTCTTTAGTTTTCTATTTTCCTTGTTCTTTTTCATAAGCAAGGCATACATTTTTTGACATTCCTCAACTAGTTCTTCATATGGCATATTAAATGAACTAGAGGAGCTAGTATCATTATCATTATCATGACTAGGTGAAGAGTATACCTCCTCATTGGCATTCACGATGCTATCTTCATGGTCATGGTGAGAGGATGTTCACTTGATGTAGATGAGTGAGTGGAAGCATTTGATCTCCTTTTGGCCTTGTTCTTCATGGTAGGGCAATTTTTCTTCACATGCCCTTTTTCATTGCATAGGTGACAAATTACTTTTCTCTTCCGACTCTTTGTACTTCTTTGGCTAGATACACTATGAGCTTCAAGAACTTCATTAGAATTAGGAGTATGACAATTGTCATCGACTCCTTCATTTAAGGTAATAAGTTCTTCGATTTTAACATAATCATAGAGCATGTTTAAGCATGACCAAATATCAAATCCGGAAGTGCAATGCATGACTTTCGCATTTGACTCAAAACTATCTATTTGTTCTTGGGTCCATGCAATCATATTTTTCTTAGGTTCACAGTATTTGATTTTTACCATATTGAACACACCTATACCTTGTGTCTTTAAGAATGTGTACATTCTCCCTTTCCAAAGACCAAAGTTTGACTCATCAAACCTATGTGGTATAAAAGAAACCAACTCTAGTGCCATTTTTCGGACCGAGACTAGATGTAGAGGAGATGGTGAAATCTCAATCTATGACCCGCTCTGATACCAAATGTTGGTGAAATAGCCTAGATTAGAAGGGGAGTGAGTAGTGTGTTATCTAAACTTTTCACCTAATTCCGGTTTTAAACGATTCTTAATTACTAAGGGAAAACACAATATGAGTTAATTACGAGTGGAAGAAAATGATAAGCAATTAGGCAAGCACAAATATAAACAATGCAAACAAGATGATTTATAGTGGTTCGGCCCCAATGCCTACTCCACTACCTAACCATCCTGCTTAGGATTTCCAAACTAATTTTACTATATTATCTTATTTCCTATACAAATAAACAAGTAATGGAGCAAACAAACAATACAACAAATACTTAGCTCCAAACGCAAGTCCTAGTTCCTCTTGATGCCTCAATGATGAACCAATCAAAGCTTGAAGGCAAGATCAAGGAGTTGAGAGATCGAACTAGGGTTTCTCAAAGTAATGGCTCAATGGAAGCTTGGGAATGATCAAGGATGGCTCAATGGATTGTGTATTAACCATGGAAGGCATTCGAGGGCTAATATTTATAAGCCACAAGAGGAGAGAGCCAAAACAGCTCACCCAACAGGCTGATTTCTGCCCGTTGGGCCGATCGACCGACCGAGCGATTGGCCCATCGACCGAATGTCACACCCCATCTTAGGGTCACGTGACCAGCTAGGGTATACGTGCGCCTATACCCCGCAGCCTATCCCATGCACATGCCAACTCATAATAAAACATAACGGAAATGTGAGACAAGTTTTATTATAATTGAGAAACCAAATCAGTTTTTATTTTTTATTTTAAGAAATAAAGTTCAGCAAGCCAAATAGAGTGCAGAAATTAATAATAAAAAGTTTATCAATTTTTCTCAAGAAACATAATCTGGAATAAAACATAAGAATGTCCCAAAGGACTACAACTCCAAGAATGCTAAAATACCAAGTGTATGATCAAATACTACAAGACTCGACTACGACCCCTAACTAGGACTGCTATAAGATCAATGGTACTCATCTGCCATCTAGCCGCGCCAAGTGCTCCGCCTACCTCACTGGCTCTGCAAAAAAAAATAGAAAAGAAACGAGGGTGAGTCCAAAGGAACTCGGTGAGCGGTTCTACCAACCCCCCCCCACAAAACCAACCACAGAGATATAACATACATACATAAATATGTTGGGGAAGTGGCAACACTAGAGGGTGGGCGAATAGTGTGTTAACTAAATTAATTATCCTAAATTCAATTTTAATTGTTTACTTAGATCACCTAGGCAAATTGCAATTTCACAATTGGATGCAGAAGCAAGATAAACAATTAAGCACAAATAGAGTATCAATGCAAACACACAAATTTATAGTCGTTTGGCCCCAATGCCTACGCCACTACCTAAGCACCCCGCTTAGGATTTCCAAACTAGGTTTACTAGATTAATTCTTGTTTCCCTTGCAATGAGGACTTTGACTCGAAGAGTCGCACTCTCGACCTAAGGCACTTCCACACCCGGAAGTCTCCGCCTTCTTATCAAGAGCACTATTCCACCTCAACCCTAAGGGACAACTCACTTAAACCTAGCAAACTACGTTTAATTACACTGGGGGATTTAAACCTCAAACACCAAGGCTACCACCTAATTTCAAGACCTAACAATCCTAGATCTTCACACGCACAAATCAAAGAAAACAAATTCAAATAACAGTTAAAATTACAATGAAAAGAGCTTAGAATAAAACCAAGAGTCAGTGCTTTTTTCCAAGCCTTCGACGCTTTCAACTCGTCAAGAGGTAGAGCTCGTATTAAATCCCGAGTTGAAACAGAGAGTGCGCTTGAAGTGGATTTTGATGGAAGATTAGGGCGCGCTGCAATCAATCTTTAGAAGGCTCAAAACTCCCTTTAGAATGCTCAATAAAATCTGTATCAATTAAGGAAGAAAAAAGTAAAGGAGTTAGATGAGGTATATTTATACCTCTCGAAGAAACGGCAGCTCAACGGGTAGAAAACTATCTATTACAGCCGCTCGATCGATTGGCCGATCAACCGACCGGTCGATCGCTCGAACGACCGCTGCCTTACTCTCTCTGTGCGGTCGACCGCCAGACGCAATTCTTGCGTTCCCGCAATCCGGTCGACCGCCCAATCGACCGACGCAGTTAAGCCAAAGACGCGCGCCATGCGATTTTTAATCTGGTTGACCGATCGGTCGACCGACGCACGCACTGCCCATTTTTCACCTATGTCGGTCGACCGACCGATCGATCGAAGTAGCCTTAGCCAATTTTTTACACCATCTTCGGTCGACCCATCTGCCAATTTTTAGCAACATTCGGTCGATCGATCGGTCGACCGAATTGGCTACTGTCAATTTCCTAACTTTATTCGGACTACCGTCCGATCGATCGAACATAGGCTGATATTGATTTTTCAGCCATTTTTCTTGTTCGCTTCATTTTCGGGTTTCGGCTTTCAATGTGCGTCATCTTGGAGAGCTTTCCATGTGATCTTTGGACTTGTCCAAGACGTCTTTGGTGCACACGTCTATCTTTGAGAAATTTCCGTGATGAACCCGAACGCGTTGACCAATGTCCTTTCGACTTTGCGATTTCTTCCGATATTATCAATCGAGGACATCGAGCGCTAATCGATATGGAACCTGAAAGATTTTCTTAATTAAATCATTAGTTCCATGTTTGCTATCATCAAAACCGAGATTAAGACCAAGGTTGAAAACCTAAAGCCAACAATCTCTCCCTTTTTGATGATGACAAACATCCTTAAGAAAATATATACATTAAAGCATAGAGGATATCTTTTAATGGATTTCTCCCCCTATCAACATGCATATCTATGAAAATAAACTCCCCCTATCTATATGCATGGTCTCCCTATATTTTCGTCCCCTTTGCCTATAATTTTCTCCCACTTTACCTATAATTTTTTTCCCCTTTTGACATCAATCAAAAGGGCAAGAAAGGTTAATCTAGTCAGAGGAATGAAAAACAAATATATATATTATGAAGTTGAGACTCTAAAGATTATTTTTCATGAAATATGAAAATCTCAACCAAAGGGATAGAAAACAATATTTCATATGAAACAAAGTCATACATGATATGTTCAAAACTAAATATTTCCATGATATGTTCAAAACAAAATCTGAATTAAATCATGTATGTTCTCAAGTATGAATATTTTCGTGAATATTGATTCTTTAGATTTTTAAATCATACATTTTTAGATTTCATTCAAACTTTCAAAATACTAAGATAGGGTCATTTAAAACATGTATATCAGTTTGAAGTGAAAAGAATGTCATTTGATCCAAATATGAACTTATCACATTTTCATTTGAAAATAAGCATGAAAATATGAAAATGACTAAGTATCAAATTTTGCTATCTACTCATGTTTTTTTTTTATCTTAGGCATCTAGATATCAAACATGAGTGCATCCAAGTATATAAATCAAGTTTGGGCTTAAAATGAAATTTCTAAGTCACTTTGTTGACTTAGGTCAAACTATACTTCAAGTTTTCAAAAATCAAACTTTTAAATCCATACAAAATCATTTTTTCGACGAAAATTTTTTATACCAATTGTTGTACGAAAATTTTAAAACTTTAACTGGACAAACTAGATTTTTCAAGGAATCTAGAGGTTCAAGAATCAGTCAAAAATCAGTTTTCTATAAATTCATAAAATTCTTGAAAGTCCAGGGGTATTTTCGTAAATTTCAAGTATTTTACGAAAGTTATCATTTTTTATTCAAACTTTCCAGATATAATTGAATGGTCATTAGAAATGCATGTGTCAAGTTTCAACTCAAAATAAATTTGCAAAGTCCATTTTTCAATTGATCTCGAATTCTTCTAGAAGCTAATTTTTTTAAGATATAGTTCAAATTATCAAAATTATTTTTAGAAATAATTTTACTCAAATAATAGAGAGAACGATATTAGAAATGAAATCAAAATAGCATGCATAAATTTTCATTTGATGTTTTTGAAGAAAAATCAAAGTATCAGAAAGATTGATATTTCAAGAAGGATGATACTTTGTGTTTTCGAAATCCAATTTCAAAATTTCATTATAAATCAGATTCTTGATTAAACTTTTTGAAATTTTTACACAACATACTAGATTTTTCAATGAAAGTGAAGCTTCAAGAATCATCTAAAAAGTATTTTTCTATATTTCTCTAGAAATAACTGAAAATGCATACCAATTGTTGGGTGAAATGACATTTTCTTAATTTTCAGTTATTCTTAAAACATGTTCAATTTTCATTCAAACTTTTATGACACCATAAAATAATCATGTAAAGAGTGTATGTCAAGTTTGAAATAAAAATTATGTCATTAAGTCAAGATATCAACCTAGCATGATTTCATTCAAGACTAAGCTAGTTATCATGAAACTTGCTAAGTGTCAATCTTATCATTTACTCATGATTTTTCAAACTTAAACCTATGGACACCTTACATGAGTAAATCTAAACATGTTCCTCAAATATGACTTGAAAATGAGACCACTAAGTCAATTGGTTGACTTGGGTCAACTTGGTTCAAAAGAGGTAAGCATGAATTGACCTCTATGTCATTTCATTCATATCCGTATGAATTTTTCACTCTAAGTGCTTGAAAACATGTCATACCTATTCATAAACATGTTTATGAAGTTTGGACTTAAAATGAAATGTCCAAGTCGATTTGTTGACTTGGGTCAAATTTCTCAAGCTTAAGTCCTCTAATGTGATCTAGTTATCATATTTTTCATCTACACATGAATTTTCATGATTAAACACCTAGAATCATATCACGTGTGTATCTAAACATGTTCATTTGGTGTTTACTCAAAACGAGGTCTCTAATAAGAAATTTCAAACTAGTCAAAATTCATTCAATATTAATATCATGAACTTGCCTAGTTACCCATGAAATTGCCTACTCATGAAAAATTAAACATTTATCATGCAAAATCAATCATGAGTATATAGAGTCATCATTAAAGCATGAATATTCAAGAATTATATTAAGATTTTACAAAAAAAAACAAATTCATACCTCTTTCAATAGGATTTTGCCAAACTTTTCATTTACTTTTCATTTTTCTTCATGATAGCATTGCTTTCCAATGTTTACCGCTTTCTTAACTTGCAAGTAGGCTTCATTAGTATCATAATGAAATTATATACCAACTAGCAAGCTAACATACTAAATAGCAAAGGTTTAATACACAGTTTCATTTAAAACTTTTAACCTATGCTAAATAATAGAGATTCATTTTAATGAATTGACATATATGATATCAAAATGAATCAAAGAGATCTAAAGATATGAACTATTTGAGGAATAAGATCTCTAAACATGTTTAACTAGTTTGGACTTAAGAAGAATATCTCTAATAGTGAATATCAACCTAGAGCAAGTTTCATTCAATGAAATTTGCCTAAGTACTAAAATCCTACCTACTCATGAGAATTCAAGGGTTTTGACATGCAATTCTAATCATGAGTATTGAGACATCATTTAAGCTTAAACATTGAGGTATAACACTAATATTTTGAATTTATCAAAGTTATACGTTATTCATGATAATTTGCCAAACTAATCTTTTTCTTCCTAGTTATTAGCCTTCCTAAAATACTTATAACTTGCAAGTAAGCTACAATAATATTTAGAGAAAATATAGCTACTTAGCAAGCTAACTCAACCAAAAAGCAAAGAGAAGCATCAAGTATCATTATCAAAGATCACTTTGCTAAATGGTTTGAAATCCGTTTTAAATAAAATCAAGTGATACAAAATGAATTTTAAGAGATCACAAATGTAATATTAATGAAAACATGATCTCCAACCCTTCCTATTGGTTGAAAACCGAAAGGCCACAATTAGCCTATGATTTAGAACCGCAAGGTCGCTTAGGCCCATTATAGACCACATAAGTCTCCGAGGAGACTGGGAAATCAAAATCAAAAATCATTTTATAAAACAAATCGAGAGCGCGAAGATCAACTAGAATTAGGCATAGTATCATAGTCTTCAACTAAGGTAAAACAATGCAAGTTAGAAGATGATACCAGAATAGTTTTGATGCCAACTTTACCTAAGGCATCAAGATGACTTGAAGTTGCAACCTCTTGGAGATTTTTTCATTTGAATCCAAGGTCAACTTCAATGATCCATTTCTCATTTGTACTTGTGTGGTAGCTCCCCCTACAATAGAAGATGAAATTTTTGGTACCCAAATGGCTTTCGGTCCTTGGGGGTTAGAGGGCTTAGCTACCCAAAGTGTTTTAACACCACTTGGGTTCATCTTAAAAGCACAATCATATATGGTATGCCCATAAACACCACAACAAAAACAATGACCTTGAAACTTTTTCTTTTCATTTTTAACATGGACATGAGTTTTAATGTTAGAATGCTTGATATAAGAAGGATGATGGACATGAGCATTCTTAAGTGAAACATTCTTCTTTTGAACATGAGGTTTAAATGTGGAATGCCTAACATGAGAATGATGATGAAAATTGGCATTCTTTACATAGGTATTTTTTATTCTAGTATTCTTAGGAGATGAAGCATTTTTTAATTCATTTACTTTCTTATTCAAGAAAGTAATCTCACCTTTCAATTCATTCATGGATTTATGCAATGCATGTAATTGAGATTTTAACATGCAATTCTCATTTTCTAAATTGTTATTTTTAAGCTTCAAATCCTTAAGCTCAAGTTCTACATTATCATGGCATGAATCAAATGACCTAGATTTCAATTTTTCATTTTCTAGTTTGGATTCATGCAAATGAGAATTAAGCATCACATTTTCCTTTTTCAACCTTTTATTTTTCTTATCTTTTCTAACAAGCAAGGCATACATTTTTTGACATTCATCAACTAGTTCTTCATATGGCATATTGAATGAACTAGAAGAGCTAGTACTAACATTATCATTATTATGACTAGAAGGAAAAGAGTGTACCTCATCATTGGTACTCATGAGGCAAACTTTTGAAGTAGTTTCATAGTCATTGCTAGAGGGTGGTTCAAATGAGTGAGAGGTGGAGGTGGAAGCACTTGACCTCCTCCTTGCTTTGTTCTTCATGCTTGGACAATTTTTCTTCACATGCCCCTTTTCTTTGCAAGCATGACAAATTACTTTTCTTTTTCGGCTCTTGGAGCTACTTCTTTGACTAGAAGAGCTATGGGCACCAAAACCAAGATTAGGGGTAGGTGAAAGACCATTGTCATCACTACCTTCATTAAATGTACCAATCTCTTCGGTTTTAGCATAATCGTATAAAACATTCAAACTAGCCCATAAATCATAAGCCGAAGAGCAATGCATGGCTTTACCTAGGATGTCATTTGGTAATGTGCAAAGTATACAATTCATGGCATCACCATTATACTTAAACATTTTCTTATCAAATTCACTCCAAGCATGCATATCAACCTTAGGTTCAATGAATTCCCAATGTAATATGTTAAAGACACCAAAACCTTTAGTCTTTAAATAAGTGTACATCCTATATTTCCAAAGACCAAAGTTCGAGTCATCGAACCTGGGAGGTGAAGACGCTGCTACACACTCTAGTGCCATTTTTCGGATCGAGAGATCATGTAGAGGAGATGGTGAAATCTCAATCTATGACCAGCTTTGATATCAATTGTTAGGGAAATGGCAACACTAAAGGGGGGGTGAATAGTATGTTAACTAAATTAATTAGCCTAAATTTAATTTTAATCGTTTACTTAGATCACCTAGGCAAATTGCAATTTCACGATTGGATGCAGAAGCAAGATAAACAATTAAGCACAAATAGAGTATCAATGCAAACACACAAATTTATAGTCGTTCGGCCCCAATGCCTAGTCCACTACCTAAGCACCCCGCTTGGGATTTCCAAACTAGGTTTACTAGATTAATTCTTGTTTCCTTTACAATGAGGACTTTGACTCGAAGAGTCGCACTCTCGACCTAAGGCACTTCCACACCCGGAAGTCTCTGCCTTCTTATCAAGAGCACTCTTCCACCTCAACCCTAAGGGAAAACTCACTTAATCCTAGCAAACTACATATAATTACACCGGTAGATTTAAACCTCAAACACCAAGGCTACCACCCAATTTCAAGACCTAACAATCCTAGGTCTTCACATGCACAAATCAAAGAAAATAGATTCAAATAACAGTTAAATTTACAATGAAAAGAGCTTAGAATAAAACCAAGAGTCAGTGCACTTTTCCAAGCCTTGGACGCCTTCAACTTGTCAAGAGGTAGAGCTTGTATTAAATCCCGAGTTGAGACAGAGAGTCCGCTTGAAGCGGATTTTGACAGAAGATTAGGGCGCGCTGCAATCAATCTTTAGAAGGCTCAAAACTTCCTTTAGAATGCTCAATAAAATCTGTATCAATTAAGGAAGAAAAAAAAGTAAAGGAGTTAGATGAGGTATATTTATACCTCTCGAAGAAACGGCAGCTCAACGGGTATAAAACTATCCGTTACAGCCGCTCAGTCTATTGGCCGGTCTACCGACCGATCGACCATTTGAACGACCGCTGCCTTACTCTCTCTATGCGATCGACCGATAGGTCGACCGCTAGACGCAATTCTTACGTTCCTACAATCCGGTCGACCGCCCGATAGACCGACATAGTTAAGCCAGAGACGCGCGCCATGCGATTTTTAATTCGGTCGACCGACGAACGCACTGCCCATTTTTTGCCTCTGTCGATCGATCGACCGGTCGACCGAAGTAGCCATAGCCAATTTTTTACACCATCTTCGGTCGACCAATTAGTTACTGCCATTTTTTGGCAAGATTCGATCGGCCGATCGGTTGACCGAATTGGCTACTGCCAATTTCCTAACTCTATTCGGTCGATCGACCGATCGACCGAACATAGGCTGATATTGATTTTTCAGCCATTTTTCTATCTCGCTTCATTTTCGGGTTCCAGCTTTCAACGTGCGTCATCTTGGAGAGCTTTCCATGTGATCTTTGGACTTGCTCAAGACGTCTTTGGTGCACACGTCTATCTTTGAGAAATTTCCGCGACGAACCCGAACGCGTTGACCAATGCCCTTCCGACTTTGTGATTTCTTCCGATATTATCAATCGAGGACATCTAGCGCTAATCGATATGGAACCTGAAAGATTTTCTTAATTGAATCAATAGTTCCATGTTTGTTATCATCAAAACCGAGATTAAGACCAAGGTTGAAAATCTAAAGCCAACAAAATACACATGTCTCATTCAGGGTGAATGCAAAACTAGTGGTATGGCTAACTAACAAGCCACTTGACCATCTCATGCCCAAAGGCGAACCTATTCACACAGTAGTAAATTTACAATAGGCCTATCTGCCTACCCATGTCTAAGGCATACAAGTCACTCACAAGGGTTATGAGGATAATCGGGTTTTACCCATCCGAACTTATCCCACAACATACCCTTAAAGAAAAATATGAGAATAATCGGGATTTACTCATCCGAACTTATTCCAAAAGAAACGGGAATAATCAGGACTCGCCCATCCGAACTTATTCCAAATAGAAATGAGAATAATTGGGATTCGCCCATCCGAGCTTATTCCGAATAGAAACAGGAATAATCGGGATTCGCCCATCCGAGCTTATTTCGTTTTAAACACAGGTTGGGATTTACCCATCCAAACTTCCGAACTCAAGCCCACAAAAACCGGCTCCTATCCGAGCTTCTCTGCCATTCATGAAAGATATGGCGCCCACAAGACCTAAGTCAAGTGTCATCCACGGTGTCCTAGAGGTGTTCTTACTAGGAAAATATTGCAACACACTATGCCCGTTCCCGACGCCCCAAACCCGCAATGTCATCAACCCATGAGGTTTTGTTTCATGCATTTAAATTCTTGTTGGCTATTAAACAGTTTGTTCTACCCCTTGAATTTTAATTCTACAATGAAAATTTAAATTCCCAAAATTAGGTTTTGTTTTAGGGGTTTTATTTTTAGCCTACTGTTTGAGCCCAATTCCGGTGTACCCAAGCCGAACCTGGTTTCCAAAGTGTGTCCTATGGTTCCAGACTATATTTTCTTATTAAAATGATAGGTATACACGACTATGTTCAGTAATCACCACGAATCACAATAGCAAATTCAAATCTCAGCACCATTAACAATAATCCAGCATGAAATTTCAGCATGATTAAATTCCAGCATGCTTAATTAGTTAAATCGAAAATGTTACGCCCCGCCTAGGTTCATCCCCAATAAGGGAAACCTCCTAAGAGAAGCGTAACCAACAATACAACCAGCATCTCACATCAAGGTATATACAAAGAAATGTCAACAAAATCAACTATAAAATTCTGAACCAAACTACAAGGTAGTAACTAATATCAACCTATAGTCCAACAATCTAACTTAAACAATAAAGACAAATAAAAGCAGATGTGTCTCCTCCTCTAGGACTCTAGCTACCCAACTCCAACTACCGACAAACCTGCAAATCTGAGGCAACAACAAACAACATCAGCAGAAAGCTGAGTAGGAGAATCAATATGTCAACAATAAGAACAACAATCATGATGCGATGATACTGCCAAATACTTCAATATACGACTCTGTAATAAAATTCAATATGTCAACAACAAGACACATTTTTCACCTATCGACTAATGCAACTCATACCAATCAAGAGCGTAGTGGACAATTGGGTTTCCCCCGCACTCTCGCACCTCGAGAGTGGCACCTCAAGCCCGCTCAAGCAGGAGGTGCGACCATCCAAGGATAGTCTGCCGACGTCTAACAGCGCGAAACCGCACATGACCTCGTCGACGTCTAACAGCGCGACATCGTATGCGCAACTCGAGTGAAAGTTTCGTGATCACCGGTGTCACCACCCATACACCTCGGGCAATAAATCAACAATGTCCGGGCTTGCGCCCACAACGGTTATAATGCAGCATGTCAACAACAATTGGCCTATGATACTAGCAAAAATAACTAATACAACAATAAGCAACATGATAACTAGATTTCACCACATGACAATCACAACCGATCTACGATACTAACGACAATAAATGCTACAACAACTATCAACTGAAGATGCAACCAAAATAACTCATGTTAGCAAATACAACTTATGACAACGCTAACAATGTGCACCATGCCTAGCATAATATCAAGCTCAATAATCATCAATGCATAACAGCTAATCAGACTCATGCAATTATCAACATGGCATGTTCAACAACATAATGCAACAGATGATCGACGAATTTCAGAAGTAATTCAAGCAAATAGAGGCAAAGGATAAAATCGTCAATTTACCCATTCAACATTCATCAGCTACAACAGGAGTCAACTCACACCCAACAAAACCATCTGTACTCTAAATCACCGACTAATATAGAATAAAACTACTCAACATTATTTAACTAATTACCAAACTAAAATAATCATATTAAACTACCAAATAATATAAAAAAATAGAAAAGACCTACTAGATGACCTCTGATCATAAATCTGACACATCTTCGCGTTCAGAATGCGAAAACCTACAACTTTGATATTCACCTCGACTCAATCCGACGATCCTACGATCAAATCCAAAAATACCTTAATATTTTACAAATTAACATCATTTCATGCGATACAGCTCTTTTCTTAATTAACCTATTTATTAAATAAAATATAACTCTCCCTCCCACTCGTCTCCCCCACTCGTCACCCGACACCGACACCCAGCCCGTCTCTCTCCCCTCAAGTCCACACTGGGCTGCCCTCCCGGCCACCGGCGACCACCCGCCGGCCCTCCCACGACCTTCGACGCCAGTGGGACCGGCCGCTGGAGAAGACACGGGCAGTAGCCGCAGTTGCTGCCAAAGTGCGGGAAGCCGTGTCGAGGCCGCACGATCGCGTGCCGCCGCCACCTTTCGGTCGGCTCCGCCTCCGCCGGCCCTTCCTTTCTTTCTTCGCTCCTTGTCCTCTCCGACTCAATTGTCTTGCCGATGAAGCAAATGGGAAACCAACGAAAGGGAAGAGAGGAGACAAAGACTCCTACTAAAAACTCCTCTAAACTCTGATCTTCACCGGAGTCTTCTCACTACCGCTGCCGCACGTCTTGTTCCTCCGCCACCGCTGCTACAGTATTCGAAAGAGAGACAAAGAATTAGAGAGGATATTAGGGCTAATTAAATAGGATTGTGCACTGTTGCAAAAAGGCCCCTCCAAGAAAGATAATTACAACAAGGTCCCCAATTTTCCAGGTCATAATAGAAAATCACAGCAATAATCATCCCAAAATATTTTATTGCCAAACCAGATTATATTCATCATATACAACGATTATTAAATCAAAAGCCTATCATTTAAACATAATTAGCATGCATCAAGTTCTTTTATCAACATCAAGATTCATACTTTCACAATTTAAAGAACAATCAAGAATATAAATCATGCCATCAAGATCTAAACTTTTCATATGAAATCATAGATTCAACACGCTCAGATTCATAATTTTGACATCAAACATAATTCAATATCATGAGAACATAGCAAAGATTCAAATCAAGGGATTTAAAACTCATCAACATAAACATGCTCTCTTAGGCAATTTCACAAACACCTTGAGGGCGCCTCCTTTCCCAACTTGGCCGAGCACCCCTAGGAAAATCCTAGGGTTGCCGCACCACAAAGGGGGATCCTCGGGCCTCCTCTTTCATGGCAACACAAGAAAAACAACACCCACGTCTATAGAAATAGAAAACAACAAGAATTCTCAATTTCAAGAGGCGGCTCAAGAAAAACAAGAAGAAGAGAAGGGGGGAGGAAGGAAGAAACAACTCACATGATTAGGAAGAAGAATGGAGAAAGAAACTCCCGAAGACGGCCTCCGAAATCCGGCATACAAGAGGCGGCGGCGGCGGCTTGGATCCTAAGGGGAGGACGGCGGCTCAAAAGGGGGGGGGGGCGGCTCGGCTCCCCTCTCTCTAGACGGCTTGTGCGGCTCCAACAGGGAGCTGCATGGCCTATGGGGGGGGGTTATAATCCCCTCCCAAACCATCTTTACAACCCTCCCCCTTTTCTAACCTGCATCCACCTCAAGCACAGATCCAAATCCGTTAACCCCTCAACCCAAACTAACCCCATGCTCAACACAAACATCATAATTATGCCCAAGCACAATCATTAAAAATTAATTGTCAAGTAAAGAAAACACAAAATTCATATTTCTACTTACCCGAGCTCTCAAGCTCGCACCGGACCATGAGTCGACTCAACTCGAGTTCAAATCAGCCCGCTAGAATGGCAAATAAATAAAAATGAATAAGAGCAATTAGTCATAATATCTCGGATATTACACCGGAGCCTTCTGTGCTTTCTGGGCTCCTTTAGGTCGACTGGTCGTAGAGTACCGGTACTCTAGGTATTGTACATGTACTCTACGTTGAGTTTTAGCCGGTTTCTTTCTTCGGTTCTTTAAGGGTCTTTGCATCATAATGAGGATTTTATCATTTATCTAGACACCCTAAACCTAGACTCTATCTTCTCGACAAATCCGAGCATGTTGACCAACATCCTTCTGTCACGCCCCAACTCAGGGTCACGTGACCGGCCAGGGTATACGTGCCTATACCCCGTAGCCTAAACCATGCACATGACAACTCAACAAATAAACAATAGCGAAAAGAAATAACAAGATTCATTTCAAATGAAAAGCAAACCAAAACAGAGTTTATTACAAGTAGTTTAACTGAAACGCAAAATGCGGAAATAACAAATTAAGTTCAATATTTGAAAAGTCCAAATACAATAAAGTCTAAAATAAATGACATAAATGCCCTCAGGGGCTACAACTCCAAATCAAAGCAATAAAAGTGCATGACCACTACCAAAAGACTCGACTACGACCCTAACTTGGACTTCTATGAGATAATGAGGCTCCTCTGCCCTCCAGCGGCGCCAAGTGCTCCAACCCACCTCACCCGTCAAGCTCTGCAAAATAGAAATCAAACGGCAACGGGTGAGTTTAAAGAACTCAGTAAGCGATTCTACCAACCCACACAAATAAATATCACAGGGATAACAAGAATATATCTATCTCTACAAGAGGTAAAGTCACGAAGGTGTGACTAACTAACAGGCCAACTGGCCACTCATGCCTCAACGCATCCAACCCTCCAAGAGTGGAGTACATCAGGCCGAAGCCTACCATACCCGAAGGCAACAACACATACTAGTATAATCGGGAAGGTACTCTGAACTTACGCTAGTATAAATAAACTCAGGAGCAATTGGGAAAGACCCTCCGAACTTGCTCCATAAGACACGTAGGGACAATCTGGATTCGCCCGTCCGAACTTGCCCATTTAAGATATCATAGGAGTAATCGGGTAGACCCTCCGAGCTTACTCCTAAAAGATATCACATGAATAATCAGGAAAGGCCCTCCGAACTTATTCCTTAACACCACCTCGGGGATAATCACGTAGGCCATCCAAACTTATCCCACGAGGACAAACCAGAACAATCGGGAAAGGCCCTCCGAACTTATTATGCAGGTTGGGAATTAGCCATCCAACCTCCCGGGCCTAGCCCATAATTCGGTTCCTCAACGAGCCTCTCCATCATTCATACGGTATCTCATGGGTGTTCCTATTGGAAAGTGTCTCAAGACTCAAATACCCGATCCCAAATCCTAGACCCGTAATGTCATAAACCCGTGTAGTTTTATTTCATGCATAAACTTGATTTGTTGGTTCATAACAGATTATGCTGACCATCTTCACAATTTTAATTATGAAATTAAAATTTAGGTCAACCATGTTAAGGTTTTGTTTTAGGATTTTATTTTAGCTTACTGTTCTGCCCGAGACTGATGTATCTAACCCGAATCAAGTCTCCAAAGTGTGTCCTTTGTTTCCAAACTATATTTTCTGGTCGCAATGAAAGGTTACATGACTATACTCAGAGTAATACACACACCACAGCAAACAATCTAAAAACAGCACAGATTCATCATCTCAGCATAAAATTCCAGCAACATTCAATTTTCAGCATAACATGAAATTAAATCCGAAAATTAACAGAAATTAAATCCTTAATTATCATTAGGACAGAATACTAATCTCATGATTAATTTCACAGATATCATGCTTATTAATCAAGATTAACAAGAATGTACAACACCTTAATCAAGAAACAAACATCAAGATTAAGAACCCCTTCCCAAGAATCCTCATGGCATAAATATCAAGATCTTGATCCTATAACATGATTTCTACCCAAAAATCACAGATTTAAATCTAAGGCATGCAATCCATAAATCAAGAACCTATTTAGGTAAAGAAATCAAGATTTGCACATCAAGGTAACAAGAACGCTCATTTGGGCATTTCATCGAATACCTTGAGGGCAACCCTGATTTTCCCCTTGGCCGAGCACCCCTAGGTTTACCCTAGGGCTGCCAAACCCTATAGGGGAGAGTTTAGGGCCTCCTCAAGCACAAACCACAAGAAAACACAGCAAGAACTCGAGAAATTATCGAAACAAATCAAGAACGATAAGCCGCCAAGAACGGCTTCAAGAATTCGAAGAAATCCCGAAAGAGAGAAGTTAAAACCACTCACCTAATTTGGAAAGAGAATTAGAGAAGAAAATCGAATCGACAGCCTCCGATTTCGGCTCCGAAATCCGACAGCTCAACCCCAAAGAAAAAGGGGCAGGCGGTGGCTCCTCCCAAGCCGCTGGCTCCAAGGGGAGGGAAGGAGGGCAAGAGGGGGTGGCTGGCTTTGTTGGTGGCTCCCTCGGTTCGGCTCCACAGGGGAGGAGAAGAAGGAGAGGAGAAGGGAAGGCTTGGGCAGCTCGGCTCTGGGTGGCGGCGGCTCCAAGGGAAGAGAGGAGAGCCAGAGTCGGCTGGCGTCTTGGCTACAGCTGGCTCCCTTTCTCAAAACTTTGGGTTACTCCAAAAATAGGAGCCACAAGCCAAGGGGAGGGGTTTTTATACTCCCTCCTCAACCCTAACCCCTCTAAACCCTTTATCCAACCCACATCCACCTTAAGCCGAACCTGAACCCACTAACTTAAATTAACTTAATTAAACTTATTCTAATCTCGTAATAAATCATAAGCAATTAAATAAGCACATCCACATAAACATAATTAAACAATTAGGCATACACAATATCAAATTGAATAAATTTAACTACTCAAGACTAATTCACATATTTCATATCCTACTTACCCGAGCTTGCAAGCTCGCACCGGACCATGAGTTGACTCGGCTCGACCTCGAACTAGTCTATTAGGCTGGCAAACACAAACATAAGAGGAAATAAAATAAAAATAAAAATATCTAGGATATTACAATCCTCCCTCCTTAAAGAAAATTCGTCCTCGAATTTCAAAAAAGAAAATTAAGGACTCACCAAATCATCAAACAATGAAGGATAACGCTCCCTCATATCCTGCTCCACCTCCTAGGTGGCCTCCTGGCCGGAATGGTGCTTCCATCTGACCTTAACCAAGGGGATCTCCTTGGACCTCAACTTCCGGATCTATCGGTCTAGCATCTCAACTGGCCGCTCCTCATAAGAGACTGCTAAATCCACCTCCACTACGGTAGGCTCGATCACATTGGACTCATCCCGAATGTACTTTTTCAGCAAAGACACATGGAACACTGGATGTACTCGGTCCATACTAGGAGGTAAGGCCAACTCATAGGCCACAGCTCCCCCGCGCCTGAGAATAGGAAATGGCCCAATGAACCTAGGGCTTAGTTTTCCTTTCTTACCAAACCTCACCACCCCTTTCATAGGAGACACCTTGAGGAACATCATATCCCCCTCGGCGAACTCTACCTCCCTGGCCTTTCCATCCGCATACATCTTCTGGCGACTCTGAGCTGCTAACAGCCGGCCTCTCTCTGATGTGCTTCACTTTTTCCATAGCCTCCTCCACCAAATCAGGTCTCATCATAAGGGAATCCCCTGTCGCAAACCAACCTACGGGCGACCTGCATCTCCGCCCATACAATGCCTCAAATGGGGCCATCCCAATGCTGTTGTGGTAGCTGTTATTATAGGCAAACTCAATCAGAGGTAAATGCCTCTCCCAACTTCCCTCCAAGTCTAGGACACATACCCTCAGCATATCCTCCAGCGTCTGAATAGTCCGCTCTGACTAACCATCTATTTGAGGGTGAAATGCAGTACTGAATCGAAGTTCAGTGCCCAATGCCTCCTAGAAAGATTGCCAAAATCAAGCCGTGAACTGGGTACCCTGACCTGAGATGATCATAACAGGAACACCATGGTAAGTGACAATCCGATCCAAGAATAACCTCGCATACTGCTCAGCTGAAAAGGTCATCCTCCTTCTGCGCTGCTTGCAGCATGTCAACCAATGTGGACTGCACCCTTAGGTGAGACACCAACGCACTAGGATATGATATTGATAAGACTGCTCCGCAATCCAAACATATGGCCAAATCATGAGGCAACGGCCTCCCCCTGACTGCCAAATGCGCTAGACTGCCCATGGACTTCCTACTCAGAGCATCGACTACCACGTTAGCCTTTCCCGGATGCTACATGATCGTGTAGTCATAATCCTTCATAAGTTCAAGCCATCTTCTCTGCCTCAGGTTCAACTCCTTTTGGGTGAGCAAATACTGGAGGCTCTTATGATCAGTGTATATCTTACAAGCCTCGCCATAAAGGCGATGCCACAGTTTCAATGCGAACACCACCGCTGCCAGCTCAAGATCATGGGTTGGGTAATTTTTCTCGTGAACCTTCAACTGCCTAGAGGCATAAGCTATCACCTTCCCATTCGGCATCAACACACAACCCAAGCAGACCCGACAGGCATCACGGTAAACAACAAATCCTTCTGAGCCCGAGAGTACTGCTAGAATTCGTGCCGATGTCAAGCGATCCTTAAGCTTCAGAAAACTCTCCTCACTATCCCATTCGAACTTGACCTTCTTCTGAGTCAGACGGATCAATGACGCTACAATCTTAGAGAAATTCTCCACAAACTTTCTATAATAACTTGCCAAACCCAGGAAACTACGGATCTCAGTGACATTAGTCGGCCTCTTCTAGTTCTGAACTGCTTCTATCTTTGCGGGGTCCACCTTTACCCCTCCCTTGGACACCACATGGCCAAGGAACCCCACACTCTCCAGCCAAAACTTGCACTTGGATAATTTGGCATACAATCTGTGCTCCCTGAGAGTTTCCAGAACTACGCTCAAGTGCTCAGCATGCTCCTCCCTGCTCCTGGAATAAATCAAAATATCATCAATGAACACAATTATAAATTTATCCAAGTATTCCCTGAACACTCGGTTCATTAGGTCCATAAATGTTGCAGGTGCATTAGTCAGCCCGAAAGACATCACCAGGAACTCAAAGTGCCCATAACTCGACCTGAAAGCAGTCTTGGGGACGTCATTATCCCGGATCCTCAACTAATGATACCCTGACCACATGTCAATCTTAGAAAACTACTGAGCTCCCTGAAGCTGATCAAATAAATCATCAATCTTGGGCAGTCGGTACCGATTCTTCACTATTACCTTGTTAAGCTGCCGGTAATCATTGCATATATACATGGACCCATCTTTCTTTTTCACAAATAGCACTGGAGCACCCCAAGGAGAAACACTTGGGCGAATGAAATCCAACTCAAGCAACTCCTGCAACTGGGACTTCAACTCCCTCAATTCAGCTGGTGCCATCCGATACGGCAGAATGGAGATTGGCTTCACCCCTGGTTGTAAATCAATACAAAATTCGATCTCCCTATTTGGAGGTAACCCTGGCAGCTCCTCTGGAAACACATCAAAGAACCCGCATACCACGGGCGTCCCCTCGATGTCCATGGCCACACCTCCGTCTTCCTCTGCCACTGACACAAAGGCCAAAAAGGACCGGCATCCATCCAAAAGTAGCTTTCGGGCCTTAAGAGCTGAGATCGACATCAACGGCTCACCCCTTCCATCACCCTGGAAGGTAAACTGGGGCAATTCGGGCTTACTGAAGGTCACAGTCTTAGCCCTGCAATCCACTAAGGCGAAATAGTCCGCCAACCAGTCCATGCCCAAGATCACATCAAGCTCCAACATCGATAGGAGTGTCAAATTGGCCATTAGCACATGCCCACAAATGACAACCTCGCAGCCTCGAAAGACTATCTCTGCCATCACATAAACACCCATAGGCGTAGACACCACAATGGGCAAATCAAGCACAGAAGGTACCCCTACCTACTTAACAGCAAACAAAGCAGACACAAAAGAGTGCATAGAACCCGGATCGAACAAGACATATGCAATAGCAGAACCTACAATAAGGTTTCCTAACACTACTGCCCTGGACACCTCAGCGCCCTCTTGGTTCATAGTAAACACCCGTGCAGCAGGCCTCCCTAAACCAGCGGCTCGCTGGCCTCCACCATGAGTCTAACCTCTCTGAGCTACAAAACCTACTAACATCGGTGTCTTTCCTCTGGTCTGATTAGGCTGCTGACCGCCCTTGCTAGGACAATTCTTTCTAAAGTGCCCAACCTGTCCACACCCAAAACATGCCTCAGAACGAAACCGCTCTGGGTCCTGCTCAACTCTGGTCACATATAATCATGGCCCTTAACCATAAGGTCGCTCTACACCCATAATTTATATTTCTTGAAATCTAAGGGAAAGATCCTCTAATCAATCCAAAATTTCAGCTATAGGGAAAATTTACCATTAGCCAACCCCTGCAGATCCTTTCTGCAGAACTCTATCAACCGGCCTCCCTAGGATCCCTAGGGCCGCTCTAACCATACTGCACCATAAATATTTAAACTATATGACGAGACCCAATGAATCATTCAAGATATTAAGCAAACATTGCAAGGATCTCTAATCCAGGCACCCATACAAAGGTAGCCCCCAAAATGGTGCACTCTCTAGCACAGGGCCATTCACGGCCTCAAGCTCTGCTACCCTAGGACTGTCCCAGTTCCTCCTCCACTGGTCGTCTATTTTTACGATCTCGGCCTCGCCATCAGCTTACACTCTGGCCTCGGCCTTGGCCTCGCGCTCAGTTGAGTTTCTATCACTACTGCTCCTTGCGGTATCAAAGGCCTCCATCGATCTGGAAACACCAGAAAAGGAACAAATCATAATCAGACAATTGAATTCACCCAACATTTTGCAAACTTAACCACGAGTCACGCTGAGGTGCAGACTTAGCCCATTGATCTCATAGCGTACCCCTGCCGTATACTGACACGCAAGCAATGCCCTATACGATGATAACTCTAGGTCGTAGTCAGACCGACCCACATGCTCTGATACCATATTGTCACACCCCAACTCAGGGTCACGTGACCGGCCAGGGTATACGTGTCTATACCCCGTAGCCTAAACCATGCACATGACAACTCAACAAATAAACAATAGCGAAAAGAAATAACAAGATTCATTTCAAATGAAAAGCAAACCAAAACAGAGTTTATTACAAGTAGTTTAACTGAAACGCAAAATGCGGAAATAACAAATTAAGTTCAATATTTGAAAAGTCCAAATACAACAAAGTTTTAAATAAATGACATAAATGCCCTCAGGGGCTACAACTCCATATCAAACCAATAAAAGTGCATGACCACTACCAAAAGACTCGACTACAACCCTAACTAGGATTGCTATGAGATCACGCGGCTTCTCTGCCCTCCAGCGGTGCCAAGTGCTCCAACCCACCTCACCAGTCAGACTCTACAAAACAGAAATCAAACGACAATGGGTGAGTTCAAAGAACTCAGTGAGTGGTCCTACCAACCCCCACAAATAAACAACATCAAGGATAACAAGAATATATCTATCTCTACAGGAGGTAAAGTCATGAAGGTATGACTAGCTAACAGGCCAACTTGCCACTCATGCCTCAAATCTAACCCTCCAAGAGTGGAGTACATCAAGCCGAAGCCAACCATGCCTAAAGGCAACAACACATACTAGTATAATCGGGAAGGCCCTCCGAACTTATGCTAGTATAAATAAACTCGGGAGCAATCGGGAAAGGCCCTCCGAACTTCCTCCACGAGACGCGTAGGGACAATCGAGATTCGCCCATCCGAACTTGCCCCTTTAAGATATCATAGGAGTAATCGGGTAGGCCCTCCGAGCTTACTCCTAAAAGATATCACAGGAATAATCGGGAAAGGCCCTCCGTGTTGGCTGAAGGTTTCTTCCTTCATGCTCTATTTTCTTCATGACTATTTTGATGATAACAAACCAAATCTATTTAACAAAATTCTTGAAGTATGAAAATTGCAGGATCGATAAATGACAAGTCAAAGCGCGAAACAATCGATCTTGAAACAAACCAATGCGTGCACAAATGGCTTGGACAAATCAAAAGAAAACATGGAATGTCCTTCAAGTTGAAACACACTGAAGAACAGAAGCGAAAAACAAAGCGCGAAATGAGAAGACCAAAAGAAAAATTTTCAGCCCAGGTTCGATCGACCGATCGGCCGATCGAATGATGCCAAAAATTGGCAGTAGCCAATTCGGTCGACCAAAGATGGTGAAAAAATGGCAGTAGGCTACTTCGATCGACCGACCGAGGCCAAAATCTGGTAGTGCCTGCTTCGGTCGACCGGATAGCAGAGGAGCAGATTCGCGACTCATTCGGTCGACCCTCCGGTCGACCGAATAGAGCGGTTGAAGCGCAAAGAGCCAACGATCGCTAGGCGATCGATCAGTCGATCGACTGACGATCGATCGGCAAGTGATCGAACGGCGTCCAACGGGCAAAAAAATGCCCATTGAGCAGCCGTTCCATTGAGGGTTATAAATACCCCTCATCTAACTTCTTTACCTCTCTCTCCCAGATATTGTGTGATGCAAATAGCCTTCAAAGAGTGATCTCTAGCATCCTCCAAGCTTCAAAGTGATAAAATTCTTCAATCCTAGCTCTTGATCCCTCACCTTCAAAGAGTTCCTCATCAAAGGGTTCATCAAGGGTGCTAGGCTCGAAAAGAAGAGGCATTTATTTTGTGATAAGTAATTTTCTTCCTCTTCTTGTAATAGACTTATTTTTAATTTGTTTTCAATTCATTGTATCTGAGCTTGTAAGAAGACCTAGGGTTAGGTCTTATGTGTAAGTGGTTACCTTAGTGTAGAAGGTGTAAAGCCACTTGTGTAAACATAGTTTACTAGGATTAGCTGGGTTGTCCCTTATGGTTGAGGTGGAAGAGTGCTCTCGATAAGAAGGCGGAGACTTCCAAGTGGGGAAGTGCCTTAGGTTGAGAGTGAGCCTCTTCGAATCAAAGTCCTCTATGTAAGGGAAACTATTAAATCTAGTAAACTTAGTTTGGAAATCCTAAGCAGGGTGCTTAGGTAGTGGAGTAAGCATTGGGACCGAACCACTATAAATCCTTGTGTCTACATTGATATCCTATGTGTATTTATTGCTTTATCATTTATCGCTTCCATATTTAGTCATTGAATTGTAAATTGCCTAAGTAATCAAAGAAACGATTTAAAACCGGAATTAGGCAAATAGATTTAGTTAATACACTATTCACCCCCCCCCCCATCTAGTGTGTCATTTCATCTAACAATTGGTATCAGAGCAAATCGTAGTCTGAGATTTCACCATCTCGTCTACATCTAGTCTCGATTTGAATATGGCACTAGAGTTGGTAGCATCTTCACCTCCTAAGTTCGATGAATCGAACTTTGGTCTTTGGAAGTCTAGGATGTACACCTACATTAAGACTAGAGGGTTTGGTGTTTATAACATGTTAAAATTTGAATACACTTATCCTAAGATTGACATGCATGATTGGAGCAAACTTGAAAAGAAAATATTTCAATTTAATGGAGAAGCCATGAATTGCATATTTTGTGCCATACCAAATAGCATTCTTGAAAAAGTCATGCATTGTTCAACAGCTTTTGACTTATGGGCTACTTTAAATATTTTATATGATTATGCCAAAACCGAAGAGATTGGCACTTTTGATGAAGGTGGTGATGACAATAGTCACTCACCTACTACTAATCTTAATTTTGACGCCCATAGCTCATCTAGTCAAAGGAGTAGCTCCAAGAGCCAAAAAAGAAAGGTAGTGTGTCATGCATCCAGGGAAAAGGGACATGTAAAGAAAAACTGCCCTTCCATGAAGAACACGACAAAGAAGAGGTCAAAAGCTTCTACATCATCATCCCATTCAAATGAAGCATATATCCTCTTGCAATGACTATGAATCTACTTCAAAAGCTTACCTCATGAGCACTAATGATGAGGTACACTCTTCTCCTTCTAGTCATGCTAATGCAAATGAAAATGCTAGCTCTTCTAGTTCATTCAATATGCCATATGGAGAACTAGTTGAGGAATGTCAAAAAATGTATGTCTTGCTTATGAAAAAGAACAAGGAAAATAGAAATCTAAAGAAGAAAAGCTCTAAGCTTAGTTCACATGTGCATGCCTTAGAAGTAGAAAATAAAAAATTAAAGACTGGGCCTTTTGATTCATGCCATGATAACTTAGAGCTTGAGCTTAAAACTTTGAAACAAGAAAATGATAATTTAAAAAATGAAAATAGCATGTTAAAAACTCAATTGCATGCTATTCAAAAATCTATGAATGATTTGAAAAGTGAGGTTATTCTCTTGAATAAGAAAGTAAGTGAATTCAAAAATGCTTCATTTATTAAGAACACTAGAAATACCTATGTAAAGAATGCCAATGTCCATCATCATTCTCATGCTATGCATTCTACCACTAGACCTCATGATCATAAGAAAAAGAATGTTGTTTCTAAGAATGCTCATACTCATCATGTTTCACATGTCAAGCATTCTAATAATAAATCTCAAGTCCATAGCAAAAACAAAAAGAAATTTAATGGGCATTGCTTTTGTTGTGGTACATATGGGCATGCTATATATGATTGCGCATTTAAGATGAACCCAAGTGGAGTTAAAACACTTTGGGTAGCTAAGCCCTCTAACCCCCAAGGACCCAAAGCCATTTGGGTACCAAAGGTTTCTTGCTCTCTCGTATGGGGGGAGCTACCACACAAGGGTAAAGAGAAGTGAGGAGTTGAAGTTGACCATGGACTTAAATGAAGTATCATTCCTTGGTTGCAACTTCAAACCATCATGATGCCCATAGGTATGGAAATTGGCATCTAGGTATACTCTGTATCATCTCCAATTATAGTTGTAGTTTTGATATACGCTTAATATTAGTAGATTTTCTGATCATCATAAGTTTTTAAAAATGTTTTTGATTTTTGATTTCCGATCTCCTCGGAGACCTATGTAGCCTATAACGGGCTCATGCGACCTTGCGGTTTTAAATCGTAGGCTAATTATGGCTTTCGGTTTTCTACCAATAGGAAGGGTTGGAGATCATGTTTTCATTAATATTATATTTATGATCTCTTAAAAATTCATTTTGGATTCATGACAACATATTTTGAAACGGATCTCAAACTAGTTGGCAAAGCAAACTTTGAAAATGATACTTGATTTCTCCCTTTGCTATTTGGTTTGGGTTACTTGCTAGTAGCTTTGTTTTCATGAAATCTACTAATGAAGTCTACTTGCAAGTTATGAATGTTAATGGAAGACTAAACTGTCATGAAGAAAATTGAAAGGTAAATGACAAGTTTTGCAAGATTCCAAGAATGAGGTATGAGTTTAAATTTGGCAAAATCTTTGTAGAATATTGAATGTTCATGCTCTCATGATGTCTCTATACTCATGATTATTTTTGAATGCTGAATCTATGAAATTACATGAGTAGGTAAAACTTTGATATCTTAAGAAATTTTATGATATTTTGATCGATTGAAATTTGCTCTAGGTTAAAATTCACATTAGAGACTATCATTTTGAGCTAGCAGTTGGAAAACATATTTAGATTTACTCATATTAAGTGCTCATGTGTCTATACTTGAAAAACCATGAGTATAAGTTAAGGATTGATAATTAGCAACTTCATAGTAATATGCTTGTCTTTTGAACGAAATGATGCTAAGATAAAAATTTTGACCAAATGACATTATCTTTGTCTCAAACTTAGAATACATGCTTTAAATGATCATGTGTTGGTATCTAGAAAGTTTGAACAAAATCTGAAATCGTTGGACAAATGACTCGTATTTACAAAAATGTCACTGAAAACTTGTAGATTTTCTAGAAAATTGTAGAGATATCCTTTTTGAGTGATTCTTGATTTTTTTGGAATCCTCATGAAGTCTAGTTCATGTGGGAAAAATTTCATAAAATTTGAATATACACATCTCTCAAAAATAATTTTTCTTTAAGGATTAAAAACTCATGGCAGATCGAGCGGTCAATCGACTTGCGACCGCCCGATCGACCGGCGGACGGAAAACCATCCGGTTCATCCATTTTTCCGCCAAATTTAATCTAGACCCTTCAACTCAAGTTCTTAAGCCCAAAACTAGGGCTTCCTTGCCCATTCAACCGGCTGTTAAACCCTTCTTCCCTTGCTTCTAGGCTTTCTACTTCCTCTCCAAGGTAAAATACTTGATCTTTAGCTTCCATTCATGAGTTTATACTCAATGTTGAGTGAATTCTTCATCTCTTCTTCTCTCAATGTCTTGATTCATCCATAAAAATTATGATTCATATTTCTTTTTCTTGGATGATGATTTTCTTTGGCATGTTTACCTCAAAAATAAGTTTTTAGGGAAGAATAATCAAATATCTCATGTTTTCTTTAAATGATTCAACATTTATTTTGTTTTTTCTTTAAATGACTCAAAAACAAGTTTTTTCTTGGTTTCTCTCATGAGTTATTCTCAAATTTTATTTTGTCTTTCTTAAAAGAGTTTTTTGGTCAATTAGAAAAAAATTTCTCATCCTCATCTAGTCAAAACAAAGTTTTTTTAAATGATTCAAATATATGTGTGCTCTTTTATTTGTGGCTCATTTTATATTTTTTGGATCCTATCTTTTATTTTTATTTTTTATTTCTATTTTTATCTTCTATTTTTTTCCTTTGGACTCACATATGGAGATTTAATGTTAAAATCCATTTTTTTTAAGAAGGTATTGCATGAATCTATGTCGATCTTAAAAGTGCTTCCTCTGCTTTAAAAGCATGCATCTCTCATCAAAGCTAATCATCTACACATCATCCTAATTGTCTTGCAGAATGGCACCCAAAGACAAAGCTCCCAAGTTTGCCCGATAACCTTTTGACCTCTATAGGCAAGACACAAGCTCCTAGATTTGCAGATAGGGCCATTCTACAGACTCGTCCAGTTAACTTAGGTGACCTAGAGTAGTTTGATATTAGGAGTAAACTTGCAAGCATGGGTTGGGTCGAGTTCTTAGGAAAACAAGTACCAGTGTGTCCCATCCTGATAAAAGCCTTTTTCTCCAACCTAGTAATAGATAAGGCTAGATTGGGAGACAGACTAGTTCTCCGATCGAAATTATGGGAAAATCCATAGTAATTACATAATCATGCATTAGAGATGCTTTTGGGTTTTCTCTGCTAGAAAGGCCAATATATAAGATGCCCACACACCTATTTCATGAGGATTTTCCTACTCATGAAGTTATATCAGCTATATGTCCTGAGGATTATCAGGGAATGATCCATACCTAAAGCATCAAAATTTCAACCTCTGCTAGGATTATGCATCTCATCATTGCATATAATATTCTTCCTAGAGCAGGTCACTATGATGAAGTAACCACTATGAGTTCTAGGGTACTCTTCTTTGCCATATCTCGTATACCCATAGACATTCCTGATCTCATGCTTCGGCATATAGTAGATGTTCATGCCTCAAGGAATTAAGCAAGCTCTACCTTATGCCTCAGTGATTTCTCACTTTATATATGATGTTGGGTCAACAAATCTAGATTTGAAATAGAGCCTGTACCCAAAGCCATAGATTCATCCTCTCTTAACCGCATGAAAATCCTTGAAAATTAGCATCGTAAGAGAATGCGGGGGGCTCCTGAGGAACTCACTGATCATGACATGGCCATGGAGGCGGGCGAAGCTGGTGGGTTCATCATCCGGCACTCCCATTGCGCGTCTAGGTGATCTGGAGCATCACTTTGCTCAGTTTCACATCGACCAGGTGGAATGGAACAAAGGAACAAAAGAGCGCCTAGACGAGTACGACTGTCAGATCGACAAGTACGGTCATCAAATTGACGAGTATGGTATAATGATCGGTGAGCATAGCCGGCGCATAGATGAGTATGGTCAACGTGTTGACCAGTACGGTCAGCAAGTGGATGATATGTGGCAATACTATTAGTCGCATCTACCACCTCTACCACCACCGGAGGATGATTAGTATTATTTGATGTTTTGATGTTATTCATCTTATGGACTTGTACTTGATGATCAACTTTATAGTATTATTAGTAATGTAAGTGTTATTTGATGATTGAATGACATGTTGTTGTTTTTTTAAACTTTTTTGATGGATGACAAAAGGGGGAGAGTTATCATATATAGTATGGCATGATGATAGGGGGAGAGTTATCATATATAGTATGGCATGATGATAGGGGGAGAGTTAGAAATATATGCATAATGATAGTGGGAGCACTAAATACAAAATGAATACATCATTCCTTGTAATTGACGAATACTACATTCTCTTGCTCTTTATCGTCAATGGTTTGTCATCATCAAAAAGGGGGAAATTGTTGGTTGAAGGTTTCTTCCTTCATACTCTATTCTCTTCATGACTATTTTGATGATAACAAACCAAATCTATTTAACAAAATTCTTGAAGTATGAAAATTGCATGACAAGTCAAAGCGCGAAACGATCGATCTTGAAATAAACCAATGCGTGCACAAATGGCTTGGACAAATCAAAAGAAAACATGGAAAGTCCTTCAAGTTGAAACATGCTGAAAAATGGAACCGAAAAATAAAGCGCGAAATGAGAAGACCGAAAGAAAAATTTCCAGCCCAATTTTGGTCGACCAAATTGTGTTAAAAATTGGCAGTAGCCAATACGGTCAACCGGTTGGTCGACCGAAGATGGTGAAAAAATGACAGTAGGCTACTTCGATCGATCGAAGATGGTGAAAAAATGGCAGTAGGCTACTTCGGTCGACCGACCAAGGCCAAAATCTAGCAGTGCCTGCTTCGATCGATCGATCGATCTATCGAATAGCAAAGGAGCATATCCGTAACTCATTCAGTGAATAGAGTGATTGAAGCACAAAGAGCCAGCGGTCGCTGGGCGGTCGATCGGTCGATCGATCGACGATCGACCGACAAGTGACCGAACAGCGTCCAACGGGCGAAAAAATGCCCGTTGAGCAGTCGTTCCATTGAGGGGTTATAAATACCCCTCGTCTAACTTCTTTACCTCTCTCTCCCAGATATTGTGTGATGCAAATAGCCTTCAAAGAGTGATCTCTAGCATCCTCCAAGCTTCAAAGTGATAAAATTCTTCAATCCTATCTCTTGATCCCTCACCTTCAAAGAGTTCTTCATCAAAGGGTTCATCAAGGGTGCTAGGCTCAAAAAGAAGAGGTGTTTATTTTGTGATAAGTTCTTTTCTTCCTCTTCTTGTAATAAACTTTTTTTTAATTTGTTTTCAATTCATTGTATTTGAGCTTGTAAGAAGACCTAGTGCTAGGTCTTATGTGTAAGTGGTTACCTTAGTGTAGAAGGTGTAAAGCCACTTGTGTAAACATAGTTTACTAGGATTAGTTGGGTTGTCCCTTAGGGTTGAGGTGGAAGAGTGCTCTCGATAAGAAGATGGAGACTTTCGGGTGGGGAAGTGCCTTAGGTTGAGAGTTAGACTCTTCGAGTCAAAGTCTTCTGTGTAAGGGAAACTATTTAATCCAGTAAACTTAGTTTGGAAATCGTAAGCGGGGTACTTAGGTAGTGGAGTAGGCATTGGGGCCGAACCACTATAAATCCTTGTGTGTGCATTGATATCTTGTTTGTATTTATTCCGTTATCATTTATCGCTTCCACATTTACTCATTGAATTGTAAATTGCCTAAGTAATCAAAGAAACGATTTAAAATCGGAATTAGGCAAATAGATTTAGTTAACATACTATTCACCCCCCACCCCCACCCCCTCTAGTGTATCATTTCATCCAACACTCCGAACTTATTCCTTAACACCACCTCGGGGATAATCGGGTAGGCCATCCGAACTTATCCCACAAGGACAAACCAGAACAATCAGGAAAGGCCCTCTGAACTTGTTCTGCAGGTTGGGAATTAGCCATCCAACCTCCCAAGCCTAGCTCGTAATTTGGCTCCTCAACGAGCCTCTTCGCCATTCATAAAGATATGGCGCATCATGACCTAAGTCAAGTCTTTCCTACGGTGTCTCATGGGTGTTCCTATTGGAAATTGTCTCAACACTCCAATACCCGATCCTAACTCCTAGACCCGTAATGTCATAAACTCGTGTGGTTTTATTTTATGCATAAACTTGATTTATTGGTTCATAACAGATTATGCTGACCCTCTTCACAATTTTAATTATGAAATTAAAATTTAGGTCAATCACGTTAGGGTTTTGTTTTAGGGTTATGTTTTAGCTTACTGTTCTGTCCGAGATTGATGTATCAAACCCGAATCAAGTCTCCAAAGTGTGTCCTTTGTTTCCGAACTATGTTTTGTGGTCGAAACGATAGGTTACACGACTATATTTAGAGTAATACACACACCATAGCAAGCAATCTAAAAACAGCACAGATTCATCATCTCAGCATAAAAATTGAATAAATTTAACTACTCAAGCCTAATTCACATATTTCATATCCTACTTACCCGAGCTCGCAAGCTCGCACCGGACCATGAGTTGACTCAGCTCGACCTCAAACTAGTCCGTTAGGCTGGCAAACACAAACATAAGAGGGAAAAAAATAAAATTAAAATATCTAGGATATTACACCTTCTGATTTTTTGATTTCTCCGATATTTTTTATCGCGGACATCGAGCGCTAACCGACTTGGAACCAAAAAGTATTTCTGAATGAAAATATTAGTTCCATGTTTGTTATCATTAATACCGAGATTAAGACCAAGGTTGAAAACCTTTGGCCAATAGCTCGTACCATCGTAGGGTGTCAAGGTGGTAGGCAACTTACTTCTTGATGAGAGACGAGTTATCATTATATGTTCAGTGAAGGGTCCCGCTTCAAGAGGGAGGGCAACCCCAGCCTTTCTGGCTTTGGGATCTTCTTCTTTTTTTAGATGGAAGGTGCTGGAAACCTCGTCGTGAATGACGGGAACCGATCTCTTCTTTCCAGAGTGGTTGCTTTCTTCAGTCTTTGAGTGGTAGCGCTCGTAGTCAGCCAGGGGTTGTCCACAGGATCGTGGCAGCATCTCGATTTGGGCTGTTAGCCATTGGTTTTCAGCCTCCAAATCATTTATTACACGTTGGGGGTCTCTAGGGGAAGGATACGCTGGTGTCGGAGTGTCGCTCCTCGTTGTTTTAGCGTTACTAGGTTGCGGTCAATCGTCGCCGTCGGGTTGTTGCCATTGGCGTGTGATGGTGGTCGCTTGGCTCCAGGTTTCAGCTATTATGGGGAAGATAAGCTTTACTCGACCCCACTGTGGGCGACAAATGTTCATGCCTGAGGAACGGAGTAATCTGATCCGGTTCGGTGTCTCTCTTGGTCAGGTTCAACGCCAGCAAGGGGGGAGGGGACCTGCAAAAGACACTCTGACGCTCAAGTCAGTGGGACTCCAAGGTGGAGGTAATGGAATTAGAACTAGCATTACATGAGGTGTGTCGTGTTTGTATTTATTACAGGTGGAGGTGAAGATGCTGCCCGAAAATCTCGTGGGGATATTGCCCATAATGGGTCAAGGTCGATCCTGGAGATGACGGGCTTGTAATGGTGTATCCCTCCTGATAGCCGGGTGGGGTCCCCGAGTAGAGTCGTCTGGTCTGGCTTGGATCTACTTCAAGGGCTTGGCCAGGTAAAGCCCCCTGGACGAAGTCGTTTGGTTTGGCCCAAGACAAGTAGTAAAACGTTGTTGGGTCTAATCCAACCGGGCCCAATAGTTCTAGTCAAGTCAACAGTCTTTTCCTAGAACTTGGCCATGTCCTTCGGTTTCGCCAGGGCAATTTGGTCCGTAAAGTGGTCGGGCTTCAACCCATGCTTGATGGAGAACTGTTCGGCGTGTGGATCTCCATGGCCGTGGCCTAGAATCTCTTCATGTAGTCCCTAAAGGACTCGTGTTGCCCTTGCTTGATATAGTGGATGGTGTCTTCAGTTTTAGAGTAGATTCGGGATGAGGAACCGATTGGTGAAGGCGCGGGAGAGCTCCGCAAAAGTGTGTATAGATCCCGATGGAACCAAGGAAAACAACAAACAATAGTGTGGCCTTCTCCGCGAAGGTTGGGAAGACTCTACAAAGGACGTGATTGGTTGCTCCATTAAGGAGCATCATGGACCTAAACATTCTCATGTGTGTAGTTGGGTCGCTCATCCCATCATATGGCTTCAGTGTGGTCGGCAACCTGAATTGGGGTGGAAGGCATGCCGCCATGATGTGCTCGGCAAAGGGTCCCGAGTCGACGAGGAGAGGAGGGTAGCCTCCGTAGCCCTGGTGTCCCTCCTTCCTCTCTAATGAGGTGTGTTGGAGGCCTCATCTTGAAGGACAAAAATTGGTCTCCTTCTTTTTGAGCGATTGTCTTCTTCATGCTCTAAGCGGTGGTGTTCGTGTTAGGCTTGGTGTTGTTCCTAGGACCGCATCAACATCTCAACCTGGGCTACTACCGTTGGTTCTCTACCTGAAGGTCGTTTATCATACGTTGTGATTCTCCTGGTGAGGGGTTGGCTGGTGCCGGAGCGTCACTCCTCACTATTTCAGTGTCTCCATGTAGTAGGGGGGCGTTGCCACTTGGGTGCTGCCTGCGTACGACGGCGTTCGCCTGACTCTGGTTACCAACCATTGTGGGGCAAGTAAGATTTACTCGGTCCCACGGTGGGCGCCAAATGTTCCTACCTGAAGTCGGAGCGATGTGGTCCAGTCCAGTGCAAAGTCTGTATATATATCATGATATGGGGTGATTGGCGATGATGCCGCCCGATAATCTCGTAGGGATGTTGCTCACAATGCGTCGAGGCTGGTCCCGGAGATGTTGGGCTCATAATGACAAATCCCTTGTAATTAATAAGGACGTAGATATCCTTCTATAGCCGGGTGGAGCCCTCGGGCTAAGCTGTCTGGCTTGACTTGAGTCTGGCTCATGACTGTGAGAGCTTTTGGGCCTAATCCGGTGGGGACCAAAGTGCTAGTCTAGTCCAAGCCCGAAGGGCATTACCTTGTAGCAGAAGTTAGCATGCTTGGTGATAAAAGCTTTATTTTCTTCATCTTCCTAGTGCATCCAGATCTAGTTGTAGCCTGAATAGGTGTCCATAAAACTCGGGTAGTGGTATCCCGAGGAGCCGTCTACAAGCTTGTCTATGTTCGACAGTAGATAGGAGTCTTTTGGACATGCTTTGTTGACATCAGTGAAGTCGACGCACATCCGCCATTTCCCTGAGTGTTTCTTTACTTTCACGACATTTGCAAGCCATGTGGTGAACCTGATTTCTCTAATAAATTCTGCTTTCAGTAGCTGTCCAGATTCCTCAAAGGATGCTCAGTAACGCTCGGTTCCGGGCTTTCTTTTCTTCTGGGCCATGGGCTTGACCTGGGGATTGATGGCTAATTTATGGTTGATGACTTGAGGGTCTATCCCTGGAATGTCGGTTGGCATCCATGCGAAGAGGTTGGCAATGCCTTTGAGGTACGGGCACCAGGTCGTCGATGGGTTGGGGCCGCTCTTGGATATCTCCTATGAGGTCCAATTCTAAGATTCTTGCTTGGTGTTCTGAAGAACTGAAACTGCCGACTGGGACGAGGTACTCAACAATTCTTCTGGCTCGGCCAGCCTTAGCTTTAGAGACTACATACACGTGCTTCCTTCTGGTCTGCATGGACCACTCACACTTTTGTCTTGGAGACTAAAATTTTAACGACGAGGTGGGGAGTTGACATGATAGCTCCTGAATTGTTTAGTGATGGTTGGCCCAGGATCAAGTGATACAGACTGGGTCACTGGACGACTGGATACTGCACATCCATCGACCTCACCTTCGACGGGGAGCTGAACGTTATTATCAGCCATAGGTAGCCTCGAACACTGACTCGTTCTCCCGAGAAGCTGATGAGGTCTCCCTGGTAAGGACAGAGTGAGGCTTCATCAATGTCCATCCTCTTGAACGTTGAGTAGAACAGGATATCAGCTTAGCTCCCTAGTCTACCAAAACTTTCTTAACAAGGAAATCATCAACAACAACATAAATAATGATAGGGTCGTATAGATTTTCATCAATTCCCTGGAAATCAAATTTATAGAAGGATATTACTGGGATCGGGATGGGCGACCTCTATAGGATGGCTACGCTGTCAACCGTCATGTTGACTCGAAGTGATTTATCTTGTGTCGAGCTCGTCTCGCCTCCTCTGGCGAATCCTCCTGCGATGTAGTCGATGACTCTACAGATTTCGTTGTTTGGCTTATCAGCACTGCAATCCTCGTAATTGCATGTTGCATTGCGCGGTGGTGGCATCCTGTTGGGACTTTGGCGCCAACGGCCATGGTCCTATTGGTCTCGGCTTCGGCTTTGATTGCGACGGACATGGCGGTCGATATGACCTTCTGATCAAGCGCTCGATTTGATCTCGGAGCACTATGCACTCCTCGGTGGTATGCCCAAAGGTGCGATGGAAGTCGCACCTCTTACTCTAGTCGACGTTGGGCAAGGCTTTAACCTTCCAGTACTGCTGGGACGTCTGAGCTGTTGGGTGAAATGGCCTACACTAGAGGGGGGGTGAATAGTGTGTTTACTAAATCTATTTACCTAAATCCGATTTTAATCATTTTCTTAAGCTACTTAGGCAATTTACGATTGAATGATTAAATGCGGAAGCGATAAAAAATAAAGCAATTAATACAACTAATAAATCAAGGCAAACACAATGATTTATAGTGGTTCAGCCCCAATGTCTACTCCACTACCTAAGCACCCCGCTTAGGATTTCCAAACTAGCTTTACTAGATTATCTTGGTTCCTTTACAACAAGGATGTTTTCATCGGAGAGTCTCCGCTCTCACACCGAAGGCACATCCACACCCGGAAGTCTCCACCTTCCTACCGAGAGCACTCTCCCACCTCAATCCTGAGGACAACAAGAACTAATCCAAGTAAACTACGTTTACACAAGTGGCTTTACACCTTCTACACCAATGATACCACTCAATTACAAGACCTAACACTAGGTCTTCTTACACGTTCAAATACAATGAAATAAATCACAAAAATACACAAGTAATGGAGCAAATAAATAATACAATAAATACTTAGCTCCAAACACGAGTCCTAGTTCCTCTTGATGCCTCAATGATGAATCGTTCAAAGCTTGAAGGCAAGATCAAGGATGTATCTTAGAAACTAGGGTTATCAAGAAGATGACTCAAGAAAAGCTTTAGAATGATCAAGAATTATCTCAATAGAGGCTTGGATCAATTGTTAAGAGAGGTTAATGAAGGATGGAGAGGAATATTTATAACCCCTTAACAGAACGGCAGCTCAACGGGCGGAAAACTAGCCATTTTCGTCGTTCGGTCGCTTGCCGATCGATCACCCAGCGATTGCTAGCTTTCTGTGCCTTAATCGCGCTGTTCGGTCAACCGATGGGTCGACCGAATGAATCGCGATTCTACGATCTGCAATCCGGTCGACTGAAGCACCTACTGCCAGTTTTTGGCCTCGGACGGTCGATCGACCGATCGACCGAAGTAGCCTTCTACCATGTTTTCACCATCTTTGGTCGATCGACCGGTCGACCAAAATAGGATACTATCAGTTTTTAACACCATTCCATCGACCGATCGGTCGACCGAACCTGGACTGGGCAGTTTGGTTAGGCTTTGTTTGTTCGTTTTTTGGTTCCGTCTTCGCTAAGCCTACTTATATAATATTTATTAACTTTAAGTTAATAAGTTTAAAACATAAAAGTTATATAAGAATATTTATTAACTTTAAGTTACCTCCCATTTGGATTCAATAAAAATATCTAAAAAATCAAAATCTAATTTTGGGGATCTAGTACAAATTCTTGGAAAACGGAAATTTTCTAATCTTTCGGGTTAAATATGGGTAGGCTAAAGGCTTCCAAAAAATCCTAAAAAATACCTCGTTATCTAATTTCTACCCAAGGAACAATTACCGTCATTTTTTATGTTAAGAAAATGTCTAGGTCATATAGCCCTCCAAGGAGCTCCCTAGGCTTAGTGTTTCAGGGCGGTTCTCGGGTTTTCATATTTTGGGGTTCGGGATTGGTGCTTTCTTAGCATCATCATGAGGATTTATAATATAAACTAGACACCCTAAACCTAGACTCAACTTCCCGAAGAATCCCAAGCGCCGACGAGCGTCCTTGCTGATTTCTCCGATTTTTTCAATTTTTTCGATCGCGGACGTCGTGCGCTAACCGATATGGAACCTGAAAATATTTCTCAATGAAACATTAGTTCAATATTTGTTTTCATTAAAATTGAGATTAAGACCAAGGTTGAAAACCTTAAGCCAACATGAGCAATTGCAGGTGATAAATCCCCTAAAGGATGGTCTCTCTCCTGGTGTTTAGAGGAGTGTACTCGTCGAACATGGGGCTTGGTCGGGAAGGCGACCTCCCTCTTCTATCATGATCTTGGTCACAACGGTCTCTGTCTTCGCTTATTTTGTTGAACTTCTTGGATTTTTTGTTTTCGGTGGTATCTTTGGCGTTCTGAGCGGTGGAGCTCGTGTTCAGCTTGGTGTTGTTCCCAGGACGACATCAGCACCTCGACCGGGGCTGCTAACCATCGATTCTGTGCCTGAATGTCATTTATTAGGCGCTGGGATTCTTCTGGTGAGAGGTTGGTTGGTGCCGGAGCGTCACTCTTCACTGTTTTAGTGTCTCCAAGTAGCAAGAGAACGTCGCCCACTAGGGTGCTGCCTGCGTGCGGAGGCGTTCACCTGACTCCGGGTACCAGCCATTGCGGGGCATGTAAAATTTACTCTTCGCCTGGCTGCGCCAAATATTCTTGCCTAAACTTGAAGCGATGCAGTCCGGCCTGTCTCCTTGTCAGGTGCAACTTCGGCGAGGGGGGACCTACAAAAGACACTCTTGATGCTCAAGTAAGAATGAATTCTAGGTGAGGTAATATAAAATGAAATCTAGATATAACTGGGAGCATCATGTTTGTATATAGTGCAGGAGGGGTTTTGACGATGATGCCTCTAGATAATCTCGCTGGGATGTTGCTAATAAGGAGTCGAGACCGATTCCAGAGATGTCGGGCTCGTGAATGACGAATCCCTCGTAATTAATGAGGACAAAAGTGTCCTTGAGTCTGATTCATGAATGTGAGCGCTTTTGAGTCTAATCTGAATGGGCCAAAGTGCTACTCTAATAATAATAATAAAATAAATAAATAAATAATATGAGTAGTTGTTTCAAAATAAAATAAGATTATTTAAAATTGTTGTTTTGAGTTTAGAGCTTGGCTCTCCACCAAGCATATTATATATGAGTATAATTAGGGATGTCAACGGGGCGGGTTCGGGGCAGATAATATGCCGCCCCCGCACCCGCACTTGTTTACTAAACTCATCTACTGTACTTGCACCCGCACCCACGACGGATAACTGTCACCCATCCTGGTGTGGGTAATTGATACCCGCGGATATCTGTAGATGCCCATTTAATCTATTACAAAAATTTAATTTGATTTTAATAGTATACAATCAACAATTCTTATTCAACCCCTATTAATAACTTGTTTGAGAAACGCTAAACCATAAAAAAAACTACGTAATAATTAAATACCAAACCATAAAATTGTCTTAAGAAATAATAATATTCATTCATGTAGCATAAAATTTAAAAATAAAGTACTTTCAACTAAAATTGAGAATTGATATAATATATAAAAAATATATTATATTTATATAGATGGAGTCTTATGAATAGATTATTTAGATTTAATTTTAAACTTTGAATTAGATATTAATATTTAATATAAATTCAATATTTAATATATTTTGGCAGGTAACGAGTATCCGTGGGTGTGTATAATATAGTATCCGTCCCATACTCATTTATTAAATGGGTATAAATTTATATCCGTACTAGTACCCGTGGGTATAATATTTTTCTCATACCCTACCAATGTGAGATAAATATTCGCGGGTATTCGCAGGTGCGGATAATATTATCATCCCTAAATAGAATAGATGGGATTTGTTTGGAGCTAATCATTATAATACGTGGATGAAATGATTTAGTTCATTTAAATAGAGTTCATAGTAAAAAAGAGCGACATTCATAATATATAATGTGTACTCTGAATTAAAATATTAGGGCGCGTTTGTTTACGAAAATTTAGAAGCAATTTTCGTTTCGTGAAAATTGAAATGAGTTTTCGAGTTTCAAGTTTTTGGTTTCGATTTTTGTGTTTGGCGAAAATATGTATATTTGACATATCATGTTTTCATGTTTCGCGAAACTAAAACAGTGAAAACTCGTTTGTTATGTGTTATTTTCGATGACTGTTTTCAAGATGAAAACTGAAACTACATTTGTTTGTCAAACATAATATATGTTTTTAATTTTTTACTCAAACTTAAAAAATATTAATTAATTAATTTAATTTGTTAATTCGTAAATATATTATTATTATTATATTATTATTAGTTAATGTATATATAATTATATTAAATTATTTTTTATATTAAAAATTATTATATTAAAAATGGAACAACTATATATGATTATTTTATAGTGTGATTTGATTAAATTATATTTGGTTATGATGTATGATGAGAAGACTACGTTGCTGCTGTTCCGGATAAATGTTGCAAGGATTTCGAAGCCTGGCTGTGAGAATTGCGATGTTGCCACGTGCTCTAATTTTTGCCAAGGATGCAATTTTTTTGATGGAGCAGGTCAATGCCTACCAGGTAGAGAATGTCATTGCCATTGTGAAGTGTTGCCCATCGTAATCAATCGAATCAAGAAGAGCTTGAACAATTAATAAGTTGGATGGTGTAATTACAAGGTGTTCTTAAAAACCTATGTAAATAGTTGTTTCCATTTTTCTTTTCAATTTACTATCATTCCCTCGTCAAAATGTTGTATGTTGACTTCCTTCATGGTTAAACATTGATTGAACCTTATTAGATTTGACATGATGAAATTGGACCTCAAATTAGCTTGAATCGACTTGGAGAATATGAGACAGAGTTGATACCACCAAACTTGACTTGACTAGAGTGAATCCAATTGAACTCGATTTAAGCCTATCTCAAGCTAATTTGTGTTGACTCTAATTTGATGAATTGAATCATAAGATGACACAATTTTATCATAAGATCTACTTTGTATATTTTGTTCTTGCAGTAGCAGATAACTTACATGAAAGTTAATTGAGATTTATAATTAAGAATAAATTTGTTTAATTACATAGGGACACTTGCTCGAACCTGTTGACACACCCCAGTAGAGGAGCCACTAATTGCAGTGATTAGAGTACATGTTTCATATTCTGTTTATGAAAGTTAATTGAGATTTACAATTCACACTTGGAATAAAATTGTTTAATTACATAGGACACCCGGAGGCAGTCAGCCATTACATGATAAGATATTAAATTAATGGGTGGTACTCATGTACAAGTTTGTCACTTGCTCGAACCTGTTGACACAACCCAGTAGAGGAGCCACTAATTGCAGGGACCTTGTTGGAGGCACCAACCAGTTGCAGCACCGAGTTGGAGAAGAAGATGAATGATTGGTATAAATGCGTATTTGGCAACAAAATTATATAAATGTAGGACTTTGAAGGAAAATGCGTATCACCATTAGTTAGTGACCGCCTCCAATTCATAGTTCACCAAAAATAGGTTTGCTCATTATTTAATAAACACAATTATAAAATCAGCACAACCACGCAAGGATAAAATCAGCACAACCACGCAATAACATCAAAACCCTAGATCGAAAAACAAATAATATAATAATGAGCAATATTATTTTACGACTTTAGGAGGAAAGTGCGCATAACCATTAATTGGTTATCACCTCTAATTCCTCGCCGATGATAATAAATTAAAAAATATAAAATAATAGCACAACAGCCTATAATTACGGCATCACAGCAGCAATATATCCAAAATATGACATCATCACAGCATATATACACCCAGTAGCAATATATCCAAAAACACCATCAAAATAATATTTTACTTACACAAAAATACAATAGCAATAACAATAAGTACTAGTAACCCCTTGAATCTCATATCAAGGAGCTTATCAATTTTGGCCTCTATTTGATAAAACGGTTGATGGAAGCTTTGGTTCACTTCTTCTTCCCCATTGCGTATGGTTGATGCAATGGGAGTTGTTAAGAAATTAGTAGGCCTAATTTACCCCAAAAGCTAGCTCTTGGGGAGAGAATTGCCCAAACTATTTAAAGGCTACCTTGGCCATATTTTAACCAATGTGGGACTTTAACACACACCCCTCACGCCCAGAATTGGACATCTGGAGCGTGGAGTTTTGCATGACTAGACATCTGCGGGTGGCACAATATCAACCACAGGATAGACTCTGATACCATGTTAAGAAATTAGTAGGTCTAACTCACCCCAAAAGCTAGCTCTTGGGGAGAGGATTGCCCAAACTGATCCATTGAAAGAATCCACAATCTTTGGGGCTTGAAGAGCAAGCCGTAAATAAACGGCCAGGATTCTTTGAAGTTTCACTTATTCGTACTACAGCTTTTATACCACAATAACATATTCTGTTCTGGTATCACAAATACGTTGTATTTTCACTTATGCGACTTGAGGAAGCTATCATACTATTCGATTAGTAAAACCCCTTAAGGCTAAAATAATGTGCCTAAGTGTTGTACATTACCTTAAAATATGGAAACCTCTGTGGGTTTCCATGAATCTTCGGTTAAGTTGTTCGCGGTTCACGAGATTGTATAAGTTCGATTCCCAACCTTAGAATCGCTTTAAGTACATACTTGAACCATTTGTGACATGTTTGAGTTGAGTGTTGGTATCGCTCTGCAACTACTCGAACTTGTTCATTGTGACAAATTATATACATGAATATAGCGACAGCTTCTTTCACATAAATATTTTTGTCCTCTAAGCCTAATATCCTAAACTCACCACATAATCTTAGGAAGAGAGATGGTTTCATACGAAGATTTTCGTAGCATCTAATTGGAGATTGTATCAACTCTTGGACGTAGCTAGCACCTCTCAACATAGAAGTGTGTACTGCTCTTAGTGGAGGAGCATTTAGTTGGTCGTCTAATGATTCTATTATATCCAACATTATTACTAATATAACATCATCACAGTATTGCTCTTCATCACTATCCGATTCATGATTCATTCTACGACAACATAGAGAAAGAAATCATCACACAAATATGCAATTCATCTTAAACTTAAATAAGCAAAAATTATTACTGCAATAATCAAACAATCTAAAACTGAAATAAGCAAACAAATATCACAACAAATAAATAAGTATCTGAAATATAAAGTAACAACACCAAATAAATGCAAAGGTGCACATACAAGGGTGCACAAAGTCTTCTGTTCAAATTAAAAGACAGTTCACTCACTCACTATAAAGTTTTCAAGAAATTCTTCAGTTTGTCATCTTGCAACGTCATAATAAGTATCCGAGATTCCGCATTAGCAAGCATGAAATGGAAAGTCTTATTATGAGTTTCTGTAGATAGCCCCTGCAAATTACTAATGCGCTCAATGCAATTTGCTAGGCTATATGGATCTGCCGGTGGGAGTGTAGTACATACTGAGGTTGCCTCACTTCGAACACGACGGGCTGCAAAGTGTTCACTAATGAGTCCATACATCTTTTGCCTCTCTTGTTCTAGAGATGTTCTCACCGATGATTTACCTCGTTTCTTACTGCGACTACGACTTGAAAAAATAGATGGACGTCGAGGGATTTCATGGTCGTTATCCCCAGTGTCCTCCTCGTCCCCTTCCTCTTCCACAAGAGGCTCCTTACCGCGTGCATTCTACCCCAATAATTTCTCATCTAACTGACGCTCCTCGAATGAATTCAAAGGCACTTGTGTAGATGATCGGGCCATCCCACTAGTTGCCGATTGATTTTGGAAAATTAATTCCAACAATGTGTAGTTGGCAGGTGGCCCATTCTTAAATTATTTGAAACACTATTTTTTTCCTCCTCTCTGCACACGAAATAAACTCTATTAAAATGCTACCCAACATGCAACCTTACTCTATTATGAAAAACCTACTGTGCTATTCCACACCATTTCGTCAGCCTTAATCCTCCCTGTGTCGGGATTTCAGGTGATCCCAGTGTGGTTAATCAATTCTTGAAAATCTTTAAACATACGATGGAGGCGATTATTCTTTCCCTTATACTGATCAACCCTGTACCTAGTGCCACATTTTTTCAGAAGTCTATTGCTAATTTCTTCCCATACAGGCTTGTCAAAATTCAAAGTGCCTAATTCTATTTATTTATTATGCAGTAATAAAAAGTCTTCTGTAGCATTTTTGGACCAGTTTTCCGACTTCTCCCTCGGAGTACGATGGAATCCCATTTATAATTATATCTATTTGAAAAATAAGTAAACAATAATTATAGCTATTTGAAGCATAAATAACAAGAATCATGCATGAATATTAAACATTACAGAAAATAACATGATGCAAAGAATAACAGTCTGTTTACATTACAATGCAGACTGAGCCAAACATATATACACCAGCTTGAACATGAATAGTAAACAAATATCAAACAACGAGGATACAATAATTATATCTATTTGAAGCATAAATAACATGAAGTATGCATGAATATTAAACATTACAGAAAATAACATGAAGCAAACAATAACAGAGCAGACTGAGCCAGAACATACAAAATTGATATAATCATATGAACATATTGAACATATCAAACTGAGCAAGAACATACAGAATCCTAGATCAGATATAAACTAAGGACTCGTTTGATTCGCAAACTGCTCATCACAGGACACCAGACAGGGACAAGGATAGGACATCAGGTGTCCTGGGATAGTAGTTATACCGTGTTTGGTTCGCTAAGAACAGGACACGATATCCAGTCCCGTCTTGCGTTTGGTTCGTTAAAATAGAGTCCTGTACAAGACAATATGACCAAAATACCCTTATAAATTTTTAATGCTCAAATTTAATTTTAAACATAAAAGTCTTCCTACTTAGTCTTAAATTTTAAAAAATAATTACATTTTATTGAGAATTATTGAGCGTGAATCTGAATGGTGATGCTCAAAATCAAATAATAGTGATGCTTGTACAGGTCATATGGTGGAAGAAGTAATCAATTTGCTCCTGTTTGTTGGTTAATCAAAGGCATAAGAACTGTCTGGGTCTATAACCATCTACACTTTGCTTATCCTTTGCAAATGAATTTTCCATGGAAGGAATTATAATGTTGTTCACCAGGAAGAATAATTGTTCTGTGGTGAACTCTGGAGATGAGGCAATTTCAAATAATTTATATACCGTTCCAAGAATCAAAGAAGCTTCAATCAACACAGGGAAGACCAAACACAGGGAAAAGTTTCTTGCTTAAGAATGTGATTTGCGATAGATCATAGAAGCCAAGTTCAAGTAAGAAAATCTCATAACTAAATGAAGCAGCAGTTTATGTCCAGAAACAAGAAATAAATCCGACAACAAGCATTTGAGTATTTGACTAACTATTGCATAATGCAATGCCATCTGGAACTACAATTTGAGAATCTATTTACTGGTCTTGAACAGTTTTAGCTAAACTTCAGAATCCAGATACATATGATCCGATCAGCGGATCAGGCACAACCAGAATATTTACAACATAAAATAAGGGCAGGCTTCAAGAATATAGGTAAAAGTCAGACAACAATCAAACTCATGGTTATGCAGAAACCAGAATGAGGTTACAGTATACTAAACAGGAATATGGCAATTAAAACTTGTTAATTCATACAAAGCCAAACAGTGAGCAGACACCCAACTACAAAATGATTTAACAAAGCCAAACTTGTTAAAACATGATTTAATGGTACAATATTCAATCAAAACTACAGTAAACACAATTCAAAAATAAAATTTGGAACACCTCCAACTACAAAATGATAAAATATTTATCTACCACAATTCCAAAATAACAAAGTGTTCAACTACATCCCCATAATTGACTTCACAAAAGTCAACCTTCTACTTTCATCCATCCTCATGAAAATTGTCGCGTAGTGAGTATTTTCTGCAAATTTTTTCAGTACATTCATTTCCTCCATCTCTGTTATTCCCAATTTATGCACTTCATCAACCAACGTTGACATCTCCATATGCTCTCTCATTTTTGTCATCTCAATAGCCACTGTGTACATATCACGAGCAGCCGAACTCATTTGAGTTTCCCACACCTCAATGAATTTATCTGCCACTTCATTCATGCGGCCTCGCTTTTTTTTTTGCTCACTTCCTTCAGATTGACTACCAATGTTCGAGATTGGAGATTCTTGCCTTCTTGACATTGGAGATTCAGGTTGTTGTGAGGATTGTGTTTCCATCATATTTTCCCATTCAGGTTGTAAGGATTGTGTTTCTATCACATCAGCTGGTGTCTCTGCACCGTGGCCAGTGGCACGATCCTTTCCAAAGATGACATGCAGTCTTTCAAACTCTTTAAATTCTTTATTCGCATGGTTTGCGGATTTTGGATGCTTCTGTTACACAAGGAAAAAATACAAGTATTATCAATGATGCAATAATATTAAATAATACATGCTTCTGTTGACAATAAAAAATCAATATTAAATAATTACCTTCAAATATTCCTCCAACACTTGTGGATTGTCAACCACCACACACTTACGCACATCGTCCCATCCAAATCCGCTTGTGTTCATCATATCAAGTGCTTCAGATAGTTTAAGTGACCATCTTTTCATTTTGTTAACTATCTGTTGCACTGTTAAGTTAATGTCAGGAACTCGTATCAACATTCTTTTCAAAGCTTCCTCATGAGTTCCTGCTTTAAAAGTGTCATTCTCCCCCCTATGTCCCTCCACAACCAATTCTTCTAAAATAGTCAACAAAGTTTCATCTTCCTCTTGTGTCCATGAGCGTCTACCTCTTTTTTGAACTTCCATGACTACAAATAAGACATAACCAAACCATTAACAACTAAAAATAGTCAAAGGGCGCTCCGTGTAATTTACCCTACTTCTTACATCTTGGGTTGTTTATCGGTTGTTGTTTCTACTTGGCCAATTGCAATCCTGTTATGGACATTAAACGAAATTCTCTCTAGTGCTTGCTTAATTCTATTTCTCCAACATGCTATGAGTATTGGAATTAATTAATTATTCTGGAATGTTCCATACTTAAATAAAATGGAAATGTTAGTCATGATAGCCTATTAGCATGGCAGACTCATGGAAATGGAAGAATGTTCCATACTTTTGAGCTGGGATTTTTCAGCTAACTACATGGACTGCCACAGAAATGTTGTTAAAAGCATGTATATTTCACACAACGAGGTTGGAACTAGAAAGGTCAAAATTGTGCATGATGGAGTAGAATCTGAAACTTTTCTAGTGGAGATGAGTTCTTATTTCCTTTTAATAGGAGGTAAACCAGCTGCATATCTACAATTATACTATTAGTCATTGGAAAATTGGATTGCATAATGGGTCATCGGACTCAAAGCTGATTCATATAGAAGTTTTCTATTCAACAGAAGAGACATAGCATAACATGCATAAAATTAATGAAGATCAATTTTAAACAACCAAATAAATGTTATGGCAAGAGCAAGTTAAAATGAATTGGATAATTGAACATCACATACCTATCTTCCACCTAGATAATAGAATAGGAGGATACAAAAACACTCATGTCTATATCAAGATCTCGCATAAACTAACCTTAAAAGAAACAGTAGAGACTGGAAAAGGAGGAAACAGGTTTGCAAAATGATCAGGCAACATCAATAACTGTGAGACCAAACCAAATGACTTTCTTTTTCTCAGTACTTGTTTGAATTTTACACTTTTAGCATGTTATCGGAATTAAATTAACTAAAATCTAAAATATTTCAAATCTTATCAATAAGCTCAACACTATACTGAAATGTTTACCAACTGCATGTGACGGGAAATATATCATATTCACTCAGTGAAAAAAAACTCCAAACATGTATCTCTATTCATTACTTAATAGAGTCCTCCGTTGACCAATAAAATTAATGAGCAACTTGCCTCCCATACAAGCTTGTGGACTGTTTTTTCCCCTGCAATTGATGTGCTAGTGCTTATGCATATGCCAAATATGACTAATTAACTAGAAAAGTACATTGATTTCATTAAAATCCAAATCATTAAAAAGTACATAATCATAACTGATTCAATATAAAAGTACATTGAATTACATAACCAAACCATAATAAAGTTGTCTCTCGATTGAGTCCATTCATTACTAGGCTCAACGGTGCTGATTATGTTGATAGGTTCTTCTCCTATTGGTAGTTCATCATCTGTGATGGTAGCAAACTCCAACGGATCAATTTCCATGTTCATCCGAATAAAGTTATGAAGTAAACCACAAGCAAGAATAATACGGCATTGGGTTTTTATCGGATAAAAGGATGGTGATCGAAGAATAGCCCATCTTTTCTTTAAAAGACCAAAACATCTCTCGATTACATTTCTTGCTCGTGCATGTCTGTAGTTAAACAGTTCCTCACGATTTTGGGCTGTTCTTCAACTATTGCCCCACTCTTGAATATGATATCGTCTACCGCGATATGGTGCAAGGAATCCATCCCCATTTGTGTATCCATCATCCACAAGATAGTAGTTACCTATCGACAAAATTATTATACGAATTTTAGTTCTTATTATGGTAAGTCAATTATTATAATATAGTTTATGTATGACATACCAACTGGGACGTTCAATCCATTGGGTCTCGTAACTGCATCACGCAGCACTCTAGAATCAGAAGCTGACCCCTCCCAGCCTGATAACACATATATGAAATTCATTTCTGGTGTACATACTCCTAACACATTTGTTGCAAGACCTCCTTTCCTTGTCCTGTATCTAGGTCTGTCTATAGCAGGTGGTGTAACAGCTATATATGTACCATCTAATGCTCCTAAACACCCCTACACAAAATTTAAACCGAATATTAATTGACGTTCTAAATACAATAACAACTATGATATCAATGATATATAGCTTACCTTGAACCACTTCCATCTCTCATCGGTGCAATCTTGTGGCACAGGTTCTGGCTTTGCTAATAAGACATCATGCAATCTAACAACAGCATGTAACACATGATGGCAATATCTACTAATGGTTTCTCCCGATCTTTTGAACCTAACTCGGATTGTTCTATTTTTTGTGTGATGGGCTAGAATGTTTACAAAAATAGCAACTTGCTCCTCCACGGTCACCCTCCCATCACCCGTTAACCCACCCCGAACAATCAATAGCTCACAAAGTCTTGCAAAAGCATTTCTAGACATTCTCAACTCCCAAATACAATTATTATCGCTTTCCCTAATAATGGAATCCAAAACATCCATGCGAGTCATATTTCTAACAAGAGTTCTATCATCTACCCCTCTCCTCTCATACTCATCACGCATTATAAATTTTACAAAAAAATATCCAACTGCAGACATAGCAAGCAAATGGATATACATTCTTCGTGTAGCAGCGTATAACATAAATGACAACTCATCCATTATTCACTAAAAACAATAAACAAAAAATCAGAAAAAAAAAAAGAAATTGTTAGCTAAGGATATTTGACCTATATCAGAAAAAAGAAATTGACAAAGCAAAAGGATAGGGCAAGGAATAGGAAAACAGTTAACTTCTATAATTATATTGGAAGTCTTCTTCCATAGATATGAATTATGATGCGACTTATCTGATATATAAGGAAGAAGTGTGGAATGGCAGGGCAATTCTCCTTTGGCAAGAAGACTAGCTACAAGCATGCCTTGCCATGCCAATTAGCTTCCTGCCAAAAGAGGAAACTGCCCTGTAAATCTTACTTCTGTGGTTTCCAGGGCATTCTGACCTGATAATTAAGGATCCACATATATACCTCTATATATATATGGCTCAATCCCAGTAGATGATTGACACATACACTTGGATATATATATATATACTACTCAATCCCAGCAGATGATTGACACATACACTGCCCTGTAATTCTTAAAGAAGCAAAAAATCAACACACAGGCGAGAGAGGCATACAGTGAGGCATACAGAGAGGATTTGCAATTTCTGTAATTGAAGCAGAAAATCAACACACGAACAACAATAAAGAAGCAGAAAATTCAACTGGGGCCACAAAATACAGTGAGGCGAGAGAGGCATACAGTGAGGCGAGAGAGGCATACAGTGAGGCCACAAAATCAACACACAAGCGAGAATCGAGAGGCAAGAAACAACTGAACTGGAGATGCAAGAGAGGCATACCTGAGGAAAGAGAGAGGCGATAGGTGAGTGCAAAGGGCGTCGGGTGTCGGACGAGAGAGCAGCGTCGGGTGTCGAGCGAGAGGTGAGAGCAGCGTCGGGCGAGAGAGTCGCGAGAGCAGATGCGTCGGGCGAGAGCAGATGCATCGGGCGAGAGAGTCGTGAGAGCGAGAGAGTCGCGAGAGCGAGAGAGTCGCGAGAGATATGTCGAGTAGGGTTGGAGAGAGACCCCGTGACAAGTGAGGGCAACGAGGTCTTTTTCCCTCGTTGTCCTCTGCCCAGATTTGGTGTACCGAGAATTTTCTCGGTACACCAATTTGGCTCAAAATCCTGTCCCGAACAGGAATTAAAATCCAGTCCCTCCCACTTTTTGCAAAACAAACGGGGGACAAGAGCCAAAATCCAGTCCAGTCCCCCGTTTTTTAACGAAACAAACGGGCCCTAATACTATGAACATATGAACATCAACTGGTAGTATAAACTGATATGAAAAATTGATTGTATCAACATCAAACTAAACATAGAATGAACTACTGAATAGAGACAGAAATAGATACAGAAATCAGCTAATGAACTACTGTAGATTTTCTCAACCAATACCTAACAATTAACAATTGCAATACAAGCAAAATCTAACTAGTAACAAATTAGGAAGAAGAAAAGCTTAACAAAAAAATTAGCTAATAAAACAGAAACAAAAATAGCTCTATAATTCAACTACTGTAAACAGAAACTACCAAAGCATACAGAGAATCATAACATATGAACATAAAGAACATACAGAATATATTTAACATGGATATAGAACATCAAAATTAATATAAACATATGAACATATTGAACATATCAAACTGAGCTAGAACATACAGAACCCTCGATCAGATATAAACTAATAGTATGAATATATGAACATCAACTGGTAGTATAAACTTATATGAAAAATTGATTGTATCAACATCAAACTAAACATAGAATGTGGAAATCCTATATCAGGTAGACAACAAAAAATAGAGACAGAAATTCAAAACCCCAGATCAAACTTCAAAACCCTAGATCAAACATCAAAACCATAAATCCGAAAATTAAAACCCTAGATCGGGTTATCATTAAAACCATAAAGCCGAAAACTGAAAACCCTAGATCGGGTAATATCACAATCCTAGATCGGGTAACATCACAACCATAGATCGGGGAAACAATACAACATAGATTGGAAAAATAGTATCAAATATTATAAAAGATCAAAAAAATAGCATCAAAGAGTATCAAAGACCGGCAACGATCAATGCGAAAACCCTATATCGGGTAGACAACAAAAAATAAAGACAGAAATTCAAAACCCCAGATCAAACTTCAAAACCCTAGATCAAACATCAAAATCCTAGATCGGGTTATCATTAAAACCGTAGAGCCAAAAACTAAAAACCCTAGATCGGGTAACATGACAACCATAGATCGAAAAAGATCGACTGAATATGGAAACCCTAGATGAAATCACGAACCTGAAGGTAAAGAAAAGCAAGAAACTGGCGATGTTGTAGCCGAAGGTGAAGAAAGCAAGAGGTCGGGGATCAATTTGGACCGGCAACGATCAATTTCAACAGACGATGATAAGTTTTCGTTTGTCGCCAACAGCAGACGAAGAAGGGTGTCGAGGGGTCGAGGGGTGGAGTGGGTGAGCCCTAACAGGCGAAACATCTGGTTTTGTTCGTGTTTTCGGGTGAAACGGGCGAAACGAGTGGATATTACAAGTATGCCACCGCTCGATTTCGCAAGTTTCGTGAAAATAAGGAAAACAGGTCCAAGTCATTTTCCCGATCCAGTATATTTGCGTGTTTCGCGAAAATGAATTTTCGCGAAACCGAAAAATGAAAACAACCTTATTTCGGTCAACAAACAAGATTTTAAACCGTTTTCATTTTTGATCGAAAATGAAAACCCAAAACAGGCCCTAACAAACAGGCCCTTAATTTTTTGGGCCCTCCATAAATCTCTGCGCCCGATTCAAGTCCTATTTCTTAATCTAATTTGACTAGGATTTTTAAAAATCTAACTCAAAGATTTTTAAATCCAAATTTTCTTTTTTTCTTTTTTTCCTTGCCTTTTAATTTCTTCACCAAATTTAGATCCCAATTCCACTTAAAATAATATTCGACCAACAAATTTAATTTCCATGCTTATCTCTCTATCCTTTTGACATGACACAATATACATGCATTGTAACAAGTGCAAGGAGAAAAGAGAGGCGATTACTTGCATTGTGGGCAAGTGTCTCCTGTCTCTTTCTCTTAACTTTGTTTCTTTCCTTGAGGTGATAGGCTTTGGAAGATTCTTTATCGTCAAAGATTGGACTGTACAACTACTTAATTTAATTGTTCTAAATATCTATCTATAACAACTCATGGAAACGGGAAGCCGTAACATTACTTTATTATTTATTCTTGGATCTAACAAAATTTTCTCAAAAGTGATGATGATCGGACACCGTCAAACGTTTTATTTCGATAAAGCAGTCACGGATTTGTTATTTTCCAACGTGAGTTTCGACGTTACTTTATCAATTTGATACTTAGAATTTTATTTTATAAATATATTTCAATATAGTCCGTGTACTTTTATATATATATTATAAATATATTTCAATATAGTCCGTGTACTTTTATATTATATATATATATATATATATATATATATATATATATATTGAAAAAGCATCTCAAAATGGAGGTCACTTTCTACTCCATTGACATTGACGGTGAAAAGAAGAGAGAGGGCCAAGCAAATGAAATAGGAAGTTTTCACACATGATTTACGTGTGTAATTTTAGTGAAAACTATAACACAAGATCTAGTGTCACATCTAAAGTTCATTAATAGTCCTAAATAATGCGGACACAAAAATTTCAACAAGGAGAACCTAATTTAAAATATAAAAATTTAATAATTATTATTTTAACTCTTTATTTTTAAAATTTTTAATTAAAATTATAACTTATAATAGTACAATTTTTTTTTCTATTTTTATATTTTAAAAATATTACTAAAATAATTAAAGCTCTTGTGAAAACTTTTACATTTAAATTATCCAAAGCAAGCTCTACTATGATGCGATCGGTCGCCTTACTCGTCTCGAGTACCAACTTTATGAAGTTATATGAAGAAAACTAAAAAATTAGTAAGAGATTAACAAAATTATAAATACATACAGAAAATTAATTATTTTTTTATTGCATTAATAGCACTTAAAATTACATTAAAAGTAAAAATTAATTTGACACCGTGAAAATGTATTATATAATTAATATAGATGTATTTTACATTTGGATTCTCAATTAAATAAATTTCACAATCATGGATGAAATATAACATAATTTTTATTCATTTTCTTGGATATTTGATGAGAAAATTAATTATTCAATCATATATTGAATAACTCATACGCAAAAGTTCACACAATTTTATAGTATCAGCATGCATAATAGCATAGAAAAAAATATTAAAAATAAATTAAACCAACATGAGAGCTTTAGACATAAAAAATTAATAGAGAAAATTTTGAATTTAGCTTATAAATTAATAAAAAAAAATTGAAATTAAGTGAAAAATTAATAGAAAAAATTTTATTTTTTTTTTAAATTAAAAAATTAAATTTTATATTTAGTCATTAAGAAAAAAAGTAAATAATAAATATAGAAGACAAGAGATTCGAATCTAAGATCTATAAGCAAAAAATCAAAATAATTAATCACTAAGCAATGAATATAATAGATGAAGTTAAAAATAATAATAATAATAATAATAATAATAATAATATAATTTTATCTTATATTTTTTTTAAATTTATCAAATTATATTTAATATTTTGAAAAATTTCATGACCTTCTTAGTAGATAAGATTTGATTGATGATTACTATTGATTTTAATATTTTTATAAAGGATGATTTAATATTATATAAGACTAGGGCAAATCAAGTTGCAGATGAGAAAGCATACTTAGCAAAGGACTGTACCTGAAAACAAGTACAACTGTTATTGAAAAGATGGAACACGGAGAAAGATAAATATCATGTATATGGCTAAATTGATTCATTTGATCGATTTTTATCTCAAGTTATCCAATTTAGTTAAGTATTAAGTATCAACTATACAAAGCGGCCGAAAAGATGTTGCGGCACAGGACGAAATTTTAAAATAAGATCTTTCATTTATTTAATAAAATTAATATAAATTTTGGTATAAATTTATATTTTTAATTTTTTGAAATATAAAATTATTAATTTTGAGATGCTAAATAATTGATTTCACTTTTAGTTTTCGAATCGTCATTAATTTTTATTAATTTTAATAAATTAGTTTTTATTTATGTGGTTGAAATTTTATTATTCTAACATTTCCAGTACGATTTTGTATTTTGATAATAATTTAATAGTTAAAGCATCTATATAATCTTTTAAAAAATTTCATTGTTTAGTAGAAGAAAAACATGACGAATATCTGTGTTGCACTCCTGCATCGCAAACTTGGGAATTTTAATTAATTAATTAAATAATAATGTATAGTTGCAAATTAGTTATATACGGGAGAGAGAAAAGGACATCCATATCCTTATTTTCAACTTTCTAATAAATAATGCAAATTATATTTATTTGAGAGGTGGTATGCTTTGGAAATTATTGAATACATTATCCTGGTCAGTTTGAGTCTTTGCTTTGACCAGCCGATGGAAGTTCCTCAAGAAGTACTGCAACCATTATGCCTGCGCCATACTCATCACGTTCTGGGCCCTACCTCCGTCTCTGCTCCACGTCACCCTCCCCAAATCCAATTCCAATTCCAAAAAGTTCATGTACGCCTCACGGCGATTCTTCGAAACGTGCCTGCCCATCTACTCGTACAAACTACGCAACCATGCCACGTGCCTCTTTCCTGTCCCAGATACTGAGCAAAGGAAGCACAGATACTGAGCCTAAGGCAAGATCTTATTAGCCTAATGAAAGAATAGACCCTGCAATTAAATGAAATAAGTAAATATACACACAGATACTGAGCAAAGATAATTATCAAAATAGTAAAGGAAGCACACAAAAATAATGCTAACACCAATGTTTAAAATGATTCTACTTCTAACCAAACCTATATTTATTACTTAAGAACCATTGTCAAAATTTTCTCAAATTCACTACTATCAAAAAAAAATCTGATTGTAATATAAATTTAATTTGAAATTATATAAATTTAAATTTAGAATTAATTTTTATAATTTTAGAAAATGATTATTTAAAAATTTAATTGTAAATTAAATTTTATCTATAATTTAATATTATTAATAATTTAAATAAAAAAATTTAGAATTAAATAATTATATACCTAGATTTTTCAAGAATAAGCTACTATATTATTAACACTTTATAAAAAAATTGAAATTTAATTATGTATTTTTAATATATTATTATATATAAATAGAATAATCTATCAATTTTTTTTATATTTTCACATTTTATAACATAATTTTAATTTAAAATTATATAAATTTAAATTTAAAATATTTTTTTATTTTTAGAAAAATAATTATTTTAAACTTCAATTATAAATTAATTTTTAATTTTAGTTTTTAAATTAAATTTGTAACAAGAATTTAATATTCATAATAAATAAAATTAAAATTTTAAAATTAAATATTTCTATACCTATATTTTCAGAAATAAGTTACAATATTATTATAATATTATAAAAATAATATTTTTGATAATAAAAATCAATAGTAAAATATTTAAATTAAATTGCAATTTTAAATAATAATATATAAATATACCATAAAGTCATATATATATATATATTAATTTGATTTGATTTATATAATTATAAAAATGTGCACTTATATTTATATATCTAATTTAAACGAACTATAAGTAATAAATAAATTAAAAATAAAAATAAGAATTAAAAATGTAAAAGATGAATTATCTTAGATTAGTGATTAATAATTATTTAAAATATTTAAAATAATATGTTCATATAGGAAAAATAAAAAATAAAAATAAAAAATCATATAAATAAATTTATAACCTAATGTGACATATAAAATAAAATATCAATAAGATATAAATATAAAGGTGGTAACAATCTTTTTATATAGTGATACTAATTTGTTCGAAAATGCATACATCTTTAAAGTAAAAATTTTTAAATAAAAATTTAAACTAATAATTTTAAAAATAGAAAAAATTAATACTATTTCAAAACAAATAATACTACGTAGTTCATTTGCTTTAATGGATAGGATTGGATATGATATGATATCAAATGAGGGAGCATTGGATAAGATTTATTTTAATCCAGTATACACCGGATATGATATCAAATTTATATTTTTCTAATTATATTTTCTTCTAATCCATGCACTAAACAAATAAAGAATATAAATATATCTCTAATCATATCAATTTCTATCATATGAAGCAAACACTCTAAAGGTTTTTAACAAAAAAATATATAGACAAAATAAAATAGGAAACTATTAATAATTTTAAGGATAAATATCAAATATAATGCAAATATAAAGTAAAATATATCAATTAAAAATTTATAAGTATAGATAATTAATTTTAAAATAAGAAATTTGAAATATTTTAAGTTTTTTCGAAAACAAAGAAAAAATGATATTTCATAAATACAAAAGTAATATAAAAAATAATTATATACATTTTAAAAAATAATTTATATAGATTTCAATGATGAAAAATAAAAAAAATACAAAATTAATAATATTTTTATGGATAAAATTTGTAAGATCTGAAAAAATTTTCTAATATAAAAATCTATTTTGGTGCAGCGCGTCTAGGGCTGGCAATTTTATCCGTATCCGCCAACTAAAAACCGCATCCGTACTGTATCCGATCCGTATCCGCAAGTAAAAACAAATATGGATACAAATATGGATCTGCAAATTTCATATCCGCGCGGATACGGTGCGGATATGGATTTGTCTGTGTATTCGCACCGTATCCGCACCGCCTATCCGCCTTATTTTAATTACTATTTTACCTATATATATATATAATACATATTAAGGGGCCAAGGGTGATATTGTAATTTTATATCTAATATATATTATATCAAATATAATTGCCGGCATCTGCGATTCTGCCCTTGCCCTAAATCCCTAATTCTTTCACCCGTGAGTCCGTGACCCGCCGCGGCCCACGGCGCCGCTTCATCCATTCGCTTCATCCATTCTGCGATTCTGCCCGCTGCTTTCACGAAGACACACCAGTACACCACTGACTCACCGAGGCACCGACAGTCCGACCACTCCGACACACACGGGCACACGGCGACTCGGAGACTCGGCGACAGTCTGTTTCATCTCTGCTCGCCCCTTTCACGCCGATCGCCGCACCATATCTGCCCTAGTGCATCACTCGGCGACTCGGCGTCTCCCTTCTCTGCACGCAGCCGACAGCCGCAGGCCCGCAGCACGAGTTCGTCACTCGTCTCCCTTCTTTGCCGACAGCTGACAGCCGCACCAATCCCAGTGGCCGGTGGTGACTGGTGAGCGCGTCGCTCTTCTCCTAATCTCTATTCTCTTCTCTACACAGCGCCGGTGTTTCTCTTCTCCTAATCTCCCTTCTCTGCACACAGCCCGCCTCTCTTCTCTGCACGCAGTCGGTCGCCCGCAGCACACGCCGGCATCTCGCTTCTGTGCAGTCTGCACGCAGCCCGGCAGCCGCAGCCCGGCATCTAATTTTAGATGCTAGTAATTTTAGATGCTCAGAGCCTTGCAGATGTTTATTATGGAAATGGCTGTGATTTGAACTTGACCATCGAGATTCTATCTCATCTTGAGGTATTTGGATTGTCTCTACCGTTATATCAAAATTATTTAACTTGGTGCTTGACGAGGATGTTTACATCATGAATTTTGTTCTATTAGCAATTTAATTGATACTTTAAGTAGACAGAATTGCGAATGTGAAAGAATAGTTTGCTGTTTTGCAAAATACTAAATCAGCAAGTCCAGATATTTAGTTGAAAATTTCACGATGTAATGTATGCTCTTGTTCTTGGGTGATGCTGTTGATGTTACAATACTTCTCTTTCAAATACTTTTAGAATTTGACAAATATGCTAGTTTAAATGTCTTTGTTTGCACTTAGGAGCAGGGACATAGTAGTTGAGTAATTACTCATAATTGTGGTTGAGTAGTTTAAAATATATTACATACTTATTTTGGATCAATAAACAGGGTATTTATTGATTTTTAAATTAAATATATTATTTTAATATTTTTTTAAAATACGGATGCGGATATGGATACGGTGCGGATATCCATATTTGAAGCGGTGCGGATATGGATATTCATATTCATATCCCTGGCGGATACGGGGCGGATACGGATACACGGATATGAGGTGCGGATGCGGATGCGGATAATGTACTATCCGCACCGTATCCGATCCGTTGCCAGCCCTAAGCGCGTCGGACCCGAGGGTAGTTGAGTCGATCCTCGGGATCGTCTTGAGTGAAAAGGTATGACTCGACTAATGATTCATGGAATCTATTTGGGTGATTAACCTTCCTTTTATGAAATTATACATTAAATTAAGTTAACTTGATTCACATTATGGGTTGAGTCGGAATCCAAGTTGAGTTCGAGTTTAGTCGAGGATTGAGTATGAGTTAAGTGAGTCTAGGGGCTTTCTTTGGAAAGCTAGATGAGGGATTAGAACCCTCATCTTGCAGACGTGCGACTCATCCCTTGAGTCGCACAAGGCTGGCTATGGGGCGAGAGGAAGAGGAGCAACGTGAAAGCTTGGGGGGCTTGGATCGATCCAGGATTTCGCGTCGTCGTCGGGAAATTTCAAGTCGTCGTCACCCGATCTTTGTTTCTCCGCAATCTAGATGAGTGGTTAAGTTTTGAAAGCTTGGGGGAGGCGGGTAGCCGAACCCCTAGAGGTGATAGGTTGTGTTTCTCGCGATCTCTTCGACGAATTTTGGGTTTCATCGATGCATGTTCACTGTTTTGTGAAATTTCTTGTCGGAATTCCTTGTTTCTTCGTCGATCTTGAAGTTTCTAGGGCTGCCGAGTCATGGAAAAATGGGAAAGGTCATGCCAAAATTTTCCCTGATTCCCTTGACAACAAGAAAGCCTTTAGATGATCTCATGTCAATATTCGATGTAGTTCCACTCGTAAATCTCACGCGTTATGAAGCATGCCTTCCCTAGGGATTCCTTGAAGTGGCCGAATGAACCCTACAACTCATGAAGAGGGTTCGGCCAAGGGTGAGGGAAGGGTAATTCGGTCCATTGACATTAAGCTATATTCGGAATCAAAGAATTAGAGGTATAGCTAGAGTCGTCCTTCCCTTTTCTACCTTGAGGGCCATGGCCGAGCAAGGTTTTCCTTGCTCATGGTTCGGCCAAGGCTAGGGAGGGGAGACAAAAGTAGCTTTAGATGGAAATTAAATGATTCTAAGGATCACACATGGAGGTATGGCAATACTTAGGAAGAACACCAAACATAGCAAGTAGCTTAATTGATTTTGAATTGTAGGAATGTTAACTTTATGACCATCCTTAGCATTAGATCTTTAAACTTGAAATTGTTTACCATGTTTAGTATTTCTTACATTATTTTAAATCCATTACTACCTTACCATTCTAGGTAATTGTTCTTATTGAGCTAAATTCCTATGATAGTGTAAAATTGTTACGCATATATATATTGTGGTTATATATAGTAGATGTTACAATATTGAATAGTTTTCTTTAGATTATGCATGCTGCCCAAAAATATTCGTGGGCGGAATTCCAAGGTCGACACAAGGAATTTCTCACCCAAGGCAGTGCAGAAGGTTAGATAACATGTAAGGCGTTGTTAAACGTTCATCGTGCTTATATGGAAACTTAGCTAGGAGACGATAACACTTATATGACTTCTCGTATACTTTTGGAAACCTAGAACTCGTAGGTGTTTACATTTTGAAAGGGCAGCATAAATTGCTGACCCTGTAGCCGGATTAAGGCCAGATACGAGTAATGGCCCTAAGTGTATATATGGAAACCCTAGGATATTGATTGTGTGATGTGTTTGAGATGGTCCGCCGAGGAGTGTGGAGGTCGAAAATGACCAATGCTCAGCTCGGCCAGTTTTGGGTCTTGAGGTGCGCCAGCGGGCCCGCTAGGTGCCAGACCCCAGTTGGGTGGGACTAGATATCCTTACCCCGGACGGTGTTCGAAGACTATTGGACCATCCTAGTCGACGGCCCAGGATTGTTTGCTTACATCTTGTGATGATGTGGCTGATGGCCAGTATGATACTACTTGATATGGTAGGGATGGCTTATGCCAAGATATTTATTGCATAAATAGGCCCAAGGGCCGGATGTCGGAGGCTTGATAGGCCAAGATGGCAGGTTATCACATGTTCAGTTTGTACAGATTGACTCATTGGGGTCGGTAGTCACATTAGAAGTAGTTTACCTCCTTGTACATTCATTTTGTTGCCTTATATGATATGCATGCATAACTGAGGCTTTGGTGGACGTTCGCTAGAGCCACTCACTGAGTTCCAAGTGGACTCACAGTTTATTCTTTATTTTTGCAGAGAATGAGCAGTGACTTTGGCATGTCGACATGGTGCAGCTGGTGGGCGGGAGGCGGTGCCATATCTCGTAGTGGCGTCTATGAGTCTTAGACCAGTGTCTAGTAGTTGCTTTTAGTTTCTGCACTAACAGTTGTATTTAAAAGAGTTATAAAACTTGTTACTTGAAACGTTCAGTTATTTTGATGTTGGTGTTCTTACTTGTTTTGGAAAACATAAAATTGTGACTTTGAAAACATTTAAAAAAGTGTGTTGAGATTTTTTTTATCTATACGATTTGGTTTTCCTTATGTCAGTGTAGATAGTAGGCTATAGAGCAGAATGTAGGCCCTGGCCGGTTACACTACCCTCAGTTGGGGTGTGACAAGTATCCCTAGCAAATGAAGGATAATATCTATCCAAATGTTTCCATGCTTCACTATCAGATGGATGAGTCATTATTGTATCGTCATGACTTCTTGCATGCCAACTCATGTAGGGGGTCATCTTTTCTGACATGAATAATGTTTGAAGCCTCAGGGTCAGTGAAAATACCGAAGCACCTTAAACGGGATATTTTTCTGTCGGACCGATTTTTTCTCCTTATAACGAGGATGTTCACATATAGGGCATTTATCCAACTGTGCATTTTCTTTATAATATAAAATGCAGTTATTTTGGCACGCGTGTATTTTTTTGTACCCAAGCCCTAATTTTCTCATCAACTTTTTAGTCTTATAAAATGTTGGCTCAAACAGGTTATCATATTCAGTTGGTACCAATGGACCCGTTGGGGGTCGGTAATCACATTAGAAGTAATTTTTACTTCCTTGTGCATCCCCTTTGTTGCCTTATATGATATATATGCATGATTGAGATTTATGTGGAGATTCATTAGAGCCACTCACTGAGTCCCAAGTGGACTCACAGTTTATTCTTATTTTTGCAGAGCATGAGCAGTGACTTGGCTTGTCGACATGGTGCAGCTGGTGGGCGGGAGGTGGTGTCATATCTCGTAGCGGCGTCCATGAGTCGTAGACCAGTGTCTAGTAGTGTTGTTTGTTCCTACACTAACAGTTGTAATTGAAAAGGAATTGTAAAACTTGTTACTTGAACATTCGGTTATTTGATGTTGATGTTTCTACTTATTTTGGAAAACATAAATTGTGACTTGAAACTTTTATAAAGTGTGTTGAGTTTTCTTTTTCGATATGTCTTGGTTTTCTTAGTGTCAATGTGGACTGTAGCTACAGGGCAGAATGTAAGCCCTGTCCTGTCACACTACCCTCAGTTTGAGTGTGACAAAATCAAATATAATATAAATATAAGATAACATAATGAAAAAAATAGAAAATAAAATATTTAAATTATTCTAAGCTACATACTTTTATTTGGTTTTGAAATAGTATTTTCATCAACAAACCCAAAAATATGATATTTCAAAACCCAAAAACTAATATAAAAAACTTCAATAAATAAAAAATATTTACAATTATTATTTAAAAAATAACAAATACATAATTAAAAATATCAAAATAAGTGCATATAGAGAAAATAAATTGGGTAAAAACATTTATTTCAAATTTAAGTGGGATAGAAATTTGGGAGGAAAAGAATTAGGTGAAAAAAATTAGGTTGGGAAAGTGGCAAAAATTTGAGAGGGAGTTTAGGCGGGAAAGATATGTTGCTTATATATATATATAAGAAATTTAAAATTTTTTAATTTTTTTTTTAAATAAAAAAAATGATATTTCATAAACACAAAAGTAATATAAAAATAATTATATATATTAAAAAAAATAATTTATATGAATTTCAATGATCAAAAAATTTAAAAATGCAAAAATAATAAGATTTTTATGAATAAAAATCAAATATAATATAACTATACGATAATAAATTTATAAAAAAAAAAGAAAAAAAGATATTTATATTATTCTAAATTACATTTTTTTTTTAAAGTACTATTTTTCAATAACAAACTCAAAAAATAATATTTCAAAACCAAAAAAATAATATAAAAAACTTCAATAAATAAAAAATATTTATAATTATTATTAAAAAAATAATAAATACAAAATTAAAAATATCAAAATAGGTGCATATATATAAAGAAAATAAGTGGGATAAAAATTTTATTATGAATTTAAGTGGAGTAAAAATTTGAGAGGAAAAATTTAGGTGAGAAAAATGAAAAAAGTTTGAGAGGAGGGGTAAAAATAAAAATATAAGTAGGTAAAAATTTGAGTGAGTAAAGGGAATTTAGATGGAAAGAAATTATTTCTTGTTTATATATATATATATATAGATTACTAAGGCTACCAAGCAACGAAGACCAACATAGGTCTTATGCTAGCACTTGTAAGTAATAACAACATATTCAAAAACAATTTTTAACAAGAAAAGAGAAAAGAATTCTTTATATACACAAATCATTCTCTTGTTCCGTAGTAAGCTTGAACAATCCTCCAAAGGTGAATGAACTTCAAAAATGATGTTTCAAGATGCTAGAATAAAATAGTGGCTCAAGTATGGCTCAGGAACTTGAGTTTCATCTTTTTAAATTCCTCAAGGCATCGGTAGTAGGGTAAGACAGGTGGGTATAAGCTTCCAAGAAGTATAGATCGCATATGGAAACTGTTCAACAAATGGAAAACTAGCCATTATAACGCCTTTTGTAGGTTCGAACAATCATCGATCGATCGACACTTCGGCCAAAGGTGTGGCTGAAACTTAGTAATCAACCATGATTACCAATTTTGAGGTTTTCGTGTCAACTTTGATTGGAATGAAATGCACTACCCTTGAAAACATGTTCAAACTAGTTACATGAAGTCTATCAAAATGTTTTATGCAATAGATTTTTTTTTGCGAATTCAGACTCTAATCAAAATGTGGATATGTCGAGTTTTTTTATCCATATCACACATGCATTGAATCATCGACTTCAGTTTGAGATTCTCATGCTTAAACATATCATTAGATTTAGTTTGTTGTCATCAAAACAACTATGGAGAAATCTCAAGCACAAGGATAAAAACCTTGGCTAATGTTTTCCCCCTTTCTGATGATGACAAAATATCAATAAAAATATAGATGCAATTAAGTGTAATAGTGTACCGTGAGGGAAATAAAAAAACATAAATAATTTATTACATTAAGTTTTCCATATCAACATGACACACTAGAGCAGGGGGAGTGAATAGTATATTACTAAGATAAATTAAGCCTACATTCTAAGGTTAACCGATTCATAAAATTGGGCAAATCACAAATTCCATAACTAAGTGGAAGCAATGTGATTCGATTAAGTTCAAACACAAATAAACAATGCAAACACACTAATTATAATGGTTCGACTTCTAACGAAACCTAAATCTACAACCTAAGCTCCCCACTTAGAATTCAACCAATTCACTATATAATAAGGTTCCTCCAAGAGAATTTACACCATAAGTGTACAACCTCCTCCCTAAGGGCACCTTCCCACCTCAAGCTCCAAGGTAACACTAAAACCTAGTTATATAAGTGAATTTATATATGCCTCTATATCAATGCTACTACTCAACTTTGACCTAAATGTTTCCATAATGTTTTCAACCTTGGGCTTACTCTCGATTTTGATGATAACAAACTCGGAACTTGTTGGTGTTTGGATTATGTGGTGTTAGCTATATTTGGCAAAAAGATTTCCAATTGTTCTCAATTGAAATGACAGTTGCTACTGCTTTCATCTATGAGGAGTTTTGCTTGAGTTATGGCTGTGATGATGGCTATTTGGTTACTATAATTAATGATGATTTGCTTTTAATATCTCTCTAATATTTAATTTATCTTTAATTACTTGATTATTGCTTGTTCATTTATGGAAAGTGGAATTGACTTTCATTCATGGTCTAGGCATTACTTTTGGAGCTATTATGTTCGATGTGATGGAATTTCTAAAGCAAGAATTAAACCCAAAACCAAGATCATTCATGTTAAATCACCAAGAACAATAAGAACGGAAGCTTACCTGATTCCATCGCTGAAATTTCGGAGACGGGTTGGACTTCCAAGTCAACACGCGAGCCCATACAAACGCACAATGAGAGATGGGGATTTCAGAGGCGAGGAGCTTAACGCGTGACTCGGGGACCATAACCCTGTTGGCCTAAGGTTTTCTACCTTAGTCTTAATCTCGGTTTTGATGATAACAAATATGGAACTAATGGTTCATTAAGAATATCTTTCAGGTTCCATATTAGTTAGCGCTCGATGTCCTTGATCCAAAATATCAAAGAAATCGCAAAGTCGAAAGGACATCGGTCAATGCGTTTGGGTTCATCGCGGAAATTTCTCGAAGTTCGACGTGTGCACCAAAGTCATATTGGACGAGTCTAAAGACCACATGGAAGGCTCTCCAAGTTATCACTCGTTGAAGGCCGGAACTCGAAAACGAAGCGCGCAAGAAGAAGGCTAAAAAAATTAAGTTCAGCCTAGGTTCGGTCGACCGGTCGATCGATCAAATGGGGTTAAAAAATGGCAGTAGCCATTTCGGTCGACTGGTCGGTCGACCGAACAGTGCCAAAAATTGGCAGTGGCTACTTCGGTCGACCAACTGAAGCCAAAATTTGGCAGAGGGCGCATCGGTCGACCGATCAGTCGATCGGACTGTGGAAAGCAGGAATCGCGTCTGGCGGTCGACCCGTCGATCGACCGCACAGAGTGGTTGAGCCAGCGGTCGGTCGATCGACGATCAATCGACAAGCGACCGAACGGCGGTAACGGTTAGTTTTTCGCTCGTTGAGCTATCGTTTCTTTGAGAGGTTATAAATATCCCTCATCTAACTCTTTTAATTCTTCTTACAGATTTTATTGAGCATTAAAAAGAGAGTTTTGAGCCTTCTAAAGATCGATTAATAACGCTATGTTCTTTCGTCAACATTTTCTCAAACGCCCAATTTTCTCCTTAACTCGGCTTCAATTCAAGCTCAACAACTTGGCGAGTTGAAGGCTTGGAAAAGAGCACTGATTCTTGGTTTTATTCTTTAGCTCTTTTCATTGTAATTTTTATTGTTATTTGAACATGTTTAAAGTTGAGTTTGTGTAAGACCTAGTGTCAGGTCTTGGATCTAAGTGGTTACCTGAGTACAAGAGGTGTAAAGCCACTTGTGTAAACATAGCTTACTAGGATTAGTTGAGGTATCCCTTAGGGTTGAGGTGAAAGAGTACTCTCGGTAAGAAGGTGGAGACTTCCGGATGTGGAAGTGCCTTAGATTGAGAGTGTATCTCTTCATGTTAAAGTCCTCTTATAAGGGAACCAATTTAATCGAGTAAACTTAGTTTGGAAAACCTAAGCGAGGTGCTTAGGTAGTGGAGTAGGCATTGGGGCTGAACCACTATAAATTTATGTGTTAGCATTGTTATCTTTTGTTTGTCCTTAATTAGTTTATCTTGCTTCCGCATTTAATCGTAAAATTGCAATTTCCCTAAATGATTTGAGAAACGATTAAAATTGGAATTAGACGAAAGATTTAGATAACACACTATTCACCCCCCCTCTAGTGTGCCATTTCACCCAACAATTGGTATCAGAGCGGGTCGTAGATTATGATTTCACCATCCCTTCTATAATTGGTCTCGATCCTAGAATGGCACTAGAGTCGGTAGCATCTTCACCTCCTAGGTTCGATGAATCGAACTTTGGTCTTTGGAAGTGTAGGATGTACACTTACTTAAAGACTAGAGGTCTTGATGTTTATAACATGATTAAACTAGAATACATTAAACCTAAGGTTGACATGCATAATTGGAGTGAACATGATAAGAAAATGTTTCAATTTAATGGAGATGCTATGTATAGCATTTTTTGTACCTTACCTAATAGCATCCTTGAAAAAGTCATACATTGCACTTCGGCTTTTGATATTTGGGCAACATTAAATATGTTATATGATTATGCTAAAACCGAAGAGCTTAATACTTTTGTTGAGGGTGGTGATGACAATGGTCATCCCCCTAGTACTAACCTTGGTTCTGATGCCCAAAGCACTTCTAGCCAAAGAAGCACAAGCAAGAATCGGAAACGAAAACTTAGGTGCTTCCTTTGCCAAGAGACGGGACACAAAAAGATGAATTGTCCTATCTTGAAGAAGTGTGCTTCCCCATCCACATGCAAATCAAGTGAAGCCTCTTCTAGACATGACGATGAAGCTACATCAAACTTTTGCCTCATGGGTCTTCGAAATGAGGTATATTTACCGTCTTTTAGTCATGATCAAAATAGTGATTCTAGTAGCTCTAAATCCCTTGACATGTCTTATGAAGAACTATTAGACGAATCTAAAAAGATGTATGCATTGCTTATGAATAAGATCAAAGAAAATGGAAAACTAAAAAAAGGAAAATTTAAGGCTTGATTCACAAGTGCATGAATTAGAGAAAGATAAATTGAATACTAGTGTTGTTAATTCTTGCCATGACAATTCTCAGCTTGAAATTGAAGAACTAAAAAGTGAGAATATTGATTTAAAAAAGGAAAATGAGGATTTAAAATCAAAAATAAAGCTTAGAAGTAATGATTTAAAAAGTAATTTCAAACTTGAGAATGAGAATTTGAAAAATGAGAATTGCATATTGAAATCTCAAGGGCGTGCTTTGCATAAATCCATTGATACCTTAAAAAATGAGGTTGTAGTTTTAAATAAAAGAGTAAATGAAATTAAAGATGCTTATTCTACTAGAAAATTTGAAAAGAAAAGTGTTTCTTTCAAGAATGCTTATGCTAACCATAAACCTCACTTCTCAAGAGTAAATGTTAGACATTCCACATTTAAACCTCATGTTAAGAAAAATGAAAATAAAGAATTTCATGGTCATTGCTTTTGTTGTGGTGTTTACGGGCATGCTATATATGATTGTGCTTTTAAAATGAACCCAAGTGTTGTGAAAATATTTTGGGTACCTAAGCCCACTAACCCCCTAGGACCCAAAGCCATTTGGGAACCAAAAGTCTTATGCTCTTTTGTAGGGGGGAGCAACCACACAAGGGTAAAGGAAATTGAAGAATTAAAGTTGACCATGGACTTCAATGAAAAATCCATATTTGGTTGCAACTTCAAGTCATCATGATATCGTAAGTATGAAAATTGGCATCTAGGTATGTTTAGTATCACCTCCTTTATATTTCTTGTCATCTTAAAGTTGGAGTTATGATACTAGTTAAATTTGAGTTGGTTTTGCCCGCTCTTGATATGGTTTATCAAATGATTTTTTGATTTTTGATTTCCAATCTCTTCGGAGACCTATGTAGCCTGTAATGGGCTCATGCGACCTTGCGGTTCTAAATCATAGGCTCATTGTGATATTTCGGTTTTCAACCAATAGGAAGGGCTGGATATTTTATTTTTTAATATTTCATATTTTGAGATCTCTTGATTCGTTTCAGATTCATGATAATATATTTTGAAACAGATTTCAAACTATTTAGCAAAGTGAACTTTGAAAATGATATTTGAATCTCTCTTTGCTATTTGGTTTGGTTAGCTTGCTAAGTAGCCTTTAGTTTCATTAAATCTACTAATGAAGTCTACTTGCAAGTTGAAAATGTTAATGGAAGACTATGCTATCTAGAAGAACTTGGAAAGAAAATGAAAAGTTTGGAAAATTTTCCAAGAATGATGTATGAGTTTGTTTTTACAAAATCTTAATATAATTCTTGAATATTCATGCTTTTATGATGTCTCTATATACTCATGAGTGATGTTGCATGACAAATCCATGAAATTTCATGAGTAGGCAAAATTTTGATAACTTAGGCAATTTCATGATATCTAAATTGAATGGAACTTGCTCTATGTTGAAACTCACATTAGAGACCTCATTTTGAGTTAGTAGTTGGAAAACATGTTTAGATACACACATGACATGATTCTAGGTGTTTAAACTTGAAAATTTATGTGAAGATGAAAAATGTGATAACTAGATCATATTAGGGGATTTAAGCTTGAAAAGTTTGACTCAAGTCAATAAATCGACTTGGACACTTCACTTTAAGTCTAAAATTCATAAACATATTTAGGAATAGGTATGACATGTTTTCATGCACATAGAATGAAAAAATTCATATAGATATGAATAAAATGACATAGAGGTCATTTCATGATAACCTCTTTTGAACCAAGTTGACCCAAGTTAACAAATTGACTTAGAGGTCTCATTTTCAATCCATATTTGAGAAATATATTTAGATTTACTCATGTTAAGTGTCCATAGGTTTAAGTATGAAAAACTATGAGTAAATAATAAGATTGAAACTTAGCAAGTTTTATGATAACTAGCTTAGTTTTGAATGAAACCATGCTAGGTTGATATCTTGACTTAAGGACATAATTTTCATTTCAAACTTGACATACACTATTTACATAATCATTTTATGGTGTCATAAAAGTTTGAATGAAAATTGAACATGTTTTGAAAAATTACTGAAAATTGCGAAAATGCCATAGAAATTTTAATCTTAAAACAGTTTACTCAATAAATTTTAGAAAAATGTAGAAAACTGATTTTGAGATGATTCTTGAAGCTGCACTTTCATTGACAAATCTAGTATGTTGTGTAAAAATTTTAAAATTTTTTATCAAAAATCTGATTTATAATGGAATTTTAAAGTTGAATTTCAAAAATTTAAAGTATCACTTACTTGAAATACTCACTTTTCCGATACTTTGATTTCTCATCAAAAACTTCAAATGAAAACTCATTTATATTATTTTGGTTCAATGTCCAATATCATTCACACCATTGCTTGAGTAAAATCATTCATATGAATGATTTTGATAATTTGAATGATAGCTAGAAATACTCACTTTTTCATTGAAAATAATATAGGATGAAAATTGAACTTAGAAATTTCATTTTAAGCCCAAACTTGACTCATATACATAGATTCACTCATGTTTGATGTCTAGATGCGTAAGTTTGAGAAAACATGAGTAGATAGCAAAATTTGATACTTAGTATTTTCATGTTTTCATGTCTATTTAAATGAAACCGTGTTAAGTTCATATTTCGATCAAATGACATTAGTTTCACTTCAAACTTGATATACATGCTTTAAATGACCATATCTTGGTATTTTGAAAGTTTGAATGAAATATAAAAATGTCATGAAAATGAATCAATATTCACGAAAATATTCATACTTGAGTGCATGCATGATTTAGTTTTGAATTCTATCTATCACTCTTTTTTATCATGTATGATTTAGTTTCATATCAAATTTTTTTTTCCCTTTAATTGAGATTTTCATGTTTCATGGAAAATAATTTTAGAGTCTCAACTTTGACTATAGGTTGATTTTTTTTTGCTCTTTTTGATTGATGTCTAAAGGGGGAGAAAAATATAGGTAAAGGAAAAGAAAATATAGGAAATCCATGCATATAGATAGGGGGAGTTCTATTATATATATATGCATGTTGATAGGGGGAGAAATCCCTTAGTTGATATCCTTTGTACTTTAATATGTATATTTTCTTAAGATGTTTGTCATCATCAAAAAGGGGGAGATTGTTGGCCTAAGGTTTTCTACCTTAGTCTTAATCTCGGTTTTGATGATAATAAACATGGAACTAATGGTTCATTAAGAATATCTTTCAAGTTCCATATCAATTAGCGCTCGATGTCCTCGATCAGAAAAATCAGAGAAATCGCAAAGTTGGAAGGACATTGGTCAACGCATTCGGGTTCGTTGTGGAAATTTCTCGAAGTTCGACGTGTGCACCAAAGTCGTATTGGACGAGTCTAAAGACCACATGGAAAGCTCTCCAAGTTATCACTCGTTGAAGGCCGGAACCCGAAAACGAAGCGTGCAAGAAGAAGGCTGAAAAAATCAAGTTCAGCCTAGGTTCAGTCAATCGAATGGGGGTTAAAAAATGGTAGTAGCCATTTCGGTCGACCGGTCAGTCGACCGAATAGTGCCAAAAATTGGCAGTGGCTACTTCAGTCGACCGACTGAAGCCAAAATTTGGCAGAGGGCGCATCGGTCGACCAGACTACGGATCGCAGGAATCGCGTTTGGTAGTCGACCCGTCGGTGGACCGCACAGAGAGGTTGAGCCAGCGGTCGATTGGTCGATCGACCGACGATCGATCGACAAGCGACCGAACGGCGATAACGTCTAGTTTTCCTGCCGTTTCTTTGAGAGGTTATAAATATCTCTCATCTAACTCTTTTAATTCTTCTTATAGATTTTATTGAGCATTAAAAAGAGAGTTTTGAGCCTTCTAAAGATCGATTAATAGCGCTCTATTCTTCCGTCAACATTTTCTCAAGCACCCAATTTTCTCCTCAACTCGGCTTCAATTCAAGCTCAACAACTTGGTGAGTTGAAGGCTTGGAAAAGAGCACTGATTCTTGGTTTTATTCTTTAGCTCTTTTCATTGTAATCTTTATTGTTATTTGAACGTGTTTAAAGTTGAGTTTGTGTAAGACCTAGTGTCAGGTCTTGGATCTAAGTGGTTACCTGAGTACAGGAGGTGTAAAGCCACTTGTGTAAACATAGCTTACTAGGATTAGTTGAGGTATCCCTTAGGGTTGAGGTGAAAGAGTACTCTCGGTAAGAAGGTGGAGACTTCCGGATGTGGAAGTGCCTTAGATTGAGAGTGTATCTCTTCAGGTTAAAGTCCTCTTGTAAGGGAACCAATTTAATCTAGTAAACTTAGTTTGGAAAACCTAAGCGGGGTGCTTAGGTAGTGGAGTAGGCATTGGGGCCGAACCACTATAAATTTATGTGTTAGCATTGTTATCTTTTGTTTGTCCTTAATTAGTTTATCTTGCTTCCGCATTTAATCGTAAAATTGCAATTTCCCTAAATGATTTGAGAAATGATTAAAATTGGAATTAGACGAAAGATTTAGATAACACACTATTCACCCCCCCCCCCTCTAGTGTGCCATTGGTAAGACCATGGGTGGTAATCCTTTAGTAAGCGGATCCGCCCTCATGGAAGTTGTACCAATATACTCTATACATAATTGACCACTCTGAATTCTTTCTTTAACAACCAGGAATTTAATGTCAATATGCTTTGACTTAGACGAACTCCTGTTGTTATTGGAATATAGCACTGCTGATTTGTTGTCACATAATAACTTTAGAGGTCTTTCAATGCCATCAACAATATGCAGCCCAATGACAAAATTGCGCAGTCATATTCCATGATTTGATGCCTCATAACAAGCTATAAACTTTACTTCCATAGTTGAAGTTGCAATGAGTGTCTGCTTAACACTCCTCCAAGAGATAGCTCCACCGGCAAGCAAGTAAACATAGCCAGAAGTGGATCTGCAACTGTCTTGGCATCCAGCAAAATCAGAATCAGAATACCCAATAATCTCCAACTGATCTGATTTTATGTAAGTGAGCATGTGATGCTTTATTCTCTGTAGATACCGCATAACCTATTTGGCTGTTTTCCAATGATCCATTCCGGGATTGCTCATATATCTACCAAGCATCCCAACAATGTACGCAATATCCGGACGCGTACACACTTGAGCATACATCAAACTCCCTACAGTAGATGCATAGGGAATCTTCTGCATTTCCTTTTGCTCAAATTCATTCTTGGGGCACTGATTGAGACTAAATTTGTTTCCTTTGGCAACAGGGGTACTCGTAGGTTTACAATCTTTCATGTCGAATATAGCAAGTACCTTATCGATATAGCTCTTTTGTGATAATCCAATGATACCCTGAGAGCAATCTCGATGTATCTGGATTCCTAATACAAAAGAGGCATCCCCAAGATCTTTCATTTCGAATTTCTCTGATAGAAATCTCTTGGTTTCGTGCATCAAGCCTATATCGTTACAAGCTAGTAAGATATCATCGACATATAAGACCAGAAAAATATACTTGCTCCCATTGAACTTATGGTATACACATTCGTCAACCGAATTTGTCTCAAAACCAAATGAGATAATAACTTGATGAAATTTATGATACCATTGACGGGAAGCCTATTTTAGCTCGTAGATGGATTTCTTTAGTTTGCAAACTATTTTCTTTGAATCTCTAGAGACAAAGTTTTCTGGTTGCAACATATAAATCGTTTCCTCAATGTCACCATTGAGAAACGTTGTCTTAACATCCATCTGATGTAGCTTTAGATCAAAATGAGCCACAAGTGCCATTATAATCCTAAAAGAGTCTTTCGAAGAAACCGGAGAGAAAGTCTCTTTATAATCACTGCCTTCCTTTTGAGTAAAGCCTTTTGCGACAAGACGAGCCTTATATCTTTTCACATTACCCTTTGAATCTCTTTTGGTCTTAAATATCCATTTGCAACCAATAGGTTTCACCCCTTCAGGTAATGGTACAAGATTGCAAACATCGTTGTGTTGCATAGACCTTATTTCCTCATTCATGACATTAACCCACTGTTGAGAGTTAGAACTTTGCATGACTTGACAGAAGTTGACTGGGTCATCATCCATCATACCAATGTCAGCCTCATGCTCTTTAAGAAATATAATGTAATCATCCAGAATTTCACTTCTCCTCTCCCTAGTGGACCTTCTTAATGGCATTGGTTCTTGAGGTTGTTGAGTTTGGTCTACAGGGGTAGGCTCCTCAGGAGTAAACTCTTGAGGCTGAATGGGGAGTACCTTAATGTTGTCTTGTAAATCTGAATTTATTGTCTGATCAATGTCATGAACAATAACTGAAGGAAGAGAGATGAACTCCTCTTCAAAAACAACTTCCTTAACCTTATCTCCCCCCCCCCCCCCAAACTCTACATCCTCAAAGAATCGGGCATTTCCTGTCTCAAAGAATGTCCTATTTGTCGAATCATAAAATTTATACCCCCTAGACCTATTAGGATAACCTACAAAATAGCAGCTAACTATTTTGGAGTCCAATTTTCTTTCACTTGGCCTATATGGCCTAGCCTCAGTTGGACAACCCCAAATGTGTAAATGCCTTAAACTAAGCTTGTTTCCAGTCTAAAGTTCATAAGGGGTTTTCAGTACTATCTTAATTGGTACCCTATTAAGGATGTAAGCTGCAGTCTTATGTGCCTCTCCCCAGAGGGACTCTGGTAAGGTAGAGTGACTAATCATGCTCCTCACCATATCCTTAAGAGTCCGGCTTCGCCTTTCAGAACACTATTCATGCTAGGACTTCCTGGCATAGTGTATTGTGGGACGATACCGTATTCCTCTAGGAATTTTGCAAAAGGTTATGGACGTTGTTCACCTGACCCATCATATCTGCCATAGTATTCACCACCACGGTCAGATCTGACAGCCTTAATCCTCTTGCCTAGTTGATTTTCAACTTCGGCCTTATAGGACTAGAACACATCCAGTGCTTGAGCCTTCTCTTTAATCAGATATATGTAACCATATCTAGAGTAGTCATCTATGAACGTAATAAAATACTGTTGACCATTCCAAGAAGCCATAGGGAAGGGTCCATATATATCAGTATGTATTAGTTCTAAGACGCCTGAACTCCTATTAATATCTGATCCCTTAATGTTTGTTTGTTTCCCTTTAATGCACTCAATACAGACCTTAAAGTCCGTAGCATCAGAGAGAGTAAGAATTTCATATGACACAAGCCTTTGTATCCTTTGTTTGGATATATGACCTAAACGCTTGTTCCATAAAATGGCGGAATTCCCATCAGTTAACTTTCTTTTTGTACCTCATGAACTAGTGTGCAAGGTTTCATTAAATGAAGCTAATACATCAAGTATATAAAGGTTATCAACAGAAAATAAAGAACTAGTACCAATAATATTTGAACCAAGAGATAAATTGAAATTTCCATTTCCAAAAGAACAAGTATATCCGAATTTGTCCAATACAGAAATAGAAATTAAATTCTGTCGAAAAGACGGGACTACAAAGATCTCTATCAAGTCCAAATAACAATAACCGAAAATTGCCTATAGCTTCAACTTGAACAGATTTGTCATCGCCCACGTAGATAAATCTTTCAGCATCAGTTGGCTTTCGGCAACTCAGGCAACCCTGCATAGACACACTAATGTGAGTAGTAGCACCAGAATCTACCCACCAAGTGTCTTGGGGTACAGAAGTTAAGTTAACTTTAGAACAAACCAAAGTGAGAAGTGTACCTTTCTTAGCATGCCATGCATGATATTTGGCACAATCTTTCTTCATGTGTCCATCAGCCTTCTTGCAAAAGAAACAAGTGATGCCCTTATCTTGTTCCTTCTGCTTCTTATTCTGTAGAGCACTTGCAACTTCCTTAGATTTAGGTCTTTTCTTGCCTTTGCCTCTGGAAGCAATAGCCAGATGAGCACTCTCAGTTCTGTCAAGCTTCAATCTCTCCTCCTCTTGCACACAGTGAGAAATGAGCTCATTGAGGGACCATTTCTTCTTTTGACAGTTATAACTAATTTTAAACTGGTTATACTGTGCAGGGAGAGAGATGAGAACTATATGCACCAGTAGATCCTCAGATAGGTCTAACTTCAGTGCATTTAATTTTGAAGCAATGTTTGACATTTCCATAATGTACTCCCTGATGTTCCCCTTGCCCTTATACTTCATTGAGATTAGTCTATCAAGCATGCTTGTCTCAGACTTTTCATTACTTTCAAAGTGCTTTTCAAGAGCAATAAGGAACGATCTGGCATTAGTCTCGTCAGACATGGCGCCCCTAAAGCATTCGGGAATTGCCCGCCTCAGGATCATTAGACTTAAGCGATTAGATTTATCCCACTGATCATATGCCCTCTTTTCCTCATGGGAACTTTGAGCTATGAGAGCAGCGGGCTGATTCATACGAAATGCTAAGTCCAGATCCATGCATCCAAGAACGATCATAACGTTCTCTTTTCATGCTTTAAAGTTCGTGCCAGTTAGCATAGGGATGGAGTTAACACTAGTAGCAATTGAAGTAACAGAAGTATTCACTTAAAGAAAACAAAACAAAATATGATATTATAAGCAGCTCAAAATAAAATGCAATTAATCATGTAACAGAAATAAATAAATAATGGCAATCCCTGTTACAAGATACCAAACACAATATTGACATTTCATCTTTGAACAAAATTATCAACTTATAATCGGTACTCTCAATGTAGTAATCAAATACTGACCATTAGGCCTGTCAAACAACGAGCCTTTCTTTGGACCGACTCGTGTTCACATGGTAAACTTTATGATAGTCACGTATTTATTACCACAGACATATAAGGAATTCGGTCAGGTAGGAACCTTCCTTTGGGCCGATTACTACCCACATGAATTACAAACATGCAGACATCTTATATATTCCGAAAATATATTAATTTAACACAAGAGAGGTCACTTTAGCGACATGTTGTGCCAAACTAATATATTTCAAAATATTAGACATATAAATAAATATGCCACTATTTAATTTCATGCTAAATTAGTCAAACTACAATAAAGCGGTCAAAATTGTATTGAACCAATCAAGATTAGATTAATTTAAACCCGAACCAAACCTAATTGACCTGAACCGAAGCTAAATTGATGAGAATTAAGCTGAACCTAATATTAACTCTACTGAACCGATTGAAATTAAGCTGAACCAAATGTTAATTTCATTGAACCAGTCAAGAAACCTAATGAACCGCTTAAAATTTGCACTGAACCGATCTGAATTGGCCTGAACCGGTACTGAATCGGTCTAAATTGACTTGAACTGGTACTAAACCGGGCTTAATTGACATTGGACCGGACCCAATTAACCAAATCAATTGATATAAATCGGTTTAATTGAAGAAAACTGAAGCAAATAAACCGATTTAACTTGAAATTTGGGCCGGGTTTAAGGGGTAACGTGGGTCGGGTTTAAAAACTTGATGATTCTGGATCTTAGGTGGACGATCCGAATTCAACCCGTTAAAAATAGATGAAGTGGTTCAGGTTTAGGACTAAATGGATATGGATTTCTTAAAAAAGAATCCGGATCCGACCCGAAACTAAACCCACTGCTCTTCCCTACGTAGAAGCGGTTCAACCGAACCCTAATTCCTTACCATGCAACAGCCGCCGACTGCAGCTGTTCTTCAACCAGCCGATAGCCTCCGCCCATTCGCCCCCCTTCGATGTCGACGTCACCCGCCCTGAGACGTCGGCGATTACTATGCCGGTGTCAGGCGGCGACAGGAGGAGTAAATCGGCGGGCGACATCCATCTCTCCCGTGCCATCTACCTCTCCCACACCGAACTACATGACACCGTCCATCCTCATACGGCGGCGATGAGAAGACATGCACGGAGCAAAGATGCACCGAGACCAGTAAGGCTCCACCGTACTAAAACAAGGCAAGGCCAGCGGCAGCCGCAACAAGCTATCGCCATGGCCAGTCCCTTCCCACGGTCAGTTTCCGACAACCATGTTCCTAATGAAGGGAGACCCAGTCGACTGAAGCCAAGATGCATGGGAGGTTGCTGAAGAAGAGAAAAGAAGAGAGAATGGATGCTGAGGCAACGCAAAAGAGGAGATGCACCCTGGCTGCCGCATCTTCTATAATTTTTTAAAAAGAAATTTCTTAAGCACCAAAGATGCAGCCTAAACATCTATCGTTCGCAAGGAGTGCACAAAGCATGAAGCACACATAACATGATTCTCTTTATCAATAGGTACTTAGCAGTAGGAAATCACAAACCAACAGAAAATTTATGTTCATGAATAGTGCTTAAAGATCAAACATCATTCACCATAAGTATAAACAGTAAGATGTCGATTAAATGTTGAAACAAATTCAAAAGGAGTTCTCAATGATTCAAGCATGAAGGGCTCTGATACCAATTGATGGAATTTCTAAAGCAGGAATTAAATCCAAAACCGAGATCATTCATGTTAAATCACCAAGAACAATAAGAACGGAACCGTACCTGATTCCATCGCTCAAATTCCAGAGACGGGTTGGACTTCCAAGTCAACACGCGAGCCCGTACAAATACACAATAAGAGATGGGATTCCAGAGGCGAGGAGCTTAACGCGTGACTCAGGGACCATAACCCCTCTTTATATAGAAAACTGGAGGTTAGTAAATTACCGTTTCTCCCATCATGAAACTGTAATATTACCACTATGGTATCTGTGCATAAATTATTATTCCCATAATTATGAAATGATGCATGACCTTATAATAAACTTTATTAGATCACCTTTAATTGGCCAATCAAATTAATAGCGTAACCACATGCCAATAGATAAATGTTGGACCATAATAAATTATTAAATAAATAATCTAACACGATGCTTTATGGTATTTCATGGCAGCCTTTTAGATTTGAACTAATGTCGTTATGATAATTAAATTAGTAGGCACTTATTCAGATTCGTTGGTTTTCACTATATATATTGAAAGAGAAGATCTGAACAGAGAACTCTCCTGTGTAAACAACGTTGTCAGTTATATGAGGAGTTGAGACTGTTGAGTGCGTAGATGGCAACAAACTATTTCAATTATCTTCAAGCTATGATGGAATTGAGTTGTTAACTCACTACAACACAAAGACTATGTGGAGGACAGAACTCTACAGTTGAGTTGTCATAGAGAGGCAAGTTAGTTAGTACTTGTAATAGCAAATAAGTTATTTGTTATTTCCAATTCACTATAGTTGGATTTCGGAGTGTGCTAATATTGTACTTTGTTGATAGTGTATTGGGCATATGTCCGATGAGGACCCCGCAAATTAGGTGACAAGTTTATCACTGAACTGCGTAAATAAATTATTATGTTTGCGTGTTTTCTTGTGATTATTTTATTTCGGTACTCACTCTATTTTGTTTCAAGCAGTTGCAACTTCTTGTGTAACTGTCCATTAACAGAAGCTCCCTTAAAGACTGTTCTGTAAGAACTAATATTTTATTGAGAAATAATTTCAGGTTTCAATTCAAGTAGCATGAGACATTCGTGATCGGAAGATTGGTAAGAAATCAAAAAATTCAAGAAGGATGTTGATCAATGCTCAAAAGTTGAAGAAGACTTAGAGTTTAGGTTTTTGAGTCTAGATATATTGTATAATCCTCAAAATGTATAATGATGATAAAAGAATCAAACATGAAACCCATAGCTCGAACTGAGAACCAAAGGCGTGCTGAAACTGCACCTAGTGCAGTTATGGCCGAACCTTTGGTCAACCAACGATTCAATCGACGACAACAACGATCAAAAAATCAATTGTTGTATGTCATTGTGTCTGACCCGGCCTTAAGTGGGTGTTTGCTTATAAAAACCTATTCTTTCCTTCCTTGAAGCTTTCAATGATATCCGAGCCTCTCTTTTATTAATCCTAAGCTAGCCATTCTTCTTGAAAATTCTAGCTTAGCATCTTCTACTCTCTTATTGAGCCTTAAACTCCAAGTTTCATCATCAAAAGGCCTCAAGATGAGCTAGGTATCATTAGTTGGAGCTAAGTATTTGTTTGTTGTATTTATTGCTGCATTTATATTATATTTTCTATGTTATTTACTTTGTTGTAAAGCTTGTATTTAACCTAGGTTGTTAGGTTATAGGTTGAGTGGTTGCATTGGTGTAGAGGCATAAATTCACTTGTGTACACTAGTTTTAGAGTTTCCTTGGAGAGTGAGGTGGGAAGGTATTGTTCCTATCTGAGGATCAGAGTAGCCTGATCTGGTTTGGTGTCTCTCTTGGTCAGGTTCAATGCTGGCAAGGAGAGGGGGGGCTGCAAAAGACACTCCGACGCTCCAGTTAGTGGGATTCCAAGATAGAGGTAATAGAATATGAAACTTTGGTTACCTGAGACGTGTCGTGTCTGTATTTATTGCAGATGGAGGCGATGACATCGCTCGGTAATCTCACGAGGATATTGCTTAGAATAGGTCGAGGCCGATCTTGGAGATGGCAGGCTCGTAATGACGCATTCCTCATGTTAAGGAGGACATGGATATGTCCATGTATGGCCGGGTGGGGTCCCCGGGTGGAGCCGTTTGGTTTGGCACGAGTCTAGTCCAGGAGTGTGGCTGGGTGGAGCCCCCAAGTGAAGCCGTTTAGGTAGGCTCAAGGTAAGTTGTGGGGCATTATTGGGTTTAATCTAGTTAGGCCCAATAGCTCTAGTCTAGTCCACAGACCCCGAGCTCGATCGGAGTCTGTAGGACTACGTGCCGAGCTATAAGTGATGTCGAGTTTTGACTCGGCCGATCACGTGGTGGGTCCACAGCTTTATGCGTCGCTTTTGTATCTGGACTGGATGTGATGTCTATGTGAGATTTTCTAGATGTTTCCCACCTGCATAGTAGATATAGTTTGACAGAAAAGCAATTTATGAGCAAAAGCTTAGTAGGCGGTTCTAGAGGCGTCCAAGCGCCAATTGTGATAGGATGTGATTTCGCTCGTGAAAAAATTGCCCATCGGAGAGGCGGTTTTTGGGTCTATAAATAGCCCCCTGTGTATTGTGTGTTTTGTCGATCATGGAGTGTGAGATTTCGAAGATCACCATTTCTTTGGGGGTTTACTCTTGTTTTGTTGGCGAAGAGTTCGCCGTTCTCCGTGGTTTTGTACTATCGAGCTTAAAGACATGCAGGAGATGGGGTTCTAGCCGTGAGTCGGTACCACCGGGCTTACGATGAAGCCATCTCCTTGATTTATACGTCGGGGGAGGTGTAGTGCTGGCTGGAACTTTGTCTGTGGTTCTTAGCTAGCCGTGCTGAGGCTTTGAACTCCTCTCCCTTCCTTCAACTCCAAGGTCGCATGAAGTTCCTCTTACCAGGATCGTATGTGGGTTAAATCCTAGTGACGGGATTGCTGGTCGAAACGTCTACCAAGTTCCTTAAGGGGGAACATCTTTTTATTTTTGGTGCTTCTTGGGAGTTGTACCTTTGTGATTTTATTTTCCTTTGTAAGTTACCCTCCAAGAGCTTTGTAAGTTTAAATATCCCTTTTTGGGACTTTCTGAATGAAAAGGATGCCTTCTATATTCATCGCTATTGTGCTCTTTCCCAAGTTTGATCGGCTCTTTTGATTTGTTGAAGCTTTGTTTTCTACATGTCCTAGTTAGAATAATATCTAAATTTGGTGTTACATGTTTGTGAGTAAGGCATTGCGGCCGGAATTAATTGCGTGGTAGCCAACAAGCCAGACTAGTGGAAACCGAGTCCTTGTTGTGTGAGTGTACTGAGACTGGATGTAGTGGCCATAGGGGTCAGAAACCAGCCAATCTCGCTAGGGAGCGTAAGGCAGGACCACGCATGAGGAGTCAAACACGGGCTTAAAGGCCGGAAGTATGGGTCTAGGAGCCGAGGACCAGACTTGGTGAAAACTAAGCTCTCGAGAAGCGCGCTTGGGGTCGTGTTGCTCATTTATAGCGTGCCTGGCTGAGCCGAAGACAATATTTAAGGCCGAGGACCAGACTTGGTGAAAATCGAGCTCGCGAGAAGCGTGCTTGGGGCTGTGTTGCTTATTTTGAGCGTGTCGGGCTGAGCTGGAGCCCACATTTAGGGCTGAGGACCAAACTCGGTGAAAACCGAGCTCGCGAGAAGTGCATTTGGGGTCGTTGAGGGCGTAGGAGCCCAAGATAGGCACTGAGGCTGGCGAGCCAGACTGGTGAAAATCAAGTTCCGATTGCTGAATGGGGTGCTAAGGCCAACGAGCTTAGGTGGGTGAAAACCGAGTCCCAATTGTTGAATAGGGTGTTAAGGCCAATGAGCTTAGGCTGGTGAAAATCGAATCCCAATTTCTTACATTTGTAACGTCGAAAAACAAGGGAGATTCGCTGAGGAGGAACGGTGTGTCACGTGGGTCAAGGGCCGCTTGTGAGACCATGTAAGTTCCTACTACAAAGTATGCAATGACTGCAAGTGATATTAGACACAAAATAAATATGCAGAATAGGAAGAGTAATTTCATTGTGAAATAAAGATACATCGTGTCCCACCGAGAGTTAAGCTTGGCCTACACATGGTGGAGCCTCGTTAAAACCTTTCATGAGGAAACACTAATGGGAAAAAACCGCCAAGTAGGGAAAAGAGTACTCCATCCTTGTTGTAATTTAAGGGTGGGACCTTAGCTGTAGTAGGCCCGTAGAGAGGCCGCGTTCCAAGATTGTGGGAGTTCTCATCTAGAGAGCTCAGCGATTCTGTAAGCGCCTTTTCTGAGGACCTCTATGATCTAGTAGGAGCCCTCCCAATTCTAAGCGAGCTTACCTTCTCCGGTCGGTTTTCTTTAGGGTTCAATCTTTCAGAGAATGAGGTCTCCTTCTGCAAAATTTATGGGCCTGGCACGTTTGTCATATTTTTTAGCAATCTTAAGTTTCATTGTTTCTTCTCTGATATTTGGCGAGCTCCCGCTCTTCTTCAATAAGATCGAGCTCGACGACTCGGGCCTCTGTGTTGCCCTATTACTCGAAAGTAATTTTGCGGAGGCTGGGCTTTGCAATCTCAATAGGAATCATGGCCTTTGCTCCATAGACGAGCCAGTAAAGGGACTCAAAGTTGGAGGATTGGGTAGTTGTGTTGTAACTCCAGAGTACTTCGGTTAGCTCTTTGACTCAATATCCCTTGACCCTGTCAAGCTTCTTCTTTAATCCCATTAGAATGATCTTATTGGTTGCCTCAGCCAGGCCATTTGTCTATGGGTGTTCAATAGATGAAAAGAGTTGTCGGATGCCGAAGTCTGAGTAGAACTCTCAAAATCGACGATATGTGAATTATGTGCTGTTGTCGCTGACGAGCTCACACGGTATTCCATACCCGCAGATGATGTTTTTCCAAACAAACTTCTGAACTTTCAGTCACAATTGAAGATAGGGGTTCAGCCTCTATCCACTTGATAAAGTAGTCGATTGCTACAACCAAGTATTTGAATTGTCTTGGTGTTGGGGAAATGGGCCGAGGAGGTCTATGCCCCATTTGTGGAATGGCCAACTAGTGTCCAAGCTGTGCAGTGGTTCAGGGTGCAGTTGAAAGACTTCAGAGAATCTTTGGCATTTGTCACATTTTTTAACGTAGAGGCTATAGTCGACTTTCATGGTTGGCCAGAAGTAGCCAGCTCAGAGGTTTTTGGCCGCTAGGGATCTGCCTCCGATGTGGTTGCCACAAATGCCATCGTGGCTATCCGTGGTTGGGCGACAGACTTGAGAAGCGGTCGAGAGTATCCTCTTTTATAGAGCTGGTTATCAAAGAGTGTATAATAGTTTGATACAATGGTCGAGTTCCAACAGAAAGCCATGAATCATATAGAGTTGGAAGAACTCCGAGAACCTAGGAAGGCTAATAGGCATAACATCGCGGAGGACAAGAAGGCCAAGAAGCCCAACAAAAAGGGCAAGGACAAAGACCGTTGCGACCAGGATCACAACAGGAGAGCGAGGTCACCCTCCTGATCTATCACCAGGTTCGATGAGTACAGTCCTCTCAACACCATATGAGAGACCATCCTTCAAGAGATCTATCATCTGCAGTTGCTTAGACCTCTTAGCGCCCCGAAAGGCTAAAACCCTCGTTTAATGTCGACAACAGAAAAAAGGTGTGAGTTCCATCGAACCTATGGACACACCACCGTGGAGTGCGTGGTGCTCCGGGATTAAATCAAGCACCTGATCAGAGAAGGTTGCATCGATCGCTACGTCTGTCGCAGATGAAGCCGCAGCTGATACCGACAAAACTACGGCCTACAACGCCGAAGCTCGAGTAGGACACCATCACCCCCACGACACAACATGCAATCACGATAATTGTAGAGTCGGACAGCCAAACACTGAATTCAATGGAGTCATCGACTACATAGCAGGATGATTCGCTGGAGGAGGCGAGACGAGCTCGGCCAGAATGGAATCTGTTGGGTGAAATGGCCACACTAGAGGGGGGGTGAATAGTGTGTTTACTAATCAATTAGCCTAAATCTGATTTTAAACGTTTCTTTGGTTACTTTAGGCAAATTATAATTTGATGACTAAATGCGAAAGTGATAAATGATAAAGCAATTAAAACAAATAAGATATCAATGCAAACACAAGAATTTATAGTGGTTCGATCCCAATGCCTACTCCACTGCCTAAGCACCCCGCTTAGGATTTCCAAACTAACTTTACTAGATTTTCTTATTTCCTTTACAACGAGGACGATTTCACCGGAGAGTCTATGCTCTCACACCGAAGGCACTTCCACACTCGGAAGTCTTCGCCTTCCTACCAAGAGCACTCTCCCACCTCAATCCTAAGGACAACAAGAACTAATCCTAGTAAACTAAGTTTACAATGGTGGGTTTAAGCCTTAGCACCAAGGCAACCACCAACTCAATCAAACTTAGAAATCTAGGTTTACACACTTGATGTACAATCAAAATAAACAACAAAATACAATAACAATTGGAGCAATAAATCAATCAAACTATACTTAACTCCAAAAGACACTCCCTAGTCCTCTTGATGTCTTGAGATGATGAATCGATAAATCTTGAAGGCTAAATCAAGGTGTTATCCTAGAAACTAGGGCTTGCAGAAGGATGGCTCAAGAAATACTTTAGAATGATCAAGAATTGACTCAATGGAAGCTTGGATCAATTGTTAAGAAGTTTTAAGGAAGGATGGAGAGGAGTATTTATAACCCCTCAATGAAACGACAACTCAACGGGGGGAAAACTAGTCGTTTCCGCCGTTCGGTTGCATGCCGGTCGATCGTCGATCGACCGACCGATCGACCGCTTGAGCGATCGCTAGCTCATTCTCTCTGTGCGGTCGATCGACACGTCGATCGTCAGACGCGATTCCTATGATCTGCAATCCAGTCGACCGATCGATCGATCGACACAAGTCTTTCGTGATTTCTTCACCAACTTCGGTCGACCGAATGGCTACTGCCACTTTTTGGCATTAGTCGGTCGACCGCCCGGTCGACCAAAGTGGCTTTCTGCCATTTTTTAACGCCATTTGATCGACCGACCGGTCGACCGAAACTAGGCTGAGCAGTTTGGTTTGCTTTGTTTCTCTGCTCGTTTAGGTTCCGTTTTCGCTAAGCCTACTTATATAACATTTATTAACTCCAAGTTAATAACTTTAAAACATAAATGTTATATACGAATTACCCCCCATTTGGATTCAATAAAAATATCTAAAAGATCAAAATCCTTAAGAATCAAAATCTAGTTTTTGGGGTCTAGTACAAATTTTCCAAAAACAGAAATTTTCTAACTTTTCGGGTCAAGTATGGGTAGGCTAAAGGCTTCCAAAAATTCCTAAAAAATACCTCACTATCTAATCTTAACCCAAGGAACAATTACTGTCATTTTTTATGTTAAGAAATTATCTAGGTCATATAGCCCTCCAAGGAGCTCCCTAGGCTTAGTGAATTCAGGACTGTTTTTGGGTTTTCATGTTTTGAGTTTTGGGTTTGGTTTTAGGGTTCTTTGCATCATAAAGAGGATATACAACATATCTAGACACCCTAAACCTAAACTCTAACTTCTTGAGGAATCTCGAGCGCCGATGAGCGTCCTTGCCGATTTCTTCGATTTCTTCGATTTTTTTCGACCGGGGACGTTGAGCGCTAACCAACTTGGAACCTGAAAGATTTCTCAATGAAATATTAGTTCCATGTTTGTTATCATCAAAACCGAGATTAAGACCAAGGTTGAAAACCTTAAGCCAACAGAATCACTCCAAGCCATCATGGTAATCGACGATGCAACTCGTCCACAAATACCACATGCGCCTATCCTAGTAATATCTTTCTATGAAACTGATTTCCAAGTAACTGACAAAAATTTGCATTACCCTTTTGTTGTCTTCGTAATCACTGATGATTTCCTTGTTAGGAAAGTCCTAGTAGACCAGGGGAGCTCAACCGACTTCCTGTTCTTCCCAACACTCAAAAAGATGTGCATTAGCGAAACCTCACTTCATCCCTACCATGGAGACCTTGTCGGCTTCTCAAGAGAGTGAGTCGATGTGAGAGGCTGCCTATGGCTGACAACAACGTTCTACTCCCCACCAAGAGCGAAGTTGATGAACATACAATTCCTCGTCATCCAATGTTCAAGCCCTTACCGCATGATCTTGGGCCGACCATCCCTGAACAGCTTAGGAGCCGTAGTATCGACTCCCCATCTTGCCATCAAATTCCCTATCTCTAAGACAGAGGTAGGAGTGGTGCATGAAGACCAAAAGGAGGCTCACGTATGCTATAATGAGTATCTAAAACTCAGGCCAGTCGAGCTAGAGGAAACACCAGATACTTCATCCTCTCCAGCAATTTTAGTTCTTCAAACAGAATATCAGCCTCGAATTTCAAAATTGGACCCCAAAGGAGATGTCCAAGAGCGGCCCCAGCCTATCGATGATCTAGAGCCTGTACAAGTCGAGGCCTTCCCTGAACGGGTAACCTACATGGGAGCACACCTCCCGGCCGAGCTCAAAGCTCAACTTAGCACCCTAATCAAAGACAATATCGACCTCTTCGCATGGATGCTAGCCGACATGCCGTGGATAGACCCTCAAGTCATCTGCCCCAGATTGGTCATTGATCCCCTAGTCAAACCCGTGGCCCAAAAGAAAAGAAAACTCGAAACCGAGAGCCACCGAGCATCCCTCGAGGAAACCGAAAAGCTATTGAAAGCAGGATTTATCAGAGAAATCAAATTCGCCACATGGCTTGTAAATGTCGTGCATCGACATTATCGACCTTAACAAAGCATGTCCAAAAGACTCCTACCCGTTGCCGAGCATAGACAAGCTTGTCAACGGCTCCTTAGGATATCAAGTACTTGAGTTTCATGGGTGCCTATTTAGGCTACAACTAGATCTGGATGCACTCGGAGGATAAAGAGAAGATGGCTTTCATCACCGAGCACATCAACTTCTACTACAAACTGATGCCCTTATGGCTCAAAAAAGCAGGTGCTACCTACCAGCGCCTAATGAACAAAGTCTTCGAGGAATAGATAGACCGGAACATGGAAGTGTACGTAGATGACATGGTTGCCAAAACACCGGCCACCAAAGACCACTTGAGAGATCTCATCGAGATCTTTAGCCAGCTCATGTGCTATAATATGAGACTAAACTTGGATAAGTGTGCCTTCGAAGTCCACGGCAATAAATTCCTCGATTTCATGCTCACAAACTGAGAGAACGAAGCCAATCTTGAAAAATGTTGTGCCATCCAAGAAATGCGGAGCCCACGCAGCATTAAAAAAGTACATCAGCTCACCGAAAGAATGGCCGCTGTGTCCAAATTCCTCTCAAGGTCGGCCGACAGGGCTGCTCCCTTCTTTAAAATCATGATAAAGAAATATGACATCCAATGGGACAAGAAGTGCGAGCCTTCAAATAGCTCAAACACTTTCTCACCAGCCCGCTAGTCCTGGACAAACCACAACTAAGAGAAACACTCTTCGTCTACCTCACAGTCACAAAGAATGCCATCAGCTCGGTGTTGGTCCGAGAATAGGGAAAGGATTAGAAACCAATCTACTTTGTCAACAAGGTCATCTGGGGCTCGAAACCAGATACCAAAGGCCAGAGAAGCTCACCTACACCCTGGTCATCTCAACCAGAAGGCTAAGGCCGCATTTTCAAAGTCACGTCATCCAGGTATGTACAAAGCAGGTCCTAGCAAGCCCGAGCTCATCGGACGAATGATATCTTGGTTAGTAGAATTCTCTGAGTTCAGCATCGAGTACCAACCCAGAGGTCCCATCAAGGCCCATGCATTAGCAGACTTTATCGCCGAGTACCAACCCAGATTGTAGCTTTTACGTTAGAAGGTGTGACAAATGCCAGAGATTCTTTGAAGTCTCACAACATCCTAAGCCACTGCATAGCTCGGAAGTCAGCTGGTCGTTCCACAAGTAGGACATTGACCTCCTTGGTCCGTTCCCTCAAGCGTCAGGACAGATCAAATATTTGATAGTAGCAATCGACTACTTCACCAAACGGATAGAGGTTGAGCCCCTATCCTCAATCGCTTTGAGAAGGTCTGAAAGTTTGTATAAAAGAAAATCATTTGTAGGTACGACATACCTCGCGAACTCGTCAGCGACAATAGGACGTAATTCACTGATTGACAGTTCTGAGAATTCTACTCGGACCTCGATATTCGACAACTCTTCTCATCAGTAGAGCACCCATAGACCAATGGCCTGGTTGAAGCAGCCAAAAAGGTCATCTTGGTGGGACTTCGAAAGAAACTTGATCAAGTCAAGGAGCACTGGGTTTTCCCCTTGAAAGGTTTTAACGAGGCACCACCATACATAGGTCGAGCTAAACACTCGATGGTACATGATGTACTATTACAATAGTCATTAACAATATTGCTCTCTCTTTCTGTACATTTTTTTATGTCCAGATTGCTCATAACTATCTCATAACACGCATGAAAGAAATAGTATCCATGAGCCAATCACATTTCGATGTGTAGGGAACTATTTTTGGTTAATGAATACATGAGGCAACTTTTCATCATATGTTGTATCTTTATTTTAGTGATGAACCTCATGAACTCGGGAAAATGATTCCAAGGCCATGATGAGATCATGCCAGTAAGACTTGGAATCCAAATGCTTCTGTTCTAAATGTTCCTAGTCGTAGGATCACCCATTAAGGGATCGGTGATTTTGGTAAGACTAGTATACTCGGTACATGTCCTATTGAAAGAAATAGTGCCCTTGAGCCAATCACATGTTGATGTGTAGGGAACTATTTTTGATTAATGAATAATATGAGGCAATTTTTCATTATATGCTCCATTTATATTTTTTATATATTAGATTGTGATGAACCCATGAACCTGGGCAAATGATTCCATGGCCATGATGAGATCATGCCAGCGAGACTTGGAATCTAGATGCCCCTATTCTAAACATTCCCAGTCATAGGGTCACTACTAGAAAAATGGTCATCAGCAACGGCTGATGCCGTTGCGGAGCCGTTGCAATAGCGCCGTGAGAGAAAGTCGCGTTGCTGATGACTTAGCAACGGTTCAGCAACGGCCGCTCGGGCCGTCGCTCAAAACATTATCAGCAACGGCCGCTGGGCCGTCGCTACAAATATTATCAGCAACGGTTTTGCCACAGACCCGGAGCCGTTGCTGATACCATTAATAGCAACGGCCGCTGAGTCCGTAGCAACACCGTTAGTAAAACGCCGTCGCTAAGCCGTTGCTGTAGGTCATCAGCAACGGCTTTCGATACACTTTTAGCAACGGCTTTCCCACGGACGCCCGTGGGAAAGCCGTTGCTGATGACCTACACCTGCAACTAGAAAATTTGAAAATTTCAAATTTCCATTGATACATTGATACATTTATCTGATACATAACTCACACACCCATACCCTCATACACACATTCATTCACACATCACAAACATCTCATACACATTCATTCACACATCACAAACACACCAAGATATACATCAAAACAATTATATTTATATTCATAATTATCCACGATAGTATAAACATAATTCAAATGTAAAATTGAAGTATCAACATCTCAATAACATAGTCAATATAAATTAAACAAGTTCAATATCTGAGTAACAAAGTCAATATAAACAAAATCTCACGATGACGATGGAGGATGGCCTGGATCATATGGCGGGGTCTGGAGTGCTTGAGTGTACACCGGCGTGGACTGACTCGAGGATGATGGATTAGATGATGCCGAAGAGATGCCTGCTTCGGGATGACCCGACAAGTTGCGTAGCATAGCTTCTATATTCGCCATCGTCTGACTCTGGCGCTCCATCAACTCAGTCTGACGCGCGACCGTCTCCTCTAGTGTCCTTATCCTATTACTATGATCATAACTGGATCTGGAGGTGGACGACCGCTCACCAGCGACCGGAGGGGTCGGTGCCCCAAGTGGCCCTAGTACGGCTCGCGCATGACCACTATCTGTGAAGCCATATACGCGGCCATGATCCCAGCCACCTGCGGCCTCGACCCACGATGCTGCGTCAAAGTCCTCGGGGGTACCCCCGCGCTGCACCACCCTCTGGCTGTACGTCTCCTACTCGAGTTTGATTTTTTGTTTAATATTTATCATAAAACTTAAATTATAAATATATAATGAATAATTTAAACAAATATATAATTACCACAATGTATGCAGTGCGGTTGTCGATGTACTCCCCCGTCCCATGTGCTCGACGGTGAGTCCGCTCAAACACCGCCATCGGGGAGGGTCGCTGGACAGTCCCGTCATCCGACACCGTCGTCTACATTTACAAAACAAATACATTAATTAGTACACATAATAACAAATAAAATATATAATTAAACGATATACTTACCATACGGTTTGCGTGCACTGCAAATGCAACAGAGCCGCCGGTGTGACGCGCTGCTCCCCTCGACATGCGATTTCTAGCCGCATTCTGAGAAACCTCCTGCCATCGATCCGTCGACCATATCCCCACGAGCTGGTCCCATATATCCGGAGTAATCCAACTGGGGCCGTATCCCCGAGTCTCCGCGATGTTAGTGGTCCCAGCTCGGGCCATCGCTCGGGACCGAGCCTGCCCCAGCTGCCCGTTGTACCTTGCCCGGGAAATAGACTCCCAGGCAGCGTAAATGAAGGACCTCTGGTCCTCGGCCCATGTATAGCGAGCCTGCAAAATAATAATATCAGTACCAATTCTTAATATATCATCATGCATGTAAAAAAAAAAAAAATACGTGCCTCAAACTCGCGCCATAACATGTCGACGTGCTCGCTAGGCACGTGAGACCACGTAGGCCATGCCCCGTGCATGTATCGTCGAATAGTAGAAGAAATGCTCCTCGGCACTTCTTCTTGCTCGAACCTGCACAACAAAAATAAATTTTAATATTATATTATGATATAATGAATTTGTAATGATTCATAATTCATGATATATTACCGCTCCCCAATCACGCTGATCAATCTACGTGACTCTGTGGCTGGTGGAGGCTGCCACCTATTCGGCCCGCGTGGCCGCCTGCGTCTGGATGTACTAGCCTCGGCAGTATCATCCTCATGAGGATCAGCAACAGGAGGATCAGCAGCATGAGTAAGTGCTGGAGTCTCACCGATCGGAGACTCCGAAGCTCTCCTGCGTCGATAACCACGACCAGACATATCTGTCGAACAGACATATAATCAGATTATTGTATAAATAGTAGAGATATATTTAATAAAATATATATACTTTACAATTATTCCTCATCATCTGAATAATAGTCTTCGAATTCTTCTTCTTCTTCCTCTTCTTCCTCTTCGTCATCTTCTTCATCTCCAGCTTCCTCAATTTCATGATCGTCATCATCAGCATATTCAACTTCTAATTGAATTGACGTTGTGTCTGCATCCTCGAGTATTGGAATAATACGATCCACAGCAGGAAGATCATCTTCTTGATAGAAACCAGGAGGATCATTTTCTCCTACTATCGGATCAATTTTTCCTCTACCTTTTGTCTTACAGACTACACGCCAATCTGCTCTATCTTTATTTCGAGCCGGATACTTCGCGTAATATACTTGTTCGGCTTGTGATGCCAATATAAATGGCTCATTTGCTGCCAATTTCGATTTGTAATTAACCTCAACAAGTTTGTATTTTTGATGAACTTTCATGCCCCTTTCTGTTGTATCGAACCAATGACATCTAAATAGGAACACTGATTTCAAGCTGAAGTAGTGCAACTCTATCACTTCTTCCACTAGTCCATAGAAATCCATATCACATTCAACATAGGTTGTCCCTTTCACGCAGACCCCAGCATTCATCGTCTTTTTAGTAGATGAATATTCAACCGTGTGAAATTTATACCCGTTAACAAAATATCCGCTATAGCACGACACAAGTCGCGACGGTCCACTAACAAACTCAAATATTTTTTCATCTATTTCAGCTCTGTGATCTTTGCTGTAAGTCTGAATCCAAGAAGGGAAATCACGATTCCGTAATGTCTCCAATTCTTGATCGTTGTGAATAGAGTATTTTTGCACCATCTCAATGTCAAATATTTCAATGAATTGTTCAATCTCTGGGCAATTGAGTAATACATACAAGTGTGCCAAATGATACTCTTCATCGCTTAAGTGTCGAGATGGACGAGAACCAAAAGCACGACCAGAGTGACAAAATATATTTAAACGTCCATCTGAATGTCGAACACCCCCGTCGTCGTTACGTGGAAGATGATCAAATCTTGTCTGTACTGTCGATTCAAAGTAAAATGAGCAGAATGTTGAAATTTCTTGGATGATATACGATTCAGATATTGATCCTTCAACAGCTGCGGTGTTCTTTACTTTTTTCTTTAGACGATTCATGTATCTTTCAAATAAGTACATCCAACGATATTGAACGGGGCCACCAACTCGTGCCTCGTATGCCAAGTGTATCGGTAGATGCTCCATCGAGTCAAAAAATGCAGGAGGGAAAAACTGCTCCAGCTTGCATATGATTTCAACAATATTATTTTCAAGTGTTGACATATCTTCGACTCGAAGGACATTTGCACAGATGCTTCTAAAAAACATACTTAATTCAGTCAACGGACCCCAAATATTATCAGGTAGAAGATCTCGAAATGCGATCGGAAGTAATCTCTGCATGAATACATGACAATCATGGCTCTTCATCCCTGATATTTTGCAATCATCGACGTTCACACATCGAGATAAGTTTGAAGCATATCCATCGGGTAATCTGAGTTCTTTTACCCATTGACAAACATCTTTGATCTGTTGTTTATTTAACACATATAGGGCCTTCGGTTTCAGATATCGTCCGTTGACCTCTTGTAACTCCAACTCTGGTCTTTTACAAAGTATTTTCAGATCATGTCGGGCTTTGACATTATCTTTAGTTTTTCCAGAAATATCCATCACAGTGTTGAAAATATTATCAAACACATTTTTTTCAATGTGCATGACATCTAAATTATGTCGAATCAATAATGAACTCCAATAGGGCAATTCCCAAAAGATACTTTTTTTCACCCAGTTGTGTGTTTGGCCAAAACCTGACACTCTTTCATTGCGACCAAATACTATATCTGGAAGTGCTGAAACACGTGCTAACATTTGTTCACCAGACAACATCGGTGGTGGCCCATCTCTTTCGACTTTGCCCTTAGTAAATTTATTACGATTCCTTCGATACTGGTGATGAACCGGTAGGAATCGACGATGACAATCAAAGAATGAGATTTTTCGTCCGTTCTGAAGACTGATTGATTTAGAGTGTTCCATACAATACGCGCAAGAGAGTCGGCCGTGAGTGCTCCAACCCGACAACATGCCGTACGCCGGAAAATCATTGATTGTCCACAAGACCGCGGCCTTTAAATTGAAGTTTTGCTTCCGATGACAATCATAAGTGACAGCTCCCTCAGTCCACAATGTTTTCAATTCATCTATCAAGGGTCTGAGAAATATGTTAATTTCTTTTCGCGGACCCTTAGGACCCGGAATAATCATCGAAAGATAAATAAATTCATCTTTCATGCACATTGACGGTGGCAAATTATAAACTGTCAGCAGCACTGGCCAAACTGAATAAGGAGTTGCAGAATGTCCAAACGGATTAAAACCATCTGTGCACAATCCCAATCTGATATTTCTAGTATCCATAGCAAATGAAGGATAACATGTATCCAAATGTTTCCATGCTTCACTGTCAGATGGATGAGTCATTACTGTATCATCACGACTTCTTGCATGCCAACTCATGTAGGGGGCTGTCTTTTCCGACATGAATAATCTTTGAAGCCTCGGTGTTAGTGGAAAATACCGAAGCACCTTAAACGAGATATTTTTCTGTCGGACCGATTTCTTCTCCTTGTAACGAGGGTGTTGACATACAGGGCATTTATCCAACTGCACATTTTCTTTATAATATAAAATGCAATTATTTTGGCACGCGTGTATTTTTTCGTACCCAAGCCCCAATTTTCTCATTAGCTTTTTAGTCTTATAAAAAGTAGGCTCAAACTTGTTATCAGTAGGCAGCATTCCATTAATCAATCCAGCAATCCGATCATACGCAACTCCGCTGATATTACAATCGGCCTTGATGTTTAAGAGCTGTGTCATTGCTGAAAACCTAGTGTATTTAGGACAATTCTCATACAAAGGTTCATCGGCAGCTTTCAACATCTCGTAAAATTCTGCAGCTTCTTTATTCGGTAATTCAATCTCTACCGCAGCCCCTACTTCTGTGATATCAACCGCTGTAGTATCTGGTGGGACTGATGTCTGAAGAACTGGCCGATCAACATTATCATTCAGGTGGAATTGACCCCCAAGACTATCAAGTATCATAGTTCTATAGGGATTACATTGACTGGATGAAGAAGCACCAGCAGAGGAAGATTCACCATATGTCTGAACGACAGGATTGCTCGACGTCCCGACTTCGCGTGACTCCCCGTGACAAGTCCATAGAAAATATCTTGGTGTAAATCCTTTGGTATATAGATGCAGAGTGACAGTCTCCCGATCCAAAAATCGTCCATTCGAACAAATGCGGCACGGACATCGGATTTGATCACCCATGCTAACGAAATTCCGATTCGAATAGGCGAAATTTAGGAAGTACGTTACGCCTAATCGAAACTCATTCGTTAAAGCTCCACGATCAAAACGTCGGTACATCCAACTTCGATCAGCCGACATGATTCTGTCAATCAATGACAATTTCTTTGGTTAATGTCTTTAGGTGAGATTGTCCTATTCCATTCGGGATTTATGTTATTCGTACTGCACTTACGTTTTTATTTTAACTGTTAACTAATTATTCTAAATTTCGACAGCATCTCCCTACAGTTCAACGAATACGCATATCATCTGGGCGCGTATCGGAGAACAAGGGAGATGTTGTCGAATTTTAGAATAATTAGTTAACAGTTAAAATAAAAACGTAAGTGCAGTACAAATAACTATATTCCCAAATTGTCCAATCAGGGACAATTCAAGAATTGTACATCGTATAAAAGATCATCTACTTCTTTTACACGAACATACAATCCCCGAACGGATCTAAGGTTTTGCTAAATCATATCCGATTCGTCGATGCGTACGTGAAACATATCAACTCCTCGGATGGATGATTATTTTCTAAATGTTTCGAGACAGTTCGAGTCCATATTGGACGATTTTGGCGCGCGTCCGAAGTGGACGATTCCGGCGCGAGTCCGAAGTGGACGATTCCGGCGCGAGTCCGAATTGGACGATTCTGGCGCATGTCCGAAGTGGACGATTCCGGCGCGAGTCCGAATTGTATGATTCCGGCGCGCATCCAAAGTGGACGATTCCGGCGCGAGTCCGAATTGGACGATTCCGGCGCGAGTCCGAATTGGACGATTCCGGCGCGCGTCCGAAGTGGATGATTCCGGCGCGCGTCCAAAATTAATCTAAACCCTAATAATTAATCTAACAAATTAAACAATTAATCTAAACATTTAATTAACATTTATAAAATAATTAATTAACAATTTCAAAACAATAAATATATATATATATATATATTCCGGCGCCGGAGTCCACCCTCCGGCGCCGGCGTACAGTGGCCGGACACACTGTCCGGCCACTGTAGAAGGTTCGGCGGCGGCCATAGGCCGACCGCCGCCGGCCGAAACCCTAGAAATAGGGTTTCGGTCGGATTTTAGCATCTCCGACCGAAACGGTATAGGCCGGCCGATCAACATACCGGCAGCGAGGCGTCGGCGAGAGGCGTCGGCAGGAGCGGCAGCGGCGGCGAGAGGAGTCGGCAGGAGCGGCGGCGGCAGAAGCGGGAGGAAGAAGGGTCGGGCGCGAGAGCGTGCCCTATATAAACTTATCAGCAACGGCTCACTCGCCCATTAGAACGCCGTTGCTGATAAGTTATCATCAGCAACGGCTCACTTATCCGTTAGTAAGCCGTTGCTGAAGATTAAATAATTAGCAACAGCTCGCCTTTCCGTCAGAAAGCCGTTGCTGATAATTAAAATAATCCGCAACGGCTCGGTTGTCCGTTAGAACGCCGTTGCAGATACAAATATCTGCAACGGCTCGAGCGGCCGTAAGAACGCCGTTGCAAATAGCAACGGCTTGAGCGGCCGTTGCTGATAGCCGTTGCTGAAGACCAAGTTTGTAGTAGTGGGTCACCAATTAGGGGATTGATGATTTCGGATAGACTGGTGTACTTGGTACATGCCTTATATAATAAGGTATAGCTGATCTCATAATTAATTACCTATGTGTCGTCATTAATGTACAAGTGCAGGTGCTCATTAGGGAATGAGTTTACTGAACGGACCTGCACGATGAACACATAATGGAATCCTTATATGAGTGTAAATAGGATGTTCCTCGGGTGATAGTAGGTGCAAGCAGTCCTTGGACCTGAGGTTGTAATGATTACCTTGTGAGTGACAACCCATTGCTTTGGTTTTATCCCTACATGGCCCTCAGCGTCATGTGCCGGGTATTATCAGGCATGGGAAAACATTCATGGAGTTAGGTGAGCAACCAACATGGAATCGGTTACTCATAGTGAGAGGAGATAATGTCCTATGTGTCATTGCAAGTGTCGACTCGAGAATATCTAGCCAGAGTAGATATTAAAGTCAAGAAGATGTTTCTAACGTTTCATTATTAAGACGACATCTTGGCGGGTGGAATACATATGAATCGGTATTAGGGTTTGACACTTTATCCATACCCTAGCCGACTTCGGTACATTGTAACTGAGGGACTTAGTTGCATGGTAACTAATCATCGAATGACGTTCGACCCCTATAGATTGAACCTCACACTATCTGGGTAGTCATGACATGTTGCTAGACGTCAATCTTGACTTGTGAGTGGAGTCTCTCACGACCACACTGAAGGGGTTTACTGGTGGCCCGTAAGATTCGAATAGAAGTCGTTCTATCGGATCCAACTTTTTGTTATGCACAACTCACTACTGGCTTAGTGTGGGGCCCAATGGGTCACATACAACAGGCTAACTTCATAACAGACCTTATGAGATAAAGTTCGACTGCGGCACTATATATCTACTAGCATGGACATACTGTAACACAATCATGGATCTCGTTTATGGACATGATAGGAAAGATATTTTCTATAGGAACAAATAAACGAGAAAGGAGTTCCTCAATAACCCTAATTTGTTGGGCATCCCTAAATTGTAGGGATTGACACATGATAAATCATAATTAATAAGAATTTAATTTATAGAGATAAATTAAAGTTTATATTTAGTTGGATTTAATTAATTTTGAATTAATTATAAATCCATTAAATATAAATTATTATTTTGGAGACAAACCCCCGAAATTTTAAATTCCAGGGATAGGATTTAAAAGGGGGCCACATACTCCCCTTATAAATAGATGGCCTAACCTCCTTTGAGAGGGGTTAAGCAAATTGGTTAGAGATCTTGAGAGGAGCAAAGGCTTGGATTCTTGAGAAGTTTCTTGAAGAGGAAGACTCCAAAGAGCCCCTCTTGATCTCCATGGGTGGCCGACCATCAAGCTCCTCCTTCCAGGGTTTGTGAAGCCGATTTGAATGTCTCTTCCTCTTGGGTGTGTCATCTCCTTTATCTTCTTGGAGGAGTCCAAGGAGGACAACAATGTATTCCTTCATATTCCTCCTCGTTCTGTGGTTTTCTCATCCCCTCTTCCTTCCTTTTGGTGCCCGGTTCTTGGTGGAAGGGCCGGTTTCACCTTGGTGCGTTTCGGGGTTGAGATGCCCTCTCCGTTGAGCCATAACAAGTCTTGGTGTTCACTATCCCTTGGTTGCGAGGGGCTTGGTGTGAACCTTCCTTGGAGGACGTGCGCTTGGATGTCTTGAAACGGGGATAGGAGCAGCCTTACCATCCACGGTATAAGGTATATCATCTCCTTCTACTCGTAGATTGAATTCCTTAAAGATTGCTAAAGTTGATCGCTGGTTTTGGGATGGTTTGTATTTTTTTTAAAATTGCTTTTTCCGTTATGCTTCTTCTTCCATTCCAACACCAATATGGTAGGGGTAATTGATCTCACAATTATCTATCAATCGTCATTAATGTACAAATACAGGTGCTCATTAGGGAATGAGTTCACTGAACGAACTCGCATGAGGAACACCAAATGAAATCCTTACTTGAGTGTCAATAGGATATTCCTTAGGTGATAGTAGGTACAGGCAATAGTTGGACCTCAGGTTGTCATGATTACCTTGTGTTTGATAATCCATCGCTTTTATTTTATCCCTATGTGGCTTGTAAAGTCGTGTGCCGGGTCACGGAGGTAGGTGAGCAACCAACATGGAATCTATTATTCCTAGTGAGATGGGATAATGTCCTATGTATCCATGCAAGTGTCGACTCGGGAATCTTTGGACGGAGTAGACATGAAAGTCAGAAAGAGGTTTTTGACACTTCATTTTTTAGATGACAACTTGGCAAGTGGAATATATGTGAATCAGTATTAGGGTTTGACACTACTTCTGTACCCTAGCCGACTTCAGGACATTGTAATAGAAGGATTTAGTTGTACAGTAACTAATCTTCGAAGGGCATTCGATACTTGTAGATTGAATCTCACACTATCCGAGTAGTCATGACATGTTGCTAGATGTCAATCTTGACTTGTGAGTGGAGTCTCACACGACCACACTAAAAGGGTTTAGTGTAGGCTTGTGAGATTCGAATAGAAAGTGTTCTATCGAATCTAATTATTAGTTATGCACAACTCACTACTGGCTTAGGGTGGGGCCCAATGGGTCATACAACTGGCTACCCTCATAACGAGCTTTATGAGATAGAGCTCGAATGTGACACTAGGTGTCTACTAGCATGGACATGCCGCAACATGATCACGGATCTCGTTTACGGACAAAACAAGAAAGGTGTTTCCTAATCGGATGAATTATGAGCATCCGAGGAAGAGGTTCCTCGTACCCCTAACTTGTAGGGTTCGACGCGCAATGAAGTCAACTAGCCTCTGGGTCAAAGTCAAAGTGTTGACCCTGGTCAAGTCAATATGTTAACTTGACTAGACCTAGGGGTGAAGGTGGGTCGGCTAAATATAAGAGGGAAACTCAAATTTTATTATGGCTCAAATTTTAAATTCGAACCGAGGTGGGAAACTTTGTTTTTATCTCATGCACCTAGTCTCTCTATTTAATAGGGAGGTTAGTTGTTTGACTCCCTTTTAATAGGGAGATGAATTAATATGATTAATTCAAGTGCCTATTAGATAGGGAAGAGGTTGGAGATAAATTCTAGAATTTTGAATTCCGGGATGAGTTTAAATTTGAACCGCAATGAGATAATTAAGGATGTGTTAGTTGAACATTTATTTGAAACTTAGTTGAGTTAAGGATGCGTTAGTTGAATTAATTTCGAATTTAGTTGAGAATTAAATTGAAATTAATTTCTAGAACATTTATCTCATTGATTCCTAGAAATAAATCCTGAAATTTTGAATTTCGAGTGTGTTCAAAATTTTAACAAACGAGTGGCTCCCTATTTTGTAGCCGCCCCTATGAGCATAAATAGGGGTGGACGACCGCCCCCCAAAAGACGAAAGATAATCTTCATCATATTTTGATGCTCCCTCTCCAACAAGTGGCCACCCCTCATAGAGTTCCTCCTCCTCGTCTTTCGTAAGCTCGGTGAAGCTCCATCGGAATATTTCCTCGTCAGAATTGCGTCTCCGTTCATATTTTTGAAGGAGCCCAAAAATCACATTAAGGTATTCTTTACTTTGTGAATTTGTTCTAGTGTTTTTTCATCATTCTTCCCCTTCTCTTCGCTTCTCAATTCTTGGTGGAAGGGCCAACCCCTATTTGGTGGCGATCGGGATTGAGGATCTTATCCGTTGAGCCACAACGAGCCCGAGAGGTCGCTGCCCTTTTGTTTTGAAACGCTTGGTGTGGACTATCATTGGTGGACGGACACGTGTCTCACAATTAGGGTTTGGAGTAGCAATTACAAATAGTGGCGTAAGGTATAAATTCTACTTTATCATCTATATATTGAATTCCTTAATATCGCTAAAGTAGATCGTTGTTTTCGGGATGTTTGAAATTTTTAAAATTGCTTTTTCCGCTGTGTTTTCCTTTCACATCCGAACAACGCATAGGAGGAACCTCTGCGGTCTCGCGATAGCTCCCACCCCGCGCTTGCGCGTCGCACCAATCCTCCTCGGCCTCAAGCACATCTCTCGGATTCCCACAACGATTAGGACTCGATTTTCAATGCTATGTCTCGTTGGCCTTAGTGCCTATCTCGGGCTCCCACACCCCCAACGACCAGGACTCCAATTCACCAGCTTGAATCATCGATCTCAATGCCATTACTTTCGATCTCAAAGCCCTTACAACGACTCAAAGAACGCTCCTCACGAACTTGATTTTCATCGAGTCTAGTCCTCGGCTTCAGCACCACTACTTCCGGCTTCAGAGCCCTTACAATGACCAAAACTTGATTTTCACCAGCTTGGCTCATCGGCCTCAGCGTCAATACTTTCGGCCTCAGAGCCCTTATAACGACCCGAAGCGCGCTCCTCGTGATCTATGTTTTCACCGAGTTCGGTCCTCAGTCTCAGCGCCACTACTTCCGGCCTCAGAGCCCTTACAACGACTAGAATTCGGTTTTCACTAGCTTGGCTTGTTGGTATCAGCGCCACTACTTTTAACCTCAGAGCCCTTATAACGATTAGGACTTGGTTTTAACCAGCATGGCTCGTTGGCCTCAGCTCCACTACTTTCGGCCTCAGAGCCCTTACAATGACTAGGACTCGATTTTCACCAATATAGCTTGTCGGCCTCAGCGCCACTACTTTTGGCCATAGAGCCCTTGAAGACTCAGACTCCTACGCCCTCAATGAGCCAAAATGCGCTCCTCACGAGCTTGATTTTCACCGAGTTTGGTCCTCGGCCTCAGCGCCTCCGCTCCAAGGATTCGAACTTCTTTGAAGGGAGCACACAACCACTGAACAAGTAACCTTAGCCTTTACTTCGTTTTTTAGCAAGAACGTACAATTGACATTAGTCAACACAAACTTTACAAACGTCAGCATCGCTCGACGCTGTGGCCGGAAAATGGCCGATTAAACTCAACACCTCTGTCGCCAAGGCAAACCTCACGCTTCCCACCTACCTCTTAAGCTCAACGGTGCGAACCCATGGTAATATGTGATCTACTCACTACCAGCTGAAAGCTGGCTCTCGGAGGAACAGTAATATTTAGTACTTCCCACTCCATGACAAACTCAAGCATGCAGGATGCTAAATGCTAGGGGGCTATTTATAGCTCGAGAAGAACCGTCACCTTAACGGTCATTCACCACCCACCCATTAATTGGGTCATGTCCGTCAGTCAACAACCGACATTTAAGGCTCCTTGGAAACTACTGATTGGATCTTTGTGCATTTATTCAAAAGACATCTCTCTATTAAACCGAGATTAGATGTCGACACACTACTTAGAGCTCGACACGAAATTCTCGGACTCCGACCAAGTTCGGGGGCTATGGATTGAACTAGTACATTTGGGCCCGATCGAATTAGGCTCAGAAGCGCCCACACTTATGAACCCGACTCAAGCCAAACCAAATGACTTAGCCCGGGGGCTCCACCCGGCCATACAAGGACACCTATGTCCTCATTAATTACGAGTGATTCACCATTATGATTTTGACAACTCCGAGATCAGCTTCGACCCATTTTGAGCAATATTCCTACGAGATTACCAAACAACATCATCGCCAAACATCTCTCATCATTCTACACTATACACATACACGACGCTCATCAGGTAAAGAAGATTCAAATTTCCATTATATCTATCTTGAACACATTCTTATTTGAGCGTCAGAGTATCTTTTGTAGGTCCCTTGTTGGAGTTGCACTTGACCAGAAGACGCATCGAACCAAACCACATCACTCCAACTTCAATCAAGAACAATAGATATCCATAATTCAATAAAACTATATATAAATTCAACGAAGGACTTATCAAGATCATTATGGATCACAATTAAATATTTATTGAATTAATTGCTCATGCACATGTACGTTGAAATAAGGTCCGTTTAGGATGATCTATTACATAGTGGTCCTTGCAAGCAGCCGAAAAAGTGCAAAAATGATAATGACTTAGTAAAAAACTGCTCAAAATTAGGATCGTTGATTTATTTATGATATGTCGCGAACTAATTAAAATCAACATGAAAGATTAAAATGGACCAAAAGCTTGTAGATATTTGTAGACATCTATGCCTCTCTCTCTCTCTCCACGCAAAATAATACTTTCCACAAAATAATAACGACAATTTATTATTTTGTTGTTTTGAAGATAAATTATTTATATGTATTAAAAATTAAAAAAAATGAAAAAAAGTCAAAAACCTGATTTAATATGAAAAAAAGGTAGAATCTTTTCTAAAAATAAATTTAAGTTATAAAAGTTTTGAGTCCGATTTTTTTTCGATATGGAAATTGTGAATACAAAGAAAATCCATATTATATATTTTTTAGTTTGGAATCCATTCCGATCAAAAATTAAAAATTCAGTAATTGTTCATAAGAGGAAGGGAAGCTAAGATTTTTATTTATCATATAATTGAAATGGGTGTACAGGGCAACTCATCAATGAATCTTATCATTCACACTTCTTCATTACAAATATCTCATATATTTCACATGAGCCCTGTGCCCATATATATCTTATCATTATTTATTATATGGCCGCATACGCGTTACTATCTTCTTCCTATCAACGTTGCAATTAGAAACCACGTGAGTCCCCCCTACAGACAACGTGGCTTCAAACAAGCCTGACACGTGTCAGTAGCCTAACTTTTGTTATTTTTAAAAATATTATATATTTAACAGTTTTTTGTTTAAAAAAATAAGAAGAATACAAATCAAGTGATTCCGATTATTGATTATAAGTTTTTTACAAAATGAAATAAAAACTAAATTTAACTAAAATCCTAGGATATTGGAATTGTTAATAGAAAATAGGCTAATTATTAGATTTTTACATATTTAATACTAATTCAATACGGATATATAATAACACTGTTCTCTTGTTTCCTAAAATAAAAATACCGTTCTCTTCCACTCCGTGCTTTCCAATAGTAGGAAGCCACGTGGGCTAGACACTCACGTGTAGCGGTGTGCGATCGTTGATCTTTTCTCTGCCTCCTTCCCTCCTCCACCCTTCACTCCAGTCCAAGTCTCTCTCTCTCTCTCTCTCCTTCGTTCATCTTTTTGCTTATTAAAAACCTTTGGAAATAGAGCAAGCAAGAAACTCTCTCACTTAAGGAGACGCCGACGCTACTGCCGTCTCTTCCCAACTTAGCGGGATTACATTCTTGGCAAGCGAAGCAAACTCTTAACATCTTGCTTCGAAATCTTCTGATAAGTCGAAGCGTAGGTAACTTTCTCATGCAAATTCTTACCCTTGGAGATTAAGGGTTAATATAATCCTATGAGAGAGTGGACAAAAGATCAGTTCAGAAGATATTTAGCTCTTTGATTTGTGATCTTTTTGACACGAATTCTAGGGCTTGTTTCATAACCATTGCTATGATTGTAGTTCCTTTTTTGTTCTTCCTCTTGGTTGAATTGTATGCCTCCGGGTTTTGGTTTTCCTTGGCTTAAAAAGGGCAGGCAAGCCAGTACTCTGAACAAACATGACAATTATCCTTTTTGAGAAAGCTCTGTTTTTTTGTGCCGGATTCGTCTGTATGATGAGAGGATCAATTTCTAGTTTTAGCTTCTCTTTCTCTTGCTTTTTAAAAATCTTTTTGTTGCCTGATTATTCGTGGAGGATGACCGATTTCAGCCTCTTTTTATTTAACTCCTGATCGGATAATCTGCGGAATAATTATCTAACACTTGGTTTGGATATTAAATGATTTATCGGTATTTTGCAATGCTCTTGCTGTTTCTGTATTCAAACTTCGCGTTAGTTCTTCTAATAGTCAAGGTGTATTTCCTATTCTTCTTATGACTGCATACTGTTTCGGTGAATCTTTTGATTTCACATAAAGACGAAATGCTTACCTTGAGATATAAGAAATGGTCGCGTATTTTACTCATTTTACTCAGGAAGTAGATTACGACTTTCTGATTGTCCCCCTCCCCATATTAAAAAATTACGCATTTCTATCCAATCTTCTCGTATTTTTATTCTATTTATTTAAATTTCTGAATAATAGCATCAGAAATTCAGAATTTTTTTTCTTTGGGTGCTTGTGTTATAAAATGGTAAACTCGGATTGATTTTTTATCCACCATCCATTCCCTTATTACATTTGTTTTCTCTGTGATTGAAGTATCGTGTCAGTATATGTACAGGAACATGAGCAATAGTGTTGGGCACACCTTACCCCAACAAGCCCTGTTCCGGTCTTCTGTTTTGGAAAAGCAAAGTAAAGCTCACCAAGGAGTTTCTGCAATTTTTTTTTGTGGAGTTCCATCAACATCCAAAGCGGAAAATGCAGCATCTCACAGCCAGCTGCCATTGCTTTCAACCAGATTCCTGGGTAAGAAATTCACTGCAAGAAAAGGAAACCCGTTTGAGCAAAATTTAAGGACAGTTACCATGATCTCTCGTGCTGTATTGGCTACAGATCCTGCTTCAGAGGTTAGTTTGCCTCTTTGTTTCAGAAAAAAATAGTTGTTACTTCATTAGTTTCCTTTGACATACATATAATGCATACTGTTCCCAAATTTCCATATTTGATTTTTGGATATTGATCTATGTAAACACAATTAATATTTCCTTTGTAGTAACATCTGAACAATTTTATCTAATTAACTACCCACGAATTTATCCTGTTTTCTGGTCATACTTTATGGCTATTCTGGGATATGATTAGCATCTTTCTAATAATTCATTGTGTTGGTCACCATCAGCTTTCATACTGAAGCAAATTCTTTGGTTTCATGTCCCACTTATCAGCTTTCATACTGATTAACCTTTATGGATGATGTCAAACATAACATTGGATTTTTACCCAACTAGTCTACACATTTTCTGCCCTTATTAGAGGCCATGAAAAAGATATGATTGCTTAACAGCTTGTTTGGAATGAAAAAAAATAGTGGAATATGTATTCCTTTATTTGGAATTTTAAAAATTTGGGAATGAGAATTTCAATTTAATACAAAATGGGTATCTCAAAATCTAATGGAAAGTGGTTGTATTTGTAAACCCCATTCACTTAATCTAATGAAATTTGACTTTTTCATTTCTCCAATCATAAAAATTTGAATTTGAATTTTTGAGAATTAATTGCTACAACAGAATGGGAATTCTTTTCTTATTGGAATTGTTTCCATCAAGGCTGTAAGATTTATTTCCCTTTTAAAGACCATTCACTATCATAAATTACTATAAAATCCTAAAGGTGGACACCCTTATCAAATCTGTTTCTTGTGGTCTAATTCAGCATGTGAGAAAACTGTCCTAGTTCTGTATGATGTCTTTTTCTTTTCCTTTTATATTATTTGACTCAATAGTCCCTTCGTAGATTTTTGGTACTTATAACTTTGGAAAGATTTATGAGTTTAACTTCTTGAACAATACAAAATCCACAAAAAAATATGTTTCTGAAAACATTACTGCATTACTCAACTAAATAATGTTAAGTGCCTATGTGCCTATTATGATTTGGAAAAAACATATCCTGAGAGGTTATTGTTTGGTGCAGCTTGGGAGAAAATTCAAGCTTGACACAAATTCTGAATTGGAGGTACCATCTATCCCTCACCGTTTAGTATTTTATAGAATAATATATATTGTTTTGCTGATCTCTCTGCAAAACTATACCAGATTAATGTTCGCTGCCCCAAATCAGGGTCTCTGATTCAGATTGAATTTCAAGTAACCAATAATAATGGTTCCTTGGTGCTTCATTGGGGTGCAATACGACATAAGAAAAAGTGGGAGACTCTATCCTCATATTTCTTCTTCTTTCTTTTTGTGAAATTGCTTCATCTGAGTTTCTTCTTCTTCTTCTTCTTCTTCTTCTTCTTCTTCTTCTTTATTCTTTTTTGTAAAATTTCTTCATCTGAGACTTTTTTCTTTTTTGTAAAATTTCTTCATCTGAGACTCTTGTTGCTTACCATTCACTTGCTCACTGATTAAATTTTCTAATTTTCTTATTCAGGGACTGGTCACTCCCTTCTCGTCGTCCTGATGGAACGAAAGTATATAAAAACCGAGCTCTCAGGACACCATTTACAAAAGTAAGATGTTTAGAAATGCTGATTATCTGCTTATTCTCTGTACTTAACAGTTTGGTCCTTATTATCTCCCAATGCATATAATTTTCCTCAGTTTTTATTCTTCCATTATTAATAATTATACTGAACTACCTATCTTTAGTCGGATTCTACCTCATTGCTGAGTATTGAGATCGATGATCCTGAAATACAAGCAGTTGAATTTCTCATACTTGATGAGGCAGAAAACAAATGGTGAGTCTGCAACGTTTGGAGTTTATACTAAAATTGAAATAGTTATAATAAATAATTTATTGTCCAGGTTCAAGAACAATGGTCAGAATTTCCAAGTTATATTGGAACAAGGCTCTCAAGATCCACGACTTGATTCTGTAAGTCCAGTTACAGTACCCGAAGACCTTGTGCAGATTCAAGCATATCTTAGATGGGAAAGAAAGGGTAGGCAGACATATACACCTGATCAAGAAAAGGCAAGTGTTTCTTACTTTGTGAATGGAAACAAATTAATATGGTTGAAAACTTTAACTTTAGTTATATGTATATAGCTTAATCACTTTCTCTTGTCTATTATTGATGATTATTCTGCTGTTTCCAGAAAATTCTCTTTGTCAAAAGCTTTAAGGTATCCCCTGAAGTAATAACCAACATCATAAATAGACTAAGTGATTTCAGTCTGCTATCTTAATTAGAACAATTTTACTTTTTCTTGATTGATTGAATTAAAACACCTTTTAGTCGTTATATCAAGACACAAGTAGAAAAAAAGCAACCTTCTCATTGGCGCCCATTTTGTTTCACTGCTTTATGTTGTTAAAACAGCAATGGCTCTATCTTTACTTTTTGGTCCTTTGTCTAATTTATTTAGTTTTTGCACCCTTTAATGTACAGGAACTACTTTTTGTTCTTGGATTTCATTCCAAGAGAAAAGATAGACATATTTCATGGCCGGATTTTAATTTATTAGTGATATTCTGTTGTCTAGCTTTGGCTAATTCACAGGCATACATTTGGTTCTCTCATATTATTTTCTGAGTTACACTAGTTATATTTATTCTCTTCTTTCATTCTTTACATGCCAATCAAAGTCTTCTTTTGTCTGGATGAATCATATTTCTGTAGATGAAAAACTTTCTTGTTAAGGTTTTGCTACAGCATGGAACATATAGTTAAAACCTTACCATCTTTGTCCATGGAACTTTGGTATCATAATTAAGTGGAATTCCCTGAAAATAGAATAAAAGCATCTTTCAGGAGGAGTATGAAGCAGCAAGAGCCGAGCTGCTCAAAGAAATAAGTACAGGTACTTCTGTGGAGGAGCTTCGATCTAAGTTGATAAAAAAGACTGATGCTGGTGATGACAAATCTGTCACAGACAAGAGCCTCAAAAGTGGGATCCCAGATGATCTTGTGCAAGTACAGTCGTACATCCGATGGGAAAAAGCTGGAAAGCCAAACTATCCTCCAGAAAAGCAACTTGTGATATTTCCTTAACTTGATGAAAAGAAAAGCAAACATATTACATGAATTACATTTTTTTCTGAAATTGATTTGTCATGTAACAGATGGAGTTTGAGGAAGCAAGGAACGACCTGCAGCTTGAGGTAGATAAAGGAACTTCTCTGGCTGAGCTACGGAAAAAGATCACGAAAGCAAATACACCAACAAAAGATTCCAACGAACTAAAGACTAAAAAGTATTTCAGCACTGAAAGAATTCAGCGGAAGATAAGGGACTCAATGGAGCTTTTGAATAAAAATGTTGCTGAAACTGTAGAAGAAAAAGTTCCAAAATTAATGAAAGACCCTACAGTACTGGAACTCTGGTGTAATGCTATAACTGAGCGGGATGGTGAATCAGTTCTAAATAAGAAAAAATTCAAGCTGGATGATAAGGATCTTCTGGTTCGATTATTTCTTTTCCCAGAGATTTCATCTACTATTTTCTGATACTATACTGACATGAATTATGTCTATAATATTTCTTTCTGTGTTTGAAGGTACTAGTAACCAAGCCTCTTGGTAGAACAAAAATCTATTTGGCTACAGATCTTGTTGAGCCACTTATTCTTCACTGGGCATTGTCAAGGAAATCAGGAGAGTGGATGGTGATTTTCTACTCCCAAAAGCATTTTTGTTTATTAGTTTCTGATATGGAAGTGTTGTTGGTAATATTGTTGTTAAATTTGATTGGCTGGCCAACTTTCCTAAAAGCTTAAGCTGTTAGGAAGGAGACCATTCTATGCACTTATGTTCTTAACACTCCCCCTCACTTGTGGGTGGGTGAGCTTGAGGAGACTGACTTACCCAAGCCCAACGAGTGGATTGGCTTGAGGTGGGAGATATTTTTTTTAATATTGACGCTAAGAGGATTCAAACTCCGAGCGGATTACCATGTTAAATTTGATTGACTGACCAACTTTCCTAAAAGCTTAAGCTGTTAGGAAAGAGACCAATCTATGCATTTATATTCTTAACACTCCCCCTCACTTGTGGGCGGGTTAACTTGAGGAGACTTACCCAAGCCTAACAAGCCTAACATGTAGATTGACTTAATTGAGGTGAGAGATATTTTTTTTAATATTGATGCTAGGAGGATTGGGACTTAGGACCAAAGGTCCTCTCTCATACCATATGATACCAAGTTAAATTTGATTGGCCGACCAACTTTCCTAAAAGCTTAAGTTCTTAGGAAAGAGACCAATCTCAAAAACAAAAGAGGCAAGGGTGGAAGTCTTCCCGGTGACCGTTAGCGAACTGTGGTCGTAGATCAGTTTCAAAATAGATCTCTATGGCTGCTGGATTCTCTTAGTCATAGTCAATGGATGCATTTATATTTTTAACAATTGTTTTATCACACATAAGGTGTTTACTAATTACCCAGGTGCCCCCTTCAAGTGCAATGCCTCCAAATTCAGTATCGCTAGACAAGTCATGTGAGACTCCTTTTACTGAGGCTTACCGAGGAGATATGTCTTATCAGGTATGTTGAAATACCTTATTATTATTTTGCAAAATGAGACAGCTTTCCACATCAAAAATTGTCAACCAGTGCAATAAGTTTGTATACCCTAGTATGCCTAAAGATACAATCTAATATACTGTTTTTGGTTTTAGAAAGTCTAATCTAGCAACATTATCAGTACCTTTTCATCTAAATGTCACTTCTTCAAAGTGCAGGTTATTGAGATAGAGATTGATGAGGGTGGTTATAATGGAATGCCGTTTGTCCTTCATTCTGATGGAAAATGGATAAAAAACAATGGGTTGGACTTCTACATTGAGCTGGATGGAGGAAGTACTAAGAGTAGGAAGGTGTTTGTCTTCCTTCTTGTATCTCTTAAATGCTTCATTAGAAAAATCTTGTGCAATAATTTTATACTGGATATTGAAATTTGATTTTCTTGTAAACTAAAGGAAGTTGGTGATGGAAGAGGCACTGCAAAATCATTGCTCGACAAGATTGCTGAGCTGGAGAATGAAGCCCAGAGATCTCTTATGCACAGGTATTTGTGTGTTTGATCTAAGTTTCTTTTGATTCCAGTAGGCAGGTTCTTTAACAATGATTTCATCAATATGTCAACATTAGGTAGTGATATCCTTCAAAACATACAAATACCTATATTATTCTAACTTGAAAAGAGCTAGAAAAAATAATAATAGAGAGTTTGACTGAATGGCTTGATTAATTTCTCATTCAACCCACTGATATTTATATACAGGGCAGAAATAAAAGTAACTTACATTTACAAGAAATATTAGACTATTTCCTACGATTCTTGTTGTTTCCAATATTACATGAGTTACCAACATATTATTTAAAGCATGAGGTTCCAATACATTATTTAATGCATGAGTTTCTAACACGTCATAATCAATGTGAGATCTCACAACACTCCACCTCAAGCTGGTGAATGGATATCAAACATTCCCAGCTTGCTAGTGAGATTCTGAAATTTTTCTGTGGGCAATCCCTTTGTTAACACATCTGCTAACTGAAGATTAGAGCGAACAAATGAAATGGTAATCAAACCACTATCCAACTTTTCCTTTATGAAATGTCGATCAATCTCAATATGCTTAGTTCTGTCATTGAGCAATGCTAATAGCAGATTTATTGTCACAAAGTACCTCCATGGGAATACTACATTTTACCCTTAAATCATCCAAGACAATCTTCAACCACAATAATTCACAAATTCCTTGTGCCATGGCTCGAAACTCAGCCTCTGCACTTGATCGGGCCACAATGTTTTGTTTCTTACTTCGCCAAGTTACTAAGTTCCCACTAAGAAACATGCAGTAACTAGAGGTTGACCTCCTATCTATAATTGACTCGGCATAATCAGCATCAGTGTACACTTCCACAGTTCCACGGATAAATCTCCACCTTTCTTGAATAACAACCCTCTTCCGGGTGTGGCTTTAAGATATTGTAAAATTCGGTCTGCTGCTTGTAGGTGTCTTTCTCGTGGATCATGCATAAATTGGCTGACAATACTAACAACATATGCCAAGTCTGGTCTTGTATGAGATAAGTAAATTAATCTTCCTACGAGCCTCTGATATTGAGCCCTATCAACAGTGGGACTGTTTTCTTCAATTCCCATTCTATGGTTTTGCTCAATGGGAACTCCAGCAGCCCTGCATCCTAATTTGCCTGTTTCTTTTAGTAAATCAAGAACATACTTCCTTTGTGACACAAAGATGCCTTGTTTAGAATAGGCAACTTCAATGCCAAGGAAATACTTTAGTTTGCCCAAATCTTTTATTTCAAATTCTGTCGCTAGTTTCTCCTTCAAAATTTGTCTCTCAATCAAATCATTACCAGAGATAATAATATCATCTACATACACAAGAAGAATCGTTAGTTTACCTCCTTGTGAGTGTTTAAAAAACAACGTATGGTCACCTTGGCTTTGTCTATATCCCAATGCAGACATTGCCTTAGTGAATCTCCCAAACCATGCTCGAGGTGATTGCTTCAACCCATATAAGGCCTTCTTCAATTTACACACCCTATCCCCTCTACAATTGGAATTGAATCCTGTTGGGATCTCCATGTATACCACTTCCTCTAAGTCTCCATGAAGGAAAGTATTTTTTACATCAAATTGTTGTAATTCCCAACCAAAATGTGCAGCAAGTGACAATAAAACTCTTACGGTGTTCATTTTCGCCACTGGTGCAAATGTCTCTTGATAATCAATCCCGTAGGTTTGGGTATATCCTTTTGCCACCAGTCTAGCCTTGTATCTGTCCAATGTACCATCAGCCTTGTACTTTACATTGTAGACCCATCGACATCCTACAGGCTTCTTTTCTTTGGGCCGATCAACAATGTCCCATGTGCCATTTTTCTCCAGCGCACTCATTTCCTCCTTCATGGCTTGAATCCAATTCTTATCGTTCAATGCTTCTTGTACAGATTGTGGAATTTTAATAGAATCAAGGGTTGCTATAAAACTCTTGTGCTGCATAGACAAATTTTTTGAAGAGATGAAGTGAGAAATAGGGTACTCAGTACAAGACCTTTTTTCCTTTTCCTCAAAGCAATAGGTAAATCATTAAGGTCAGAGTCATAACTATTCAAAGGAGCATTTAAAAAATTAGGATTAGGTATAGAAGTTGTGTCATTTTCAGTACTTACACTAGGATTGGACGTTTGAGATTGTTGTTGGACCAGCTTGGGCTCTTTCCTCCTCTTGTAAACCAGAATTGGTGATCTCGACAGTTCATCTGTTGTTGATTTAGATGAGGTGTGAGGGACATGTTTAGATATAGTTGTTGGTTCAGATAAAGTTGCTGGTACAATTGTGGTATGAGAAGGAAGAGTGGTGGCCTCATTTTTAACTTGTTCAATTGTACCTAACTCAGGGGAGGTGGAGTTATTGAGGCTAGTACCTTTAGTTGCATTAGAGTGTAAAGGAGATTCCGAATGAAGATTTATATTTAAGTTACCCAATTCAAATAACTCAGCTTCCCTATTAGTCTCCCCCTGAAGGTGAGGAGCAGCAAAGAAAGATTCATTTTCATGAAAGGTGACATCCATAGAAACAAAAAAACGATGACTAGAAGGATGATAACATTTATACCCTTTTTTATCATGTGAATAACCAAGGAAAACACACTTGACAACACGCGGATCAAGCTTATTGCGATGTTGTTTGTGAATATGAACAAAAGCAACACACCCGAAAACACGAGATGTAAGACTTTTCATAATATGGACAAAAGGAAAAAAAGATGACATTATTTCTATTGGACTTTTATAATCAAGGACACGAGAAGGCATCCTATTTATTAAATAGATAGCAGTTAAAACAGCTTCACCCCAATACGAGTTTGGAACCGACATTTGGAACAATAATGATCTGGTAACTTCAAGTAAATGTCTATTTTCTCTTTCAGCGACACCATTTTGCTGCGTATCAATACATGTGAGTTCATGAACAAGACCTTTTTCCTTAAAGAAGCTCGAAAGGGTTTGGTTAACATACTCTTTACCATTATCTAAACGAAAGCGTTTAATTAAGGTCCCAAATTGAGTCTGAATCATGTGATAAAAATTGATGAACAACTGAGAAACTTGAGATTTATCTTTCATTAAAAAGATCCATGTGACTCTAGTGCAGTCATCAATAAGAGACAAACCATTTAGCGCCAGTGATATTAGAAACTTTAGTAGGGCCCCAAACATCAGAGTGAATGAGAGAGAAAGGTTGAACACTCTTAATTGAGCTAGGGTAAAAGGATACACGATGATGCTTTGCAAATTCACAAACATCACAACAGAATGACTCAACTGAAACATTTGAAAATAATGAAGGAAACATAGATTTGAGGACATTAAAGGGAGGATGACCTAGACGCTTATGTTGAAGCCAAATTTCAGAAGAAGATGAATTGGTTTCTGACATGGGGTCTAGAGAACAAGAAATCATCAGTCTCTTGTCTTGATTACCTTTATAATGTATTCCAATCAGGTGGTAAAGCCCTCCTTGTTCCTTAGTAATCCCAATCGTCCTCCCCGTAGCAAGGTCCTGAAAAACACAATGGGTGTCAAAGAAAGTTATTGCACAATTTAGGTCTTTGGTGAGTTTATTAATAGAGAGGAGATTGGTGGTAAGCTTTGGGACATGCAAAACATTTTTCAAAGGTAATGAGGGCTGAAGGTTGATTTTACCACGACTTGCTACTGTGGTATAAGGACCATCAGCAATCAAAATTGTTTGATTATCAGAGGAAGGGTGATATGTCAAAAAATTATTTGGGCTGAAGGTCATATGATCAGTTGCACCAGAATCAACAACCCAAGATTCTGCAGAAAATGTACTTGAAGCATGGAAAGATTGAGAATTCAGATGCATACCATTCAAGGCAAGAGAAAATGTACCGGTAGTCTTATTGAATGAATCAAGAAAGGACCTTAATTGTTCTAGCTCTTCTTTGCTAAAACTTTGAATATCTTCAACTGTCTTGGAAGTTCCATCATTAGTATCATCTGATGAAGCCAAGTTTGCTTTGCCACGTTGGATCCCTTTAAATCCACCTGCATGACTCAGAACTTGTTCCTTTCCATAAAGCTTAAAGCAATTCTCCTTGGTATGGCCATATTTTTTGCAATAGTTACACCAACGATTGTCTTTATTAGGCTTGAAGGTATTAGGTGCAGATGTTGCTGTAGGTGGGCTTTTGGTGGCTGGTTTAGAGGATTTACTTATCATCATGGCCGATCCATCAGTTGCCTTCTCATCAAGCATACTGACCTACAACTTTCTTCTCCATGAACAATATGGAAGACTTCAGAAACTGAAGGTAACTTCTCTTTTCCCAAAATTTGGACCCTAATAGGGTCATATTAGAGTTCAGACCAGAGAGAAATTCAAAAATTCGATCTCTTTCCACAAAAGAATTCAATGTAGCTGCATCCTTGCTACATTCCATTTTTAGATTTTGGTACTCGTCCAATTCAATCCAAAACCCATTAAGTAGTCCATAATAATCTGTTATAGAAGAATTACCTTGCTTAGTAGCAAAAATCTTCGTCTTCAGTTCATAACAGATAGCTACATCTTGCTTCATAGAACAAGTCTTTCGAAGGTTGTCCCAAATATCATGAGCAGTACGAAGGAACATATAATTTTTGCTGACTTCGGGAATCATTGAATTCCAAAGCCAAGACATAATCAAAGAATCCTCTTCATCCCACTCATCAAATTTGGGGTCCTTCTTATCAGGTGCTTCTCCTTCAATGTGGCTTACTTTCCGACGACCTTTGAGGGTGGTACGAACAACTTGTGCCCATTGTAAATAATTTTTTCCATTAAGGCAGTAAGTAGAATGCATGACTGGTAGATCATCGAGATTAATGGGATTGGAGACTGCAGACCTGGTATGGATAGAAGTAGAAGAGCTGGTGTTTGACATGACAGGCAGGAGAGGTGAGACTACCTTTGGTTAAGAGAAGGGCTTTGCTACTGGTTATGAAAAATCCAATGTCCTACAATGAAGGTAGGAACAATGTAACCGAACCAATGACTAGGATAGCAATTGATTAAGGAATAATCTGCAATAAAGACTTATTGCTGATTAGTATATTGCGGAAGCAAACCAAGTCACTACAACTAGTGCTCTAATACCAACTTGAAAAGAGCTAGAAAAAATAATAATAGAGAGTTTGACTGAATGGCTTGATTAAATTCTCATTCAACCACTGATATTTATATACAGGGCAGAAATAAAAGTAACTTACATTTACAAGAAATATTAGACTATTTCCTACGATTCTTGTTGTTTCCAATATTACATTAAATGCATGAGTTACCAACATATTATTTAAAGCATGAGATTCCAATACATTATTTAATGCATGAGTTTCTAACACGTCATAATCAATGTGAGATCTCACAACATTCTATAATACTCCGGTTTAGTCCTATATCGGGAGTGAGAGTATATTGGATGTTGTGTTGGTTTATAAGGCTTGATCGATGTGCTACCTACCATCAACTTCGGCTTAAGCATTTTAATTAGGCCAATGGTTTGGGTCTAAGAAGTTGATGAGTCAATTATCCCATCAGGCGGGTCTAACAAATGGTATCAGAGCACGATTTAGTCCTAGACATGGTGAAGAAGCCTATGTGAGAAAGGGTTGTCCGAAGATGGGATGGTGCCGCTACTAGGATAGGCCTTACATATCTTCGACTTGGGTGTGATTTGGGCTATGTGTTAGACTTGAGTTGGGTCTTGATGAAGACGTCAAAACATAAGTGGGGAAATATAATACCCTAGTTTATTCTCACATATTATGTTTGTTTATAAGGCTTGGTGGGTGTGCTACTATCAACTTCGGTTTAAGCATTTTAATTAAGCCAATAGTTTGGACCTAAGAAGTTGATGGGTCAATTATCCCATCGAGCGGGTCATAAATATTCCATGGTTTAAAATATCGGCTTGTTAGACCAATATGGAGTTATGACACTTGGAGGCATGGTTTAAAATACCGGTACCGGTATGTACCGGTACCGTACCGTACCGATACACAGTACGGTCCGGTACGAAAAATGCATACCGAACCGACACACGGTACGGTCCGGTACGAAAAATGCATACCGAACAGATTTTTTTTTTTTTTGATTTTGCAGTTAAAAGTAACTCCAATAACACATAATTGATCAAGAAATACTTAAATTTAAGATTCAAATGTCAAATACATGAATACAATGTTTAAAATGCGGACAAATGATGTCTGTCGTACTCGTACATATCTTGGGGACATACACGACTAAGGTCAACACCGTATATTGGGATATGTGGCGACTGATTTGCCCTAACCCTCTTATGATGCGCTATGCAGAGTCTTCGGTGTGAAAAACCCTAATACAGAAAAACTTCTAGTGCGGCCGTGGAGTAGGCATTTTTCGCCGAACCACGTAAATCTTATGTGTTCTTGTGTGTGTTTCGTTTTTCTCTCGTTTCTCGTCTATTACGCTAGATCTATTCCCAACACCGTAAGTCTCCAATGCTCATATCTGGAAATGATCCCATGTCACCGTGCTGCCATGCGGGTTCGGCTTGAGATTTGGGCGCCATTTTAGCAGAGTTTCGGCGTGGAAATTAAGAAAAAAAAGATTAGAGAGAGAGAGAGTTTGAGAAAGATTGAGAGAGATTGAGAGTTTAGATGAGTAGAGGGGTGAGTGGGGATGAAATGTATGTTTTGGGGGATTTATATAGACCCCAAAACAGGTCAAATCGGGTCCCAAACGGCTAGGGACCGTTCTGCTACAGTACCAATCAGTACCCAACGGCTCTTTCTAAGAGCCGTTGGGTTATACCGGGCGGTATCGCCCGGTATGACATCAAATACCGCCCGGTATGGGCAGTATTTACCGAGATACCCGGTATCGCCCAATACTGAGTATCTCATATATCGGTTTTTTCAAAAATCGGTAAATACCGACCGTACCGCCCTGTACGGTACGGTATTTGATACCATGCTTGGAGGATTGTCTAGACTAGTTCTAAACCAGCACTACCATGCATTCTTTCCAATAAACCCTATTTTGCCTATTTCACTTATATAACAAGTAGTTTGCTCTTAAGTTTGATTTGGACCACTTGTCCTAAAATCTTAGGGCTTGTTTGGGAAGTTATGAGTAAGGGAGAGAAAGGGGAGGAAGGGGAAGGGAAATGAAGGGAAGAGAGCAATATCTGAGGGAATTGAAAACTTATGTGTTGGAGAGTTATGGATGGATATAAGTAATCCAAATCCATGTGTCTAAAATGCTCTTTTCAAACGTGGGAAAGAAAATTCATTCCTCCCTTCCACTCCAATATCCTCAAGCTAAACAAGTCCTTAGTAAGTTAGTATTAGCATTTAGCAATATATAGCCTCCTCATGTATGGTTTAAAATCTCGTACCTGTACGGATCCGAGTAACTAATCGGTACCGTACTGTACAAATACATGTTACAAGCCGATACAAATTAGCTTGTAGTGGCCTGAACCAGATTCTTTCGGTTTCTTTGTTCTCCAAAACATAATTTTAAGCTCGAAACACATTATTTTATTTTATCATCGAAATAATGAAAAAACATAATAATTTAAGCTACCATACGGGATTGTTTTGAGCCTTCTGTGTCATTTTGACAGAATTTTGGAGCTTTAGGAAAGTGGAGAAAATGAGAGTTGAGAGAGAATAAGAGAGATTTGAGAGAGAATGAGAGATTTAAAAGAGTATGAGAGCTAGAGTGTGACTGAGGTGTAAATGAGAGGGTTTAGGGCTTTATGTAGCTCCAAAAATCATAAAAAACTAGCCCCAATGGCTCAAAGAGCTGTTTGGAGCTGGTACAAAAATGCCCAACGACTGAAAAACTAGTCGTTGGGCATGTAATGCCCGATATAAGATCTGTATCGAGCGGTACTGTCCTGGTACGCCAACACAAAGGATGTACAAGGCGGTATAACCAATACACCTCGGTACATACGGGTACCAGTTTTTGAAAAACTAGTAGGTACTGTGCGGTACGGGATATCAGTCCATGCCCTCATCAATAGATATCTGCAATGGACTAGGCTGGCACTTGCCCATTATTTGAACACCTTAATAGGGGTAAAAGGTTGGTATTGGGAAAACTCCTTTTACTTGCCTTTCATAGCACTCTAATAGTCATAGACATATAGTTCACCTTGTTGCATAGTAGAAACAGAATCAGAAGAAGTAAATGTAATAGAACATTGCAGGTCTCGAGTGAGTTTGCTAATCGAAAGTAAGCTTAAGGGAAACTGAGGTATACAAAGGACGTGTTTGAGTGGTAGGGTGGATGCGGGTGAGACATGGCCAATGCCCTTTACCGATGAGAATGACCCATCAGCAAGAGTGACCATGGTAGAGGAAGTGGGGGTGGCTAAATTAGAGAAAGCAGAAATGTTACCAGTTATATGATTAGATGCTCCTGAATCTAAAATCCAAGGATGTCCACCAGAAGTATGCGACAGATATGCAGTAGGAGTACCTCTGTGAGAAGAAGAGTCTGGCTGCTGTGACTGTGAGATCTTAGTAGGCTGACACTGAAGTAACCGAGTGTACTCATCAGATGAAATAGTGATAGTGGATCGTGGCTGACTACCTAGAATACCATCCGAAGGGGGCTGCTCAGACTGTACTAGACTAGCAGTGTGAGATGGATGACCAAGGGGATAACCATGTAAGGAATAACAATGGTCCATATCATGACCCTTCTTCCCACAGCGAGTGCATTGAAGGCGACCTTGACCAGAACCACGACCACGCCTGCGTCCACTACGACCCCTTCCACATGCAGGCTGATAAGCAGGACGAGGCTGATAAGATGGAGATTGGACAGCAAGAGCGGACCTATCACTCTCAGGTACTGTAGAAGATAGAGGAATAGTGGCAGCACGGATCATCCTCCCATAATCAAGGGTGGGTAAGGTACTTCCCCCCACAATCTGTTGTTTCACTGATTCAAATTCAGGTCGCACCGTATGGAGGAAGAAGATGGTAAGAAATTTATCAATGCGCTCACGCATGACCCTCACATCTGGGATAACATCTAATAAATCACTAAACTCGGTTGCCACAGCTTGATAACGACCAACATGTGTGATCATATCCTCATTTGTCTGTCGCATCTGATAAAGTCTGCCAATCACATCATAAGAGCGAGAGAGGTCACCCATGTATAAACTACGAGCACACTCCCATGTAGCACAACAGGTGTGAATGCTTCGAAAAATTCCCATAAATGATGGATCAATTGCTTGCCAGAGAAGCGCCAAAAGTTGGGCATCCAACTTTGCCCAAGCAGCCTTATTCATCTCATCAATATCCGAAAGTGTTTTGGTAAGATGATCAGATTGTCCTTGCCCCATAAACAATACCTCAACTGCAGCAGACCAAGAAGCATAATTTTTTCCATTCAATTTTTCCGATGTGATGACCATGGATCCTGTCAAGGACATAGTGATGGGGGCAACAGTCGAAGAAAGTATATCCGATGAGGATGACGACATAACAGAGAACACAGCTTTGCTTCTTTTCTTTTCTTTTCTCTCTCTTTTTTTTTTGTATTTTGCTTTTTTTTTTTCAACCAAGACAAAGTAAAAAGATTGATAAAACAATGAAATCAATCAAAGTAGAAACAAAAGAAAAGTGAATAGCGATCACCCAATGAAGGAACCTGATGAAGATGAGAAATATGAGGCCGGTAGGATGAAGATGTGCAGGCTGCAGGCTGAAGCAATTTGGAACGCAGGAGCGCCTAGTTCCCTGCTCGCATCTCACACGAGCGTCTGCTTCAATGATGCGCGTTTGGAAGCTGCTTCGATGATTAGAAGAGGTGCTGCTAGGAAGAAGGCGTGCGTGCAGCAACAGAGGAGACGCAATCCGAACAAAAAATTGAAGACCGGATTTTGAAATCCCAAGGAATCACAGAAAGGAGATGCAGCAACGAGTAAGAGAGTGGAAGAGCAGCGGAATCAGGCTGAGAAGTTGCGCGTGAGAGGTCGCTGCCTTGCGTGAGGAGACGCGCATGAGAAGCTTCCGCGTTTGCGGTCGTGCGTGACGAAAGCGTATGCCTTGCGTGAGAAGCCGCTGCGTCTACAGCCGTGCGTGACAAGTCGCTGGTGTGAGATTGAGAGAGACGCTGGCGTGGCGCGGCGTGAGAAGAGAAGAGAAGGAAGCGAAAAAAAATAGGGATTAAAACCTGGTATGCTCTGATACCATGTGAAATTAGGGGAGGAAAAAGAATTTGATTGGTAGTCCCCTTCTACCATAATATATAATACTTGTCTTTTTACATTCTAGTCCAGAGATACAATGGTATTTACAATTTGGTCCTTCAACCGTTAGAAAAATTTGTCACTTGTGATATGGATGGGGATCCATATAGCAGATCCAAGTTTTACTATGAAATCAGTATTTTCATTAAAAAGTGATATGAAACTATAGGAATCGGCTAGAATTGGTAGGAACTCGGTTGGAATTTATTGGAATCAGCCAAAATTGTTAAAATATTCAGATTGGCTGATATGTTATAGAAATTGGTCAATCTGTCTGATTCCTCCATGGAATCTGACGCAAGAATATGTAAATTGAAATAATATTTTCCTGATTATTTTATGGGCTTTCATGAGCACTTACAAATCAGGATGTCAAAATATTGGGAGAGGACCAGGAGTAAGAGAAGAGGAATGGAGCAAAGGTAGTACTTGCTACTCGATCAGGTAAGGTTGCTTATTGTTGGATAGGGCATGTCTGCTCACCGCTGTTACTGGTCACTCATTGCAGCTTGTAATTTCTGCTTGCTGCCACTCATTGCAGCTTGTAATTGCTGCTAGCCGCTTGACGGAGTTATTTGGTGAAGGGGTTTGCTAAAATCCCTAAGGCCTAATTTGAGAGTTTTTTATCAAGGGAGAGGGAGGGTAGGCTAGGGAGGGATGGGAGGTGAGGGAAAAGTGCTTCTCTTGTTTGAAAGTTATCAATAGATGAAAGGGATATTACATTTTTTTTATGTTGACCATGTTACCCTTTTAACTAATTAGTTAGTTTTAGTATTAAAAGGATATAATTGTGAAATTTTGTGTTATATAACTAATCCCTCCTAATTCCAATCTGGAGGACTTGCAAATTATGTAGGTTAGAGAAGATGAGGGAAATAAATTTCCTTTCCAGTCCAATAAAAACTTTCCAAACAAAAAATTGGTCTCTCCTTTCCCTCACCCTCCTTTCATAACCCTCAATCCAAACAGTCTCTAAGTTTCTTCTGTTATATTTATAATTATATTATTTAACGATTATGTTATATAATTCTTTTGTAAACAGTATACAATATAATACAACAATACATGTATGATATGCTATATCATATAGTTATATTATAATGTAGTTATAATGACAATGATATAACAACTATATATTATGGTATATATTATAATTATATTCTTTGATTCATACATAATACATTATACATATCAGATCGATGTTATTAAGTGCAATATATTATACTTATTGATGTTATTTACATTAGGATACATATCTAATAAAATTTAATTTTCATTCCTATATATTTTTTTGTTACTGTCTCTATTTTTATTACTTTTATTATATAAATTACTAAATTATTTTCTTGACTAATTCCCATTTAACCCATATCCCATTCTTTGAACTTTTCGATAATGATACTACTTTTGATGTTTTTAAAAGTAGTAGGCATGGACTAGGGGGGGGAGGGGGGGAGTGGAGGCATGGACTAGGGTTAGAGGAGGTAGTAGGTGGCGGGGAAGGTTGCTGGGGGATAGGGTTTTGTGCAGTCATTCCAAGATGGAGGGAAAAATATGAAAAAACATACTATTCTATTAAGATCCCCTGTATATAATGGAGGTGTAAGGCACAATATGACTGTACAACAAGATAATAAACATAGTCCAAAACACACAAATACTCCAAGATCCTTTAGGCTTCACAATTTGTATGAATATGTTTACATGAAGTTGGTCTTTCTATTCAAGGGTTTGCATTAGTTAATAAGTGGTAGATGTGCTACTTTGCTAGTTATTTCTTCTATCAACACCTTTATATCCACAAATGACAGATTTGCATGTTATGTTGATGCCTATGGACTTAACTGGTAACTTTTGTCTTGCCACAGGTTTAATATTGCAGCGGATCTCATTGAGCAAGCCAGCGATGCTGGACAGTTAGGTCTTGTTGGTATTCTTGTTTGGATGAGATTTATGGTCACGAGACAGCTTGTTTGGAATAAAAACTACAATGTCAAGCCACGGTACCTTTGATTTCACCTATCACTTAAGATTATAACTAAGGATGAAAGTTATTTATTTTTATTATTGAAAGTTGGAATCGGTTTATCAAAAGAAAGGAAAATCTGAAGTGAGTGGTTAGTAAGAGCATAAACAAAACATTTCTGGAGTCCTGTCAATATGATGGAGTTTCCACTTTTAATCATCATCAAATGAGAACATGATCAATGGAGGAGACTTTGTAATAAAACCATAGAGTTCTAGAAACTCTGGAATGAAATCTGTAGTCCTTTCTATTCTATGTCCTCTGTCCAACCAATTCCTTCTCTTCAGTCTTACTAGTTATTCTAAAATACAGCTACTTTTTGCTTTGAGTCTCTGTTAAGCATTACAGCATATGCATTCGTTTTTGTATAAAAGATCCTACTTTTTCTTCTTGATATAAAATTTCATAAGCAACCATATAGACTGCAATGATTAAACATTGTGATTGCTCTTGTGAAGATCAACAGTATTCTAATATACATAGAAACATTTTTCTTATTCCAGTGAGATTAGCAAAGCTCAGGATAGGCTCACAGATCTTCTTCAAAACATATACAAAGACTCCCCACAACATAGAGAGATCTTGAGGATGATAATGTCTTCGGTCGGTCGTGGGGGTGAAGGTGATGTTGGGCAACGTATCCGAGATGAAATTTTGGTTATCCAGGTATTAAACATGATAATTGGAACTTGGAACCATGACTTTCTTTTGAGTTCACTAATCAGCATCTCTTTTCATTTTAGAGAAACAATGACTGTAAGGGAGGAATGATGGAGGAATGGCATCAGAAGCTACATAACAACACAAGTCCAGATGATGTAGTAATCTGTCAGGTACTTGATATATTAAACAGTTTGAACACTGAGAGTTGTCAGATTGTTTAATAAGTAAAATGCTGATATATTTTCTTTTCAGGCACTTATCGATTATATTAAAAGTGATTTTGATATCAGTGTATATTGGGAAACTTTAAATAAAAATGGCATTACGAAGGAGCGTTTACTAACCTATGATCGTGCTATTCATTCTGAACCAAGATTCAGGGGTGACCAGAAAGAAGGTCTTTTACGTGACCTAGGAAACTACATGAGGACCTTGAAGGTCAGCCGTCGTTTTTTGCTTCAGATGCAATTCATGATGGAAATTGCTTGCCAATTCTAAAACAGAATTTCTTTTGTTTATCAAGTAAAAGTGATATGCTTCTAATGCATCATCAAGCTTTATGAACTTGAATAAGATTGATGTTTGAAAAATGTGTTTTCAGTTGTAGAATACATTCGTCTAGCAATAGATGCATTTGGGAAAAAAATGGAAGTCGTATATCAACTTAATTTGATTAGCTTATATACCAATCTTTCACTTTTATAGGCAGTACACTCTGGTGCAGATCTTGAATCTGCCATTACAACTTGTATGGGTTACAAGTCTGAGGTAATTATGACTTTTACTTATGCTCTAACAATATCTTGTCATTGAATTCTTTGAGGAAAAGTTTCTTCTTAATGATGCTTTACAGAACTTCTATTTCATCTTTTCAGGGTCAAGGCTTTATGGTTGGTGTTCAGATAAACCCTATAAGGGGCTTGCCATCTGGATTTCCTGTAATTTTCCTTTCTCTGTCCTTTTGGATAATTATTGAGGCTTCCATCTCTTTGATATGCTAAGTTTGGATTTGATTGCAGGGCCTGATGGAATTTATACTAAAACATGTTGAAGATAAAATGGTGGAGCCTTTGGTTGAGGTAAGAAGCAGAAAATTCAAGTATTTTTCCCTTCCTTTTATAACATATTATATGGCGATTTGGAATCTATATGCTCCTTTTCATGTTAATCTTTGAGACTAGATTGTTGCTGAAGTTTGAAATCATAAGTATTGCATAAAAAATGGGCTTTATATTCTAAATTTGCTGATTCTTAAGTCTGGCCCTTCCAGGGGTTGCTGGAGGCACGAGCGGAACTTAGGCCATTTCTTCTTACTTCCCATGAACGCCTGAAGGATCTTATCTTTTTGGATATTGCCCTTGATTCCACTGTCAGGACAGCAATGGAAAGAGGATACGAGGAGCTGAATAAAGCAGAAACAGAGGTATTTCCTTCACCATACGCTTATCACGACAATGCATTTGTTTCATAAGATATTTCTTAGATGACTTGTGTACTAATACTTACTTTTTCCAGAAAATTATGTACTTCATCACCCTGGTTCTTGAGAATCTTGCATTGTCTACTGATGATAATGAGGATCTCATATATTGCTTAAAGGTGATATACTATATATTGCATTGTCTAAACTGATCAGTGTTTATATGTCCAAACCTTGCATTCTATGTAAAGATGTTTGAATCTACTTTTGTAGGCAAGATGTTCCATTCATATGAAAATTTTCATCAAATTTTCATATAACTTATTTTTGCCATAACATTTATTGCGTTAAATAGAATTTTGATCTTTTGGAGATTCATGGGATTGATAAAAATCAAGAATTTATTATGGTCACAGAATGGAATTGAAATTAATTGGAGTCAGTCAACAGATTCTCAATGGTTTATGACTACTGGAGAAAATAATAACTTCCATTTTTTCGCGTGTCACCAATTTCTCAGCATTTAATTAACACTTGTCCATGGTTTTTGAGGTAGCAGGCAGTACGATCTTGACGGTCAATGCTATTTTTTAATTATCTTTTTCAAATACCAATACTGTATTAGTCTGACTAATTGACATGACTGGTATATGGAACCTTGGCCTCCCATCAGTAAGAAAATACATGGCTATCAGAATCAACTTTAGCTGCACATTTGAAACTTCGTACCTCACATATCACTAGCAAATTCTGATGCCATTTTCTCACCTTTCTATGCTAGATAGATTAGGATTTCAATCAAAAATCCTTTTTGCATATGATCCAGGATTGAGATATTCTAGTCTTGTATTTCTTTTAAAGGGATGGAACCATGCTATAGAGATGTCTAACAAAAGAGATGATCAATGGGCATTATTTGCCAAGTCATTTCTTGATAGAACCCGACTTGCCCTATCAAGCAAGGCAGAATATTACCATCAGATTCTGCAACCTTCAGCTGAATACCTCGGAGCATTGCTTGGTGTTGATCAATGGGTGGTATGTAATTGAAAACTGATTATTACTAATCTTAATTTAAGTTGAAGTTTAAATGATGAAAAACATACTTTTTCAGGTAAGCATATTCACTGAAGAAATTATTCGTGCTGGATCAGCAGCAACTTTATCTACACTCCTTAATCGACTTGATCCAGTTCTGCGCAAAGTGGCACATTTAGGAAGGTTGGTCAAAAAGATCTATAATTTTGATTTTTAGTTAGCAAAAATCATGGTTGTCTGATCAACTTATAGTGGAAATGAAATTATAGTTTACTATCGGGTGCTTAGGATTTATATTTGGCTGAACTTGAATCTCAGATGATTTCTAGCCTAGGTGGTTTGCTTTTTATTACTTTTAAATACTTTATGGCTGGCTGGAACAGTTGGCAGGTCATAAGCCCTGTGGAAGTTGCTGGATATGTTGAAGTTGTAGATGAATTACTTGCAGTCCAGAATAAATCTTATACACAGCCGACAATTTTGGTTTCAAAAAGTGTTAGGGGGGAGGAGGAAATACCAGATGGCACAGTGGCTGTTTTGACACCTGATATGCCAGACGTTCTGTCTCATGTGTCTGTCCGAGCCAGAAATAGCAAGGTCCTTAGTAAAATTCTTTTCAATGATGAGAAATTCTGATTAGATGCTACAATTTTTCTTGATTATTCAGACTTGGTGTATATGGTGATCATAACATGGCATTGCTACCGTGCAGGTCTGCTTTGCAACATTCTTTGATGCCAATATCCTCACAGAATTTCAGAGAAATAAAGGAAAACTCTTTAGACTGAAGCCCACATCTTCTGATATTCTATACAGGTAATCATTTATTTGATATAATAATTAAGTCCAATATAACAACTGAACACGAGTGAACTTTTTCTTTGCTCCAATTCGACAAGATTGCTACAATAATTTTTGGTTTCTCAATCTCATTAGTTGTTACTTATTCCCAATAATTTCTTTCAGCATCTCCTACTACTAGAAGTACATGATTTTAGGGTTGGCCAATAAAGAACCTTTTTTGAGGGCAATTTTTTTGTCAAATCAAGCTGGTGGCTTCGAAATTGAACTGATCAACTGAACCTGAACACAAATTTGGGTTTGGTTCAGTTTGAATTGAATATCCATTACTTGTACCAATTAATCAAATTAATAATACAATCTAAACAAAATATAATATAAAAATTAATATATATATATAATTTTAAGAAACAAACTTTCTTTTTTGGTCAGTTTGGTTTGAAAATTATGAACTGAACCTGAACTGAATTTTCCGTCGGATTCATCCAACCTAAAGTTGGTCAACTCCACATGGTGTTTCCTATGATCATAACCTTTTCTTTTGTATTATTTTATGTCTCCTTCAGTGAGATAGAGGAGAGTCAACTTCATGATACTGGTAAAGATGGAGAAAAATTGCCGCCATCAGTGACTTTGGTCAGGAAGAACTTTAGTGGTAGATATGCCATATTAGCTGAAGAATTCACCAGTGAAATGGTTTGTCATTCATTATTATGTCAATTTTCTTTCTTTTCTCTTAACACAGTCATTTTGATCAAATTGCATACTTCTATTTAAGAAGATTAGTACTATTAATAGAATAAACTAGATGGTAATTGAATATTGACTTCATTCACAACTTTCCTACGTATCTTGTCATTCAAATGTTTAACCATGGTAATGGTATTCATACTCTTAGGTTGGAGCTAAATCACGTAATATCTCATTTCTAAAAGGAAAAGTGCCCTCTTGGATTGGGATCCCCACATCAGTTGCTTTACCATTTGGAGTTTTCGAGAAAGTTCTTTCAGATGACATAAACAAGGTACATGTACTTTCCTCATACAATGTTATATCATGACTAACAGATGTATTTTCCTGTTTGTATGCTTTTGATTGTATGAATCTCTTATAATCTCTATATTTATTAGGATATTATTTCAGAGAAGTGCAATGTCCAATTCTCGAGATGATCAATTTATCTATAACATTTTTTGATGCTCAAATTTTGAAATTAAGCATTGCTTGATCAGGTTATGTTTTGTTTCAAGCTTCCACAGTATACATGAATTTGACTATCTAAATCGGATGAAATGGTGTATTCAATTTGTCCTTTTAGATTCTGTGACAAAGATCACATGATAGACTCTCTTGATGCCTCAGATCAAATACATAAAGAAAACTTGCTAGTGTGTCAGCATGCTAGTGAAAAATCTAGTTTATCATGATAAAGGCATCATATTTTGCAGTGCCAATGTTATTAATGTATGTAGAAAAAGATATTTATTGTATTGTAGAAAGGGATTACAAAGGCTGTATATCTGTACAATCAATTATTTTCCTAAAATAGAGGAGGAAATAATCTCCTCTTAAATGCAGAATTAATCTCTTAAATGATATTAAGTACTCCTAGTTTGTACAAATAATAGGATTAAATGAGAAACTCTTTCCTAAAATAGCTATCTGATTACCAACACTCCCGCTCAAGTTGGGTGGTAGATATCTACCATGCCTAGATTGGATCTTAGAATGTCATAAGTATTTCTAGGGAGGCCTTTAGTCAGAATATCTCTACAGTTTGTTGACTTGATGGTGTGTACTCTAGGCTGGCAACCTTGCTTTCAATTTTTTCTTTTATAAAGTGACGGTCCTCTACATGTTTGGTTCTGTCATGATGAACCGGGTTCTTAGCAATGCTGATGGCAGCTTTGTTATCACATAAAATCTTCATAGGGAAGTCTGAGGAAAGATTAAGCTCCTTAAGCATTCTTTGGAGCCATATCCCTTCATAAATGCCATGAGACAGTGCTCTAAACTCTGCTTCGGCATTGCTCCTTGCCACCATTTGTTGCTTTTTACTCCTCCATGTGACCAAATTTCCCCAAACGTAGGAGCAATATCTTGTGGTGGACTTTCGGTCAGTAATTGACCCAGCCCCAATTTGCATCAGCATACACCTCAATGTCTCTATTTGAATTCTTTGCAAAGTATAGTCCTTTGCCCGGTGTTCCCTTTAGGTACCGAAGAATTCGATTGACAACCTTCATATGAAGTTCAGTGGGATTATTCATATACCGACTTGCCATACTCACTGCAAAGCCAATATCAGGCCTCGTGTGGGTTAAGTAAATCAGTTTTCCCACGTCTTTGATACCTCCTTGTTAGTTGGAGGGCTCTCTTCTTCCATCCCTCCTTTCTTTGTTGGATCCATCGAAGTGTCAACAGGCTTGCACCCCAACATGCCAGTTTCCTTTCAACATATCCATTGTATACTTTCGCTGGGACATGGAGATTCCATTTCTCGAGCGAGCTACTTCCATTCCTAGGAAGTATTTGAGTTTTTCTAGGTCCTTCACTTCAAATTTCTTAGTCAAGAGCTTCTTGAGATGTTCGGTTTCTTCATGATCATCTCCTGTGATGACAATGTCATCAACATACACAATGAACAATGTTGTTTTTCCTTTTAAAGAGTATTTGACAAACATTGTGGGATCTGTCTGACATTGTGTAAACCCATTTCCTTTGACAACTCGGGTTAGTCTTTCAAACCATGCTCGAGGTGATTGCTTGAGGTCGTACAATGACTTGCGTAGCTTGCACACTTTGCTTGTTGTTCTCGGGTTTTCAAGTCCTGTAGGGATGGTCATGTAGTAGGCTTCTTCTAATTCGTCATTGAGGAAGGCATTTTTTATGTCAAGTTGATGTAAAGACCAATCTAGATTTGTTGCAAGTGACAAAATGACTCGGACCGAATTCAGCTTTGCCACTAGAGCAAATGTCTCTTCATAGTCTATACCATAGGATTGTGTGAACCCTTTGGCCACTAGACGTGCCTTATGCCTGCTAATGCTTTCATCTGCATTGTATTTGATGGAGAAAATCCATTTGCACCCCGTTGATTTCTTCCCTTTTGGCAAGGTTGGAAATTCCCAAGTTCCGTTCTTCTCTAGAGCAAGGACTTCTCTTACACTATGTTTGGATTGAGGGTTTCGGAAGGTTTCGGAGGGGTTTGGAGGGGGAGGGTTTTGGAGGGGTTTAAAACACCCTGTTTGGATAACTTTTTTAAGGGGTTTGGAGGGGTTTCAAACCCCTCCTAGAACTCATTTTCAAAACCCCCCAAAATGGAGGGTTTTGGAGGGGTTTGAAGAGTTAATGAATTAAAAATAGTTAAATTACAAAAGTATCCTTAGAACAAAAATATATATTATTATAAACGAGGGCATAGCGGTCTATCAAATCCCTCCAAACCCCTCCAAACCCTTTATGAAGTTTAACCAAACAAAGTTTTTAAAACCCTTTCAAAAACCTCCAAACCCCTCCCCCTCCAAAACCCTTCAAACTCCTTCAAACCCCTCCCCCTCCAAATCCCTTACTCAAAGTTATCCAAACATAGTGTTAGAGTTACTGCCCATTTTGGGTGTTGTAATGCCTTGTATGTCCATTGGTACTTGAATGCTGTCAAGTGCTATATAGCTTGGTCATAATCTATCATAGGACACGAATTTCGCAATAGGCTGTTGAGTACAAGACCTCACACCTTTTCTAACAGCAATGATTTCTTGGCTAGAAATTTCAAAATGTGAAGGAGCAGGAGTAGGGAAAGTGTTACCTCGATGGGTTTCTGTAGGCTCTGGTATTCAGATAGATTCCTGGCTTTGCCTTGGAAGTGTGGGGGGCTCTTGTTCCTGTCGGGTTTTATGCTTCCTTGAAAAAACAAGAAGTGGCTTGTGTGTTTATGTAGTGGCCTTCTTGTTTGGTGGGTTTGATGTTCCTGTTTCAGCTGTTGTGTTGACTGGACTTGCTGTTGTTGCCTCTAGTTCAGCTGGGCAGTGAGTTTTTGGGCATGGTTTCTCAACACGAGCAATTTGATTTCTAGTCTCCCAGAAGTTCCATAGCTGAAATTTATTTTGTTTCCTCTCCCCTTGAATTTCAGTTTTGGAGTAGAATTGCTTGTCCTCAAAGAACCTGACATCCATAGAATGATAGAATTTTTTAGTGTATGGAGAATAACATTTGTATCCTCTATGGTTTAGTGAGTAGCGTAAGAAAATGCAAGGTATTGAGGTGGGGTTAAATTTGCTGCGCGTAGGTGTATGATTATGGACAAAGGCAGAGCACCCAAAGATTTTGAGAGGGATAGGTGTGAACAGTCGACTGGTTGGGAAGAAGGTTTGAAGGGTGAAATGTGGAGTATGATTGTTTAGGACTTTGGAAGGCATTCGGTTGATGAGGTAGGTGGCTGTGAGGACTGCATCTCCCCAAAATTTCGATGGGATATTAGTGGCCAACAACAAAGATCTAGCAATTTCCAATAGATGACGGTTCTTTGTGAGGGCTGCATCTCCCCAAAATTTCGATTGGACATTAGTGGCTAGCAAAAAAGATCTAGCAATTTCCAATAGATGACGGTTCTTTCGTTCCGCAACCCCATTTTGTTGTGGGGTGTTGACGCATGAACTCAGATGAACAATCCCATTTTTCTGGAGATAGGACCCTAGAGCCGAATTGTAGTATTCACGATCATTGTCCATTCGGACTACTTGGATACTTGCTTGAAACTGCGTCTTCACCATGTTGTGAAAGTACTCAAAGATTTGTCTTACCTATGATTTTTACTTCATGAGAAACACCCATGTTGTTCTTGTGTGGTCATCAATGAATGTAACAAATCATCTAGAACATGTGATATTATTAATCCTAGAGGGACCCCATACATACATCATTGTGGATTAGGGAGAATGGATGAGATGATTTGTATGGTTGTGAAGGATAAGTGTTTCTAGTATGCTTGACAATGGAAAATATTTGGAATTTTACTGGACAAGGAAGGAAATAATTTTTGTAGGTATATAAAGTTGGGATGGCCTAGGCGATAGTGCCACAACATTACATACTCAATTTTTGGTAAGGTGGCTGCACAAGGAGATTTTGACACTTCCTGGTTCCTCTTGGAGTCATCAACTCTAAGGAGATAGCTCGGCACATTCTTCAGCATTGCCAATATTCTTCCTTGAATCCAAAGCATGAAATTCACACAAATAAGGATGGAATTTAGTAACACAATTTAGGTCTTTGGATAGTTTGCTTATGGACAGTAGATTACAATAAAGTTTAGGGACATAGAGAACATCCTTTAGGGTGATATCCTTAGAAACAATGATAGATCCTTTACCAATCACTTTGGAATGAGTACCATCTGCAATTCGGACTGCGGAATTCTCATGACAAGGGTAATACTTGTTGAATGCATTAATATCCCCTGTCATGTGGTCCGAAGCTCCCGAGTCCACAATCTAATATGTTTGTCCTTCCTTTGTATGTGGATAAAGCATTTAGGGCCTTTCTGTGCCAAAGAAGAAGCCTGGGTGTAGTTGTACAATCAATTATTTTCCTAAATAGAGGAGGAAATAATCTCCTCTTAAATGCAGAAATAAAAACCAAATATTAACTACCTAATAAAAAAGAAAGAAATAACTACTCCTAATTTGTACAAATAATAGGATTAAATCAGAAACTCTTTCCTAATATAGCTATCTGATTACCAACAATGTAGCTTTGGGAAATTGGAACACTTTGGTTCCCAAGCAATATGCAAGTTCATTAGCAAGAGAAAACTCCAAATCAAGATGTTTCATTAGGGCAGGGAAGGGTGAGGCATGGTGTGAGACATTTGCTTTAAAGCATGTGCAAAAAAATTGGAACACAACTAATATCATGAATTCAATTGTTGCCCTTTAAAAATACAGGTGTATATATAATATTTCTTTAAATGAACTAGTATCGCTCAATACTTAATGGTACATCTATGCTTCCTTAATCACATATGAGCCGAAAAGGCCATCCGCTTAGCTACCTGCCTACCACATCCAATCTCATACACACGTTTGATCTAAAACAATATCAGAAAGGTAAAAATTTATCAAACATACCTTCAAAGTTGAAGCTGTTCATAAGGAATGCTGTTCAACTTCACACAGAAGATTCATATTCTATTTAATAAACATTAACCTTCAAAGAATATAAGCATTAAATATTGCTTTTACCATTAAAGTTTGTCATTTCAGTTAATATGAGATTGTATTAAAGTTCAATTTCTTGAAATATAGTTCTTTCCTTTTGTACCCTCATAGTTAATTTCATCCCTTTTTAAAAACTCATCAAATTATTGTACTTATTCTTATCTTCCTATTTCCGTTTTCTACCATTTTGTTTCTTTAAGATTTCCCATGCATGTATAACCATCTTGCTTAAAATTTGTATGTTAAAAGAAGAAATCATGTACACAGTCACATAGTCAAAATAATAGATACCACATTGTAACAAACATAAACGTATAACTGCAAATTACAATGTACCCACCTATGGTCTAAGAGAGAGATGGACGATAAGGGAGATATTGGGGAGAAGCGAAAAAAGTTTTTATTTTTTATTTTTTTTCTTGTAAAAGGAGAATCCCAATTTAAATTCACTAATGGGACTCCTTGTATGGGTATTTGTAATTCATCAATTATTCTAAACCTGCATCAAGAGCCTATTTATACGCTAAAAATCCTAACAAGACAATAAAAAAAGGGTTAATTAATATATCCTGACTTTTATCAAAATTCCCAAATCTATCACCATTTTTCATTTGTTTCAAATGCAGGCTTTAATTCTCAATTCGTTTCAATTGTAGTACACCGTCAGTCCGGGGTTAAGTTTCTCGTTTACCTGCTGACATGGCAAGGATGATCTTTATAATGAGGTCCTGTCAACCAATATTTTAAAATAAAAAAACAAAAAAACAAAATATATTTCAAACAACTCCCTCATTATACTAGCTGACTGCACCTTAAACAACTCCCTCAAAGAAAAATATTTTTTTTAATATTTTAATATTTTTTAATATTTTATTTTTAAAATATTGGCTTACTGGACCTCATTATACACCGTCATCATTGCCATGTCACTAGGTAAACGAGAAACTTAACCCCGCACTGACGGTGTGTTACAATTGAAACGAATTGAGAATTGAAGCCTGCATTTGAAACAAATAAAAAGTGGTGATAGATTTGGGAATTTTGGTAAAAGTTAGGATATTCATTAATTAACCTGAAAAAGACACCCTTGCAAAGATAAATTGCTAGACCTATAGATACAATTGTGGTAAACAAACTCAATAACCAGCCAACTATTATGCACCTAATTCGACTATATAGAGTCCAGAGTCCAAACTATACCTGACTACCATGTTAGGATCATTTAAGGCAGATGTAAACATTAAGTATGTGATAAAACATTTTACATAGTGATTTCCAAAAGTGACCAATGAGTTTGACATCCCTATTTTATTAATAGATTTGAAAAGATGCAAAATCTGAATTTGAATATAAGGATTACTGATGCAACAGTTTTATAAAATGTTGATAAAATGTACAAGGTACCTATCAATATAATGCCTAGGACAGCTCAGTCTTAGAGGTTGTTTCCAACTTTCCCAGGACGCGGACCTGGTTGCTTTGGTGGCAAGGAGCATAATGATACATAGGTATCCCTTTAGAGCATAGTGGTAGAAGGAGCACAATTGGATGATTTAGTGCGGCCAAGACCATGGTAGCATCTAGTGCGGCCACCAAGGCCACGAACAGCATGTGTAGAAGGTAGGAGCATTATAGAGGGCAGAGCAGTGGGTAGTAGTAGATATCTGTATCGTTTGAGATAGGGCACTCTCAAGGGAAGGAATGGTAGCATCAAGAAAGAGTTCTATGCATGATTAAGACAATAACTAATGTAGAACCAGGGAGGAGAAGAGATAGAGGAGAGGGAATAGAGGAGAAGTGAAGAAAAATTATACGTTGCAACTATGGTTTTAAATCTTGTATTCTATCACTTGGTATGGGCTGCACGGTACCAACGGCTATTTTTATAGCCATTGGGCCTTTTTCTATCTAGTTTTCAACAGCTATTTTTGTTGTTCAGATTACTTTGTATGGGCTTGAGGGCTATATAATGTCCTCAAATCCCTCATTTTCCTCCCTAGATTATTCTCATACTGTGATTTCTCTCAAAACTCTCTCATTATCTCAAAATGTAAAAAAAGAAAGTTTGTACCCGTATTGTACTTATTGTACCGTGTGGCAATATGGTATGTAACTCTCAGACATACCAGTACCAGCCAAAAGATCGAGATGGTACCGGTACTAGATTTCGAACCTTGATTTGAACACTAAAAAAATCCTCATGCCCAAATGAATGAAGTTTTATACTAGGTTAAGTTATAAGGACTAAAAGGAAGTACATTAGTAGAATATTAGGAGAGTGTAATAGTAATATATAGTCCACACAATTGCATCAATAATAATAACCCATTTGGGATTATTCTAACATCAATAGATTTGAGAGTCAATTTTTAATGCAATCTAATCATTATCTTGATTTAAGAATAGCTATTAACCTAAATATATAAATTAATTCTGACCATCCCTCAGCTGTTATGATGCTTAGAGAAAATTTATGACTTAAATTCTGTTGAAGTACCAACCAAATTCGGATGTAAATGCAAATGCACTAGAAATCTCCATTGAGAAAATAAAAAAGAATTCTAGACATTGACTAGCATCATCATATATGGAGTCTGATCCACACCATCAGTTTATACTAGGATTTATGTTGATGTGTTTGCTTTTTGTGACTTTTTGGCATGACCAACAGAGGCACTTCTTGTCATTCATTTATGCATGTTTGACATTATTCCTTACTTGCATTACAAATATTAATTTTGTTGCTTATACTTAATCTTTTATCTTATTTTTACAAGGAATTGAGTCTATCTGAATCTATTTTTTTGCTTTATGACACCTCGAGTTTCTAATTGTTGAATTACAGGAAGTAGCCAGCAAGCTACAGATTCTAAAAGAGAAGTTGGTTCTAGGAGAATTTAGTGCACTTGTTGAGATAAGGAATACGGTTTTGCAGATAGCAGCTCCTCTTGAATTGGTAAAGCTAATAAAACTACTTTGGAATCATTTAAGCTAGCATACTCTTAACAACTGATTTGAAAAAAATGTGGAGGCATATTCTTAACAAGTGTCTTTGTGACTTGTGGGTAGATGCATATTCTTAACAACCTTCATTCTTTGGTGTGGATTTACTTTATTTGACGAGAAAGGAATAATCCCATCTTTCAACTGAGATGGTAATGAGCTGCACCCATGGTTTTAAATCTCGTACCGTACCGGGCGGTAAGCTCGGTATATACCGGTTTTTGAAAAAACCGGTATACGAGATACCCGGTATGGGTAAATACCGGGTATCTCGGTAAATACCGCCCGGTATGCCCAGTATTTATGAAATACCGGGCGGTATTTGCTGTCATACCGGGCTATACCGCCCGGTATGACATTGTGTACTGTTGCAACATACCGAGTATTGGAAAATACCGGTATCTCGGTAAATACCGCCCGGTATGCTCCGGTATTTAGCAAATACCGGGCGGTATTTGCTATCATACCGGGCGATACCACCCGGTATGATCCAACAGCTCTTAAAAAGAGCCGTTGGGTATTGTTCGATACTGTATTAGGGTTTTTCATAGATATAAGAGAATCATTACATTAGAATTTATATAGGGCGACACAGGCCCACAACCCAAAGGGCCCAAAAAATCTTAATTCTAATGTAATTCTCTTATATAAGAGAATTTATATAGGGCGACACGGAGCCCCCGGAAATTTTTTAGACCCTTTGGGTTGTGGGATTGTGTCGCCCTATAGTAATTCTAATGTAATTCTCTTATATATGTGAAAAATCCTAATATAGTACCAAATAGTTTTTAAACATTGTATTCATGTATTTGACATTTGAATATTAATTTTAAGCATTTATTCATCAATTATGTATTATTAGAGTTATATCTAACTCTTAAAAAAAAAAAAAAAAAAAAACCCGATATCGCGTCATACCGGGCGGTATATGGCGAAATACCGCCATATACCGCCCGGTATACCATATATACCCGGTATTTTCAAATACCGGGTATATCGAATACCGGAATCCCCAAAAACTGGTAAATACCGGGCTTACCGTACCGTTTCGGCCGATTTTTTAAACCATGAGCGGAACTATCTACTGACAAATTATGATCCTCTATCAACTAGACTCATTTAAGTAATACAGTTTTGTTGATTTCTGGTACAAAGAAAATGAAAGAAGTTAATTCTTGTACTTATGGGATATTTGTGCAATAAGCCTAGCTTCCTGAATTCCAATAACAACTTAGTCCTTGACAAGTGTAATGTCCTGAAGAACATTAACCAGAGAATTTGCATTCTGTATCATTTACCTTTCTCCCAATCACGATATCTCAATGGATAGCCTTGAAAAGGCAGAAGCAGAACTGATTCAAAAAGAATGCAAAAGAGCTTACCAATAAATTTCCTAAGTGCTATTTGAACCAATCTTCTGGTTATGGGAATGTCAGCTGATTTCACTACTGTTAATAAATATCTACTTGCTGATTTCAGTTTTTTCAATTTACTTCTTATTCATTTTCACTCCATTTCTAATATGGTTATTAATACTAAGCGACAATAGCGAAAATGATCTGGATAATTCTGGTTCAGGTACACGAGCTGAAGGGTAAAATGCAGGGATCAGGAATGCCATGGCCTGGTGATGAAGGTGAACATCGATGGGAACTTGCTTGGATGGCAATAAAAAGGGTAAGAATAATTTGCAGGCCTGCTTTGTTGAAACTGAGTTCTAACATGATAATATATTGTCTTCTTGAAAGCAAAGCTCGGGATCCCTGCTTTAAACATTTAAGGAGACCTGAAATGTGAGTTTTTAAGTAGTGAAAGAAATTATAACTTGCCATCCAGCCCACAGGAACACAAACTCACACATCCTGTTTCTGCAAGCATAAAGCCAGAGTTCCTATTACAAATTCAAAAATTAGAGAAAATTTAAGCAAGAAGAAATACAGCATTCAAGGTTTAAATCATCTCCTTTGAAAATATAAGCCTATTCTGCCTTCCCTAGATGAACCAGCTCATCACAGTATATTGGAATTTATTTTTGTTGATGGTCTTTCCAACGCATGAAATTGGGAAGGTGTAGATAGGAATGCGACATACAATGAAGTCCCAAGTAGGATCATTTCCCTCGCCATGCCCTTCCTTGGTCAGTGTTAAAGAAAATGGACTTGGACCTAACTCCACCCCAAAAGCTAGTTCTTAGAGGAAGGATTGTCCAAGCCATTATAAGGAGAAATTTATATTTATAACCGGCCAATGTGGGATATCTAACGCACCTCACGCTCGGGGCCAAACTCATGCAGGAGGTCCGAAGCGTGAAGTTTGGAGGACTGGACATCTGCGGGTGGTGACCCAACATCGCAAGACTAGTGGCTCTAATACCATGTTAAAGAAAATGGATTTGGACCTTGTTAAAGTCCCATATTGGTTAAAAATATGGTCAAGGTAGCCTTTAAATAGTTTGGGCAATCCTCTTCTCATGAGCTAGCTTTTGGGGTGAGTTAGGCCTACTAATTTCTTAACATAGTATCAAAGTCAATTGTGTGGTTGATATTGTGCCACCCGCAGATGTTTAGTCCTGCCAAACTCCACGCTCTAGATGTCCAATCCTGGGAGTGAGGGGGTGTGTTAAAGTCCCATATTGGTTAAAAATATGGCCAAGGTAACCTTTAAATAGTTTGGGCAATCCTCTTCCCATGAGCTAGCTTTTGGGGTGAGTTAGGCCTACTAATTTCTTAACAGACCTAATTCCACCCCAAAAGCAAGCTCTTAGGGGAAGGATTGTCCAAGCCATTATAAGGAGCACTTTACACTTATAACCAGCCGATGTGGGATATCTAACCATCAAAAAGCAAAGCTCCCTCCACTTTTTGTATGACTTCTGACATTGTTTCCAATTAATTGCACCATCCAACCTTAACCACGACAATGATGACCTAGGACAGTAGACTTATAGCCATAGAATCCTGGACGTTATTCCAGTAGATGGAATCTTCATCCACTGCTAGGAGGCTCCCAAAGTGACTGACCAAGCAAAAGGTCAGTGTGTTCCAATATTCCATAGGTAAGTCACGAAAGTTTAAACCATCCATGAGACAATTTGTTTGAGGAGGTGACATCTGAGAAGCACCAATTGTTGAAGGCTAAATGATGGAGTTCATTTGGATTTGGCACCGATGTAGAGGTAGTTTGGCTGTAATATGGAAGGAGGAGAAAAGATTTGCATATGGGCGGGAAGGTAAGTGCTTTAACGAGTCATGAGGTGAGGATCCCCAATCCTCCACATGCTTGCTATATTCAACCTCTTCTGCCTCCGTACACCCTTGGGGATCTGTAGGCAACTCTTCGTCATTGTCGCCATGCCGACATGCACACTACTCCTCTAAGTGAACATGAGTTTGCAATGGCAGCCCACATGGCCTGCAGCCAGGCAGTAGTAGAAACCTGATACATAGGTGTAGTTAATATCTAGAAAGCCTAATATTTTACAAGAATTCTTTTTCTGTATAATTCAATGGTTCTTTTGATGAATTAGGTTCTGCAGATCAGAACTTCCATGACCTTTTCTTGCTTATGCAAGCAATGACAGCCCACATGGTCTGCAGCCCAGTAGTAGAAACCTAATATAGTTTAGAAGCCTAATAATACTTACAAGAATACATTTTCTATATAATTCAATTATTCTTGTGATGAATAAAATTAGGTTCTGCAGATTAGAACTTCCATGACCTTTTCTTGCTTATTCTTGGTTGTTAACAGCATTTGCATTGTATTATTCTTTTATATTCCTATCTCGTAGAAACAGCCACAGCTGCAAATCCGTTTAAGCTAGCCTGTAAATTTTCTATCATATATAGAAGCATACTTATCCTTAATTTCAGATATCTGGAGTCTTCACTGCTAATCCAATATGCAGGTTGAGAAGAGGGCATCTTCTATTTGTCAATTTTTTATTCAGTTGAAACTTAATAACCATTGAACTGAAAAACTGAAAAAAGTATCTGCTTTAAAACCTTAAAACCCAATATTTGAGAACATCATTCCTAAAATTATATTTAGATTGTGACAACCAACAAGTTTCATAGATTCTCACTCTTGCCAATTAAGAGCTGAAAGTGTTTTCTTTAACCACTCTTATCCGCCTCGTGAAGGTTTGGGCTTCAAAGTGGAATGAAAGAGCATATTTTAGTACCAGGAAAGTCAAGATAGATCATGAGTACTTATGTATGGCTGTCTTGGTTCAAGAAATCATTAGTGCTGACTATGCATTTGTCATCCACACTACTAACCCATCATCTGGAGACTCATCAGAAATATATGCAGAGGTACAAATAGTGATAATACTATGTTATGCTAATACATTAAAAGACTTAACAAATATTTATATTTTACATTATGGCAAAGGTGGTGAAAGGGCTTGGAGAAACTCTAGTTGGAGCCTATCCAGGCCGTGCATTGAGCTTTGTCTGTAAAAAGAGCAATATGTCCTCTCCAAAGGTAAATACATCATGTGCGATTGGTATGACAGTCAGTTGTCTGCCATGTCCTTTATTGTATATTTTGACTTTTAAGAATCTCATGGAGATATATTTCTTGCCATTTTAGGTACTTGGTTATCCAAGCAAGCCAATTGGCCTCTTCATTAAAAGATCAATTATTTTCAGATCTGATTCTAATGGTGAAGATTTAGAAGGTTATGCTGGAGCTGGTCTCTATGACAGGTCAGTTCATTGCTCTTTTTGCAAGCTCAACTTGATTAAATTACCTTCTTGCAATATTAATATAAGGCTTGGATTTAATTAACATGAACATTTGGCTGTTTATCCAGTGTGCCAATGGATGAGGAAGAGAAGGTAGTACTTGATTATATATCTGACCCATTAATCGTGGACAAAAACTTCCGCAACTCGCTCCTCTCCAGCATTGCACAAGCAGGACATGCCATTGAGGAGCTCTATGGCTCTCCACAGGATATTGAAGGTGTTGTCAAGGATGGGAAAATTTTTGTTGTTCAAACAAGACCACAGATGTGATCCACTGGCTCATGAGATGTTAATTTGTCCAAAATAGATCAAGATATGAGGGGATTAGAACTCTATATTTCTCTTCTAAATTCATAGACAGATCATACGGGTGTCAATAGTTTGTTAAACAAATTAGAGGTTTAATTCAAGATGGATGAGTGGGATTAATTAGGGGATCTGATTCATCTATAACTAATTCCCAAGGGGATTAGGGTCACATGTCAAGAACAAGCAACAGTTTTAAGATCCCATGTAGCTAATAAACTCAAGTGAGTCTGCTGAATTGACTTGAGCAGCATCAAGGATTGTTTTTTTCTGTTCTTATTTACTCACGTAAAGACGTCTAGATATATAAGAAAATTGGAGGACGGGTTTGTCACATTAAATGAAATTAGATTAATGATATCTTTTTGTGTCTGCATCTCCAATCTAAAACGTAACATAAATGTGTTCAGAGAATTTTTGGTTTGCTTTGGTACCTGAGAGCATATTTTTTTGTTCTAAAAGTTGGCCTGGCGTATTAGTAATGTTTTCAATAATTTATGACATTTGGTAAAATGATGATACTTCAAACACACTTCTAGTTAATTAATTCACTGTGAAAACAAACTTTTAGTTGTTACTCATTTAATATGAGAATAATATTAAAATTACTTCTCTTGTGTATCAATCTCAATGTCAAACTATCTAAGTATCAAAATATCACATGGTATCACTACTAGAACAATTGTAATTTGTGACGGCAAAAGAAGCGGTCGCATATGTGATGGTTTTGCGACTGTGGATCATTGTTGCCACAGCTGCGATGGTAGTGTGACCGATGTGTTTGTCATCGCAAATTAAATAACCTTGCGATAGCTAGGTGATGGCTTCGCCATCGCTGAATGGCGGCACAAAATTGTCACAGATCGTGTATTTTAACCCTGCACACGATCCCTTTTCTTCCCCGCTTGTATTTTCCTCTTTTCTCCTATGTTCGTTGTCGTCCCTTTTCTTCGCCATCACAGTCGCTCTCGTCGTTGCTGCTACCGGTGTTCGCCCTCTGTCATCGGTAAGAACCTCCCCCCCCCCCTTTTTAAATTTTAAATCTTTTATTTTTATAATATATATGTTATATGTTGATGTTTGGCTTATTCTACGTTAGCTATTGGCGAAAAGTATTCCAATTATTATTTAGTTGCAACTGCTTGTTGATGTGGAGATTAGGATGCTGCGATGTTGAGACTATGCTGCTGTAATGTTGATATTATGATGAAGTGGTTATTGATATAAGATATGTATGAATATTCTGATGATATATATTGTATATATGAATTTATCTATAAATGCTTTGTGGCCTTGGTCATTAATTTTAGTGGAGATGTGGTCATTATGGTGATGATCGGCTAGGCGTTTTTGTGATGTTAATGGCTGACTGTTGAGATGATAGGCTATTGAGTTTAGGATATCATTTATGAGTGCTGCTTTGTTGAAGATAAATAAGGAAGAGAAGGTGTGAATTTGATATCCACTCCTATACGCTAAAATCGTATTGCCAAAATTATGAGGAGATTGCACTATTGAGAGTGTGTGCATCGCAGGTAACATACTTCTACAAATCAACTTCATATCAAGATGATATTTGGGTTGTTGAACTTGCTACAAAACGAAGATCGTGTGGAGGACAGAACTCTATGATTGAATTCTCATAGAGAGGCAAGTGATTAATACTTAATAACAAGAGTTGCTTTGTTTTCCAGTTCACTTTAGTACTGAAAATAGGATTTTGGTGTGTGAAATCCTGATACTTGTAGTGTGTACTTATGAGCATCTGTCCGGTGAGGGCCCCGCATATTAGGTGACGAGATTGTCACTGAACTGCGTAAACAAGTCTTTGTTTGTGTGTTCTTTGTTTTTCATTTTTATATCTGCTACTCACTCTATCTTAAGTCAGTTCCAGTATCAATTGCAACTCATATGCAACTGACTCTTAGCAGGAAGTTTCCATAGAGACAACACTGTTAATTGGTAGCAGAGCAGTTGTGCTAACCTCTACCAGCACAGATCCTTGGAGTGTTTCTAGTTTTTCAACATCAAAATGAATGGAATGCCTATGGGAAACTCTGTAAACGTTTATCACACGCGCCCCCAACTCGCCCCCTTTCTTGGGCTCATTCCCTCGTCTCTATAGTTCATCAGCCTAATTTTTATTTCAGCACGAATACTTTTAAATTTATCATGCATATCAAAATCCAGTATGTACATGTGCGATTTCGGCTTATATACTTAGTTCCGCATGTACATGAGTACCATATGCATATATCACTTTTTGGAGTGGACATGGATCATCACAGCATGAATGTACAAGTTATCAGAATGGATACAGACTTTAACAGCATGTGATTACAGCATAACAGAGTGGATATAAATTGTAACAACACGTATATACAGTCAAACATATTGATATAAATTAACACTTTGGATATACAACCAAACAGAATGGATATACACTATAACAACATGTATATAGAGTCAAACATAATGAATATACAATATAACTGGAAGGATATAAGCCATTCCTAAATGGATGTACTTCAACTAAGCAAGCATAGTTAATATATTTCACATAGACAAAATAATTACTCAACATAGGGAAATAGTAATTAAGCCTTCTACCATACTTTACGAAATTTACTGATTCAAAGTCTCCATTGTTGGCTTTAGGTTTTCAACCTTGGTCTTAATATCTTAATCTCGGTTTTGATGATAACAAACATGGAACTAATATTTCGTCAAGAAATCTTCCAGGTTTCATATCAATTAGCGTTCGATGTCCTCGATCGGATAAATAAGAAGAAATCGGAAAATCGGAAGGACATTGATCGTCGCGCTCGGATTCGTCGCGGAAATTTCTCGAAGCTCGACGAGTGCACCAAAGTCGCATTGGACGAGTCCAAAGATCAAATGAAAAGCTCTCCAAGTTGATGCTCGTTGAAAGCCGGAACCCGAAAACCAAGCACGGAAGAAAAAGGTTGAAGAAACCAAATTCAGCCTAGGTTCGGTCGATCGGGTGGTCGACCGAATAGGGTAAGGAAATTGGCAGTAGCCAATTCGGTCGATCGATCGGTCGACCGAACACTGCCAAAAACTGGCAGTGGCTACTTCGGTCGATCGACAGAGGCCAGAAATGGGCAGTAGCCCTAGCGGTCAATCGATCGGTCGACCGAATGGAGGATCGCACGATCGCGCGTCTCTACTTCCCCTACGTTGGTCGATCGATGGGTCGATCGGATTGAGGGAACGCCAATTTGCGTTCGGCAGTCGACCCGTCGGTCGACCGCACAAAGAGAAGAGGGCAGCAGTCGCATTGACAATCAATCGGTCGATCGACCGACGATCGACCGGACCTTCGACCGGGCGTCTGTAACGGTAAAATTTATGCCCGTTGATGCCCTGTTTCAGCTGCGGATTATAAATACTCTCTTATAATCTCTTTCTCGACATTCTCTGACATTTACAAATATTATTGAGCATCAAAAAGAGAGATCTAAGCCTTCCAAACGATCCACTACTTGCGCTCGGTTTCTTTCCGCGGACATCTTCTTCAAGCGCATACTCTTGGCTGAACTCGGGAACTGATTCGAGATCTATCTTCTGGCGAGTTGAAGGTTCCAAGGCTTGGAAAAGAGCTTTTACTCCTGGCTTTATTCTTAGCTCTTTTGATTGTATTTTTTATTGTTATTTGAACGTCTTTTATTTGGATTTGTGTGTGTGAAGACCTAGGGTTGTTAGGTCTTGAAAGTGGAAATGGTTACTTTGGTGTGAAGGTGTAAAGCCACTTGTGTAAACTTAGTTTTTACTAGGATTAGTTTAGTTGTCCCTTAGGGTTGAGGTGGAAGAGTGCTCTTGGTAAGAAGGCGGAGATTTCCGGGTGTGGAAGTGCCTTAGGTCGAGAGTGCGACTCTTCGAGTTAAAGTCCTCTGTGTAAGGGAAATCAAATTAATCTAGTAAACCTAGTTTGGAAATCCTAAGCGGGGTGCTTAGGTAGTGGAGTAGGCATTGGGGCCAAACCACTATAAATCTTGTGTTTGCATTGATTTATTGTTTGTATTTATTGCTTTACTATTTATCACTTTCGCATCAAATCATTCAATCGTAAAATTGCCTAAACAATTTAAGAAAACGATTAAAATTGAAATTTAGGTAGATTGAATTAGTAAACACACTATTCACCTGTTGCCATTTCGTCTTCATCCATAACCCTACACATTGAAATCCTCTCTGTTACGTTACTACGATAGTTTATATCATTCATTTCATAATTACAAGGATTAGATTCGGAGTACAATGTAACCTCAAAGGAAAGCTACCCTAGAGTGTCTTACCTACATCATAAGGTTCGGCCACATGGTGGTGTACTCATACCTCACAACTTCAATCTATCCTAACTACCGACTCACCAATGTCGTTACTAAAGTGAACTCAAGGATCGAGGAAAGCCATCATTACCATCCGGTCTAGGGTTACCCCACGGCTGACCTAACCGACCATACTAGGGTTGATCCGCATTCCAAGATTTCGATACAGAAGATTCCACACCCACGGCTCAAAGAACAACACAAGGAATCATACAATTGAGTTTCTATCCCTTTTTCCCTAACCCTAGGTCAACCAGCCCTAAGGAATAGGGGCTGTCCTAATCTAGGTACACCATCCGAACATCTCAATTCACATCAAGCATTATCAAACGTTAAAGAAGCATAATCTAAGCCTAGGATTCATTAAAAATTTCGGCATGACCTTCCCTAAAATGAACCCTAGCTGGCCGGCCCTAATTTACAAGGAAAACCCTACAAAAAAATTCAAGAAAATGCGATCTACAATACCTTAAGGAGTTTAATCATCGAAAGCATGCAGGAAATTGAAGAACAAGCATCAAAATCCGGATTTGTACCCTATCATAGGGTCCAGCCACAAGAGATGAATGGTATTTGACTCTGCTATTGTAAAATCCTTATATAAGAATATAGGATTCTTAATTTCTTGTTATGTTGATTTGTCATGCCCCAACTCAAGGTTCGCGTGACCGGCCAGGGTACATGTCAGTACCCCGAAGCCTATCCGATGCACTAACCATCCACTTATAAAATATAACAGACTGACATGGAAATCATGAATCAAAGTAACAGTACCAAACTTATTAGTTGCTTAAAAATAGTTTAACCAAACCAAGTTTGAAAATATAACAAGTTTTTAAAGAAACATCCAAAGGTTTTCAAAGAAGACATCTCAATGTTTATGGAATCAACTCAGTGCATATACATGACTCTACTTATACACGACTATGACTATAGAGCTGCCAGCTACGAGATCTTCACCCACGTCTGCCCTCCGATCGCACCATGCCACCAAGCTGTACCTCACTGGTCGGGCTCTGTAAAACAATAATAAATAAATCATGAGTTCGCGAGGAACTTAGTGAGCAGTTCTTTCGAACCTCCACTTAAATCCTCGGCAAGATAACATATGCAAAGATATGATACATATAAGGAATTATAAATTGATCACACCATAGTAGTTAGACAGTTTGCCAAGTTATAAAAATAAGTAAATCGGCCTCATCGGCCCTTAACAATTCCACTGTAGCTCGGCTGACTAATGGCCTAAAAGATGTGGAAGGTTCGGTGCTCCTCTCTACAAAACTAGGCCGGTCGGCCACCAAAATCAGCCCATAAGGGCTTTCATACTAGACATTCATGTTACGGATCCGTCGACTAGGATGGCCACTAGCCTCAGAAATCCTTCGGGTTAGGGATAACTAGTCCCACACAACTCGGCTCTACCGTTAGCGTGGCCCACTGACGGAATCTCAAGACCCTCTGCCACTCGGGTCTAACACCTAGCGGGCCCGCTGGTGCAATCTCAAGACCCTATAAACCGCTGAGTCGTGTGGTAGCCGTTTGGCTAATGACACTCCTCAGTAGACCATCTCAACCACAACCGAAATCAGGTTGTGCATATTTCCCTATGTTTTGCTTTCCGGGCATTGCCCATATCCGACCCTCCCCCTTGGGTCGCACTATTAGGATGTTGATGTCCGCTAACTATCCCTAGGTGTAGAACCTAGCAAGTGTACTTTGTCTCTCAGTTAAGTGTCACAACTAGGTATCGAAACCTTTCTTTATGAAGTTATTAGAACATGCCAAGAATAAATATCCTACGAGTGCCAAATTAAAGAGGATAGATTCAAAAGCAAAACGATAAGGAACATGCAATATACATAGTAACAATTGAGCATAATATCTGAGAATTTATGAAACATTTAATTTGATCCATATGCCATACCAATCCTATCCATGTATGCACTAGCAAGAACATTTCCTTAAACATGAGGATCTAGATCTATAGCTACTAACAAATTCTATGATGAGCGGCAATCTCATAACATAATTAAAATCTCACACCACTCATGTAAGTATGAATCAAGACAACCTAACATGAAACCTCGCATAAATAATTCGATCAAACTTGTAATTCCCCCCTTATCCTTGCTCGGGCGACTTGAGCAGGGGTAACACCCTGCTCGGCCGAGTCCTTTAGGGAAGATGGGCATGCTTGTGACAACCAAACCTAAGCATTAATCTAGAGATCTAACTTTTAACGAAAATAAGGCGAACCATGAGTTAAAATACGATCGAGGAAATTGGGGAAAATTTTGGCATGACCTTTCCCCTTTTTCCTCTACTCGGCCAACCCATAAAACACGAAAAATACGATCTAAAACATGAGATCATAGATACGCTAATCATTTAGAGTTCAAACACGAGAAAAACCACATCGATCGACATGAAAACTCGCGAGAAAAACTCGATTTCAAAGATCACTAGGTTCGGCCACCCGCCTCCCCTCACAACCAAACTAACCACTCACCTCGATTGGATCAGAAGATGGGCTCGATGAAGACGAATCCTGATTTCCCCGGCGTCGATGCGAGCTCGACGTCGATCACGGTCTCCCTCCCCTTCCTTGGGCTGCGTGTGGCTCTCCCCTTTTGAGCTGCACGGCAGTTTGGGTGAGGGGTTTTATTCCCCTGATCTATTGACTAGAATACCCCCATCTACTCACTTAAGCCTCCTCATCCGACTCCACCTAACTCGGATCGAGTCCCGACTCGACCCGCGAACCCAATCTCAACCCAACTTGAGTCAACCAATATACTCATCCACCCAATTGCCAACAATAGGCTATAATTTAAATTGATTATACCTGCTATTCGTGGCAATCTCACAACTCGGCCTGGCTAGCTCCCGACTCGATAGGCTGCACCACGAAATTTTTATATTAGGAAACCCCGTGTATTACATGATTTCTTTCTTCTAAGAGTTCATGGAATCCATTTTAGTTAGGGACTCAGGATTAATTATCTAAAAATGTCAAATTTCATGTGATTTGACATTTTGGCAATTGAAATGGGCCCTTAGAGGTATGTGAAAGCTCTTGGTAAGGTAATCAGTTACTGAATGAGAATAACATAATTAATGAGTTCTCATTTGAATATCTTTATGCAGGAGATATATTAGGGGCAACAGAATTGCAGGGTCGACTAAATTTCCATTGCAAGGATCTAAAAGATGCTACAAAAAACTTTAGTGAAGAAAATAAACTAGGAGAAGGAGGGTTTGGAGAGGTATACAAGGTGAGATCTCTAAGCATTTAAAACTCTGCATTTGTGAACTGTTAAACATATTCTTATGACTTGAACTTTCTGAAATGAATAAGACTTTTCTTCTATCAACAAAGTTTCAAAAGTCTTGATGATTCACCAAATCAGTTATAGTAATAAAAAAAATTAATTCAATGGACTGAGAACTCATTTTCCTCTACAGGGTGTACTGAAAAATGGTAAAACAGTCGCTGTCAAGCGAATGATATTTGAACAAACCAGCAGGGCAAAGGAAGATTTTCAGAGTGAAGTGAAGCTCATTAGCAATGTTCATCATAGAAATTTAATTCGACTGCTTGGATGCTCTCGCAAAGGCCAGGATTTGCTTCTTGTTTATGAGTACATGGCAAATAGCAGTCTTGGAAGATTCATATATGGTAATTTCTTTCTTAATTCCAACCTACTAAAAGAGCCTTGAGAGATTCATATGGTAATTTATTTCTGAATTCCAACCTACTAAAAGAGATCTTGCTAGCATAATTATCATTGCCCTATATTATTATATCATCCATTAAGTCCTATAAAGAATTCTTCCCCTAAAAGTTAGGGGCTGTTATTTGCAAGGACAACAATGAAAAAAGCATTCAACATATATTTGGGTCCATAGGGATCTATTATGGTTAATACTTAGAATGCAAATCAACAAGAATTGAACAACAATCTTTAGCTGCATTGTATGTAAATTGACAATGTTTTCTATCTACTTCAATTAAGATCTGATTAGAGAGGAAAATTTATCTACTTCAATTCAATATCAATATGTTTTCTATTTTTCAAAAAATATCATACAAGCAGCAATTAAAGAGTAGTATGTGAGTGTTGAGCTGGAACAAATGGAAGAAATTTTTACCTTAGGGGCATTTTGTAGTTTCGATAACATCATCATCATTGTTTTAATTTGAGCCGATATCTCATCCTGACATTTTTTCATCTCCACTCTACTGTTTGCAAGGGTTGCCTCTTTCCATGCTTCCTCGGTTTCCTTTTTTTCTTTCTCGGCTTGTTCTTCAATGCCTGGACCTCTTTTTCACTTGTTCCTTTAATGCTTCACTTTCTTTTTCTGCTGATTCTTTCACCACAAGTACTTCTTTCTCCGCAAGCTCAAGCTCTTTCTCCAACAATGCCTTCTCTCGCTCAGCTAATTCTTTCTCCTTCGCAGCTAATTCTTGGACTCTCAACCCAGCAGGCTTAGGTCCTGGCCCACGACCACATATATAATTTTTCTTTTGTCCAAGAACCTCAGCGAATATTTTATCTTCATCAACTTCCTCATCGGCTTCTTCCAGATATTCAATTCTTGCCTTCACAGCCTCCTAAGAAACAAAAAATTAATGGATTACAACTAAAACCTGTTCCAACTAATATTCTACTATATAAGGAGAGTTATATATCAACTAAACTTACATAATTTGTCCTAACCTGCTCATTGACCCAATCATTGTTCTTCTTACTCCAGTGAATTTCATAAAATAATTTGGACATGGAAGGCCGCTCCATTGTATCTTTATTGGTCTGTCATAAAAATAACAATAAGGATATATCACGACGATCAAAAATTACATTAAGGATGTTAAGTGATATATCAAAGCCTCAGCTGATAAGCTTGCACGTGAGATTGAATTATTTGGGAACCCTCCTGTGTTTCCTTCTGTAGAGAATGACTCTAATATAGAAGGTGCTGATGAGATCAAACCTAAAGATGGTAATGTGGTCGCTCCTGATAAATTCAAAAGCAAGAGGTCCAAGGCTACTGCAAAATCTGGTGGATAGAAGTCTCAGTGGGAAATTATGAGGAGTTTTGGCCTTTTAGATGATGAGATTGCTAAGTTCCAAGATCCATATCACTGGTTAAGTTTTTTTCCACCTCTAGCAAAAGAAGACCTGAAGGCTTTTGGATTAGGCTGTGACTGGAGACGTTCTTTCATAACAACAAACATGAACTCATTCTATGATTCCTTTGTTAGATGGCAGATGAGGAAGTTGAAAAACATGAAATAGTATATAATATTTGACTTTTTTACCAATTTAAATTCTCGACGAGCAAAACCCATGCTCCCATTTCCATGTGTTGTAGTTTGGCAAGCACGATTGCTTTTGTTGGTTTCACTTCTCATCTAAGTTGACAAAAATTTAGAAGTAAAACGACATTAGAAAATTATAAAGTAAACCCCTAAGCATAAGTAGTATAAAGCAAGTAAATATGGAGGAAAGTTATTGATATCGCCTTGAATTCTTCACTAATAAATATTTGGCACAGTTGTACCCATTTATCACTGTCAATATCTGAAGGGCAGTTTTGAAGTGCTGTCTCCATGCTTCCACGTGGCAAGTAGTACATGGTATGCAACCTATTTTTCCAGTTTCTATAATTGTTAGCCAGCTGCTTGTACACCACATTTTTCACCAATTCATCTTCATCATCCATCTTAAATTTATCCTTGATTTGGAAAAAAATAGTTGTTATAATATATATAAAAGTGGTACAAATAATATAAATAAAAATGATTGCTCTATTAGTGTGTGAATTATGGAGAATAAAGTGTCCTATTAAGTTATAACCTTTGACGATTTTAATCCTTAAGTATAGTTATCAACATTTTAACCTCTAAAGGGGACATAAGTATGGTTTCTTAAACAAACTTAGTGGTAAAGCATGTTGATATTCATACTTGGAGATTCAAAATGTTGAAAGATATAACTTAAGGCCGGGGACACTTTACCTTTATAATCTCCCACAGTTTCAACTTTTCTTCTTCTAGCGTTTTTTTCCAAGTAGCATATTGAAATGGAGCGAAATTTCTCACAGTTACACCGCATTCAATTATCAAATCACATGCATCATCCCCGCAAATGCGCATCCTATCTGTAGGGATCACTATATCGAGCGACGCATTGTGCTTTCTTTTTTTAGCAAGCTTGATGTCGCGAGTCGCTCCCCTTAATTTTTTCCTGTGCCTTCCTTCTCCGTGTTTTCCTTCTCTCCAACTGTAGAACTTGCCTCCATATTAAGTTGATTGGATCCAACAACTTCATTTCCTTTCTCCGGCTCGGTTACCAACTTACGACGGATAGATGTAGGTCGACTCTCAATTGTTATTTGTTGTTGACTCCTTCCAGCATTTCGAGAACTGCGACGAACAGGTTGTTGTAGTTGTTTTGCCTTTTTTATTATCCCAAGTGCACGCATCTTCTTATCATTCTCTTTTATTTGGTTTTCTCTCACTTTCTCATAGTTTTCAGAATTTGGGGCTGCAAAATGGAAACATACATGAATTAGTGACTTGTGTACTAAAAGAATTCCATTAAAAAGGAAATATGGTTTAAACAACAATTATTTGAAAGCTTGTAATTGCATACCTGGTTCCTACGGAATATTCATGTCCACTGCCAATTCCATATTTGACCACTGTCTAGCGTTATCATCAGGTTCCTTCCTTTCCAAATTCCGAACCATTTCCTGGTTTTTATTAAAATCTGGATGGTTCACACTAAGTTGATGGTCCACATAAAGCTCAATTGTTTTGTCTGATCTCCTCAAACCAAGTTGTGCAATCTTCCTAACATATTCATCACACTTCACATATGTTAGTCCACTAAAAAAGGCCTCCCCATCATATTTGTAGTAAACTTTAGAGTATTTGTGATATTTCAGATGTTCCGTGAAGGTTTCAGTTATCCCTCTCATCATAATTAAATCAGGATCTTGAAATGATGACCACTTGAAACCACCCACATAGTGCTTCGTCGGTCTATTGACAAACCTTCCGGCGTAGTTAACAACAATCTTAATCATATCACTCATAGCTGTGTTCACTATAGAAAACAAAACAAACAAAAGCAAGATAGGTGGTGATCATAAAAAAGATAGGTGTTGCAGTAAAGCTAATAAACATAGCATAAAGTATATTTTTATGGCAATAAAAATATCGTACTGTATTATACAATGTACTTTCAATATATCAACATTATTAGTGTTATCAATTTCAGTGTTATAATTCGGTGTTATCAGTTTTAGTATTATAATTTAATTATGATTGTAACTCAATGTAAATCAGTGTTATAATTGAGTTTCAGTGTTATAATTCAGCTGAATTGTAAGATATAGAAATCTTACCAGCCATCTCTATAATGCAAGTAAAGTTCAGCCTTGATGCTTGCATAAAGCTAGATTATGTATACAGTATACCACTAAACAGTAAACTTAGTATACCAAATTCAATTTGATCAATTTTCAAACTGATACTGATTTGATAGCATGGTATAGAATGTATTCTGAGAGCTTCACATGCATGGTATCAGCTGGCATTCTGGTATCACATGAACTATATCATGAACTAATATCACATGCATTAGAAATTTAGTATAGTATATCATATTATACTGAACACATGCATTAGAAATTGGAAACTAATACCAGTGTACTGCAATTTCAAACCATTTTTGGAACTGCAAATTTTGGAACAAACTTATATTATTTGAAATCGAAATTAAACTCAAACTCAAATTGATACAAGTTTATTGATATATCATATATTGTGAAATCAAACTCAAACATATACAGCATATAAATGAAACTTAAACATATACATCATATACTCAAACATAGCAAATTTGAAATCAAACTAGAACTCATACTGAAAACTCAAACATATACATCATTCACACGGTTATCTGAAAACTCAAACATTCACTAAGCAAACTAATACATCATATATTCTGAAATCAAACTCAAGAAAGTATTTAAGAAAGTATCATGTTAAATCTCACACAGCAGAACTAGATATCATGTTAAATCTCACATAGTACTATATAACTTTTTAAAATATCCTTAACAGTTCAGTTATCTTGTAAAGTTCGATGTTGCATTCATAATACTAGATTTACATGGATAAGAGTGTATTTAAGAAAGTGTGGAACTATATTTAAGAAATATTCCTCCTAACATTTCTTAACTTGTGTAAGGCAAGGTGAAACACTAGGTGAACAAACTCCAGAATATTAGACAACTTTACTTAATACATCAAAATCCAAAATATTAATTCTACATTAGGAGAACAAACTAAGAGAACACATGGTCATTCTCATCTTTATATAGAATGATCAGTTCGTCCTCTTCGCTATCTTCACTTGGGATATCCTTACAAAAAGCATCATCCTCTTTCAATGGAACATCAAATCTTCGTATACAACACAACCGACCTATAGAGACACATAATTAGAGACAAATTAGATTTTTATTTCTAAATCTTCACATTTAGAGACTAATATACCCAAAATTTGTCCCTAATTAGTCTCTAAAAATAGCTTTAGAGTCATATCAATTAAGTGACTCTATTGCTGGTGTTTCTATAGCTTAGAGTCAAATCAATTAAGTAACTATGTTGTTGTTGTTTCTATAGATTTTTAGAGGCTAATTAGGAGCAAATTTTGTATTAGTCTCCAAATGTGAAGATTTAGAAACAAAGTTGTAGTTTGTCTCTAATTTTGTGTCTGTATAGGTCAATTGTGTTGTAGTGGTAACTGCATATCATTATTATCAACATCCATTGCCATATTGTAATCACTTCCCACCAGTTGTTGGTATGACTCCTTATCCAATTCATCCTCTTCTTCATTCGGAAAGTCAAAGTTGTCTCTTGGAATATTTTTGATAACAATTTTCCAAGTATTACTTAACTTTATATCAGGCACATAATAGCATTGTTTGGCTTGATATGCAAGAACGTAAGGCTGATGTTTATACCATGTTGACTTTGTGTCTACACTTGTAAGTTCATAACTGTCTTTGCAAATTCCAGATGTCCCTTTTCTTGACCCGAGGTCCCACAAATCACATTTGAAGAAAACTACTGTATTTTCACCTTGATATTCTAATTCAACAATGACATTCAAAACACCATAGAAATCAATCTCTTTTCCTTCATGTTCTCTCGATACAACAACACCACTATTTTGAGTTTTTCTATACTCTTCAATATCTTTCGTATTGAACCTAAACCCATTTATGACGCAGTGCTTGTAATGTTGAACTCGTCAATCTGGACCCCAAGGTAAAGCACGAAGTTGTTCATTAACTTCACTAGGACTTTTTTTAGACAATGAACTTCACTAGGACTTTGATGCTATAAATCCTTCACCGAGAAAGTAGATATTTAAAAATAATTAATTATATGCAGAGTTATAGAATTATTAACTAAAAATATAGTACTTACATGCATTTCAAACCACTTTGGAAACATTTGCTCGTGTCTCTCATTCACTTTAAGTGGACTGGTTGACTTTAACAGGTTTTTATGCTCCCTGCGATATAAAATTATAGAATTATAGATATTTTAAACTTAGAAGGTAATAGAAATAAATTGTAATAAACTTAGAAGTACCAAATGTCACATACTCAACATATTTTTGGACTTCATCGTACTTTTCCAAAATATAGAAATGAGCTTTTTTGAATTTCAGCTTTAGACAAAGTCCGATAACTAAAGTGTTTGGGCAAACGACCATTGTATGAAAAAATCGAGAATCCTTCTTTATAAATACTGCCATCAAAATTTCTCCCTCCTAGTTATATCATGTTTGGTATTATTAAAAATATAGGCTTCTGTTATTGACCCTTCTGGACGAGCTTTATTACTCACGTACTTTTTGAAAGTGTGCATGCATCTACACAAAGAGTTTAGCAAGTCAGTAGTAACTTCACAAGTCACACCAATTAGCAAGTAAGATAATGTTACCTTTCCATACGATATATCCATCGAGGCTGTACTGGTCCCCCGAGGACGACCTCCTTTACAAGGTGAATGGGCAAGTGAACCATAATATCAAACAACGATGGAGGGAATAGCCTTTCTAACTTACATAAAGTAAGGGTTATCCCTTTTTCCATGCGTTCCAGATTATCCAACCTCAATGTCTTTTAGCACAACTCTTTAAAGAATAATCCAAGCTCAATTATTGGTTCACACACTTCTTTTGGTAGATATGCACGTATTGCAGGTGCTAGTAGCCGTTGCAAAAAGATATGATAATCATGACTTTTCAAACCAGACAATTGTCCATTAGAATTGATACATCGAGAAAAATTTGATGCATACCCATCTGGTAACTTCAGTGATTACCAAAATTCGCATATACTCTTCCGTTCTTCATTAGATAAGGAATAACATGATGGAGGCATCACTAATTTCTTGCCTTTCATGACGGGGTGTAGATCCTTTTTATTTCCCAATAGTTGCAAGTCCAGCCTAGAATTAAGTGTATCCTTACTTTTTCCAGGAATACTCAATAAGATCCCCAATACAGCTTCAGCCACATTCTTTTCTATATGCATTACGTCAAGATTAAGACGCAATAAACATGTATTCCAGTAAGGGAGTGTGAAGAATATTGAATGCTTTGTCCAATTTAATTCGTATTCCTCACGCTTCTTCTTTCCTGTTCCATTCTTACCCTTTCCAAACACAACAGGTATGCACTTCTCTATTTGAAATAAAGTGTCATTTGCACTCAAAAATTTTGGAGGTTGGTGATGCTCTTTTGTACCATCGAAGGAGGATTTATTTTCCCCCTATTTATGATTAGTTGGTAAAAAGCGACGATGAGCCATGTAGCATGTCTTACGTCCGTTACTTAACCACATTGAAGATGTACCGTTGCTGTAGTGAAAGACCGTTGCTGTAGGTCATCAGCAATGACTTATGATACACTTTTAGTAATGGCTTTCCCACGGACGACCGTGGGAAAGCCGTTGATGATGTAGAACTGCAACCGAAAATTTTTTAAAATTCCAAATTTCCATTAATACATTGATACATTATCTGATACGTAACTCACACACCCATACACCCATACATACATCCATTCACACATCACAAATACACCTAGATATACATCAAAACAATTATACTTATATTTATAATTATCCACAATCGTATAAAAACTATTCAAATTCAAAATTGAAGTATCAATATCCAAACAAAACAAATTAATCAAGTATAGTATCTAACTACCAAAGTCAATAAAAAAAAAACAATAAATCTCACGATGACGATGGAGGATGGTCTGAATCATATGGCGGGGTCTGGAGTGCTTGGGTGTACACCGGCGTGGACTGATTCAAGGATGATGGATCAGATGATGCCGAGGGGATGCCTGCTCCGGTATGAGCTGAGATGTTGCGTAGCATAGCATGCATCTCTGCCATCATCTGACTCTGACGCTCCATCATCTCACTCTGACATGCGATCGTCTCCTCCAGTGTCCTTATCCTGCTACTCTGATCATAACTGGACCTAGAGGTGGATGGCCGCTCACCAGCGACCGGAGGGGTCGGTGCCCCAAGTGGCCCTAGCACGACTCACGCATGACCACTATCTGCAAAGCCATACGCGGCCGTGGTCCCAGCCACTTGCAGCCTCGACCCACGCTCCTACGTCAAAGTCCTCGGGGGTGCCCCCGCGCTGCACCACCATTTTAGTGTAGGTCTCCTACTCGAGTTTGATTTTTTATTTCATATTTTTCTTAAAACTTAAATTATAAATAAATAATGAATAATTTAAACAAATATACTTACCATAATGTATGCAGCGCGGTTGTCAATGTACTCCATCGTCCCATGTACTCGACGGTGAGTCCACTCAAACACCGCCATCGGGGAGGGTCGCTCGACAGTCCCGTCGTCCAACACCGTCGTCTATATTTACAAAACAAATACATTAATTAGTACATAGAGTAACAAATAAAATATATAATTAAAAGTAAGGTATATTTACCATATGGTTCGCGTGTACTGCAAATGCAATAGAGCCGCCAGTGTGACGCGCTCCTCCCCCTGACATGCGGTTTCTAGCCGCAGTCCTAGAAACCTTCTGCCATCGATCCGTCGACCATATTACCATGAGCTGGTCCCATATATCCGGAGTAATCCAATCGGGGCCGTATCCCCGAGTCTCCGCAATATTAGTGGTCCCAGCTCGGGCCATCGCCTGGGACCGGACCTGCCCCAGCTACCCTTTGTACCTCTGCCGAAAAATAGCCTCCCAGGCAGCGTAAATGAAGGACCTCTGGTCCTCAGCCCATGTATAGCGAGCCTGCAAAATAATAATATCAGTACCAATATTAATCATCATGCATGTATAAAAAAATTTTTAATACGTGCCTCAAACTCGCGCCATAGCATGTCGACGTGCTCACTGGGCATGTGAGACCACGTGGGCCATGCCCCGTGCATGTATCGTCGAATGGTAGAAGATATGCTCATTGGCACTTCTTCTTGCTTGAACCTGCACAATAAAAATAAAATTTAATATTATATTATGATATAATAAATTTGTAATGATTCATAATTCATGATATATTACCGCTTCCCAATCACGCTAATGAATCTACGTGACTTTGTGGCTGGTGGAGGCTGCCACATGTTCGGCCCGCGTGGCCGCTTGCGTCTGGATGTACTAGCCTCAGCAGGAGGATCAGCAACATGAGTAAGTGCTGGAGTCTCACCGATCGGAGACTCCGAAGCTCTCCTGCGACGATAACCACGACCAAACATATATGTCGAATAGGCATATAATTAGATTATTATATATATAATACATATATATTTAATATAAGATACACTTTATAATTATTCCTCATCATCTGAGTAATAGTCTTCGAATTCTTCCTCTTCTTCATCTTCTTCATCTCTAGCTTCCTCAATTTCATTATCATCATCATCAGCATATTCAACTTCTAATTGAATTGACACTGTGTCTGCATCCTCGAGTATTGGAATAATACGATCTACAGCAGGAGGATCATCTTCTTGATAGAAACCATGTGTCACATCAGGTATCGGCTCATTTTCTCATGCTATAGGATCAATTCTTCCTCTACCTTTAGTCTTACAGACTACACACCAATCTGGTCTATCTTTATTTTGAGCCAGATACTTCGCATAATATACTTGTTCGGCTTGTGATGCCAATATAAAAGGCCCATTTGCTGCCAATTTGGATTTGTAATTAACCTCAACAACTTTGTATTTTAGATGAACTTTCATGCTCCTTTCTGTTGTATCGAACCAATGACATCTAAATAGGATAACTAATTTCAAGCCGAAGTAGTGCAACTCTATCACTTCTTCCACCAGTCCATAAAAATCCATATCACATTCAACATTGGTTGTCCCTTTCACGCAGACCCCGACATTCATCGTCTTCTTTGTAAATGCATATTCAACCGTGTGAAATTTAAACTCATTAACAAAATATCCGCTATAACAAGACACTAGTCGCGACGGTCCACTAACAAACTCAAATATTCTTTCATCTATTTCAGCTCTGTGATCTTTGCTGTAAGCCTGAATCCAAGTAGGGAAATCACGATTCCGTAATCTCTCAAATTCTTGATCGTTGTGAATAGAGTATTTTTGCACCATCTCAATGTCAAATATTTCAATGAATTGTTCAATCTCTGGACAATTGAGTAATACGTACAAGTGTGTCAAATAATACTCTTTGTCGCTTAAGTGTCGAGATGGACGAGAACCAAAAGCACGACCAGAGTGACAAAATATATTTAAACGTCCATCTGAATGTCGAACTCCCTCGTCGTCGTTATGTGGAAGACTATCAAATCTTGTCTGTACTATCGATTCAAAGTAAAATGAGCAGAATGTTCAAATTTCTTGGATGATATACGATTCAGATATTGATCCTTCAACAGCTGCGGTGTTCTTTACTTTTTTTCTTCAGACGATTCATGTATCTTTCAAATAAGTACATCCATTAGTATTGAACGGGGCCACCAACTCGTGCCTTGTATGCCAAGTGTATCGGTAGATGCTCCATCGAGTCAAAAAAGGCAGGAGGGAAAAACTGCTCCAGCTTGCATATAATTTCAACAATATTACTTTCAAGTGTTGACATATCTTCGACTTGAAGGACATTTGCACAAATGTTTCTAAAAAACATACTTAATTCAGTCAACAAACCCCAAATATTATCAGGTAGAAGATCTCAGAATGCGATCGGAAGCAATCTCTGCATGAATACATGACAATCATGGCTCTTCATCCCTGATATTTTGCAATCATCGGCGTTCACACATCGAGATAAGTTTGAAGCATATCCATCGGATAATATGAGTTCTTTTATTTATTGACAAATATCTTTGATCTGTTGTTTATTTAACACATACGGGGCCTTCAGCTTCAGATATCGTTCGTTGACCTCTTGTAACTCCAACTTCGGTCTCTTACAAAGTATTTTCAGATCATGTCGGGCTTTGACATTATCTTTAGTTTTTTCGGAAACATCCATCAAAGTGTTGAAAATATTATCAAACATATTTTTTTCAATGTGCATGACATCCAAATTATGTCGAATTAGTAATGAACTCCAATAGGGCAATTCCCAAAAGATACTTTTTTTCACCCAGTTATATGTTTAACCAAAGCCCGACACTCTTTCGTTCTGACCAAATACTATCTCTGGAAGTGCTAAAACATGTGCTAACATTTGTTCACCAGACAACATCGGTGGTGGCTCATCTCTTTCGACTCTGCCCTTAGTAAATTTATTACGATTCCTTCAACATTGATGGTTAGCCGGTAGGAATCGACGATGACAATCAAAGAATGAGATTTTCCGTCCTTTCTGAAGACTGATTGATTTAGAGTGTTCCATACAATATGAACAAGAGAGTCGGCCGTGAGTGCTCCAACCAGACAACATGCGATACGCCGGGAAATCATTGATTGTCCACAAGACCGCGGCCTTTAAATTGAAGTTTTGCTTCCAATGACAATCATAAGTGAGAGCTCCCTCTATCCACAATATTTTCAATTCATCTATCAAGGGTCTGAGAAACACGTCAATTTCTTTTCGCAGACCCTTAGGACCCGGAATAGTCATCGAAAGATAAATAAATTCATCTTTCATGCACATTGACGGGTGGCAAATTATAAACTGTCAGCAGCCCTGGCCAAACTGAATAAGGAGTTGTAAAATGTCCAAACTGATTAAAACCAACTATGCACAATCTCAATCTGATATTTCTAGTATCCCTAGCAAATGAAGGATAACATGTATCCAAATATTTCCATGCTTCACTGTCAGATGGATGAGTCATTATTGTATCATCACGACTTCTTGCATGCCAACGCATGTAGGGGGCCGTCTTTTCCGACATGAATAATCTTTGAAGCCTCGCTGTTAGTGGAAAATACCGAAGCACCTTAAATGAGATATTTTTCTATCGAACCAATTTCTTCTCCTTGTAACGAGGATGTTGACATACAGGGCATTTATCCAACTGCATATTTTCTTTATAATATAATATGCAGTTATTTTGGCAAGCGTGTATTTTTTCGTACCCAAGCCCTAATTTTCTCATCAACTTTTTAGTCTTATAAAAAGTTGACTCAAACTTGTTATCAGTAGGTAGCATTCCATTAATTAATCCTGCAATCTGATCATACGCAACCCCGCTGATATTACAATCGGCCTTGATGTTTAGGAGCTACGTCATTGTCGAAAACCTAGTGTATTTAGGACAATTCTCATACAAAGGTTCATCGACAGCTTTCAACATCTCGTAAAATTCTGCAGCTTCTTTATTCGGGAATTCAATCTCTACTACAGTTTGTACTTCTGTGATATCAACACCTGTAGTATATGGTGGCACTGATGTCTCAGTAACTGGCCGATTGACATTATCATTCAGGTGGAATTGACCCCTAAGACTATCAAGTATCATAGTTCTATAGGGATTAGATTGACTGGATGAAGAAACACTAGTAGAGGAAGATTCACCATGTGTCTGAACGACATGATTGCTTGACGTCCAGACTTCACGTGACTCCCCATGACAAGTCCATAGAAAATATGTTGGTGCAAATCCTTTGCTATATATATGCAGAGTGACAGTTTCCCGATCCAAAAATCGTCCATTCAAGCAATTGTGGCACGAACATCGGATTTTATCACCGACGCTAACGAATTTCCTATTCGAATAGGCAAAATTTAGGAAATAAGTTACGCCTAATCAAAACTCATTCGTTAAAGCTCCACGATCAAGACGTCGGTACATCCAACTTCGATCAGCCGACATGATTTTGTAAATCAATGACAATTTCTTCCGTCAATACCTTTAGGTGAAATGGTCCTATTCCATTCGGTATTTATGTTATTCATATTGCACTAAGTATTTCTTTTAACAACTAACTTCATTCTAAATTTTGGCAGCATCTCCCTACAGTTCTTTGAATACGCATATCATCTGGGTGCGTATTGGAGAACAAGAGAGATGGTATCGAAATTTAGAATAAGTTAACGGTTAAAAGAAAAAAAATAAGTGCAATACAAATAACTATATTCCCAAATTATCCAATCAGAGACAATTCAAGGGTTGTACGTCGTATAAAAGATCATCTACTTCTTTTACACGAACATACAACCCCCGAACGGATCTAAGATTTTGCTAAATCATATCTGACTCGTCGGATGGATGATTATTTTCTAAATGTTTCGAGTCAGTTCGAGTCCATAGTGGACAATTTCGACACGAGTCCAAAGTGGACGATTCCGGTGGGAGTCCAAAGTGGACGATTCCAGGGCGAGTCCGAAGTGGATGATTCCGACGCGAGTCCACTGAGGATGACTCTAGAATAATTAACATTTTAACTAATTAATTAATATTAATCTAAAACATTTTAACTAATTTAAATAATTAACATACCATTATTAATCTAAAACATAATATTAATCTAAATAGATTAATCTAAATAGATTAATCTAAAAATTAATCTAAACTCTAACAATTAATCTAAATCATAAAAATTAATCTAAACCCTAAAAATTAATCTAAAAATTAATTAAAAATTAAAAAATCATCATTTAATGGATTTTCGGCGCTGGAGTCCAGTGTCCAAACACTAGACAATGATCCGCCCGCGGCCACCGACCGTTGGCCGTCGATCGAAACCCTATATTCAAGGTTTTGGCCGAATCTAGGTTGAATGGGAAGGAAGGCAGGGTGGAGACAAATACCTGGAACAGACGGAGCGGCGGCGGTCGGATTTGGCAGTCGAGGACGGGGCGGCGGCGTCGGCAGCGGTAGCAAAGTGACGGCGTCGGCAACGGCAGCAGGCGTTGACAGCAGAGGAAGAAGAAGGGGGAAAGGGCGGGTGCGGGTGCGTGCCCTATATAAACTTATCAGCAATGGCTCACTTAACCATTAGAACGCCATTGCTGATAAGTTAATCATCAGCAACGGCTCACGTGTCCGTTAGAAAGCCGTTGCTAAGGTAATTAACATCTGCAATGGCTTGAGCAGTCATAACAACACTGTTGCAGATACAACATATCTGCAATGGCTCGAGCGACCATAAGAATACCGTTGCAAATTGCAACAGCTTGAGTGGCCGTAAGAATGCCGTCACAAATTACAACGGCTTGAGCGGCCGTTGCTGATAGCTGTTGCTGAAGAACCAATTTCTAGTAGTGAATTCTCTCAAGTCTTTGATTAACGGTTGTAGGAACACATCAATATCGTTTTCAGGCAACTTGGGTCCAGGAATAAGTAATGACAAAATAAGGAATGGTTGTTTCATCGATCTCCACAGTAGTAAATTGTAATTTACAAGCAACACAAGCCACATGCTATATGATGTGCTCATGTTAGAGAAATGATTAAACCCATCAGTTGAAAGTGCAAGCCTAACATTACAAGGCTCAATTGCAAATGAAATATTCACTTAATCAAATTCTTTCCATGAGAATCCATCAGCGGGATGCCGCAAGATATTAGCCTCCTTAACATGCTTATCTTTGTGCCACCTCATATCTGAAGCAACACCTTTGTTTAGAAATAATCTTTGCAACCTTGGTTAATTGGAAAATAATGCAAGATCTTGTGAGGAACGTTATGCTCATTAGTATTTTTGCCTATCCATCTTGACTCATGACATGTAGGGCATGTTACTTCATGTTCATTTGCACCCGAATATAGGACACAATCATTTTTACAAACATCAATTTTAGTATAGGTCAGCCCCAAGTCCCGCATCACCAGTTTTGCATCGTAGAAAGAATTAGGGACATTAGAGTCATTTGGAAGGACCTCTTTAAATAGTTTGTAAGACCCGGAATTTTCCTAATATAGAAATCTATTTTTGGTGCAGTGCGCCAGAATCAGGGGTTAGTCGACTCGAGCCGCGGAAATCACCTCGAGTAAAAGGTATAACTCGGCTTATGATGTTTAAATTGGTTAGACGGATATTTCCTTATTAAGCATTAGATGTCCTTTTTGAGTCGAGTTCAAATCGTGTATGCGGATCGAATCGGGGCCTAAATCGGACTCGGATCGAGTCGATTAGAGGCTAAGTCATTTAGAGGGGCATATGGGTCATTGGGGGATGAGGGAATAAAATCCCTCATCATGAGCCGTGCGGCTCATCTTGGAGCCGCACGCAGCCCGAGCAAGAGAGAGGGAGGGGAGAGCTTGGTCAGCGCCGGAGATCGTGTCGTCGTTTGAAAGTTTGATATCGCCAACGTCCAACCCTTCTTCCTCCTTAAGCAAGGTGAGTGGTTGTTTTTGCATGGTTGATTTGGGGGAGGCGAGTGGTCGAACCCCTAGGACTGCTAGGTAGAGATTTTGTCGCGAGGTTTCATCAATTTAAGGTACTTTGATTTCCGGATCGCTGTTTAAGTGTTATTACATTGGATCTACCTTGGTTTTTCTCAGATTTTGATGTTATAGGGGCTACCGAGTAGAGGGAAAAGGGGAAAGATCATGCCGAAAATTTCCCCAATTCCCTTGACGAGTATAAACCCCTTTTCAATCGATCTTGAATTTATACCGAGTAGATGTATAGCTTATTTACTGTAAATGAAGATTGAAACTCCTTCTCTAGGCCTTGTAGGGTTCGGCCAACCAAAAGGACAGCGCATGTCCATGGTTCGGCCGAGCAAAAGGTTGTGCACAATGATCAAGGTCTTGGTTAGGCTAGATTGGAATCAAGATACTAAGATTGGGGTTGGTTCTTCTTCCTTGTTCTTACCCATGAGGACTCGTCCGAGCAAGGCAAACCTTGCTCAAATCTCTGCCGAGCAGGAAGGAGGAGGTGATGACCTCTAGAAGCTAAACTTCATGTTTAGGAATACTCAAACAATAGGAAATGAAAAGTTGCCTAGATTGACAATTAGAATCAAGATGACATTTAGGCAAGACTATAACTACGGAAGGCTACTACGTTGGTGCATAAAATTTGTAGTATGGTAGTATAGTAACCATTCTTGATTCTTTCCTCTTTAAATTCTGAAATTTGGTTATGCTTTTACCATGTTAGATAATCTCTTTCCTTGTTGAATTTATTGTAAATGCAAAATTTAAATTCATTATCATTGAATCGAGTGGCTATACTTAGTAGGTGACATGAGTAATTCATTTATAGCTTATATGCTGTCCGGTATTGTTGTTGGGTGTATTTCCAAGTTTATGACATATAGTTTACATTAGTGAAAGGTAGCATATGACGCTAGATGATTTGCATGAAATTAAAAAGTGTGTGTTAGATATGGAAACTCGAAAGTAGACGAGTTAGGTCTCACACCTAAGAACCATTCTGCGAATAATAGTGGGCGCATGATACGACCGAAGCAAAAGGCCGGACACGGGTGGATGCCCGGGATTTTAAATAAAGAAACCCTAGGATACTTGATTGTGTGATGTGATTGTGATGGTCTGCCGAGAAGCATGGATAGTCGGAATGACTAATGCTTCACTCGGCCAGTGATTTGGGTCTTGAGGTTGCACTAGCGGGCCCGCTAGGTGCCAGATCCCTATTGGGCGGGACTAGCTATCCCTAACCCGGTAGGTGTCCGGAGACTAGCAGACCATCCTAGTAGACGGCCTGAAGACTTTCTTGATGTACTTGTGTGTTATGTAGGCCTTAAGGTCAGTATGTTACTTTCTTTGTGTGGTAGGGCTAGTTAGAGCCGAAGCACTAGATCATGAGCAGGCCCTAGGGGCAGGGTGCCATGTGGCATAGTTGGGCTGTTATAGCCGGTGGTATGTATGTATGGTCTATACAGGATGACCTTAGGGGTCAGTTGTCATATCAGAAATAAACTAGACCCCCAACTCTTATTTTGTTGACTTACATATATGCTTATTGGGGATTATGTGGAGGTTCGGAAGAACCGCTCACTGAGTCCCATGTGGACTCACGGTTTATTTTTCTTATTTTGCAGAGCCCAATCAGTGAGTTGAGGCTTGAAGTCATGGTGCAGCTGGAGGGCAGGCAGTGGCGTCGATCTCGTAGCGGCGTCCAATAGTCATAGTCTAGATGTCTAGATTTGTTATTTGCATACACTGAGAGTTGTTTGTTTTTAAGCATGTATTCGACTTTGAACTCGAGTTGTTTCATTTTGTGCTTGATGTTAGCAACTTTTCCTTTTATTAAAAATTGTGAACTTTCTTGAAATTCAAATAAAGCTGCATCGTTGTTTTTTATTTATGTGTTTCGGTTTCTCGTTAGTCAGTGTATGTAGTAGGCTTCAGGGTAGGACATAGACCCTGGCCGGTCACACGACCCTGAGTTGGGGTGTGACAAAATTGAAGAAGCATGTTAAAAGATTTTTGAGTCCAATTGTTCATGGACATGAGGTGTAACAATTTGACAACGAAAGATAATTTTGTAAATGATTTATAGCTTGGATACATTTCTTTATTAGCATCCCTAGTAAGACTAAGCAATTTTTCTACTCCTTTTTGTTCAGTTGTATTTCTTTGACCAAATTCCTCTCCATATGGACCTCTAAATATATCATTTAGCATCCCCTGCATATTATCTCGCTCTTGCTCTTCTTCATCTTCATGATCATCATAGCGATTGACGTGGTTGATTCTCCGTGATGTATCCAAGTGTCATAACTTTGCTCGATGCCGTGTACATTAAGATGTTTCTCTACAACTTTACTCTTATGCTTGTTAATGTTGTTGCATCTCGTACAGGGACAACGAATCTTACCACCTAGTTCAACGTACTTGTATGCAAAATTGAGAAAATTCTTTACACCATTAAGATAATCCGTTGAGAATCTATCTATGAGTTCCATCCATCCCTTATACATCTAAAATAAGAACAATATTTCAATTTTCTATATTGGTTTACATATTACATATTTCAATTTCCTATATCCATGAGTTCCATCAATCTCTTATCCATCTAAAATTTACACACATTTGTTCTACACATAATAGGAAATATGAACAACAAAAACTTAAACCACTTCCCTTATCATGACATTCTAAAAGTTAGAGGAGACTAATCATATTATATGTGCAAGTTCTCATTGATTTGGAATCAATAGCATAAACCACATATGCAAATATGCAACATTTCTACTATGCATATAGTAAAGATAAAAATATTGTATGGTATTTATGTTGTTGAATTTACAACTTTAGAAAAGAAAAATTAGATAATTATGCAACTTCAGATAAGTATTGACTTGCAGATAAGGGCGTCGGTGAGGAAGCCAAAGGGAGGCGAGCAAGAGACTAGGCGTTTGGCGGGAGGCGAGCGAGGAACCGAGGAAGTCGGTGAGGACGATTAGGGGTTTGGCGTAGATGCGTCGAGTTGTCGACTCGTCAAGGAGGTCGCGGGACTGCGGGAGGTGAACAAGAGAAAGGGTTTGGGGTTGGGTCGAGGGTTTGTGGGGGCGAGCAGAAGAATAGGGTATTATAACTTGGGTATTATAAGTGGGGTATTATAACTTGGGGTATTAAAATGGAGGGAATTATTTTAGTCGGTCGAAAAAAGAGAAAATTTTTTTGCCAATTTTTTATTTATTTTACTATCTGTGGCGCATGTAATTTGCCACAATAAATAGTTTCATTTTATGACAAATATATTATCGCAAACAATTGTCATAGAATATCGTGACAAAATTGTGGCAAAAATATTGTCGCAAATGTTTGCCACAGAATATCATGACAAACTTATGACAAAAATTTTATCGCAAATGCTTGCCACGGTAGAATGTTTTGAATCCGTGGCAAAACCTGTAGTCATAAATTTAAAAAACTATAACTTTTGAATGCTGACTCAATTATTAGTGACAAACATAATGGCAAAATTAAAAAAGTTGTCGCAAATTATTCGAACTTATTCTTTTAACCACAAAAATTATTTTGCCACAAATTTCATCGCAGATTAATTACACTTTTTATGGCCAATTGTTGTTGGCCACTCCAAAATTTTGCCACAAATTCTTAGTTTTTTTGTAGTGATTCTTTAATACCTTAGTCATACGGACTCAATACTAGCATAAGGTCGTTATGCAATTATTCTATTGTAGCTAAAAACTAATTTGCAGGGAATAAAAAGTAAAAGCATAAATAAAAAGTAAGGATGATTATGGACGAATCTAATGGTGAAATTTCAAACTGGGCAGGTGGTCATGATATAAAATCTTCTTCTTTAAACACTTTCTATGCAGTGCTATTTTTAATTGCAAGGAACTATTCGATCCCTACTTCTCATATCATATTTATGAGCTGAGAAATGGTGATGTTACTGTTCAAGATTACTAATGGGATACATTTTGATTTAGGTAATTTGATTTTTAAACAAATTACATCTCTTAGATCTAGATTGAATTCAAAATCGAGAATGTTTCTAATTTTTCCAATCTTGATCTATGGAATTCTGGAAAATCAAGGCTTAAAATTCTCATTTGAAGAGTTTCTTGAACTAGTTGGTTCATCCCTAAAATTCATCGAAAGCTTTTGACGAGGGTGAGTACTCCTGTGAAGTCCCAGCCAAGTTCCAGTTCATACAAGAAATCTTTTGCTACATTATCTGCCAGTGAACAAGCTCTCCTAGAACTCTTTAAGGCAAAGGAAACTATGTCTCTACTTCAATAACATCTCATTTCTATTGAGAAGAAAGTCATTGAACACTTCACTACAGCATCTACAGGTCCTATTTTTCCATCCTCTGATAGTTCTTCAGATTCTTCCAGCTCAAACTAATATTGACTCTATTCTCCTTTGTCTTATTATGCCAAAAAGGGGGAGAAATATTTGGATACTCTAACAGTTGCATCTTATTTATCTTGTTTATTCTTTGGTTGCAACTATATTATGGTGGTGACATTAACTTGTTTGTTTAGATTGGTTTATGTGATTGTTTGTTTGACTGTGTGTCTACTAGTTGTAATATTTTGTTTGTGGATGAATGTTTTGACTGAGGATGGATGTGACTATGATGATTGACTTTGGATATTATCTGTTAATCTCTATTTTGACAGTTAATATATTTCAGTTTAAATTGTTTTTGCTCTCTGTCTTGCTGGGTTGTTCTGACAGGTTGAGTTTTGACAAATAAACCAAATGGGGAGATTGTTAGTGTTGGCTATATTTGGCAAAAATATTACAGGTTATTCTCACTTGAATTGACAATTACAACTGCTTTTGTCTTTGAGGAGTTTTGCTTAAGTTACTCTGTTGTAAGCCAGTTACAACTGTTGGGATGGGATTCGAAAATGTCACGGAAATAGCAATTCAAAAAATTCAAATCATCCCGAAAACAGCGATCTACTTTAGCAATATTAAGGAATTCAACATTGGAGAGGAAGGAGAAGATATACCTCAAACCGCAGTTGGTATGATTGATCATATCCCCGTCTTGAGACACATATGTACACGTCCTCCAATGATAGTCCACACCAAGCACCTCGCAATAATAGGGGCAGCGAACATCGGGGCTCGTTGTGGCTTAACGGAGAAGCTTTCTCATTCCTGAAATCCACCAAGGCAAGGCCGTCCCTTCCACCAAGAACTAGGCACCAAAGGAGGAAAGAGAGAGGATGAAAAACACCGGAATGAAAGAGAAGAGGTGAAGATACCTCGTTGTCCTCTTGGACTCCTCCAAGAAGATAAAGATTGTGGCACACCCAAGAAGAGAATACGGGAGGATCAAGAAGGAGGAGGCCGGCCACCAAGGAGAAGAACTTAGGGTTCTTGGAACTCTTCCACACAAGAAGCCCTCTAAAGATTCACAATATTTTTCTCTCTTGATCTTTTCATTTCTCTCTATTTTTCAACATTATGGTTCGGCCACCCTTCAACCATTTTAAAGGCGGCGGCCACAAGAGAGAATAATGGGGGCTGACCACTTGAGTTCAATTATGAACTCACCCCGAATTTCAAAAATCCGGGGTTTGCCTCCTCTTTGATTTTCATATTTAATGGTTTTATAATTTATTCATAATAAATAAAAAACCAATTAAATAGAATATTAATTTATCTACATAAATTAAATGCATATCAATAGGAATTATGTTTATCTCCTAAAACCAATCACCTAAAGAATAGTGATGAGATAAATCAAACTCCTATTTATTAACAGAACCATGATTTATCCAAATAAATAAATTATCTATTAATATATATGATTTATCTAAATAAATCAATTCCCTATTAATTATGATTTATAAAAAAAAACAGTTCCTAATTAATAGGCGCATGGGAAAAATCAAAATTTTCCCTCCATGCAATTATGTCTAATTCTTAATTACACATAATCACCGTCTAATAGTTTATTAATTACTTAATTCATAATTAAGTTTAATCAACCCCAAAAGTAATATCGCGTGCCATACCCTATGACTTTAGGGTTACCCTACCAAATAGGGCTACCCTACAAATTAGGATTATCGAGGAACTCCAGGAAACATCTTTCCTATTATGTCCGTAAACGAGATCCGCGATCGAGTTGCAATATGTCCATGCTAGTAGACATATAGTACCGCATTCGGACTCTATCTCATAAAGCTCGTTACGAGATTAGCCTGTTGTGTGTGACCCATTGGGCCCCACACTAAGCCAGTAGTGAGTTGTGCATAACGAAGAGTCGAATCTGATAGAAGGATTTCTATTTGAATCTTATGAGCCTCCACTAAACCCCTTTAGCGTGGTCGTGAGGGACTCCACTCACAAGACAAGATTGACGTCTAGCAATGTGTCATGACTACTTGGATAGTGTGAGGTTCAATCTACAATGAACGTTAGAAACATCGATTCATATGTATTCCACCCGCCAAGATGTCGTCTCAACAATAAAACGTTAGAAATATCTTCCTGACTTTCATGTCTACTCTGGCCAGAGATTCTTGAGTCGACACTTGCAGGGACACATAGGACATTGTCTCCTCTCATAAGGAGTAATCGATTCCATGTTGGTTGCTCACCTACCTCCATCAATGCTTCCCTATGCCCAGTGTGTAAGACCCAAAAAATTTCCTAATATGAAAATCTAATTTTTGGTGTAGCGCACCAGATCAGGAGTTAGTCGAGTCGAGCCGCGGAATCGGCTTGAGTAGAAGGTATAACTCGGCTTATGAAGTTTAAATGGGTTAGATGGATATTTCCCTATTATGCATTAAATGTCTCATTGGAGTCGAGTTCGACTCGTGCATACGGATAGAACCGAGAATCGGAGCCTGAACTGAACCCGGGCTGAGTCGAGTGAGAACTAAGTTAAGTTAGGCGGGGGGGGGGGGGCATAAAGGTCATTGTAGATGAGGGAATAAAACCCTCATCTACAAGCTGTGCGGCTCATCATTGAGCCGCACATAGCCGAGCAAGAGGAAGAGGAGGCCCTTGTGGTTTTGATGATGCCGAATTTTCGTGATGATTCCTTGTCGATTTTTCGTGGCGTTGATCTTGTTTCTCACTCAAGATGTAGATGTTTGATCTTGAGGTTTTTCTCGTGATGTTTTCTTGAATCTAGGTGCCGGCCGAATAGAGGAAAAGAGGGGAGGTCATGCCAAATCTTTCCCCAAAGTTCTCGTGTGATTTAATCGTGTAGATTTGAATCTTTGTGTATGTTATATGTGTATATAGATCAAGTAAACTTATAACATGGAAAAGTACTCATCTTCCTAACCCCTAGGGCCGGCCGATTGATGAAAGCCCTTGAGTTAGGGCTCGGCCGAGTGGGGGAAAAGGGAGGGTTTGAGTTTCTGGAAGTGAATTTCTCAAGTGATCGTCATGTAAGGATAGAATGACAAAAAGGGTAGAAGAATATTTCGTTTGTAGACTATCATCTTGTGTTATACACCTACATTTTGGTTTGTACCTTACTTGATCTTGATGCGATTCAGTGTAACATACTGAAATTAAGCAGTGAATTGATGGAGTTTAATAGATAATTGATGTGCTTTAATGGTAAAATGTTTCCCGCTTTGAGATGTATTAGAATACTTTCTACATGTTCATGTTGCTGGAATCTTTTTTTTATATGTTGAGATTAAATAATTACTTGTTGTAAATATTTACTTAATTGTTGAAATTATTGTTTACAAGCTGTTATGGTCTATTAGTGCTGCAATTAGAAATATGATGACATTAGGTAAGACTCTAACTAAGGAAGGCTACTACATTGGTGCAAGTAATTAGTAGAATGGTAGAATAGTAACCATCTTAGATCTTCCCTATTCAAATTCTAAAAAATTGTGATATTACTACCGTGTTAGATAATTTAATTCCTTGTTGAGTTTATGGTCTAATGCAGAATTTAAATTCTTTATTATTGAATCATGTGACTATACATAGTATGTGACGTGAAAAAATTCATTTATAGTTTATATGCTGTCCCATTTTGTTATTGGGTACATTTTCAAGTTATGACATGTATTTCACATTAGAAAGGATAGTATATGACGCTAGATGATTAACATAAAAAATCTGAGGTGTGTGCTATTTATGGAAACTTAACTAGGGAATGACACAACTTCTAAGACTCTTGTATTCGTTTTTTGAAACCTAGAATTATTAGGTGTACACGTTTTCAGAAGGGTAACATTGAATTGTTGACCCTACAGGCTGGGTTAGGGCCGGATGCGGGCAACTGCCCGAGGTGTATATAAGGAAACCCTAGGACATTTGATTGTGTGATGTGCTTGCGATGGTCTGCCGAGAAGCATGGGCGGTCGGAAATGACCAATGCTTGACTCGGCCAGTGTTTGGGTCTTGAGATGCACCAGCAGGTCCGCTAGGTGTCAGACCCCAGTTGGGTGGGACTAGCTATCCCTACCTCAGATGGTGTCCGTAGACTAGTAGACCATCCTAGTTGATGGCTCGGGATTTCTTGACTTCATCTTGATATGTTGTGGCCCGAGCGGCTAGTGTGATTCTACCTTGTATGGTAGGGCCGGGTATAGCCGAAATTCCTAGACCATAAGTAGGCTCTAAGGGCCGGATGCCAAGTGGCTTAATTAGGTCGTTATGACGGGTTGTCATAGTCTAACTGTTTGTGTTGTCGTTTCCCTACACTAACAGTTGTTGTTTTTTTTTAAAGCTTGTAATAAACTTTGAACTTGAGATGTTTCAATTTGTGACGATGTTAGCTTTTCTTCTTTTGGTTGAAAAATATATTTGTGAACTTTGAAAATCTAAATAAAATTGCATTGTGGTTTCTTTTATTTGATGTGTTCTGGTTTTCTCGATGGTTAGTGTAGGTAGCAGGCTACAGGGTAGCATGTAGACCCTGGCCGGTCACACGACCCTCAGTTGGGGTGTGACACAGTGATACCCGGCAGATGATGCTGAGGGTCACGTAGGGATAGAACCAAAGCAATGGGTCGTCACTCACAAGGTAACTATGACAATCTCAGGTCCACGGACTGCTTGCACCTACTTTCACCCGGTGAACATCCTATTGACACTCATGTAAGGATTCCATTTTGTGTTCCTCGTGCAGGTCCGTTCAATGAACTCATTCCCTAATGAGCACCTGCACTTGTACATCAATGACGATTCATATGTAACTCTGAGATCAGCTACCCCTTATCGTATAGGGCATGTATCAAGTGCACTAGTCTATCCGGAATCACCAATCTCCTAATTGATGATCCTATGACTAGAAACATTTAGAACATGTACATCTGGATTCCAAGTCTTACTAGCATGATCTTATCATGGCCTCAGAATCATTTGGTTGGGTTCATGGAGTTCATCACAATCTTTATGAGTAAAGATGCAACATATGATGAAAAAGTTGCTCATTAAGTTGATTACTCTTGAATAGTCCCTAAACACATTGACATGTGATTGGCTCAAGGGCACTATTTCTTTCAACAACTACTCTAGTAACTGTGGATTTCAATATGAAGTTGCTATTGGGATGATGACTTTCGGTTGCTATAATTAATGATGATTTCCTTTATTATCTCTTTGGTATTTTAATGATCTTTAATTCCCTGTTAATTGCCTGTTCATTTCTGGAATGTGGATGTGGTCTTAATTCATTTATGATCTAGGTGTTACTCCCGGAGCTATTATGATCGATGCTTTATGGTGATTCATGGCAGCCTACTTGGTTTGAACTGATGATGTTATGATCATTGATTAAATAAGCATTTATTCAGATTGATTGGTTTTCACTTATATATACTGAAAGAGAAGATCTGAACGTTTTCAAGTCTCCTATGTGCGTAAATTGTGTTGACAGTTATATGAAGAGTTGAGACTACTAACTACATAGACGACAACAAACCACTTTACTTATCTTTAAGCCAAGATGGAATTGGGTTGTTAAATCACTACAACACAGAGACTGTGTGGAGGACGGAACTCTATGCTTGTGATGTCATAGAGAGGCAAGTTGGTTAGTACTTGTAATAACAAATAAGTTGTTTGTTATTTTCAATTCACTGTAGTACTGATAGTTGGATTTCAGAGTGTGAAATCCTGGAACTAGTATTGTACTTGTTGATAGTGGATTGGGGAATCTATCCAGTGAGGGCCCTGCAGATTAGATGACAAGTTTGTCACTATACTGCGTAAACAATTCTTTGTGTTTGTGTATTTCTTTGTGGTTATTATTTCGTTACTTACCCTGTTTCTTGAAAGCAATTGCATAAGTCGTTGCAACTTCTTGTGTAACTGTCGTTCGATTAATTTTGTCACAAGTTTGATTAATTCCTTCAATTATATTATTATATTAATATAATAATATTATTTATATTTTATAATATTTTATAAAATTTATAAAAGATAATATGATAGTGAATTTTTAGGTCTCATGAGGTATTAATTTATAAAATTAAGAAAATTAAGAACAAATTTAATCCATGTGGGACTAAAAATATCATATTTATAATTGTTAAGAATAAATAAAAAAATAAATTTAACCCATGTGCATGGGACTAAACAAAATAATAATAATAATTTTATTTAGTTTAATTTTGTGTTGGATTTCTACTTTTGTCACTGATCTATCAGTGTTAAAAGGCGGCATAGTGACAGACATGAAGAAAGAAAAAATTCAATGACGGATTAGTGTCGAAATACTAGCGAGGGAAATAAAATCGGTAATTATTCTATCATTAAAGTCCCTTATTAAAAATTTTAGATCAAATTGCTCATAAATTCTGTGACAAAATCGTCTTGTATCAAATTTTTCATGACAAGTCCTTCGGTGTGCGTCTAGTCAAAGGATCCAACATGATTTCCATCTCAATATCTACAAGGGTTTAATATCTTATAACTCCTCTGATCAGATTCTAAACACATCAAGAAGAGGATCACTGATTTTTATTTTCGATATAAAATTATTGTTTTTTTCTTTTTGGCTGCGCTTGCCTTGTTCCCAACAATACTTTCATCTACGAAAATTATATGGGATGAATAAAAATCATATAAAATGAGGTATCCATACATGCTATCAGTGGGCACGTACAAATTATTTATGTGCAAAGAATGATAGATCTCAAAGTTTTTACCTTAATTGAATACATCTGACTTTGCGTAGGACGATTAGTTTAGTGATCAAATTATTCAGTTCTTGCCCCTTCACAAAACGACACACTCTTGTGAACTTGAGAAACTTTCTCAAAGAAAGCAACTCCAGTCCTGGATATTAAATGGATTACGCCCATGCTCATTCAAATCACATAATCATGATATCAAGCACTCAAAAAGGAAGAGAGAGAAAGAGAATCTTATTATTATCATATATAAGTTGTGGTGAAGGGTACGAAGACAACTATAGAGTTTTAATTTAGCTAGTGCTCTCTTTCTTTTGGTTTGAATAGAATCTTATTCTTTCCTCAACTTGCAATGTGGACAGCACTGAGATATATCTTAATAAGAGTGGAGTTGTGGGGGCATGCGATGTCATCGTTCATGGCATTAATTCTCTCTCTCTCTCTTTTTAAAGATGAGATGCATGGAAGGCAAAATATTATAATGTGTGTCGTCTTTATGGGATGCAAGAACATTAAACAAGATAAAAGGAAGCATATATATCGAAGTGGCCAACATAATTGGCAGAGGCCTGAGCTCGGAGGACTCCAAATAAATATGGAGGCCCCACCCTTGCCGCATCAAAGTAATATTAATCTGCTTATCTCAGCATCGTAGATATTAGAGATGCAGAGGGCAACCCAACAAAGCGTCGGTGCCGACAAAACCAAGGAATTCTCTTCTTCGATGTTGCCTTACCCTAGGGGGCGTAGGCAAGAGGTCAATACACACTACAAAGAAATTAAGTAATTTACAACAGTAGATCAGCGATTGTAGATGCGCGCGATGATTCTGTGTAAGATTCAAAAATTTTCTAATATAAAAATTTATTTTGGTGCAGCGCACCAGATTGGGGGTTAGCCCGATCGAGCTGCAGAACCGCCTCGAGTAAAAGATATAATTCGACCCAAGAAAATATGAAGTTTAAAATATCTCAATGGTTATTTCATTTCTTGCTTATGATGTCTCATTAAAGTCGAGTTCGACTCATGAGTGCGGATAGGATCGAAGCCCGAATCGAATTCGGATCGAATTGAGTGGAAGTTAAGTCAAATGAGGGGTAAATAGGTCAATGGATGAGGGGAATAAAACCCCTCACCCAAGCCATTCGTGCGGCTCAAAGAGAGAGCCGCACACAGCCCGAGCAAGAGGGAGAAAGGGAGAGAAGGAGGAGGAGATCTTGTCGGCGCCAAGTTCGCGTCGACGCTCAAGGAGATCAGAATCTCGTTTTCATCAAGGCTTCTTCATGATCTGATCAAGGTAAGTGGTTAGAGTAGATTTTGAGGAGAGGCGGGTGGCCGGCCCCATAGGTTTTGAAATCGGGGTTTTTCTTCGCGAGTTTTGCCGATCGAGGTGTTTCTCCATGCTAGATCTTCAAATCGTTGTTCATACTATGATCTCGTGTTTGTAATCGTGTCGATTTCTCATTTTTAACGGCTGGCCGAGTCGAGGAAAAAGGGAAAATGTCATACCGAAATTTTCCTCAATTTCCTTGCTCGTTTCGCAACTGGCTTATCGTCTTGTATTCGTCTTGTTTTGGCTTTTGGATTGATACTCGTGTTGATGCCGCAACCAAGTCCACCACCCCTAGGGAGTTCAGCCGAGCATGGTTCTCACCCTGCTCGAGTTGGCCGAGCAGTAGAAAGGGGGGGGGGAAAGTTGGGCTGTTTGTATTGAATTGTTGGATCCCTTGTTATATTGCCTTAACTTACACTTTCATGCTTAATGTTAGATTAAACATAAATTTTATGTTTATTGTTCAACTTGTTAGAATGCAAAATTTCCAGCCCCTTCCCACCTAGATGGTTCAGCCGAGCAAGGGTTACCTTGCTCAAGCTTCGGCCGATCAAGGGTAAAGAGGGGAAAACGAATGATTTCGAGTAGTTGTTCATATCTTTCCGTTCGATGTTAATTCTTATTCATGCTATGAATTGTTGATGACAGATCTACATTATCATTTTGGAAATGTTCTTACCAATGCTCATATGGTATATGTATTCAAGAAAAGTTTCATTTAATTGCTCATATCATGTTTAAATTATTACTATGCTTAGTGTATGTTCCATATTGGTTTAATCACTGAATTGTTACCTCTTTAAATTCGGGTTCTTCATGATGTTGCTACCCATGACTAATTTGGTAAGTGATGTGACAATGGTAGGCCGAGTGCCTTCATAGTCGGCAAGTTCGCTCATTCTAGGAAGAATGGTTTAGATGACTAGTAGTAACATTTAACCTAGATACAAGATATACTCACTAGGTTCTTCATTTAAGGAAACAGTGAAACCCTAGGGTAAGGGGTCGGATATGGGCAATGACCGAAAAGCAAAATAATATACTTGCGCAACCTGATTTTGGGTTGTGGTTGATGGTCTACTGAGAAGTGTCACTAGTCGAATGGCAACCACACGACTCAGCGGTTTATAGGGTGTTGAGGTTGCACCAGCGGGCCCGCTAGGTGTTAGACCCAAGTGGTGGAGGGCCTTGAGATTTCGTCAGTGGGCCACGCTGACGGTAGACCTGAGTGGGTGGGACTAGCTATCCCTAACCCGGAGGATATCTGAAACTAGTGGCCATCCTAGTTGACGGATCCGAAGTATAATAGTTTCTAAAGGAGTTGCCTGTAGGGGCTGGTTTGAGTAGGCCGACCGACCGAGTTAAGTAGAGGAAGGACCGAACCTTCCATATATACTTTAGGCCATTATTGGCCGAGCTTCCATCATGGATATGGGCTCGAGAGGCCGGTTCATCCATTCATCCGTTCCGGCACACTGATTACTTATGGAATGTGATTTTACATTGATTCCTTATATATGTGATTGCCAAGGTTTTAAGTGGAGGTTCGTAAGAACAGTTCACTGAGTTCCTCGTGAACTCACGATTTTCCTTTATTGTTGTTTTGCAGAGCCCGACCAGTGAGGTACGGCTTAGTGGCATGGCGCGCAGCAGAGCAGGCGTGGGTGCAGATCTCATAGCTGGCAGTAACTAGTCGTAGTCGTGTCTGTTAGAGTCTGATGTATGCACTGGGTTAATTTTGTAAAAACTGTGAAATATTTTATTTGGAAAAGCTTTCGGATGTTTATTTTAAACTTGTGGTGTTTTAGAATTTTGTGTGATCAAACTGGTTTTGAACTTTTAATAGAGTTGTTATTATTTGTTTTGGTCATTACTTGATGTGTTCTGTTTATATTTTTGTGAGTTGTTAGTCAGTGCATAGAATAGGCTTCGGGGTACCGACTCGTACCATGGTCGGTCACGTGCACCCTGAGTTGGGGCGTGACAAAGATGGTATCAGAGCGCCAGGTTAGGTCTTGACTATGACTAGGAAATGGGTACCGCACGAGGCATATGCTAGCATGTCAACGTGTGGTATAGTATGCTATGAGATCGGACAACCACGACTGCACTCAGCGTGGCATGCGGTTAGTAGCTTAAACTTTAAGTTAATGAGTTGGTAAATATTACTGGTGATCTTATTATGTTATGCTAGTGTGATGGAGGCCCGAGGTGCTGCTCTGAGTGGTACTGGTAGTAATTCCATCGAACGCCGGGGCCAAGGCCGAGGCCGAGGTCGGGGCCGGGGCCGTGACAGAGAGCAGTCTGAGGGTAGAGGGCCAAGATTCGACAGTTGTACAACTTCAGGCACAGGTAGCTCAACTGACAGAAGCGCTCCGCAGGGAGCAGGAGTTGAGACAACAGATGCAGCAACAACAGCCGCCCTAGTCGGTACCCGTAGCCCCTATTGCACCAGAGGTGGTTGCGCGGGTAGCACCGCAGGTTAGGGACCCAGGAGCACCTACGTACTTCGATTTTGTCAAGTTCAGGCAGTTAGTATTCATCGGTACCGACCCGCAAGTGGAAGTCACCGAGTTTCTGGGGGACTGTCATGAGCTGTGTTTAGAGCTGGGGTGTTCCTCAGAGGCGGCGACGCGCATGGTAGGCGTGCAGCTAAGAGGACCTGCCAAATATTGATTGCACACCTAGAGGAGCCGTAGGGCAGCACATGCACCACCTCCCACCTGGAAAGAATTTAAGGCAGTTGTTGAAGAGTAGTATTTGCCAATGAGTGTCCACGATAAGCGAGCACGATATTTTGAGCTGCTGCGCCAGACTGGAGGGATGACAGTAGCTGAGTATGAGATGGAATTCACTCGGGTCTCTAGGTACCACCCAACTTTATTGGCTACCGAGACCGCCAGGATGAAGAGGTTCATGGAGGATTTGAGACCTCAGATAGGCAGGCTTATCCATTACACCGAGGAATCCATATTTGCACGAGTAGTGGATCAGGCCCTTTGGAAAGAAGCACTGGTTCCGTTTGAGAGGAAAGATGGACCGCCTAAGAAAAAGTTTCAGTCCCAAGGGTCAGGAGGTCGACCGTGGCATTCAGAGGGAACTATGACAACCACAGATCACCAATAGAACCGTGGCCACAGCAGTAACTGAGGCCGCAGAGGCTCAGGGTTAGGGGCAGCTAAGCAAGCAGAGTCAGGGGGCACTACGCAGAGGTCGGACATACCGCAGTGTGGTCGTTGTAATCGGAAACACTGGGGTGCTTGCTATGGCCGTACGGATGCGTGTTTCAGATGTGGACAGGTGGGACACTTTAGGAAGCATTGCCTAGACAGAGGCGGTCAAAGGGAAAAGCGCCAAATGTCAGTGGGGCCAGTGGCACATAAGGGTCAGATGTAGAGTAGAGGACCACAGACTAGCCACTCTGAGAAATCGTCTGCCAGAGTCTATGCCATGAACTGCAATGGGGCAGAGGCATCTAGAGCAGTAGTGACAGGTACTATTTTAGTATGTTCATCTGCTGCATACGTTCTGTTTGATTTGGGTGCTACGCACTCATTTTTATCTGCCAAGTTTGCTGCTGGGTTACCTATGGCACCTTCCTTACTCGACGAGCGATTTCTGGTGTCAACGCCAATGGGTGAAGCAATCTTAGCCAACTCAATTTTTCAAGGCTGCGAAGTGCTCATCTGCGGCCATGCGTTGAGGGCAGATTTGACACTTTTGCCCACGCTTGAGCTCGATGTCATACTCGGCATGGATTGGCTGGCAGAGCACTTTGCATTGTTGGATTGTAGGGCTAAGACAGTCATGTTTAGCAAGCCCGGGTTGTCGTAGTTCACCTTCCAAGGGGAGGGAAGGAGCGAGCCGATTAGGGTCATCTCAGCTCTTAAGGCTCGTAAACTGCTTCAGGGGGGCTGCCAGTCATATTTGGCCTTTGTATCTGTGGCAGAGAAAAAGGGATATGCGGCAAGGGACATCAGTGGTACTCAGGTAGTCTGCGAGTTCCCTGGTGTGTTTCCTGAGGAGCTGCCAGGATTGCAGTCCGAGGTAAAGCCGATCTTCATCCCACCCTATAGGATGGCACCGGCCGAACTCAGGGAGCTAAAAGTACAACTTCAGGAGATGCTGGACCTAGGCTTCATCCGGCCGAGTGTCTCACCGTGGGGTGCTCCGATTTTATTCGCGAAGAAGAAAGATGGGTCGATGCGCATGTGCATCGACTATAGGCAGCTGAATAAAGTGACAGTCAAGAATCGTTACCCATTGCCGAGGATAGACGATTTGTTTGACCAACTACAGGGGGCACGATGGTTTTCGAAGATAGACTTAAGGTCCGGATACCACCAGTTGAGAATCCGGGATTGCGATGTGCCTAAGACTGCCTTCAGGACTCGCTATGGACACTATGAGTTCCTAGTGATGTCTTTTGGCCTGACCAATGCACCTGCTGCTTTCATGGACCTGATGAACATGGTATTTAAAGAGTACCTGGACAGTTTTGTGATCGTCTTCATTGACGACATCTTAGTGTACTCCAAGAGTGAGGAGGAGCACTCCGAGCATTTGAGGATGGTGCTGGAAACCCTTAGAGAACATCGGTTGTTTGCCAAGTTCTCCAAGTGTGAATTCTGGTTGGAAAGTGTGGGGTTCCTGGGCCATGTGGTGTCCAAGGAAGGGATAAGGGTAGACCCTGTGAAGGTGGAAGCGGTGCAGAACTGGAGCTGGCCAACCAGTGTGACTGAGGTTCGTAGTTTTCTTGGGTTGGCCTGGTACTATCGGAAGTTCGTAGAAAACTTCTGCAGGATTGTAGTCCCTTTGACTCAGTTGACCTATAAAAATGTCAAATTTGATTGGGACGACAAGTGTGAGGCGAGCTTTCAGAAGCTCAAGGAATGCTTGACGTCAACACTCGTATTGGCCGTACCTTCTGGCCCAGGAGGGTTTATGGTTTACTGTGATGCCTCTCGGGTTGGTCTAGGCTGCGTCCTGATGTAGTTTGGCAGGGTCATAGCATATGCGTCTCGCCAGTTGAAGGTTCATGAAAGGAACTATCCGACGCACGACCTAGAACTAGCGGCAATGGTTTTTGCTTTGAAGCTCCGACGGCACTATCTGTATGGGGAGACTTGTGAGATCTATACGGATCACAAGAGCCTTCAGTACTTGCTTACCCAAAAGGAGCCGAACCTTAGGCAGAGGAGGTGTCTAGAGCTCCGAAGAGATTATGATTGCACCATCTTGTATCACCCGGGGAAAGCAAATGTGATGGCGAACGCTCTTAGTAGAAAGTCCATGGGCAGTTTGGCTCATCTGTAAACCAAGCGGAGACCTTTAGCCCGGGAGCTGGCGTTGTGCCTAGATGGGGGTACAACCTTGACAGTGTTAGCTTCAGGTGCCTTGGTGACACACCTGCGGGTACAATCCACACTGGTGGGTATGTTGCGTGTCGCGCAGGGAGATGATGCCTTTTGTGTGCTTACGAAGGACTTAGTGCAGAGAGGCGATGCAAAAAATGGGTTCAAACTAGAGTTAGAAGGTGTGCTGAGGTTCAAGGATTGAATTATGGTGTCAACTATGGCAGAGGTGCGTAGACAAGTCCTGGAGTGGGGTCATTGATCCACTTATACGATGCACCCAGGGGCCACCAAAATGTATCGAGATCTGAGGCAACATTATTGGTGGAAGGGCATGAAAAGAGAGGTAGCAGAATTTGTATCCAAGTGTCTGGTCTGCCAACAGGTAAAGGCCGAACATCTGAAGCCCGCGGGGCTGCTGTAGGACCTCGAAGTGCCCGAGTGGAAGTGGGAGAAAATCACCATGGACTTGGTGATCGGGTTGCCTAAGTCAAAAGGCGGCTTTGACTCCATTAGGGTGGTAGTGGATCGGTTAACCAAGACCGCGCACTTCATTCTAGTGAGGACTACCTTTTCTGCGGAGCAGTACGCCCGATTATTTCTGGACAGGATTGTGGCTTACCACGGCACCCCAATGATTATCATATCAGATCAGGGTACCCAGTTCACAGCTCGATTTTGGCAATCTTTCCAAGAAGCCTTGGGCACTCAAGTGCGTTTCAGCATGGCCTTCCATCAGTAGACAAATAGACAGTCTGAGAGAACCATCCAAACCTTGGAAGATATGTTGAGGGCATGCGTTTTGGACCTAGCAGGCAGTTGGGAGAAACATCTGCCGCTGATTGAGTTCGCCTACAACAATAGCTATCACAGTAGCATTGTCATGGCTCCCTTCGAGGCATTGTACGGGCGGCGGTATAGGTCTCCTATGGGCTGGTTTGAGACTAGGGAGACTCTCTTGGTTGGTCCGGACTTCGATGAGGAGGCGGTGAAAAAGGTGCAGTTGATAAAAGAAAAGCTGTTGGCGGCTCAGAATAGCCAGGAAATGTATGCCTGAGAGATGGAATTCGCTGAGGACGACTTGGTATTCCTAAAGATTTCTCCTATGAAAGGGGTACTTCAATTTGGAAAGAAAGGAAAGTTGAGCCCTAGGTTCATTGGGCCCTTTGCCATCCTCAAGCGAAGAGGAGCGGTGGCTTGTGAATTGGCCTTGCCTCCTAGTCTGAGCAGAGTTCACCCAGTCTTCCATGTATCAATGCTCCGGAGGTATGTGAGGGATGAGTCCCATGTGATCGAGCCGACTGCGGTTGAGGTAGACACGACGGTCTCGTATGAGGAGAGGCCAGTAGAGATACTTGACCGACAGATTTGGAAGCTGAGGTCCAAGCAGATTCCCATGGTAAAAGTTAGGTGGGAGCACCACTCCGGGCAAGAGGCCACTTGGGGGTTAGAACAAGACATGAGAGAGCGTTACCCTTCCTTGTTTGAAGAGCCGGTAAGTCCTGGTAACCCAACTAAATTCGAGGACAAATTTCCTTTAAGGGGGGAAGGTTGTAAGACCCCAAAAATTTACTAATATAAAAATCTATTTTGGTGCAGCGCACCGGATCGGGGGTTAGCCGGGTCGAGCCGCGGAACCGCCTTGAGTAGAAGGTATAACTCTACCCATGGAAATATGAAGTTTAAATAATCTCAATGGTTATTTCCTTTCTTGCTTATGATGTCGCATTAAAGTCGAGTTCGACTCATGAGTGCGGATAGGATCGGAGCCCGAATCGGACTTGGATCGAATCAAGTGGAAGTGAAGTCAAATGAGGGGTAAATAGGTCATTGGATAAGGGGAATAAAACCCCTCACCCAAGCCATCCGTGCAACTCAAAGAGAGAGCTGCACGCTGCTCGAGCAAGAGGGAGAAAGGGAGAGAAGGAGGAGGAGAACTTGTCGGCGCCGAGTTCGCGTCGACGCTCGAGGAGATCAAAACTCGTTTTCATCAAGGCTTCTTCGTGATCCGATCAAGCTGAGTGGTTAGAGTAGATTTTGAGGGGAGGCGGGTGGCCGGCCCCATAGGTTTTGAAATTGGGGTTTTTCTTCGCGAGTTTTGCCAATCGAGGTGTTTCTCCATGCTAGATCTTTAAATCGTTGTTCATACTATGATCTCGTGTTTGTAATCGTGTCGATTTCTCATTTTTAAGGGCTGGCCGAGTCGAGGAAAAAGGGGAAAGGTCATGCCAATTTCCCCCCCAATTTCCTCGCTCGTTTCGCAACTCGCGTATCGTCTTGTATTCATCTTGTTTTGGCTTTTGGATTGATACTCGTGTTGACGCCGTAACTAAGTCCACCACCCCTAGGGGGTTCGGCCGAGCATGGTTCTCACCCTGCTCGAGTTGGCCAAGCAGTAGAAAGGGGGGGGGGAAAGTTGGGAATTTTGTATTGAATTGTTGGATCCCTTGTTATATCGCCTTAACTTACACTTTCATGCTTAATGTTAGATTAAACTTTATGTTTATTGCTCAACTTGTTAGAATGCAAAATTTCCAGCCCCTTCCCACCTAGATGGTTTGGCCGAGCAAGGGTTACCTTTCTCAAGCTTCGGCCGATCAAGGGTAAAGAGGGGGAAACGAATGATTTCGAGTAGTTGTTCATATCTTTCCGTTCGATGTTAATTCTTATTCATGCTATGAATTATTGATGATAGATCTACATTATCATTTTGGAAATGTTCTTACCAATGCTCATATGGTATATGTATTCAAGAAAGGTTTCATTTAATTGCTTGTATCATATTTAAATTGTTACTATGCTTAGTGTATGTTCCATATTGGTTTAATCACTGAATTGTTACCTCTTTAAATTCGGGTTCTTCATGATGGTTCTACCCATGACTAATTTGGTAAGTGATGTGACAATGGTAGGCCGAGTGCCTTCATAGTCGGCAAGTTCGCTCATTCTAGGAAGAATGGTTTAGATGACTAGTAGTAACATTTAACCTAGATACAAGATATACTCACTAGGTTCTTCATTTAAGGAAACAATGAGACCCTAGGGTAAGGGGTCGGATATGGGCAATGCCCGGAAAGCAAAATAATATACTTGCGCAACCTTGTTTTGGGTTGTGGTTGATGGTCTACTAAGAAGTGTCACTAGCCGAATGGTAACCACACGACTCAGCGGTTTATAGGGTCTTGAGATTGCACCAGCGGGCCCGCTAGGTGTTAGACCCGAGTGGTGGAGGGTCTTGAGATTTCGTCAGTGGGCCACGCTGACGGTAGACCCGAGTGGGTGGGACTAGCTATCCCTAACCCGGAAGATCTCTGAAACTAGTGGCCATCCTAGTTGACGGATCCGAAGTATAATAGTTTCTAAAGGAGGGGGCTGGTTTGAGTAGGCCGACCGGCCGAGTTAAGTAGAGGAAGGACCGAACCTTCCATATATACTTTAGGCCATTATTGGCCAAGCTTTCATCATGGATATGGCCCGAGAGGTCGGTTCATCCATTCATTCGTTCCGGCACACTGATTACTTATGGAACATGATTTTACATTTATTCTGTTGGCGTGTAGGCCTGGCGGGCCAAGTCGTCATTCGTCTCGTGGCGTGTAGGCCTGGCGGGCCGAGTCATAATCGAACGCCGAGGGCGCTCGGGTCTGCTACGGTATAAGGTGAAGGTGTGCCCTTCCCTCACACCAATTGGTTTGGGGGTCGTTGGTTAGCGCCGAAGTCCTGGCAGCTGGTATCAGAGCGGGTTTGTAGCTTGAGATTTCACCATCTCTTCTACACTTTGTCTCGATCCAAAAATGGCACTAGAGAGTATAGCGTCTTCACCTCCTAGGTTCGATGAGTCTAACTTTGGTCTTTGGAAGAGTAGAATGTATACTTTTCTAAAGACTCAAGGTTTAGGTGTATTTAAAGATAAAATATATTGAACCTAAGGAAAATATGAATGCATGGACCCAAGAACAAATTAGCATGTTTGAGTTAAATGCTAAAGCTACAAATTGCATATTTTGTTCTTTGGAAAATAATGTGTTTGAGAAAATCATGCATTGTACTTCCGTATTCGATATTTGGGCTACTTTAAACATGCTTTATAACTACGCAAAAACCGAAGAGCTCAATACATTTGATGAGGGAAGTGATGACAATTGTCATCCACCTAATACTAATATAGTTTTTGAAGCCCATAGTGCCTCTAGTCATAAGAGCACAAGAAATAGGAAAAGGAAGGTGATTTGCCTTGTGTGCCAAGAAAAAGGGCATGTAAGGAAGAACTGCCCTACTATGAAGAACAAGGCAAAGAAGAGGTCGAATGCCACCACATCATCATCCCACTCAAATGAAACATCCTCTTGCAATGACTATGAAGCTACTTCAAAAGTTTGCCTCATAAGTACCAATGATGAGGTACACTCTTTTCCTTCTAGTCATAATAATGATAATGTTAGTACCAGCTCTTCTAGTTCATTCAACATGCCATATGAAGAACTAGTTGATGAATGTCAAAAAATGTATGCCTTGCTTGTTAGAAAAGATAAGGAAAATATAAGGCTTAACTCTCGTGTGGATGAATTAAAACTAGAAAATGAGAAAATAAAATCTAGTTCTTTTGATTCTTCCCGTGATAGGTTGAAACTTGAGCTTAAGGACTTAAAGCTTAAGAATGAAAATTTGAAACTTGAGAATTCAAAAATCATAAATGAAAACAACAATTTGAAATCTCAATCTAATGCCTTATATCAATCTCTCGAGTTACTGAAAAATGAGGTTGTGTCCTTAAATAAGAAAGTAAACGAATTGAAAAATGTTTCATATCTTAAGAACACTAGAAATGCTCATGTAAAGAATGCCAATGCTTATCATCGTTCTCGTGCTATGCATTCTACCATTAGACCTCATGATCATAAGAAGAAGAATGATGTTTCTAAGAATGCTCATACTCATCATGTTTCACATGACAAGCATTCTAAAAATAAATCTCATGTCCATAACAAAAACAAAAAGAAATTTAATGGACATTATTTTTGTTGTGGTACTTTTGGCCATGCTATTTATGATTGTGCATTCAAGAAAAATCCAAGTGTAGCTAGGACACTTGGATTCCTAGGCCATCTAACCCCCAAGGACCCAAAGCCATTTGGGTACCAAAGATCACATCTTCTATTGTAGGGGGAGCTACCACACAAGGGTGAAAGATTGATGATGTGTTGAAGTTGACCAAAGAGTTGAATGAAGAATCCTTTTATGGTTGCAACTTCAAGCTTTCACCTAGATGCCTTAGGTAAAATTGGCATCAAACATTTTGGTATCATCTCCTTACTTTGGTTTGCTTTATTTAAGTTGGAGTTATGATACATATTTAATTTGAGTTGTTTTCCCCGCTCTTGTTAAAGAGTTCTTTGGAAATGATTTTTTGATTTTGATTTCCCGATTTCTTCGGAGACCTAAGTAGCCTGTAATGGGCTCATGCGACCTTGCGGTTCTAAATCGTAGGCTCATTGTGGCCTTTCGATTTTCAACCAATAGGAAGGGTTGGAGATCATGTTTTCATATTTATTACTATTGTGATATCTTAAAATTCGTTTTGATATCACTTGATTTCATTTAAAACGGATTTCAAACTATCTAGCAAAGATGTATTTTGAAAATGATATTTGAATCTCTCTTTGCAATTTGGTTTAATTAACTTGCTAGTAGCCTTAATTTCATTATCTACTAATGGAGTCTACTTGCAAGTTAAAAATATTAATGGAAGGCTATGCTATCTAAAAGAAAATGGAAAAGAAAATGAAAAGTTTGGGAAAATTTTCAAGAATGAGGTATGAGTTTGATTTCGCAAAAATCATAGTATAATATTTGAATACCTATGCTTAAATGATTTATCTATGCTCATGATTGATCATGTATGATAGATATTTGAATTTCCATGAGTAAGAAAAATCTTGATAACTTAGCTCATTTCATGATATCATGATATTTATGAAATCGGACTAGGTTGAAATTTTTCTTTAGAGACTTCATTTTAGTTGAATATTGGATGAACATGTTTAGGTGTGTTAATGATTAGTTATTATTTGCTTAAAATTGAAAATCCATGAGAGATTGAGCAAAGTGATAACTAGATCATTTTAGGGGACTTAAACATAAAAAATTTGACCCAAGTCAACAAATCGACTTGGACACTTCATTTTAAGTCCAAACTTCATAAACATGTTTAGGAATAGGTATGACATGTCTCCATGCACTTAGAGTGAAAAAATCATATGGATATGGATTAAATGACATAGAGGTCAATTCATGCTTACCTCTTTTGAACCAAGTTGACCCAAGTCAACCATTTGATTTAGATGTCTCATTTTCAATCCATATTTGAGGAACATGTTTAGAATTACTCATGTTAGGTATCCATAGGTTTAAGGTTGAAAAATCATGAGTAAATGATAAGATTGAAACTTAACAAGTTTCATGATAACTAGCTTAGTTTTGAATGAAACCATGCTAGGTTGATATCTTGACTTAAGGACATAATTTTCATTTCAAACTTGACATACACTCTTTTCGTGATCATTTTATGGTGTCATAAAAGTTTGAGTGAAAATTGAACATGTTTTAAGAATAACTGAAAATTAAGAAATGCCATTTCACCCAACAATTGGTATGCATTTTCAGTTATTTCTAGAGAAATATAGAAAAATAATTTTTTATTGATTCTTGAAACTGCACCCTCACTGAAAAATCTAGGTTCTTCAATAAAAAAATTGAAAAGTTTCATCAAGAATCTGATTTATAATGGAATTCTGAAATTGGATTTCGAAAACACAAAGTATCATCCCTCTTGAAATATTAGGGCGTGTTTGTTTGCTCAGTTTTCAGTTTTCGTTTTCGCGAAAACTAAAAATTGGGTTCGAAACGGTGTTTGTTGTGGAAAACTCATCCCGTTTTCAAATATATTTCGCGAAAACGGAGTTTTCCCGAAACACCATTTCAATTCAATTTGAGAAAACGGCTTCCGCTCGTTTTCGCGAAAACTAGCGAAATGAGCGGTGGCATACTTGTAATTAAGATGTGAAACCCGCTCATTTCGCCCATTTTGATCGAAAATGAAACAAAACCCGAGTCACGCGTCGGATCCATCATGCGACCTCCCACTCGACTCAAACACCTCCCTCGATACTATTCGGCTTCTGCTGGCGACATAGGCGACAAGTTGTCACCACCTCCGTTTTCAATCTAGGGTTTGCGATAACTTGTCGACACAGGCTGACTTCGGTGAAAAAGATCCGGCTCATCACCCGTTGGCGATCTCGTTCATCAGGTATATTTTTCTTTTTGATTTTAGGCATTTTTCGAGTTAGGGTTTTGATGTTCTTCCGAGATTTGATGTTCGAGTTTCTTCAATCTATGTTTCCTTTCTTCGAGTTAGGCTTTTTCCGAGTTGGTTTTGATGTTCTTGAGTTCTTCCGAGATTTGATGTTCGGGTTTTCCCGATCTAGGTTTCCCGATCTGATATTTTCTGATGTTCTCTGATCTCTGATGTTTTTTGACCTAGGGTTTTTCAATATATTTTTAGTTCCGATGTTTTTTTGACCTAGGGTTATTCGATCTACGATTTTATTGGTTTTCGATCAATATTTTGATGTTTATTCGAGTTAGGGTTTGTCCGAGCTAGGGTTTTGATTGTTGGTTTTGATGTTCCATCTTCTGATCTTGGTTTTAGATCTAGGGTTCATGATGCTATGAGGTTCTTTTGTACTTTAATGGATGGTTATCTGATTTAGGGTTTTTGATCTAGGGTTTTTGATCTAGGGTTGATGATGTTCGAATCATATACTTGATTTTTCGATCTAGGGTTTATACTTGTATATTATCCTTCTATTCGATCTAGGGTTTATGATGTATATTGTCCTTCTGTTTTGATGGATGGTTTTTTAATCTAGGGTTTATGAATTCAACCTAGGGTTTATGATGTTTGATCTAGGATTATGTTTGTATATTGTCCTTCTGTTCGATCTAGGGTACGTTTATAATGTATACTGATGTTATGTTATTGGTTCTTTATATCTATTATTATCCTTCTATTTCAGTATATATCAGTATCTGTCCTTTTGTTATGTTTGTATACTTTCCTTTTGTTTGATCTAAGGTTTATGATGTATACTGATGTTCTGTTATTGGTTCTTTATATGTATTACTGCCCCTCTATTTCAGTATATATCAATATCTGTCCTTCTATTATGCTTGTATATTGTCCTTCTGTTATGCTTGTATATATGTTCTGTTCATTTGTAATTTTAGTTAATACTGATATTTATTTATATACTGATATATACTGTTGTGTTTCAGTTTATAATGTTTATAATGTTCATTTTATTACATATGTTATACTGATGTTTTGTTATTGGTTCTTTAATTAGTATATACTGATATTACATATACTATTATGTTCTGTTATTGGTTCAGTTTCAGTTTCTTTATTGGTTCATATCTTATTACATATGTATAGATATGATGCGTACATTTTATCATTGGTTAGTATACTATTATCACTGTATATCTATTATGTGTCTCTACCAGTTTGCATATCTATTATGAATTGGTTGCTTGTAACCAATTTTTTGTAATTCATAGCTCAGTGTTAATCATGTATTATGTATTAATGCTGCTTCATTTTTGTTGCTTATCATGTATATTTGATCACTGTTAATCATTAATAGATGGACAATGTATGTTTCATTAAACTGATAATGTTTATCTGTTTTATCTCTTATCTTATTAATGTTTATCTGTGTACATTATCTATGCATTATCCATCTCATTGTGTTATGATGTATGTTTCATGTTTCATGCTGCTTGTTTCAATCTGTTCAGTCTTGTTCATGCTTCATGCTGCTTCAAGCTGAATATTAGTCTCTTCAGTCTTGTTCATGCTTCATGCTTCATGCTGCTTCAAGCTGAATATTAGTCTCTTCAGTCTTGTTCATGCTTCATGCTTCAAGCTGCTTGTATTATTAGTTCTGTTCAGTCTTGTTCATGCAGAATGATTCATATAGCCTGGCAAATTGCGTTGAGCGCATTAGTAATTTGTAGGAGCCATCTACAGAAACTCATGCAAAGACTTGTCATTTCATGCTTGCTAATGCGGAATCTCAGATACTTATTATGACGTTGCAAGATGACAAACTAAAGAACTTCTTGGAAACTTTGTAGTGAGTGAGTGGACTGTCATTTGTGTAATTTGAACTAAACACTTTGTGCACCCTTGTATGTGCACCTTTGCATACAGTCTTGTTACTTTATTTATTTCGGATACTTTTTCAGTGTTGTTACTTTATTTGTTTCAGATACTTATTTCGGTTTATAATAAAAGAATATTTGTTTGCTTATTCCTGTTTTAGATTTTTGCTTATTTAAGTTTAAGATGAATTGCATATTTGTGCGATGATTTCTTTCTCTATGTTGTCGTAGAATGAATCATCCACCAAATACATCACATGAATCGGATAGTGATGAAGAGCAATATTGTGATGATGTTATATTAGTAATAATGTTGGATATAATGGAATCATTAGACAACCAACTAAATGCTCCTCCACGGAGAGCAGTACGCACTTCAATGTTGAGAGGTGCTGACTACGTCCAAGAGTTGATACATAGTTCAATTAGATGCTACGAAAATCTTCGTATGGAGCCATCTCTCTTCCTAAGATTATGTGGTGAACTTAGGAGATTAGGCTTAGAGGATAAAAATATTTATGTGGAAGAATCTGTCGCCTATAACATGCAGTTCACATATGTGAAGGCGGGTTGGGAGGGAACCGCAAATGACTCATGGATTTTTGCACATACAATATACTCTCCTAACACGGATTTTCCGATGCCAAACGGAGGTAAAATTCATGGACCATAATCACATTCTTGTATTGGTTTTATTACTAATGCATTTTATATATTGTAGTGATAGATGAATATTATTTTGTCGATGCCAGATATCCTAATATACCTGGATTTTTGGCACCTTATCGAGGTGAAAGATATCATCAGTCAAATTATCATAGTCGAGGCCCAACGTCTAAAAGAGAATTGTTCAACCAACGACATTCATGTTGTTGGAATGTTATCGAACGATGCTTTGGACTCGTAAAAGCACGTTTTCCGATCCTAAAGATGATGCCGAACTATGGGGTTTCAAGACAAGGAAGTATTGTATTGGCTTGTTGTGCAATTCACAACTTTATTATTAAATATAAAAATTTTGATGAATTAGTAGAAATTTGGAACAATGAAGAAGTTATTATTGATGATGATAATGAACCTACATCATCAATATGTGAACCTTCTTCTAGCCAAAATGTAATGCATGGTATTCGTGAGGGTATCGCTAATCAACTTTGGGCGCATCGTCGCTGATGTATTTTTATTTTTTATGTTAATAGATACAATGATGTTATTTTCATGATGCTTTGAATTTATTAGTTTTGTTAGTGCATAGTACTAATAATATACTAACATGCTTGCGATATCATAACAGAATAGTATGACAGCTTCAAGCCCCAAAGGTTGTGGATTCTTTCAATGGATCACTCCCATTGCATCAACCATACGCGACGGGGAAGAAGAAGTGAACCAAAGCTTCCATCAACCGTTTCATCAAATAGAGGCCAAAATTGATAAGCTCCTTGATATGGGATTCAAGGGGTTACTAGTACTTATTGTTATTGCTATTGTATTTTTGTGTAAATAAGATGTTATTTTGATGGTGTTTTTTGATATATTGCTACTGGGTGTATATATGCTGTGATGATATCATATTTTGGATATATTGCTGCTGTGATGTCGTAATTATAGGTTGTTGTGCTGTTATTTTATATTTTTTAATTTATTTTCATCGGCGAGGAATTGGAGGCGATAACCAATTAATGGTTATGCGCACTTTCCTCCTAAAGTCGTAAAATAATATTGTTCATTATTATATTATTTATTTTTCGATCTAGGATTTTGATGTTATTGTGTGGTTTTGCTGATTTTATCCTTGCGAGGTTGTGCTGATTTTATTCTTGTGTAGTTGTGCTGATTTTATTCTTGTGTGGTTGTATAGATTTTATAATTGTGTGGTTATTAAATAATGAGCAAACCTATTTTTGGTGGACTATGAATTGGAGGCGGTCACCAACTAATGGTGATACACATTTTCCTTCATAGTCCTACATTTATATAATTCTGATGCCAAATACGCATTTATATTAATCATTCATCTTCTTCTCCAACTCGGTGCTGCTGGAGGTGGTGGAATCGGGCCGTCTATTTTCGAGCGAGCTGAGGTTTACTTGTGCTACCAAAAATATTTGAATTCACTGGATTAGAATTCAATTGGATGTATTTAAATTCATTACATAAGTTTGTTTTTAATTTTTGTTGTACATTTGTATATTTTTATACACAAAAAAATTCTAAAATTGATCAATGGGTCAGTATAAGCAACCTAAAGATTATGTTGAAGATTTGAAGCAATTGTGAGTTATATCGTGGAATTCAAAGTTTACATTGTCTTTTACTTATATCATAAACGTCGACCTTAAATTTATTTGGTTACTTATTTTGTTCAAAAAATATCAGGATGTGTAAATAGTTTCTCAAACAACTCTGTAGTTAACAACATCAATCTACAAAACTCAGCAAGTCTTCAAAGCAACTCTGTAACGTATAAATAGCACTTCAGGAGCAGCTGCTCTCAAGTTGTACTAGTGAAATAAACAGTAACAGCCTTGAATTTTTCGTTTAATATATTCTTATCAACCTACATAAATAGAAGGTAAATAGGAAAATTAGATGTACTAGTCCAAAAGAAAATAAGTAGTAAAGGGCTTAAAGACATGGTTAAGATTTCATTGTTCATGTTAGAACAACAGAACATATTTTTATATTTATATTAATTAATAAAATAATATTTATTTACTAAATAATAATATTTTTATATTTATATTATTTTTTATTTTTTAGTATAGTAATATTTTTTAAATTAAAAAATAAAAATAACATATTTTTATATTTTTATATTTATATTAATTAATAAAATAATATTTATTTACTAATTAACATAATTAATATTACTAAAGTTAAAGTTAAAAAATTCTAAGTAAAAATTTAAAACAGATACTATGTTTGATAAACAAACGCAGTTTCAATTTTCGTCTTGAAAACAGTCATCGAAAATAACACACAACAAACGAGTTTTCGTTGTTTTCGTTTCGCGAAACATGAAAACAAGATATGTCAAATAAATATGTTTTCGCCAAACACAAAAATCGAAACCAAAAACTTGAAACTCAAAAACTCATTTCAATTTTCACGAAACGAAAATTGCTTCTAAATTTTCGTAAACAAACGCGCCCTTAATCTTTTCGATACTTTAATTTTTCTTCAAAAACTTCGAATGAAACTTTGTGCATGCTATTTTGATTTCATTTCTAATATCGTTCTCTCTATTCTTTGAGTAAAATCATTTCTAAAAATAATTTTGATATTTTGAGCAATATCGTAAAAAATTTAGCTTCTAGTTGAAATCGAGATCGATTGAAAAATGAACTTAGAAAATTCATTCTGAGTTCAAACTTGATACATGTATTTCAAATGACCATTCAACAATTGGTATCAAAAAATTTCGTCCAAAAATTGGTACCAAAAATTTTCGTCAAAAATATGATTTTGTATAGATTTAAAAGTTTGATTTTTGAAAACTTGAAGTATTGTTTGACCGAAGTCAACAACATAACTTAAAAATTTCATTTTTAGCCCAAACTTGATTCATATACTTAGATTCACTCATGTTAGATATCGAAGTGCCTAAGTTTGAGAAAACATGAGTAGATAGCAAAAAGTTGATACTTAGCCATTTTCATGCTTTCATGCTTACTTTGAATGAAATTGTGCTAACTTCATATTTTGATCAAATGACATTAGTTTCACCTCAAACTTGATATACATGCTTTAAATGACCATACCTTAGATTTTAAAAGTTTGAATGAAATTTAAAAATATCATGGAAAAGATATGATATTCTTGAAAATATCGATACTTAAGTAACTACATGATTCTTGGTTTTGGATTTCATCTATCATTTCACGATATCATGTATGACTTAATCTCTTATTCGATGTTTGTCTTTCATCCCTTGAGTTGAGACTTTCGCGGTTTTGAAAAATCTTTTAGAGTTTCAACTTTGGCTTTTGATTGAATTTTCTTGCCCTTTTTGATTGATGTCAAAAGGGGGAGAAAAATATAGGTAAAGGGGAAGAAAATATAGGAAAACCATGCATATAGATAGGGGGAGGAATCTCTTAGTTGATATTCTTTATGCTTTAAGATATATATTTTCTTAAGGATGTTTGTCATCATCAAAAAGGGGGAGATTGTTGGCTTAAGGTTTTCAACCTTGGTCTTAACCTCGGTTTTGATGATAACAAACATGGAACTAATGATTTCATGAAGAATTATTTTCAGGTTCCATATTGGTTAGCGCGCGACGTCCGCGATCGAAAAATCGGAGAAATTGAAAAATCGGAAGGACGTTCGTCGACGCGCTCGGATTCATCGGGAAGTTAGAGATTAGGTTTAGGGTGTCTAGAATTTAATGTAATCCTCATGATGAAGCATAAGAAACCCAAAAACCAATCCCGAACCCCAAATCGTGAAATCCCAGGACCGCCCTGAAATACACTTAAGTCTAGGGAGGTCCTTGGAGGGCTATACGACCTAAATATTTTCTTGGCACCAAAAGTCCCAGTAATTGATCATTGGGTCAAAACTAGATAACGATGTATTTTAAAGGATTTTTTGAAAGCCTTTAGCATACCCATACTTGACCCGGGAAATTAGAAAAGTTTCATTTTCGGAAAATTTGTACTAGACCCCAAGAACTAGATTTTGATTCTTAAGGATTTTGATTTTTTAGATATTTTTATTGAATCCAAATGGGGGGTAATCCTTATATAACATTTATGTTTTAAATTTATTAACGAGTAGAAAAACCCAAGCAAAATAGCTGTCTGCCTTGTTCAGCCCAGGTTCGGTCGATCAACCGATAGAAGCCACAAATTGGCAGTAGGGTCTTCGGTCGATCGGATTAAGGATCGCTGAGTTGTGAACCAGCGGTAGTAGCGTCGGTTGACCAATCGATTGATCGGCTTGCAGGACGCAAGTCACGGAGCTGGCTTCGGTCGATCGGATTGGAGATCGATAAATTAGCGACATTCGGACGACCCGTTGGTCGATCGATCAGCGTAAAAATTTAACAGAAAGCCAGTGGTCGATTGGTCGGTCGACCGACGATCAACCAAACCATCGATCGGGCGTCGACAACGGTCAAAAATATACTCGTTGACGCCCAGTTTCAGTTGGGGGGTTATAAATACCCTTCCCAATCCTCCTTCAAACCTTCTAACGATGCTTCCAAGCCTAAAAGATTGATCCTAAGCATTTCTACAAGCCTTTATTGAGAAATCCTTTCAAGAACCCTAGCTTTGATCTACACACCTTGATTTAGCCTTCAAGATTTACCGATTCATCATCTCAAGGCATCAAGAGGACTAGGGAGTTTGTTTTGGAGCTAAGTAATTATTGTTTGATTTATTGCTCCAATTACTGTTGTATTTTGTTATTTATTTCATTGTAATTGAACTTGTGTAAACCTAGGTTCCTAGGTTTAATTGAGTTGGTGGTTGCCTTAGTGTTAAGGCTTAAACCCACCATTGTAAAAGTAGTTTACTAGGATTAGTTCTAGTTGTCCCTTAGGTTGAGGTGGGAGAGTGCTGTCGATGGGAAGGCGGGATACTTCCGGGTGTGAAAGTGCTTTCTGTTGGAGAGTGGAGACTTTCTTGTGAGTCCTCGTTGTGAGGGAAACTCGATATAATCTAGTAAAGCTAAGTTTGGAAATTCTCAGCGTGGTGCTTAGGTAGTGGAGTAGGCATTGGGGCCGAACCACTATAAATCAATGTGTTTGCATTGATACATGTTTGTTTTAATTGCTTTATCATTTATCGCTTCCGCATTTAGTCATAAAATTACAATTTGCCTAAGTAATCAAAGAAACGATTAAAACCTGAATTAGACAAATAGATTTAGATAACACACTATCCCCCCCCCCCCTCTAGTGTGTCATTTCGTACAGTAGATTCCTTATATATGTGATTGCTGATGTTTTAAGTGGAGGTTCGAAAGAACCGCTCACTGAGTTCCTCGTGAACTCATGATTTTCCTTTATTGTTGTTTTGCAAAGCCCGACGAGTGAGGTATGGCTTAGTGGCATGGCGTGCATCTGAGCAGACGTGGGTGCAGATCTCATAGCTGGTAATAACATAGTCGTAGTCGTGTCTGTTAGAGTCTGATGTATGCATTGGGTTAATTTATAAAAACTGTGAAATGTTTTATTTGGAAAAACTTCCGAATGTTTATTTGAAACTTGTGGTGTTTTAGAATTTGGTGTGATCAAACTAGTTTTGAACTTTTAATAAAGTTGTTATTGTTTGTTTTGGTCATTACTTGATGTGTTCTGTTTATGTTTTTGTGAGTTGTTAGTTAGTGCATAGAATAGGCTTCGGGGTACCGACTCGTACCATGGCCGGTCACGTGCACCCTGAGTTGGGGAGTGACATTCTGTGATTGCGAAAGATGGGTGTCGCATTGTTTTTGACTATGCGACGGCATTGACACAACGACAACCGTCGTCGCAAAATTAATTAATGCGTGACGGTTTTGCGATCGAGTGGCGACCAATATTTGTGATCGTCAAGTGCCATTGTAAAATCATTGAAATAATATTTTATATCCCCGCACATGTTAAGAAATTAGTGGACCTAACTTCACCCCAAAAGGTAGCTCGAGAGGAGAGGATTGCCTAAAAAATTTAAACGCTATTTGGACCATATTTTTAACCAATATGAGACTTTAACACACTTTCCTCACGTCCAAAATTGGACATCTGGAGCATGGAGTTTGCAAGACTGGACATCTGCGGGTGCACAATATCAACCACAATATAGAGACATCTGCGGGTGCACAATATCAACCACAATATAGACTCTGATACCATGTTAAAAAGTTAATGAGCTTAACTCCACCCCGAAAGCTAGCTCGAGAGGAGAGATTGCCCAAACAATTCAAAGACTATATTGATCATATTTTTAACTAATGTGGGACTTTAACAGTGCAAAACCCTTTCTTCCCCATCCGCCACATCTCTCTCTCTCTCTCTCTCTCTCTCTCTCTCTCTTTCTCTCTCTACCCGCCGACTTCGTTGGTATACCATCTCTCCCTCTCTTTGTGCCCGTCGAAACACTAGCCGACGGCGGCCTTCAAGCGGGCACGATAGAAGGGAGGGGATTGCCACCCCCGATTAGGTAGGGGGGGCGCCCGATCCTGCCCCCCTTTTTATTTAATTTTGTTTATATTGTTTATTAGTAATTTTAATTATAAATATATTTTTAATTTATTTAAAAATTTTAAATTTATGTATGTATAAATTTATAGTTTATAAATATATATTTATAAATTATAAATTATAAAGTTTATAAATTATATATTTAAATTATAAATATATTTAGAAATTATAAATTTAATTAAACTTATGAAGTTATAAATTAATTTATACAAATTTTATTTAATATTTATAGGTGTGCGGATTTGCGATGAAATTCCTCATGCAGATAAATGTCGTCGATATATCATCGAGCGAGGTAAGTCATTTGTGAATGATTTAATGGACGAATAACCTACACTAGAGGGGGATGAATAGTGTGTTATCTAAATATAAAGTCTAAATTCCAATTTTTGAACTTTTCATACAACTTAGGCAAATTCACAAGTATATGGGGAAGCAGAATAGATAAAGCAAATAACAAGTTAACACACAACTAATTTATCAACACTTTGATACAAGGTCAATTAATCAAGTTAGGCAAAATAAGTGCTTTAGCAATATGATAATCAACAAGTAAGAACAAGCTAATCACACACAAATAGTGGCAATGCTAAGAAGATAAATTTATAGTAGTTTGAGACCCATCCCTACTGCACTACCTAAACACCCGCTTAGGATTTTCAATTTAAGTTTACTAGATCAAATTTGTTTTCTTACACTTGAGGATTTACAAGCTAAGGCACTGACCTTCTCCCTATAGGTTATTCTCTCCCCAAGAGTACCTCCAACACCTCTTCTCATAAAGATAACAAAAATTAATCCTCGTAAACTAAGTTACGCCGATGGATTTATGCCTCTACACCAAGGCAACCACCCAACACTTGACCTACACACTAGGTCAAAAATAAGTTTTAGAAATCAACAAGTAAACCACAAAAATACAAGTATAAATGGAGCAAATGCACAATCAAAATATGACTTTGCTCCAACACAAGTTCCTAGCTTCCTCTTGATGCCTTTCATGATGAAACAATAGGTTCAAGGCTCAATCAAGGGTATGAATGCTCTTGATGCCTTTGATGGTGAAACAATAAGTTCAAGGCTCAATCAAGGGTATGAATGTTCAAAGCTAGGGTTTTCAAGAAGAATGGCTCAAGTAAAGCTTACAAGGTATTAAATGATGGCTCAAGGGTTTTTGAGATGTCCAACGAAGGTTGGGAATGGCTTTTTATAGGCAGAACACAAGAGAAGGCTCATGACCAACAGGTGGAAATAGCTAGAAAAAGAGTTGTAGGCCCATTTGGTCGGTCATTGTTCAATGGTCGGTCGATCGAACTTTAGCCATCCTTCGGCCGATAACCAGGTTCAGACTAATTTTTCATCTTTCGAATTTTCGGATTTCGGGTTCATGTTTTAGGGTTCTTTTGCATCATAGAGAGGATACACATGAATTATACAAACCCTAAACCTATTGTAATATCCACAATTTTAATAGAAATTTTGTCTTTTGTTTTAGCGGGATGATTCAGAGGCGCGTCAGAGTGGGTCGAACAAATCACCGGAATGCGCAACTTAAGGTATGGCCACTACTACATTTTGGCTCTGTGGCCACGCCACTTTTGGGAACGGTTGAAAAAGTGTTCCCATACATTACTTATAGGAACGGTTTTGGAAACTGTTCCCATAGTATATTGGCTAAGGGAACACAATAAAAAATCGTTCCCATAGCCAATATATGAGAACGGTTTTCGAAATTGTTCCCTTAGCCCTTATACTGTGGGAACAGAAAAAAGGAACCATTTCCATAGCCAATTTATGTGAACGGTTTCCGAAACTGTTCCCGTAGTCTAATATACTATGGGAACAAAATTAAACCATTCCTGTAGCCAAACGGTTCCTATACTCAAAATACCTCGCTATTTTTTCGCAGCCAATATACTCTATGCTTTTTACCTCTCCCCATGATAAAACCCTCCCAAAAACCCTCGTCATCTCCACTGCCTGACTTAAAACAGTGCCGCAAAACTTCCCTCTTCATCTCCACCTCCCTTTCTGAGGAACCCTCAACCATCCCTTTCTCCGCCTCCCCTCAAACCCTCGGCCGTCCTCACCAAAGAAGAGCTCGACGCGATCCGTATCGACCCTCTGCGACGCCTCTGTGGTGATCCAAACGGTGATCCCCTCAAACGCCTCTACGACGCCGAACGACACGACACCGCCGTCCACCTCTTGACATCGTGATCCAAATCCAGGTTCGTCTCTCCCTCCCCAAGTTCATCGGCATCTAACTTATTGAAATTAACTATTGTGATGTCAATCGTGGGTGCATAGGTTAACTTTGCTATAGAAGGAGAAGAATCATGAGATTCCCCAAATCTTCTGTTTATCTCCTTCCATCTTCTCTCAGATTATGTGAATCAATATTTATATCCAGTAGAAATAGGAGCAACTGCTATGCTTATCAGTTTATTCTTTTACATCTCATTGAACTCTATTTTCTTTCTGCTTGTCTGACTCGAGTATACCCAAGTTGTTTGTTTATTCTTGGATATTAAGAAAGTTTCCCTTTCTGTACTTCTTTTATTTTTTCTTGCTATTTAGTATAATGGCATTGCTCTGAGCATGTTGAGAATACTGTATTTTAACATAAATTGGATTATATGATAATTTCTATTTCAATCATTGGAATAAATGTTGAGAATAGATCTGGCGTAATAGATGAGAAACGAGAGGAAAAAATGAAACACACACAAGAACACACAAGTTTATATAGGGCGACACAAGCCCACAGCCCAAAGGGCCCAAAAAATCTCCGAGGGCTCTGCCCCCTTGACCCCCGCACGCTAATCGCCACACATAGTGGGACTGCCGAAGACTATGCGTAGCGCAACATAAGAGGGTTAGGGCAAATCAATCGCCACACATCCCAACAATAAAGATAAAGCGAATATTCATATCTGTGGCATGCAAAAGAGTATTATGACTAACGATGATTAAGAACCAAGTATGGCTTATCAAATCCAATAATCTTATCTTTCCATTTGCCTTCAGCCAGGAAACTAGCAATTGAATATTCCAATTTGCATGAACAAGAGGGTTACTTCATTCATTAAAACCAATAGTTTATTTGGAAATAGGAATAGTTAAATGGCTAACGGCAAGGAGGGAGAAGAGTTCCACTAGCAACTTAGAATACATTAGACCTTTTCTTCAGATGTAATCTTGTCAGACATATCATATATTAAAATGAAGCATAAGTTCATTTGGTTTAATCATGAAATCGAGATCACAGGCTTAGTTAACTAACATTCTTAAGAAGGATAGGTAACACAGTACTAAAGTTCTTCATCAACAAAAGGTTTCTAATTTTTCAGTGAAGCTAGAGTTCTTCATCAAGCTTGTAATACTAATAGGACAAAAAAGTGGTGTTGGAATATTAAGAAGCTGATATCAAGCTTGTAATATAGCAAGAATAAAGGTGTTTGAAGCTTAATTAGGACACTTATATAAGCCTTTCCTGCCATCAACTCCCCCTCCCTCAAATCACATTCATGTCATGCACTCCTATAGCATTGATTCCATGTTCCACTTCAAAGTCATAGTGGGGTCTTGTAGCAGGAATCCTCAACTCCCCCTCCCCCATGGAGATTAACAATCCAACAAAAATAGCTTGACAGTTGCAGAAATTGACCTAATAGGGAAACATCCGTCTGCCTCTTTCCCTTGAATTAGTTTCTTTTTTCAATGCAGTGGATAAGGTTAAACGAATTGACATTTCAACAAACGTCTCACAAAGCACAAGTCCTGAGTTTGGATGCTGCAAGCAAGTTAATTAAGCATCCTGGTTTCTAGTAAAAGCCCTACCTGTTCCTCATGTCTGATGTTGAAACTTGTTATTGAGTTCTCACTTAAACAAAGTTTAGTGAAGAATTTTGTGCTTGCTTGTTGAGAGTTTTACCTCCTCAAGCAAGAAGGACAGGAGGCTTTGTATTGTTAGCTGGTTAATGAGAGATTTAGCCCTTAATTATTCCTCTACCCGCTTAAAATATATTATCTTTGTGTACAAGGTCTAAAGTTGCTGAAAAACTACATTGGATTCTTCACCCAATAAATAAAGAGGAATTACTACAGAGTTAGGGAGGTTTTGAATTCAAGTTGTTATCATCAAAGTCAAAGCAACACAATTCATCTGAAGACTGAATTAATTTCCCATATAATAACAATAATAGAGATCAATTCCAGTACACATGTTTATATATATCTAAAGATCGATGTTTCAAGAACAGTAGAATAAATATCGGGTTGATATTGGTGTTTATAGTACCAATCAGTATCATTGGTTTTTTTAGATTTTTTAAAACTAGCTAGATTTGATTTATGCCATTACATTTCCTTTCTCTTAGGTTTTAATCAGGTTTGACTTAAAATCATAGGACAATCACATTCACTTTGGTTTTTCTCATACTTTGTCCTAAGTGTTTGAAAAAGAGCACTTTGTTCTACATGTTTTTCTCACAATTACCGTTAAATTTAATTAATGTTGAGTTCAAGATGATCACTTACTTTAAAGATGATCACATTTGTTGCACTATTTTGGAGTTGCATGTATAACTCATCAAGTTGGTGTTGTCGTTTCTTACCCTTTGCATTTTTTATTTATGTAGTTAAGTGAAATCAATGGATAAAAAATGGGTTCAAATGCTGAGATATATATAGGGCAGAGTATATAAATGGTGTCCAATGTTTCCTAGATTTTGCTTATAACAAAGGAAGGCCTCAGGGAGGGGAGATTTTATGCCTTTGTGCGAAATGTGGTAATGGTCGTTGGTTGATAAAAGATGTAGTCTTTGAACATTTAATAGACTATGGATTTCTAAAAGGCTACACTGATTGGGTAAACCATGGTGAGGAATTAACAATGCCCACAGAGGAGGATGATGATATCGATGATGGAGAGAATTGCATGGATAACATGGATGATATGGATGGATTGTTGCATGATAGATATAGAGAAGTGGCAGAAGAAGATGGAGTTACAGAGGGTCCTAATGAAGATGCCAAAAAGTTTTATAATTTATTAGAGGAGGCAAACAAGGAATTGTACCCCAGTCGTAAAAATTTCTCTACCTTGTCCTTCACCATTCGGTTATATTTGATGAAGTGTTTCTTTGGCTGGAGTAATGTGTCATTCAATGCACTCTTAGAGCTACTAAAAGAAACTATGCCAAATTTGAACATCCCCCAATCTTTTAATAAAACAAGAGCCATGATAAGGGACTTGGGCCTTGATTATAAAAAGATTGATGCTTGTCCCAATAATTGTATGTTATATTGGAAAGAGCATGAGAAAGACAAGTCTTGTCATCTTTGCGGTGCTTCACGGTGGGTTGAGAATTCTCAGGTAGAGAATGAGCTAGAAAATCCCAAGCAAGGCCACAAAGTAGCGGCTAAAGTTTTAAGACACTTTCCGTTAATTCATAGACTTCAAAGGTTGTTTATGTGTGAGAGGACTGCAAATTTAATAAGGTGGCATGAGGAAGAGCGAATAAGAGATGGAAAGTTAAGGCATCCTGTTGATGGCGGAGCATGGAAGGACTTCGATGAGCGTTATCCTAATTTTGCTAGTGACCCACGCAACATAAGACTTGGGTTGACTAGCGATGGATTCAATCTATGAGTATTTCTTATAGTATATGGCCGATAATACTTATGCTATACAACCTTCCACCATGGTTATGTATGAAGTCGGAGTATTTTATGTTGTCTTTAATTATCCCTGGACCACACTCTCCTGGGAGTGATATTGATGTGTACTTGCAACCATTGGTTGAAGAGTTGAAAATTGTGTGGGAGCTGGGAGTAGACACATATGATGCTTCAAAGAATCAAACTTTTAAGTTGTGAGCAGCCCTTTTATGGACTAGTAGCAATTTTCCTGGATATGCTATGTTGAGTGGTTGGAGCACAAATGGAAAATCAGCATGTCCATCTTGTAATTATAACACTAATTCGGCTTACTTGAAGCATAGTAGAAAGACGTGTTATATGGATTACCATATGTTCTTGCCGATGAGTCATGATTATAGAAGAAACACACGGGATTTCAATGAAAAAGAAGAACATAGGCATGCTCCTAATTTGTTAGAAGGGACAGTGATCTTGGACTTGTTGTAAGACTTTGTCAATTCATTTGGGAGATGCAAAAGAAAAGCATTGATGGTCCTTGGAAGAAGAAGTCCATTTTTTTTGAATTGTCATATTAGAAGCATAATAGACTACGACATAATCTTGATGTCATGCATATTGAAAAGAACATATTGGACAATGTGATAGGGACTTTGTTGGACATAACGGGGAAGACAAAAGATCATGTTAATGCCCATTTAGATTTGCAAGAGCTGGGAATTAGAAAGAAACTTCATCCGAAACCAGTGGATCCAAGGCAAGAAAGTAAAGTATGCAAAAGCATGCTTTAACATGAACAAAAATGAGAAGTCTATTTTCTGTAGCGTTCTCAAGGAAACAAAATTACCCGATGGTTGTGCAGCAAATATTTCAAGATGTGTTCACCAAGATGGCTTGAAAGTCTCAGGGTACATGAGTCAAGATGCTCATTTCATGCTACACTACTTGCTCCCAGTAGCAATGATTAGCACACTTCCTCACCAAGTGGCCTATCCTATGATATGTCTTATGTTCTTTTTTTCGTTCCATATGTCAAAGTGTTATTGATTTAGAGACCTTAGAATTTGAGATTGTTGAAACACTTTGCCAATCAAAGAGGAATTTTCCTCCTTCATTTTTTGATGTGATGCTTCATTTGTCTATTCACCTACCAAATGAGATAAGATTAGGTGGTCCCGTTCATTCTCGGTGGATGTATTCACCAGAAAGAGAGTTGGGAAAACTGAAGGCTTACGTGCGCAATAAAGCTCGTCCTGAAGGTTCAATAGCTGAGGGTTATTTGGTTGAGGACTGCTTGACATTTTGCTAAAATTATATGAACTCTAATGTGGAGACACGGTGGAATAGAGTGACAAGAAATGCTGACACATGTGAGTCTTTTGATGTTGAGCTTTCTAGCTCTTTTTTACCCATGGGTCGTTCTATAGGAGGGAAGAAAAAAAGTAATTTATTTTTGATGGGCAATAATGAAAAGAACCAAGCTCGCCAGTATATCTTGTTCAATTGTGATGAAGTTCAGCCTTACATTAGGTAAATAACTATTCTTTGCCCTTAAAAATTTATTTATAAACTCATTTGAATAATTGTTGTAACAAAATAATTTTCATGTAGTGAACATGAAAATATCATAAATTGGAAGAGAGGAAGAAAGTGGACCAAAGCAAAAAGTCAAAGCTATGATTTTATTGATTGGTTTAAAAATCGTGCAATGGAGGAGGATGTCCCTGATCGACTGAAGGAGTTGTGTAGAGGCCCAAATAAAGTTGCAAGAAAGTTTTCGGGTTATGTCATCAATGGATGTAAATTTCATACTAGGCAGCGTGATGCAAGTCGCAGGACACAAAACAGTGGTGTCACTTTGGTGTCAATCACTCAAAGCTTTGTCAGTAGTAAGGATCAAAATCGGACGACGAATGTAGTTACTTATTATGGTGCAAGTAATGAAATAATTGAGCTAGACTATTATGGTAATTTCAAGTTTGTCTTGTTTAGATGTGATTGGTTTGAAGTATAATCTAAAAAGTATGGGTTGACTTGTGTTCACTTCGATAAAAAATATTATATGGATGATCCATTTGTGCTCGTTTCTCAAGTCCAACAGTGCTTCTATGTTCGCGATCCCTCTAATGACAATAAGTATTACGTTATGAAAACTCTTCATAGAGAGATTTGTAATGTGAATGACCAATCATATTGTGCCGAAGAAACATATAATATTGAGTCATTTGAACCAGCAACTAATTTGTCTTTGCTTGATGATGAAATTGATGTTGAATGGGCAAGAGACGACATAGAGCCCACCATTGTTGAAAATTATTCAACTGTTTCAAATGAAATGGAGTATGAAGAAGAGTCCGACTTTGATGACACACACTGAGACTACTTTGATTGATATTCTTGTATTTTCGCAATTTCATATATACATGGACTATTACGTTGAAGAAACATACAATTATGAAGTTTGGAGCTATATATTCATGGACTTTTGATGACACCACTATTTTCTTTTTTTGTGGAAGAAAATAGTCCCGGAAGATGACTATTTTTAGATAGGATCCTGGACGTGGAAGATGTCCGAGTTTTGTCATGTGGTCCCCCTTCTAGCTCTGTGGTTTCTGTTCCCTACCTTTCCTCTCATTCACTGTGGACATGAGCAGGCTGGATATGTTTCTGCAACTCGGATGTTGCGTCCCAAGAACCATTCTTGTTCTTGTCAGCTGTGAATAGGTTGTCCTGGATGCTTTGAAGGAGTTTAATTGATTAATTACTTGACATTACCTAAATATTATGTGAGTAATGGTTTGTTTTTATTTGTCTTTTGGGGTGGGTGGGGGATATAAAACCTTCCTTGGTTAATAACTTGACAAATCATTTAAATAATTGAAGACCAAATGAAAAGTGACCATATATATGTTCTGATATTCCAAATGCCAGCAAGAATTAATGAAGTAGATGCAGGCTGTTTTCTTTTCTTTTATTTTCCTATATTGAGATTGAAAAAGATCAAGAGTCAAAGTTTGTGGACATTATAATTCATTATATTCTGCAACCATTAACAGCTTTCTGGCTAACCCAAGCTTTTCTTGGTTTCTCTCCTTTAGGCTTTAAGAATCTTCAGCTCATTACACACATGACCAAAACAGTACTAAATCTAAAAGCATATATTATTTGATTTCCATTTTAAATGTGATTGTATATTAATTAATTAATTAACTAATGCATGTTCAGAATTCTACGTATGAAGATGTGGCTCATTCTTTATACATTTAATATCAAAATTAGCTTTTAAATGGAGTTGATGAGGTTCTGCTTCCTTCCATTCTGAAGCTTCCACTGCATCAATGAATGGTCCACACGCTCAATGGCAGAATACTTTCTAGTTAGCTCATTCTTTTTTGGTGTTTTTATTATTCTGATATATTAATTAATTATCATTCTTTCTCCGATTTTTTTTATTTTTTCGATCGGGGATGTCGAGCGCTAACCGATATGAAACCTGAAAATAACTCTCCATGAAATCATTAGTTCTATGTTTGTTATCATCAAAACCGATATTAAAACCATGGTTGAAAACCGTAGGCCAACAATGTCCTTGGCAGGGGTAAGTCCATGGGAGTCCTTTCAATCTGGTTTTTTTAGCTTGGTCAGGCAACTGCAAGAGTCTTTGCATAGGGAGTCGATTGTTCATTCCCATGAGGTTGAGCTATTAAAGAGGGCTCTGGAATCCAAGACTAGTAATCTTTTAAACGCCTGAGTAAAAGAGGCAGAAAGCCAAGCCACAACTACTCAAGCAGAGTTAGCTAAGACTCATCCTGATTTGGTTGTGGCCATAGCACAAAATTCTCATTTGGAGGCCGAGACTAAGGTAGTCCGAGTGTGGTTGCAGGCTGAATTTGAGGTGACAAAAGCAGAATTATGAAATGAATTTGAAGCAGTCGAAGCACAACTACGGGCAGAGGGGGACAAATGATGATCCGACGCCCAAAGGTTTGAGGCCGAGGTGCGTCACTTCAACAGTGCTGCTGTCCAAGTGTTTGACGTAGGTTTTGCAAAGCCATCGAGTAGGCTCAACTTCTAGCTCCCGGAATCAATTTTTCATAGGCCAACTCGTTCGAGGAAGTGAAGGATGGCATGCTTATGGTTTCAGTAGCCGAGGAGGAAACTTCTGTCCGTCCTGAGGAGGATTTGCCGGAGAGTGTTGTTTCAGAGAGTAGGGTTCATGTTGCATTGACTGAGGCCAAGTAGTTTCATTAAATTACCCGTGTGCGGGTTTACTTCATTCGGCCTATAATGAATTATTGCGCCTCATGGCCTTTTAACTGTTAGCCCTTTGCGGGCTCACCTTGTGATTTATATACTTTATTTTCTTGACTTGGTTGTTTGGTATCGTTTGGCTTGTCCCTTTAAAGACATCTATTTTTGGCAGACCCTTTGGTTGGAGCATCCGGGGTGGCCTTGTTAAATTGGACCGAGTTTCGAATCGTGTGGCGGTGAGAGGGTGCCGAGTCCTCGATTGTGTAGGTCGGATGAGGATTTTTAAGGTTGGAAATAGTGGCGTGGTAGCCAAAGACCACACTTGAGGGTTCGGGTCGAGCTCGGCGACGAGCATAAGGTGTAACCGCACATGAGGAGTTGTGTAACGGCTCTGATGCTGGAAGTAGTGGCGTGGTAGCCAAAGACTACACTCGGGGGGTTCAGGCCGAGCTCGCCGAGGAGCGTAAGGCAGAACCACACGTGAGGAGTCGTGTAAGGACTTTGAGGCCAGAAGAAGTGGTGTGGTAGCCAAAGACTGCCCTTAGGTGTTCAGGACGAGCTCGCCGATGATCTTATGGAAAAACCGCGCGCGAGGAGTTGTGTGAGGGCTCTGAGGCCAGAAGAAGTGATATGGTAGCCAAAGACTACACTCGGGGGTTCAGGTCGAGCTCGCCGAGCAGCGTAAGGCAGAATCGCGAGCGAGGAGTTGTGTAAGGGCTCTGAGGCCGATAGAAGTGGTGTGTGTTCGCTTAAGGTTTTCTACGTTGGTCTTAATCTCGGTTTTGATGATAACAAACATGGAACTAATTACTTCATGGAGAGTTATTTTCAGGTTCCATATCGATTAGCGCACGACGTCCCCGATCGAAAAAATCGAAGAAATCAGACAAATCGGCAAGGACGCTCGTCGACGCTCGGGATTCTTCGGGAAGTTAGAGTTTAGGTTTAGGGTGTCTAGAATATAATATAATCCTCTTTATGATGCAAAGAACCCTAAAACCAAACCCGAATCCCATAACATGAAAACCCAAAAACCGCCCTGAAATTCACTAACCCTAGGGAGCTCCTGGAGGACTATATGACCTAGACACTTTCTTGACACAAAAAGTGGCGGTAATTGTTCCTTGGGTAGAAACTAAATAACGAGATATTTTTAAGGATTTTTTGGAAGCCTTTAGCCTACCCATATTTGAACCGGGAGATTAGGAAGTTTCCGTTTTCCGGAAATTTGTACTAGACCCCAAAAACTAGATTTTGATTCTTAAGGATTTTGATTTTTTAGCTATTTTTATTGAATCCAAATGGGGGGTAATCCTTATATAATATTTATGTTTCAAAGTTAGTAAGTAGACTTAGCGAAGACGAAACTAGAAAACGAGCAAACAAGCAGAAAAAAGCAAGAAGTGTAGTCTGCCCAGTTTCGGTCGATCGAATGGTGCCGAAAATTGGCAGTAGCCAATTCGGTTGACCGAAGTGTGCCAGAAAGCGGTAGTTTGCTTTCGGTCGATCGACGATCGATTGGCCATCAACCGGACGGCGGAAACGGCTAGTTTTTCGCTCGTTGAGCCGGCCGTTTCAAGCCATCTCCTCAAGGCTTATAAATAGCCGGCCGTTTCAAGCCATCTCCTCAAGGCTTATAAATAGAAGCCTTAGCAAGCCTTCCACCCTTTATCCAAGCTTCCATTGAGCCATATTTGATCATCTATAAAGGATTTCTTGAGCCATCTCTTTGCAATCCCTAGTTTCCATGATAAACCTTGATCTAGCCTTTGAACCTTCAAGATTCATCTTCTCAAGGCATCAAGAGGACTAGGGAGTTTCTTTTGGAGCTAAGTATAGTTTGATTTGTTTATTGCTCCAATTATTATTGTATTTTCTTGGTTATTTTCATTGTATACCACTTGTGTAAACCTAGATTGCTAGGTTGATTGTGTTGATGGTTGCCTTGGTGTTAAGGCTTAAACCCACCATTGTAAACGTAGTTTACTAGGATTAGTTGAGTTGTCCTTAGGTTGAGGTGGGAGAGTGCTCTAGGTAGGAAGGCGGGATACTTTCGGGTGTGGGAATGTCTTCGGTTTGAGAGCGGAGACTTTCCAGTGTAAAGTCCTCATTGTAAGGAAACTAGTTAATCTAGTTAAACTAGTTTGGAAATCCTAAGCGGGGTGCTTAGGTAGTGGAGTAGGCATTGAGATCGAACCACTATAAATACTTGTGTTAGCATTGTTTTCTTTGTGTATCGCATTGCTTATCTTGATTACTCGCTTCTGCATTTAGTCGTCAATTGTGAATTGCCTAAGTAACTTAAGAAATAATTAAATCAGAATTTAGGCAAGAAGGTTTAGTTAACACACTATTCACCCCCCCTCTAGTGTGGCCATTTCACCAATAGTGTGGTAGCCAAAGATTGCATTTGGGGGTTCAGGTCAAGCTCGCCCAGGAGCATAAGGCGGAACCGCGTGCGAGAAATTGTTTAAGGGCTCTGAGGCTGGAAGTAGTGGTGTGTAAGCCAAAGACTGCACTCGGGGGGTTCAGGCGAGCTCGCCGACGAGCGTAAGGCAGAACCACACGCGAGGAGTCGTGTAAGGACTCTGAGGCCAGAAGAAGTTGTGTGGTAGCCAAAGACTGCCCTCGGGGGTTCATGCCGAGCTCGCCAATGAGAGTATGGCGGAACCACGCGCGAGGAGTTGTGTGAGGGCTCTGAGGCTGGAAGAAGTGATGTAGTAGCCAAAGACTGCACTCGGGGGTTCAGGTCGAGCTCGCCGAGGAGCGTAAGGTAGAACCACGCGCGAGGAGTTATGTAAGGGCTCTGAGGCTGGTAGAAGTGGTGTGGTAGCCAAAGACTGCATTTGGGGGTTCAGGTTGAGCTCGGCTAGGAGTGTAAGGCGGAACCGCGCACGAGGAATTACTTAAGGGCTCTGAGGCCAGATGAAGTGGTGTGGTAGCCAAAGATTGCACTTGAGGGGTTTAGGCCGAGCTCGCCGAGGAGCATAAGGCGAAACCGTGCGCGAGGAGTTTTGTAAGGGCTCTGAGGCCAGAAGAAGTGATGTGGTAGCCGAGCTCGTCGAGGAGTGTAAAGCGGAATCGTGCGCGAGGAGTTGTGTAAGGGCTCTGAGGCCGGTAGAAGTGGCGTGGTAGCCAAAGACTACATTCGGGGGTTCGGGTCAAGCTCGTCGAGGAGCGTAAGGCGGAACTGCGCACGAGGAGTCATGTTGCTCATTTTAGAACTTGTCAGGCCGAGCTAGAGGCCGCATTTAGGGCCGAGGACCAGACTAGATGAAATTTGAGCTTGCAAAAAGCGCTTTTGAGGTTGTTGAGGGTGTTAGGAGCCCAGAATAAGCATTAAGGCTGGCAAACCAGCCTGGTGAAAGCGGAGCTCTAGTCATTGAGTGAAGTGCTGAGCTTTGGGGCCGAGGACCACGACGACGTGAGGGCGGAGGTCCGTGTTTTGGGGTCTAGGCCGAGCTCATGCGTGAGGACTCAGGCAGGTTTCGAATAGAATATTTGTCGAAGTAGCGAGATAATCATGGTGGTGTCCTTAACATTCACAGAAAAATTGTTAGGAATGCAACTTTATTGAGAAATAAAGAAAATGTGCGTACAGGAAGAGTGCTCGATTCCAAACTTTATTAGTGCTTTTTGGTCACGACTTGAGTTCTCTCAACTGTTGAGTGTTGGTTGCTTTTGCATGTTCCGTCTTAGGTTTTGCACAGAGGCTTCAGCCAGTTGTTTGCCTTTGGAAGCGAAGGACGTTTGTGAATCACTAGGCTCTTTCTTTGGTTTGGTTGCCTTTGGTTTGAGGCATTCGTTATAGCACCATCGGGCCTCTTTTTGATCAATGTGTAAGACGCCTACTTCCATTTCCGAGATGGGAAACTTCAATACCAAATGGGGAGTGGACACAACGTCTCCCAAATTGTTTAAAGACGGTCACCCTAGGATCATGTGGTAAGGGCTGGGTACGTTGATGACAATGTATTTGTAAATCAATTATTTTTGCCCTTGGCTGGGAGTTAAATATCGTCCTTAACCATATGGCTCCCCCGGACGTCAACTCTTTCCCCAAAGAAGCCTACCAGATCTCCCTTGCATGGGGTAAGTGAGGCTTATGCTAATTGCATCCTCTCGAAGGTGGAGAGGAAAAGGATGTCGACAGAGCTGCCTTGGTCGACCAAGACCCTTTTCTTGAGGGAAGTCGGTGTGGTCGAATGGTGGTATTGACTGCAGTTACAGTTTGAGAAAATATTTTCCTTGCGGAGCTCGATTCCTCGTTCCTTGTAATTCCTCCGACGATGTAGTTGATAATCCCTCGGGATTCGCTCTTGGAGCGATCAACTCGCTTGGCATCCTTATGCCCTGAATGGGGATTGGGGAGCGTCCGGCTTTGTCGCCTAGGGTCGCAGCTTCTGCTCCGACCTCTTTCTCTAGTGGTGGATATAGTTGTCCAGGCGTCCTGTTCGGACCAAGTCTTCCAACTGATCGCCAAGTACCACACACTCCTTATTTGTGTGACCGTATCTATCGTGGAACGTGTGCCTCTTGCTCATGTCAACATTCGGCTCTAGCTTTTGTTTTCTCGTGTTGTTAGGGTATTTGATGAGCTTCCGATGGTAGATGTCACGAAGGATGGTTTCGTTCCAAGTATTGAAAGGAGTATACTTTTTGAATCGGGCGCTCAAACGAGGTGGTGACCTCGGCCCTCTACCACTATTCTACTTGTGGCGACTGCAATCTTCACTTTTTCCGTCTCCCTTTTTGGACTTTTTTTCTTCGATGATGGCCATGAGATTTTGCCAGTCAGTCTTTTTGGCTACTCGGAGGTCTTCCATCTTTATGAAACTAGCAGCCTTCTCCTAAAATTCTGCCATGTCCGGTCAGCAAAGAGTTCAGGTTTTAGCCCGAGTTGGAGCAGAAGAGCTCGATCTGTGGGTTGAGGTTAGGAATTTCGGCCCTTATGGCCTGAAACCAATTAAGGTATTCTCTTAAGAGCTCATGTTTCCCCTACCTAACATAGTGTAGGGCAGCTCCTGCCTTGTGATATACCCACGGTGTGGTGAATCAGCTGAGGATAACACGGGAGAGGTCATCGAAAGAGGGGATAGACCTTGGCGGAAGGGAAGCAAACCACAATAAGACAATTTTTCCAAGGAAAGTCAGTAAAGCTCTGCAAAGTGAGGTGTTAGGGTGATAGGTAACTCGCTCCTCGGCAGGAGGCAGGTTGTCATGATGTGCTCGGCGAATGGTCCTGCTTCGAGTGGGAGAGTAGTCCTGGCTCTCCAAATTGTGTCTCCTCTTTTCCGAGTAAATGTTGTTTCCAGGCTTTGAGCGGCAGCATTCGTGGTTAGCCCAGGGCTATCCACGGGGGCGTGTCAGCATGTCGAATTAGGTCGTTAGCTATTGGTTTTTGGCTTCCAGATCATTTATCCATTCCTGGGACTCCTTAGGGGAAAGATTAGTCAGTACTGGAGCATTGTTCCTCGTTGTTTTAGCGTTACCAGGTTGCAGTCAATCGTAGCTATTGGGTCATTGTCATTGATGTACGGCGACGGTCGCTTGGCTCCGGGTTCCAATCATTGTGGGGGAGATAAGTTTTACTCGGCTCCACGATGGGCGCCAAATGTTCTTGCCCCTAAGGATCCGAGTACTTTGGTCCGATTTGGTGTTTGTCCTGGTCAGGTTCAACGCTGTCGGGGGGGGGGGGGGGGACCTGCAAAAGACACTCCAACGCTCAAGATAGAGGTACTCTGAGGTGGAGGTAATGAAATTGGAATTTAGGATTACCTAAGGCGTGCACGTTTGTATTTACTGTAGATGGAGGCGATGACTCCGCGCTGTTAGGGACCTTCGGGGTTATCAAGTCCTGTATGTGTCATGACGGTTCCTAAAATGCATTGTAAATATTGCATCATGAGAATCCATGTAAATATGCATTGTAAAAAGTGCTCGCGCACTGCCCACCGCTCTTGCTCACGCCTAGGCAAATGGCCTCGTTTGCTTAGGCATGGCATGGACGGTGGGGGTGTGCGAACATAGGAATTTTGTCATGCTCATCGTGTTTTTGGGAACCTTGGGGGTGACACTTGGGGGTTAAGCTCCACAAATATAGTACCCAGGTATAGCCTGGGCACACTCTAGTCTTTCGTTCTAGCTTTCGTTCAAGCATTTAGTAGCATTTTCATGCAATCGGCCATTTGGCCCAACAATATTTTTGCATCCAAGCACTCAGAGGCATTGACCTGCACGAAGTGGGAGCCATCGACTTTTCGACATTGGCCAAGCAGATTGGCTTAAGGCTAACCCCTTGCATGGGAAGCAAGGGTGCCGTACAGATTCTTTCGCATAAAACAATTGATTCGTGATAGCGCGGTAATCTCGCATGGATATTGCTTAGAATGGGTCGAGGGTGATCTCGTAGATGGCAGGCTTGTAATGTCATATCCCTCGTGATAACAGAGGACGTGGATGTCCTTATTTGGCCGGGTGCAGCCCCCGGGCAAAGTCGTTTGGTCTGGCTCGAGTCAAGTCTAGGAGTATAGTCGGGTGGGACCCCTGGGCAAAACCGTCTGATTCGGCTTGAATTGTGTTGTGGGCACTGCTGGGTCTAAGCTAACTGGGCCAAATAGTTCTAGTCTATTCCAGAATGTAATAACAATTATTACGCTAAATAGTTTTTGCGAGATTGTAGATCTGAACAATAGTTTCCTATGGCTAATGTTGCAACTCTTTCCGTCATTACCTACTCGCAGGTCGTAGTCACAGTTGTCCAGTTTTCTACTTCTTCTCATCCCCAGTAACACCTTACAAATGTGAGAACCACAACCGGTATCCAATACCCATGAAGTATATTTAGTTAATGGCAAATGTATCTCAATAACATACGCACCCGGAGAAGCAGCTTCAGAATCCCTCTTTTACTTTATCTTTGCAATATACTCCTTACAGTTTCGCTTCTAGTGGCCATCTTTGCCACAATGATAGCATGTGCCTTTGGGAACATCCTTCCCTTTCTTCTTGACATCTTTTTTAGGTTTCATAGCCTTGTTCTTCACTTTGTTCTTAACAGAGAACTTCTTTACCTTTTTAAAAGATGCACTTTGCCCTTTTCCTTAAGAAGCTAGGGCTCAATAGTCTTCAGCATATTAAGGAACTCGGAAAGCGAGGTATCCAGCTTATTCATATGGAAGTTTATGATGAACTATGAGTAGGAGTTCGGGAGGGATTGGAGCACCAAGTCCTCACTTAGCTCACCATCCATAGCGAAGCCCAACCTATCCAACTCCTCAATCAAATTGATTAGTTTTAGGACATGGGTCTTGATAGGAGTGCCCTCCTCCATTTTGGCATGGAAGAGTTGTTTAGACAGCTCATACCTCGCAGACTTGTTAAGATCACCATACAACTCCTTGAGGTGGAGCAGGATAGCTCTTGCATTGAGACGTTCATGCTAGCTCTACAAATCATCAGACATGGATGCGAGCATTATACATTGAATAGTGATGTTGTCTTCTTTCCATTTTTCTTGTAGCTTCCAATAAGTTGCTCTCTCTTCCTTGGTGTAATCCCCTTCCCCAAGGGGTTGCACAGGTCCCGGATCATCAAGAATGTGAGAGTTTCTCTTAAGTGAGGACAATCCTCCAATTAATTTACCTACGATCCAAAAATTAATTGACGTAATTTAGTCCAATTAATTTATTAGAATCCAGTATTCTTCGCAACGACGGTTAGGGGTGAGCAAAACTCGAACCGACCCAAAAAACCTGAAAAAACCCAAAAATTCAATTCAGGTCGGGTTATTCAGGTATAACGGGTCGGGTCGAGTCTTGTTTTTGAAAAATTTCTATGCTTTTTTGGGTCGGGTCGGGTTCGGGTGAAAACCTTGTTTTACCCGACCCGGCCCATTTTAATTAAAACCGAGTCTAATATTTAGATATTAGACCGATAGACCCGCTCTCCCGCCCCATTCTTCCTCACTCCCGATCCATTCCTCCTTAGTCCTCACTCCCGACTGCCGAGTCCGATTGTCGGTTGCCCAAAAAAAATGACCGTCGACGCCTGCATTCCATGCAATCCTCCCCTTCGCGTCCTCCACCTGCCGACTATCCAGCGTCCAGCGTCCGGCGTCCTCCTCACGTCCGGCATCGCAGACCTCGCCTCCTCCTCTCCGCATCGCGGACCTCGATCACCCACTGCTCCGCTCCTCGATTGTCTGCCCTAACTCAATAGCTGAGTAAGCCGACTCTCTGCAAAAGTTGCCTCCTCCTGCCTCACAGTCATCGGCGTCCGACGACGCTGCCAGAGCTTGAGGCCCCGAGCCAAATCCCAGTCACTCGACTCACTCGATCCCTCTCTGCTCATTGCAGTCGACATCTTCCTCAAAGATCACCGACTCCGAGGTCACCTCCTGCCTCACCGGCGTTAGGTGGCACTAACGGAGCCCGAGGCCTCGAGCTCCACACCTCCTTTACCTGTGATCTAGTGCTAGCTTGCGGCACTGCCATCTTCCTTCTCCTTCCCCTACTTAGCGCAACCTACCAATATCCTTTATTGGCAATTAGGGTTTTCTTCTCCCCGATAGGATTGCTAGCAGGCCTCGTGCGTAGTTGATCATCAGGATTAGAGGGGCAGATTCCGGCTCTGGCTTACTGAGCGATGGCAGACGAAGCCGGTGCGAGATGTGGTGGGAGGGAGGGTGGTTCTATTGGGGGAGTTAATCGGGTTAAACGGGTTAATCGGGTCGAGGCCCAATTTTTTCGGGTTAATCGGGTCGGACCTCGATTAAAAAATTGGGTAGGGTCGGGTATAAATTTTTTGACATTTTTTAGGTTATACCCGATCGGGTCGGATCGAGTATTGACCCGACCCGCCCGTTGCTCAGCCCTAACGACAGTGATGATGACATGGTGATGATAAAAAATTCTACAACGACTAGAAAAACATAAATGAGCAGATGTTCCACATGCATGACTATCAAGGTCTTTTAATTATTCATGTCTCCCACTAAATTTTGCGGTTCCGAAATGACCCTCCGGTTGGGAAGCGAGAAGCCTTGGTTCGTAGACTTACTTAGGGAAGGATGGAATCCCATTTCTCTTACTCGGGTCTCGCATGTAACACGACAAATCCTAATAGGTTCATGGGAAGGTAACTCTTTACCGATCACATCTCTATGTGACTTCCATCATGTTATGCCTATATGATAACTACGGCCTTGTGTTTGCACAACAAATCGCAAAACCCTAGTTGAGTCGAACTCATCGTTCTTATACCCGGAAGAAAAAGCAACCACCGTTGAGTGTAGCTCAACAAAGGTAAATCACGTTCATGTGGGTAGTAGAAACACATCTCTATGTGCTATATGCGGTGCATCGTGCCAACTTGCATAACGGGCCATATGTGTGCACAACAAACTCATTGAGTTCGTAGCCACATTCTACTCCCCATAACGATGGAAGGCATGACCGGTATTCTCAATACCTTAGCCATACAGACTCAATATTGGTGGAGGGTCTTTTATGCAATTATTATATCTCAGCTAACAACTACTTTGCAACAAAAATGTAAATAAAATCATAAAGTAAATAAGGATAATTATGGATGATTCTAAAGCGATCCACCCGAGCCACAGGGTGAACCTAGGCCATCATCCTAAGGTTTTTGGAGCATTGTATCGTCAAGGTGCTGCCAAAACTTTATATGGAGGTTGCCAGTTCAATCAGCGCCTCCACGGTGTTCAAGTCGTCATCTCCATGGACCCGAACTCCTCCTCTCCACGCACACCGAAACGAGGCAACAAGCATGCTCAAGTAACCTGCCCCTACACATCTACTTTTACGTAATCAAAAGAAGAAGATCCTAAACAACCCATGGGGAGAGGTTTAAGGAGAGGGAGAAGATGTTTACAACCAGAATTCTCAAGGTGAAGGCAGGGGTACGTAGGCCCTATTTAAAAGATACAATGCTGAAATTTTGTAAATTTACATGCAATCATCACAACCAGATTTACACCCAGTCACATGCACATAGGGCTAGTTCATAATCATCCTTTCATGCATCTTGTCGAAGAAGTAAAAGAAATGAAAAAAGTAGAACCAAAACCCATGCTAATCGGGTTACGTTTCCATCTAAACGTGGGCGCCGCGCAGACCATGCTGAAAATTCAACTTTCAGAGCTGTTCAACCATGAACCCAAAAGGGCTTTTGAGTTTACTTTCTATCCCGGAAGGACATGAATAGTAGGCTTCATCCCCGACTCAACGCTTGAGCCGCGAAGCCATCAAACAACTCAAGAAGCCCCCGAAAGCGTATCAATGATAGCAACATGTTTTGGACGCGAATAGTTGGTAAACACAACAATAACACCAAACTAGAAATCCAAAACTCGGTAAAGGTGGCACTGATACCACTGATGGGATACGGCTAGGAAACACATCGGAAAATAGTGAAAAAAATATATTTCAAAAATATCAAAAGCATCTTGAAAACAATGATCTACTTTAGCGATGTAGAGGAATTCAATAGACGAGGAAAGAGCATTTTTTTTAACTTTACCCGAATGGGTAGAAGAGCTATTGTGATCCCAAATCCGAGACACACACGTGCACATCCTCCAACGATGGTCCACACCGAGCACCTCACAACAAAGGGGGCAGCGACCTCTCGGGCTCATTGTGGCTTAACGGACTGGCTTCTTAATCTCCGGTTTGCACCAAACAGTGGCTGGCCCTTCCACCAAGAACCAGGTAGTGACCAAAGGGAGAGAGATGATAAGAAACCTCAAAACAAATTCACACAGGACAAAAGTACCTTGCTGGAATTTTTGGACTCTTCCAAATTTCAAACTCGACAGAGATTTTTGGCGGTGCAAAAATCCAGTGGAGCTTCTCGAAGCTTGAGAATGTATGAGAGGTGGAAACATGGGGTGTGACTAGAGGTTGGAGGTGGAGAGTTATTACTCGGGTGCGGCTACAATAGAGGGACCTCTATTTATAACTTCTCCAAGGGGCGGCTACAATAACCGACCCTGATTTTGAATTAGCCCCAAAATTCAGAATTTTAGGGTCAATCTCCAACTGACTCCCCTATTAATGGGGAGTCAAAATTCAGCTCCCTATCTAATGGAGAGTTAGGTTTTGACTCATGGGAGACCAAACCTGGTCTCCCCTATTTCGAATTCAAATTCAAACCTGGTGGCTTATTCAATATAGCCTCCAAATTTTCCCACCATGCTTGAACCGACCCAACCCAAGCCATGCTCTAGTTCATCCTATGAACCAGACGATGGGTTCAATTCGGTTTCAACCCTTGAACTAGACTAGGGGTTGGTTGAGACTTCTCACGTGTTAGACCCTACTAATTAGGGTTCCGAGAAACTACTTCCTCGAGTACTTTTAATTCGTTCGAATGGGAAAGACCTTTCCTAATATTGTTTGTAGACAAGAACCTTGATTATGTTGCAGCATGTTCGTGCTAGCAAACATCAAGTGTCGCGTGCGAGCTCTATCCCATAGAGGTCATTTTGAATGAAGCATGTTTGTGTATGACTTATTGCACTCCACACTCTACCAGCAATGAGTCGTGCACAACAGAGAGTTGAATTCTGTAGAACACCTTCTAATAGAACTCCTTATATTTGAATTTCCATGAGCCACCACTAAACCCTTTTAGTGCGGTCGTGCAAAACTCCACTCACAAGTCACGTTTGACATCTAGCAATGAATCATGACTACCCAAAGAGTGTGAGGTTCAATCTATAGGGACCGAACGTCTTTTGCTGATTAATTATCGTGCAACTATATCCTTGGGTTACACAATATCCCCGATGCAGCTAGGGGATAGAAGTCGTGTCAAACCCTAATACAGACTCATATGTATTCCACTCTCTCAAGTTGTTGTCTCAACCATGAACAGTCGGAAACTCTTTTTCGGCTTTCATATCCACTATGGCCAAAAAAGTCTTGATTCAACACATGCAGGAGTATATAGGACGTTCTCTCCCCCTATTAGGAATAACTGATTCCTTGTTGGTTGCTCACATATCTCCTTGAAAGCTTTACTATGCCCAGAGTATTTAACACACAACTCTACAAGCCACGTAGGGAATACACCAAAGTGATAGATCTTCAATCACAAGGTTACCATGACAACCTCAGGTCGATGACTGCTTGCACCTACTATCACATGAGGAACAACCTATTGATACTCATGTAACGATTCCATTTGGTGTTCCTTGAGCGGGTCCGTTAAGTGAACTAATTCTCTAATAAGCACTTGCACTTGTACATTAATTACGCCTCATAGGAAACTTCAAGATCACCTCCCCCTATCAAATAGGGCATGTACCAAGTGCACTAGTCTATCTGGAATCACCGGCCCCTACTCGGTGATCGTACCACTAGGAACGTTTAGAACTAGGGTATCTGAATTTTAAGTCTCACTGGCATGATCTCATCATGGCCCTAGAATCATTTGCCTTATTCACTGGGTTCATCATAATCTAATTAATAATATAAAGATGCAACATGTGATGAAAAGATGTCTCATATTATTTACTATCTTTGAATAACCCCTAAACACATCGACATGTGATTGACTTAAGGGCACTGTTCCTTTCAGCATATAGATAGGGGGAGTATGGAATTCATATCTAAATAGTATGCATGTTGAAAGGGGGAGCTTAAACTAGCCTTCGATACCAAGTTCATTAAAATTAGAAATTAGATGCTCAAAATGAATCTAAGTGTAGTGTTTTCAATGAGATGCTTGTCATCATCAAAAAGGGGAAAAATGTTGCCCCAAGGGTTCAACTTTGGCAACACTCTTAGTTTTGATAATAACAAACATGATTCTAAGAGATTCATGAAGTTTCGATCTCAGGATGGACATATGATACGCGTCCGAAGTTCATAGGAGAAATCGCAAAAAATCAAGTATCGGAGGCTTTGGAGTTGAGTACGTCAAAATTAGTTTAGGACTTAGTTTGTGGCCTAAGGTTTTCAACCTTGGTCTTAACCTCGGTTTTGATGATAACAAACATAGAACTAATGATTTCATGGAGAGTTATTTTTAGGTTCCAAGTCAGTTAGCGCTCGACGTCCCCGATCGGAAAAATCGAAGAAATCGGAGAAATTAGAGAAATCGGCAAGGACGCTAGTCGACGCTTGGGATTTTTTGGGAAGTTAGAGTTTAGGTTTAGGGTGTCTAGAATATATTGTAAATCCTCATGATGATGCAAAGAAACCCAAAAACTAAACCCGAACCCCAAAACATGAAAACCCAGAAAATCGAAAAGTGACCTTCGAATTCGCTAAGCCTAGGGAGCTCCTTGGAGGGATATATGACCTAGATATTTTCTTGGCACCAAAAGTCCCGATAATTGTTCATTAGGTAAAAACTAGATAACGAGATATTTTTAAGGATTTTTTGGAAGCCTTTAGCCTACCCATATTTGACTTGAAAGATTATAAAATTAGATTTTGATTCTTAAGGATTTTGATTTTTTAGATATTTTTATTGAATCCAAATGGGAGGTAATCCTTATATAATCCTTATGTTTTAAAGTTAAGAAATGTTATATAAGTAGACTTAGCGAAGACGGAACCCATAAATGAACAAACGAGCAAAAAAATTAGCCCTGCCCAGATTCGATCGATCGGCTGGTCGACCGGCTGGAGAAGAAATCAGGCAGAAGGCATTTCAGTCGACCGATTGGTCGATCGGTTGATGCCTAGAATGGGCAAAATGCGTTCGGTCACTCGACGGTCGCTCGCTCGGTCGACCGACGATCGACCGGCATGCGAACGGGCGTCGACAACGAGCAAAAATATGCCTGTTGACAACCCTCGAGTGTTGGGGGGTTATAAATACTCATCCCAAACTCATTCCAAGCCTAATGTTGATGCCTCTAAGCCTCAAAGAGCCACTCGTTGCATCTCTACAAGAATTCTTGAGCGATCTTTGCAAAGAACCCTAGCTTCCATGATACAAGCTTGATCTTGCCTTTGAACCCACAAGATTCATCTTCTCAAAGCATCAAAAGGTCTAGGGAGTTTCTTTTGGAGCTAAGTACTTGTTGTTTGATTTATTGCTCCATTAGTTGTTGTATTTTGATGTTTATTTGAGTGTATTTGAACTTGTATAAACCTAGGTAGCTTGGTTTGATTGAGTTGGTTGTTGCCTTGGTCTTAAGGCTTAAATCCACCATTGTAAACTTAGTTTACTAGGATTAGTTAAAGTTGTCCCTTAGGTTGAGGTGGGAGAGTGCTCTCGGTAGGAAGGCGGGATACTTCCGAGTGTGGAAGTTCCTTCGGTTTGAGAGCAGAGACATTCCGGTGTAAAGTCCTCTTTGTAAGGGAATCGAAATAATCTAGTAAAGCTAGTTTGAAAATCCTAAGCAAGGTACTTAGGTAGTGGAGTAGGCATTGGAGTCGAACCACTATAAATAATTGTGTTAGCATTGTTTTCTTTGTGTATCACATTGTTTATCTTCATTATTGGCTTCCACATTTAGTCGTTGAATTGTGAATTACCTAATTAGTTTAAGAAAACATTTAAAACGGAATTAGGCAAAAAGGATTTAGTTAACACACAATTCACCCCCCCCCCCTCTAGTGTGGCCATTTCACTAACATTTGGTATCAAAGCGGGTCGTAGATTGAGATTTCACCATCCCCTCTACATCGTCTATCGATCTGAAAAATGGCACTAGAGGGTTTAGTGTCTTCGCCTCGAACTTTTGGTGTTTGGAAATATAGGATGTACACATACTTAAAGACTAAAGGTGTTGGTGTCCTTAACATGTTGAGACTAGAATTCATTGAACCTAAGGTTGTCAGCTTATGATTTATGGGCCACTTTAAACTCATGCATTGCTCTCAGCTTATGATTTATGGGCCACTTTAAATGTTTTATTTGATTATGCCAAAACCGAAGAGATTGGCACTTTTGATGAAGGTGGTGATGACAATGGTCACTCACCAACTACTAATCTCGGTTTTGATGCCCATAGTACTTCTAGTCAAAGGAGCAACTCTAAGAGCCAAAAACGAAAAGTGATTTGTCATGCTTGCAAAGAAAAGGGGCTTGTGAAAAAAAATTGTCCTACCGTGATGAACAAAGCAAGTAAGAGGTCAAGTGCTTCCACCTCCACCTCTCACTCACTTGAAGCACCCTCTAGCCATGACTATGAAGCCACATCCAAAGTTATCCTCATGGATGCTAATGTTGAGGTACACTCTTCTTCACCTAGTCATGCTAATGAAAATGACAATGCTAGTTCTACTAGTTCTCATGGCATGCCATATGATGAGTTAGTAGACGAGTGTAGAAAGATGTATGCCTTGCTTGTTAGAAAAGATAAGGAAAATAGAATGTTAAAGAAAGAAAAATGTGACGCTTAATTCTTGCTTGCATGAATTCAAATTGGAAAATGAAAAATTGAAATCTAGGTCATCTGATTCATGCCATGATGATATGGAATTTTAGATTAAGGACTTGAAACATAAAAATGATAATTTAAAGATTGAAAATAGCATGTTAAAAACTCAATTGCATGTTATTCCAAAATCCATGAATGATTTGAAAAGTGATGTTATTTTCTTGAATAAGAAAGTAAATGAATTCAAAAATGCTTTATCTCCTAAGAACACTCGAATGAAAAATGCTTATGTAAAGAATGCCAATCTTCATTATCATTCCCATGTGAAGCATTCTACCATTAAATCTCATGTTCAAAACAAGAATATTTTCTTTAAGAATGCTCATGTTCATCACAGCTCACATGCCAAGCATTCTAGTGATAAATCACATGTCCATAGCGAAAATAAAAAATTTCATGGACATTATTTTTATTGTGGTACATATGGCCATGCAATCTATGATTGTGCATTTAAGAAGAATCCAAGTGTTACTAAGATACTTTGGATACCTAGGCCAACTAACCCCCAAGGACCCAAAGCAATTTGGGTACCATAGGTTTCTTGCTCTCATGTAGGGGGAGCTACCTGTCACACCCCAACTGAGGGTAGTGTGACCTGCCAGGGCGTACCTCCTGCCCTGTAGCCTACTATCTACACTGACACCAATAAAGTCAAGACGCATCGAGTAAAAGAAATCTCATCATACTTTATAAAAAGTTTGCAAAGTCACAATCCATATGTTTTCCAAAATGAGTAGAAACATCAACATCAAAGAAACCGAAGGTTCAAGAAACAAGATTCTACAATACTTTTTCAATTACAACTGTCAGTGCAGAAACAAAACCAAACACTACTAAGCACTAGTCTAAGACTCATGGACGCCGCTACGAGATTTGGCACCGCCTCCCGCCCACCAGCTGCACCATGTTGACATACTAAGTCACTGCTCACGCTCTGCAAAAATAAGAATAAACTATGAGTCCACTTGGGACTCAGTGAGTGGCTCAAATGAACCTCCACATAAGCCTCAATCATGTATATATCATATAAGGCATCAAAGAAAATGTACAAGGAAGAAAAGTTTATTTCTAATGCGATTACTGACCCCAACGGGTACATTTGTACCAACTGAATATGATAACTTGTCATCTCGGCTTATCAAGCCTTCGGCATCCGGCCCTTAGGTCTACTCATAGAATAATATCTCGGCTATAGCCATCCCTACCATATCCGGTAGTATCATACTGGCCATTGGCCACATCATCTCAAGAAGTAAGCAAACAATCCCGGGCCGTCGACTAGGATGGTCCACTAGTCTTCGGACATCGTCTGGGGTAAGGATAACTAGTCTCACCCAACTGGGGTCTGGCACCTAGCGGGCCCACTGGTGCACCTCTAGACCCAATACTGGCCGAGATGAGCATTGGTCATTTCCGACCTCCTCACTCCTCGGCGGACCATCTCAAACACATCACACAATCAATATCCTAGAGTTTCCATATATAAACACTTCGGGCCTTTGCCCGTATCTGGCCTAAGTCCGACTACCGAGTCAAAAATTTATGCCGCCCTTTCAATATATGAACACCTACGAGTTCTAAATTTCCAAAAGTATATAAGGAGTCATATAAGTGTTATCGTCTCCTAACTAAGTTTCCATATATGTGCTATGAATGTTTAGTGACGCCTTACATGTTACCCATCCTTCTACACTGCCTTAGGTGAGAATTTCCATGTGTCGACCTTGGAATACCACCCAAGAACATTTAAGGTAGCATGTATAATCCAAAGGAAAATATTCAAATATTGCAACCTTCATCATATATGACCACAATGTATATACATAGCAATTTTTATACTACCTTAGGAATATTAGCACATTAAGGAGCAACAATCTAGCATGACAAGGTAGTAATGAATTTAAATAACATGTATGAAATTCAAAACATGGTAACAATGTCAACATCCAAAGTTTAAGGATCTAATGCTAAGAATGGTTATAAAACTAGCATTTCTACAATTCAAAATCAATCAAGCTACATGCTAAGTTTGGTGTTCTTCCTAAGTATTGTCAAATCTCTATGTATGATCCTTATAATCATGCAATTTCCATCTAAAGCTAATCTCTCCTCCTCTCCCTAACCTTGGCCGAACCATGAGCAAGGAAGACCTTGCTCAGCCATGGCCCTTGTGGTAGGAAAAGAGGGAGGAGACTCTAGCTATACCTTTACCTCTTCAATTCCGCATACAACTTAAATACTAATGAACTAATTTACCTTTCCCCCATCCTTGGTCGAACCCTCTGCATGAGTTGTAGGGTTTGGTCGGCCACTTCAAGGGATTTCTAGGGAGAGCATACTTCATAATACGCGAGATGTAGAAAGGGAACTACATCAAACAGTGATATAAGGTCATCTAAGGGCCTTCTTGCCGTCAAGGTAATCGGGGAAAATTTCGGCATGACCTTTCCCCTTTTCCCATGACTCGGCAGCCCCAAGATTTTGCAAAATGACAAAGAAAAATAGTGATTTCTGACAAGAAACCTCATAAAACAGTGAACACACGTCGTTGGAAATCAAGATTCGTCAGAAGGATTGCGAGAACTCAACGTATTTCATCTCGGGTTTGGCTGCAATAAGAGGGTTTTATTCCCTCATCCATCTTTCCAAAGATGGCCTCAAGACTCACTTAACTCATATTCGGAACTCGACTAAACCCGAACTCAACTTGGGTTCCGACTCAACCCATAACATGACTCGAGTTAACTTAATTTAAGGTATGATTTCATAAAAGGAAAGTTAATCATCCACATAGGTTTCATGAATCATTAGCCGAGTCATACCTTTTCACTCGAGACGATCCTGAGGCTCGACTCAACTGCCCCCGGGTCCGGCGCGCTGCATCAAAATAGATTTTCATATTAGGAAACTTTTCCGGGTCTTACACTACCACACAAGGGTAAGAGAAGTGAAGAGTTGAAGTTGATCATGGACTTAAATGAAGATTCATCCTTTGGTTTCAACTTCAAACCATCATGATGCCATAGGTATGGAAATTGGTATCAAGATACATTTCGTCTCATCTCCTTACTTTGGTTAGTTTCATTTATGTTGGAGTATATCATACATGTTTGATTTGAGTTATTTTCTCCACTCTTGAGAAGAGGCTTTTGAAAAAATGATTTTTGATTTTGATTTCCGGCCTCTTCGGAGATGTAAGTGGCCTATAACGGGCCTAAGCGACCTTGCAGTTCTAAATCATAGGCTCATTGTGGCCTTTTGGTTTTCAACCAATAGGAAGGGTTGGAGATCATATTTCCATTTATATTTTACTTGTGTTATCTTAAAATTCGTTTTGGTATCACTCAATTTTATTTAAAATGAATTTCAAAATATTTACCAAATTGAACTTTCATAATGATACTTGATGCTTCTCTTTATTTTTTGGTTTGGTTAGCTTGCTAAGTAGCTATATTTTCTCTGAAACATTAGTGTAGTTTACTTGCAAGTTATGAGTATTTTAAGAAGGCTAATAACTAGGAAGAAAAGGGTAAGTTTGGGAAATTATCATGAATAAGGTATAACTCCGATTATTTCAAAATCTTAGTGTTATACCTCAATATTTAAGATTAAATTATGTCTCTATACTCTTGATTAGAATGGCATTTTAAACCCTTGAATTCTCATGAGTAGGTAGAATTTTAGTACTTAGGCAAAGTTCATTGAATGAAACTTGGTCTAGGTTGATACTTATTATTAGAGACCTTCTTTTAAGTCCAAACTAGTTAAACATGTTTAGAGATCTTATTCTTCAAATATTTCATATCTTAAGATCTCTTTGATTCATTTTGATATCATGATAACTCCTTTAAAATGAATATCTACTATCATGCATAGGTTAAGACTTTTAAATGAAACTTTGCATTGAACCTTTGCTATTTAGTAAGTTAGCTTGCTAGTTGGTATATGATTTCATTATGATACTAATGAAGCCTACTTGCAAGTTGAGAAAGTGGTAAATTTGGAAGGCTAAAGACAATTGGGAAAGAAAATGAAATTTGTGGAATTTCTCAAAAAATGAGGTATGAGTTTCATTTTGACAAAATTCTTGCATAACACCTCAATTTTCTTGATTAAATGATTTCTCTTTGCTCATGAATGACTTTGCATGATAATTGATTGAAATCACATGAGTAGATAAAATTTGTATACTTAGGCTGTTTCATGTCATCTAGTTTGAATGAAATGTGCCCTAGGTAGAATTTCATCTTAGAGATGTCATTTTAAGTTGAAACTTTATGAACATGTTTGAGTTCACTCATGATTTACTTTCTTGTGATTAAAATTGAAAAATCATGTGAAAATGGATAAATTGATAACAAGTTCACTTTCGGAGACCTTAAGTTGAGTAGGGTTGACCTAAGTCAACAAATTGACTAAGAAACTTCATCTTAGGTCCAAACTTCACAAACATGTTTAGATTTACTCATGTTAGGTGTCCATGTGTTTAAATTTGAAAAAACCATGAGTAAAAGTTGTTGGGAATAGATCTAGCGCAATAGATAAGAAACGAGAAGAAAATGAAACACACACAAGAACGCACAAGATTTACGTGGTTCGGCGAAAATTGCCTACTTCCACGACCGCACTAGAAGTTTTCACTATTAGGGTTTTCTCAGATACACGACAAATATTACATGTGAGTTTATTATATAGGGCGACACAGGCCCACATCCCAAAGGGCCCAAAAAATCTCTGAAAACTCTGCGTAGCGCAACATAAAAGGATTTGGGCAGATCAGTAGCCACACATCCCAACAATCTCCCACTTGGAGACTGATCTAGGGATACCAATAATGCTCACATAAACTTTCTCTTCTTGTTCAAGATCCATCCACTTCTAGTGTGACACCTCCTCATCACTAACCATGGTGGCCAACTGAGGTCATGCATAACCTCAGCTTATCAGTGGTGACGACTTTGGTCAACATATCTGCAGGGTTCTTTAACCATGAATTTTCTTTAGTTGTAGCGTTCCATCATCTATCAAATGAAGAATATGATGATACCTCAATTGAATATGCTTAGTCCTTGATTGAAATACTGGATCTCTAGCAAGATGGATAGCACTCTGACTATCACTGAATAGCTCATTGTTGCCCCGTGTTTTTCCCAATTCATTCAAAAGACCCTTCAACCAAATCATCTCCTTCCCAACCTCTGAGATAGCCATATATTCTGCTTCTGTGGTTGAGAGAGCAACACTCCTTTGAAGTCGGGACATCCAACTTACAACAGTATCTCCTATAGTGAAAACTACATAACCTGTAGTACTCTTCCTACTATCCAAATTACCACAATGCATCAGAAAAGCCCTGTAGAGTAACACTATTACTTTTAAACTAAAGTATTGTACTTAATGTAGCTTTCAAGTATCTCAATAGCCACTTTACAGCTTCCCAATGCTCCTTTCCTAGATCAGACATAAACTTGCTTACAACTCCCACTACATGTGCTGTATTTGATTTGGTATAAACCATAGCATACATTAGGCTTCCTACTGCACATGCATAAGGCACTTTGGACATCTGCTCACGCTCTTCATCTGTCCTAGGAAACTATTTCTTATTGAGATTGAAGTGATTTCCCAGAGGAGTGCTTCTAGCCTTTGCATCCTGAATGTTGAATCTGCTAAGCACTTTCTCTATGTACTTTTCTTGAGATAGGTTGAGAATTCCTTGTGCTCTACTGCTTAGCTGGTCCGAGGTCCTTCATCTCAAATCTGTCTACCAACTATTGCTTCAATTTGTCTATCTCCTGCAAATTTGATCCTGCAACTAGGATGTCATCAACATATAAAAGCAAAATAATGTAACAGTCACCAATCTTCCTTGTATAACAGCAATGATCCATCCGACACCTTGTGAAACCAATGCTACGTATAAACCTATCAAATTTCCTATTCCATTGTCTGAGAGCCTGCTTTAGTCCATATAGACTTTTATTCAACTTGCACACAAGGTTTTCTTTTCCAGCAATTTGAAAACCTTTTGGTTGTACCATGTAGATATCTTCCTTGAGGTCGCCATGCAAGAAAGTTGTTTTTACATCTAGCAGCTCTAGATGCAAATCCTCAGTGGCTACAATGCTCAGCACTAATCTGATAGTGGTCAGCTTCACTACAGGAGCGAAAATCTCTATGTAGTAAATCCCCCATTTTTGGTGAAAACCTTTTGCTACCAGTCTTGCTTTATATCTTCTGTTGCCATCAAGTTCTTCCTTCACCCTATACACCCACTTATTTTGCAATGCTCTTTTTTCTTTTGGTAACTTGGCAAGCACCCATGTATTGTTCTTCTGTAGCGACTCCATCTCATCGTTCATGGGTAGCTCCCACTTAACAGAATCTGTCACCTGCATTACCTCACCAAAACATTCTGGTTCCCCAGCATCAGTCAAAAGCAAATAATGCAACGAGGGAGAGTACCTTTCTACGGGCTTGGGTATTCTTGTAGACCTTCTTAACTGATGTTCTGGCATAAGTGGATCTGGCCCAATTTCATCTTCAGCCTCGATGTCTTCAAGATCATCCGGTATTTCTTCAGTCCATCTACTTATATCATTCTCTGATATTTCTTCGAGTTCAACCTTCTCACTTTTACCTCGTTGTTTTCCTGCACTATTAGATTCTGGTCCATGTCTGTCTTTGTACATTACATTCTCATTAAATGTAACATCCTTGTGCCTAATGACTTTCTTATTCTGATCATCCCGAAAGCGATAACCAAAATCATCAAAGCCATAGCCAATGAAATAATAGTTTTTGGCCTTAGGATCAAGTTTATCTTGAATATCAGAACTTAAATGTACATATGAAACACAACCAAAGACCTTTAAGTGTGAGAAGTTTACCTCTTTATCTGTCCATTCCTCCTCAAGTATTTTAAAATTTAGTGGAACTGAAGGTCCTCTGTATATTAGGTAGGCTAATGTGTTAACTGCGTCTGCTCAGAATATTTTTGGTAATCCTGAACATATCCTCATGCTCCTAGCTCGCTCGTTCAAGGACCTATTCATCCTCTCAGCAACACCATTCTGCTCAGGTGTTTGTTGACATGTTTATTTTCCATCTTTTGTTGCTTATTTTCATGCTAATTTCGAATTAAATGCTTCCTAAAATGTGTTTATTATTGTGTTTAACTTTTAGGCAACAAATGATGGAAAGAAATAAAAAAGAATCCATTTGCACATTTTTTGGAAGCTAAAAATTGGAATGCAAGCTGGATCTGGTCGCACTGCCTTGGACGTGCCTATGCCTTAGCGAGAATACATGTGACAGAATCAGAATTTGCCATGTTTGATGCTGAAATCTTGGCTCCATGTTTCCAATTGAATTTTAACAACCCATTTGTGTCAAAAACATTAAACCAGGATATTTGGTTGATTAGTTAATGCCATGTAGGGTTGATTTGATTTTTATTTTTATTTTAGTTAGGTTTGGAATTCTCCTATAAGAGGAGAAGAGTTGTAATGAACACGGCTGGTTTTTAGCTTTAATTTTTAGGCTAGTTTTTAGCTTTAGTTTTTAAGGCTGGAAATTCTTAGCTTTAGCCTCCTTTTGTATTTTGCTCTTTAAGTTTTCTGGTGTAGTTTATTTTTGAGAAAGAAATTGTGTGAGTTTGAAATATGTGGCTGATCCACTTTTTTCTAGCTAAAGGGTGATTCGACGTTTCGGTACTATGGATTATGAGATTCTTCTATGCTTAAAGTCTTTGTTTTCTAGTATTTCATTTATTTCCTGCGGAATCTATTCTGTCGCTTCTTTTTAATTGTTGGTCTATTACCAGATTATTAGAACAATAGTTAGTCTATCGGTATTGGCTGTTCCATGCCGGATTTAGAGACAAATTAGTTGTGGTTGCTGTTCAATCCTAACTAATGGAATATTTGAATTAATATAACTTGTGAGATTGTTGTTCAATTCACAAAAGTCTATTAAAACGCTAGAAATAAAGAAAACTATCCTTAGCGTCTATGATCAATCCTATGAAGCGAAATCGAGAACATACTTTTAGCTAGACTTTCCTCTCATTGATTTCTCCTAAATTTTAATCACTATTTTTAATTACTGCTTTTAATTCAGTTTGCATCTAATCAAAAACCACCCTCTTTTTAATTTCCCCTTTTTAATTTTTGGTTTTGAAAGAATTTGAAACTAACCAATCTCTGTGGATTCGACCCTACTTGTCACGACTACAAAATCTCAAGAAGTAGGTATTTATTTTTGGTGGATTCGTCTATCGGTATTGGCTGTTCCATGCCGGATTTAGAGACAAATTAGTCGTGGTTGTTGTTCAATCCAAACTAATGGAATATTTGAATTAATATGACTTGTGAGATTATTGTTCAATTCACAAAAGTCTATTAAAATGCTAGAAATAAAGAAAACTATCCTAAGCGTCTATGATCAATCCTATGAAGCGAAATCGAGAACATACCTTTAGCTAGACTTTCCTCTCATTGATTTCTACTAAATTTTAATCACTATTTTTAATTACTGCTTTTAATTCAGTTTGCGTCTAATCAAAAACCACCCTCTTTTTAATTTCTGGTTTCGAAAGTATTTGAAACTAACCAATCTCTGTGGATTCGACCCTACTTGTCACGACTACAAAATCTCAAGAAGTAGGTATTTATTTTTGGTGGATTCGAGACCCATCAGTGTTCCAGGAACTCTCTTAATCATTCTGATCCCATTATCATAACAGAAAGCCTTGAACTCTTCACTGCCATACTCCCCTCCATTATCTGATCTCAAGCATTTGATTTTCAAACCTGTCTGATTTTCCACTTCTGCTTTCCACCTCTTAAAAATAGAAAACACGTCAGATTTATTTTTAAGAAAATAAACCCATACCTTTCTGGTGAAGTCATCAATGAAAGTAACATAATAGCGTGAGCCACCAAGGGAAGCCACCGAAGCTGGTCCCCATACATCTGTATGTACAAATTCCAACTTCTCAGTCTTTGAAGTTCTTCCGACCTTCAATAATTTTACTCTTTTCTGCTTCCCATAGACGCAGTCTTCACACAAGCCAACATCAACTGACTGCAAGTCTGGTATTTTCCCCTTTGAGGCGAGCAACTTCAATCCTTTTTCACTCATGTGACCCAACCTTCGGTGCCACAATGTCGATTTCGTACATGATTCCACCACTGATATTGTATTCTTGTTTTCCGTTGTTGTGTTTGAGATTTAAATCCACCGGTGTAAACATAGTTTACTAGGATTAGTTGAGTTGTCCATTAGGTTGAGGCGGGAGAGTACTCTCGGTAGGAAGGCGGGACACTTCCGGGTGTGGAAGTGCCTTCGGTTTGAGAGCGGAGACTTTCCGGTTGTAAAGTCCTCTTTATAAGGGAAACGATATAATCTAGTAAACTTAGTTTGGAAATCCTAGGCGGGGTGCTTAGATAGTGGAGTAGGCATTGGGCCGAACCACTATAAATCATTGTGTTATCATTGTTATTTTCTTTGTATATCGCATTGTTTATCTTGATTACTCGCTTCTGCATTTAGTTGTCAACTGTGAATTGCCTAAGTAACTTAAGAAACTATTAAAATTGTATTTAGGTGATAAGATTTAGTTAACACACTATTCACCCCTCCTCTAGTGTGGCTATTTCACCAACATATTCTTCTTCTTCTTCAGTTCCTTGCACTGGTTTCTAAGATGACCTTTCGTATCGCAATTCCAACAAGTTATTTCTTTGCGATGCCTAGACTGACTTCTCCCCTTAGATTTAGGTCTGCCCTGGCCTTGATTCTGACTTCGATGAGGGTTTCTGCCCCAAGCTTCGCTGCTTAAGGCAGAACCTGAAGATTCGCCAGACTCCTTTCTACAGATATCCTCATTGAGAATCAAGTCACGAACTTCAGAAAACTTTAGCTTTTGATCTTGCGTCGAACTGCTCACTGCAGTCACTGTCGTTGACCAACTTTTAGGTAGTGATGACAACAAGATTAATGCTTTAACTTCATCATCAAACACGATCTTCATCGAGCTCAATCGATTTGTAATATCATTGAACTCGTTGATATGTTCTCTAATAGACGCACCCTCAAACATCTTCAAATTGAATAAGCGACGCCTCAGATATACCTTGTTTGGAGCAGAAGGCTTCTCGTACATATCTGATAATGTCTTCATCAAACCCTGGGTAGTCTTTTCATTGATAATGTTGAACGCAACGTTCCGCGTCAGCGTCATTCGGATCACCCCAAGTTCTTGGCGATCTAACAGATCCCAATCATCTTGCTTCATGTTATCTAGTTTCTCCCCCGATAGCGGTTTGTGCAACTTCTTCTGGTACAGATAATCCTCGATCTGCATCTTCCAGAAACTAAAATCTATTCATCAAACCTGTCGATCTTCACCTTCCCATCTTCTGACGCCATCTCTCCCATGGATCCTTTGTAAACCTGATTGCTCTGATACCAATTGTTGGGAATAGATCTAGCGCAATAGACAAGAAACGAGAAGAAAATGAAACACACACAAGAACGCACAAGATTTACGTGGTTCGACGAAAATTGCCTACTTCCACAACCGCACAAGAAGTTTTCACTATTAGGGTTTTCTCATATACAAGACAAATATTACATGTGAGTTTATATAGCGGGACCGCCAAAAACTCTGCATAGCGCAACATAAAAGGATTTGGGCAGATCAATCGCCACACATCCCAACAAAAGTTAAAACTTGATACTTAGCAATTTCATATTAACATGCTTGTTTTTCAATGAAATCATGCTAAGGAAAATTTTTGACCAAATGACATTATTTTCATTTTAAACTTGATAAACATGCCTTAAATGATTATATCTTGATATATGAAAAGTTTGAATGGAAACTGAAAACTTTTGAAAATAGCTAATATTTACAAATACCACTAGATTTTAGTTATTTTTGGAAAAATGCAAAAAAAAAAAATTTGGATGATTCTTGAAACTGCATGTTCTCTGAAAAATCTAGTTTCTTCAGTAAAAATTTCTAAAATTTTCAGTTCATTTTTGAAATTGGATTTCAGTTCATTTCAGAAATGCAGAAAATTTATTTTTGGATTTTTGAAATTGGATTTCAAAACTTTTAAGTATCGTTCTTCCCAAACGTTCATTTTTTCGATACTTTGATTTTTGGTCCAATCTTCGAATGAGACTTCAAGTATGCTATTTTGAATTCACTTTTGGTACCGTTCTAATAATTTACAGAAAATAATTTTTTGACTCCTTGACCAATACTTGGAAATATAGATACTTGAGTTAGTACAAGATTCCTAGTTTTCAATTTTGACTATCATTTCAAGAGATCATGTATTAGTAGTCTGTCGTTCGATATGATATTTTCGTCCCTTGAGTTGGTTGACTTCATTTTCATGAAAACTAGTTTTCAAGTCCCAACATTAACCATAGTTGACTTTTCTCATCCTTTTTTATTGATGTTAAAAGGGGGAGAAAAATATAGGTAAAAGGAAAAAAAAATATAGGTAAACCATGCATATAGATAGGGAGAGTTTATTTTCATAGATATGCATGTTGATAAGGGGAGAAATCCCATGTTTGATATCCTTTGTGCTTAAATGATATATTTTCTTAAGGATGTTTGTCATCATCAAAAAGGGGGAGATTGTTGGCCTAAGGTTTTCAACCTTGGTCTTAATCTCAGTTTTAATGATAACAAATATGGAACTAATGATTTCATGGAGAGTTATTTTAAGGTTCCAAGTCGGTTAGCGCTCGACGTCCCCGATCGGAAAAATCAAAGAAATCGGCAAGGACGCTCGTCGACGATAGGGATTCTTCGGGAAGTTAGAGTTTAGGTTTAGGGTGTCTAGAATGTGTTATAAATCATCATGATGATGCAATGAAACCCAAAAACCAAACCCGAGCCCCAAAACATGAAAACTCGGAAAATTAGAAAAGGCCCTGAAATTCACTAAGCCTAGGGAGCTCCTTGGAGGGCTATATGACCTAGATATTTTCTTGGCACCAAAAGTCTCGGTAATTGTTACTTAGGTAAAAACTAGATAACGATATATTTTTAAGGATATTTTGGAAGCCTTTAGCCTACCCATATTTGACCCGAAAGATTATAAAATTTTCGTCTTTCGCAAATTTGTACTAGACCCTAAAAGTTAGATTTTGATTTTTTAGATATTTTTATTGAATTTAAATGGGGGGTAATCCTTATATAACATTTATGTATTAAAGTTATTAGCTTAAAGTTAAGAAATATTATATAAGTAGACTTAGCGAAGACGGAACCCAGAAACGAACAAACGAGTAGAAAAATAAACAAGCAAAAAAATAGCCCTGCCCAGATTCGGTCGACCGGTTGAAGAAGAAATTGGGCAGAAGGCATTTCGATCGATTGACTGGTCGACCGACCGATGCCCATAATGGGCAGAAATATGCTCGTTGACGAGCCTTTGAGTGTTGGGGGGTTATAAATACCCCATCCCAAACTCATTTCAAGCCTAATGTTGATGCCTCTAAGCCTCAAAGAGCCACTCCTTGCATCTCTACAAGAATTCTAGAGCCATCTTTGTAAAGAACCCTAGCTTCCATGATACAAGCTTGATCTTGCCTTTGAACCTTCAAGATTCATCTTCTCAAAGCATCAAGAGGACTAGGGAGTTTCTTTTGGAGCTAAGTACTTGTTGTTTGATTTACTGCTCCATTAGTTGTTGTATTATGGTATTTGTTTGATTGTATTTGAACTTGTGTAAACCTAGGTAGCTAGGTTTGATTGAGTTGGTGGTTGCCTTGGTGTTAAGGATTAAATCCACCGTTGTAAACTTAGTTTTCTAGAAGTCTAGGATTAGTTGAGTTGTCCCTTAGGTTGAGGTGGGAGAGAGCTCTCGTTAGGAAGGCGGGATACTTTCGTGTGTAGAAGTGCCTTCGGTTTGAGAGCGGATACTTTCCGGTGTAAAGTCCTCTTTGTAAGTGAAATAATATAATCTAGTAAAGCTAGTTTGGAAATCCTAATCGGGGTGCTTAGGTAGTGGAGTAGGCATTGGGGCCGAACCACTATAAATAATTGTGTTATCATTGTTTTCTCTGTGTATCGTACTTACTGTTTATCTTCATTACTCGCTTCCGCATTTAGTCGTTGAATTATGAATTGCCTAAGTAGTTTAAGAAAATATTTAAAATTAAATTAGGCAAAAAGGATTAGTTAATACACTATTCACCCACCCTCTTGTGTGGCTATTTCACCAACAATTTTTTCATTGTAAATGATTCTAAGCCTTATCATGATGTCCATGTTGAGTTACCAAAGCCAAAAACCCTAAACAAGACCTGTAGAGTTATCAATCGATCCTCGGTCGGCCAACGGTCGGACGAAGATCGACCAAACTGCTAATAGAATTTCAAATAGCTTTTCGGCCGATGCTCGACCAAATCTTGACTGTCCAAGATTCGGCCGACGGTAGACCAAAATGCCAAACATATCTTTTTCAATCCATTGAATGGCTAGAATTCGACCCATACCTCCACTACCTCTATATAAACACATGTTTTAAGGTGTTTTATCTACGTTATTGTTCCGTTGATCCATCTAGCATTCCATTGAGCATCAAAGAGTTATTCTAATAGCCAAACCCTAGTTTTCATCCTCTCTAAGCATTCCTTCACTCTCAAGCCCTCAAATTCGGTGTGGACGTCATTCTAAGGCTTGGAGTTCTAGGAGACACCAAGGAGATGCTCCACTCATTGTTTGTGCAATTCCTTTGAGCTTTATTCGTTTTATTGTTGGTTTTTGTTGTTTATCTTTCACACTCAAAATCGGTTTGTAAGAAGGTGTGGGTGACATACCTTGGGTTTTCCTTGTGTTGTAACTTTAGAGTTCCTTAGGTTTGAGGTAGAGGCACTCTCATTGTGGAGAGATAAGGTGTTGGTAGACTCTCATTTGTAGGAAAAGAAAGTTAATAAAAGTGATTGTGAAATCTTTGATGATGAACCAAGGTAATGAAGTAGGGAAGGAAGGCTCTTGAACCACTCTAAATACCTTGTTAGCATTGATCTAATTGTGTATTGAATTGCTTAGCTATACTACTTGCTCACTTTCTTATCATCTAAGCATATTTGAATGAAACATTCATCATAGCACTTTGTCATAGGTTGGGATTTGAACTAGTTGAGTTTAAACTTGAATGGATCTAAATCACCTTAGACTCACACTATTCACCCCTTCTCTAGTGTGCTTTAGCACCCTTCAATTATGGGATAGAATAATTGAAGAAGTACATGTATATAGTTAGGGGAGTAAGAATATTTAGATATGCATGTAGGTAGGGGGAGAAATCACATGCTTGCTACTATTTGTGCTTAATGAAATTATTTCTTTATAATAGTGATTGTCATCGTCAAAAAGAGGGAGATCAATGGTCTAAGGTTTTTAACACTGGACTTAATTTCGGTTTTGATGATAACAAACTAGGAACTAATATTTCATTGAGAAATAATTTCATGTTCCAAGTTGAGTAGCACGTGACGTCTGTGATTTGAAGATCGACACGAAATCGAAAAGTTCAAGTGGACATTGATCGATGCTCGGAAGATGAAGAAAAGTTAGAGTCTAGATTTTTGAGTCTAGATCTGTTGTATAATCCTCAATGTGCTTAATGATGATGATGGAATCTGAACTTGAAATCCAAAACCCGAACCGAATACCAAAGTTGTGCTGAAACTGTCAGACCCCAACTGAGGGTAGTGTGACCGGCCAGGTCCTACATCCTGCCCTGTAGCCTACCGTATACACTGACACAAGGAAAATCAAGACATATCGAATAAAAGATATCTCAACACACTTTATTAGAAGTTTTCAAAGTCACAATTTTTATGTTTTCCAAAACAAGTAAGAACACCAACATCAAAATAACTGAACGTTCAAGTAACAAGTTTTACAACTCCTTTTCAAATACAACTGTCAGTGCAGAAACAAAACAATCACTACTAAACACTGGTCTAAGACTCATAGACGCCGCTATAAGATATGGCACCACCTCCCGCCCACCAGCTGCACCATGTCGACAAGCTAAGTCACTACTCATGCTCTGCAAAAATAAAGGATAAACTGTGAGTCCACTTGGGACTTAGTGAGTGGCTCTAGTGAACCTCCACATAAGCCTCAGTCATGCATATATCATATGAGGCAACAAAATGAATGTACAAGGAGGTAGGATACTTCTAATGCGACTACCGACCCCCAATGGATCAATCTGTAAAACTGAATATGATAACCTACCATCTCGGCCTATCAAGCCTCCGGCATCCGGCCCTTGGGCCTACTTATGGAATAAATATCTCGGCTACAACCGTCCCTATCATATCAGGTAGTATCATACTGGCCATCGGCCACATCATCTCAAAATGTAAGCAAACAATCCCGGGCCGTCGACTAGGATGGTCCACTAGTCTTCGGACACCGTCTGGGGTAAGGATAGCTAGTCCCACCCAACTGGGGTCTGGCACCTAGCGGGCCCACTGGCGCACCTCAAGACCCAACACTGGCCGAGCTGAGCATTGGTCGTTCCCGACCTCCATGCTCCCCGGCGGACCATCTCAAACACATCACACAATCAATATCCTAGAGATTCCATATATACACTTCGGGCCATTGCCCGTATATGGCCCTAATCCAGGCTACAAGGTCAACAATTTATGTTGCCCTTTCACAATGTGTACATCTAGGAGTTCTAGGTTTCCAAATCTTTACAAGAAGTCCTAGAAGTGATATCGTCTCCTAGCTAAGTTTCCATATAAACACGAAGGACGTCTCGCAACACCTTACATGTTGTCTACCCTTCTAAACAGAACTTATTGCAACTTCTGTCAAACCTTTTGTCGATTGACGTTCGACCGGCTACTGCAACGATCGCATTTTTACCTAATGCATGTCATTGAACCTGACCTTTACACCTTGGATTCTCTATTTATTATGGTGTTGTTCCTTCCTTCTACTGTTAAGTTAATATATAGTGAGTCATCATATAATCCATTTGGGAGCTTTCTTTAACCGTTCATTCATAAAAACCCTAGATTAAGCCCTTGATTTATCATCAAAAGTCATCAATCGGAGCTATGACTTCAAGTTTGGAGCTAATTATTGGTTTGTTTTTCTTATATGCTCCATTTTAATCGTATTTTGATAGATTTTTTGTTGTGATTAAAATATTGTAATTGACCTAGGTTGTTAGGTCAAGGTTTGAGTGGTTGTCACAGTGTAGAGGCATAAATTCACTTGTGTACAACAGGTTTAGGATTTCTTTGAAGCGTGAGGTGGGAAGGTCCCTTCGGAGAGAAGGCAATGAACTTCCAGTGTAAATCCTCATTGTATGAACCCTAAATATTTTGTAAATTTGGTTTAAATCTTAACATGAGTGCTTAAATAGTGGATGTAGGCTTGGAAAAAAAGAACCACTATAAATACTTGTGTTAGCTTTGCTTATTTGTGTTTACACTTAATTGCTTCAAATTAGCTTCCGCACTTAATTAATTGAACATGTATTTTTTCTAATACTTGAAGAATCGATTAAAATTTCATTTAGGCATAATTTGTTGTAACATACTATTCACCCCTCCCCCATCTAGTGTGTCATTTTCTCTCATATTTTTTTTTTAAAAAAAAACTTCAAAATATTGAAATAATTGAATATAATTTGAATATTAAATTTCAGCTCAAAGAGTGAATGAGTTATTTTTGTTTTGTTAGAAACCAAACCATATCCAAAAAATCAATTTTATTTGGTTTCATTTTTTTTTTAATCGAAAGTTGATCAACATGGACATAAGTAAACCAAATAATTTGTGTATAATTTGTAGAAGAGACCAGCTGTGTTGAAATAAATTAAGCAAAAGGATGTTGGAACAATTAAATATTCCATATCCCCATAATAAGTTAAGCAATTCTGACGGTTAATCACATTTCACTAGTCGCAATCTCAGTGTCCATTGGACAAATTAAATTGTTATCTTTAACATAGCATTAATTAGAATTGTGAATTTTATTTTCTTTGGCATGGGAAAGCGGTAGGAAATTAGGTTCAAAATCAACAACGTACTTGGTTAGTTTCTGAAGACGAGATTTATTATTGATAGTATATTACTACTATATTTTAATTCTTACTTTTTATAACTATATAGTCCTTATTCTCTAATTTGAAAAAAAAATGCTTCATGGGATAGAGAAATAGGATAAGATGTAAAATTTTATCTATTATTTGTATGGAAAAAAAGAATATAAAATTAAAAGAATATAAAATTAATATTATATTTAATAAATATTATATTAAAAAAATCTTACTCAATTATACATTTCATTTATTATACTACGTGCACTGGACTAGTACTATTGGGCTTGATCGAATTAGACCCAGCAGCGCCCTATAACCTGAATCGAGCCAGACCAAACGGCTCCGCCCGGGGCTCCCCTCGACTATACTTCTGAACCTGATTCGAGCTTGACCAAATGGCTCCACCCGAGGGCTTCACCCGGCCATACAAGAACATCTACGTCCTTCTTTATCATGAGGGATACGTCATTACAAGCCCGCTATTTTCGGGATCAGCCTCAATCCACTTTGAGCAATATCCCCCACGAGATTATCGAGCATCGTCATCACTTTCACCTGTAATAAATACAAACACACCACGATTCAGGTCACCTAAGTTCCAATTTCATTTCCTCCACCTTGGAGTCATACTAACTTGAGGGTTAAAGTGTCTTTTGCAAGTCCCCCTCCATAGAGTTGCATCTGGCCAGGAGAGACATAAGCTCGGACCGGACTACTCCGATTCTTAGGCAGGAACATTTGGCACCCACCATGGGGACGGAGTAAAGTTTACCTCCCCCACAATAGTTGGAACTCGGAGCCAAATGACTGTCGCCGCACTCCAACGACAACGCCCCGACGGTGATGATCATCTACAACCTAGTGAAGCTAAAACAGTGAGGAGCAACGCTCCGACACCAACTCAACTCCCTCCAAAAGCATCCCTAGTGTCAAATAAATGACCTTGAGGTGGAGAACCAGCAGTAGGCAGCCCAAGTCGAGATACTGACGTGGTCCCAGGAACAATGTCTCGACCGATCACTAGCGCTACTACTCACAACTAGAAGAAAGCAACCGATCGAAAAAGGCGAGACTGGTTTCGTCATCTGAGACGTGATATCCAACACACCACATCAAGGAAGAGAGAAATATTCCAAGGCCATGGAGGTCGCGACTGCCCTCCCTATCGACACGGGACCTTTCACCGAACATTTCATGGCAACCACTACTAGAAAAATGGGCATCAGCAACGGCTGATGCCGTTGCTGAAGCGCATCAGCAACGGCCGAGCCGTTGCAATGGAGCCGTGGCAGAAAGTCGCGTTGCTGATAACTTAGCAACGGCTCCGCAACGGCCGCTCGGGCCGTTGCTAAAAATATTATCAGCAACGGTTTTGCCACGGACAGGAGCCGTTGCTGATAACTTTATTAGCAACGGCCGCTGAGTCCGTAGCAACGCCGTTAGTAAAATCCCGTCGCTAAGCCGTTGCTGTAGGTCATCAGCAACGGCTTTTGATACACTTTTAGCAACGGCTTTCCCACGGACGGCCGTGGGAAAGCCGTTGCTGATGATGTGAACCTGCAAACGAAAAAATTTAAAATTCCAAATTTCCATTGATACATTGATACATTATCTGATACATAACTCACACACTCATACACTCATACACACATTCATTCACACATCACAAACACACCAAGATATACATCAAAACAATTATATTTATATTGATAATTATCCACGATAGTATAAAAATAATTCAAATGCAAAATTGAAGTATCAATATCTCAGTAACAAAGTCAATATAAATTAAACAAGTTCAATATCTCAGTAACAAAGTCAATATAAACAAAATCTAGTGTATTTAGGACAATTCTCATACAAAGGTTCATCGGCAGCTTTCAACATCTCGTAAAATTCTGCAGCTTCTTTATTCGGTAATTCAATCTCTACCGCAGTTTGTACTTGTGTGATATCAACCGCTGTAGTATCTGGTGGGACTGATGTCTGAAGAACTGGCCGATCAACATTATCATTCAGGTGGAATTGACCCCTAAAACTATCAAGTATCATAGTTCTATAGGGATTACATTGACTGGATGAAGAAGCACCAGCAGAGGAAGATTCACCATATGTCTGAACGACAGGATTGCTCGACGTCCCGACTTCGCGTGACTCCCTGTGACAAGTCCATAGAAAATATCTTGGTGCAAATCCTTTGGTATATAGATGCAGAGTGACAATCTCCCGATCCAAAAATCGTCCATTTGAACAAATGCGGCACGGACATCGGATTTGATCACCCATGCTAACGAAATTCTGATTCGAATAGGCGAAATTTAGGAAGTACGTTACGCCTAATCGAAACTCATTCGTTAAAGCTCCACGATCAAGACGTCGGTACATCCAACTTCGATCAGCCGACATGATTCTGTCAATCAATGACAATTTCTTTGGTTAATGTCTTTAGGTGAGATTGTCCTATTCCATTCGGGATATATGTTATTTATATTGCACTAAGTACTTATTTTAACCGTTAACTTCATTCTAAATTTCGGCAGCATCTCCCTACAGTTCTCCGAATACGCATATCATCTGGGCGCGTATCGGAGAACAAGAGAGATGTTGCCGAAATTTAGAATAATTAGTTAACAGTTAAAATAAAAACGTAAGTGCAGTACAAATAACTATATTCCCAAATTATCCAATCAGGGACAATTCAAGAATTGTACGTCGTATAAAAGATCATCTACTTCTTTTACACGAACATACAATCCCCGAACGGATCTAAGGTTTTGCTAAATCATATCCGACTCGTCGATGCGTACGTGAAACATATGAACTCGTTGGATGCATGATTATTTTCTAAATGTTTCGAGATAGTTCGAGTCCATATTGGACGATTTTGGTGCGCGTCCGAAGTGGACGATTTCGGCGCGCGTCCGAAGTGGACGATTTCGGCGCGCGTCCGAAGTGGACGATTTCGGCGCGCGTCCGAAGTGGACGATTTCGGCGCGCGTCCGAAGTGGACGATTCCGGCGCGCGTTCGAAGTGGACGATTCCGGCCCGCGTCCGAAGTGGACAATTCCGAAATTAATCTAAATCCTACTAATTAATCTAACAAATTAAACAATTCATTAAATAATTAATTAACAATTAATTAACAATTAAAAAACAATAAAAAATTATATATTAATCTACAAATTCCGACGCCGGAGTCAGGTGGACTCCGGCGCCGGCGTCCAGTGGCCGGACACACTGTCCGGCCACTGTACAAGGTCCGGCGGCGGCCATCGGCCGACCGCCGCCGGCCGAAACCCTATTTTTAGGGTTTTGGTCGGATTTCCCGCCGGCCGCAACGGGAAGAGACGGCCGGCCGGCGAGGTATACCTGAAAATGTCGGCGTCGGCAGCGGCGGCGACAGGCGGGAGGAAGAAGGGTCGGGCGCGACCGCGTGCCCTATATAAACTTATCAGCAATGGCTCACTCACCCGTTAGAAAGCCGTTGCTAATAAGTTATCATCAGCAACGGCTCACTTGTCCGTTAGCAAGCCGTTGCTAATAAGTTATCATTCGCAACAGCTCACTTGTCCATTAAAAAGCCATTGCTGATAATTAACATTATCAGCAACGGCTCGCATGTCTGTTAGAAAGCCATTGCAGATACAACATATCTGCAACGGCTCTAGCGGCCGTAAGAATGCCATTGCAAATAGCAACGGCTTGAGCGGCCGTTGCTAATAGTCGTTGCTGAAGACTCAATTTCTAGTAGTGAACAAGCCTCCTATCTAAGAGCAAGTTGCCCACTACTCTAACGCTCTATGATGGTATGGGCGACCCTACAATACACCTGGCAATATTTAGGACCATGATGTCCTAGAACGGAGCAATCGACCCTGCTCTCTACAGAGCTTTTACAACTTTCCTAGAGAAAACCGCTTTACTGTGTTTCGCTTCCCACCCACCAAAATCTATACACTCTATCGCAGATCTCTCCCATGCCTTCCTCAATCATCTTGGGTCAACTAAAAAATAGAAGACACCCTCTACTACGTCAAACAAGGGCAACATGAACCCCTAAGTAAATACATACGTAGGTTTCAGGCTACGGTTGCCAAAATTCTGAGTCTCGACACCTGAGTCGAGCTTTAATCCATCAAATATAGGCTGGAGCCCAGATACTTCACCGACCAGATCGCCCTGATATAGCCCACAGATATGGCTGAGTTTCAGGAGGAAGCCACAAGTTTTATAGAGATAGAAGAGCTCCGTGAGGCCAGAAAGGTTGATAGGAAGAACATCAAAGATATTGCTACTACACCCCGGTACCTCTCTGATCTGCTCAGGTGCTGAAAGAAACAAGGAAATGAGTGGTAAGTCCACTGGGACTTAGTGAATAGATCAGTCCTCAATTTCCAACACATTAACATCATCATGCAATAATCAAAACATACAGGTAAGTATAAGAGCATAAATGCTTAGCAGCGCAATCATCCTCGTTAATGCTTAGCAGCCCTGAAGAAAATACCATAACATATAATATGCTCAATACAATCGTCCGGATGCTCAATGAAATCATCAACATGCATCACCTCCGGATCGGTCAGTCCCACATAGCCACAAGGGGCAGGTAGACGGGTGGCCGCCGCACTACCTCCCAGCTCAGTATTGGCCTGTTGGGGTATGCTCTCCCCTCACCATCATTGGCTCTTCAAGCTAGCATGTTGGTATATACGTTCCCCTGACCTGCTCGGATCTCCGGGCTGTTTCCTTGTGGTATGATCTCCCCGCACCAGCCGGACTTCCGTAATAAGGCCAACGCTGTCTCCTTGGGGCACACCTTCCCCGCACCAGCGAGGCTTTCAGGAAATGAATCACGCATATCACAACATCACACACACATGTATATACAGATATAATGAACATAACAAAGATGTGCACAATAAGTAACAAGGGTATGTCTAGGCATACCTTCACCTCTGCCTCCTCCCGCAATATTTCACAATCACATAAGTATATATATATATATATATAATGATGCTCAAATCATGAATTCACAACGTACATAATGAGCATAAAATTTAAGTACTGCACCTCCAATCATCATAGGAAAAACATGCATGTATAAGAAGTAAATAATGCAATATCCCCTAATTTTCCTACGTGGTTTAGACCCGACCTTAGCCCTCCCCTAGCCGTGTACCCTAGGGCCGGCCTTCCCCTCTATCCGACTACTCTAGGGGCATAGAGGGCTCGGCCCTCCTTGGGTTCCCTAAGGGTCAGCTTACCCTATGGTCGTCCTAGGATTATAGGGTCTCTAGGTGTCCTTAGAGCACTCAATTCCCTATATTATGTCTCTACAATTTCTCTAAAGTGTAGAAGGATCTAAGGTACCCTAAAGTATGTCCCTATGGTGTAAAAATCCTCTTTTTATTTTTATCTCAAGTTGTCCCTAATTGGCCGGCCACCCTAAGGCATCAAAAGGGGTCCTAAGGGGGGTGGCCTACCCTAGTTCTTCCCCAAAACCCTTCCTTTCCTCAAGATACCCAACCACCACCAAGAACCCTCAACAACCATCAAGATTACACAAAAAATCCATCAAGAATTCAAAGAAAAGGGGGTGGCACAGCAAGGAAAAGGGGCGGCCAAGTGGCTCCAAAAATCACTCCGATAGAATCATTACGATCACGATGAAAACCTCAACGCGAATATCCGATTCAATCCATGAAAAACCCAACGAAAATCATCAAGAACCCCGTGACATAGGGGTGGCATGGCTGATGGAGAAAAGAGAAGAAAGAAGTCTAATCCACTCATCTCTTTTGGAGAAAACGGGAAGGAAGAAGAAACTAAGGGTGCTCCTACGTTGAACGCCGATGATCTTGCGAAATCCGGCATTGAAATCCCTCCTCTTCCTCTCAGCGGTGCCTCTCCTCCTCCTCTCTTGGACCTTGGGTGGTGTGTGGCAAAAAACCTGGCCACACGCCCCAGGTTCAATTTTTATAGGCTTTTCTTTGGTCCAAATGACCAAAATGCCCTAGCTTAACTTAACCGACTAAACTAGCCCGTATCTAACCCGTTCTAACTCTGATTTGTGTTTTGATTGAACCGCTGAATTCGTCTCGGAACCCTCTATCATAATATTGTTCAAAATCACAGAAATAAAATAATTATATTTTTCCTAAATTTTTCTTCATTTAGTTCAGCGACTCGCTGACAATCTGCGCTTAACTCGGCCCCATAGTCCCCTGCTAAGGAATAAAATATTATTTAGGATTTTTGGGCATAACACCTAACGTATGCTCCTCGACGAGCTCAGCCCGAATCCTCGAGTGCGGACCTCAACCCTTGGAGCTGCTACCTGCGGCGTTATAGACCTTACGCGACCAAGACTCGGTTTTCACCAGTGTTGTTCGTTAGCCATCGCACCACTACTTCCGACCTTGGAACCCTACCTTACATGATCAGGACACGGTTTTCATCATCTTGGCTTATTGGCCATCGTGCCACAATTCCAGCCCCAGAGCCCTTACACGGCCCCTCGAGCGTGGTCTGGCCTTATGCACCTCGGCGATCTCGGCTTGAACTCCCCGAGTGCGTTCCTCGGCCCCCAGAGCCAGTACTTCCGGCTTCAGAGCCTTTATGCAATCAGGACTCGATTTTCACCAACTTGACTCATTGGCCATCACGCCACTAATTCCGGCCTCAGAGTCCTTACACGACCAGGACTCAATTTTCACCAGCTTGGCTCATTGGCCATCACGCCACTACTTCTGCCACGGATCCCTTACATGTGTTGGTGAAATGGCCTACACTAGAGGGGGGTGAATAGTGTGTTAGCTAATCTTTTGCCTAATTCAGATTTTAACCTTTTCTCTGATTAGTTAGGCTAAACACAATATTAATAGCGAACGAAAGCATTAAATAAGAAATAATTCAACACAAAGTATGAATGCTAACTCAATGAGATTTATAGTGGTTCGATCCCAGTGCCTACTCCACTACCTAAGCATATCGCTTAGGATTTCCAAACATGACTTTACTAGATTACGAGTGTTTCCTTACAATGAGGAATTTAC